>CM059599.1:293130003-294478753 GCA_030412105.1 Cyclura pinguis | reverse complement strand
ATGCTGAAACTCTGTCTTGTTTTAGCTGGGCACTGACTACTTCCTTAGTCCAATAGTTCTTTTTTTTTTTTTAAGGTGCAGCTAACATTCAAAGCTTTATGGATTCATCCAGCTGAAATATTTCTTTGGCTGACATGTCAGTCAAAATAAGATCCATCCATGCATGGGAATTTGCCTGCAAATGTTCCAACGCATAGTCTTCATTACAGCTCCGTCTGGATTCTGGGGGCATCTGTGATTTTCTTTGAGGTCTTCAGCTCTGCAGATCCATGATTCTGCTATTGCGGTAAAGGCTTACATGAATGAACTGTCTTAAGGAATTAAAAAAAGGAAAAGAAAAGAAAACAATTGCAATTGGAACAGTTCCTTCTGTGCAGCTTTCCCATCTCTAAAAAGAAACCTTTGAACTGTCTGTCATATTGGTGTACCTCTTTCCAGCAAGGTTACAGTGCTCTCTGTCCCTTCTGCCTCTTTGCATACTTTGCCCTAACTGCTTACCCATCTGGCAAAAGTGTTCAAGGGATGCTGTCAGCTACAGCTGTTTGCACAGTGGATGAGTACCTGCTGTTAATCTTGCTAGAACAACAGAAAAAGAGAGCAAGTTATATATCCTTTTCCTCCTGCAGTAGCAAAGTAGTAGAGAGAATCAAATGAATATGGCATCTGCTGGATGGATGCTAGGAACTGAGACTGTGGATATAAATGCAGAAACAGAGGCAGGATACATGTGTGTTATTTATATAATATGTGATCGGTCCCATTAGCTCCTTCATAACTTTGTTGAGTTGCATCAACTGGGCTTTCCTTTCTTGAGTCATGTAATGGCAAACCATGAATGATCGTGGATGTTTCCAATTTTACCAGATTTGGTAAATCAAGTAGAGGCAGGCGTGGGTCATCTCGGACATTTGGGATCTTCGAATAGGACTAGGGAAGAATCTTGCCTGGGATCCTGAAGAATCACTTATGTCCAGAGTTGACAGTACTAAGCTAGAAGGATCGAGGATCTGGCTCAGTATAAGGCAGCTCCACATGTCATAGCTAAATCAAGAAATTGTATAATCAAATGTTGGTTTATTTAATTTTTAAAAAACTTACGTCTTGCCTTCCTCCTGACATGGGACCCAAGGCAGCTTACAAGAAGGAAAAAGCAAGCTAAAGCTAAAAACCAGATGTTAAAAAAAGTTAAAACACACCTAATCAAAATACGATCTTAAAATACCATTAATTATAAAAGGTGTAAAATTTTGGTATCAAAAGATCAAAGATCATAATCTTTTGGAAGAGACTCAGTTTTCTTTCCTCATTCCCATGCTTGAGGCAGTACTTCTCAGTCCTTGGTTCCCCAGAAGTTTTGGACTTCCACCTCCAGAAGTCCCAGGCAGCATGGCCAATGGTCAAGAATTCTGGGAGTATCCAACGGACCAAAGTTTGAAAATGAAAGCTTTAGAGTAACAATGGTGAACGTGTGGCCCTCTAGGTCCCATCATTGCTCAGTTATGCTGGCTAGGCCTGATGGGAGTTGTTGTCCATCAGTATCTGGATGGGTATACCTTCCCTATCTCAGCTGTAGACAAAGAAATTTGAAAAGAAATTTCTCTTGGGAAATAGATTATTATCTAATTGGGTACTTAGCTTTTTTGTTTTCTGCTTCCCTTGTGGCTTGATTCAACTGACCCAGACTCTTTTTGCATGCCAGTCCTATTGTGAAATGGCCTCAGGAGCTTTGCACAATTGTGAGGACCATTTCACATGATGTCCTTGCAATCGTGTGATGCTCCTGAGGCCAATGGGAAGTGATCATGCATTATATCATTTTCGGTTCGTTGCTGAAAATGATGCATGATTGCATGTCCCTCCTGGGCCCCACACACGCTTACCTTGTGTGCGGAGGCTCCGGATATGTGGCCATTGTGCTTCCTCCCTCAGTGCAGCCTGGGAAAGTACCCGGCTGTGCTGCGGAAGGAAGGGGTGGAGCACTCATGCTTCCTTCCGGCCAGCAGAGGAGAAGTGGAGGGGATACAAGTGCCTCTCGGAAGAGGCTTCTCACATGATCCCCTCACGATGCCAGCGGCACCAGGTAAGGTGCAAAAAGGGCCCCTGTCTGGATTGTTGTACAAGTTTATTAACTCCTACCCTACCTCTGCTGTGGATGTGTAAATACCAAAAAAGCACACCATGTCTGATATTGAATGCTAAATAGGCTCAGCCCTAGTTGGTCCTTGGATGGGAGACTGTCAATGAATACCAGGTGCTTTAGGCTATGTTTCAGAGGAAGGAACTGGCAAAATCACTATTGAATATTCCTTGCTTAAAAAACTCTATGAAATTAATGGGGTCACCCTGAATTGACATAATTTGGAGGCACATATACACAGACTTCTGCTGTGGGGCATTCTAATCTTGCATATCTTGTTTGGTTCTGTTCCCTGCTTGTAGTGCCTGATCATATAAAGGATAAGGGCTATTAGGAGAATTAATTCATAATAGGTGAAGCTGCAGTAAAAAGCCTACACTGGTTTACAGGATCAAAGGATGAAGTATTGGATTCCAAGATGTGTAGAAAAAAAAATCTGTATGTTCATGATTTAAAATGCAAATCAACAGCTGCAAATGAAGATCTCATAAAACTCGCTTTCAATATTTGGTTGTCTAGAATATATAGAGAGAATTATTTTAGAACATACATGAAATAGATCAAGCAAAACCAGACATTTGCATATGCTTTGACTTACAGGCAAAACTCTGGAGCAAATATCTTTGTTTACCCACCAAATCCCTATCCTTCTAATCTGATTATTTTAAAAGGGACTCTCTAAACTTTATCTACCACTTATGAGGATCCTTGTTATCTTCTCTCATGCCAGGAAAGCTTTCTATACATACCTTCCCACAGGGGAAGGTGGTTGTAACATTTTAGAATGGTAGTTTTAAGTGCAATTCTAAATTGTTGTAAGGACATGTCCCTTTGGAAAGATATGTACAAAAAGCATTATTTAAATAGAGAGCCAGTGTAGTGTGGTGGTTTGAGCATTGGACTATGAGTCTGGAGACCAGGGTCCAAATCCCCACTCAGCCATGGAAACCACTAGGTGACCTTGGGCAAGTCACACTCACTTTGCCTCAGAGGAAGGCAAAGGCAAAACTCCTCTGACACTCTGAACAAATCTTTCCAAGAAGACCCTGTTACAGATTCACTTTCAGCTCACTGTAAATCTGAAATGACTTGGAGACAAACAACAACAACAACAACAACAACAACTGTTTAAGTGAGGTTTATCTTAGGCCCTTTTCGCACGGCATTTTCCATGTGAAAGAGGGCCTGGAGCGTCGCATGATTGTGAGGAGCGATCTGCACGATGCACTCACAATTGCATGATGCTCCAGGGGCCAGCAGGCGCTGATTGTGCACCTTTTCATTTTCAGCTAGAAGCTGAAAATGGTGTGTGATTGCGCATTGCTCCTGGGCCCCATGTGCACTTACCTGGCATGCAGAGCCTCCAGAGCCATACCAGTCACGCTTCCTGCCCCAGCGCATCCTGGGAAACTCACAGGCTGCACTGTGGAAGGAAGAGGTGGGGCTCTCATGCGAGCAGGCAGCTTGTGCGGAGCCGAAGGATCCTGGACGCGAAAGCCTCTCGCTGGACTGCTCACACTATCCCCGCACCCCAGCGCTGGAAGACAGTAAGGTGCGGAAAGGGCCTTAGTATTTGACCATCTAAATATTCATGAACATCAGTCTTCTGTAGTAGTGGACTATTTAGCACGGACACCTTTCAATTGAATCTATTTCTGTGCAGCATTCCATGAAGACATTAAGCAGCTGAGACACTTCTTGCCATAGAGAAAAGTGCTGGGAGAATCTTTAGCCATTACATTTTGGAATGTAAAGCTGCCATTAAAGGTATAGTAAAAGGAAGATGGTTTAAAAACCTGGCTATTGTATCTTCTAGGCTCTTATAGGTCTTGCTTTCTTTTCTGTTTCTACTGCTCTTTTTCTTCCTCATCTACAACTCTGAGAGATTTTTTATTTTATTGTGTATTTAATCTCACAGTGAGCTTAAAACTATTTCACTTTTAAAAATGAGTAACATGAGATGGAGAACATGCTTGTCTGATTTGTTATTAATTGCTGTTAAGTTGGCTCTGAAACACCCATGTCTGCTAATCATATTTTTTTTTATTATATTTTTTATTAAAGTCACAAAGATAAGATATTTTGAGCCACACAGACTGGACAGAGGAAGCAGAGGATGATGCAAGGGAGAGCAACCATCATAGGGTATCAGGATGATGGAGTACAAGGTTAACACATGATGACTCTGAACACATTCTTGAATCTTGTTAAATTTTAGAAGAAACAATAGCTACGTACAAAATGGCACAGCTTGAATCATGTGAACACAACATTGGTTGGCAGTGATACTAGTGTCCAGATGTTTTCAACAGCTTCAGGTCATCTGATGATTAAATCATATCCAACTGAGCATTCACCTATGGCAGAGTAAGATCTTACCAGGGACATATTTTCATAGTTCTTCCCATGACACAAATAAAAATTTGCACAGATTTTTTTTTAAAAAATACCTCTTGTGTAATCAGATACTGAGATTACTAAAATTTCATACTCATGTTTATAACAAGTCTTAGATGTTTGCCACATACTAGATTTATATTTAGCATGAAATTACTTAGCATGCTAATTTTTTTAAAAAAAGGTAACTGATATCAACAGCACTCATGAGAAACTGTGTTTATTATAACAGCCTCAGTTTTCTATATTTTTCATTTCCCTGAAGACGTATCATGCATATTCAAGCTGTGGTTGTAAATGTATGTGTTATAAAATTGTGTTTGTTTTCTTGCAAGCAGCTAGAGGAATTAGAAGCATGCTAATACTTGTTCTAGGCTTATTGACAATGAATTTCACTTATTCCACATATGTCATAATACACATTGGAAGTATAAAACAAATTTCCATAGACCAAAGGCTGTTGCTGCTTATGATATCCTCTTCATATATGTTCCAAAGGGAATTTTAATCAAAATATTTTATATTGTTGAAAATAATCTTTTTGCTTGGAGCAATTTGGGTAATAGTTTCCCACCCTCATGTTTGTATAGACCCCCAGCTATTAATATAATCATCATCTAGACCAGTGGTTCTCAACCTTTAGGCCATTTCCGCACTGCACTGTTATAGGCCCTTTCCGCACGATGTCACTGTCTTGTTTCTGCCGCAGGATGGCAGCTGTCAGCAGGTCGCACTTCTGCATGACATCATTGCCATCTTGCTGCCATCCTGTCATGGAGCGTCGCGCTTGCACAGTTTTCCCAAAACAGAAAAATCCATTTTGCGTCTGCGATCGCGCAGCGCTCCTGTCACTTCTGGCCATGTGGAAGCTACAGAAGCACATTGGCGACGCTTCCTTATGTAGCGCAGCAATGGAAAAAACCTGGCTGTGCTGCGGAACGAAGACATGGCGCCATTGTGTTCTCTTCCACATGGACCGAGCAGGTGAATTGGGGAACATTGCTGATGCGCTCCCTTCTAGACCCGGGACTGCAGCGAGATGACGTGGAAGAGCGTCGTTGTGCAGAAATGGCGGTAGTGCTATTACTCCACTTTCAACAACCTGTGGAATTCTGGGGTTTGCAATTTACTGAGGCCAAAGAGCTCTTGGCTGAGAATTCTAAATGCCCCTCCCTAGACTGCAAACCCCAGGATTTCATAGGATGTTGAAAGTTGAATAATAGCACTATAGCTATTTATAGTGTGGAAATGGCCTTAGTCCTCCATATATTTTGAACCTTAAATTCTAGAGGCTCAAGTCACTGTGATCAGTGCTCCGAATTCTAAGAGTTGAAGTTCAAAATATCTGGAGGACCAAAGGTTGAGAACCACCAGCTTAGGAAATCAGGTTGGGCAGACAAAGCTATCATTTTCAGTTTCCCTCAGTTCATTTTTCCAATTTCAGAGTCCTACCCCCAGATGAGGGGGAAAAAAAAAACATCCTCGCTGAACATACCAGGTTTTGTTCCTGTACAAGCCAATTTTATTCTGGCAATCCACATAACATTCTCTTCACCCTGAAATATTTGCTGGGAACTCCTGGCATTACCAAAGACTTTAATTCCTGCTTCCCAGATCTGTTTAAATTAACCCAGGATCCAAAATAAAATGTATCTTTACTTGGCTGTCTGTTTGTATTATCATTGTACTAGCTAAGACAGCTGCTGCCAATAAACACAGCTTTTTTTTTCTAGGACACAGATTCAATAGAGATCAAGGCCCTTTTTGCATGGCATTTTCCATGCGAAAGGGCCCCTTGAATGTAGTGCAAATGTGAGGAGCGATCCACATGACGCACTCACATTTGTGCGATGCTCCAGGGCCTGGTAGGCACCGCTCATACACTTTTTCATTTTCGGTTTTAAGCTGAAAATGGTGCGCGGTCGTGCATCGCTCCGAGACCCCACGCACACTTACCTTGCGTGCGGAGCCTTGGGAGCCTGGCTGGTCATGCTTTCTGTCTCAGTGCAGCCTGGGAAGGTCCCAGGCTGCACTGCGAAAGGAAGAGGCGGGGCTCTCATACGAGCAGGAAGCTCGTGCGGAGCCAAAGGACTCTGGATGCGAGAGCCTCTCTCCGGAGGTTGCTCTCATGAGCACCACACCCCAGCGCCAAGAAAAGGTGAGTTGCGGAAAGGGTCTAAATGAGGGAAAGAGTAATATTTACATTAAAATGAAATGATCCTAGTGTTTAAATGGTGTAATGTTGCTAAAACACCTTAACATGTCTACTGTAATGAGAGCCATCATGGTGTAGAGGTTTGAGCATTGGCGTACAACCCTGGAGACCAGGGTTTGATTCCCTGCTTGGCCATGGAAACCCACTGGGTGACCTTGGACATATCACATGCTCTCAGGCCTAGAAAACCCCAAGCCTTAGGATTGCTATAAGTCAGAAATGGCTTGAAGGTGTCATGAGCCCGGCTGAGCATGCTGCCGACTCAGACGGGGACTCTGAGTTAGACGGGGAACCCCAGGCGGGGGTGGATCCCTGGGAGAGAGAGGGGGCTCCTGCAGAGGCAAGGGAGGGGCCTGCCAGCGACCCCACAGCGGTCCCCGAGCAAGTACCTGCAGCAGAAGAGACCAGTGCTTTGGGCTCGACAGAAGCTGCTGTTCCTGACTCCAGCCCGGAGTTTGCTGCAGCCTCCCCCCACGTTCCTCCAGAGGTGGTGAGAGAAGGAGGCGGTTCGCAGATCAAAACGCTTGCAAGAGAAGTGTCTGAAGTCTGAGGGCCTTCAGCTGTGAGCTGGGCCAACGGACGCTTGATCAGCCCAGCTGGGTTAAGGACTATGTATTTAAGTCAGACGCTGGGGAGAGTTGGGCATGGGGCAACAACTGTCTTACATCCGGGGAATCTGCATCCTGTATTTTTCGTTCCAGGCCTAGCTGTTGAGTTTGCTGTCTCTTTTCGTTTGGGTGATGTAACCTCTTGTTTATTTTACTACTTATCACTAAAAGCCATACACTTCGGCTCCTGCCTCTGTTTTCTGTTCAAGCCGCCACCTGACATTGACAGAAGGCACACAACAACAACAACAAAAACAACCACCACCAACATGAATAATAACAAAGAAAGCTCAGTGGAAAGTGATAAAAAATCATTTTTTGAAATGTTGCATGAGTCAAGATGTGACATATGTTCAACGTGAGGGTGGGGGGAGGAAGAACAGAAGAGAGTGGGAAGTAAGGAAAACTGAGTATATTTCCAAAAAAAGAGTTTGGATGCAAACCTTGGAATATGCAGGTAAAATCAAAACAAAATCCCCTGCAAACTCTTGATATTTCCAGAGACTTTTTTCCCCTTCTGGATGAGCCCTTAGTTGCATTTTGGGAAAGATCTCTACACAGATGAAAATGCATTTTTGTTCACATCTCTCCTAAGATATGGCATCTGGGCAGCTTCAAACATTCTTGGAGGAAACAGATTACTTAGGTGCATTTTGGTCTGGTTTCAGGCTTGGATTTAGGCAGAGAAAGGACTTTGGTTGCTCTGACAGATGGCCTGCTCCTGGGTAAGCCAGAAGTAGTGATGGTCTATTGGTTCTCCTGGGTCTCTCTGTTTTTTTCATCAAACTGACCATGATATCTCATTTAGGTTTACCAACTCAGCAACATCTCATTCCCTACCATTCCAAAACTAAGACCAGCAGGTGGTGCCTTCTGTTGTCAACAGGTCTGGCTTTTCATAGGTTTGGATTTTGTAATTTTCCACAGGTGAGCTTGGCCATAAGGCTACAGTACAACTACTCCTGAACGGTTGGTGGTAGAAACAGAAATGTGCCAAGAATTTGAGTAAAATCCTGCTAAACCATGGTTTATATAAAACCATGGCAATGCAGAAAGAAGAGAAATGTAAATTTAATGACTGAACAGATGGCAGAATACACGCAGCAGCTGCATTGGTTGCTACAATTCCCATTAGGGGGTGTTTTCACACTACACAATTATGGTACTTCAGTAACACTTTACTTGCCATGGTTCTAACCCATTCTGGAACTTATAGTGTCATGAGGTGTTTATACTTATCTCCCAAGAATCTGTAGTGTTGTAGTGCGAGAGAGGACAGAATACTAAGTCCCTCACCATACTGCAAATTCCGAGATTCCATGGGACAGAATCATAACAATTAGAATAGTATTAAACTATTATGATTGTGCCATTGGATATATTGTAGGCCTCATATTTGATGTGAAGTTACTTATACAATGTGTGAAACATTCAGAATTTTCTCATGCTCTATGCTGCTGTTGGTATTTGTGAAAGTTTCAGCAACAGCCCATGAGAAGTTTGTTTCTTTGTTTAATTGTTAGACTTATGTTACAAGGGCTTGTGCCACAAGAAGTTGCAATGCTAGTGTTCTATTCCCTACATTGTGCCAAATGTTACGATGAATGCAAGTAAATGCTCTCCCACTGTCTTTGTCCCAAATCTCTACTCTTGTTTCTGGCTTTTTCCCATCAATGTTGAACACGTGGAACACACTGAGCCAGAGAGACTTCTTATCAACTGTGAAGAGGTGGGGGCCTTAAAGCCGCTTTACATTAAAAAATTTACTGTTCACCCTCAGATTTGCCTGTCTTCCTGGAGACCACAAAAACACAGCAGAAAGGTGAGCCTTTATCCTGGGAACTGGCAACCGTAATTTTCTGCAGGACAGTTATTGCATATGCTTTCTACCTCATATGTTTTGCAAAATGAAATTTAATCCATATAATTTATATCATTGAAAATAGTTGCACAACTTTTTGCTTGTGTATGTCTTTACACTGGACTGTTAAGGCATGGAAATCATTGTTACAAGATCTGGTGGTGACCACCAACTTCAGAAGAGGATTATAAAATACATGGAGGATAAGGGTGTCTTCTTCTCCTTCTCCTTCCTTCCTCCCTCCTTCTCCCCCTCTCCTTTTCCCCCAGTTTGGGACATAAGGTGACTTACATAGATTAAAAAAACCCACATAACTAAAAACTTACAAAATGTGAAGTTAAAAAGTGATTAACTATCAAGAAAAATTAAAACCAGTTTAAAACATACACCCTTTTTAAAAAAAACAGCACATCAGAAATAGCAAATAAAAAGTCCAGCATCTTGCTTAGGTTGGATGGGCCTTGTACAATCACTCATCAAAGGCCTATCAAAACAGAAAGGTCTTGACCTGTCTGAGGAAAAGGAATAGAGAGGATGCTAGTATTACTTCTCTGGGAAGGAATATTAGAACCCATGACAGCCATTGATAAGATTCTCTCCTATGTTCCCACCAGATGTACCTGTGAGAGCTGTGGGACACAGAGAAGGGTCTCCCTAGCACTTCTTAAAGTGTGGGTAGGTTTGTAAGGGAGAATATGGTCCTAATCATGATGGCTTCATGGTGCTATCATGGTTCAGAGGCAGCATAGTTCTGGATAACAGTTGCTAAGAAATGACATCTAGTCAAGGCTATGGCTCTTGAGTCTCAGTCATGGAGTTCTCATATGTTAGCCAGTGTGGGAAAGTGGATGCTGAATTGGATAGGCCTTCGTTCTGATACAGCAAGGCTCTTCCTATGCTGGCAACATCTTTTTTTTTTCTGTGCAAAATATTTTACAGTAATTGAACAATGCAAATGAATAATTGTAGTAATCTTGCTTTTTCTCTTCTGCTTTTGAATCTGAAATACAACCACAGCTGAAATCATGTTGGTGAATAAATAGCTAACATTTCTCACATTGCTTATTGAACATTAATATTTGTAAATCTGGCTCCATACAACTTGAAAAGGTTAGTAGCAATGTACTTCATTTTATTTTTCTTCTTTAACTTGTTCAGCAACATTCTTATTTCTCCAGAATGCTGGGTTTTTGAGCTGTTTTATAGCTGTGGAGCCAAGATTCTGTCTCCAACAAGCAAACTTCATTACTGAAGCAATTCATTATGTCTGGAGTCTCTGTGTGGGCTTTCTGCAAATTGTTGGTAGTGATCCAGGTAACTTTTGCGCATTCTGTTGATGCCACAATTCAGAATAGATGGGTTTTTGCCTGGTAAAGTTGTCTAGTAAGTACTTATGTAAGCTGTTATACACCTCACTTTCTCAACTTATCACAAGCTTGAAAAATGAGATTACTTTCAATTTATGAACTGGCAACTTCTTTGCTATCTTTCAGGACAGGAGCTGAATCACTATTCCTTCCACGCTGTATCAGTTATAAATTTTCTTTCCATTTTCTTGTCAAAAGGAAACAATAACTTCAAAATGAAAACAACCCGGCCAGACAACCATTGGATATCTGAAATACCATGTGGAAAAAACATGCTGTGAAAATAACAAAGTCCCATCAAATCAACATGTACTGCTTCTACAGCCAATTTCATGCCATGTGATCAAATCATCACATACTCTATGACCCTTTTCGCACCTTACCTTTTCGTGGTGTGGGGCTTGCGCGAGCAGCCTCCAGCAAGAGGGTCTCACATCCCGGTTCCTTCAGCTCCGCAGCTGCCACCCACTCACGCAAGAGCCCTGTCTCTTCCCAGGCTGCACTGGACAGGAAGTGCAAACAGCCTGGCTCCTGAGGCTCTGCACACAAGGTAAGTGCGCGTGGGGCCCTGGAGCGATGCGTGACCATGCACTATTTTCAGCTTAAAGCCGAAAATGAAAATGTGCATAAGCGGTCCCTGGCAGGCCCTGGAGCATCGCGCAAATGTGAGTGCGTCGTGTGGACCGCTCCTCACATGTGTGCAATACTCGAGGGACCCTTTCGCATGGGAAATGCCGTGCGAAAAGGGCCTATGAGTATTCAGGATGTAGTTAAGGCTGCAGTCTTATACCCATTTTCTTGAAAGGAAGGGCCATCATACTCAGTGTGATGTATTTGAAAGCTTCACATGTTCAGGCAGTTGAGTACTCAATTATCATGGTAGGGCATTGTATAATCCTACCTCTCTGCACTGTTTAATTTTTTTGGCAGGGGCAGGGGGAGAGTTCCTTCATCATAACTAATGATGGCAAAGCAGATAAAATTTCTCCCAGACAATAATGGTTGTATGCTGACATCTTGGTAGTTTCCTCTGCTGTGTTACATATGGTTGTGAGGGCAATAAAGAAAGCTAATAGGAAGAAAATAAACTCCTTTGAAATTTGGTGCCGGTGAAGAGTTCTACAGACACCCTGGACTTCTAAAAAGAACAAATAAATGTATCCTGGAGCAAAACGTCTAGGAGCCAAGATAACTATACAGAGGCTGTCGTATTTTGGCGATACCATTAGAAGACATGACTCAGTGCAAAGAAAAATAATACTTGGGAAGGTGGAAAGCAGTAGGGAAAGAGGACGACTGCATTACAGATGGACAGACTCAGTCAAGGAAGACAAAGAAGAAGTTGGCCTGAAATTTCTGTATTTGTGTTTATCAAAAGGAAAAAAAAAGCTCATATCCATGAAGGAATGGATGGAGTGTCTGCTTGTTCCAGTGACTGCCTTCATACTTCATATTCATAGGGTAAAACTAGACATGATGCTATCGTCCATCCACAGATGAAAACCAGGAAAAATATGGCCAAGCAACGTTAGTGTGGTCAAGATAGCAAAAGCGATTAATGAAGAAGAACACACAAGCTAGGAGAAGCTGCAGCAGTTTGCTTTTGCTTGAGCAAGATCCCTCTCCCCTCCCCTCCCCTCCCCTCCCCTCCTCTCCTCTCCTCTCCTCAATGTTGGATTAACTGAGTGCAAACTACTTTTGCATTTATAACTCAATTTGCAGCAGTTGCATAGGGACGGGAGGGTGGGAGCGGTTTGCCCTGGGCAGCAATGTTTTGGGGCCATCCCAGACCCTGGCCATGCCCCCACACACTGCTGCCATGCCCCAATGCTCAATGGCCATGTCCCTCACATCGTAGCCCGACCCCTCTCCACACACTCCAAGTTCTGCCACTGGTTTGCAGCAAATGAAGTAAGCTCAAGAAAAAGGGGGAAAGTTGGGGGGGGGAGAGAAAGTAGGACATTTTAAAAGCAGCTGAAAAAGTGGGATGAAAGAAGATCAACCAGGACTGTTGCTGCCAAATAAAGAAATAAAGAATGGAGGGAGGGATGAATCATCAAGGAAGAATACAGAAGAATGTGTATCCCAAGCTTTCAGGAATAGTGTAAGGAAAGCTAAAGCTCAAAAGTTGCTGAGACTGGCTAGAGAGGCAGCAAGCATAAGAAGAAGTCTTCCAATAAGATCAGAGCAGGAGAATGATAAAGGAAATGCAGGACTACTGCTCAACAAAGAAGGTAAAATGCTAACAGATAACAACGAAAGTAGACCAGCTCAATACCTGTTTTGTTTCAGCCCCCCCCCCCAAAAAGAGGACTGTGTGCTGAGGGATGACATGACTGCACTCTTTAGGGCTGTCACAGGACTATCACAGAGAGGAGGGTGCAGGTTTGTTCTCTGCTGTCTCAGGGGGTAGGGCCAGTTCTAATGGTTTTAAGTTACCAGAGGGTAGATTTCAGTTGAAAATTTGAAGGAATTTCTTGATAGTGAGAGTGGTTCAGCAATTGCCTGGAGAAGTGGTGGGGTCTCCTTCTCTGGGTGTCTTCAGAAAGAGGCTGGACAGCTACCTGCAGGGGATGTTTTAGCTGGAAACCTGCATTGAACAGGGGGTTGGACTCAATGGCCCATGAAGCAACTTCCAGCTCTATGGCCCTTCCGCACCTTACTGTTTTCCGGCGCTGGGGTGCGGGGATTGCGCAAGCAGTCTCTGGTGAGAGGCTTTCGCATCCCTGCTGGTTCAGCTCTGCACGAGCTGCCTGCTTGCGCGAGAGCCCCACCTCTTCCTTCCGCAGTGCAGCCTGGGAGTTTCCCAGGCTGCGCTGGGGCAGGGAGCACGACCGGTATGGCTCCGGAAGCTCCGCACACCAGGTAAGTGCATGCGGGGCCCGGGATCGTGCACAATTTTCGGCTTCTAGCTGAAAATGAAAAGGTGCGTGATTGGTGCCTGCCGGCCCCTGGAGCATCGCACAATTGTCAGTGCATTGTGCAGATCACTCCCCACAATCGTACAACGCTCCAGGCGCCCTTTCGCATGGCAAATGCCGTGCGGAAAGGACTGAAGACTCTATGAATCTGAAGCAGTTGGAAGATATCTGTTATGCATACAATTCAGACTTGTATCCTTGCTTACTAAATAATATGTAGCTTGAGCACAATTTCTTTCTTTCCCCCTTTCCTCTCACCCTTTGTCTCTCAAGGATGGGGGCATGATCTGGATTGGGGGCATAGTATCTGAGAGAAGGTGAATTAAACCCTTTGCTTCTGTTGCAGAACTCAACCAAAATGAGTCCTCTTTGGCTGTTATTTTCCCCAGGAAGGAAACTAATGGCAGTTTTCCTCCCAGAGCAAATAGCAATGGGGTGACAGTGGTGGTTATTGACTGAGACTATAGCACGGCAAAGATTTATGTCCACTCTCAGTTCCCCATACTCAGGTGGTTTCTGTCCCTGGCAGTTCGGAGGGCTTTTCACATGTTGCAATTAGCTTGACCCTTTGTCCTGACATCACTGCAAGTGTACACTAATAAAATGTACAAATAAAATGTATATTCGAGGGAGAAGTGGCCTATCTGCTCTATAGTTGCATGTATCTGCAACTATAGGTAGATCAGAGAGCAATAAAGTATCTGACAACTATGACAATTCATGTACCTTTGTGTGTGTGTGTGTGTGTGTGTGTGTGTGTGGCAAGGTTCAAGTCATAACAATGGCAGATAAATGTTTCTTGATTAATAGCACTTGTGATTTATTTTCCAAATTTAAAAGCCTCCATTTCATTTTCTTACTCTGTTCAATTCCAGTGAAGGCAGTTTTGTGATTAATTGTGCAGTGCTCCAAAATGCCCAGTGGGCTGAGAAAAAAGAAAGATAAACAAGGTAAATGAAATAAATAAAGGGAACAAACAGACAGCAGAGCTATTTATATCCTTTGAAGGTTAAACAGTCCTTCTGCCATTGCAGTGCTTTGACATATGGTGCTACGTAGGTAACGTACATAATCTGAGATATTAAGAAGCTGACTGATCCTTGCTGAAAGGCAGATAATAATGAATGGTTGCCAAAAAATTCTGTTTCCATTGCTAAGGCCACTTCAGAAAACAGCAATTTTCAAAGAAATATATGATGGGCTGAAGCAACATGAAGCACATTGCAAAAATAAATATTAATCCTTAGACTGGGTTTTAAAGCTTGGGAAATCTTTGGGTTTGCTGTCATAAATATTAATACCCAGATGATATGGACTTTTGATCAGCTCCCTCTTTTTATGTATTTATGTGTTTCTTTGGAATGTTCATTTTTATGTCCTTTTTTTTTTAAAAAAGATGTTCTACCTTTACAGTGCTGCTACTCTGGGGTAAATAATTCTGTTGAAATAGGCAGCACTTTAAAAATCAGATCTAAGAATTTGCTTCCTTTCATGAGTTCTTGAATTCACATATTCATGCTTGAGGGTCTCCAGTTTGTACAATTTGCATCAAAAACTTCAGCCAAAATTCAAACATTTTCCCTCCCTGTTACATAATGTCACATCATACCCAAACAGCCCCAAGTTACTGTACCCTGAATTTATGAATGTCAAATACAGATTTATCAATGTGCAAGTATCAAAATGGTATGAAGGATGAATAAGAAATATGTACACAAAATGAAACCCATACATTTTTAGCACCTAAGTACAGAGCTAGAATTCATCACATTAGAAATGGATGGCAATACAGTCTGCCCATTGAGATCTTACTTTCCTGTGGATGTCCTGAAGAACTGGGTATTTTAGTGGGGTGCAGAGAAAGATAGATATGAACAAGATATGAATAATTCTTCTTTCTCACCTTGCTTTGTTCAAGATTGAAAAGAATCATTCTAAGGCAAAGTATTTTCAAACCTTGCCTCATACTCTGAACTCAGGTTTCAAAATGGTGTTTTCTGCCTTCTTGCAAGGGAAGTATTTTGATATATCATCATTGGAACAGATCTGCTTTCAAAGGCCAGGCTGAGGATTCCACACATGACATGCAATCTTGTCCTTTGTGTACAGAAGCAAGGACAACATTCCTCATGCCTTCCTAAAATGCCAAAGTGTGTGGGAAGAAGCCACAGCAGTTAAAGTAGTATCAGACTGTTATAACTGTGTAGTTTGGATAAATCCTTAGTCATCTCAGGTTATTGTAATGATTTTTTTCTATGATCATCATTCCTTTTTTAATCTACATTGTGACCATATTTGCTACAATAGCATGAAATCATATTATGTTTTGTAAAGAAAAAGTGTCTAATTTAACATATTTCCCTTATTATATGACTGTATTAAATTCATTCTTTGATAACTATGCATTACAATATTGTCTATTGATAAAGAAGGTGCCCATGCACCATCACTGCCCTGTGTGTTTTCGTTTTCCTATAAGGTGTCTTGCAATAGGATGCTATGGATGTTCAGCCTATTAAGGCACGGATTTTACTTTACCTCTTTTATAGCACTGTTGAAAAGATTGTCAGAGGATTCAGTATATTGACAGAGTCTGCCCTGATGCTTCCCTTGCCTTTTCCTTTCCTGCATCAGAAACACAACGACTTGCATCAGTGTAACTATTTACATTTGCTGACCAACCCATGAAATGATGAGACCACACAACAAGACTTGAGTTAAACATGGGCAAATTTATTCAAACTGTTGACTATTTAAGGTTAGACATGCAAGAACTGGAGGGGGGGGAGACCTAGTGCAGGAGCAGCTGAAGCAAGTGGTCTCTCTGAGACCTCTCCCCTAGCTTCCCTTGGGTGAGATGAAGCTGGGTTTCAACCAGTGGCAAAGTTCCTCTGAATTGCCAAGAAAATTCTATGATACAGTTATCAGAAGTCAGACACAACTTGAAGGCACATAAAATCAAAGATAACCTTGAATCATCATGGGCATCAGGAGGTTTGTGTTGGCATTTCAAAAGTAATTTATATAGGAAAAGTACCCCACTCCACATACACGTGTGTTATGTTTACCCTGCTTATCTGTGATCATGATTGCATAGACAGGACAAGCAGGATCACAACAATGAGCAGCATCTCCATAAGGTCATTCAACATCAGTTTTGACATTCATAAGTTCTCTCTGTGACTGAGGATCCTGCAATTTAGGGTCTACATCCTTCCATCTGTGTTCTGTATATAGGCCCTTAGGATCATGTATTTATAGTA
This sequence comes from Cyclura pinguis, assembly GCA_030412105.1. Lineage (NCBI taxonomy): Eukaryota > Metazoa > Chordata > Lepidosauria > Squamata > Iguanidae > Cyclura > Cyclura pinguis. The sequence goes on along the minus strand of CM059599.1, from coordinate 294,461,984 downwards.
GATCAACAGGGAGACTGCTGTAAAAGGCCCTTACCATAAGGATTTGGTTGGCTATGTTCAAATAGTGTTAAAATGCCATCCTTTATCCCAGCAAGATAACATTAGAATTCACTAGCATCTTCAGTTGAAATCCCTCTGCCTCAATGAAGACCAGAGTCCTAGTAACTTTCATACATTTATTTATATTTATTTGGCTTGAGTTATGAACCCTAGTGAGGTGTTTGTTTTGGAACACATTTTATAAGTCTCTTGCAGCAAGTTAAAGAGCAGAGCCATAAACCTCTGTGGACAGCAGAATAAATTGTGTTATGGCATTTTAACCTGTAGCTCTTGAGAGCCCACCGTGTTTGCTTTGGCAATATTTCGAATGAAAATTCATGGTGCATGGAGAGGAGAGTCCATTTTGCATATATCATGCACCCATAATAGGGGCAGCTGTTTAGATCAATATTTAGTGACGCTGCCTCTTGGTGGTAGGGGGGAGTAGTTTGATTTTACTGATCCATTTTTAGTTAAAGCAGCATAAGTTGTGGGTTGCAAAATAGGAACTTAAGCGGGACCAAAATAGGAGCCTAAGAGCCTTTCTGCACTACATTGTTATAATGCTATTATTCCACTTTCAACATCCTGTGGAATTCTGGGGTTTGCAGTTTATTGAGGCCAAAGAACTCTCTGGCTGAGAATTCTAAATGCTCCTCCCTAAACTGCAAATCCCAGGATTCCATAGGACCCAGGAGAGAACCTTATCAGCGGCTGTTCCCAGCCCGTGGAATTCACTTCCACAAGAGGCTAGTTTGTCAAATAGATTTTTAATGATTAATTAGTGGCAGGGAGCCTTGCACGGGATAAGTTATGTAAGTAAATTCTGTTTCTAAACAATGTTACACATTTAAAAATTAATGATATTTTAATGTGATGTTTGATTAACTTTTTAATTATCATTTTTTTATAGAAAAGTTAATCTTACATTTAACCTTTCCATGTTGCCTTGGGTTCCATAGAGGGAAAAAAGTGGCATATAAATAAAATAATAAAATACAGCAAGCAAGTGAGTGAGAACATTAGGGCGTGCTTCTGTATGACAGCTCACAAAACAAGGAAGGTTGCATGCACACATGTCCCCTGTGGCCAATGAGAAGCCAGCTGGAGGAGGAATGAGAATAGACAGGGCTTTGCTAATGAGGCCAGAATTTCATTAATATGAGAGAGGGAAAAAAAGGAGTAATGGACAGCAGGATGGCAAAACAGATAGCCCAAAGAAAGGACTCCAATCAGGTCAAATTTAACTGGTCACTTTTATTATGCAAAGCAAAAGGTGTTGGTGAAAGTGTGAGACTGTGGGAATGGTTACTGGTGAGTTAGGATATTTGAGTGCATCATGTTTGTAAAGAATTTAAGGGCCTTTCTATACTACACTGTTACAGTGCTATTATTCCACTTTTGGCATCCTGTGGGATCCTGGGGTTTGCAGTCTAGCAAGGGGCATTTAGAATTCTCAGTCAGAGAGCTCTTTGGCCTCAATAAACTACAAACTCCAGAATTCCACAGGATGTTGAAAGTGGAATAATAGCACTGTAACAGCGTAGTGCGGAAAAGCCTTAAAAGTAGGAATACAAGCATACTGTCAGGCACAGTTGCCACAACTTTTTCTCATTTGGATTCCCATAGTGACACAAACTAACACTGAAGTGTTACCCTAACTATTCTACCTAACTCTTGGCTTTATACATGGCTCATATTTGACTAAGTTACTTAGATGAAGTACCTTATGACACCTAAAACTTGAATATTTGGAAGCTAAAAAGAAAAAAAACCCCAAGTAATTCTCTCTTTCATGTATTTTGCTCATTCTGCATGAGGGGAGAATTACTATTACAGGATTTTTGTTGTAGGATTACAGAATTAATCAAAATACTGTGCGACAGTTGTGTGAAACAGGAAGGAGGAATGCTTGCTCTATCGCTATCCTGGATTGCGAATGAGTTGAACTAGATGAGCTTCAGCACCCCTTCCAACTCTGTCATTCTATATGTGTGACATTGTTAGTCTGTTAAGTATCTGAGCAGTTGGGCAACATGGAATGGTGACTTTGGTTTCATAGTAGCTTCAGCTGCATCAACTCCATGTGCCTTTTCCAGAGAAGAGGTAAATTTGGAACCAAGAACTGCTCTCCCAGTGTTAAAGTACTGCTGAAGCTGAAACTAACCACAGCACAGGATGCCACACAATATCATATTGCCTGTGGGTGCATCCAGACTGATTAAAAAGAGGAGAAAGTCCCAGACCCCCCCCCCCGTTCTTTCTAATTCCATTTGGAAGATCCATACACATTTTGTTTACCCCAGGATAATTCCTTTCAGCTGTTGGTATGACCAGAGACATTTTACACTAGCTTCCTAGATCAGTTTATTTTAACTCAATATAAAATCAGAAAGAACAGGAACAAAATCTAGGACTTGTCAATCAGGCCCTTTCTGCTCCACCCTCCCAACCCACCATAAGGATGGGAGAAGGATGGGACTGCATTGATGCCGCAAATAATTGATGGGTTTTCCTCATCAATGACCAGTGGTCACGTTGCCATCCTGCAACACACCCGCACTTACCTTAGCTGTGGAGGCCCTGGAAGCACAATGGCTGCGCTTCCTGCTTCAGCGCAACGTGGGACAGTAAATGGCTTCACTGTGGTTGGAAGAGGCAGGGCCATTGTGCTTCTTTCTGCGGTGAGTGAGCTGGTGCGGAGGGGAGCGTTGGCGTCCATGCTCCCATCTTGGCAAAGCCACTGCTGGGACAATGCTGGGATGACCCTGGACCCAGGTAAGCTGCAGAAAGGGCCTCAGTCTGGATCTGCCCTAAACTGCACTTCTGGTAACACTTTGACCCTTAACAACTGGAGTTGCACAGCATTTTGAGAAACTTGAGTGAACATGGAAAATGCTTAACATATTAACATGTTAAGCCATTTTTTGTCAGATTATTTATCATCAGAGCTTAATTGTTATTCTTCATGACAACTAATTATCCAATGTGTGCTATCTGTTGAAAGAAATTCTATACAACATGAGGGGATTGTGATTTTCATAGTATGTTAAGAGTAAACAACTGCCTTCCAAAATATAAATCTGTATACAAGCTAAGGCTAAGTGAGTTGGGGCAAAATCAGGGTGGCAAGTCTAGGGAGATGATTTTACCAGGAGACAAACAGCCTTAGTTTGGAGGTTCAGGGAAGCTTAATGTCAGTGGCTATAGTGAGACTTTCTGCTATTGTCTGAGGTAGTGGCAGCAGAGCTCCTTTACCATTTTTTCACTCTGAGCATCACAGAAACATTGTCATTCTCGAATACAATGAGAGAAAGTAACGATTTCCTCTGCTTCCCCTCCTACAGGAATTGCATGAAATAATACCATGTTCAGGGCATTTTGGAAAAAAGCAAAATATCAGTTGTAAGCCAGAAGCTTCAAAAGAAGACCTGCTTCTACAACCACTATTATTACTGCAGTTGGGCCAAAAATAAACCATTAAAGTGATCTGCCATGGCCTCTATTACCCATCATTGGTAAATAATCAAAACCACTTATAAATGTCACCTCCCCCTTAGTGGCTACCTCAGTTGGCCACTTGAGAATCGAGGGTGAATTTTGCATTGAGTCTTCTTCAGAATGTATGCTGTGCTCCTTAAGTCATAGGTTTCCAGTTTGTTTTGCAGTACAGATCAAGAAAAAAAAGTAAAGGCATTAGTGTATGACAAACTGTATCTAGCAAATTCTGACCTTGTGGCCAGGGGCATAAACATGATAAGTGAGTATAGAAATGGAAGACAAAAGGAAGATCAATTGAGTAGCAGTGGAAGGTGAGCTTTGAAATAACAAACCATTCCTTCTGTGTACCCTGCTTTCTGGAAAGGTCATGGTGTGCCTATATTGAAATCTATACTGTATCATTTCCTTACTTTGTCATAGCAATACTGCATCCCCCTCTACCCCACAATTGACTTTTAACTGGATTATAGTAAATCTGTAGTAACGGAACCTTGGGAAAGTATCATTTTTGGTAAATCTTTATTCTTTCAAAGTCACACTGGTGGATGAGATTTTTAGTCTCATCTCAGTCTCAAAAGTGACAGCTTCTTTGCACTCATGGAGGATGAGGATCTTGGAGAAGGAGATCGAGGGAGAATGAAATAGTCGCATCATATAGTGGGACTAAATGGGTCTCCATCATGCTGAGGATATACTTTGAGTCAGCAGGGAGCTTACATAGTGGTCAATTCAATAAACAGAAATGCAGATATTTGGATTTATGATGAGCATGTAGACCTCATGGTAAACTCCTTGCCTGGAGCAAAGGTTCTGCTCATGTGTTGTCTAGATAGCCTAGTAGATAGTGCTTGGAAGAAGCCAGTTGTGTTTCATGTAGTACCAATAATGTGAGAAAATGCTGATCTTGGAAGCCAAATTTAGGTTAAGAAAGATGTTGAATGCCAAGACCTCCAGAACATCTTTCTCTGAAATGCTGTCTGTTTCTTGTGCAGGGACAGCTAGTTAGCCAAATTCAAGAAGTCTCAATGTATGTGTGAAACAATGGTATAGGGAGGAATGTTTTAGATTTGTTAGGCACTGAGGCCAAAAAAAAAGGGGGGGGGCTCATTTTGAACAGAATGGGACTAGATTGTGTGTACAAAACATAAAAATACTTGAGATGGAGAATTAAATCAGGGAGGTATCTAAAGAAGATAATTTTGTAATAGTTAACTACCCTTGCATTGACTGGATAAGTGTGTGTTCTGAATTAAAATTTCTAATATACTGGGTAATTATACCCTACAACAGCTGACCATGAACTGACCAGAAGAGAGTTAACTCTGGACTTAATTCTAAATGGTAGTGCTTAGAATCTACTGTGAGGTGTGAGTGTGATTGAGCTGACAAGAAACAAGGATATCTCAGTTAACAAAGCTGCTGTCAGTGGCTCTCTTATTTACAAAGCCTCGGGAGTCACAGAGTTAGTTGGAAAAGAATGGGATTCCACTCAAGTTGATCTGACTGTAGTTGAGTGTGCCTATCCATAAGAGGCAAAGTGAACAGCAGCTGCCTCCACATTCCTTTACATTCTTTACATCCTTTGCATTCATGAGTGGCAAAACAGAGAGAAAAGGAGATTTCCTTACCAGCTATCCTTGGCACGTTAAAAGAGCACATATCTTAATGAGATGGAACTTAAAGGAATATAAACTTGCACAAAGGATGTGCAAAAAAAAAGAAAAAAAAAGGAGGCAAAAGCTTTTCATTGTGTAGATCGTGAAAAACTATGGATCAGTCTTAAAGAAATGGGTGTGCCACAATATTTGATTGTCCTAATATACCACATGTATGCTGGACAAGAGACTACTGTTAGGACAGAATACAGAGAAATGGAATGGTTTCCAATTGGCAAGGAGGTCAAGCAAGGCTATATTTTTTCACTCTACTTAATGTCTGCTGAACATATCATGGATAAAGCAGGATTAGACTCACAGCGAGGATGTATAAACATTGTAGAAAGGAATATCAACAATTTAAGATATGCAGATAACACCATACTATTAGCAGAAAATAGCAAAGACTTGAAATGACTACTGAGGGAAGTCAAGGCAGAAAGTGCAAAGGAAGATTTACAGCTGAACATCAAGAAAATTAAAGAATGACCACAGTTTATGTATAAAGTACATGAGGCAGATATTTAAATAGTTAAAGATGTTATATATCTTGGCTCAGTCATTAATCAGAATGTAGTCAAGAATCACAAGAAGACTAGGACTTGGAAGGGCAGCTATGAAAGAACTAGACAGTATCCTGAAGTATAAAGATATATAATTGAATACTAAAGTTACGGTTGTCCATGTCATTGTATTTCCAGTTTCTACGTATGGTTATGAAAACTGGACAATGAAGAAAGCCGATAGGAAAAAAAATCAACTTATTTGAAATGCAGTGCTGGGGAGAGTTCTACAGATTCTATGGATGCCCTGGACTGCTGAAAAGCTCCATGGATACCCTGGACTGCTAAAAGATAAATGAATGGGTCCTAGAGCAAATCAAGTCTGAACACTCCCTAGAAACCAAGATGACTAACCTGAGACTGTTATACTTTGGACATATCAAGAGGAGACATGACTCAGTAGAAAGGATAATCACGACTGCTAAGATAGAAGGCAGTAGGAAGAGAGGAAAGCCGTATTAGTGATGGATAGACCCTGTCAAAGAAGAATCTGCAAGACAGTTGCTGATAGGATGACCTGGAAGTCTCTCATTGATAGGGTAACCATAAGTCAAAATTGACTTGACAGCAATTAACAACAACGATGACTAATACCATCAAGACCAACAACTAGAGAATTCTTTAAATATATCAGAGACACTTGAGCCACTGGATAACAATGAAATTAAAGTTATACAGAAGGAAGATAAGGAGACAGTAGAGAAGCTGAAGAATTCATGAAGCTTCCATTATGAGAAAGACTTTACAAATAGTTCTGACAAGAAAAGGAGTTCTAAATATCACAGAAAAATTACAAACAAAGAAATCACTGGTATGATATCAGCTCAAGAATTCTTAAAACAGAAGTGAAAGTGCAAATTTCTCAGGGAGAATATGTAACATCAGCCTTGGTACAAGAGGACTGGAGAATGCTTAATGTGATACCTAAATTTTAAAAAGGGTGTCAGGGGATATCTGGAAAGCTATAGACCAGTTAGTTTAATATTGGTTCTAGGAAAAATGGTGGAAAGTATTATTAAGAATAAAATTATCAAGCATATAGAAGGGCAAGCCATGTTGAAAAAGAACTAACATAGTTTCCACAACATAGAAGAACTAACATTGTTTCCTTAATCTTTTCGAGTTCATTGAAAGTGTCAATAAACCTGAGCTGGAATCTTCTTGATAAGTCCCAACTAGAGTAAACTCATTGAATCAATTGTTGAATGATGAATCAACCTGTAGGTAAATCTTATTGATTCAATGGCTCTACTGAGCCATTGTCAGGACTAACAGTAGGCTTTAGGCCACTGAAAAGAGTGGTCTAGTAGACATGGGCTATTTTCACATGGCATTGCAGACTCACTATGGGGATGGGATGGCAGTGGTCCATGGGTCGTGCTTCTGCACAATGTCATCATGGTCCCGCTGCCAAAGCAATCATGGGATATTCGCTTAATGCACCTGTAATTGTGTGACACTCCTGTCCTTACCTGCCATGTGGAAGGGCAGAAAGTGTGATGGAGGCGCTTCCTTCCCCAGCATAGCATGGGAAAGAGCCTGGCTATGCTGTGGAAGGCAAGTGCATGTTGCTCACACTCCCTTTTGCAGGGAACCAGCCAGGTGCAGAGGGAAGCATTCCAGTCGTGTTCCCTTCTCTGCAAAGGTGCTGCTGGGATTGTGATGGGAGGATGATGGGATCAGGTAACGTGCAGAAATGGCCATTGTTCACTTGAATTTCCAAATGGTAATGTCAAATACCCAAAACTTCTGAGCAGGTTTAATCATCATGGTATTTGAATAAAAGCCCTCTTATGACTCTGGAAGAATAACAGGAAAACTCAGGAAGAAGATCAGGAAGCAGAGAGTAAGAGTAAGTAAGTAAATGGTGAGCAGGAATTTGTGTTGTGCTCATCATTTTTAACTTGTTCATAAGTGATCTGGAGTTAGGTTTACTGTTAACAGATGATACTAAATTATTTAGGAGACTGAGGATAAAAACAGATGGCACAGAACTCCAAAAGGATATCTCAAAACTTGAGGCCCTTTTCGCACAGCATTTGCCATGAGAAAGGGCCCCTCGAGCATTATGCAATTGTGAGGAGCGATCTGCACGACACACTCACAATCGTGCAACACTCCAGGGTAGGGCAGGCGCCGCTTGTGCACTTTTTCATTTTTGGTTTTCAGCCAAAAATAGTGTGCAATCGCGCATTGCTCCAGGGTCCCACGTGCACTTGCTGTGCATGTGGAGCCTCCAGAGCCACTGCGCTCACACTTCCTGCCCCAGCACAGCCTGGGAAACTCCCAGGCTGCGCTGCGGAAGAGGTGAGGCTCTTAAACTGCCTGCTTGGGAGCAGGCAGCTCGTGTGGAGCTGAAGCAGGGGGGATGCAAGAGCCTCTCACTGGAGGCTGCTCGTGGGATCCCCACACCCCAGCGCCGAAAAAAGGTAAGGTGCGGACAGGGCCTTAGAGAATGGATAGCAAAATAATAGATGATATTCAGTGTAAGCCAGGATAAAGGGGTATGCATTTTGGCAGAAAGTCCCATTTACAGACATGAATCTTGAACTGTTCTGTCCTTTCATATGAGAAGAAATAATTTCTCCTTGTTGTTGGAGAAAGCAAATATTTCTATACAATTTTTGTCTGGTATTTGCACATCTGAAAATGTTTTAGAAATGCACAGCGGGTGTAAGGTCTTTTCCTCCCTCCCTCCCTCCCTCCCTCCCTCCTCCCTTCCTCCCTTCCTCCCTCCCTTCCTTCCTTTTTTTTTTTGCCTTGCCCATTGGCAATAAATGTGTGAGCAGACTGTTGGACTAAAAAGGTCTTGGTGTGATCCAGCATGGCTCTTCTGATAGTCTTGTGTCCACGTGCATCTGTCTAGGTGAGTTTTAACTCTAGCCTATGCTTGGAAGTGAATGTGGTGAGGAAAAAAAATGGACTATTCAATTTCACCGTACGGTTGAGGACATGATGCTTCTGTATCTTAAAAGCACACACACATACATATCTTAATATATATAAAAACACACTGAACAGAAGTTCTAGCACAATCATTCCTGTCAAGTACTGGTTTGTTGTTGCAGGGAGGCATTCACTTAAGGAGACATTTAAAAATAGGATGACTCTATCACCTCAGGATTTTACCAGACCCCAGAGCCTTTGACATTAAAGAAAAGGATTTCCATCTGAACTCTTAGGAAACTGCTCTGTTTCCCTGGGTCTCCAGACACAGAGATAAATCTCAGGTTGAGTAGCACTGGAAGAGATTTTTTTTTAAAACGTGTGAATTACTTTTTAAAGCCAGGGCATTCAACTCTACCCATTCCCAATGTGTGCCAGGGTGCTAGTTCAGTATGAAGGCATCTGTATCTCTACCTGTGTTGTACTTGTGTGCACATCAGCACCCCAGAAAACCAGATTGAGTGGAGTGGACTGAGGAGAAGGCCTAGGATAAAATGCTTCCCAAGGGGTGACAGTGAGCTTTTTACCAGAACAGAAAAGCTATTCCTCATATGTTATGTTTGATGTCAGAAAATGTGTGTGGGATGCACAGACACTAGTGAGAATGATGGCAACTTCTTCAGCTGGACACATTTTGTGGTGCATTCTGATTGTTGAACTAATACCAGTTGACATTTTGTTGCTTACTTATCTTTATGGAACTGTATATTACCTTCTATACTGTCCCCCCCCCCCCTGCCTCCTTGAGCACATATCCATTAATCTGCAGTCTAAAAGCCTGGGAGCTAACCTATAATGCCATTCATAACATTTTTGCTAATCAACAACCATTTGACTACTCACTATCTGTAAACCTAACTAAGGAGGTTTGGAAGTCAGTTCTGTGCAACACAGCACCTTTTCTGGCTATCATTTGTCACATATCTAAATCAGGGTTAAGACATAATGAGGAGGCCCTTGTTCCTAAGTGGCCAGACTAAATAGTGGAAAACTTAATATGTCATCAGAGGGTCACAGAACTGGAAGGAATTTCAAAAGTCATTCCCTATCGATTTAGAAAACTTACTGCTGTGGTGCTTCTAATAGGTCGTCATCTAACCCCTGCTGAAAACCTCTATGAAAAAGAATCCAACACATTCTAAGTCTTTCTATCTCATTGATGAACATTTTGTACCACCAATAAGTTCTTTTTCTATTGTTTAGTCTGTATTCTGTTTCTTGTAACCTGAGCCCATTGTTTTGGGCCCTACTCTCTGGAGCAAGAGATAACAAATGTACTCCACAATCTATTGACAGTCCTTCAAATATTTTGCAGCTCATTTGGCTCATCTGTTTTGCTTGTTTACTCCTCTTGTATGCAGTTGGATAGCAGAAATGCCTAGAATCTTCCTTCATGTAGATGACCTTCTGATTTCTGGAACACTTTGAGTATTCCAGTGGTGTCTTCTAAGCAAGGCAGACTACTTAATAGTTCCTAAGCAGAGATCACCACTGTCACTCAAAGATAATACTCATGCTGATATCCTCAGTGGATAAGGTTGTTTTTGCTTTCATATCCATCTGCAGCTGAATGTTATCAATGACCGAATAAATGAAGTACAGAAGTGAGTGCTGAACTAGTTTAAATCAATGCTGAATATAAATCTAAAAGGGAGAGGCGCTATCATAAATTTAAAAATTGTTTCATTTTTCTGTTGTAATAAATATTGTTTAAATACATGCCTCGATATCTACATGTCAGGCTATGAGGGAAGGACTGCATTATCCCTTGTAAACTTGCCATAAACATCTTCTGCTAAAACTAAATGTATTATAAATGATTCATGAAATTCAATCAGAGAAAGCAGGCAAGGCAATCACGCTAAGGAGAACAGTCAGGGCTTAAGATGTAACTGGGAAGGGGGGAAGAATAACCAGCCCCCATCAGAAATACAGATTATCTCCTCCTTTCCTCCCTTAATAGACTGACGGAGTAATCTAGTTCTCATTGAAATCAATGAGAGACTTTCCACTGATTAAAGTAGGAATTGAATTGTGCAGTCTGGCTAATGCTTTTGCGGTTGCTTTCCTAAATGTAACTTTGGTTTTGTAGCAACATGTGACAGAAAGCTCTCTCTCCCCTTCATATGTTTTATTGATGCACAGAAAAGAATCAAACTACAGGAAGTGCTAGACCTTCAAAATGCCAAAAGCAACTTCTGCTTGGAGTAAAGACAAGGTTTCAGCAAGTTCCTGGATTCACTGCTTTTTCCCAGGGCACACTAGGCATGGCAGCAATAGGTCTGTGTGCTTAACCATGGCTTGCATCAGTCCTGTAGGAAAAAGGAGAGCAAAGTATCATTTTTCACAATGAAGAGCACTGCAGACTGGCTAAGGGCTGGCTCGAGGTGCTTTCCCACTCAGTATGAGCCCTCTCTGTTTGGAGAAGAGATAGGCAGCTGTTACTGCCCTGGCTAGTCCGAGCTTTGGAGATATTAAAAGATATCCTTTTGATATCACAATTCGGCTTCACTTCTCTATTCCCCTCCACGTGCTTGTGAGGCCACCGGACAAGCACGCATACAGGCTCAGCCGATTATTGTTGTAATATTCCTAGACAATACAGGCAGGCCAGAAAATAGCCGACTCGCCACTTTAGGAGACCTCCAGGCAAGTACTCTAATTAGGTATGCACGCAACCTACAAAAGATCCTCTGCCCCGTGCTGGCAGCATGATAGGTAAACTATGCAATACCCAAGTACTCTGGGTTTGCATACTGGCTACTCTACTGAGAACCTCTGCGATAACTCAATCATTCAGATTCTGACCTTTTGGAGGTTTTGCCTCCAACTCCAAATCTATTGTTTTCCCCCAAGTATGGCATAGCCTGCAGTCACATTCTCCTTATAAAAACCTTTGATTCCGAGACCTTCCTCAGATTGCTCCTGTTTCATCCCGCCTTGCTGCCACTTTGCTTGGCGAGCCTCCCCTCAGCTCCACGTGCTGAGCTACATTGCACCCCAGCCTCGCTCTCTATTTTTCCTGGGCTTCAGGACAGGTGAAGTATCACCCAAACCAGCAACTCCTCTAAAAATCCCTCTATACCACTCAAACCTTTATTTCTTTAGTTATCTTGTGTGAGTGTGTCGCATACACTGTTTTGCTTGTGTTTGTAATAAAACATCATTTATTGCTTCAACTTCTGTGTGCTCCTTGACTCGGCCTGACCCCGTAGACATACGGTTCAAGATCTCGCTACGTTACCCTGCCTCTCGTAATGCTAAGCAGTGCTCTGAGCTGATTTTCCCCACCCTCAGTTGAGCACATTTCGGTGTCCCTCCTGGGACCCCCAGTACACAGGGTAGCACAGCAAGTAGTTTGATGCAGGCTTAACAAATATACTTACCTAAATTCTTTCCACTGACAGTGCTGCTCATCCTGAAATTAGTCTACCTTCTTGGAGATCCAGAGAAGTATAGAGAATTCAGCTGGTGTCCTAAAACCATGCAACCTTCTGATGAAGACCAAGATTGTACTAGCATATGGTAACAGGTAGTAACAGGTGTCAACTGCCTTGCCTAGGGCCTTTCCACACTATACTGTCATAGTGCTCTTATTCTACTTTCAATATTCTGTGGAATTCTGGGGTTTGTAGTTTACTGAGGCCAAAGAGCTCTCTGGCTGAGACTTCTAATCACCCCTCCCTAAACTGCAAACCCCAGGATTCCATAGGATGTTGAAAGTGGAATAATAACACTATAAGAATATAGTGCAGAAAGGCACCTAGTTTCTGCACCCACATGACAGCATTCTTTTGCATACCTCTCACAATAAAGCCTGCTAATGTTGAGGCCTTCTAGACCATCTCCTTCCTGAGAAAGTTTCTTCAAATGAACTACTATTAGGATCCTGATAATTTTATTACCTAATGGCTTATCTTGTTCATTTTATTTTAAAATGAACTATTTTTGAAATTTCTGCTTGATTCTTTAATAAATATGTTGAATTAGGAAATAGAGTTGATTTGGCTCTCTTGACTACTTTGGGAATTAGCTTCATCCATATGGTGATCATGCTAACCTGCCTTCTAGGGACTTTAAAGGAAGCATCGAATCTATCTTTCTCCAAAAGTACACAAACCTGTATTCTGGGACATTGAGGACACATGCTTTATTTAAAAACATGAGTGCTAGTGGTGTTGTGTCTGAGGGATAGGCAAAGGGTGTCTTGCAGCTTTTTGTAGTTGGCAACTAATCATTTCTCTTTTCGGCAGCATCACCCCCAAGGAACCTCATAGAGTCTGTATCTTGCTCTTGCATGCAAATGAATCATCTGCTTTCTCTACCAAAACATTTCTTCCTGTAGACATGATTTAGAAAACTTTGTGAGGTCAGCTTTTTCTTTTTCTCCCTCAGTTCAACGTTGAGTTCATTTGCCATAGAAAACCACAGGTCAGAACCTGTTCTCAATTCATACTCCCCAAATGACCATAAACATTTTATTCCTTCTCACAAGTGTCAAAATAGGTTAGAAAATGGCAGTCCCATTAAAAATGAGGTTGGAGTACAGCATAGTGTCACTGCTTTGGATCAGGGTGTGTGATGCCTCCATGGTGTTATTCAGACATGTTATCCTTTTCCCATTTCCAATGGATATTCGAAACAGATGTCATATTTAATTGATAAAGTTGTATAATTGGTGCAGATCTCCTGCACTGATGATAAGCTCTGCTTCATAACCTCAGGCCCAGAATGATGTAGAGGTGTGAGCATTGAGCTATTACTCTGGAGAACAGGGTTTGAATCCTTGCATAGCCATGGGTGACCCTGGGCAACTAATTTTCTCTCAGCCTCAGACAAAGGCAAAGGCAAAGCCTCTCTGTACAAATCCTGCCAAGAAAACTCCATGGTAGATTCTTCTTAGGGTCATCTTAAGTCACAAATGACTTGAAGGCACACAATTAATTGATTGATTGATTGTATTTGTAGGCTGCCTTTCTCCCAGAATTGGGACGCACAACAACAGCATCCATCTTGTATTCAGGATATAAAATCCAGGAACTTAAAAGAAGTATAGAAGTAGCATCTTGCTAATTTGTAAATGGGATTTTGTTCAGAAAGTAGGAACTGAGCCGCAAAATATTCATAAACATGGCACCATTTAATTTATTTCTCTCAATTGCATAAGGTTTGAAGCAAAAACACAATATGTAGCTTAATTAACAAAATCTCTATGCTACAAAACAACATATGCTTGTGAGGGGCTCAATGTGCTGATCTTTTTCAATCCCAATTAGAATAGTGGAAACTGCTTGAAAACAATATTCAGTCCTGAAAAGCTGCTAAGTTCAGCTCTCTTCATACCTGATAATTATTCACAATTTGCACATCAGCTTTAGTTCATGCAAGTTTCATAGAAATGTAATCATATTGACTTGAGGAGCAAGGGTGTTCATGCGTGAAGTTAAATGCTTCACAAAACATTAATGCTTATTTTCTGTTTATAGCTGAAATACTTTCAGAAAGTTGTATCTCAAGCACAGTGGAAACACTTCTCACATAGCCTAAGTAAATAATTGCTTGTATCTTTTAAGGAAGAACAGGATAAATGCTAAGGACAGAGCATTCAGCTCATAAGGGCTATAATTTCTGGAGTGGATCTTTACCTAAGAGCTTTGTGATGCGTAGTTTTGATCAGAGGAAGCTTATAGGGGAGAATAAAATGGCTTCCCCATGGGCCATGGTGCAGCCATCTCTTTTTCTGCACCAGTGCCTACTAAATGAAGCCACATAGTCTTATTGCAGCATTCCTAGGCACACTGAAGGCCTTACCTCAAAGCATGCAGCAGTCAAGCTCCTGTCAAATAAGTGGTTTGGTTTTATACAGCTGCAAAGCAGCAACAACAATGCATTGTAAACAGCTGGCATGTAAGCCTACAACCTCACATGTTTGCTCCTTCTTTGCACAGGCCAAGCCTCCAGTATTCTGTTGGCATAATGAATGTTCTGCCCAACCCTAATCTATGTCTGGCAAAACCAGTGTATTTATGTTTCAAAAATAATGCAAAATAAGCAATCCCATATGAAATAACAGGTTTTTTTAAACAGTAAAATTATATATAATAAAATATAATATTATATACACTATTAGCAACAACATGTTATATATTCTTATATAATATATTGCTATTTTATATTAGTACATGATTGGTGGTTGTTGTTGTTGTTGGTGGCTAGTATTGTGTATGGAAGCTGCATATTCATGAGTGGACTTACATATGTGGGAATTAGAATTGAGCAGTTTTGTAACCTTTGTATCCAGCAGAAGGTTGCTGTACTTTACTATGCAGCATATCCAGCAAGGTGACTAGTGCAACTGTGGGACTGATACACAACTGGCACCAATGAACATTGGGCACTCTTGCTTTTGTCCTGATATGTATCTTTGCAATTCTTTGCAACCGGGTTTTGTAATGCATCTGCTACTTAGCTAAGAATAGCAAAGAATAGTTAGCTAAGAAAAGAGTAACATAGGATTCAAGTGATTATACATCCTACCTGACTGAACATTAAAAGATCATCAGAAGTCCCATGTTCTTAGAAATTTTGGAATTTTTTGTTTATCCAAATAAACCGGACTGTCACCTGGACCGGACAGGTATACAGCAAGCTTTTACAAGACCTTTGAGTTGGAAATAACTGAACCACTAACTAAAACAATTAATGAAATACGGCATAGAGGCATCCCAGAATCTTGGAAGTACGCAAATATTGTATTGATCCCAAAAGAAGGAAAAGATCATAGGCTACCGGAAAATTACAGACCCATATCCCTGTTAAATACAGATTATAAAATCTTTACCATGATATTGACAACAAGACTAAAGAAGATATTACAAAATATGATACACTCAGACCAAAATGGTTTTTTACCCAATCGACACTTAAAAAACAACACCAGAATCTTATTGAACGTGATAGAACACTTCAATAAAGAATGGAAAAACAACTAGCCATATTGTTCCTAGATGCCGAAAAAGCGTTTGATAAAGTAAGATGGACTTTTATGCTTGAATCTTTAAAAAGAATGAATTGTGGTACCAAATTTGTCAGATGGATAAAAGCAATCTACAACGAACAAAAAGCAAAGCTGATCGTAAACAGTGAACTGACAGAAGAAATAAAAATAACCAAAGGAACGAGGCAAGGTTGTCCACTGTCTCCGTTGTTATTCATAGCAATACTGGAGATATTAAATAACAACATACAATCAAATCCCGCAATAAAAGGAATCAAAATAAAAGACCAAGAATATAAGTTAAGAGCCTTTGCGGACGACCTTGTCTTCTTCATTGAAGAACCAATGGGAATTAAGGAATTGATTACTGAAATAAAGTTTGGAGATGCCACTGGATTAACAATAAACAAAAACAAATCATATATCATGGTAAAGAATCTGAGACGAACAGAAAAAGAGGAAATAACGAAGTTGACAGGAATTAGCATTGAGAAGAAAATAAAATATCTAAGAATTTGGTTTACAGATAGCAATAAAGATTTATTCAATAACAACTACAACAAAATTTGGAAAAAAATAGTTAAAGATCTGAAAAGATGGACTAATCTGAACCTGTCATTATTGGGATGAATTTCAGCGATTAAAATGAACATTCTACCTAAATTAAACTTCTTGTTTCAGAATCTACCAGTCATAACAAACGATAAACCTTTCAAGCTATGGGAAAAAGAACTATCAAAATTTATATGGGAAGGCAAAAAACCAAGAAGTAGATGGAAGATGTTAACAGATCATACAACTGAAGGAGGATGTGGATTACCAGATCTTAAATTGTACTACTACGCTAATGCTATGGTATGGATCCAAGATTGGATCACCCTGAAAGATATAAGAATGTTAACAGTAGAGGGTACAAATATGAGATTTGGCTTCAATGCTTACTTGTGGTATGGTAAAGAAAAGATTGATAAAGATTTCGGGAACCATTATGTAAGAAAATCGTTAATTAGAATTTGGAAAAATGTCAAGAAAAACACTTATAGTAAAATACCACTTTGGCTCTCCCCTCAAGAAGCTTTCCATGGAAAGTGGAGGGATATTAACCAGATTGGATAAGATATAAGGATTTGATAATCCACGACAAGCAGACAGAGACCAGGATATGAACATGCGAAGAACTTGAAAAAGAAGGCATTATAATTAACTGGTTCCCATACCTGCAATTAAAAGAGAGATTCAAAATGGACTATAAACTAGAGGGAATTACATTACAAAAGTCATATAATGAACTGGAAACAATAATATTTCTCAAAACAAAACAAAATTTTCCTATTTTTACAAATATTTCATAAATAGAAAACTAGAAGACGAAACAATAAAAGAGATTATAATAAAATGGGCAAAGAACGTCCAGCACGAAATCGCTTTGGAGCACTGGGAAATGGCTTGGAAAGACACAGCAGAATTTACTAGTTCACAAGACCTAAAAGAAAATTTTATTAAAATGATGTACAGATACCATCTTACCCCAGAAAGAATATAAAAAAAATGTACCACACAGGAAGTAATAAATGCTGAAAATATAAGGTACTTTTTTCCATATATGGTGGACGTGCCCAACCACAAGGAAATACTGGTTAAAAATCTATCAAGCCATAAAAGAAATATTTAACGTGTCTTTTCCAGTGATGCCAGAACTCTTTTTGTTAAATATGATATTCATGTGGGATAAAAGTTTCCAACAGAAAAATAAAAGAGTGTTACTTTACTTAATAACAGCTGCAAGATTGGTATTTGCAAGATTGTGGAAAATGCCAGCAATTCCTGATATGGAACAATGGAATTTAAAAGTGTTAGAACTGAAGCAATTTGACTCCTTTTCAAATCAACTCAAAGGAAAACAAATTCACCAAGTAGAAAAAGATTGGCATCAAGTAATTGAATATATGAATAAAAATGGATATTGATACGATAATTGATATTGAGGGGGATACTGGATATTGAATAAGGTAGATGAAACAAAGATGAAAGGACTAAGATACAAACTATTTCATATAAGTGATAGGAAGAGACGGATTTACATTGTAAAGTATGGAATGAGGATAAAAGCATATTTGTTGACAATAAGAATGGCACAGAAAGTGTACATTCAACATAAATCATATATGAGATTAAGAGAGTTTCAAATATATAAAGCAATAGTGTGGGAAATGATTCTGGGTAAATGACAATGGAAGTCAATGTAAAAGTAACGTAACGTAATGTAATATAAAAGGTAACAACCTTAAAAAACAGTACTTGAGTTACAAACGAGAGGACTCTTACATTACAAATAACGTAAAAATATACAATTTGTATATATAGTATGGAATGAAGCAACTATGTTGTAAATCAATCTTATGTTATGATTTTAGTAATACGTACGTTTTTAATAAAAAAGAAAAAAGAAAAAACAGAAGTCCCATGTTCAATGCTTTGTCACTCTGGAGGTAAGCAATCAGCCCATTCCAGGCCCCTTTGTCAATCCCTTGGGAAAGCCATTACAGCTTTGTGAATGCATTGCTTTAGAGTGGGAAATGGGGTATAAAAATCCTAGCTTTGACCCCAGCCTTTTGTAGTACATTGGATGTAGTACACTGTACATAGTGCCCCAGACTGCCATTCCTCCATGCTACTCTCAGCTGCTGTCTGAGCCACTCTGTTGTGACCCCTTCCTCAGGATTGGCCACTATCACCCTCTCCACCCAATCTCTCTCTTCCCAACCTTTCTTGCTTCACTTTCCAATAGCCTTGTATGGTTCTTTAGAGTGTTTGATTTCCCATGTGTTTGTCAATTAAAATAAAATACTATGTTAATTGTAACTGGAGTTCTCTCTACAGTTAGCACTGGTATATATAGGTAAAAAGATCTTGCTGTTACCCTCTTCTCACAGGTCTCCTCTGAGCCATAATTTCCTCAAATTCTAAGGAGATGCTGGCATTGCAGGTGGACCCCAATGTCCCCTACCTTTTAGGGTAACAGATGTTCCATCCATGTGCTACTCAGCAGTCTCCCCTCCTGAGCTAGCTGGGATTGTCTCACGGTTGATGTTGGAATTCCCTCACCTTGTGGTACTGACACTGGCCTTTCAAGAGTGGCTCAGGACTTTGTGTGTGGCATGATAACCATGACTCCATCCAAAGTGGTTACTGACCCTGCTTATGCTGCTACGCATACTCTGGATCTTGTCTTCTGAGGTGAGTGGGCTAAAAGTGATCTGGAAGTGGAGGAACTCTCTATTGTCCTGTTGTCATAGAGAGTGCTGGTTTGGCCCTGGACTCATTGGGACTCAGAGGCTCTGGAGGGGTTGGGGGAACAATTAAGATGTTCCACTCCAGGAGGCATATAGATACAGATGGATTCCTGATGGTTCTTGGGGAGTTTCCTGTTGCCTCAGCAGGAAATTCTGTTGAAGCTCTGGTTGATTCTGGAATGGGGTGGCAGATACAATTATCCTGTGGGTCCCTCTCACAAAATGGCACTAGACAAGCTCTCTGGTTCTCTAGAGAGCTGGCATTAAAGAAACAAATGACACAGTGACTAGAATGATGTTGGCAGAAGGCCTACTGGAGGCCTACTCTGTGGCAACATGGGCATCAGGAAAGTCTTTTTTCTCTGTTATCATTCTGTCTGTAAAGACCTGTCCAGCAGAGCTGTCTCAGGCCATTTCTGCACTACACCCTTATAGCGCAATTATTCCACTTTTAACATCCTATGGAATCCTGAGCCGGCCCCTCCCTAAACTGCAAACCCCAGGATTCCATAGGATGTTGAAAGTGGAATAACTGTGCTATAAGAGTGTAGTGTGGAAATGGCCATAGTGTGGCCGAGCAGAACCAAATATAGACCACTCAGTTACCCATTGTGAACAGTCTGCTAAGTGCTTTGCATATAAAATTGCACAGATCCATTCTGATTGATATACTATAATTAATATAACTCCTGTGGATGTAAACTTGACTTTTGCTTATCCACTGTTAATGGATAGTTTTCAGCTTGTACAGTCTGGGGATGTGGGCATGGAGTAGTGAGAACCACCACAGGAATACTAGATCCTTGCACTTTTTGACTTGTCAAAGATGCCAGAAAGGGACTGGCTGAGTAGGTAATGGGAGTATGCAGTGCCTCTCTCAAATGAGGCCTGATTCTGACTGCTTAAATGTGGTAGTTATAAGGTTGCTGTTAAAAAAAAGTCTCCCTGAATCCCACTCTATTGGATAGTTATCAGCCAGGCTCCAATACTCAATGGTTGGGCAAGGTACTGGAGTATTTGTGTGGTGACTTCCTAGCTGCAAGAATTCCTGGATGAGATGGGTTATCTGGATCCATTTTAGTTTGGCTTCAGGCCTTGTTATGAGACAGAAACAACATTGGTCATTTTGGTGGATAACTTTCACCAAGAACTGGACAGGTAAAGTATGTTCCTGTTGGTTCTGCTAGATCTCTTAGTAGTATTGAATATCATTGACCATGGCATCCTTCTGGGCTGCACCTCTGGGATGGGACTTAGAGGCATGATTCTGTCCATTCCTGGGAGTGGTGAGAGAACTCCTGTGTGACTCTGTAGAGTCCCATGGAGCTCTGACCCCCCCCCTTCTATTTAACATACACACAAAGCCACTGGGAGAAACTGTCTGCAGTTTGGGGTCAGATATCACCAGTAGACTCTATGGCCATTTCCACACTACACTGTTATAGTGCTATTATTCCACTTTCAACAGTAGTTTAGGGAGGGGCATTTAGAATTCTCGGCCAGAGAGCTCTTTGACCTCAGTAATGTACAAATTCCAGAATTCCACAGGATGTTGAAAGTGGAATAACGGCACTATAAGAGTGTAGTGCAAAAATGGCCTATCTTTCCTTTCCTTCTTACTAAAAAACAAAAGAACAAAAAAGAATAAAAACAAAAACAAAAAAACCCACAAAAACCTGTTTTGGTTTTGAACTAATACCTGTTGGCAATGATGGACTAGACAAGTATGAAGAAACTGAAACTTAATCCAGATAAGACAGAGGTGCTCTTGGATAGTTAAAAGGCAGATCAAAGAATAGGAATTCAGCTTGTGCTAAACGAGGTTACACTATCTCTGAAGATGCAGGTTCACAATTTGGAGTTGTACTCCTAGATTCAGCCCTGAGCCTGGACATTCATGTTTCTGTGGTGAGCAGGAATGCATGCTGCTTAAAGGGAGCATTTGATTCCCTTGTTCCAATAGCTCCACTGGCTGCCAGTCCATTTCTAAGTCTTGGGTCCAGGCTGGCTGAACCATTGTATCTTCCCATAAGAGTCTGTCTGATTTCCAAGGCACTTCTCTCTACCCACTGCCTTCATAGTCACATTCGATGGGAACATGAGAGAGGGACTTTGCTGTGGCTACTCCTAGGCTTTGGACCTCACTGCTAGGGTGGTTAGGATGGTTCATTCTTTGCTGTCTTTTGAGCAGTAGTTGACCTTTCTATTCCAGCAAGCCTTTGGGAATTGTTTGTTAACAAGAGAAGGGCTTTTTATGGTACTCTAATATTTATAGATTGAAGCTAATCCTTTAACTGTATGATGAAAAATTATGGGTTGCTCTTAAAGAAACGGATGTGCCACAATATTTAATTATGTCCATGTGTAATCTGTGCCCAGGACAAGAGGCTACTGTCAGGACAGAATTCAGAGAAATGGAACAATTTCCAATTGGCAAAGGGCTCGAGCAGGACTGCATTTTATTACCCTACCTGTTTAACTTATATACTAAACTTGTCATTCATAAAGCAGAATTAAACTCAAAGGAAGGAGATGTGAAGATTGGATGGAGGAACATCAACAATTTGAGATACATGGATGACACCATACTACTAGCAGAAAATAGGAAAGACTTGGAACAATTACTGAAGAAAGTAAGACTGTTGAAAAAAGTCAAGGAGGAAAGTGCAAAGGTAAGTTAACAGTTAAAAGTTAAGAAAACAAAATTAATGACCACATATGATTTACATAACTTTAAAATAGAAGATGAAGATACTGAAATAAAGATTTTCCATACCTTGGTATAGACATTAATCAGAATGGGGACTCCAATCAAGAAATCAGAAAAAGGCTAGGACTTGGAAGGGCAGCTATGAAGGAACTAGACAAGATCATAGAATCATAGAATCATAGAAATGTAGAGTTGGAAGAGACCACACGGGCCATCCAGGCCAACCCCCTGCCATGCAGGAACACCCTCAAAGCACTCCCGACAGATGGCCATCTCGCCTCTGCTTAAAAACCTCCAAAGAAGGAGACTCCACCACACTCCGAGGCAGCATATTCCACTGCTGGACAGATCCTGAAGTGTAAACATGAATACTAAAGTTAGGACTGTCCATGTCATAATACTGCCAATTTTTATGTATGATTATGAAAGCTGGACAGTGATGAAAGCTGATAGGAAGAAAAATAAACACACTTGAAATGTGATGTTGGAGAAGAGTTCTATGGATACTGTCGACTGTTAAAAAGATAAATAAATTGGTTCTAGAGCAAATCAACTCCGAACTCTCCCTACAAGCCACAATGACTAAATTGAATCTATCATACTTTGGCCATATCATGTGAAGACTTGACTCAATAGGAAAAGCAATAATGCTTGGTATGATAGAAGGCAGTAGGAAAAGAGGAAGACTGCATTACAAATGGGTAGACTCCAAGCCTTGGCTCTGAGTCTGCAAGAGCTGAGCAGGGCTGTTGATGCAGAGTGACTCCGAGGGGTCGCATTCATAGCGTTGCCATAAGTCAAGGTCAACTTAACTGAAGCTAACAACGTTTTTGATCTTTGTTTTAAAACAGTATTTTTAAAGATTATTTATTTACTAATTTTAAAATAGACAAACAGATTCACTTTTAAAATTACAACTACAATAAAAATACATATTAAAAAAAGATAAGAAAAAGAAAAAGTTAGAACTGGAACTCAGTGTGAACACATTAAGCTAAAACATTAAAAACTGGCTACAACTGTAAGTGCTTACCTATTAAAGCAAACAAGGCCTGTGAGGTCCCCAAACCAAATGGTAATGAAAGAAAAAATATAGAAAGAAAATAGTATTCTACCATTGCACATACAAATAAGTAATCCTACTAGAATAACTAGTATCCATAGCCAGAAATTATTGCATTATTGGATTTCTTATTAAACCAATGTTTTTAATAGTTTTAATTTGATTGTTAGTTTAACACTCTTTTAATCTCAATATTTCTATGTTTTTAATTGTATGTGTCTTTATTGTAATTTTCTGTCTTTTGTGAGATTCCTTGACTTCCAATCTGGGAAAAAAGTGGGATATAAATAAAGGGCAGAATGGATGAGTGTGAGTTACCCATGAAGATACTATTTTAATTACCATGCTATATAAAATGAAACAAAAAAGTAAAATAAACATTTTTTTTGCAAGATTTCTCTTAGTTAGTTTTCTCATAGTGGATCTTCCATAAATGATTGCCCCATCTCACCCAGAACTCTCATTCCTACACAGAAAAAGAGACAACTTTAAAGGAGTTCAAAGAATAAAGAAAGAAAAGGTTAAAAGAGAAGAAAACAGTTAACCATAAGAACTGTAAAGCAACATTTAGGCCCTTTTCACATGTTGGGGGGGAAATGGGTGAAAACGCCCAAAAACGGAGCTTACCTCCAGCCGGGTAAGTCCATCGCCACATGGAGCAGCGCGAGCTCGCTGCTCCACACTCCTCCGGCGTCGCAGATGGCGGCTTCTGGTTGGTGGAGGCTCTCCACCAACCGGAGAAGCTCGCCAGCCGGAAGCCCGCCCCCGGCAGAACTTCAGGCATGCACTTGCGTGCGCCTGCAGATCCACTTTAGAGCCCGGCGACGGAGTGGCACAGGGCTGCGCGCTCCGTGCTTTTTAAAAACCTCTAAAAAGAGGTTTTTAAAAAACACGCAGCCCCGCGAGTTCCGGCCGCTCTTGAGTGGATGCTGGTGTGAAACTACGAAAAGTAGTCCACGCCAGTCCACTCTACGGTGTAGACGACCTCCGTGAGAGGTCGCTCTTCACCGTTCCCCCCCCCACATGTGAAAAGGGCCTTAGAAAAGTAGATAATTCTGCCTTATTTTTTTTAAAAAAATCTGCAACCAATTTATAAGTTTTCTCTGTCATATATAATTCAGAGATACACTGCTGGGAGATTGTTTGGAAAACACAGTAAGTCACCTTAAAGCTTGAACTTTATAAAGCTTGGAAGATGTGAATGGAATGAAAATGGAGATGAACAGAAGAATGGCCATTCTAGGCATTCATAGCAGATTTCTTTGAGCCATCTGAACTGAAATTTAAGTAGACCCACAGAATCAATGGAACTCAAATAAGCATTGATTTACCAAGTTACCATTGATTCAGTGGAGCTGTAGTTGGAACTAGCAGCTGGATTTTATTCTTGTTTAATTAAAATATGTTTAATTAAAAATAGCGATCAGAATATCTTTTTTTTAAAAATGTAATATGCTTTTTCACAAACAGTTAAAAATACCCCATTGCATGTTCAAAAATGTCCTTATCAATTTCTTTCCATCCCACTCTCACTTTCCCAAGATGTCCAGAGTAGACAAAATACAGACATTTGAGGGATTTCAAAGATTATTTTGTGATGGAGTGTTCTTTAGGGATTATTCTGTGAAGATAATGTCTAAATTGCAAAGCAATTTAATTCATGGAACTGTTCATTTAGGAGATTTATGCTAGTTTAGAATAACATAAGGTTTTATGTTGTAGGAAGAAAAGAAGGGGATGTAATTTTTATGTGTACATTTCATATCTTGCAATTGATTTAGCATACTGGGCTCTTGAGCAGTTCCAGACCTACTTTTATAACCTGGATATATTCAGCAGGCATGAAAGCTTCTGCTAGACCACACTCTGTTGTTTTTGTTTAACCAGCCTTTGCTTGGTTTAAACATTTCTCTGTCATTAGTGAACAATCTTACAAAGAAGGCAGTCCTGCTCTGCCTTCAAATAGGATGCCCCAAATGACAGGCTGAGCTGTGGGCCATGCCTTTCCTGCCATGGCATATCCAGGATCTCCAGTATGAGTAGAGAAGATGGCCTCTCAAACTAATGAACACTTTGCTAGTGAGAAATAATGACATCCGCATTGTTCTTGGCCATGTGAGTAGATGGAATGGCAGGTTTGTTGTATACCATATGCAACAATTGAGATATATCTGTTCTACACGATTACTGCAGTGTCATGTCTCTTTGGACACTTCCAGACAGATTAAAATGACCAAGATGTTCCAGATTTTGTTCCTGTTCTTTCTGATTTGATTTTGGGGATTGATCCATATTTTGTTCATTCTCTAATATTTTCTGCCCACTCCTGGTATGATCAGAAGCTTTTTATGCCAGCTGTCCAGGTTGGTTTATTTTAACCCAGTATAAAATTAGAAAGAATAGGAACAAAATCTAGGCCTTTGCAATCAATCAGGATGAACCTGAAAATTGTCGTGGTTCCAACCTATGGAATTCTGGGACTTCTAATTTGGTAAGATATTGGAAATTCTTTAATGTACTCCTCTCAATTCTAGAGCCTTTGGGCAGAGAATTCTAAACAACTTCATAAAAACACAAATCCTTGAATGAATGTTTCTGCATTGAAATATTATTTTGCATGCAGAAAAGGTTGTTTCTTGCACAGGAAATGCCATATTCTGTACAAAACAATCACCTGCAGATTTGACACAGAATAGGTCCTGAACTGTGAAGATCCTTGTCGGTCCAGTATTTTTCTCATCAGACACATATTTATGAACCATTTTCAAATATTTTTGAAGATTCTTTCCACCACCATTAAAATAGTATTGAAGTGCTACAATTGTGTAGTGATGATACAGCCCAGGTCTGCCCTATGAATTATTATCAAAAGAGTCCTGCAGACACTGACATGGAGACTTTCAGATGCTTTCAGATAGCTTTCAGATGCATGAACATAGACATCTGTATTGCTTTAATGGTAGTAGTGTTGAACTCACTATTTTTAATGTGACACAGTTTTAACACATTAGAATACCTAGAAGTATGATCAAAAATAGGACCCCATGAAACCTTCTAATTTTGTGTGGAGAAATAACAAGAAATCACAGTGTAGGAATACCTATCACAAAAGTGTTATTTTATTTATCTGTGTACAATATTGTTTTGTGTGTACACACAGCCTCCTCCAAACAGTAAGCCTTCTCACAAATGTGAGCTACCTTGCCTAGCAATGTAAACCTTTGCTTATTTCACACACAGACAAAAGAATGAATAATATCAAAGCTTTTCTCTCCATTGGGTGAGATTATGAGAGTTTTTGCATAGTCTTCCATTATTCTCCACATTGGGAGGGGGGCATGTTTGTGAAAAAAAAATCAAGTTTTTTTTAGGGGGGCATGAAAAGCATTGCTTTTTGTGCAAAATTCACCTTCTTTTCAATAAAACACCCACTGCATTTGCACAAAATACAATGTTTTTGTAAAAAAAAAAGTATACGGGGGAAAAACTCCAATAAAAACAAACAGGTGAACAAGATGACCCCTTTGCTCTTGCATAAACATGTTGTAGAAATTTTTCATTTCTGAATGGGATCTCTCTGAGCTGAGACCTCCTTTTATTGTCAAGGATGAGAAAATGTGAAACTATTCTTTACATCCTTAGTGCTGTTATTTTTGTAAACCTGTTTGTTTACAGATATCCAAGCAGGGAGAACCACTCTCAAACACCAGCTATGAAATTCAGAATTCTCTTCTTTGCTGGATGTAGTTAAAACTGAATAACTTTCTGCCATCCCCCAACCAACCAGCATGTGTGTATGTTCATCAGCTAACAGTGTACAAGTTTTCAAAGGCCATCAAGAATCAATAATATGAATAAACTCTACAGAAGGCTTGTAAGAAGATCATTTTGCATATCTATGTGTACCTGCCAAGAATTTAATGATGAATCACCCACTGTTTGGGGAATTTAAAAGCAGCTTCCCTTGTGGTGCCCATCAGAGCTACTTCAAGGGAGAAATCATTTGCAGCATGCAGGGAGTTAGGTGTGTGGGGTTTGAACCAAGGTCATCATCTCTAACAGCTAATTAGTGTGATTTTTTTTTTTGCAGGCTGCTCATTGAGATAAAAGAGTATTTATCTCTGCATTTATTGGCAGATTTTCATGACTTACTCTCTTTACATTTGTTATTATTGATGAAGCTGGAAATTATAAAGTTGGGATGTAGGTAAAGGGTCATTAAATACCAAACTCAGAATCATTCAGGCCATGGTATTTCTGATTTCTCTTTATGGTTGTAAAAGCCAGTACTGAAGAAAGACAATAAACTAATCCAAAATGCAGTGCTAAAGAACAGTTTATGGATACTGTGGTTTGCTAAAAATTCAAATGAATGGGTCTTAGAGCAAATCAAGCCTGAACTCCCATTCTGAGCAAGGAAGAATAAACTGAGGCTGTCAAACCTTGGACATATAATGAGGCAATGTGACACTATGGAGAAGAGAATAATTCTTCCAAACTGGCAGGCATCAGGAAAAGAGGGAGACTGCACTACAGACAGATTGATTAAAGAAAGAAGCCACAGCCCTTCAAGGGCAAGATCTGAACACCACAGTTGATGACTGGGGGCCAAGAAGTCTCTCATTTATAAGGTTACCATATGGTGAAGTTGACTCAACATGAAATAACAACAAAAAATGCAGGTCTATGAGTTGAAGTGAGTTCATATTTATTTAAAACCAGGACAGAGTTTTGTATGTTTGGTTGAGAAGCTAAGACCTGAAGACATCTGGTACCTAGTTTTCCAGTTATTCAGGTAATAGTACGCTACAGAGGGCAATGACTGAGTATTGTCACAAGCTCCTCCAGAAGTCACATCTTTCCAGGTAAATAAATAAAGTCTACTGAGTCACTTCCTCTTGAAACCCAACAATTCTAAGCGAGTTAACTTCCAGAAGATATGTGGTTGCTCTGAAGTAAATAAGGAATCTGGTCTGGATTTTACTCTGAATGTTAAAAGAGCTACCCAAGGTGATGATCCTTATTCTTAAAACAGGTTCAGTGCCTTAGATAGTTCCTTTAAAGCAGGTGTAGGCAACTGCTCCCAGGATAGGGGCCTTTTTTCACCCCTGAGCCCCACTGAGCTGCAGTACCCTGAATCAGAAATGACATGCCATCAGTTCTAGTTTCATTTTTGCCACAGCCTCATTGAGTTTGTGGCTGCAAAATAATAAATCTGTAAAAAATCTTGTTTTGTAACAATCAAGTGAATTAAGAACCTCCATGCTTCCTGCACTGCAAGAGTCCATCCAGCCTTCAGTTTCAGTAGTGGCCAAGCAATCTTTCAAGTTCTCCAAGACAAGCTAAGATAAGAGATAACCTATCCTCATTGCTGCTCCTCAGTAGATAATATGATCTTGGACTGAATGCACATAGATACTTTGTCACCCAAATAGACACATTAGTCCATGTGCGGGCTCAGGAAAGGTCCAAGTGTCATATACAATAAACTATATTTACCAATGAAGAAACATGGCTTTCTTTTTCTTTATATATCAGTGTATTTAGTTTATCCTATTGTAACATATTTGTATTTATTGTTCACTCTTGTTGGTTTTCCTGTTTTTGTAATGTTTGTTTAGAAGTTTTGTACAGATTATTCATTCTTTTTCTTTTTTTGTTTGTATATTGTGTGTTTCTACATTGTTAATAATAAAAAAAATAAAAAAAAGAGTAGTGGCTTTGGCCTCACCAACATTAAAACTTATCTTAGAACATTCAGGGGAAATGGGCAGGGTTGGAGAAGCAGAAAATAGTCTTACTAAAAAGAGGGATGATTCTAAAAAACAAAAACAAACAAACAAAAACAAAAAAACCAAAGTACTTTTGGAAACCCCACATGTATAACACCACAACCATGCCTACAAGGAAGCCAGAGAGGGATCAGAGTATATCCCTTATTTTCATCCATACACAAATGGAGATCTCATACAGTGGGCCAACCTGAACATAAAAATCAGAGGTAATACAATAATCTGGCACTGACTGACAAGCCTAGAAATTGACACTTGACACATTAGTGATCAAAATGATTGAATCAGATAATTTGAAGATCTTAAGACAGAATATGGCCTCTCTGACTTACCTACAATTCAGATGCTGCTTAAGGACTCCCTTTGGTCTACCTGCTATGACAATTTTCAAGACTCATGAGGAACTTAAGTTTTGACCTATGGTGGAGGACTTCCCACATTGCTGTATCTCTGTGTTGGATTGGATCTGGGCCTTGATCTAGTTGAATTGCAGAATAAACTGACCAGTGAATTAGGAAAGTTTTTAGATATTGTTAGATCCTGGCAAATACCAAGTTCTACCAAATGGAAAAAAAATCCCAGTATAAAGCAAAAAGTAATATTTGGAGCTGTACTCCAAACCAAGGGGATTCAACCTCCCATGGTAACTCAGAGCATCAGCACATTGATGGACCTGTCTTGTACCTTAACTTGTACCCCAACTAAAGACAATAGATGTATTCCAATCTTTGTTTCCCTTAAGAGGGAAGACACTGTGCCCTAAAAATGCAAGAAAATTCAGGGTCTTTCTTTTCATCTTTACCACAAACAAGTACCTACATGCTTATCTCTGAATGGTGGACCATTACAACTCCATGTCAAATGACTAGCATTGCTCTGAAACTAGCAAAGTATGATGATTTCCTTTCCAGAATGGGTGTTTTATGCATTGGATAATACAATATTTAAAATAGATTTCTTTAGCCTTTCTATATGTATAAATGAACTTCCTTTTTAGAAGAAATTTGAATGACAATTAAAACAGGTAGAAACAGGTAGAACAAACAGTGGGAAGGAACCTTTGCATTGGGGTGGTCAAAGTATGGCCTCCAAGTCTATTTTTGGACACCTCAAGGTTCCCTGGGCTGTCTACTCCCTCTTCAATTTCCTGAAAAAGAAATTTCACCCCTTCCCAAAGGCCAGTATTGCCTTGTGAAGCCCAGGGTGCACAATTATCAACTTTGCGTAAAGTTTCCCACTAAGTTTTTTTTATCCATTCACCTCCAGCTTTAGGCTCTTATGGGTGTGTGCATTTATAGAGACAGAAAATCAGACAAAATGGCCAGTCATATCTTCTGAGGCTTCATGGGGTGGTGCTGGCCATTGTGTGTGTGTGTGTGTGTGTGTGTGCACGCGTATAAAAGCCCTCAACCCCTGGAGGTGGCCCATATCTACTTTACATGTACAGATCCAATCATATCTGCAAATTGAACCATTTTGGAAGACTTTCTGTGGCTTCCCTGGAACTAAACCCATTACACAAAATGAGACCTGCTCCTCCAGTGGAGTCATAAATGGGGGAAGTGATTTAACCATGGAAAAGCCTATGCTGCAATTTGCTCCTTGTAGATATCAACAATATTAAAGTCTGGGTTTCATTTAAATTCTTCCACACCTTTGTGATGCACAGTGTACAGTGAAGGACCATCAGTGTGCCCAAATAGCTAATCATTTGCTGTCCTTACTTATGACTCAGGATGACACCCAGAATCTTCAATAAGGCCAACCCTGATTAAGCACAGTGCTGTGAGAAGAGGGAAAAGGGAGTGGAGTGGTTTTCTCTGAGAGTAGGTGAAATTGAATAACATCAGAAAGTAGAATGATTTTAGATCCACCTGGAAAAAAAAGAGATTGATCCCAACTTATCCCACTGCAATATATCTCCTCCATTAATATTATATATTCCTATCCATATCTTGTCCAACAAGCCATCCTTTTAGTGTATAGCATATTGCCAGGCACAATAATGCACAGGATAAAATCACAATATCACATGTGGTAAGTTTTGACCAGTGATTGGAGTGTTGCTTTTAAGAATAAATATGATTGCAAGCTGAAGCCATCTATAACTGAGTTTCTTATGTTATTAATTTAAAGAAAAGTAACTTTCCAACCTTTAATTTTGATGCATTACTCCTAAATGGAGAACAGCAGCAGCAAGATATGTGTGGGAAAGACCTGGTTGATACAACAGTTGCTGGTAAGGCTATATAAAATTTCTAGTCCAGAAACAGTTCAGTCCCTGTGGCTTTTTCTCCAAAGAGCCTCTCATTATAAACTCATTAGTATAATGCACCAATAATCTCTGATATACAAGTACCCTGTAGAAATGTCTGGGGATTTTTTAGCTGAAGATTGCACAATTATGCTTTCACATACTGTCACTCCATTTATACAGTTTAATCATACTGCTCTTCTTAAGACACATAGAAAGAGATCTCTGCTGAATATCTGTCAGTGGGCAGACAATTACGAGGTGTCACAACTTCTTGCTTGTGAAGATTTACGTTGTCATTTGTCATAGAACCTATTGAGCACCATTTGTGTGATGAAGGTAATTATGACCTTATGAGCTGGCAGTGGAATTTAATGCATGTCTCTAGTCAGAAGTGAGTCCCATTGAGTTAAATGGGACTTACTCCAGGAAAGCATATATGGTTGCAGCCCCAGTATAGGCCATTTCTACACTAGACTATTATAGTGCTATTATTCCACTTTCAACATCCTATGGAACCCTGGGCTTTGCAGTTTAGAGAGGGGCCAGCTAGCCCCTCCCTAAACTGCAAACCCCAGGATTCCATAGGATGTTGAAAGTGGAATAATAGCACTATAACAGTCTAGTGTGGAAATTACTATAGTCATATGATACTAGAATGGGTTTGCTGGCCTAGGATTTCCCAAAACACTTTTTGAGACTTTCGTTTTTGCCTGCTCTGATCTTCTCTCCTTCACTGGATACATTGTAGCAATAGGCGATATAGCAATTAATCTATTGATGTATTGTAATACCACAAGCAAACTCTAAAGAGATACATTGTTGCAATCACTGATTAACACCTGATACTTTGTAGTGCTCTAGCTAAACTCTAGAAAGATTTGTAGCATTGCCTCTACACTGACTACTATTCGCTATTTCAATATACATTCAGCAGATCCAAAATGGCATGAGCTACACATCATGATATCTGCCTTATAACAGAGCAATAAATAAACCATGAAAATGGAAACAATGGCAGCCCACTTTACCAGATGCATGAAATTTTGTTTCTGATGAAGTGGGTTTCAGTCCACAAAATCTTACTCCAAATAGAACTTGTTAGTCTTTAAGGTGCTGCTAGATATTCCCTCCCCCTGCATATACTACAACAAATACAGCTATTATCTGCCCCTTTGGGGTTTTTGCAATGTAAATAAAAGGAAGATTCAACACAAAGCTTTGCTGGAATCTGCATCAATTAAGTGGGAGATGCTGCCTGATCAAACACCTGGCATCTGGAAG
Organism: Cyclura pinguis; assembly: GCA_030412105.1. NCBI lineage: Eukaryota > Metazoa > Chordata > Lepidosauria > Squamata > Iguanidae > Cyclura > Cyclura pinguis. The sequence continues at coordinate 294,429,887 of CM059599.1, read as the reverse complement.
CAGCCACTATAAAGCTTCCAGAAACTGCTGGGAGTCCTTGTTGCTTGCAACCAGTCATTCTCTGGCAGGGGTCTCCATGGTTGTGTGTTTTTCCTAGATTTCTTGACTCCTGGGCTGGTTATGTTTAAACAGCACCTTGTCCTGCCCCCTTTTGGCTTTGTTTATCTTGATTACTGGCCTTGAGTGACAACTTCTGGAATGGCTAAGACCTTGCTCCTACATTTATCTTTGTCTTCTTGGATTACCTGTGCATGCCCTGGGCTAAATTGACTTCCCTGTAGCTGCAAGGTAGGAGGTGATGACTCACTGAAAGAAGTGAGCAACTAAGGTTTGAACTCCTTGGCTGTCTCATCTCCTTCTTCCAGGGCAGCTTGGGATGCAAAGCCCTCTGGGAAGAAGAACTCCTGGCAGCCACCCTGATTTGCCAACACCCTGAGCCCACAAATATGCTGCCCTGTAAATCACACAGTACTGTTTCCCTTTCATTCATAAGCTTCTAAAGGGATGTATTTATTTGTGAGAAGCAATGTGGTATAATGGGAGAGCCATGAAATCCACTGAGCAACCTTAGATCAGTCTCTCCCTCTCTCTCTCTCTCTCTCTCTCTCTCTTTCTTTCTCTCTCAGCCTGAGCTACCTCACAGGCTTGTTGCGGGCATAAATTTGAAAACAATCATGTATGCCACCTGGAGCTCATTGGAAAAAGAATATTCATGTCTAATTTTTGTATTTCCACCATTTGTTCCAAGACTTATTAAAACAGAGCATGTCACAACTTTAATCTTTCTTTTCTTAATAAATTGTCATACAAATGGAAATATTATAAATCCAACACCCACTTACCACAAATAACTCGGAATGTCTTGGTGAGCGTATTGCAAATAATGACTTGGAAACAATAATTCTACCAGTAATAGCATGTAGTTTTCAAAACAGAATGTTTGAGAAGTGTACAAGTCTTAAGGACAGAACTGCAGGCAACTTACACACATTCTGAAGTCATTATTTTTAAAGTGAAATTGCTACAAAGTGAATTGAAATGAATAGACTATTGACTTCATTAACTCTTTTGACAAACAAGAGTTTGAAAACTAGAATGGTTTCCTACTGAGAATAAAGATAAAAGGGTCATTTGCTTTGTTTTAATCTGATAAAATCTGATATTGATGCATCAAAGGACAGTTTTCTAATTTAGGCATTTATTAGTCTTTGCCAGCTTATGTTTAATGGATGATACAAGGGTGTATACAAGACTGAAAGGTGAAAATGATCAGGAAAATTGCAGACCTGTATGAAGCAAAAAATAGCTTGGTTATGAATAATGCTTTTTGCCTCAACCCGTTTGTGTTTAAGAAAATAGCTACTAAGATCTTTTCATAAAACTGCAATATTTGCATTCATAATATATGTAATACATAATAAAATGTTTAGCCCTAGTCATATATTTGTAATAGTGTTAAACTAATGCATGAGGAGAGGAAACTTGCTAGCCCTGTCCCATCTATTTTAGCTTTTCATGAGTAGAAAATGACCTGAAGAAAAGAATCTCCCTTGTTTGTGGAGGATCTCCATATGATCTGGAACACTGAGACTCTCTTCTTTGGACTATTGCTGTCCACATGAAAGCTACAATGGAGGGAATATGCTTAGCATGAATCCACTCCTCATATGTTCACTTTAACACTGTTCTTCATGTCTAAATAGGATTGGTTCATACAACTGGCACATGCACATGGTTTCTATCAGGTCATACCCTGCTATTATCCCATGTGCTTTCACAGACCTTGGAGGCACAGAATGTCTGAAACAGTTTTCCACAAATTAAAAAAAAACTGCTAAGGAAACAGTTGAATCAAAATTCATTGGATTTTGAAAATATGAACAAAATCCCCCTTTCCTCTCTCTCTGTGTACATGTTTCTATATTGCCCTCTTGAAAATGTAATGTGGAAATCAGCTTTCAAATGCCAAGCTCTCCCTCATCTTGTGAACTTTCCAAATGAAGTTTTCTAGATAATACTACATTTTCCTCCAAACAGGATGAGGGAAAAAAAGGAAGCTTCAAAGAAAGAGTGTAAATACAGATACACTGATAGGATGATATGGACTTCCTTTCCATGTTTTCTACAGCTATTGGCTTGGAAGTGATTGAAGGCAGGTGGAATTAAGGAAAATAAGAACACCATATGATCTTAAATGTATTGTCAACAGTATTATGTATTCTGGGAGACTCTCTCTTGTTCAACTGATGGCTTGCTGTATGATTCTGGATGACAATTCACTAATGGAGGCTAATGACAGGAAATAACCTCCAGATTGCTCTGAAAAAAAAATCCTGTCTCCCATTGCTTTCAAAATGGGATGTCTACAATAACTAAGGGAAGAGAAGCAATTTGAAGAAGGACTTGGACATACTGAAAGTGAGACACAGAAAGAAATTTTGTTACTACAGATTGGCTGAAGATGAAATAAGTTGAGATGCAGAAGTTCTCTTTGGAAATCTAATGCTGTGATGGTGGATATATTCTTCCTGGCAAAGCAGTCTGATTTGAGGAGAGACTTGAGCTAAGTATTTATAGGGATTGGATACTGAAAAGACAAATAATCATACCTTAGTGTAATCTCTCCACTGTGCTCTTCCTTTAAATGTGTAACTAAACAATTACTAAGGAGTCTCTCTCCTCCAAGAGAAATTAATCTTCTATTGTTTTTCTTGGGGCTCTTACACAAGAGAGCTGTAACAAAACCTTATATTCTGAGCAAACCTAGAATCTTCAAGGACAGATATTTTGTCTATTGGTCGGTCCCAACTAGAGTATACCAATTCGTCTCCCACCGCCCGTGTGACCACAAGTGGCGGGGGGGGGACAACTTTGCTGCCCTCCCATGAAGAGGAGACCACACAAGCACTGTGCGACAAGGGTCGCACAGTGGGATGGGAAGGGGGCGGGGTCTGCAGATCCCTTTTAAGGCCGCGCCGCCCCTTTCTCAGCCTCTTCGTTGATGGCGACCCACCCTCCCACCCTATGGTTTCAGTGTAACATTGCTGGTCGCTTCGGGGCCGGGTAGGAATTTTTTCCCCCCTTAGGGGGGTTTTTCGCCTACCCTACACTGCGCCAAGGGATTGGGCAATTGGCTTTGCAAGGTGGTGTCTTAAATAGGTTTAAATAGGTCTCCACAGCCACACTTGTCTTATCCATGGCTGGTAGGGGGCGGTCTAAGGGTTTTGGTGAGTACCTATGGCACCCTTTGGTGTAGGATAAATGCTGTCCTTGAGGAGGGCCCGGGACTTGCCCCTACCTTCATGAGATGGGGGGGGTTGGGGTTTGTGGGCTCGCCTTCCAGAAAAGGGCCGGCCAAGGTTTTAATCCAACCTCATGGGTTGGCTTTGGGGCCCGGTACATCGCCCAAGGAGGGCTGGGGAAGAGGTCTGGAGCTGACCCTTGCCTTAGTCTACCCATGCTGTTGACCCCCCCTTTCAGGCCATAAGTTCAAGTTCATGGTCAAGTTTAAATTCGCAAGTTCAAGGTCAAGTTCATTTCCAGCTTTATGTTAATTAGGCATACATTAATAAATTGCCCTAGTTTAACCCAAGCCCTGTGTGTGGTCTCTTCATTTCGTGGGTTGGGTAGCAATTGATTCTGACTCTAGTTGGGACAAACAATGGGACTTAGTCATACTTTCATAATCCATTGGCCCTAAATATGTGTCTTCAGGTCAATCCTTTTTACCTCCTCCCCCCGAAAACCCCAACTAGTCTAAACTAGTTGATTATTTTGTTGAGCAATTTCTAAATAATGTTCTGATTGGCTAGGGCTTGACTAGCTGTATCAGACACAGAGCTCTGTCTCAAAACTGGTCAAAACGATTATGCATCTCTACCAAGAAGCCAAATTTTACTAGTCTCAAATTCCCATAAATACATCAAGTAATTAATAAAAAAACCAAACAACTTAGTACTTTTTCTCCTGTGACCATCCAGCAGGAATTACTTGCAGGAAGTGCTCTGTCTCAGATTGCCCTCCTGTAAGGAACTTTCCATGTGCTCTGAAAGACAAATGTTTGTTAAAGTAGATAAATATACTCCAAAGTTACATTAGCCTTGTTTATTTTTCATTTCTTGCTGTGATCGTAGGCATTATTAAAATAAACACACTTTCTTGAGTCTGTGCAGTTTAATAGTGAATTGTTTTAGGCAAGAGAATGATGTTACAGGAAAGAGGCCATAGGCAATAAGGAAGCCACGTGAGCTGAAGAAACTGAAAAATTTTCTTAGTGCAAATTACTTGAAGAAAAGATTTTCCCAAATCAGTGGCTCCTTACCCTGTTTTTATCCTGGTTTCTGGATTTAATGACCACACTGTAAAATAGTTGCATCTCTGCTTGATGTCTCGTCAGATCTTTGATCAGAATGTTAAAGGATTAAGAGGTACCACCCAAAGGGAAGACTGACCCTCTGACTTTTTAATCTAGATATTGATGGTTGTGGTGGTGTTTCCTTAACATACAAGCAGGATTCCTCCTTAATTCCTTTCATGGAGGCCATGCCCAGGACATGTTTAAGTCTTAGAAAGTATAGGATGCAGGGTATTAAGAAAGAAAGACAAAAACAATAGGCTTAGGCAGGGAGCAATTAATATACCTAATGTAGGTTTTCCCATTGGGAATGCTGGCCTAAAGTATAATCTTTGGTCAGTACTAATAGTTGCTTCTTTGTAGCAGTGAATTCATTTAAGCTGGAAGTACCCAAAATGAAAATACCCAAAGTATGAAATAAGTAGGTACAAATGTCTCATTACTAGTGCTTTATTCTTTTTGCCCGATAGGAAAGATATAGGTGGGCATCTTCTTCAGTAGTTACAAATGTCTGTCTCACAGCATTGAAATTCCCTTGTATGGGTCATTGCATAGTCATACTGCCATAGTCATTGCAAAATTATTCTGCCAAACCTACCTTGTAAGCTGCTCAGCACCCCAATATAGTCCTGGTGGCACAGTGGTTAAATGCTGGTACTGCAGCCACAATGTTGTGAGTTTGTTCCTGCAGGGTTCTGGGTTGACTCAGCCTTCCATCCTTCTGTAGTCAGTAAAATGAGTACCCAGCTTGTTGGGGGCAATCAGCTAAACACATTGTAAACTGTTTAGGGAGTGCTTTGCACTGATATGCGGTATAGAAATGTAACTGCTATTGCTATATGGCTATTTCCAAGTTCTAGAGAGTAGGGGATGTTGAGCCATGGATGCATCTAGCCTTCTTCCTGTAGCTGTGTGCACTGCTACTTCTGCTGTAGTTGGGCACATCCCAGCTGTTGCCTGTCACAGCACATCCACAGGAAGAGGACTGGATGTAACATGACCTGTCTCTTGCTATCTGGGAAACCAGAAGTAGCCATGTTGGCTGTGGGCTGAGCAGCTTAAAAGATAGTTTTTGGGGGTAGCATTAGGAGACACATCTACGAGACACAGCTCCATCTGTGTATCCATGTCTCCCAAACGTGGGATCTCAGCCATAGCTGCATTAAGTGGTTGTAATTTAATTACGGATAATCTTACCCCCTTTTCAGTCTGACAGTAACTTACTTTTATTGTTGAAGGCTTGCCCTCATTAAATGGTGGAGCATATTTCACTTCATTCAAGGCATGCTGCTATTGTGGGTGTTAAGGTGATAATAAGGTGGATGTAAAGAAAGTATGGTGTATAAGAGTGCTCCTCAGGCTTTCTGGTGTGGAGGAATGGCAATTCCCCCCCTAATTTGCCAGGCACCATTTGCATATTTGTGCTTATTGGCTACAACTTTTTTTTAAAACTTCCTGGAAACTCAACACCAGTCCATCAGCCACCACTTTTGTATATGAGAGGTCAGAAACTTGTATCATTTTGCTGTTGTTTTACAGAAACTAAAAAACAACTATTATAGGAACATTTGACAATCAGGAAAGTAAAGGGTTGCTTTACAAAGCACAACAGAAAATACCTTTTGAGGCATTTGAGCTATATCTCTAGATTGATCATTTTAAAAAGTAACTTCTGTGTTGTGGGGGTACACTTGAAATATATAGAAGATAATTGATTAATTAAATTAAGACAAAGGCTGTATCAGAAAGTTTCTTTTTCCCTACTCCATTTATCACCTGTCTCATTGCAATCTATCTCCTGCTTTCCTTTTCCCGTTAATAAAAATAAATCTTAACCAAAATAATCATGTACTGTTGTGTATTTTAAATGGCTTGACATGAAATGGATAAAATTTCTAAACAATACATATGGCTCAGTGTGAAAAAAGGTTAAAATATCTCAAGAACACAGATGGTTGGATTAAAATATGACAAGAACATTGCTCATCCATGTGTGAGTTGCAAGCAAATTCATTAAAGCATGGTGGATTTTGCAATGGCCGCCAAAATTTTTGGAGGAATTTTCAGAAATGATAGGACTATATATTCCACAGAATCTCACCTCTTCTCTCACTTTCTCTGTCTGTCTGTCTGTCTGTCTCTCAATCTTAAAAATCACCAAAATATCTAGGCTGGTTGTCTATGTACCTTTTTAATCACGCCACTAGTAGATTTTCTGAGAAGACCACTCATTTTCAATGCTTAAAAAAAATAATTTTAAATCATTTAAAACTTTCAGTATTAAACAGTCATCTTAGTATGTTGTTCTTTGTGAATGAGTGACTGATGATGAAGCTGAACTGATTTGTCATACTTTCTTTATGTACTGGTTTTATCAAGAATGGTTGTTTAAGCCAGGTACTTAGGTTCCATGCTTTACTGTTAGATCATAATAGCAATGGCAAGGAAGAAAAGAGGAGCAGAGAGATAGAGGGAATCTAACAGCCCCTTTACAATTAATTGATTTATAGCTAAGTATAACAATTTCATAGTCTCATGCCTCAGATTTTTTTTTTTTTGGGCACATGTCATGAATAAAAAAAAAATACCATATCTCAGCTTTTACAGTATCTGAATTTGGGCATACACACTGGGTTGGCAGAAAGGAACTTCCTTATCCCCCGCTACCCACCCCCCCAGCAGACCCTCTAACCTCATGACAATTCTACCCAGAGGGTCAGGGGACTTTTCTGGATGGGAATTAGCAGCGACAGGGGAAGAAGACTCAAGACCACTGGTGGGACAACTCTTCCATCACTAAAAGACAGATCCTGAACGCTTATAGAATGTTTGTTTGCTCAGGGAGCATGGATTTATACACATGTTTAAAAACTGTGAGTATTCTTGTTTGACCCCTTTGTAATACATGGCTATTCAGTATATATTACCAGTGCTAATTCAATATATAGTGAGAATCGTTGGATATTCTTTTTTAAGGTCCTAAACTTTGGTGATACCAAGTGAAGACTTATATTTGCCCCACTCTGTGTTTTTATCTATTTCTGAATGTTTTGATGAAAAAAAAATAAACTACCTATAGCAGCATATAGAATGATATGGATGTTCCTTGCTGGTTCCTGCTGAACACATGCATACTGTGTGTGCTTAATAGGTGCTTTGTGCCTTTTGCCAATATTTTTCCTTTCATGTATAAGTGCTGTCAAAGATTACATGCTCAGTCAGTACTTGGTCTGAGAGATGTTCGCATGGAGTAATTTCCACGTGTTCTGTTGGATGAAAAGAAAATTTGGCTGGAGGGTGTGCAGGGGAGATTGTGTATTCATATCAAAATCATTACGAATGTATTTTAAATCTCTTGGAGAAAAAATGCTTTCTCTTTGCTTAGGATTTGCAATTTGTCGTTAACTGCTTAGCATACAGGACAGATTACAGGACATAAAATAGTGGCAGATCCATGTGGAATTCTTTTGAATTATTTAAAAGAGCTTGTGGATGACCAAGATTCGGAATTGATCATTAATTTATTGACAGCAGCTGGAATTTCAATAGCTTGATTTTGGGAAAGTGACCTGCCCCCTCTATTATCTATCTAGTTCAAAGGATATTGCAACCCTGATGAAATGACCCCATGGGAGAATGTGAGCTTTGAAAATCAGTCCTTTGTGATGGGGAACTTTTGTTAACTTTCTGGAATGATAAAACAGGAGAAAATGCTTGCCTCTTGGTCTTGTTTTTGTTTGTTTAAATCTCTCTACATTAATGTATATATATTTGAGTTTTATGCTAAATTTAATAGCATTCATTTCCTATATCCACATATATTACTTGATACAAAGGTATCAATGAATAAAATAAAATAGTTAAGTTCTGGATTTACCAATAAAGCCTCACCTGCCTCATTCTTACATTAGCAGCAACATAGGGACTACAACTAGGAACCATAGAGAAAAATGTCTCTGTTATTAATCTGCAACTGGACTGTTTAGAGATTAATTAAACACAAATTTGATACAGATAATCCTTCATTGTTATGCATATGGGCCTTTACTCTGGAGGTGTGATTATATGGGTTTTTAATTTCAGTTTTCCAAGAATCAATGTGTTCTACCTCAGATTAATAACATGGAACATTTACAGAAATAATATTTTAAGTAGTAAATAAATTACTCAAGGATAAAGTATCATAAGCACCTGGGGTAAAGAAGCTTTTGTCAGCATTACAGATTATTGTTTGTGTTCTGTGTGGAGCCCAGGTAATGGTTCATCCCAGACAGTATTTTTACTTTCCTTAGATGGTAGTATATAACAGAAATTACAGTGTTGTGGAAGCCAAGGGAGATATTCAGTGGATTTTTTTTCTGGTGTGTGCACACCTCAGATTGAGGAAATTAAGATAATATGCCAAAAGGCTGTTGGAGTATACATGTTAAGCTAAGTTAGAGGGTCAAGAACAACATGAAGAACACATGTATTGCCACAGGCCAGAATCAAGTAGTATGCCGGAAAGAGGAGCTGCACAATAGTCCAGCTACTCTGATAAGAACTGTGAGAAGGACCGAATATAGTTAAGCCTCCAAAGAAGGGAAGAACTAGGACAAAGAAGAAGGCAAAGTCTTAGAGTGAGGTATGAATATAGGAATATATATTATTGGGATATCTTTGGCTCTACGGATGCTTAGAACCACAACTCTTATAACTACTTACTATTGATGGTACTGAGTGATCCAAATAAACATCAAAAGTTCCCTGTTCAGCTAAGAGGGATGTACTTTGATAAGACAGACAGATGATAGGTAGGTAGTTATATAATTGATAGAGCAGTGACATCCCTTTGTAGGAGCTGTCTGTCCCTCAGAGTAGATTCACCATCAGTCCACCTTCTTGCACCTTACCCCCTGCTCTACCTGAATTTTGGTCCTTCAGCAAATGTGACTAGTTAAGTGTCAATGTTCCCAGGAGCTGGTGGTAAGGAACTTAGAGATTTCTATATTGATCGCTTCCCTTTACATAGGGCCTGTCTCTATGTGATGGGCTTTCCAGACTAAATCCAGTTTAATGATGAAGAATCATAAGCAGTGAGACAGACACCTTGAATTTGTCTCTAAGAGTATCTGGATAGAAGACAGAGCAGGTACACAGCTCACCTGATCACAGTATTCACTATCACTATTATTTCTAAATTATCCTGTCTTTCTGACAAAAAGGCTAAAAAAGCTGGGTAACTGGAACAAAACAGCAAACATTTATTTTTCTAATTTCTTTGTTTATTTTGTTTATTTTGGCCATTTCCGCACGGGGCGAGGGAATCGCCCCATGACGCTACTTACTGGGTCTTTTGGCTCCCCGGTCCAGTCCAGGCTGCTCCGGAGCAGTGTGTGCTTGTCGCTCCACACTGCTCCAGGGATGAAAATAGCGGCTTCCAGTTGGTTGAGGGTCTCGACCAACCACAGAAGCTCGCCAGCCTAAAGCCCGCCCCCGCAGATCGCAGGCTCGCATTGGTGCGAGCCTGCAAATCTGCACAAGGGAGCAGGCTCGCACTGGCGTGCTCTGTGCTTTTGAAAAACCGCAAGAAACAGGTTTTTCAAAAGCACATTGGACGACCCCTTGGGGTCGTTCTGGAGTGGGCTGAGGTGCGGAACTACACTAAGTAGTCCTGACCCTGTCGGCTCCCAGGTGCGGACGTCCTCCCTGGAGGACGGACTGCGCTGTTTCTAATAACCCGTGTGGAAATGGCCTTTATTTTCTATCTATCTCATTTCCATTACATTTGTTGTGATCATTTCCAACTGTGTGCCTGTGCGTATAAAATTCCACACGCAATTTTATACTAATATGTTTGCCCTTTTCTGCTCATCTATTTTCTTTTGGGTGGTAATGGTCCATAAGTGCATGTGTAAGTGCTCATCCAGCAGACTATTGTCACACCAAACCTTGTATATCTTTTTTTAAAATCTATTCTAGCATCTCACTCCAAGCAAATTTTGTCACAGAATGTCTACCTTAGCCTGATCTGCTAGACCCAGGAACAGACCCATCACAGACTTCTGATGGTTTCAGTCTGCTGCTTCTGAAGAAGAAGCTGAAGATTCTGAAGAAGCAGGTCCCAGCTGTGGCCTCCCTCAGAGCTTGGCCAAGGGCTGAAGCTTAATTACAAGACGTCCAGACAGAGAGGCTACAAGAGATCTAGGAGATTTATAGCAGGCAGCAGCACAGACTTGGACTGGTTTTGCTGAGATACGAAAAGAGGGTAGAACCATTAGCAGAGCTGCAGTAATATCTATAAAAGCACTGGTAAATAACCTGTAAAGCAAATTTAGATAATAGGTTCATTTACCATACTAGTAATATATTAGTATTATTTCAGATAATAATCTTCTCACATTATATATTATAATCATAACTTCTTAATTCCCAGGCAGAATTTAGCTGAGTCTGAGCTAAAGACAACCGAACAATTAGAAAGTTATACTCCACAATATATTTACACACACCTTCTTCCAAGCATTATAGTTATCTTTCTATCCCTATCAGTGGCTCTCATCGCATTTCAAATCTGTGTTACTGCTACTGAGCAAAGACATTCTTTGATAATATTGATCATAACAGTACTGCATTCAGGAGCTCATACTCAGACCTGTCAGTTGTTGATTGTATGTGTTTATTTTCAGCATGACATGCTGTATATTCACAATATATTGCTATTCTATGGGCTTCAGAACCTATGTTATCAGACCTATGTTATTTAGATAACCTATGTTATCTAAATAAGAACTAAACATAGTTATTTTGACCCTTGTATGACCCAGAAAACTGTAATAGAACTGAGGTTGGTCAGAGAATGGTTTGTTTGTTTGTTTTATCTACTTCAATTAATCTTACGTTATTCTGGTAGGAAGTGCCAAATATCTAATAGCCTGATCCTCATAATGTTTACAGAAGCAATTTGACAGGTTGATATATGATTTACAATTAAATCTGCTCCAGCAGTGTTTTTGAAAAAAGCTTAGGAGCACCATGGGGTCTCTGAATTGGGTTGGAACCTTGACCCTATCTCTCATGCTATTTTCTCAGTCTAAATTTTTCCCTCTAAACTTTGCACTGTAGTGGCTTCTGCCCCTTGTATCCTCCCACATGTTCTCCAACACTATGGCCATTTCCACACAGGTAATTAAAACGGTGCAGTGCGTCCTCCACGAAGGACGTCTGCACCTTGGAGTGGACTGAGTTCAGACTACTCACCGGAGATCTGCACCTCGGTCCACTCCGAAATGACCTCACATGGTCCTCCAGTGTGTTTTTGAAAGACCCGGAAAAATCAGGTCTTTCAAAGCGCTGGAGCATGCCACTGCATGCCTGCTCCCTTTTGCAGATTCGCAGGCTCTCACCAATATGAGCCTGCGATCTGCGGGGGTGGGCTTTAGGCGTGGCGAGCTTCAGCGGTTGGTTGGGACCCAGGATTAACTGCAAGTCGCCATTTTGGAAGCTGGAGCGGTGTGGATCTAGACCACACACTGCTCCGATAAACCCTGGACGGGACCGAGGAGCCAGAAGATCCGGTGAGTAATGGCATGGAGTGATTCCCTTGCCTCGTGCAGAAATGGCCAAAATCACAGGGCTTCTTTATACAAATCATGTTTGGAGGCAGTATGTTTGGTTAGGGATGGAAGTGGATAATAGCAGTTTCGGTGTGAGCATTAGATTTGTGTTTCATATTGTGTTTTCACAATATTACATGCCTCTTTTTTACACTGTAGTCTTTCAAACTATTAGTTGGTAGGAGGTGGGATTCCATTTTGCAATCTAAGAGATCTTATTAGGCAGTGACTAGGCTCAAATCTCAGGCAAGGATGTACCCAGATGAAGGAAAAGAGTGGTTCTAGTTTTCTGTAGGTTGGTTACTCTGGAGTCTGATCCAGGAAGAATATCAGGGAAATATCTAGCCAAAGTAGCAAAGCTGCAGGGAGAGTTGCCCCTTAATTTGCTATGTAGACCCCAGTTCCTAGAGTCTAGCCCAACTTCAGCAGATCTTCTACTGGAATCAACTGTAGTTACCTCCATAAAGTCCAGTTCAGTGAGACCTCCAGCATCCGCCAGTTACTTCAGACAGTAGGGCTATGGTGACACCTGTGTAGTACCTATGATAATGCCAATCCTTTATGCTTTTCCAGGCTCTACCATCATTATTCGCACCACTGTACTGGAATTGTCTCAAAATACGAACCAAGCATTATGTTCTAAGGAGTAAGGGAATGCCACAACATATTGTTACACATGTAACATATCATAATAAGGCAATGGAGGTGGGGGAAACATTCTTGGCAACATTTTTCTTGAATGTGTATTTACTTAACTGAAACATTCATTCTTCTATATATGGGAACTTTTTTTTAAAGCATTCTGAATTAATTAAATTTCAGTACCTACTATCTCATGGCTTCAAATTTATTGGTACTCAGATAACTAGAGTTTCCTTTTCTATGGGATAAAATGTGGAGTATCCAATTTTATTACTTGTTTTCTTTACTTGCTGACCATTCTGATTGTTGTTCAAGAGCAGATTAAAATATAAATATGAGTAATATAATTCTTTGAATATTCAAAGCCCTTTACTGAAAACACATTGCAGATCTTACAGTCTGAAGCATCCTGGGATAAACATGGCAAAGAAGATGGAATAATTCAGTGTGCCCAGCCTATTCTATTCTGCAGATTAAATAATGCTGAGGACCTCAAGAGATAGCAGTGTTCTGCACCAGCAAAGGAATCAGTGTCCCTAAGCAGAAGGTGAGCAACAACCAGTTCCACATCCCTCCTCCATACACCAGGCTTGGAAAAGAAATAAGGCAGAATCAGTTTGCTTTGTAAAAATGTATGAATTAGGTTTCATAACATCTCATGGTGACGGAGCATTCTGTAACATGTTCTGTTCAAACATAGAGACGCAGACAACTGCAGCCTATAGTCTGGGGGACAACCCCCCCCCATCAAATTAACTGCAGACAAGAGGCTATGCCTCAACTCTTAGAGAAATATATAGCCTAGCAGCTACTGCATGAAAGTATGCCAGTGTTGCCACTCTGAGCAAACTCCTCCCCTCCTCTGCTTTGCAAGAATTTTTCACATAAATTCTTGAATTTCTAAATATATGCTTTTAAGAAGAAACATTACTTTAGTTCTCAGTAATGTGTCAGGTGTATTCTGAGGGAATGCAAATTGTGCATACAGGAGCTTATGTTGGATTATATCGAAGTCACCTCTATTAGAATAACCCCCTGTTGTAATATAACAAGCAACAGGCAATTTTAGGTGGAAAAAATCTTTTAATGGCTTTGGACCCACTGAATAAATAGGAACTTGGTAAATTAACCCTTATATAAATTCCATTGATTTCATGGTTCCATTTTAGTCAGGGCTAGGAGATTTTTAAAAACAAACCTTTCCGCTTGCTGTAAGTTCCAAACTTGGAAAATACATTTGTAGCCTAAGTAGAGAGGCTGCAGTGGGCTAATGAAATAAGAGACATATTATCTCTATTAAGAAGTGTTAGGACTTTTTGATTCTAGAAGCAGCTGCTATTTATCTTGCCTGTTGTAGGCTAGTCACATAGTTAAAGGAGGACCACATACAGTAGAATCCCATTCTGTCCAAGCTCAGACTCTGTTGCACAGTTTACTGCAGACACTCTGCTGTAAATTGATACCAAAAATTGGTGTTACTCCAGCATTCCTTTACTATCCTCCCAGTGTCGATACTATTAACAAATCTTCCAGGATGAGAAGGAAAAGTAGGGGTTGCCAAGATGTAAAAGGGCTTTGTAAAACAAGCTTCTTTGTCAGAGGCTTTGTTAAACAAGGTATACCTGTACCCTAGTGAAACTTCAAATTAGACAAGTAAGGATTTTTTTTTCTTCCCAAATCCGTATATTGCACGTGCACATATTAAGAGGAATAATGTGAATAATTTTACCTGCTTAGAACCCACATCAACTGATAAATTAGAGCAAATATCCCCCAGTATTGTTCTGCATGCCATGCACTCAGAGGTAATGCATGTTCTCCTACTTATGATTTTAAAGAGAAAATTGCAAATAATACCTCATGCCATCATTTAATAAAGTGTTCCCATTATATGAACCTAAAAGTGCTCAGTTCTTTGCTGGAACATTTCTAGTGGTTCTGTAAATTACAGTGGAAATGGATGTTGGCTATATAGTTTTCATTAATACTATGTGCAAAGTATTTAACTAAGAAACAGTGTGATCTCACACATGTTTACTCAGAGGCAAGTCCCACTGTGATCAGTGAGACTGACATCTTGGCAGTGTTCATAGGAGGGCAGTCAAAATGAACCAGACAATATTATAAAGGGTTTAAGAATTCCCACCGAGTGTTTAAAAGCTTTAGAAAATATATAGTCCAAACAATTTAATCACGTATGAACTTGGTAGAAGGTAGGTATAGCTCAAAAAACCAATTTAGACTATAGCTGAAAGACTGTATATTACTCATCAGCAGAAAAAGGAACCACAGAGCAAAGAAATGAGAGCATATTCACAGTCACAGATAGCCCTTATTCTTTATTTATTAAAAGCAGGAGCTTAGCTTAGCTATGCGAGGGGGGCAAACTGAGTGTGCTGTCCCCAATAAGAAATCTGCTCACCATGAAATTTTCATTCTGTTCCCAAATTTCTAGCATTGAAGTAACTTAAAATTATAGTCGAGCATTTAGAAATACAGTTAGGATATCCAAAGAAAAGGGACAGGCCAGGTGACCCATGGAATGGGAACACAGCACATAAAAGAGTTCTTGATGTGGACAGTTTTCATGGTCTTACTCTTTGTAGTGCTAGAATTTTGGGGACTGTAGTAAAATTTCATAGGGGGGATTCTTATTTAGAAAGCGTGTGTGTGTATATGCCTGTCAACTTATAGCAACCCCATGAATTCCATAGAGTTTTCTGAGGCAAGGAATAATCAGAGGTGGTTTTGCCAGTTCCTCCCTCTGAAATATAGCCTTCAGCAACTGGGATTCATTGGCAGTCTCCCATCCAAGTACTAAACAGGAGAGACCTTACTTATTTTCCAAGATCTGATGCCTTTAAGGTATTTATGCCACTATTTAGAAGGGTCAATGCCCTTATTCCTACCCCCATAGCTATACCTTTGAAAAATATTTACAACCTCACAGTCTGCCAGGGCTCCCGGGATGATGAAAACAGATAAAAAAAACCCAAACACAAAACAAAACAAAACAAAATAAAACTTTTAAAAATAGATTTAGTGTTTTAAAAATACATTGTGGTCTGTTGCACAACGACCCAATTTTCTGTTCCTCTTTGCTGTTTTGTTTCAACATTGATTAGCTGTAGATATTTATCTTGGTTGGAGGGAAGTTGGAAAGAGATCCCTTTCAGTGTACTCCTCAGAAAAGGAAAAAGAGAAGGAACTTGGTGCCTCAACCCTAACCTCTGTGGCTCACAGTGTCGCAACACAGTCATGGAAGATAATGTGGAATAATGTTAACAAGGAAGTGGTGCCACTGAGCATATTCAGAACACCTTTGTGCCTGCCAAAACCATTAAATCACTGCAACCTTCACTTCGCTGAGTATTAAAAGAAGTACTGATTCACGACATTCACTTTTATTCTGATTCTGAATAAAAGAGATCAGTTTTCTAAGGCCCTTTCCAGACGTGTGGGGGGGAGCCGCACGAAAACGCTACTCACCGGACTTCTTCAGCGTCTGGGTGAGTCCGTCGGGACGAGGAGCAGTACGAGCTCGTCACTCCGCATTGCTCCGGCGTCCCAAATGGCGGTTTCCAGTTGGTGGAGGCTCTCCACCAACCAGAGAAGCTCGCCAGCCTAAAGCCCGCCCCCGGCAGATCTGCAGGCACGCACTAGTGTGCACCTGCAAATCTGCACCGGAGCGCAGTGACAGAGCGACATGGAGTCACGTGCTCCGTGCTTTTTAAAAACCTCTAAAAAGAGGTTTTTAAAAAGCATGCTGCGCGACTGCGCTTCGAAGAGGACTGAGGTGCGGAACTACAAAAAGTAGTCCGCCTCAGTCCACTCTATGGTGCAGAAGACCTCCGTCGGAGGTCACTCTGCACCGTTTCAATTGCCCCATGTGGAAAGGGCCTAAGTCAGGAATTCATGAAGGTTTCAGTGACAGAACACTGATGTTTGAAATTTAGCTCCTTGTCATTGTAGTAGCTGCTCCTCCAGTGGAAGCTGACATCTTCCATGCCAGTGGGGTGATTAATCCACTTTTAGTTTTTTATTGGAATTGTTAAGGACCTATCTATGGTGCTGGAACTATCAAAGTGGATTCACTAGTCCACTGACATGGAAGCCTCCATCTGTGCCATAAAATTGCAACCAGCCCAGATTTTCTCTAACAAGCAACCATGGCAATTAAGGGAATTCTCCCTCTTGAGATTTATTTTATTTTATTATTTTATTATTCTATTATTTACATGCCAGCTTCTCCCAGCATGGCACACAGTTTCTGTGCATCCGATGCATTAGTAAAGCTCCTTTAAGTGAAGGGATGGGCAAATGTGGATCCTATTAGCGTTCATCAGAAGTGTGATCTGTGCGATGTGTATGGGACAGCTCATCTCATCCAGCATATCTGTTAGCAAAAATATCTGCAAAGCCTATCAGTGAGACATATTACTACTACTACCACTTCTACTACTAACAACAACGGCAACAACAACTACTACTACCATTCCTCCACCACAATCTACTAATGAAAGAAGATACGCATTATACACACTGATTTATTGAACTCAGTGTGTAAATTCCAAAGTTTATCTGCTTAAAATAGTAGTTTTGTGTGTTTTCCTCATTAATAACTTTTTCTTTTTCTTTTCTTTTTTTTAACCACCCGCACCCTATAGAGTACACTCAGATGTTGCTTGGCCACATGTATCCCAGTTTTCATCTGTGAAATGTTAGAGGATTTGGGATGGGTAAGCAGAGGTGGTGTCCAAGGGTCAATTTTGACCACCAGTGAGTTGCCATGGGCCACCTTCCATGTTCAAATGTGATTTTTTTCACATTTTCCCCCCAAACTAGGAGTGAACAGAAATCAGTTCTGGTTTTAGAGGACATCCCAAAGTCATACCCATACTAGAAAAAGGCCTTGTGCCTTGTTCTTACGGGAAATTGCTGTTCAGATTTTTGACCACATGTCTTTTGGGGGTGGTGGTGGTGGAAAAGTGTCCTACTGGTCAAAAAAATGATCCTGGGGTGCCACAGGCTGACCACAAGCAGTACTCTGTCCATCCTTGCTCTAGATTGGTTTTGTATATAGAGTCCCTGGGCTTTTGTCAGTCTAAGTTTGTGCAATTAAACTTGAACCTCTATGAGGCTGCGTAAATCTTATAATACTTAGAGGAGGGCTTTCTTTCCATCTTGGCACCCTCATAGGCTCATTTAGTAAGGGCACACTAGAAATCCTTCACAGTGTCTATTCCTGGGCCATGGAACTCCCTTCCAAAGGAGGGTTACTGGGCTCTGTCTCTGTTCTCTCTCTTTTTCCCAACAGGCAAAGACCTTGTATTTAAATATCTCTTCAGCTTTTAGCTGGTTGGGCAGAAAGATGAGCAGTGGATGTGCTCTTTTTTAAAATATGGAGTATATGTTTGATATATTTTAATTGTTTTCAGTTAATATTTTAATTGGATTCATTGCTTATTGTTTTTAAGTCATCTGTACTCTCATATTGTTTTACCTATTTTGTTTTAACTTATCTTGTAAGCTGCTTTGGGTCCCATTATGCATAAAAGTGAGATATAATTCCAATCAATCAATGAATGACTGCCCTCTTTGAGAGGCAGGAAGGATGAATTGCCACTCCTTGAAGCCTCCAAGAGTTATAGGAACAAATTCCCCCCAACTGCCCTGGATTAGCAGAGACAGTCTTGATTAATCCTCTAACAGCTAATTTTTTCAGCTCCTTTTAAAAGGCCCTAGATTTTCCTTCCTCTTTCCACATTCCCACTTTGTCCTCAGCTTAATTCCATTGGTGCAAATTGAGTTAAAAGTGAAAACGTAGTTTGCACTTAATTAATTCAGCAGTGGGGGGTGGGGAGGAAAGGAAGAGAAAGAATCTTGCCCTTCCCAGTAGGCTCAGGTAAAAGTAAACTACTGTAGCCCTTTCCAGTGTGTATATCATTCCTCATTTACAAGTCTTGCCATCTTGGCCATGCTTTGATGCTGCTTGCTGACACATGTCTCAATTTTCATCCTCGAAATCTGTGAAACCTGCTTTTCAAAATTAGAAATGGACTTCTGGTAGCTTCCACATTTTGATATTTGCTTCTGGGTGGGTGAAGGAATGGCATTCTTAGAGATCAATGTCTCCATTTCAGGCACTAGGTGCGGAAAACTGGCCCCTGAATCAACCACAGCTACCTATCCCTGTGCTGAAGTACATAATTTTCAGCCATCTCCACACAGTGTCCATGGCTTTTAAATCATTTTTCTTTTAAGAGGAGCCCCACTTGGATATTGTAGATTCTTTTCTTATTTAATAAGAGTCATGGAAAATTAGCATACGTGTAGAGTTCAACAGTCATTTCTTATTTTATGTGGGTATGAAGGGGGTGCAAAGCTCCTAATAACCTATGCAAGGAGTTTCTGCAGCCCAGGCAAAAATAGGAACTGGTCCCTAAGTTTTTAAAATATTATAATTTAATGAGATCCCTCAAACAGAATCCCTAGTAAGTCACAGAAGTTTCCCTAAGAAGCCACAATTCAAGGAACTAAAATTGGTTTCATAACATAGGCCCTTTTCACATGTGTGTGTGGGGGGAACGGGTGAAAACGCCCAAAAACGGAGCTTACTTGAAACCGGATAAGTCCGTCGCCACGTGGAGCAGTGCGAGCTCACTGTTCCGCAGTCCTGCGGCGTCCCAAATGGCGGCTTCCGGTTGGCGGAGGCTCTCCACCAACCGGAGAAGCTCGCCAGCTGGAAGCCCGCCCCCGGCAGATCTGCAGGCACGCACTTGCGCGCACCTGCAAATCCACTTGGGAGCCGGGCGACGGAGTGGTGCGGGGCTGCACGCTCCATGCTTTTTAAAAACCTCGAAAAAGAGGTTTTTTAAAAAAACGCAGCCCGGCTAGTTCCGGCCGCTCCTGAGTGGATTCTGGTATGGAACTACAAAAAGTAGTCCACGCCAGTCCACTCTAGGGTGTAGAAGACCTCCGTTAGAGGTCACTCTGCACTGTTTCAGAAGCCCGGTATGGAAATGGCCATAGTGTAAATATGTTTCCTCAGTACCATCACTGGAGAAACAGGCTAGCTGCTTTATTTGTGGTATCGTATCCAATGACTTTCTGGGAAGAGAAGTATTAACTCTTAGACTAGTCTGCCATGAAACAGGCTGTATAGTTTCAACAGATGAATGACAATACAAAAAATCCAGCAGGTGTAGGTTTTCCCATTTCTGCATCTTCATGCTGGAAAAAGCTGCACTTCTTCATTTATCTGCTTCTTATTTAACTGTTAAGATAATTTCCCCTAAAAAAAAATGACCTTTTCTCCCCTTTTAAACATAATTTTAGCAAGTTTAAGATGCTTCTGTGTTAACAATTGGGGGAAATATTATATTTCACTGGTGATAATTCTGGTCTTCCTGTCTTAGCTTGGCCTCCAGAAATAAACAACAAAACTCACTTTTGTGAGTTAGAAAATAGGCTTTTGAATTATCCTACCATCCAACTTTCATTTGATATGTGGGGGTGGCCGTGCAATTGTGGGTTTCTTTCCCCATGGAAATTTATATTATTTTCCATTACACACAGTGCTGATAACCTGCTCTATAATAACCTTACTTTGCTGGTGCTTGGTTACATCACATAGCATCAAATTATAAATCTTTTTTGGTTAGTAAAGAACAATAGAAGCTGTTTCTTTTAAAAGTCTTCCTAAGGAAAAAAATGAGAGAGGGAAGGAGGGGGAAACACGAAGCTATTTATCAGTTTTTGCTGCCTAGTCAGTAGCAGTTGTGGGGAAATAAATAAATGAGTTTTTCCCTTATTAAGAAAAGACATCAGACTCATAAACTGCAGTTTTAATTGGGAGTGAAACACAATCGTGCTTAATATTCCTTAGATGTTTAATAATCCTTACAGTGGTAGGAGCATGCATCATTCAGCAGCTTCTCATGGAACACTGCAAAATATCATGGAGGAGTTTTGTTGGAAACAATACAACAAAATAAGCATTCAGATGAGCATCACAGGAAATCTTCTTTTGTAACTCATTCACTCATTTATCCTACAGCCCTTGATAGGTAATTGACTATCACTCCTAGCAAGTATCTCTGTGAAGGGCATGAGGTTCTTCTTCATTCTGAAAGCAACATTGAGTTTAATGTCCTTAAGGGAAAAAAATAAACATTTCTTAATTAAAGAAACAGGTTTGATTTATGCGGTATCCATTTGCTCCTTTTCTTTAACTCAAATGTTCCCTAGGTGCATGTTTTCTTTAGAAAATGGTCTCTATCTCTGAACTAAAATGCCTTTCAAAAAGACTTTTTCTGAGTATTGCAGAAGGGCAAGAGAGTCAACAACTTCTCTTGGGATTCACTTGACAGTTTTTAGATAATTGGTTTAAACAAAGGATTTCTTTGGCATTGTGGTATGGCGACTATATTGATCTATTTTTGAGCTTTTCTCTTTGAATTTGTGCAAAATGATAGATGTATACCTTTACTCCAGTACAGATGCTGGCTTCCAGAAAGTAGCATTTACTTTGCTCTGATCTTTCTCACATCCCCAAATAATTTCCTTCATCTGGAAATAGTAGGACAGTAGTAACTCAGTCCATTGTAAATTCAGTGAAGATGACCTCCTAAAATTCTTCACCCTATTTATAGTTGACCTGACCGGTTGTGATAGAATGTCTCTGAATATTCTTTGATGTCCGTATGAAATTCTCCAGTGTGGTTTTCTGTAAAGCTGAGGATCACCATTAGCTGTATATCAGCATGGGCTCTCTCTCTCCTTCTCCTTCTCCTTCTTGCTGGTGAGTTATTCTTTTGTCCCTTGCAAGCTACAGCGGCAGCAGTAGCAGTAACAGCACTGCTTCTGCGTTAGCAGTCTCGGTGGCATTTTTATATCCTACACAGTGTTCCAGAGACACAGCAGCATTACTCTAGCACATAGTAGATGAAAATGGTGGCCATCCACAACGAAATGGTGAAGAAGATTCAGATAATGTTTGTCAAAACAGCTGAATGTCTATCTTTCTTCATGCTGGAAGGAATCATAGAATCATAGAAATGTAGAGTTGGAAGAGACCACACGGGCCATCCAGTCCAACCCCCTGCCATGCAGGAACACCCTCAAAGCACTCCCGACAGATGGCCATCCAGCCTCTGCTTAAAAACCTCCAAGGAAGGAGACTCCACTACACTCTGAGGCAGCATATTCCACTGCCGGACAGCCCTGACTGTCAGGAAGTTCTTCCTGAGGTTCAGGTGGAATCTCCTTTCCTGCACCTTGAATCCATTGCTCTTTGTCCTAGTCTCTGGAGTGGTAGAAAACAAGCCCCCTCCCTCCTCTACATGGCATCAAATATTTAAACATAGCTATCATGTCCCCTCTTAACCTTCTCTTCTGCAGACTGAACATACCTAGCTCTCTAAGTCTATCCTCATAGGGCATGGCTTCCAGGCCCTTCACCATTTTGGTCGCCGTCCTCTGGACCTGCTCCAGCTTGACCATGTCCTTTTTGAATTGGGGTGCCCAGAACTGGACACAGTATTCAAGATGAGGTCTAACCAAAGCAGAGTAGAGTGGTACCAGTACCTCCCTCAATCTAGACACCATACTCCTATTGATGCAGCCGAGAATTGCATTGGCTTTCTTGGCTGCCGCATCACACTACTGACTCATATTCAGCCTGTGATCTATTAAGACTCCTAGATCCCTTCCACACGTACTGCCATCCAGCCACGTGTCCCCCATCCTATATTTCTGCATTCCATTTTTTCTACCTAAGTGTAGGACCTTACACTTCTCTCTGTTGAATTTCATTTTGTTAGCCTTGGCCCAGCTCTCCAATCTGACCAGGTCATTTTGAATTTTGATCCTGTCCTCTGGCGTATTAGCAACCCCTCCCAATTTGGTGTCATCTGCAAATTTGATGAGCATGCCCTCTATTCCTTCATCCAAGTCATTGATGAAAATATTGAACAGCACTGGGCCCAGGACAGAACTCTGTGGCACCCCGCTAGTCACTTCTCTCCAGGATGAAAAGCAGCCATTAGTGAGCACCCTTTGGGAACGGTCAGTCAACCAGTTACAGATCCACCTGACAGTAGCTCTGTCCAGCCCACATTTTACTAGCTTCTTTGCAAGAATGTCATGGGGAACTTTGTCAAAGGCCTTACTGAAATCGAGATATGCTACATCCACAGCATTCTTTCATCTGTCAAGCTAGTAACTCTATCATAAAAAGAGATAAGATTAGTCTGGCATGACTTATTTTTGAGAAATCCATGTTGACTTCTCGTGATTACCGCATTGCTTTCTAAGTGATTAGAAACTGACTGCTTAATGATCTGTTCCAGGATCTTTCTGGGTACTGACATCAGGCTGACTGGTCGATAATTATTTGGGTCCTCTTTTTTTCCCTTCTTGAAGATGGGGACAACATTTGCCCTCTTCCAGTCTGCTGGAACTTCTCCTGTCCTCCAAGATTTCTCAAAGATTATAGCAAGCAGTTCCGAAATGACCTCTGCCAGTTCTTTTAATATCCTAGGATGCAATTCATCTGGCCCTGGAGACTTGAATTCATCCAGTGTGGCCAGGTATTCTTGTACCACCTCTCTACCTGTTATGTGCCGCATTTCCCCTGCTTCCTCACCTGCTCCCCAACAGCCAGGTTGAGTGCTTGTATCCTTCTGGGAAAAAACTGAGGCAAAGAAGGTGTTAAGTAGTTCTGCCTTTTCTCTTCCCCCGTTAGTAATTCGCCATCTTCTCTGCGCAGCGACCCTATCCCCTCTTTCTTTTTCCTTTTGCTGCGGACATATTTAAAAAAGCCCTTTTTATTGTTTTTAATGTCTCTGGCCAGCCTAAGTTCATTCTGTGCTTTAGCCTTTCTGACCTTCTCCCTACATCTCCTGGCTACTTGCTTAAATTCTTCTTTGGTGGTTTCCCCCCTCTTCCATTTCCTGTACACGTTTCTCTTAATGCTTAGCTCAGCTGAGAGTTCTTTAGTCAACCATTCTGGTTTCTTCAGATGCCTTCCTCCTTATTGGCACAGTTTTAGACTGTGCCTTCAGTATCTCCCTTTTAAGGAACTCCCATGCCTCCTGAACTCCTTTCTCTTTCACTATTCTTGACCACGGAATTTCAGCCAGCAGCTCCTTAAGTTTACAGAAGTCCGCTTTTTTAAAATCTAAGATGAGTGTCTGGCTACACTTATCTTCTCCTTTCCACTGAATGCCAAATTCCAATAGGGCATGGTCACTCCCCCCTAAAGATCCAACCACTTCTACCTCATTAACAAGGTCATCTCTATTGGTCAGGATCAGATCTAGAATATTTGATCCCGTTGTGGCCTCTTCCACCTTCTGGACCATGAAATTGTCTGCAAGACAAGCAAGAAACTTGCTGGACCTTGCTGTCTTGGCAGAGTTTGACTGCTAACATATATCCGGGTAATTGAAATCTCCTATTATTACTGTATCTCTCCTTTTTGAATGCACGGTCATTTGGTTGAGGAAGGCGTCATCAAGGTCCTCAGTCTGGGTTGGAGGTCTGTAGTAAACCCCCACCAGAATATCGCTATTGTTTCTCGCTCCCTTAATTCTTACCCAGATGCTCTCGACCTGGCTTTCTGGGTTTAAGTCATGGATCTCTTCACAGGTGAAAACATCCTTGACATACAATAAACAAATTAGAAAAGAAAATATTGTCGGAAATTGTCTCTGGAAAAGCTTTTCTGAATCAGTAGATTTGTTTGTGTGAATAACTTGGTCTTGCCATGGAGATGTGAAAACTTCAAATTCAGTACAGCCTGGTATAAGTAAAATATTCTATCTACCGGACCATGCTAGTTCTATCAACTAAATGAAAGTCAACTTAACCTTAATTCTGCAACATTCTATGTGTGGAGTAGCTACTTTTCCAAATGCAACATTTGCTTAGCATTTGTTTGAAGGAAATGTGTATCCAGATTATATGTGTGTACATAAGTTATTATAAGTAAATATGTACAGTAAACAAAAATTACTTCTGGCAGGGCAAACACTTCCATCTGTCATCATTCTTAATTTACTTGACAATGGCCATACAAAACTGATTGGCTTCTTTCCTTTTGGCTGTCATTCACCAAACAAACCAAATGAGAGCGTCCATTTTCATCTCACAAAGCTCAAACCATAACAACAGATTTTCTGAGTGGAATAGTTTCTGGGAAACCGAGTCTTCTACAAGTATTTCAGATTGTTATATTCTATGTCTAGATTTGCTTTTTAAAGATAAAATAGTTTTTTTTAAAAAAATGCTAAATTTTGGAATATGAGTCAAATGCCTAAAATCCTTGGTAAAAAAGACACAGATGTTTCATTCTCTTGGTTCTTTGATGACCTAACTTCTTTTGCCCTCCATTATATGTTTTCTAAGCTCTTGTGTGGCTATTTCATAGCTTGGATAATAGACTGCCCAGCTGTGTTATACATAAAGCACAGTGTTCTCTTGTGTAGGTGGATGATTACAAAAACTCAAACAGGCTCGTCTTTCTGTTTGGAAATAATGCTGGATGTCTGCTAGAAGTTTGTTTGTTTGGTTTCTGTACTCCTGACCAGAATGGCATTAACTGGGGATAGGGGTGTGAGGGAACCCTGACAAAATCAATAACAAACAAATGACAAAGAGTTGGTGTGTTCTGCTCAGCAGACAGTCCACAACTACTAATAGTTCTTTGGCCTGGAGAACAAAGAATGAGCCAAGAATGCCTGTTCAATAACCTCTGAAACATCCATTAAAAACACCCTTAATGAAACTTGGTTTTCAGTAAAGTAGATAACCAAGTTACTCATTCACAAAAACTCCATCCAGAACTTTACTGTTTCTAACCCAGAGTTATCAGTTACAGTGTAGCTTTTCAACAACTAAAATAATTTGTATGGACTTAATGTGCATCTACACTGCATTATCATAGGGAGCTACTAATCATTTTCCATAACAGAAGTGGGAGTGGATGGACTGTAACAGAGGTAGGACTAGAGAAATTAGATTTTAAAACCTCAAAGTTGGACAGGGGAAATAAAATAAACTCACTATGTATGCATTGTTGTTGGAACCAACTGCACACTGACATGGGAAAGACTGATAATTATGAGTATGCAATTTGATAATTATGACCATACAATTCATAGTTCTGTATATTATAATGGTGACATGAATATGGATAGATTACTAGATTACATGGTAGCTGTGGTCACTCTCCCTTACCATAAGGTTCCTCTGTCACTGATCTTAGCCCTTCTGCCAGAACCATTCAGTTATCTTAAAGGGACAAAAAAAGTGACTCTGCAAATGGAGAGGCATGTGCATTTTCAGGTTTGGATGATGCCTGGCTGAGTTCCAATAAATCCTCTAGCAAAAATAGACACAGGCTGTGGTTTAACCCCAAGCAGGAAAAGCTTTATTTACAGCCTTCACTTTGCATATAAACAATATTAGTTTGGCTCAGTATAGTCAGTTCAATCTGTTATAGTTGTATCTGTTCCTAACCTTTCCCTGAACTGTTTGGAACTCCTTCCTCCCAAACTCCTTCCTTCCAGCTGGCCAGAAATCACACAAAGACATGGGTTTAACCATCAAACTGTTTTTTCAGGTCCTTCTCATTCTTGCTTAGACCTCCATTCAACGTTATAAGGGCTGTGATAGGCAGAATCCAGGAGAAAGTGGGCACCTGATCCATCCATAAAAGTAACCAAGGCTTGTTGCACCTGGCTTTTCATGTCAGTAACATGAGAAAATCATAATATTATTTCATCTACTGTAATTTATTTATTGAGGAATAATCCATGAAAAACAATGAGAAGCAGACAATTGCTTATTATCACTCCATCTTTTCTGTAATTGTTTTGTAGTCAAGGTATAGTGACAAGGTTATATATGTGTGTGTGCGTGTGCGTGTGTGTGCACACATGTGTAGTACTGATGCAAATTCATTACAGCTTGATTATCAAAAGGATGACCTGATAACCTAATAGGTAATATTAGTTTCTTCTTAAAGAAAGCTCAAACAACTAACAGCTGATCCCATAGACAAGTATTCAAAGTATATCACACTGGATTCAGTAAAACTTACTTCTAAGCTGGCATTTATAGGGAAATTTCTGGCTAATGCCAATTTCACACATGTTCATTCAGTAGTGTCCTGTTTCCTTGATATTTTTTAAAACAACATACATATTGATAAATCTACTTTTCTTTCCCTGTTTTCATCTCCATTTTGATACTTACTTTTAGCTGAGAATTGCATTGCACAATTCAGAGATGTGAAAACTCAGACAGCTACATATATTATTCACATTTGTCCAAGGAGTGTGGAGCATATCAGTACATACTGGAATCTATTAAGATTTAATTCCCAGGCTTCCCCAGCTGTACGCACAACTCTAAATGCTGGATGGGCAAAATCTATAGCAGTCAGATTCTGAAGTGCTTGTATATGGAATATACATTGTGAATACACTCACAAATCCCTGCGTATTCTATTGTGGGTAGGGTAGGGACACAAAGCTCACTGGGCTAACTTAGCCCATTGGTTTATTATGGATGTTAGGAAAAGTACTCACCTTTGTCTGTATCAGGAGCCTATCCATCCAACCTGCACCCCAGTGCTATTTCTCTACTGCCCCTCTCTCCACTGCCAACTCTTCTTTTTCTTGCTGGCCTTTCTTTTCCTACATACCCACATTTCTGAGTAGGGTGTAAGGTCCCGCTTTGGGGGTCCCCAATATCAGTATGGTTTGGATGGGCGCCATACCTAATTGGCATCATATGTAATTGGCAACACATTTTATTGGCTCTGATATCAAATTCAAGCCTGAAAGGTGACCGAGAGGTCAAACCGAGCGAGGGAAAGAATTTGACTGTAAATGTGAGAAGCATAGGTCAACTCCAAAATTTCTCCAGGTAAGACTTGAGTCATTTGTCAGGCAAATACACACCATTCCTGTGGATAATAGGCTTAAATAGAAGCTGGACTTTTCCCGGGAATCCAACTGTGAGGAGCCCACCAGGACACTGATTGACAGATATCCATCCCTTGTATACCTGGAGTCTGTCCTCACAGCACCCACAATAGACAGCTATTACAACATCCATCATGTCTTTGTCAATCAAAGCACTAAACCTATCAACAGGTGAAAGACTTATTGTCCACAACAGGTTCCCTTTGTCTTGCATCTGGAACCTTCACAGCCAGAAGCCATTTTCAGGGTATAAATACCCCTGATTTGAGGAGGCCCAGTGCAGTCTCTCGAAGATCTCCCTGTGACTCTGTCCCTCTGGCTCCTGAATGAGAACTGCCCTTAGGTCCTACCTAAGCCAAAATACATTTCTGCTCTTCACTACTCTCCTGGACTGGTAATTATAAATCCCCCCAAATCCCTCAACCTCTCTATAATTTTTCCTCCCTTTCTCTTTCAGCTAGCTCTTATGTGAATGTGTGATTGTGTGTATCTTGTGTGCATGCATGAGTGAATTCTCCTCAATAAAATCATTTTATTAGACAATTTTGCTTGGTTTTTGGCTTGGCCTGACCCCATAAAAATTGGGTTTAAAGATCTTGCTAGGTTACCCTGCCTCTTGTAGTGCTACAGCTTGTGCTCTGGCTAATTCCCATTCCCCAGTATTTGGAGCACATTGCGGTGTCCCCCACGGGACCCCAGAAATCAGGGTAACAAGGGATAGAAAGAAAGACTCAAATATTCAAAAAATGGTCAAAAATAAGTTTCTTGAGTGTCAGGAAACCCTGATGTAGAGAATTTTGGACTGACAAGAACATTTGTAGTGAGAAGACCTATTCTGCACAAAATTAGGCATGTGGCATTTTCTGTGCAGGAAAAAAAAAATTATGTGAAGAAAATAATACTTCTGGCCAAAAATATTCTTTTCTCTGTAAATGCTGTTTTCTGTACCCCCCCCCCAAAATCACATTCAAATTTTTCACAAAATAAGTCCCCAATGACAGCATTTGCTGCATAGGAAATAGCAGTTTCTGCATAGGAAACAAGCTGTTTTCTGCACAGAAATACCATATATGAATTTTATACAGAATAAGCCATGAACTTTGTTACAGGAGGAAGAAAAAATCACCAAAATTATTCATTGTTTTCTTTGAGGGCAAAAACAGGGAATAATTATATCCCTCCTAGCAATTGGATTCAACATGTATTTGGCTCTTCCGTTCTGCTCTATCTCTTCTTTCCTTCCTCACTCCTTTCCCTTCTTCCTGGTCTTTCTCTCCCTTCACTGACACTCACTCAAGCCTTCTGCTCTGCTAACTCTCCTTCCCTCCTTATCCTTAGCAAGCACTGGAATTTTTTTCTCCCCACACCCCAAGTATTCTGTTAGCCTTTCCCCATTATAAATTTATTCTCTTCTCCTTACACATTTGTTTGTGAAAGTGTCTTTCAAAGGCTTTTGTGAACAAGTATATACTTTTTCTGTTCATTTTCTATGCACAAAAATATATAGAGCATTTTCAACTCAATTTCTTTTGGAATATGCTATTTATATTATTTATTTATTCATTTAGTGTGTGTGTGTGTATATATATATATGCATATATGAAAATCTCAAGCAACTCTGAGAAAATTGAATGCAATTTTGCACCAAGTACATATATTTGTATTTGATTTTCATATGCACTTTTCCAAGTCAGAGTATCTCATTGCAAAATTCAGAGAAGTGTGAAAACAGAAGGATAAATGCATTCATATTGTGTTTGGGAAGTGCAGGTTAGGATGCTTTGTATTGAAATGTGAACCAAACATATTTCTTCCATGCAGCTTGAGGAGGATATGATCTTTTGCAGTATTGCAAGTTGAGTATGCACATGTTGGGTCCCATACTGGAAAAAAAGTTGGCATATATCAAATGAATTAATAAGTAAAATGTTTTTAGTCTTAGTACACAAAAGGAATGTTTTTTATTTCTTAATAAGAATAGGAAAATTTCCAAGCATCTATATTTCCTTGATTTTGTCATATAATGGCTCCCATAATAAACAGAATCAAGGAAGCAATTGTAAACTATATGGCTAATATAGTAATGCTCATATAGTTTTTAATGACATTGCAAGATCATAGATAAATCTACATATCTTTAACATATTTAAGTGTGCAGGCAGGATTTGTAGGACTGTTAAAGAGTGCATTTTGCTATTGGCTAAGGATGTCAAAGGGAAAAAATGATTGCAACGGGTGGTAATTTTATCTCCATAAGAGTTAGATGACACTAGACTCTGCTTTGAAAAACTAACCTCTGATGAATACTACCATTCCAGTAGATTGCTGGACACATCTTGTGAGCAATCTGCTGTAAGCCTGGTAACAACAGGAAAAGGTATCTCCTATAATGATGCGGAGCTAAGATAAAAGATGAGTGTGTAGAGGGATATTGTTTGAATTTAAAATCTGTTAAATATCAGTATGGCCATTGCTCCATTCATTGTCCTCACATAATTTTTATTATGAAGGCAGACAGATGCAAATGAAGAGCTTGGAAAATTAGTTTTTGAACTATAATTCCCAGAATCTCTCACCTCGCATGGTTATGTCAAGTGTCAGTAATGGACTGGATGAGAGTGAACAATGCTTGATGTAAAGTTGAAGGCTTTCACAGCTGGAATCCATAGGTTGTTGTGGGTTTTTCAGGCTATGAGGCCATGTTCTAATAGTATTTGTTCCTGACATTTCACCTGCAACTGTGGCTGGCATCTTCAGAGCATCTGGAGACATGGAGGTGGAATGGAGTATATATACTTGTGTGATCCCCGGGTGGGAGGGATTTGCATTTGTGATGCATCAGTGATGCAGCTGGCCTGTGTTGAGCTAGCCCATTGTTGAATGGACTAGCCCCCAGGGTTGCATTGTTAGTCAGGGGATATGCATAACAGTTGTGTGTGCATTTAAGTACTTGTTAGCAATCCATTGTATTGTTTCCTATAGAGACACCTCCTGAGTCTGGGTGGTGTTCATTCAGCATATTTTTGAGTCCTGATTTTAGTGTTTTTCACTAAATCACTAAATCTGATGCTTCATTTATAGAAGACAGAGGTGCTCATAGCCAGTTGAAAGGCAATCAGGCA
The DNA here is from genome assembly GCA_030412105.1 of Cyclura pinguis. Taxonomy (NCBI): domain Eukaryota; kingdom Metazoa; phylum Chordata; class Lepidosauria; order Squamata; family Iguanidae; genus Cyclura; species Cyclura pinguis. The sequence goes on along the minus strand of CM059599.1, from coordinate 294,399,178 downwards.
ATACTTATTCAGCTTGTGTTAGATGGGGTTACACTTCCCTTGAAGATACAGCTTTGTAGTTTGGAAACTCAAACCTGATCCCTCGTGCCCAGGTTTCTTCAGGGACTAGCAGTGCATCACCATAGTTTAAACTTGTACACTTGTACACCAACTGTACCCATTCCTGGAGAAGTCAGATCTGGTGATCACACATGACTTAGTTATACTCCATTTTGATTACTGTAAATCATTCTACATGAAGCTGTTTGGAAACTTCATCTGGTCCAAACAACCGCATCTAGACAGTGAGCTAAAGATGGTTACAAGAAAAACAAAACTCCCTTGTGACAATATTTCCATTGGCTTTTCTTGTGTTTCTAGGCACAATTCAAAGTGTTAGTTTTGATTTATAAAAACCCTATATGACTATCTGATGGCCCATATTCTTCCATACAACCCTGCCTAGGCTCCAAGATAATTTTTTCAGTCTTGCCACTCTCACAGGCATGTCTTGTGAAACCTGAAATGGGGCCTTCTCAGTGACTTTTCTGAGTGAGAAATAAAATAAGCAAACTTTGATTTTGTACTGCTCTTGAAATAGTGTTTTTGCCATTTATGAGTGTTCGTAGATTCAGCAATGCTCCTGAATGCTCAGGTAGTAGTGATGACTAAGAGCGTCCAAGTTATTGTGTCCCCTGGAAAAGGGCATCAAAACTCCAGTTCCTTTTCTCCTTCAGACTTATCATCCTCCATCCTTCCACATTTTAATTCTTCAAGTGGCATCTTTTTAGGTTATTTAAATAACGACCCTCATACACGCCTCCATGACTTTGTGCTGCCTCTGGTTTTATAAAATTACTGGGCCATATATGTTACAATTAGTGGACATCAGAGCTCATAGACAAACTGACTCATTTCAAGTCATGCTCTTTATCTAAGAGAGTCCCTGAAGCCAGACTGGAAATATTCATTTGCCTAGAATGCAGATATCAGGGTTTTATCTGGGACCATGAAACCAGATCATATAGCTGTAAGTTAAACTTGTGTCTGCGTATGTCTCTTCTTTGGTTCTTGAAGAAGTTGGAAGAAGAAGTTGGAATGCAACTACTGAACTTTCCTGAAATTCAACCTGTTTTTATGCTGGATGTGGCCATTTAGTGGCTAGTGGAGTGTGGGAGACAGCTGGAAAACATCTGGATATATAACTATAGCCAGATACAGAGTGGTGAGTGAATCCTCTGGGGCCTTCTAGGTATCTTCAGGAGATTCTGGAAGGTGACATAATGCATCTGGCTATAGAAACATTGTTGAGCATTTATCTGCTGGACATGCTTCACAAGGATTAAATGGCTTTGTGGGATGGATCCTGCAGAAGGAAGGTGAGCCTGGTGGAAGCAGAAAGGGGAGGTGCATCATGGCTCTACCATAGTTAGACTTTTGCAGAAAATTGGCCAAAAGCCAGTAGTTTGAAAGAACCTAGAAACAGATAAAGAACTTGTGAAACATTTTTTTTTACTAGCCTTTAGTAGTTTAATAAGTCATTGATCTGTTTCTTGGTTCAGCTTAAACTTTGATTTTAAAACTCTTAAGTGGTCTGATGTTATAGACTGGTCGTACATGCTAAATTGAAAACCATTTATACATTGGGTGGTGACTGTATAGGTTTAAAAGAGATAGTTCTGTTTAGATAAATTGTGCCCAGTTGACAACAAAGACAACAGTAACATCAACAGAAAGAAGCCCAGTAAATTATAGGAAAAAAGCAAGAATTCTATCAGGTGTGACCCCTCATTGTGGTTCATGTCGGAATCAATGACACTGTGAGGCGCAGCTTTTACCACATCGCAAAGGACTACGAGCTTATGGGGACAAAGCTTAAGGACCTTGGTGCGCAGGTGGTCATTTCATCTCTCCTCCCTGTTCAAGGATATGGTGCACAAAGGGAAAGGGCAATAGCAGAGGTAAACAACTGGCTCCGCACATGGTGCCGCCAGCAACGGTTTGGGTTTTTGGAACACGGCCTGAATTTCTATGAATGTGGGCTTCTGGCAAGGGATGGGCTGCACCTCATGAAACTTGGCAAGAATGTTTTTGCAAACAGTCTTGCACGGAGGATTAAGAGGTCTTTAAACTAAGTTCTGCTGGGGAGGGAGACAATATTATTCAGTGCAAAGACACAGCGAGTGCAGGGGGGAAAGGCCCAAATTATATTGACCAAGTAGTACAAGCGTCCAGTGGTGGGAGGAGTAGAAACTATAGTACAGGACTTGCAGGAAGGGTCCGGGGATTTAAGTGTCTCTACACTAATGCGCAGAGTATGGGAAACAAGCAAGATGAACTTGAACTCCTAGTACAACAAAATAAATACGATTTGATAGGCATCACTGAGACCTGGTGGGATGAGTCTCATGACTGGAATGTAGGAATAGAGGGGTATAGCCTTTTTTGTAGAAATAGACCAAACAAGAAAGGAGGAGGAGTAGCCTTGTATGTCAAGGATGTTTTCACCTGTGAAGAGATCCATGACTTGAACCCAGAAAGCCAGGTCGAGAGCATCTGGGTAAGAATTAAGGGAGCGAGAAACAATAGCGATATTCTGGTGGGGGTTTACTACAGACCTCCAGCCCAGACTGAGGACCTTGATGACGCCTTCCTCAACCAAATGACCGCGCATTCAAAAAGGAGAGATACAGTAATAATAGGAGATTTCAATTACCCGGATATATGTTGGCAGTCAAACTCTGCCAAGACAGCAAGGTCCAGCAAGTTTCTTGCTTGTCTTGCAGACAATTTCATGGTCCAGAAGGTGGAAGAGGTCACAAGGGGATCAAATATTCTAGATCTGATCCTGACCAATAGGGATGACCTTGTTAATGAGGTAGAAGTGGTTGGATCTTTAGGGGGGAGTGACCATGCCCTATTGGAATTTGGCATTCAGTGAGAAGGAGAAGATAAGTGTAGCCAGACACTCATCTTAGATTTTAAAAAAGCGGACTTCTGTAAACTTAAGGAGCTGCTGGCTGAAATTCCGTGGTCAGGAATAGTGAAAGAGAAAGGAGTTCAGGAGGCATGGGAGTTCCTTAAAAGGGAGATACTGAAGGCACAGTCTAAAACTGTGCCAATAAGGAGGAAAAATGGAAGGCATCTGAAGAAACCAGAATGGTTGACTAAAGAACTCTCAGCTGAGCTAAACGTTAAGAGAAACCTGTACAGGAAATGGAAGAGGGGGGAAACCACCAAAGAAGAATTTAAGCAAGTAGCCAGGAAATGTAGGGAGGAAGTCAGAAAGGCTAAAGCACAGAACGAACTTAGGCTGGCCAGAGACATTAAAAACAATAAAAAGGGCTTTTTTAAATATGTCCGCAGCAAAAGGAAAAAGAAAGAGGCGATAGGGTCGCTGCGCAGAGAAGATGGCGAATTACTAACAGGGGGAAGAGAAAAGGCAGAACTACTTAACACCTTCTTTGCCTCAGTTTTTTCCCAGAAGGATACAAGCACTCAACCTGGTGGTTGGGGAGCAGGTGAGGAAGCAGGGGAAATGCGGCACATAATAGGTAGAGAGGTGGTACAAGAACACCTGGCCACACTGGATGAATTCAAGTCTCCGGGGCCAGATGAATTGCATCCTAGGATATTAAAAGAACTGGCAGAGGTCATTTCGGAACCGCTTGCTATAATCTTTGAGAAATCTTGGAGGACAGGAGAAGTTCCAGCAGACTGGAAGAGGGCAAATGTTGTCCCCATCTTCAAGAAGGGAAAAAAAGAGGATCCAAATAATTATCGCCCAGTCAGCCTGACATCTGTACCCGGAAAGATCCTGGAACAGATCATTAAGCAGTCAGTTTCTAATCACTTAGAAAGCAACGTGGTAATCACGAGAAGTCAACATGGATTTCTCAAAAATAAGTCATGCCAGACTAATCTTATCTCTTTTTATGATACAGTTACTAGCTTGATAGATGAAGGGAATGCTGTGGATGTAGCATATCTCGATTTCAGTAAGGCCTTTGACAAAGTTCCCCATGACATTCTTGCAAAGAAGCTAGTAAAATGTGGGCTGGACAGAGCTACTGTCAGGTGGATCTGTAACTGGTTGACTGACCGTTCCCAGAGGGTGCTCACCAATGGCTGCTTTTCATCCTGGAGAGAAGTGACTAGCGGGGTGCCACAGGGTTCTGTCCTGGGCCCAGTGCTGTTCAATATTTTCATCAATGACTTGGATGAAGGAATAGAGGGCATGCTCATCAAATTTGCAGATGACACCAAATTGGGAGGGGTTGCTAATACGCCAGAGGACAGGATCAAAATTCAAAATGACCTGGTCAGATTGGAGAGCTGGGCCAAGGCTAACAAAATGAAATTCAACAGAGAGAAGTGTAAGGTCCTACACTTAGGTAGAAAAAATGGAATGCAGAAATATAGGATGGGGGACATGTGGCTAGATGGCAGTACGTGTGAAAGGGATCTAGGAGTCTTAATAGACCACAACCTGAACATGAGTCAGCAATGTGATGCGGCAGCCAAGAAAGCCAATGCAATTCTCGGCTGCATCAATAGGAGTATGGTGTCTAGATCAAGGGAGGTACTGGTACCACTCTACTCTGCTTTGGTTAGACCTCATCTTGAATACTGTGTCCAGTTCTGGGCACCCCAATTCAAGAAGGACATGGTCAAGCTGGAGCAGGTCCAGAGGAGGGCGACCAAAATGGTGAAGGGTCTGGAAGCCAAGCCCTATGAGGATAGACTTAGAGAGCTGGGTATGTTCAGTCTCCAGAAGAGAAGGTTAAGAGGGGACATGATAGCTATGTTTAAATATTTGAAGGGATGCCATGTAGAGGAGGGAGAGGGCTTGTTTTCTGCCGCCCCAGAGACCAGGACAAGGAGCAATGGATTCAAGCTGCAGGAAAGGAGATTCCACCTGAACCTCAGGAAGAACTTCCTGACAGTCAGGGCTGTCCAGCAGTGGAATCTGCTGCCTCGGAGTGTGGTGGAGTCTCCTTCTTTGGAGGTTTTTAAGCAGAGGTTGGATGGCCATCAGTCGGGAGTGCTTTGAGAGTGTTCCTGCATGGCAGGGGGTTGGACTGGATGGCCCGTGTGGTCTCTTCCAACTCTACAATTCTATGATTCTATGATTCTATGATCCCTCATCATAACAGGGCCTTAATTATGCTTTGTGGCAGGTAGTTGGTGGCCTTTGATTCTGAGCAATAAAACTTGTTCCCTCATTGGAGGAAGACAAGGAGCATATATAGAGGATCCCGGTTAGACAGCCAATGGATAGTCAAGTCTTTATTTCTGAGATCTTTCTAATTTCAATGATATGGATTCAATAAGATAAAATAGATAATAAAAGTCCATGGCTGATGAAAATGTTCACTAAATTAGTTAGATGATGAACAGATAGAGCGGTACCAGCCACAGTATTTAAAAAAAAAAAAAACACTCAACAAAAACAAAACCTCAGGCCAGATAGAAATCAAACAGTCCCACAACTGCTTTCGACAGCTTCATCACAATGTTGCCTATGATGGCTATGCACCATCCTGTACAATGCTAGTAACAGACAGAGAATCACCTCTGTGGTTAGATGTCAAGCCTTTGTAAGGATGCCCATACAATAAGATTTCTATCTCATTTTATTTATTTGTTTTATTGAATTTATATCCTAATTTTCTCCAGAGATGGGATTCAAGGCAGCTTATAATTATCTTAAAAAGATGCTAAAAACGTAAGTTTACAAAAAATAAAAAAATTGGATAACAATATTATTTTTTTAAAAAGATTAAAACATAATTACCAGTTAAAGATTAAAAAAAACCCAGCTCACCACTTCACACACACACACATTACTGCTCTGTAATTAAAATTCAAAGGCCTGAAAAAATATTTTCATCTGAGGCAGGCAGAAAACAGTGAGGTCTGTTGAATTTGGTTCTTGGAGAAGCAAGTCCAACAGCCCAGATACAGCCACTGAGAAACCTCTTTTCTGAGTTCTCATCGAATATGCCTGCAAAGATGATGGGACTGAGAAAAAAACACTCATAGCTCATCTACCAAGGTTGACAAAGCTATCTTTGTCCCATAGCCTGCCTGAAGCCAGATTAAAATGGATGCAGATAATTTGTTTCATCTAGGAACTCCTGAAGCAGTGTGACCACTCCACACTCTAGAAAGGGGCTATTAGGGACTTGCTGATAGTTTCCAGTATGGTGGGATCCAGGGAACCTCTTTTAGGCCCTTTCTGCACTGCATTTGCCCTGCGAAAGGGCGCCTGGAGAGTCGTGCGATTGTGAGGAATGATCTGCACGACACACTCACAATTATGCAATGCTCCAGGGGCTGGCAGGCACCGATAGTGCACCTTTTCAATTTTGGCTGGAAGCTGAAAATGGTGCGTGATTGCGCATTGCTCCCAGGACCCATGTGCACTTACCTGGCGTGCGGAGCCTCTGGAGCTGCGCTGGTCGTGCTTCCTGCCCCAGTGCAGCCTGGGAAATGGAAGGAAGAGGTGGGGCTCTCGCGCAAGCAGACAGCTCATGCGGAGCTGAAGGAGCAGGGCTGCAAGAGCCTCTTGCCGGAGGCTGCTCGCGCGATCCCTGTACCCCCAGCGCCAGGAAAAGGCAAGGTGTGGAAAGGGCCTTAGTCAAGATAGAAACCCACCTTGCTGTAGTGAGGCATTTACTACTCCCCTTAGCCAATCCGTCAGTCCCTCTTGAGCTGCTTTTAACAGCTAGGAAGGGCTTGGGTTCAGTATGCATGTGGTGGCTCTTACCTCTTCAAGGATATAATGCAATGATCTTCCCCTCAAGTGGATCTTAGGTGGAATGTAGAAGTATTGCAAAAGATTATAAAGATTATAAAGTCATAAGTTTATTCTCCCATTATACAGTGTCCTGAAATTTCAAAACTGGAAGCTTAAGAAGAGTTTTGATGTTACCCTTGCTTTTGGGCAAAACTGCTAGTTTTGATCTTAGAAGCTCAGGCAACCAAAACAGAAGGAACCCAAGCTAGATATAGGTTAGCTGACAAATGGCAATGAACCCTCAGTTCCTCAGATAAAGAAATGGGTGGGAACTGTGTTTTTTGCATTGTGTCCAACTGAGCTGTCTCAAAAACGACCACCACCTGTATGAACCTGCCCAAGAACTGTTCATTAATTATACCCCCCTTAATTATATTCCTAAGATTTGCTTACCTTTTCTAGTTTTATTTACCTATTAATCTGTTAAGCTGACCCATGTTAAAATAGAAGGTTATATGACTTGTGAATCTTAGGGAGGAGTAAATTTGCACTTTTAATGTCCCTATACATTATCCAGTTCAGTCTGAAGTACTGTGTGATTTCCTCATTTGTCTTTAAAATTATGGCCTAAATGTGGCAAGATCTCCTTTTCTTATGTTCTGACTTATCTTGGATTCTTTCTTTCTTTCTTGAGACATCCCAAAGGAATCTGAACACATGAATTGTGCATATTTGGTGAATCGTTTACATTTTAATTTTTCCCCATTTTTAGTGGCTTTTGCAGATAAAATAAAACTACTCTGTGCAATGTTTTGTTTTGAGTTTTTCTAACTTTTAATTGAATTTAAAAAAAAAGCTTCAGAGATGATTTCAGGTCTTTGTGACCTACCTTAAGTTCTTAATACAAGGAAGATCTATCTATCTATCTATCTATCTATCTATCTATCTATCTATCTATCTATCTATCTCACAGTGAAATCTTCTGTGTGTCAATGTAAAAGGAAGCACTATTGTATTCAGAGAAGCTCACTCCTAGGTAACTTCATAGAACTATGGCTTGAGCCCGCAAGTTATTGCTGTGTTGGTCCCAGTCATCCAGGTGAAATGAAGTCAGCCAGAGAAAATAAGAAAGATAACAACCTTTCAGATTTGTAGAGGAAATGGGAGTATTTCATTCATTTTCTTTCTTTTGTGGAAAATATAGAAGCTTCAAGCTTGGATATGCTTTAGGGTTGCCATATTCCTAGTGATCCCTTTTTCTTGACTTGGTACACTTTGATTTCACAAGGCAATTATCTGTTGATCACAGTGATTTTCACTGAAGTCTTCTCTAACATTTAACTGGATGCTACGTTCCTGCCTTCTTATCTTTGTACTGTGCATAGAAAAATCCAACTACCTGACATGAAAAATAACACAGGCAACATCGGTGTTTGGGATCTAGAAAACAGTCTTCACAAATCTGTAAAATGTACTTCTGTTACGAAACACTATATGGCTGTTTCAAATCTGTAGGCAGAATCTAATAAAGTTTGTGAGAAGCTGATTTGACTAAAAGTTATTGAAATCAGTCCAGTAATTCAAAAGGAAATAGTTTTATAAAATAACACCTAGCTTTGTTTCACTTATTCATTTTGCTGATTCAGCAGCACATTTACTTGGAAATTAGTTTTATTGAATTCTTTGTGGGAGTAGGTTCTGATTTTATATTTTTAAGACTACTTCTTTCTCTTTGAAAAGGAAAGGGGAAAAAAGCTGCTAGAAGATTGTTCTGGCCATTCTTTAAAAGGTTACTTTTCTGTAGATATTCATCTGCTGTCCATTATCTGTTGTTATCAAACTTGTCTGCGACATCAGACTCTCAACAAATCTTCTGCACATTTCAGGATAGTGTAACAAAACAACAATTAAATAGTTAGCTATTGAAAGCTTTCCATTGAGGGACAAGCAAGCTTTGCACAATGAACACTGACTAACAAACAGGAAAGAAAAAATTGGGGGTGCAAAGATGTGTGTGTGGGGGAGAAGATCTATTATCATTCTCAGCTCAGGAGGATAAGTACCTCCAAACCTGTCTACAGACCACTTTACTATGTTTAGAGAATGATCCTGTCTGGGACACAAAAGAATGGGGGAAATTTGGTTTAAAGTGGTAGTGGGAAGTCATTCCTCAGTGTCACCTTAGATCTTTCTGAAGGACAGGTTGCTCTTTGTCTGGTAAATTTAACCATTTAATCAGTTGATAGAAGTCCCAAATAAGGTTCTCAAAAGAGCAACACAGACAGGTTCAGACCTTTTTCAAAAAATGAAATTTTTGTCGGGAAAGTCTAACAAAATTGCAAAAAACAAAAAACTTTAATTAACAAAGATTTTCTAGGAAAAGGGGGAGAAAGAGAAAGGAGGGACTGAGTGTGGATGATGGTGGTTGTGCAGTGGAACTTCAGCACCTAAGGAACAGGAGTGTCTCAAAGCAACTCGTATGAGAGTCACAGAAGAAGAATGTCCTGTTTGCCAAAAATGACAAATCAAGTGCTAAAAGTTCCAAATAATGCTTATCATTCTGTGCTGGACCTAATAGGAACACTATTTGACACATGAACTTGGTGGTGGATTTTGAGGGATATTTGGGAAGGGCTATAGTGCTATGCATGTACATTCAATCTCTGCAATTTCCAGTTATAGAAAACTGTTGTCTGAAACATTAAAGAGCCTCTTTCAATTAGCATAGATAAAATTGAGCTAGATGGACCAGTGGTCTGAGCTGGTATAAGGCAGCCTTCTATGAAGTATTTTTCAGGTCTCTGATGAATTTCACAAGGCTGTGATGCATATTAATTATAGCAATGACTTGGGCATTCAAGAAGGAAAGAATTGTCTTTTCCATAAAAATTGTTTCAATACTTCTATTCATCAGAAGCATTAGATAATAGTTGTGCTAGAAATGAAGTAAAAAGCAAAGATTCACTTTAGCAAGCTTAGCATCTGGGGCTCACTCTTGCTTTCAAGCAGCACAAGTTTACCATTCAGTGTAAGCAGGAAGAAATGACCCCTCAAAGATAAGACTGAAATGAGATAACACTTTGCCTGAACATTTTGTGGAACAGCTTCCTTTCCCCAACCCTTCTTTGGCACAATGGAACTGTGATGCCAAAGTTATGCTGAGCTGCAGTGCTGTAGAATTTGGTGTCCTGTGCTTAATATAGTATCACATCTTCGGCAAAGATAATTGAGATAGTTATCTTTTATACAGGCGCATACAAGTACATAGCATTATGCTAAATGGAGCCAATGTAGTGTCGTGGTTTGACTGTTGGACTAGGACTCTGAGATCTAAGGGTTCAGATCCCCACTCAGACCTGGAAATTCACTGGGGAAACCACACTCTCTTAGCTTTGTAGGGAAGCAATGATAAACTGCTTCTGAACAAATCCAGCCAAGAAAAACCCATGAGAGAGTCACTGTAAGCTACAGTTAACCTAAAAGCAAACAAAAACAACACATTGTGATCTTTACAGATCCTGATATAAAATGATGTCATATCTTGGATTAATGGGCTGGACAGAGGTAATAAGCCATTGGCCTCTGCATTTCTTGAATGTTCCATAACTATATTTTTAAATATTTTTCTTGAAGTAAAAATCTTTCCTGAGACTATAGTTTTGAAAGAGATTATGTATATAAACATTTATTGTGAAAGAAAATGTGTTTACATATGTGCTTAAATGTTAATTTTCATGCAGATTTTTTAAATGGAATATTGCAGTGTAAAAAGGGCAAAAGACACATAGGAGTGAAAAAGAAAGTAGCACAAACAAGAAATAGACCAACTTTTCCATCCTTTGTGCCAAAAGTGATGGTGGCTCCAAGGTGGCTAAAGTGCCTGTAGAAATAATGATAATTATATCATTTGCCAATCCTGCACCCATCTTTGCCCCATGTCTCTTCTTTTATGTATAATAAGACTCACCATTTTATAATACAATGCTGTTATTTGCAAAGAAAACTGCCACCTGTAGGTAAAAAGAAAATAAAGAATGTGTTATTTCAATAGGTTTTAAACTGATTTTATTTTTGATTGATTCTGGTTCAATGCTCACTCTCCATAAGCTCATTGAAACAAACTAAAACAGTAAGAATGAAGAATTCAGCCTTCAAAGGATGGGTAGAAAGAGCTGACCTTGCTTCTTCCACTGTATCTTTATCTATCATCTTCATAGTCTCTCACACACAGGAGGGGTAACATTTTCTCTATTCATATAGGCTTCTTACATGGTCTAGAACCCTGATTTTCTAGGTTTCAATATCTTGCAGGTAGCACCCATGGGTAAAGGATGCCAATGGGGAGCCAGATGCTCAATGCAAACTTTCAGTCAAAGGAGAGGGTTACAAGGATGTGAACGAGGAAGCAGGGCCAATGTAGCTAATCCTAACACTTATATAATTCAGATCTTAAGGAGTGTGTGAAAGCTCCTAAATAGGATAATGTCCCTCACCACCAGCTCTTCAGAAAACATAATAATAATGGGACAAGAGACCAAATCCTCTTATAAATTGGTAACAGCTCAAAGAGGAAGAAGCAGCAGAAGATATGAATAAATAGTTATACAAACCAGGGGCATAATCTTTGATGCCATCCCAGGATCTGTATTATGACCAGTGCTATCTGACATTAACAAATAATCTGGAATCAAGGGTGAGCCAAGTTTATCAAGGGCATTAGATTTTTAAAACGATAAGAGACAAAATAGACAATGCTAGAACCTCAAAAGAAACTAAATAGCACGTGAGATTCACTATAATTAAATGAAAAGTGATGAGCGTTGAAGCAAAAACAAGCAAACAACCTCACTCTACACATGCACACACAGGGAGACTGGCATGAAAGAGATATTTGTGAGATTGTAGATAACTTAATTAAAACTGAGTGCATGATGAAGGTTAAAAAGAATTCTACACATTATGGATTATTTAGATAGGGACTGGAAAGTAAAACAGATGATATCATAAGATCTTTATAGAAATTGATCATGTTTAGCTGGCCATTAGATTAAAGTATAACAGTCCTTGTTGTCCCACTGCAAAAAATAAAATAAAATATAAAAAAATCAGCAAACGAATCAGTAAAGGGCAACCAAAATTGAGAAGTTAGAACAACAACAACAAAAAAGGATAAAATACTTGTGATTCTTTTTTTTTTTAAGCAACATAATGTGTATTTACAAAATTAACTGTGGAAAAAATGAATAGCAAGCTTTCCCCCTTCTTCTCCTACAGTACTGGAACTCAGTGTCAATGAATGAAACTGACTGGCAATAGATCTGGGACAGAAGAAAATATTTTACACAGTGCATTTATGTTATGTTTAGAATTTTCTTCCACACAGTGTGACATTAAAAGAGGATTAGCTTTCCTGGCAGTCTGAACAACTAGGAGACTCTCCTGTTACTTTTTGCTGTCAATATACTGCCTTTGTCCTCAAGTTAACAGGAGCCTGGTCTGATATGTAGGTGAGATTCTGCTTCTTGACAGTAAAGATGTGCTTGGTGATATGTGTATGTATACACTGGTGGCTTTGTCTCAATGCTATGTACATCAGATCAGAGTCAGGTGCTTTTTTCCCTCAGAAGTGTCTTGAGTATGAATGTCTGTAAGCGGTTGTGTTTATGTGAATCCCATGTCTGGTGTGGGGAGAGCAGAATAAACTCTTCCCTTTGGGCTAGATAAATTTATTATGTTAGTATCAAAGAGATGCTTTCTGATATGCTCAAAGAAGACAAAAGATCCTTCTATATATTTTCTCTGAACTCTCTATGGACAAACGGAAAGAATAACAGGTAACTTCCAACTCATTTTGCCTGGCGTAACTGCTAGCTAAAGTGCAGCATGACTCATTGCTGTCAAATGCTGAAACTGAGGAAATGAATGTGATGGGAAGGAGAACAGGAACTAGCCACTTTTTTTTTTTTTTTTGATGGTTGGCCTACTAGTCATTTTTGACAGTTGCGAAAGCTTAAAATTAATTATGCAAGAGCCAAGCAGCCTTTCGCTTTTGAAGGTAAAATAAACTCAGGGTTCCTAATCATGTGGAGAGTGCCTATGCATAGGGAAAACTTTCCTATTCACACTCATCATTCTCTGCATGAGAAGAGTGGCAGAGAAAGAGATGGAGAAATTATGATAGCCTGCACCTCTCTTCACAACTGATTACAAACACCTTGATAATGACTATATAGGTCAATAATAAATTCAGGCATGATTCCAACTTGTAATGGCATAGGTCTGATGTACACCACTATAATTCACCAATTATAGGATGCTAACCGTAACAAAATAATAAACACATACTTTGTTTGGCAAAAGACATAGATATTGCTTGCTTTTCTCACTCATTGGGAAGGCTGATCCAAGAAAGACTGAGCCTAACAATGCAGAATGTGGTGGGTTCCACTTTTCAATCCTTTCTTGACAAATGGTTTCTCATTGCTATGTGGTAGTGAAGGAATTTCAGTGACCTCATGGCTATGTAGTCAGCTATCTCAACATCTTGTATTGGTTGAGATGCAGAAGTATGTGCAAACAGAGCAAAAATGTCACAAAATGAGAAGTTCATTATGCACTGAAGTGTGCTGAGAGAAGCACTGGATATCATCAACATGCCTACTGCCATGTAGAGTCAACACTATTGCACGGCTGCAGTGGTTTAGCAAAGGAATAAATGAACTGTCTTAATAAAAACTGGTATCCCAGAGAAATCGATTATATTATTCTAGGCTAGACAATGGAATGTAGATTTTAATAGATAAATTATTTGCTTCCATTAAAGCTTCTGTTTATGTCTAAATGGTGCTAGTCTGTTTCAAGTTCCACAGTTTCGTCAGAGCCTAGGAGCCAAAGGAGATCAGAAAATAGCAGCAATCATGGGTCCCCTGTATTTGTCAAATTACTGCGTTGGGCTTTGCACCCTTAGCTCATGGCTTACAAGTCAACAGTGAACCTGTTCTAGCCAGTGTTTAATTCACACTGTAAAAAAAACTATGTGAGGTTCTGAACCCTATCTCTACAACAGGTTCAGCATCATGAATAGGTCCTTTAAAGTTTAGATTAAGACCCAGAGTGAATTCACTACCTTACTGACATGGAAGCCACCATCCACACCCTGGTAATAAGCCTTAATAATTTCAAAGTGCTATGGCATACACTAAAGCCTACTTCAGTTGTTAGTTCTAGTTAAGAGTAGTGAACCAACTGAAACAATTGTAATTTGTTCATTCAACACGTAAGCAAACACCATTAGTTCAATCGATCTGGTAGAATTGAGACTGTTAGGTCATACTCTTTTACTACATAAAACCATATTTTAGGCTCAATAACAGAGCTAGAGTTTCAGCCTAAATACCCTAGAGGCACCAGATCCTGGCTGATCTTGAAAGCTAAGCAGGGTCAGCTCTGGTTAGTACATGGATGGAGGACTGCCAACGAATAACTAGAGTGCCATAGGCTACATTTCAGAGGAAGAATGGCCAACACTAGCTTTGTGTACTCCTTGCCTAAGAAACCCCTGTGAAATGCATGGGCTTACTATAATTCAGTAGGTGAACTGAAGGCATATACACACACAAACAATAGAGCTTATGATGAAAGAGTTATTAGGTGCTAAATGCTTATTTATAGGAAGACAGTGAATAGATGAAGCATCTGCCTGTTTATTTCATCACTGTCCACATTGTCCACTTAAGGGATGGGGAACCTTTGGCCTTCCAGATGTATTTCAGGTCCCATGACACCTTTCCATTAGCTATTCAGGCTTAGGCATATGGAAGATGAAGTCCAAAACACCTAGAAAGTCATTTTTTTCCTAGTTCATATACTGTATTCCAGAAATGATTTTCCTGAAATCCAAAAATAGAAAAATAATAGTTTGAAATAACAATATCAGCTTGGCTGCATTTCTGAATCTCCTACACATGCATGAAAAATGACAGATGCAGAATTTAGCAGCATATTCTCCAATTTTGTGTACAATAACAACTCTTTAGCATTAAAAAAAAGACATTGCAAGCAAAGTTGGCCATGCAAAAGAAATCTGTTATAGAATGAACAATAAAAATATTTTTGCCAGTTTATAAATAAAAGTGGCACAAACTTATCACCATTGGCCTGTATGTGAAGAATGTATTTTACTCTCACTTTTTATCTTGTGTTCATAAAGAACATACATGTATCCTTATGTGGAAAGACTTTGTTCAGTGTTGGAAGGAAATAAATGGCCTGCTGAGAGAATGTTTTCTGTTTGGAAGAAAACCAGAAACTCACTCTGACTCTAATTCAAGGAGGGAAAACTCTTTCTTTGGGGTTTCCATGGCAGTAAAGACAACCCAGTAAGATTCCTACACAAAAAACTTGGGGAGATGGGGGTAGGGTCAATGAAATTACAGATGACAACAGCTTGTTGATGTTTGTCCTGTTACAGGCCCAATCTGACAAGGGGTGGGGCCACTGCCCCCCTCAACTCCCTGTGGTCCAAAAGAATTCCAGTAGGTCTCACTGTCTTAAAGAATGAAGTCACCATACTATCTCCTTTCAGTTCAGTGTGGCTGATGACACCGGTTGTGTTATAGCGAAATGCATAGCAATGAAGCCCGGACAAAGAATACTGTGAGCTAAGCTTCTGAAAGGAAGCTTTGAGTATGCTCTTCTTCTTAAGGGCTTTGTTTTTCTATTCTGATACTTGTTTACAACACAGAAATAAATCTTTCTGCTGCATCTTTAGGAAGGTTCTTTCACGGTTTATTTTTATTTTAAGAAAAGTATCTTCAAGCAAGTTTACAAAAGTTGCAGAGCTTGAGAAAGATTTTTAAGCTACAGTATCCAGAATTCCCCAGCAAACATTGGCCATGCTGGCTGCAGCATTTTGGGAGCTGCATTTAACTTTTCCAGGCTGTGGCATATTTTAATACAGATAGGTATATTCCACACTTCAGAGATATGCCCTCTGTCACCCATGCCTTATATCTGCTGCCACCCAAACTCAAACTAGAGTTGCATACTGGGGTTCTTCCTAGATCACACAAAAGAAATCTACCATGGGAAATGATAAAAGGATCTATAGGAGAGATTATGGGTACTGGTTAGAATGGAAGTTCCATTGCTTGTTGAAGAATCTTCTTGTTGTTTTTCCCCTGTAAATATTTATTTAGATTCATAGCAATGGCACTGTTGAGATAGGTGTAGAATATCTCACATTCTCATCTGCTACTGCACGGAAACTGCAGGGAAGGGGCACAACAGTGTTATCAGTGGCCTCTGCAAGTGGCAGTGTTACCAGTGGCCTCTGTAACAGAGCAGAGATGGGAACCTAGTTCATCACCGTCAGATGGGTTCTCATGGAAGTGCATGGCTGCAATTGGCCATCAGTGCCTGGCACAGATCCCTAATGTTTCAGGTCCATGCCCACAATCAGTGCTGTGCTTAGAAAATAATTAAATTGATAACGTCCAGATACATAGACAATGTATAAAATATGCATATGAGAATATATATAGGTGCAGGACAGGGGTCTAGTTCACTGCTTGAGTATTTTGAGAAACTACTTTTCTAAATGTAAAAGCTTATGATGACCCAAAATGATTTAACTAGACAATCATATTGTCATTGAACATGAAGCACAGGTTTTAGATACCATCTCAGTCATCAAGCCACTGGCAACAACTAGCTGAGGTGTGGGAATCACACGGTCATCCAGATGTTGTTGGAATGAAACTACCATCAGGTCAAACGATCATAGCCAATAATGGAAAATGGTATGGGGTACCAACTAACAACATCTTGAGAGCTGTATAATTCTCATTGCCACCTTAAATAAATGAGCAGTTGCATTTTGCCAGAATGAAAAATGTGAAATTGTACAGCACATTAATGGATAGATAGTGGTATCTGTCTGTTTATCTAAGAAACAACCCATAAAAGATTGTGTTACAATATTCAAAAGGGATGAAGAGATGAAAAGGGAAGAGGCAACAAGGGGATTAGCTATTTTAGGTCTGACCAACAGGGATGACCTAGTCAATGAGGTGGTGGGATCCTTGTTTGGGGAGTGACCATGCTCTTTTGGAGTTTGTCATTCAGTAGGAAGGAGAAGCCAAGTGTAGCCAGACATGCATTAAAACTTTAAGAAAGCTAATTTCTGTAAACTTAGGGAGTTACTTGCTGAAATCCCATGGTCAAGAATACTAAAAGAGAAAGGAGTTCATGACGGATGGGAGTTTCTTAAAAGTGAGATACTAAAGGCACAATTGAAAACTGTGCCAATAAGGAGGAAAAATGGCAGGTGTCTAAAGAAACTGGAATAGTTGACTAAAGAACTCTCAGCTGACCTAAGTGTTAAAAGAAACACGTACAGGAAATAGCAGAATGGTGAAACCACCAAAGAGGAATTCAAGCAAATAGCCAGGATATGTAGGGAGAAGGTCAGAAAAGCTAAAGTGCAGAATGAACACAGGCCCTTTCTGCATGAGAAAGTTAAAACGGGCCAAGGTGTCCTGTCACGGAGGTCGTCCTCACCTTGGATTGGACTAGGTTCGGACTATTTACCTTAGTTCCGCACCTTAGCCCAATCCAAAATGCCCCCAAGTGGTCCTCCAGCGCGCTAAGTGCAGACCGGAAAAATCCAGTCTTTCAATCTTCTGGAGCGTGCCATTGTGTTCCTGTTCATTTGTGCAGATGTGCAGACTCGCACCAATGTGAGCCTGTGATCAACAGAGGGTGGGCTGTGGGCGTGGTCAGCATCAGTGGTTGGTCCAGGCCCACGAAGAACAGGAAGCCGCCATTTTCAGCCTGAGCAGTGTGGATCTACAGAACTCGCACTGCTCTGATTCGCCCTGCAACAAACAGAGGAGCCCTGCAGAAGGGCTTAAGGGAAAGTCCGCATTGCTTTGAAGAGAGAAGAACTGGTAAGTAACTGCACGGAGCAATTCACTCACCTCGTGCAGAAAGGGCCACAGGCTTGTCAGAAACATTACAAACAATAAAAAGGGCTTTTTTAGATATGTCCACAGCAAAAGGAAAAACAAGGAAATGATAGGGTTGCTGTGTGGAGAAGATGGTCAATTAATAACAGAGGGAAGAAAGAAGGCAGAACTACTCAACACTTTCTTTGCCTCAGTTTTCTCCCAAAAGGAAAGAAGTTCTCAACCTGGGAGATGGCGAGCAGGTGAGGAAGCGGGGGAAAATGCAGCATAGAATAAGTAGGGAAGTAGTATAGGAATATTTGGCTAAACTAGATGAATTCAAGTCTCCAGGGCCAGATGAATTACATCCAAGGATATTAAAAGAACTGGCAGAAGTCGTTTCTGAACCACTTGCAATAATCTTTGAGAACTCTTGGAGAACAAGAGAAGTTCCAGCAGACTGGAGGAGGGCAAATGTCGTCCCCATCTTCAAGAAGGGGAAAAAAGAGGACTCAAATAATTATCGCCCAGTCAGCCTGACATCAATACCAGGAAAGATCCTAGAGCAGATCATTAAACAGTCAGTTTGTAATTACTTAGAAAGGAATGCTGTTATCACTAAAAGTCAACATGGATTTCTCAGAAATAAGTCATGCCAGACTAATCTTATCTCCTTTTATGATAGGGTTACAAGTTTGATAGATGAAGAGAATGCTGTAGACATGGCATATCTTGACTTCAGTAAGGTCTTTGACAAAGTTCCCCATGACATTCTTGCAAAGAAGCTAGTAAAATGCAGGCTGGACAGGGATGCTGTTAGATGGATTGGTAATTGATTGACCGACTGGATCCAAAGGGTGCTCACCAATTGCTGCTTTTCATCCTGGAGAGAAGTGACTAGTGGGGTGCCTCAGGGTTCTGTCCTGGGCCCAGTGCTATTCAACATCTTCTTCAATGACTTGGATGAAGGAGTAGAGGGCATGCTGATCAAATTTGCAGATGACACCAAATTAGGAGGGGTTGCTAATGCCCCAGAGGACAGGATCAAATTTCAAAATGACCTTGACAGATTGGAGAGCTGGGACAAAGCTAACAAAATGAATTTCAAGAGAGAGAAATGTAAAGTCCTATACTTAGGCAGAAAAAATGGAATGCACAAATATGGGATGGGGGATACATGGCTGGATAGCTGCAAACGTGAAAGGGATCTAGGAGTCTTACTAGATCACAAGCTGAACATGAGTTAGCAGTGTGATGAGGCAGCCAAGAAAGCCAATACGATTCTTGGTTGCATGAATAGGAGTATGGTGTCTAGATAGAGGGAGGTAATGGTACCACTCTATTCTACACTGGTTAGCCCTCGTTTGGAATAGTGTGTTCAGTTCTGGGTGCCTCAGTTCAAGAAGGATATCGACAAGCTGGAGTGTGTCCAGAGGAGGGCAAGCAAAATGGTGAAGGGTCTGGAAGCCATGCCCCATGAGGAACGGCTTAGGGAGCTGGGTATGTTTAGTCTGCAGAAGAGAAGGTTAAGAGGGGACATGATAGCTATGTTTAAATATTTGAAGGGATGTCATGTTGAGGAGGGAGTGGGCTTGTTTTCTGCTGCTCCGGAGACTAAGACAAGAAGCAATGGATTCAAGCTGCAGGAAAGGAGATTCCACCTGAACCTCAGGAAGAACTTCCTGACAGTCAGAGCTGTCTGGCAGTGGAATATGCAGCCTCAGAGTGTGGTAGAGTCTCCTTCTTTGGAGGTTTTTAAGCAGAGGCTCAATGGCCATCTGTTGGGAATGCTTTGATGGGTGTTTCTACCTAGCAGGGGGTTGGAGTCAATGGTTCCTGGGGTCTCTTCCAACTCTGTGTTTCTATGATTCTATGATCCCTTGGATCCCATCCTGGGAAAAATACCGTGGCAGGGTATTAAATCCATCCATCCATCCATCCATCCATCCATCCATCCATCCATCCACAAAATAATCAAGACATTGAGAAATTAAACTGCATGAAGCAGGGTCAGCCTCTGCAACCATCAGGCAAAATTAAAACCAATTGCCCCATATGACAAAGCAGAGTGGGGGACAGCAATGGCAGTCTCCTTGATATCTCTCCTGGACTCCACAGAAGTCCATTTTTCTCACACACCTTGTGCTAGTCTCCCTAAATTACTCAGATGCTTCTGACATATTCAAGGATACTCTCCAACTGGTAGGGCTGAAGCAAGATTGAACTACTAGTCCAGCTGATTTCTAGAAATGCTATGGGGACACCACTGTGTTGTTCATCTCAGTCAGCAAAATTTCTCTGGCCACTCTTGACAGGGACTTTTTTCCTACAGGCCTTAGTTTCCCTGAGCTGTTTGCTTTAGGGGACCTGAATGATATTTGAGGTTGTGGTGGCCTTGGAACACTGTCACTCACAGAATCCATTCCAGAGGTAGAAAAGTTAATTTCACTAAATAGATCATTTTACTGAAATCATCAGGGCAAAAAGAAGATTTTGCTCTTCTTGAATATCTTTCCTAAGTCCATCGGTAATGGATGTCATTTACCCCTGGTACAAGCAAGGTGATACTCCTGGGAAGTAGCAGCAAAATGTACTCACCAACCCTTACAGTTAGTGAATTATGTCTTACTATCTGTACACTGCATCATCTGTAGGAGTTTTGCTAATCTATAAGTCAACACAGAAGCCCCACTCCGTAGAATGCTAGCATATGCAATAAGAACAAAAGTTTGCAGCCCTGATTCTACACTTTTTTCCTGAATGTGCATTCCCCTGAATTTAATGTAAGGACAGAAAGAATATTGACTATCACTCATTTCCTGGCAGTGAAATGGGTTTCCTGATACTCAGGAAGCCTGGTCAGGAAAAAACCTTAGTGCTGCGAATTTTATCCAGTTTTTGCCTGGCGTTCACTCATCCCAAGGAATTTGGGAGAAAATATTCTGAGCAGAAATACACACTTTTTTTAAAAAAAAAATGCATGAAAATCAAGGGGAGGTACACAAGATTTCTGGTTTTGCTACAAAATCAGTTTTCAGACAGCCGTTTTTGGTACATAAAACAATTTTTGTAAAAAAAAATAATTATATTTTCCCACAAAAATCCCTACAGGGCTAACTAGAAACAGGTTTCTTGTCGTCTTTTTTTTTTTTTTTGGTATGGAAAACAGTTTTTTCCATGCACTTTCCCGAAATGCATATATTTTTGTACAATATTGCTTGTTTGTTTAAAAAAGAAGCAATTTTGGAAAAAAGTGGAATCTAGAAACGGTGTTTTTCACAGACACACACCTCTGCTAGATGTGTTTCTGTGCAGAATGATTAATAATTTTGGGCTGTGTGACTATTGAGAAAGCATTACACAGCAATATTCATTTGCTCTGACAGCTGGGAGAAAACTGCAGAAATTATTCTTTCTTGCGTTTGAGGCCAAAACTGTAGAACATTTACTTCCCTAAGTGAATATAGTTTAGTTCTGTACATGCATAGTCTTGGAGTTCTAGAAGTTCTATACTGTGTCAGTCAGTTGTTTCCTTTCGAAATAGCTTGGAAACTTTGGATCCTATGTTCCCATGACTGCAGTGTACACTTCCATGATGCTCCTCATGGTGGAAGGGAAGATGTAGAATATCACTTATTTTCTTTATCCCTAGGCCCTTTGAAAAGTTGCCCAAGAGGTTTTGGGGATTCTTCCAAAACGTGAGATGTAGTCCTGGGAGCTGCAGAGAAGAGAGGATATTGGATATGGGGAAAAGTCTATTTGCTTCCTCCAGTATGGGTCTCCATTGGATTAGAATCTATTCACTGAGTGGAAGGAATATTTCCAATCACAGAAGGCAAAGTGAAAAAAAAATTAAACTTTTGCTTTGCATTCAGTGCTTTATTTTTGTTGTATGCTAGTTGGGGAACTTCCGTGCTGAAGAACGGGGAGTAAATAAATATTTAAACCAACAAACTCATGAAAGTTCTGTGGTTTCTCAAAGAATGGTTTGTTATTTAATGAGAATTTCATTTCTCTGAACTCCACTTATGATGCTATATTCCAATAACTTCCATATTACAAAGAGAACAGCAGAGTGCAGAAGGCTGCTCCTTTATTGCCGTTACTTACTATTTTGAAAGCATTCTGTATACTGTGAATAAGTTAGTCAATAAGTTAGTTATCAGTAGCAGCAAAAATGATTTGTGTTACTCTACATAGCCATTAAGAGTTAGGATTCATCAAATGGCTTCCAAGCTTTCAGGTGTGAATTTCTTTGAAGTATGAAATGCATGAAAGAGAAATAATATCTTGCACGAAGATTTATTTCCTGTATAGTTTTCTTCATGGCTCATAAAAAGTGATGGATGAACTTAATTTTTAGTTTAATTTCTTCTGCTCAGTTCAGTAATTTTGATGATATTAAATAAAAATTATTAAGAATTGGGAACAATTCAACTGCCATTAATAAGTAACCATACTGGAGCACAGGATGTCATTTTGTGTTCAAAAAAGAGGGCCAGGGAAGCAAGAGGATAATGGAAGTGGATTTAGGACAGCCTAATTACTGTTTGTTCTTGGTAAAAATAAAAATTACTGGTGTATCCTGGATTCAGCCTTGAGCCAAAAGGCCCAGGTTTAAAGCTTGTGAACACTTAAAGCTAGTATGCCAACTGTGCTCATTCCTGGACATGCCTGATCAGGCCATGGTAACACATGCCTTGGTTACAGCCTATTTGGATTGTTCTCTGTGGGACTACCTTTGACAAGTGTTTCAAAACTTCAGTTGGTACAAAGAGCTGCAAACAGACTGTTAATGGAGCTGGTCACGGGGATCACACACAATTGAAGTAGGTGGTTATGACCTATATACCTTAGGTATAGGCTATCTAACAGACTATATCTTCCTGTATGACCCTTCTGAAATCCTCAGAAGAGGCCTTTCTTTCAGTTCCACCCTCTTCAAGTTTGTTTGTTTGATTGATTGAATCTGTATGCTGTGTTTTCTCTCAAAGTGGCTTCCAAAAGATAAGGTCCTCTCAGTGGTTATCCCTAGGCTTTGGGACTTTCTCCCAAAGGCTAGATTTTTCCCTTACTTGCTGTCCTTCCATCAGCAGGCAAAGACTTTTTTATTCACGCATGCTTTTAGAACTAAAGATTTTTAATGTAAGGGATTTTAAGAGGGTGCTGTATTATTTTAATTTGTAATTATTTTAATTTGTAATTTTAAAAATTTTTCAACTTTTTAAAAAAATCATTATTAGGTGTATGTCTTGAATCATTTTAATATTGGTCAAGATCTTGCATCAGAGGCCACAGTACGTAACAACATGATGATGAACTTCATTGCTGGCATGAGGTGCAACCATGCTAGTGAATGGTGATGATGCACAACATGACATTGTGCAAGATGTCCCACTGCACAGTGAGGGCTACCATTGTGTAACAAGTCACAATGCATAAATGTCCAATATGCATCAGGACAAGTTGCACCATGCTGCTATCATCATTTGAACAATGGTTCCAGATGCATAACATGTATGTATGTATGTATGTATTATATTTATATACCACCTTTCTTCCAGAGCGGGACCCAAAGTGGCTTCCCAAAAAGTTAAAAGCATTAATAAAATATTTAAAACAATTGAAAACATTGAAAAACCATACCAAGTTATAGAAACCTACAAAAAATTAAAAAGAACTTGATAAATTAAAAGCCAACTGCTTACATATTAAAACCCTGCTTAAAGCTTACATGTTAAAAGCCTACTATATCTCTGCTCTCTTCCTGAGAATACAAGCATTACACAATATTGTGATTCACCTCTACGTAACTGTATGTCAGTTTGCAATGACATAAATACCTACCAGGATGCCAGCCAATGTTAATAGTTTAATTGTATTTTTAATGTTGATTTTTTATCTATATTGTTATTATTTTAATTTTTAAGTCACATTAAGTCTGAATCTTGAGGAAAAGGCACAGTATAAATAAAGATGGTGGTGGTGACAATGATTTTTAAGAAAATATTTTGAATACATATCATACATTTCTTTTTCAACTCTTTCCAGAAAATTGAAATTTTATTTGTCCATTATTGTAGTCAGTTTATTTTTTTAACCTGGCGTGTAAGAATGGTATCCTTTTACATTTTGTCCACCTGCTTTTTTCACCATCACATTGTAGTTCAAAGATATCTGTTTTTAGAATCAGTGGCTGACTAGTGGCTTGCATTCAAGTGGTGTCGTGAATCTACTCCAGGTTGAAGTGTGAAATTATTTATTTTATATATCCATGGATATGGATCTATGTGGAAGATAGGATTCAGTATCTACAACAATTCCTTTAAAGTTTGGATTACACCCCAGACAAGATTCACCACACCTCTGAAATTGAAGCTGTCACCAGCCACAGTTTCCCTGTGGGACTGGCAGAAAATATTCTGCCTTATGAATGGAGATACCCATATAACTCTCCTTTGCATAGGTTCTCATTCTTCCACTTTAATATTTCTCTTCATCAGTTCTACAGTACATTTTAAAGTTTTTCAGTATGAACATTTGTATGGATTTTTATTTACAGTTTTTTTCTAAAAAAATACTAATTTCTGTATCCATTTTGAGATCCCATTTTTGTTTGCACATGTACAAAAGTATGAAATATGCTTTTCAGGCATGTTTTCAACCAAATAAGGCATTTTTGTGCATTTTTTTTTCAAATACATGTGTATCTAGTTTGAAATGTTTCAAATATACACATTGTTGTACACTATATTGCATGTGTTCTCCATTGAGAATTTTGGAACTGGGTAGATTTTCATGGCAAACTAACATTCCAGTCTGTTACCAGGTTCAGTTAGTACAAATGTGGTAAGTTCGCACTGAAATGTGAACTAAGCAAATTTGTCACCCATCTTTATTTTACACTTATTTATTCATTTATTCATTTATTTCATTTGCTTGCCACCTTTCACCTAAACTGGGAGCCAAGGCAGCTCTCAGAAACAGTCAATAAAAAACTTTCACAATAAAATTTAAAAACAATTAAAATCACTACATAAAACAGTACAAAATCATTTAAAACACACGCAAAGGGCCTTTTTTTTATATATATATATATAGCAGCCTCTGAGCAGCCTCTTATGAGAAGCTCTCGCTTCCCTGCTTCTTCAGCTCTGCATGAGCTTCCTTCTCTCGTGAGAGCCCCACCTCTTCCTTTCGCAGTGCAGCCTGGGAACTTCCCAGACTGCACTGAGACAGGAAGTGCGACTGGCCCAGCTCACGAGGCTATGCACCCCAGGTAAGTGCATGCGGGGCCCAGGAGCAATGCGCGATTGCGCAGCATTTTCAGCTCAGAGCTGAAAATGCAAAGGTGCACGATTGTTGCCTGCCAGCCCTTGGAGCTTTGCATGATTGCGAGGGCATAATGCAGATCGCTCCTTGCAATTGCGTGAGGCTCCAGGCCCTCTTTTGCATGTCAGATGCCATGCGAAAAGGGCCCTACTGGTGAAAGGAAATCAGGGAGGGGACCACCAAGTCTCCTGTGGAAGGGAGTTCCAGGGATTGGAGCAGCCACTGAGAAGCCTCTCTCTCATATCCTTACCAAGCAAGGCTATGATGGTGGTGAGACTTGTGGGACCAAAAGAAAGTCTTCCCCTGTAGCTCTTAGAACTCTGGCAGATAGTTTAGGTGTAAGCTGTTACAATTTGCATTTTGAAAACCTGGGGATTTTGTAACTGTGACTTTCACAAGGCCTGAGATCTGAAGCAAGGTCTGATTTGTCCACTTGGTCTATGGGAAACAGTTTGTAGGCTGGAAAATTTCAGTTATTTTGGTGGGAAGGAAAGGAATCAGCAGCTTCTCCCATTCTTTTCTCTCTCCCTTCCTTGGCTGGAGTCTTACTCACTGCAGCATAAAGTGAAGACGGATTAGAGATAAAAGAAAACTTCATTGTTTTATGCAGAATTTACCAAAACTCACAGTTTTCTTTATTTTTGTGATCAAAGGAACTTCAGATATTTAAATGTAAGAGAAACAAAAAAAGAAATCTCCTCCTTCCTTTCTTCCTTAAATACAATGACAGTTCTGTTGATCTAGGCTCAATTCTTTGAGTGCTTATCTCTCTCAAAAGTCTGGAGTTAAAACACTGCATATTTAATGCTCATACTAAATTAGGAGAGCCACCGCTTTCTTTAAAAAAGAACTAGAGGATCCTCAGTTTTAACATCTACAGACCTCCCTCCACATTTGCGGGTTTGACCTTTGTGAATTTGATTATTCATGAGGCACCTGCTTGCCTCCCTTCCAATTCTGCCCCTCCCACTCCCCTGCTTTGTCCTCATGCATGCATTTCTTCCTTTTAGGTGCCCAGGCAAAATACAGGTGGATTGGGGTAGGAAGGTGCACGTGCATGGCTTCTCTGGGTGCACAGCTGTCTTCTCCCATTTGCTAACCATCACCCAGGCACCTGGAAGGCAGAGTGCCCAAGTGAAACATTAAAACAGATGGCGGGGGAAGGTGTATGCACACACCTTCTCTGGGCACATGGCTTCCCCTTCTCATTCATTTGCCTATCATCTAGGTGCCTAGAAGGCAGTGCACCTGGGTGAAAAGTAAGTGGATGGGGGGAAGGTGTGCACAGATGACTTCTCTGGCATGCAGCTGCCCTCTCCCACTCACTTGCTGGCACCTGGATGGCAGCGCGCCCAGGAGAAATGCAAGTTAATTGGGGGGAAAGGCACACATGAGTTCCTTCTCCCGGTACACAGCTGCCCCCTCTTATTCGCTTGCCTATCGCCCAGGGGCTTGGAAGAAGGCAGGGCGCTTGGGCAAAATGCAAGGGATGAGAGGAGAGCCCTGGAAAGTAATGGGAGGGGCAGCACTCGCTTGGGTGGGGGACAGTTATTCACATTTTTTGACTTTCACGAGGTTTCTGCACCCTGAAACCCTTGTGAAAGTCAAGAGGCTACTGTGTTTGGCAAGCAGGTTAAACACACTCTTCATACTGGAAATACCTGTTCTTAATGATTTGGCAAACACAGATTAGAGTGGGATGGAGAATTTAGTTTCAGTTCATTTTAGATAAATGTATCCAGTTTGAAAAGTTTATGTTTGGGTCAGAAGCAATTGTATTTTTAAAATAAATATTTCAGAAAACAAAACTGACAGATTTTCTCTCACTTACAGGAGATGACGAATTTGAAATATGTGCATTGGATGTTGGTAGTGAAACCTATCACTATTTAATCTTCTAAGGCAGCAAATTTAGATAAAAGGAGACTCATTTCTACCTACTCATTTAAGCATATGTTTTGCCTTCTTGAAAGCCACGTTGTCTCTCGACTGTGTCTTCAGTAGCTACCTGTGGAAAAGAAACATGTGGCTGTATCATACAAGCATAGAATATGAGTGTGTCATGTACACCCAGTAGGCTTCCTTACAAACTTCTTCTTCAAGATGATATAGATCATATGAATTGTTCCTAACAGAACAATAGCATAGATGTATGTATTCCTTTCTTGAAATTTGCTGGATGCTTCTGCTTTTTCACTGAAGGGTGCTGCAAGGCATTATGCAAACAAGACTTCCTCACTGTTGGGCTGAGCTTCACTGATATAAACATGCTGTGGCAGAGTCCAAAAACTATTTGTTATTTACTGTGCTGCAGCTGAAATACAAAAACATTCCTACTGTTATGCCGTAGCCAGTGTAGTACAGTCACTTGACAATTTCAAATGCAAGATCCTTTCTCTGTTTAGGGTATTTTCTACTCTAAGGTAAAGAAAATAACCTCCACTAGCTGGCTGGCTGGCTATTGAAGGAAATAAAGACCATTTACGTGTTTGTTCTCTGATTTTCTTATTACCAAACTCTTATTGGAAAGTTGTACTGGCAGTATTTAATTATTTTTATTTCAACTTAACATTGGCCATTTCCGCACGGCGTGAGGGAATCGCCCCGCACCACTACTTACCAGATCTTCTGGCTCCCTGGTCCGGTCCAGGCTGCTCCGGAGCAGTGCATGGTCATTGATTGATCTGCTCTGCTCTGGCGTCCAAAATGGCGGCTTCCGGTTGTTCATGGGTCTCCACCAACCACTGAAGCTCGCCAGCCTAAAGCCCACCCTGGGCAGATCGCAGGCTCGCATTGGTGCGAGCCTGAAAATCTGCACAAGAGAGCAGGCTCACAGTGGCACACTCTGTGCTTTTGAAAGACCGGAAAAATCAGGTCTTTCAAAAGCACACTGGAGGACCACTTGGGGTCATTCCGGAGAGGACTGAGGTGCGAATCTACAGTAAGTAGTCCGGACCCAGTCCACTCCAAGGTGCAGACGTCCTCCGTGGAGGACGCACTGCACCATTTTTATTACCCCGTGTGGAAATGGCCATTGTTAGGCACTTTGAGGGGAGAGAGGTGGGCTATAAATCAATGCTGGAATGCCATTGAGCAGTTATGAATGGGTCACCTAGACTTAGAGATGTATAACTGCTTAGTTTTTATGTTTAAGGTTGCAAGACTATTGTCACAATCACAAATGCCCCCCAAAACCAACCTCAACAGATAGCAATGGAGGTTGGTTCTGCTGGTGGCTAAGGCATAGCAAGATGAATTTTCCAGACCCTTTCCAACAGTGATCTTCAGTTCAACAATCAGAAGAACTCCTTGTTGCACCACAGATCACTGGTGGGAGGAATCTGGAAATTTCATCCTGATGTCCCTCGATCACCTAGCCAAATAGATCTCTGTCACTCAATGTGGCTACTAGTTGTTGAGTTATGTTTAGGGAGTCAGTTCAGGAGAAGATTAGTAGCTATGCATTTATAACTGTGCCAGTGATATAGAATCCCAGCCTAAATAAATAAATAGATAGATAAATATTAAACTATTATCATGGAATGTCAAGTTTGGGGCATCCATTATTTTCTTATTTAAACATATTTCTTCACTGACCTGGGCCCCAGTACTTCATGATCCAGTCAAGATATGTTTAATTTCTGTTATTCCTCTCAGAGCTCAATGGACACCATTACACATCACTTCTTTTGTGTTCTGTGTGTAACTATACAATCACACTTAACTTTCCTCAGAATGATAGATACAGAATGAGGAAAAGGGTCCAAGTATCATGAGCAGCGAAGGAGCTCAGTACAAACATCTAACATGGGTCTCCTTCTTACATGAAAACCATAGCACCTAAGCCCTTACATACAATCTTATGATTAATTTTATCTAATCTGTGAACATATAATTCATGCATCAGGTATTAGGTTTGGAGGAAAATATTCTTATTATCAACTACATGGAAGGAAATGTGTGGGAAACATAGGTTTCCAAAGGATTGGTAGGCAGGAGAGGAATAATTTTAGAATGTAGTTCAATGGGACAATTCAGAGAGTGATTTAACCCTCCACCCACTTATTGATTTTCCACTGAAAAATTACTCTTTTTTGGCTACATTATTTTTTTCCAGCTGGGCTCAGAAAGTGGAAACAAACTCACCTGGAGGAAATAGCTGGGAGGCAGAGCGATTTGGGTAAATGAAGAATTAAATATTTCCACTCTGCCTGTCAATTCATCTTGTGTTGGCCAAGATAAAAAAATGTTGAGCACCCTTGTGCACCCTGTTTCTCTTTTGCCCTCAGATCAACAATAGGGCTGTGTTTCTGTTTGGGAGAAGGGCCACTTCGGGCATATTCAGACTTTCTCCAAAATGAACTCAACTAGGACAAAAAGCAATGAATTCAAACTGCAGGAAAAGAGATCTCACCTAAACATCAGGAAGAACTTCCTGATGGTAAGAGCCATTTGACAGTGGAATATGCTGCATTGGAGTGTATTGGAATCTCCTTCTTTGGAGATTTTTAAACAGAGGCTGGATGGACACTTGCTGGGGGTGTTTTGATGGTGTGTTCCTGCATGGCAGGGGGTTGGACTTGATGGCTGTTGTGGTCTTTTTCAGCAATATGATTCTATGAAGCAAATCTTGTTTGACGAGATCCAGAGTTAAGCAGCCTGCTTTTAATGTCCTGAACTGACTTCAGCATTGTGTGTTTTTTTACAGTTACAGTGGCCAGATGATACAATTATGAACCACTACTATGCTCTCCATGAAAGGAAAACAGCAGGCAAGGACAGACGGTTGAATATTCTGTGTAATTTTTGTGATACAAAAAGTCTGGAACTGACATCAGCGGAGTTGGAAAAACAAAACATGATGGCATAGATAAGACAAAAATCATTACTGTCCTATGCATCTAGATGCTAATAGTCCTTCATCAGAGCAAGTTTATTAAAACACTATAACTCTTTTGTAAATCACTTAAGCAATTTTTTTTAAAAAAATACAGAAACATTGTTCCAATAGTTTACAGTATTATTATTGCTATTATCATTAAAACAATAAAACATGCAAGGTCTCTAATACGAAAAAAGAAAAAAAAACCCAGCATGGTTAATGACCTGTGTCCAAAATAACTACTAAGAATTTTTTTTCACTCAGCATACTAATATGAAGAACAAAAAGGAATTTGCATAAAAGAAATATAGGAGATGCAGATATGGGTTTTGAGAAGCATATTGCTAAAAACATTAAGACCACCCATTTAAAAAGACTTTAGACACATCTGAAACAGGAAATCAGTGAGGGAGGGAGTTAGTCTACTGAAAATTGTAGAAGGCTGTGTCAACTATGTGCATCTGTTTTCACTAAAGAAGATGCAGGGCAGATACTTGTACCCAAAGTGATCCTTTCAGGGGGAGACTATGAAGGACTGAGGCAAATAGTGGTGAGAAAAGATTAAGTTCTTGACCTTATTGGGAAACTGAAAACAAACAAATCACTGGGTCCAGATGGTATCCATCTGAAAGTACTGAAATGTGAAATTGCTGATCTAAGAAAAATATGTAAAATGTCAAGTAGACAGGCAACTTGAAGGCACATACACAAACAAAATTGACCTCTGTTCACTGGAAACTGGCCAGTATAACACCAGTTCTGAGCAATGGATGAACCTTTTTCTCTCTCTTTCTCTCTCCCTCCCTCCTTCTCTCTCTCTCTGTCTTTGTGTGTGTTTGTAAGTGTGTACATGTATACATACTGGTAGGAAAATGTCTCTTGTGGATGAATTAATGGAAAGTATGATTAAAAGCATATAGAAGGAAAAGTACTTCTGAAAAGAATCAAAATTGCTTCGACAGAAGTAAAACCTATCTTAATAGCTTTTTAGGGTTCTCTGAAAATGCAGATTTAGATATGCATGTAGATATTGTTTCCTTGAACTTTTACAATGCTTTTGAAAGTTCCTTGACAAAGACTCTTGAACAAATTTAGTAATCTTGGGCCCTTTCCGCACCTTACCATTTTCCAGCGCTGGGGTGCAGGGATTGCACAAGCAGCCTCTGGCGAGAGGCTCTCGCGTTTGGGGTCCTCCAGCTCCGCACGAGCTGCCTGCTCGCACAAGAGCCCTGCCTCTTCCTTCCGCAATGCGGCTTGGCAGTTTCCCAGGCTGCAGTGGGGCAGGAAGCATGACCGGTGTGGCTCTGGAGGCTCCACTTGCCAGGTAAGTGCATATGGGGCCCGGGAGCAATGAGTGACCGCACACCATTTTCGGCTTCTAGCCGAAAATGAAAAGGTGCATGATCGGTGCCTGCCGGCCCCTGGAGCATCGTGCAATTGTGAGTGCGTCATGCAGATCGCTCCTCACAATCGCGTGATGCTCCAGGCCCTCTTTCGCATGGAAAATGCCATGCGAAAAGGGCCTTGTAATAAGGGCTGATCTCCTTTTTTAGATTGGCAACTAACTGAAGGACGGAAATTCATGAGAATTAAATGAATGGCCAGTTCTTGCAATGGAGGGACATACATGGCTAGCCTACAAGAAATATAGGGTTCCTCTAGATTGGTGATTTGTCACAAACTGTCCTGCACCATTGCCTGTCACTTTCCGCTACTTCCTGTCACCTATATCCCCCCTTTTGATCATTCCCCATTTAAACTCACTTTCCCCAGTGCTCTTCCACAATGCTTATTTTTGCTTTTATTTTTTTTTAGCACTGAAATTAATTGGATCAATAGGCAAAGACTGGTAAAAGTTCAAAATGTTCAGTGTGATTTACCTGTTGTTATTACATCTGGAGGATTAATAGCCACCATATTGCCACTGTTGTAACTTAGGAATCATCCCTTCTCCCCTTGTCTCTCCTTGCAGTCTTAATCTACTGTGTAGCTGGGGCTCTCTGGAGCAGGTTAATGGTGCATGGAGACTTGGGCCCTTTTCACATGATATTTTCCATGTGAAAGGGTGCCTGGAGCATCACGCGATTGGGAGGAGTGATCTGCACGATGCATTCACAATCGCGCAATGCTCCAGGGTAGGGCAGGCACCACTCATGTACTTTTTCATTTTTGGCTTTCAGCCAAAAATGGTGCGCGATTGCGTATTGCTCCAGGGCCCTGCGCGCACTTGCTGTGTGTGCAGAGCCTCTGGGGCTGCAGCGGTCGTGCTTCCTGTCCCAGTGCAGCCTAGGAAACTCCCCGCGCTCTTGCACTACCTGCTCGGGAGCAGGCAGCTCGTGTGAAGCTGAAGCAGCAGGGATGTGAGAGCCTCTTGCTGGAAACTGATTGCGCGATCCCCGCACCCTAGTGCTGAGAAAAGGTAAGCTGCAGAAAGGGCCTTGGAGTGGGAAGATGGAGGTGATGGAGCAGGCCCACTCAGGTAATGTTGCATTTTGGCCACTGTTTTTACATGATATTTAAGACTATTTAATTTGAATGACAGAATACTAATCCCAGATGAGTTCTGGCTCAGATTGACTTGATAACTCTATTATTTCCTCCACTGCAGCCAAACTATCTGCTCTTTCTAATCTGTTGTAAGTGACCAACATATTTGATAACTGAATCATCATCTTGTTTATTTTCCGAATAGACATAACAATCCCCTTTAACTACTAAACCCAAATTGAATTCAGAAAGGTCAAGAATTATATTCAGGTGGCACTACAAATCTCATAATGTGTGTTTTTTTTAATGGACACCTACATAGTTGGATATCTCCTTAGGAGGTAGATCTCAGAAGAGAGATCTGACAATGATGGTACCGCTTATCCTCAGCCTGAGTCTGAAATGATTTCTCTGAAGTGTGGGCGTTATGCTCCAGAAATATCTGTGATAGCATGGCTCTTGTGACAACTTTACATTGCAAATTGCTCACCCGGCAAAGCTCCAGCATAAGTAAAGCAATTTCACTTAGACTACTCATTGACTGAAAACTCTGTCACTGTAGAAGTGGAGTGGGACTGCAGATGTGACACTGAATACATTGTGTTATTTGAGACTGACAAGGAAAAATAACAGGAAATAAGGAAGGTTGAAACTGAATAGGAGCAAACATAGGGCAAAGAGGAGACTTTCATATTTGTGAGTGAATACAGCTTTATGAATATACAGATACTAGCACATTTTAGAAGATGACAACATGCTTAACATTGCTTTTGATCTAGGAATGGACAAATCAGTCAGTTTCTCATCTATGTCAATATCAGATTTATTCAGTCATAAATCTTCCGGAAAAGTACACATTTCCAAAGTCCTTTTTTGCTCAAAAAATATTGTTAATATTGTTGTTGTTTGCCTTCAAGTTATTGCTGAGTTATGGCAACTCTCAGACAAACCTATCACGAGTTTTCTTGGCAGAATTTGTTCAGAGAGGGCCCTTGTCTTTCTTTGAGGCTGAGAGAGTGTGACTGAGAGAGGCGGTCACCCACTGATTTTCTATAGCCAAGTGGGGATTTGAACCATCATCTTCCAGTGTCCTAGACCAACACTCAAAAGATTATACCATGCTTGCTCTCTTCTCTAATCTAATCACATTTCTAAACATATTTTCTCTTGCAGTGAGTACATTTATTTTTATTTTTATTTATTTGTTTATCTAGTTTTTTAAGCTGAGGAGTGTGTCAGAGTATCTAGGAAGAGGAACCACTGGGAGATAACTAAGGCAGCTACCCTGCAGATAAATTGAACTTAAGAGAACTTACTTCTGAGCAGAAATGCATAGGATTCCACAGTTGGGAATGGGTCAAATTAGTTGATATGACTGACAACATACTGCATTTCTCAAGCATCTGAGATTTAATGAGAATTTGTTTTATCTTACTTTCCTTATTTTATAATTATCCTGAAAACAGTGACTAGTGGCTATGTAGTTGTGCTAACCAACCAAAATTTGTAGGTGCTGTTCTGAGTTGATCAGTTAGCTCAGCAGTTGCAAGGGTGGAGGATTTCTGCTTTAGTCGCCAGCTGGCAGCACCCATTTAAAACTAACAAACAAACAAACAAACTGGAAATTATCTGATGACACTTCTGGCTTTGTGTTCAGTTCTTTTCCAGCCATTTCTTCAGAATTTCCAAGCCCAGGGAGGGTAGAGGAGGCAAAATCTGGTATTCTGCATTTTGCGTGGGTTTTGACCCCCCCTTTTTTTTAGAATTATGGACTGAAAAATGAATTTTTTTTTTAATAAAGTGCAGGCTTGTGGAGGCGTTCTGAGATACCCCAAGAGCCAAAAAGGGGTGGGGTTCGGGGCCACATGTGGCCAACAGGATTTTATTTATTCATTTATTAAAACTTTTATTTTATTTTATTATTTACAGAATGCAGTTTTGCCATCTCTGAGTTAACTGGTTCATCTTTTGGTTGATGGGTATAGCTACACAGAAAATTCTTTCTGAATTATTTTATTTCAGGGGACAGTGAATCTGCTTTAGGCTTTAGTCTGAACTTTAAAGGAGCAATCCAAGGTGCTGAACTCTTTCTCCAAAACAGGTTCAGCATCTTGAATATTCCTTTTAAGGTTTAGTCTAAAACCTGGAGTGGATTCGCCATCTCATTGCTACTGGAGTCATCTGTTTCCCCTGTGCTACCATGCCTATTAGATGGATTGCTACATGTTATAGAGAAATGTTATAAAAATGTAATATAAAAACACTACTGCTTTCAGAGGGCTAAATTGCTATCAGACGTCACGATGATTGAACAGAGAATTTAGATAAGCAGAATAACTTGCTAACGGTATTTCTGTAAGAAGTGGTCAACCCTTTGTTTTGATTTGGTTATGAGGAAAAACCTTTACCTTCTGTTGACTAGGGCCCTTTTTGCACAGTATTTGTCATTCGAACGGGCCTCCAGAGCATCACGCGATTGCGAGGACTGTTCCACATGACGTCCTCGCAATTGTGCAACGCTGCCGGGACCAGCAGGCGCCAATCCCTCAATATATCATTTTTGGCTTCTTGCTGAAACTGATGCGTGATCGCGTGTCGCTCCAGGGCCCCACATGCACTTACCTTGAGTGTGGAGCCTCCAGAGACACGGCCCTCGTGCTTCCTCCCCCAGCACAGCCTGGGAAAGTACCCGGCTGTGCTGCGGAAGGAAGAGGCGGAGCTCTCACGCTGCCTGCCGGCCAGCAGGCAGCTGCTGCGGAGAAGGAGCAGAGGGGACGTGAGTGCCTCTCGCAAGAGGCTGCTCACATGATCCCCGTGCGTCCATGCCGAAATCAGGTAAGCTGCAGAAAGGGCCTGGGTTATTGAAATGCAGACCAGCATGCTAAAATATTGGTTTCTGGGGTTTTTCTTCCTTTTCTTTTTATATTGTTATTGTTGTTTGCTCTTGCAAAATAGTCATCCCTGTGCAGAAGACCTTCTGAAGGGGAATGTCACTTTAAATGGAAGATATTTCCAGCTAAATGGCATTGTAATTGCTAATTTGGCAGACTTATGGTTTTAATGAAGCCAGAAGAAAGACTCTTAGTCACCGGTGTAGCTGAAAACTACAAGCTGAGAAACAAGTAATTACTTAATCTGAAATGAGATTTGTTAAACAAATCTGAACCAAATGGTCATTATGGAGTTTTCCTACCTCCCTGTTTCTACTCCTTTGATTAGTTCCTTTATATCAACCTACATACTGACCGCTCATAATGGCTGCATTTTTATCTTTCTGTGATTATTAAACAGTGTGTGTGTCAATGTGCCATTGATCAGGGTTTTAATTTTTGTTTTGTGTCTCTGTCTCTATGTTTTTGCCTTTAAAGCAGCAATCACTAACCTGCATGACACCTTTTCCTGCCTTGTCAGATTCAGAAGCATGGTGCTAATTGCAGCATTCATCATGATAGCAAGGGAACTTGCAAGTTCCCAGCTGGAAAAAATGACAAAAGGCATTAACCTCCCTGTGATGCTTAGCCAAGCCAGAAAGTTACCAGGGACGGTTAGAGAGGATCTGGAACATAAAACCCACAAAATTGGAAGGTGGGAAAGGTCCAGCATCAACAACACCTCTACTTCCTTTGATTGGCACATCTAAGCCACTCCAGCAACATAAGCAGATGCCCAAGTGAAGACCAGTAGTATGCCAATAAGTCAGCATTATTTGCTGCCCACAGTTTTATATCCAAAGTGTGAACTGAACAGAAAGCTGCTGATAATTGTCATTTAACACAAAGGTCAAGAGAATGTGTTGCATGATTGAATTACACCGCACTGGATGGATGGAAAGTTAGCATCCTCCAAAGCCATGAAACCTAGACCTCTGAAACTGTGCATCTTGAGGGGACTCTGAAAGTGTACATATTTTGGGTAATCCTGAGTTACTAGGCCATTAGGTGGGAGACACCAGGCTCCTTAGAGGTAAGAAAAGTTGGTGTCAGGCTTGGTTTCAAATCCTCTGAAAGTGAAACTTGCCTGTTTATGACTGTCTTTATGTTATGAATAAAAAATCCTGTTGCCTTTTGTGATATGGGTGGGGGGTAAGGAAAAGGATACAGTGAAAGAGTATTCAGCTGGAGGTAGAGAAAAAAAAATGAAAAGGAAGAAAAGTGGAAGCCATAATTGCTGTACTGTCCAGCTCTGTAGGTTTTACTAGAATTCTAGCCATTTCACCCAGTGCCTGGTTACAGCATTAGCTGGCCTGGGTATCCAGACTTCATTTTTAAAATATAAGTGTGTATCTGTACCTCATAGTTAATTATTTCAGACCACTTTTAATATTATGGCCCATGCCAGGGAAGACTGGATCTTGTATCTTATTGACAAACTCAGAAAGGACCGATGTACTCAGAAAAGAAGGGGATTGAAGATTGTATCTTTGAAGAAGACAGCCTTTGGGGTATTTTGGGAACTCTAGTTCAGGCAAATGGGCTTGCAAAAAGAGAATTCTAAATACTTCATCAAACCACAAATTGAAGGATATCTTAGCATGGAGTCATGACAATTAAAGTGGCATGAAACTAGCAGAAGTGTGTAGTATAGATATGCTTTATGTCTCTGACCTTTGTAGAAGCAGAGATAAGAGGCAAAACAATTTTACCCAATAGTTTTGCAAGAAGCAAATCTGTTACTGCCTTTCAGTATTTTTTAAAGCAGAGGTGTCAAACTCAATTTCATCTTGGGCCACATCAGCATTATGGTTGCCCTCAAATGACCAGTTGTATCTGTAAGACTATATAAATGTGTCTACACTTTTATCGTATTAAATAATTGCCTCTGCATTTGATTATTACTGGTTTTTAAATTGCCTTCCCTCTGCATCAACTTTTCTTTTCTTGGACATTTTGGCCTATTTGATTATAGTTTATGGTCCCTCTTATGCTACCTTTGTTAAGTGACATAGAATTGGTCAGTATATCCAAAGTGTGCCACTTTCTGCCCTTCAGCCCCTCTCTGTAGCTGGTGAGCCCAGTCCCCACATTGCAGGCCCCTGGTTGCTGGTATTGGGGGCTGGAAGAGGGGACCAGCAGCCAGCATTTGTGATCTACTTCTACTTCTTACTGTCCTTTGTCCAACTCTTGTGAGCCATGCAGAGTGTTGCCATGGTAACTTGCGACAACGATCTGATGGCGGGACTTGGACAGAGGAGTAGTCAAAAGTAGTAGATAACCAGTGCTGGCTGCTGGGCCCCTCTTCAGTATACTGGCAGCCGGGAGCCCATAATGTGGGGATGGGGCTCACCAGGCAGTGGGAGTGCTCCAGCTGCGGGAGAGGTGCGAGGGCCACACGAAATGACCTGGCGGGCCAGATTCGGCCCCTTGGCCTTGTGTTTAACACATGTGTTTTAAAGGAAAGGACTGAAGCCACACAGTGAAGAATGACATTACATTCTGGGGACTTAAACAATTAAATTGGCTCCCGCCCCTTAGAGAAAGGTGAGATTTAAATTAAATTAGTAGGATGACCCATTGATCTTTAGACTACAGTGGCCATGCAGGCTGTGTGTGTGTGTGTGTGTGTGTGTGTGTGTTGAAAGTTCCATTTCAAAATAGTAATGTTTCCAATCTCTTTCTTTTTAAAGTATAATATGCATCTCCTCTATATTCTAAACTCAGTAATCCTTACAATAATCCTGAGTCTGGTCACTATAATTTTCCCCATTTTGTAAGTAGTATTTGGGAATGAGACTGAACACAGATGCCTTAGATATTATTAGATACATCAGGTATAATTCTTCTTAAATATCTACACTGCTTGCATCTGTTAAAGGCACAGGACTTCAGTGGCTGAAAAAAAAATGGTAAAAGGAATCACAGTGGTGCACAAAACATCTTAGGATTACGTGAAAAAAGCTATGAAAAGAGAGGGAAAATTGGATTATCTATAAAGCTTTCAAATGGAAGGTTATGGGAAATTGCATAATGAGTAAATAACCTGCAAGTATGGTTTGTTACCCTGATTTCTGGGGGTCTTGTGAGGGACACCTCAATGTGCTCAAAATAATGGGAAATGGGAATTAGCTAGAGCACCAGTTAGCAATGCGAGAGGCAGGGCAACGTAGCGAGATCTTTTACCCAGTGTCTACGGGGTCAGGCTGAGTCAATAATCAAACAGAAGTAAATAATAATTGTCTTCCTTTATTTATAAAGTCACAGCAAACATACGTACTCACTCACTAGAAATTAAGAAATACTGCACAATTGCGCAGTCACACACACAGTCCTAAGAAAATAAAGAGAGGAAAATAGATAGGGGATTTTCAGGAGGATTTTTGGGGAAATACTACACCTGATCTTGTAGCCCGGTAAAAGGAAAGAAGCTTGGGAGGGTAGATTCTCAGCATGTGGAGGCTGAGGGGAAGCTCGTCAAACGGAGCTGCAGCAAGTCCGGGGGCAAGTCACGAGTGATCTGATGAGACGCTCAAACTCAGGGGTTCTTATAGGGGAAAATGTGCCTGTAGGCTAGTCCATTCCCGGGGAAAACAATGGGTTTCGGGCTGGAGACAAAGCCTCCGAAAGGTCAGTACTTTAGATGATTGAATTATGACAGCATTGTCAATAGCGTAGACAGTATGGAAACGCGGAGTACTTGAGAGTTGGACAGTCCGCTCATCAAGCTGCCTGCTCGGGGCAGGGGATCTTTTGTAAACAGCGTGCATGCATAATGTGATCTTAAGAAGGTACTTGCCTGGAGGTCTCCTAAAGCTGCAGTCGGCAATTACTGGCCTGCCTGGACTGTGATTTGAATAGTTCAGCTATTTTCAGCCATGCCTGTGTGTGTGCTTGTCCGGGGACCTCGCAAGCACGTGGAGAGGAATGGGTAGTGAAGGTCAAATTCTTGATATCAAATGATATCTAATATCCCATAAGTTCGGACTAGAAACTACAGTAACAGGTTGCCTGGATTTAGGGAACTAAAAAGAGAGAGAGGGAGAATCACACTCCTGATGCTTGCTAAATGTGTGGAGGAGAATTAGGAGAAGGGAGGACTGTACAGGAGAGAGAACGAGAAAGAGAAAGACCAGCAAGGAAGAAAAAAAGTTTGGATCGTGGGAAGAGAAAAAGCAGGGGGAAGAGAAAACACATGGGGCAGAAATAATCTGTAATCCAAGTGAAGCTGATAAAAGTAGGCTAGTTTTGGAGCAGAGAAATAGCACTAGACTGAGGATGGGATACTAAGTTTGAAGTCCAGTGAAGCCCTTTAATATTTGATCTAATTATATTCCTGCTGTTCTCTGCATTTTAATTATATTCATTTCTGGATTGTTTTCATTTTAAAAATGTTAAGTTAAAGCAGGAAGACTATTTAGGAAGCTAGGAAGAGAATTGGGTAAAGATTTTAAGGGTTTTTGATTATTGGATATTCTGTATATGAATTTTTAAAACGTTCATACAGAGATTGATGCTCAGGTCCCTCCAAACTCTTATTCTAAGTGACTGTGATTATAATTTAGGCCATTTCCACACTGCACAGTTATTTCACTTTCAACATGCTATGGAATCCTTGGGTTTGCAGTTTTTTGGGGAGGACATTTAGAGTTCTCAGCCAGAGATCCCTTTCACCTCAGTAAACTACAAATCCCAGAATTCCACAGGATGATGAAAGTGGAATAATAGCACTATAACAGTGTAGGACAGAAATGGCCTTAGTTAAGTAATTAGTATCACACACAGAGAGCACTGCAGGTAGAGTTAAGATAACTTAAGAGGGCTTTTCAGTTCCCGTTTCGAGGAGAATAACCTACACTTCAAGCTCTCATCCTACTCCTGAGTTTGATAGCCTCTGAATTGATATCTCATGAAGTGCAAGGACTAGCTGTTCAAAAGAAATATTCCCACTTTTTTAAGAATGATTAAAGTTGTATTACATAAGTTATATTATCATTAGGGATGGGCCAACCGAATCCTTGAATCCTCGAACTCTTGGCAAGGATTAGAGATTCGTGGATCCGAATCCCCAGGGCAAAATAGGCAAATGGAATCTTTCGAATCCGGAAGTGCCCACTCCACCCCATTCTCCCCTCACATTCCAGCCTCCATGCAGGAGATGTGTGCAGGGCACACGAGAGCCTGCGCTCACTTGGGCACCCTGAATCGGGCCCGCAGGTGTGAGTAGGGTCAGCGATGGCTGCGTTCCTGCAAGCCTGAGGTTGCACGAGCACCCGGGATCGGACCTGCAGGGTCAAGTATGGTTGGTGGTGGCCGTGCTCCTGCAAGCTCTGGGGCCTGAGCTCACGCGAGTGCCAGGGATCAGGCCCACAGGAGAGGGTAGGTTCCTGCATGCCCTGGGCTTGCTGTGGCAGGGGTGTGAAAAGAGGGCCATCACCCTTTCTCTGCACCCCTACCACCGCTGCTGGTGCAGGTGCTTCGGAGGCGGCCTGCAGGGATGTGCAGAATAGGCGATCACTTTTTAAACCCTTTTTTAAAAAAGGGTTTGAAAGATTTGAGATTTGTGAGATTTGTGGATGCCCAGAACCTTCCAGGGATTTGGATCCAGATTTGGATTCGGAAAATTCTGGATTTGTCCCATCCCTAATTATCATATATTATTAAAGTTGTTTTATTTTTTTTAAAATGACTGCCCTTTCACACTTTAGGTAGAGGAAGAAAACCTTCTGCCGTAATCAGGTAGAAGCAGTTGTCAGCTCCCTTAAAACTCCCATACTTAGGCCATTTCCACATGACGGGGCTGTGCTGCTTTGTGGACAGGGTTACCACTGTATACATTTCTTGTGTTCATGTGGTATATGTTTAGGCATGCATTCAAAGGCGAGTGGGCAACTGCCAGGTTATGGGAGCTGAACCTCCCCTTGCAGGACCCTCTTACCCCAAGATTTTTTTTTTATTTAAAATGACTTGAACGCTCAGGTTCTGATTCATTTATTATTTATTTAATTAATTTGTAGCCCCTCTTTCTCCTGACACAGGATCCAAATCAGTCTCCTTCCTTCATAAATGCTTCTCTGGTCCTCTGGCAATTTTTTCCTCCACATTTCCTGTGTGAACGCCCTTATTTTAATAGCACATGCTGCTTGTGTTCATACTATATGAAGTAGGGGTGGGGGGCAAAGGAAGGAAGCAGGGGTCCTGCAAAATAATCCTGAGGGGTTGCATGTAGTTTGTATTTCCTCTATCCCTCCATTGAATATACATTTTAATGTATAACTAAGAATGTTGTCTCTTACATATCCTATGGTTGCAACATTTAACTATTTTTTATCTCAGAAAGGTAAACTTCATGTTGTATATCTGTCATATTTATATCCTATTTTCTTCCATCAGAGAATTCAATGATCTTTACGAAGAATGTCCCCCATCTAGACACTATACAGATCTGGACCTGCTTAGCTTCAAAGAAGCATTTGCATGATGTTTCTTATTTGGATTCAAAAAGTTTTGTGTTAGCAGGGATTATACATAACTGTAAAATTCCTAACAGCCATGTTAATAAAAGTGGTAAAGTGGAACCAGAGAAGACACATAGCTCAAATCCATATTTTGAAAAATACTGTTTGATGGCCTTTGGTTAAATATGTGGCCTTTGACCAAAACCCTATTTCAGAGTTCTCTAATTCAGTTTAAGTAAGTACAGAAGTAAGGATACATGCTAACACAACCTCTCTGTCATTATAATTCTCACATGTTAAGTAATCAACAGAGAACTATCTCTACATGGAGATTTCCACAAGGGAGGTTGTTGTTGTTGTGTGTCTTCAAGTCATTTCCGACTTATGGAGACCCTAAGGCAACCCTATCACTGGGTATTCTGGGACTGAGATGTGCTCAAAGTCATAGAATCATATAATGATAGAATTGGAAGAGACCACAGGGGCTGTCGAGTCCAACCCCCTGCAATGCAGGAACACATGTCAAAGCACTCCCAACAGATAGCCATCCAGCTTCTGTTTAAAACCCTCCAAAGAAGGAGACTCTACCACACTCTGAGGCAGCATATTCCACTGCCGGACAATCCTGACCATCAGGAAGTTCTTCTTGACGTTCAGGTAGAATCTCTTTTCCTGTAGATTCCACCTGACCCTCAGGAACAATTTCCTGATGGCCACCCAGTGGGTTTCCTTGGCTGAACAGTGAATTGAATCCTAGTCTCTAGCCCAATGCTCAAATCAGTAGCCCAATGCTCAAACCAGTACACCATGCTGGCACAAGGTTTATAGCCCTGAGGAATGCACTGATGGAGAGGGCAAGGGCTAGCCTGCTCAGCCCCGTATGTTTACATACACTTAATTAGATAATAACTAAATAGTGCTAAATTGTCTCCCTGGCACTACCTATAGACACACACATTCTATAGTCACTTTTTAATGGTTTTACTAATATTGTTGATATTGGAGGTTAGCATTCTACAAATAGGCGTTAATTTTTTCTGGTTTTATTAATATACCCTCTCATTATTTAAAAAATATTATAATAATTTAAATATTTAAAAAATGATTTAACTATGACACCTCCAAAAACCCAATCTGTCCATCTGCTTTAATATTTAGCTGGGCCCATACCCTCAAAAAAATTTGAAGTAGATGTAGGATTTTCCATATTACACATTTTCTGTGGAAAACCCTAAGAAAATGATAAGTAGCTTTGGTTAAGGCCACACTAATTATCCCACCATTGTTACAATATATGTTCTCAACACAAAGTGCAAGAGACAAAACAGTGAAAAATACTTGCTATTTAATTCTTCCTTCTTTTCCCAATCATATTATACATTATACAGTACCTAGCTGTGAACTGATTTTAGCCTAAGCAATTTGTTGGGTAGTTATTTGTCATTCCCTATAATAGGAAGACATGGACTAGACACATTAATCCATGAATATAGGACTCTAGAAATGTAGGCAGGCACGGAACAAATGTGAAATAAACTGTAATGCACGCAGATTCGGATACTTGCTATAAGCTGCTAGGAGTCAAGTTCTGGTGCAGTGTTACAATTTTAACTACAATTACACAGACTGTCAGGTTGCAGCTTTACAAACTAGTAAAAATAATTACAGGCCAAGCAATTTGATTCATTTTCTTAAAGCTCCCATCACTTAAAGGGCATAACTATGAGTTCTAATTTGAATTCATAGAATATTATATATTATTTCTCCTTTTTCTCCTCCTTGCTTCAAAGCATTTAAATTATTGTGGGCTCCTTGCTTATTTAGTGGGGAATGGGAGGCTTTAAATTGTAAAGAACAGCAAAACTTAAGCGATTTGCAATGTTTGTTGCATGTTTGAGAGAAATCTCATTTCACCTTTTTCAGAACCAAGAGTTTCCATGCTTGGGGCTCGTTCCTCACCTGTTATTTGCAGATTCAGTGATTAGAATAAGTAAAAATTTCATTTGGGTGTAGTTTTGATAAATAGAGACAATTCATTGTGGGAGGATGTGGGACAGGACCTTCTCAGCTGTGGAATCCCATCTAATCTGGTACCTGCTCCAATGCCATTCCAGAACCAAGAAAAAACAAAGGCTTTTGGTCTTTTTAAAGACTTTTGGTCTTGATTGGTTTATTCCAAAATGCACATGGACATTCGTTTAAACTGTTTTAACTTTCAAAGACTATTTTTCTATGTCAAATTGTTTAGTTTGTTTAACTATTTTACAATTTCAAATTTAAACTGTTGTAAATTTAGATTTTACTTGTATGCTGCCCTGAGAACCTAGGAGACAGGGTGGAAAATATTTTAATAAATAAAATTTAATCAATAAGAACTTAGCAAAGTTTGTAACTTCATATTTAGAATGAAGAGTCTAGCGATCAGAAAAATTAAAGTGTGGACAAAACAAATGTGATAGATTTGCCACTCAAGTTTCGAGGGCTTAACACTTAAAAATCTGTTTTGGAGCTGTTAGGATGAGAATATTGAGAGTGATGCCCTTGAAGTCTGC
The DNA here is from genome assembly GCA_030412105.1 of Cyclura pinguis. Lineage (NCBI taxonomy): Eukaryota > Metazoa > Chordata > Lepidosauria > Squamata > Iguanidae > Cyclura > Cyclura pinguis. Next base: position 294,354,870 of record CM059599.1, on the reverse strand, counting down.
AGTTCTAACACAGTAAGGTCTTTATCCCATAAAATTCAATACAACATGCTATTACCTCATAAATATTGTTAAGGATTGTGTTCTTGGTAAGGCTTGTGGTGAGGCCCTTCCCCTCCTGCACTCAATCCACAAACTGCCGCTATTATAAATTAGCCTTTTACTAATCCAGGATATTCTGAAATACTAGACAGATTCATAGATTGGATCTTCTGAACACATCAAGAATTGCTGTGCTGGATCAGATAAAGAATTGTGAATTCCAGTATTCAGTTTTCTCAGTAACCAAATAGATGTCTCTGAAAAGCCTGCAAAACAGACACAATGAACTGATCCAGCATTTCTGAACCCTTTTCGTCCTCTTTTTGCATATTTTTGTCTTTTACCCCCCTCCCTAGCTGATTTTCTGCTTCTATGTTTTTTCCTTTTTGGTCTTATTGGTTTTAACCACACACTCACACACTCACACACACATGCACATATACATTTATTTATTTATTTGGTATATCTTCTTGTCCCCCCCCCCCCATATTTAGATAAGACATCTATTTTCTGAGAGAAGATTTCTATTCTCTTACAGCTGACTTCACTTATTTACTAAGCTAGTGACCTTTGAGGACTTTATGATCCCTTTCTGTGGTTGTAGCATACTTTCCACTGAGTTTTCATCATCTACTCTCCTCTTCAAACTGGCTCACTGATCATTCATTTTCTCCTTCAGTTTGCTTGTACTAGATTTCATGTTCCTGCCTGACTACATGGAGAGCTCTTTTAAGCACCAGCCCCCCACACCTAACTATCTTAGGTACGTCAAGTAGAAAGTTCTTCCATACAAACTATTCTGGCCATATGCAGCTGTAAGCCATACTGCTGTTATGGACTGTATTAGCATTAAAAATAAAACCACCATGCCTACAGCTATCAACATAGAATGTAAAAATCACCTTCCTCCTTTCACCTCCTAGATATATTCACTACACACCTTTCTATAGTGGGCTAATTGTTTTGTGAAATTTCAAGCAATTCTATCTGATCCAAGGAAGGAGAAGCTGTTCCAAAGAGATAGGGAAGACTTGCCATATTTCCTAACCAGCTTTTAACCATTTATTGTTTGAAGAAAGACAAGCCTTTTAGACAAATTGACAATCCAGACTAAAGGTTTTGGAGCTATCTCAAAACAAATCCTAGAATTTCTACTATTTTAGCTTTCTTGTTGTTTTTAGCACACTGATGATACTGAAGATACTTGTATATTTATTACACTCAAGGTAGATACTTACAAAACCATATATTCTCTCTTTATATGCCTTGGTTATATAGGTATAAAATTTTAATTAAGATTATTAAAATAAAAAAAAATTGTACTTACTTATTAGCATTCCAATTGATATTTATTGTTATATAGTTGTATTCATTCTCACTGTTCTGCTAATTAGGGCAGGCTTTATGCAATCACACATAGGATTGCTCTTACCAAACTAGACTGAATTTGCCTCTTGCTGTAAACACACAGGTATTTAAAGCATCATGCAGTTAGAATTAGAATGGCATGAGAAGAAGAGGGATGCATTTGCTGACCCAGCTCTGCTGCCTTCTCTTGTGTTGGGATGAAATATTACAGCAGGGTGCTTGTTATACTCATGTAGGTTCCTTGAGCAACTGAAGGCCTTAACTGTGGAAGTTAATTGTGGCAGGAAGGCTATGCAAGTAAGCTTGCAGACCTTTCCCTATGGGAATCTTTTCCCAATTCATCAAGGGTAAGAATTATTTGCCTCTCCAGATGTTCTTGGACTGTGACATTCAGTTGTCCTGGTCAGGATAACAATGGCAAAGAATGCTGGGAGCTGCAGTCTAAGATCATCTGGCAAGACACATGATCCTATGTGGAGGGTGGTGGGATCAGTTGACAGGGGACCATGAAGTGGACAGGCCAGGGAGTGCTCTGTCCTTCGTTGTGTAAGAGAACAACCGCAATCATATCTCTACCACATGTTCAGTTGACACTTAACCATGTTTGAAAGTTTATGGCAGAACTTGGAGAAGTTACTTTTTTAGACAATGCTCAGAATCCCCCACGTTTTCTTAGTTCTGTCCACTCTACATAGTTTAAAAACAAAAAAGAGTCTTGGTTCTGATGCTCATCTGTTTTCATCCCCCGCCCCCCCGCAATCCTTGTTGAACACATAAAATGCAGTTTGGGGTTTCGTGAAAGCAAATTTTGAGAGAAAATACTACAGGAGAGACGCACAGAAAGTATATGGTCACATATCTTTGAACATCACTCTCTGAACTTTCTTTAGCTCCTTTAAATTGAAGCCTGCTATTCAAAAAGGTTGTTTTTCAAATGCAATTTCCATTGCCATTTGTAGCCACTGCTGTCCTTTCTCAGTGAAGTTGACACTTGCCTTTAAAGAACAAACAGACCCCTTTTGAAGACTGATCTTTCCAACTGAGTGTTTCAGCCAACTGCCTGTCATTTGCTCACCGTGCTGGTTGTTGACATTTACCCATGTGCAGCAATATTTAATTTTAAATTTTTGTACTTTGATGTCAAATCCCCATGACAGCAGCCTGTCATTTTTCTGCCCCACTGCAGCTCTTGATCACTGTTGATGCTTTTAGGTAGCTGGGTGTTTTCCTATTGCTAATAGAAGACAGCTCTATTCCTGTTGGTCTTAGTTGTTTATGCTGGGTTGCATTTCATCCCATAGAATCAGTGAGGCTTCCTACATACCAAGTAATTGAATGTACTCCAACAGTCCCTTCTTATTAGCAGTAATCTCGCTTTTATGATATCATTCTCATTACTTATTGTTCTTCATATGTGGGAGGTGGATACATCTGTAAAATGCTGTGTTTACACAAGTATACCATAGTTGTCAATCTTCAGATTTCATGCCCCCCATCAAGGCTTCAGAACTGTTTGGATGTAATATGTTGAAGATTCGCATAATGCATTCATGTAAATTTTAGTAAGGGGTGATCTGGCAGATGAAGGGAGCTGTTTTTTAACAATATATTTTGGGACACACTTTTCTTTTGCTGAGAATGCATATAGAAAAACAAAAGTATGACACATGCAGACTACATGCTGGTGAATTTTATTTTAAACAGCTATGTCTGGCAGCATATGGAAGCACTTGATTATTTTAATATATTGCATATTAGGAACGTAAAACTGCTAATTTTCTTCTCAAAGGAGGCAACAAGTAATTCTAGCCATTTCTTCCTACTATGAGAAAGTCTTCAAATACTGTGCAATCTCAAAGGTGGTTCTCAGTTCAGACTTATTCCGTATAAAATTTCTGTGTGGTATATTTCGAAAAGAAAAAACATTTTCTGTGGAGAAAACAGCATTTTATGTATGGAAAAATATTTCTGTGTAGAAATATAATATTCCAAATAGAAAATGCCATTTTCTATGCAATGTGTTGAAAATTTTATGTACAATAAGTTCCAAACTGTGAAGACGCTTGTCAGTCAGGATTCAACTCATCAGGGTTTCTTGAAGCTCAGGAAGCATGTTTTTGACCCCTTTTTGGAATATGTTCTCCTCTCTATCATATATCATACATGCACACACGCACACGCATGTACACACACACACACACACACACATTTAAACAAACAATACAACCAACCAAAGAGAGAGAGAGAGAGAGAGAGAGAGAATATCAGATAAGCAGTAAAAAGACCGCAAGGTAAGGTAGAAACCATGTAGAGAAGAGACAAAGTCTCAAGCTGTTGAAAAATATGATTTTGTTCTCGTAATTAGCTCAAACCATTTTGGCTTAGTGCTGTTTAGTAGCTTTCTTCAAGGGCTGTTAAAAGATAAAGGAAAGAAGAGGGAAAATACATACCCCCCCCCCAAATTATAACAGAAGACAAGTTACAGTTTACAACATTAATTTTAGTTAGCTGTAGCTTGCATAAGAAAGAAATGGATGCCAAATCATTTAAAAATGGTCTTTATGTTCACCATCATTTCTTAAGTAATGCATACATAACTGAATTTTTCCTAAGCATCATGATTTTATATAGTTTTGTTCCTCCTTTATGAAATTGACAGAGAATTTTAACTTCCCCAGTTTTGTGCAATAATTATTCTTACTGCCAAATAACAAAATCTAATCAGGTCTTTCTCTAACAGAGATTTTTTTATTTTTTATTATTTTATTTTATTTTGTCTTCTGTAAATAAGAACAAAAAAACAGTGGTGTATCCAGCATATTTGACACCTGGGCTGGATCATTTTTAACACCCCCCCAAGACAAAATTATTTTCAGTAATAACCATGAACACAAAATGATAATTAAATACACTCTGAGACCAGACTCAACCCTGAACTGTTGGTTATGAGGCAAGTTTCCTGGACCTGGCAGATATTCCTTTTCCTCTGCCAGGTATAGCGGAGCTGAAGCAGTCACAGAGAAATGTAGAACCACATAAAGCTGCACAACTGGGGAGCAGTCAGTGGTACTGTTCCTTAATTACTGTTATACAACTAGAGTGTAACGAAGCGGTAGAGAAATGGAATTCCTCTTGAAACACGGGCTAACGCTTCTCATGCAACGAAAGTTGCATTAACTGCTTGTATTTGCTGAGCTTGTTGTTTTTAATGACAGGTGAAGCTTTGAATGCCTGCACTTTATGGACTCAGCCATGATTCATATAGTACCCTGACATCCCTCAAAGCTTCATGAAAACTGCCAACTGCCACATGGAAGACATGTGTATGATTTATTCCCATGCATAGGATTAAATCTGTCAGTCTGGCTTTCTCTCACATCTGATTTTTTCCATTACATTGATGAAGAAATGTATTAAGATTTTATCAGAAACAAATTGAATAAAATTATTGGCTATCCTAAACAGCCAAATGCAAGAAGTAATTCCAGCATAGAGAAGACCATACTGTACATGCCTACCACATAGCCGTTAAATTTTAGGAGCCCCTCAGGAAAAAAAAAATGAGGTGATAACCTCAATTCAGTATGGCAAATATAATAAATATCAAAGAATCCAAAACCAGACTTCAAAGAACTAAGTACTCAAAGCCTTCTTCTTGGATGTCCAAATCTGACCATTTTTCTCCCACTTTTTTTTTTTAATCTGTCAGGTTCTTCTGTTGAATTTATGGAGAAATTTACAACTTTTTAAAAGTTTGTGCTAAAAGAAACTTCAAACAAAGCAATTTTTCCACACATACCTACCCCTGAGTGCCACAGAAATGCCAAATGTTCAGGTATGATGGGAAATCTGTGCAGCTGCATAAAGCCTATGTAATTTCCTTCTGGGTTTCCCTCAGCCCCTTTTACACTTCTCCAAATGTTCATTTTAATTTACTGTTCCTCAAAGAGAATAGGAGCCTGATTATTTGCAATCTATCTTTTGCAGCAGCTGTGTGTCGCTGGTGTCACATGAGAGCCTCATTATACACACCCTTCCCGAGACAAGGTCTGCTGACTTTGATAGGCAACTTACGCCCCAAACGACTTCAGGATATTAACTGTACATGTCTTCTGGGAGCTACAGCTATGTTATATATAGAGAAGCAGTATCTAGTCCTTGAGAAAGATATGGATTTTTTTAAAAATTAGTCTTATCCTGGGGCTGATGTCAACACATTCAAAATTTCCTAAGTATTTAAGGGCATGCATGAAACATAGGGATCATGTGTATGTTTTTCATAGTACAAAAGAATCAGGGCAGGCCGGGTCTGATTTTAGGGGCTTCTACTAATCCTGTCTCTGCCTTCAACTGTGAGGGTTGTCCATACGTCCCATCACTGCCATCCACTGTGAGGACCTCTAGCTGTCCTACTCCTATGGCACCATATGTGGGGACTAGAGGCACTTCTAGATGCTCTTGATGTTCCTGTATCAGATTTAATCATCTACTCTCACTACTGGACATCACCACCATTTCAGTAACTGCTGTTGTCACAGACACCATGTATCTGAACTCAGGGATACCAATAATCTTTATGCAGTGTTCTCAGAGGCATAAATTTGTAAAACAAACATAATTTACTGAACAGAAATTCAGCATAAAGTTTAAGATTACTTATTCAACACATCTAAATCCTGGCTGACCCTAGTGAACTTATGTCTCTCACACATATTCCCGACCAACAAATTGATTCATAACTAACTGAGTTGATTCTAACTAAACTCTATCACTGACCTAGACTAGGTTTTCTGACAGTGCTAACTCATACTCCTAATTGTCCAACTGCCCTACACACCAGCCTTTTAAAATCCTATTCAGACACTCCACCAATTGTCAGTCACTATCAACATTCCAAGATCTCACCCCTTTGTATCTATGTAATACCTAACAAACATAACGTTTTACTTTAATTTCTCTAATAAGCACAACCACCTGTCTACAAAAATCCTTACCATCACAGTCACCTTCTTGAAAACTTTACTGGTATCCAAAGATTCCAAGGCTGCAGTCTCATACACACTTCGTTGATGGCAAGCCTCAATGAACAAATGCAGTGTGGCTTATGTCCAAGTAAGCTGATTACAACTGCACTGTCAGTGTGCAATCTTAAGCACATATTTCCACTAGGGAATAAGCCCCATTGAAGTCAGTAACTTTTGTTTCTGAATAAATCCACCAAGGGACATGGCAACAAATGCACTTGTCACCCTTAGGTAACTGCTAAGGGGAAATTAGGATGGCTTTGACAAATCAAAGAGAAAACCAAAGGCAACCTAGCAATATCCCCAGTGGAAAAGAATACTTTCTCAAATTTGGCCTTTTGGGGGAAAGAAAGAAGGAAGGAAGAAAGTAAGTTTTTTTTTCCCACTCAAGATGTTAAGCAAGGGGCCCCACTGGCATTCCCTCGACAGCACACTCTCCCTCTCTGGCATTTTCTGGGACATTTTTAAGGACCTCCAACTCTCTCTGAAACCCCAGTGACAGATGATGAGATTGGATAAGCAATCTGTATGTGTGTGTGTGTGTGTGTGTGTGTGTGTGTGAGAGAGAGAGAGAGAGAGAGAGGGAGAGAGCGAGCGAGCGAGCGAGCGAGCATATCCATGGCAGGTAAGAGAAGAAGGCTTGCAGCACGACTTGCTGGAGGAAACAGAATTTAGGCAAGTGCTTGAGAAGCCAGGAAACCCAACAACTCAAGTCTGGACTTGATGTTCAGTGGTCGCACCATGTCTGCACCAATGGCCACCCTTCCCAAGTTGGGCAGCCGTGGTCCTTCAACTTTCTCAAAGTTAATCAGTTCCTTGTTTTCTTCAGCTGCCACCCCCCTCAAAAATCTTTGAGCAGAGATGGGACAAAGATCCAGGAGATGGAACTCATAACCAGTCGGGATGCCTGGGTCTGGAAATTTCTTGGCATCTCTCCTTTTCTGGACTTGCCTCATTTGGCCTCAGGCAAACTAGGCTGGGTGATTCAATGGCTGTTTCACATGTGCATGTCTCTCTGTGTTGTTGTTACCACTGCTTGTAGTGTGAGAGAAGGGGGCACCAACTTAGGTTACTCAAGCATGGTTTAGCAGGCGGCCACAATTGTTCACCAATAAATTTCTCAGAGAGAGACGCTAATGTGGAGAGAAGCTCCAGATATAACAGCTGATTCTGTGTCTGTGTCACCAGCTGAGCCTGAGTTGCTTCCTTCCTACTTCTGCTTGGCTTCATGGACAATGCATTCCTTTCTCCTTTGCACCACCCCAAACCCCCTGTTGGTACACCACTGCAGAAAAACTGAAAGGGGAACTAGTTCTCTAAATCTGATGGAGGTTACCTCTGGCTCAGAGCTGGGACATTCAAGGGCCATGCCACCACAGATTAATGAAAAGGCCTTCACTACAGCATCAGCATTCATCTGGTGCCTCTCTGTTGATACAGCTTAAAGACTTGGAAATCAAATACCAAGAATAGATGGGTGTGAGATTATGATCTGTCAGTTTAGCAGACAAAAAGTTCATCAGAGGTCTTCCTTATATTTTCTTCAGAATATTAGCATCTAATGTGGCATCCATGTATTTTCCTCAAACCTCCTTCATAGGAAAAGAAATTGGGAATATTCCTAAAATCAAAGTATTATAAATGTTCACAGCTCACTCTTTTAAACTGACTTTTGTTTTATGCATCAGTTCCACAAAAGGAAGAAACCCTTAATCTCTCATTTCTTACCTGAAGAAGGCTTCCTCACATGAGGAAGGAGAGGAGGTGAGCCCAGAAAGAAAGCTCCAATCAGAACCAGAGGAGACTGGAAATAGAACCTGAATAATGACACACTCACCTTACAGATAAGCCACATCACCCCTTTGAACATAGGAGACTAAAGTAACACAAAAGAAAAAGGCAAGTAAAGGCATGGTCTGGCTTAAAAGGAAAGTGCTGGGATAATGAAGCCATCTGTGCCATAACTGACTTTTGACCCCATTTGGACAGCTATTAGTGCTTAGATCCCAGACTGTTTCAACCACTCGTCCACTCTTTCAGATTCTCTGTGTATGATCTGTGTATGGACTGTCAAGCTATGAGTGTACTATCTTGGGCACTTAGCCTAATACAGGATATGGTTCCCCTAGTCCAATACCTTCTTTTGTGCTGGAAATATTTGAACTGGAGCCTTCTCTAATCATGCAATTATAACACTATGGTTTCACTTTAACTGTCATGGTTCAGTTTGATGAACTCCTAAATTCTGCAGTCTAGGGAGGGCCATTTAGATTCCCCAGTCAGACAGCTGTGGTGCCTCACCAGAGTACAAGCCACAGGATGCCATAGGATGCAGTTACAGTAGAATCACAGTACTATAATTGTGTGATGTGAATAGGTCCGAGGCGTAAGGAATATCATCAAGCTGCACCTGAATTTGGCCCCCATATCTTTATTTTTCTGGGATGGCAAAAAGAAAAAGAAATCAGTTCGGTTCAATTCACTGTTTTCAACTTTTAGCAATATCGAAACACATTTTTGAGAACACCCTATATGCCTGATTAATTTTTAAGCTGGAAAGCTACGTAATAACAATGAAGCAATGAACAGCAAGCCCTTTACCTTTCGTTTATGAAAACCAACAGAGATGGTAATAGTAATATAGCAACAACAACATAATAATTTTTAAACAGCATAAAGAAACCAGACTGTTGCAATGCTGATTCTTTTTTAGTTACCTAAAAACAAAGATTGGTATTCTTCTAAACCTTACTTAACCCGATTAATCCCATATCTAGATCATAAACATATGTTTGAGATACAGCTGTTCAGCTATCATGTGATACACAGTGTTGTTTTTTTAAAAAACCCAAACACTATTGTTACTTCCTGATACATGTATCCTGCTTGAGAAATCAAGGTAATGGAGTGCAGCAACATACATTAATGTGCAGCAGGCAAAAATAAGACTTCAGCAAAGTATTGGAGGAGTGCATGTGTGTGGGAGTGCTGCTCAAGGCAATAATCCTTAAGCGCAAGTAGACCAACAAGTTGGAGGCAGAGCTTGGAAAAATTACAATTTGGGGATTAAATGCTAGCTAAGGAATTCTATAAGTTGCTATTCAAAAACATATATTTTACAGACTCTGGTTAGAAGAAGAGGCTGCTACAGAAGGAGAAGTCCTCCTGTTCCACCTCCTGGTCTATAAGTACAACAAAAGACTGTCTATCTTTGCATTTGGTGCCACGCCATTAAGCAATGAGGTCTTTACTTCTTCCTTCATCTTATAAACACACATATATTATTATAGCTATAGACCAGTATAGTTACAAAATAGACAGTTACAAAATAAGCAAGTGCAAATCACAGGTAAAAGAGTATTCCAAAGTATATACACACAGCAACAGCAACATGGATGCTCACCAATTGCTTCTTTTCATCAAGGAAAGAAGTAACTAATGGGGTGCCACAGAGTTTGTTCTGGGCCCCTGGGCTATTCAACATCTTTATCAGTAACTTGGATGAGAGGGTAGAGAGAATGCTTATCCAATTTGCATATGACACCAAATTAGGAGGGGTAGCTAACACCTCAGATGACAGGATCAGAATTCAAAATGAGGTTAGGCCCCTCCCTAAAATGCAAACCCCAGGATTCCATAGGCTGTTGAAAGTGGAATAATAGCACTATAACAGTCTAGTGTGGGAATGGCCTGGGTTGACCGTCTTTCTGCTCTTCTTTCGTCAACAGACAAAAGCCTACATGTTGAAAAAGGCATTTGGTAGTGAACTGGCTGTGGGGAGTGCTGACAGTTTCTATGGGTTATGCTCATTCTGTTTTACCTTCATTCTTACATTTTTAAACAATTTCACAATTGTTAAAATGAATGACATTTTAGGATGATAACTTGTTTAATAGTGTTTTTACTTATTTTTTATCAGGTTTTTAGCTGTATTTTGTTATAGTTCCATGTTGGGAGAAAGGTGGGACATAAATTAAATAAAATAAATGTAAAATAACAGAATCTGCACAGGCAATTGAATACCATGTGCTTAGTAGCTATGCATTGGGTGGGATATACTTATACATAATACAAAAATACTTTCATTTATTATTTTCTTTTTAAATTCCAGTGCTTCTAATTGTTCTGTATTTTTGCATCAATCAAATATCTCTGTGTGAGTGGAATATCATCTAGTAAAAAGGTGGGCTATTTATTAAAGGAAAAAAAATAAAGAATGTCGTTCCCTATTGCCATTTGAGAAATACTGCAGAGTAACTGAATAATGAAGTGTTTGCCAGGCCAATTTTATGAATTGGCTTTAGCTGAAGGAGTCTATGCAATGACTTGCATCCAGAAAGTGAAATCTTATTATGGCAGCTGCTCTGCCCAGCTTGCCAGGAAACCTGCAGTATTCCTGTTGGCTACTGCATGCTTCCATTCATCTTTCTCGCTACTATGAATCATAAAGAAGCCTAAGATGATTTACAATGGAGCTGTCATTGCCCTCATCTCCCTGTAGAATAACTCCAGAATGCGGACAGGAAAATTCATTGGCCATGTTTCATCTACATTGAACTTTTTAAAATATACATTTCTTTCTATACTGATTAAGAAATCTGCAAATTTTAATAAATTCTTTAAAAAGGAGCTGAAATGAAATTTTCGTCCATTTCTACTAGGCGAATTCGGTAAGTAAAGCTATTCCTAGCATAGAAAGAGCCACGTTCTGCCTACTTCTATTTATTTGTTGAAGATTAGGAGCTTCTCAGGAAATGAAAGAGGCGGTAGCCCCAACCTTGCCATTTCAGAAAAAAGAGTAATGACAACAAGCATAGCTAAGTATATTCCACATGTCTTTACAACCACCTGGCATCAAAATGACTAGCATCTGAGTACAATTATAGTAATGGGTACCGGAAGAATACAGTACCACGGTAATGTATTTGCTATTTTTTGAATGGTAAATGTCACATATGTATGCCAATGATGTATCTGGTGACTTTTTATTGTGATAGATCTACACATGCCTGTGGAGTAGAAGAAAAAAAAAACAGCAACATTGGCACTGTTCTGTGCCAACAGGACATTTCTGTTGCCCAATGTATTTTATCCAATTTGCCAATGATCTGTTGCCCAATGTATTTTATCAGGGTGTTCTATATGGATTTGTCATCTACTGATCAAGCCTGAGTCAATGTATCTGTGTTTGATTGGTTGTGCTGTTACCCTGGCTACCAGGTCACTGGGGGACACCTGGATTTTACTAAGATTGGGGAAATTAGCAGGGCACAACTTGGCAAAATGGAGGGCAGGGTAACACAGTGAGATCTTTTATCCTATGTTTACGGGGTCAGACTGCATGAGAAGGAGGGAATTCAAGTGTGCTTTTAAATGGTTTTTTATTTGACAGAATTGGCAAAAATTCCTCACTCACACCCACAAAGCATTCACTCACACAAGCACACAAGGGCTACCGAGTTTGAGAGTCTTAAGAAAGAGGAAGGTAGAGGGGACAAAGCAAATATACGGCACCTGATCTTGAAGGCTGCTGTTTCGAGAAAACACAGGACAGTTTGTCAAACACAGAGACAGAGCGAGAACCAACGAATGTACAAATGGGCCCGAGAAAGAAACTAGAAAAAGTCCACCAGAACTCAAAAATGGAACCTAATTATAGGGCAGAACATCCCTGGGGGGAGCAGACCCTTTTCCTGGGAAAGGACAGAAACTGGATTATGCAGATGGACCTCAGCTTTGTAGTTCCCACGATTTGCCATTGCTAACTTCAATCAGGAGACACGTAGTCTCTCAAGGTGTCAGAGTTGTAGTTGGCCTATTTGAAATGTATACATGCCTTTTCTGAGGTGTTCCTCTGAATATGTGACTGGGGCTACTTGGTCTGACCTACACCAAGGGTGGTTTCAGTCTTTTAGACCTGTATGTCTACACATCCAGCTAATCTCTGGCTCAACAGACATCAAAAGATTCTCTTTCCTGAGATAGGGTCTGTTATTAGTCAATATCTTGCTGTCAGAAAATGGGGATCATCAATCATGGGTTACACCTCATAGATCTTCACCCCCAGGTTTATTGTCCTCAGTTTAATGGTCTTTCTTCTGTCTTAAGGGCCTTGTTCATGCATCTTTTATTTTTAACATTATCCTGCCACTCATTCAGACACTCATCCTTCCATTCTTTATCTCCTTTTTGTAGTTACTGTTAATTTACTTCCACAGTAAAGTTCACTTTTTATTTACCTCAGTGGTTGCATGCAAGTTAACTGTCTGAGTAGACATATAGCCAAACACAATGTGCGTTGAGGTTAGCACAGGCGCATGTGAGTCCATCTTGAGTTTTGCCTGTGAATCATGTAAAGTGAAAAACCTCTACTGCTAGCCTCCTGTCCCCACCATATAGAAAGAATACAGTGGATACTCTGAAAAGCACAACGAAACGTAGCAGTTTTTATATATATGTAAATATTATATATATTATATATATAAAATATTATATATATAATATATATAATATATATAAATATTATATATATAAATATAAATTTAAATTTAAATATAATATATATATATATTAAAAAAACTCAAAACAATCTTGTTCTGGCACAAAATTATTTGCAATGCATTTTCTAGATTCTGAGTCTATTTGAGTGATTTCCTGATCCCCAGACCTGAAAGTTGAAATAGTTTCTGAGTAATCAGTTGCTTCATTTTGGGTCCCTTTTCTCTTTTCACCCTCTTTTTCCCTCTCACAAAGGAAAGAAGTATGGGTGCTTTGGAAATTACCTTATAATCAGTGTCATTAAGCTGGAACTGAAGAGGGGACAGATCATTAGACAACTACTCTTTGCAGCCAAAGAGCGGGGAGCTGCAGCATAGGGAGCAAAAGGTTAAAAATAATAGGGCATTTACACTCAGCAGATGAAGCAAGGAAATTGCTAGCATTAAATGAACAAGCATCATATGCCCCCCCCCCCAAAAAAAAAGGTTGAAGAAACTGCTAAAAATTTGAAGAAAACTTTGCAGCATGAGGAAGATGAAAAGGCAGGGTAGGTGCAGAAAAGCAACAAAAGGTGCAAAAGGTATCATGTTGAGTGGAAGATGGGATATAAATTAAACAAGCAAATAAGGACAAGCAGAAACAAGCAGAAAGGGAAAGAAAGGGCTTTAGAATAAGTCCCCTCATTTGTGTATTACACCAGGAACAACACCATGAGACATTATTAATGGGCTAAGAGCTTTATTGAAGAAGAAAACAGGAGCTGCCGTGCTTATAATTGAAAAGGGTAAGTATAATACTGATTCAAGCCCAGATGACCATTAGGAACCACATTCTGCTGTTGGTCAGTGGCATTCCCCACATTTGAGGAGGTGGACGTACTTTATAGATAAGGTCCAGCACCTTGGATTAGCAATGTAAATCTTCAATTATTCAATCTTCATATGCAAAAATGAATACTTTATATAGATTTCTTCTCACTGCAGAAGAAAAATTGTTATCGCTACCCAGTTTTTGCCCAATATGCACACATCCTGAAATGTTTTAGGAAATTATTCTATGCAGAAAAACATATTTTTGAGGAGAGGGGCTGCACAAAAATTTTGCACTAAAATCCACATTTTTGACAATGTATTTTGCATGACAAAAATCCATGATATTTGTGGGAAAAAATTGGGAATGTTTTCCTATGCACAGTAATTCCCTGAAACACTTTCAGTTCTCTGAATACAGAATTAAAAATTGCAAATCTCTTGCATATGTATTATTCCTAACCGGGTTTCCTGAGTGTCAGAAAGCCTTCTTTTTTTTCCAGCCATGAAATGAATAATGGCAAATATTCTTTCCATCCCTACCTTGCATTTAAAACTCCTTTAAATGTTAGACTAAAACCCAGTGTGAATTTCCCACTCAACTAAAATAGAAGCCACCAACTACTGGTGCCGAACCAAAGCATCCCAGCTTGAGGCTCTGTATCAGCTAGTATGTTGATCTGTGCACTTCATAGTCCACCTACCAAAGGCTAGCCAAGGAGTTCTTGTCTGTTCATTCTTTGCCATGAAACTCTCAGTTGTCTCAAAGGCCTAAGTCTTGCTGATTGCTCCATCCCCTGAGTTGACTGGTAATGAAAAGCAGGTTGTGTAAGTGCCCCTTTGTCTTCTAGGTGCTTCAGAATGCTCTCCCAGATACCCTTTCTCATCTCCTCAGGTGCTTGTACTAACTAAATCATCAAATAAATTACAGTGGGATAGGACAATAAGGACTATGCCAACCCTAACGTGCAAAGGTGTCCACCAAAGCAAAGCAAGAAGATGCTGCAGGAATCAATGCAATACCTGGTGCAAACCTGCAAACCTCTCTACTATCATAAGATGCTCCAAGACCACAACATTTCTTTTGTTGTCGGCTGTGCATTGGTAATCCCCTACAATAAAAAAATTAAAAATAAATAAGTAGAGATTTTCCCTTAAGGCAATTTATGCAGGGTAACATCACCTTAGGGGATAGTTTGTGGTGATGCTCTGAGTTACACTGCTTCAGGAAAGCTGTAATTACTGTAGAGTAGATAAGCACCATGTCTGCTGTCTTTGCTCCAGAACACGTTTTACCAGAAGTGGCAAAGATGAATATCACTGCTAAAGTACCTCTGTGTTGCAAGGTTGAGGAAACATTAGTATGATCAATGACTCCAAAGCACTAACGAGCAATTTAGGTATAACCTAGCTGACTGTTAAAGCTCTATCCTTCTTCTCATCTTCATAAAAAAGCTACCACAAAAAAACAAAAAAATAGAGCCTGAGCACTATGAAGCACTAATTAGAAAATATTGCTCTGTAGCTCTTTCATTATGAGCCTTGAAATGGAAAGAAAATCACACAACAAATTTTTCCCACATTTTTGCTAATATTATAATATTCAAATGCTCCGTGTGTGAACTACAGTGCAGAACTCGTGAGAGCCAGTTGTTACTAATGGCAGCAAAAGAAGTCATGTTTTGTCTATAGTAAAGATTATATATGGGTCATGCATTTATTGTAGTTAAAATATGCTGGAATTGGGTCTAAATGCAATAGCTACTCCCAATCCAATTGCTAGTCCTAGGGCTGACCATGGAATCAATGGAACTTACATTAGTGCTGGTTTATCAAATTCATATTGATTTTATTGATCTATGCCAGTTGAGACTAATAATTATTCCTAGTCTTTAGTCTTGTAGTGTACAGCACTCTTTTCTCCTGCAGGGACCACTCAATAGACCCTCATAATGTGGGATCCTTGGAACGGAAGAGGGAATATATCTCTGAAGGAGAAGCACGCAGGGACATATTGCCTCTACCACTGTGTTTCTTTTCAGAAATGGAAAGGTGATTGCTCTAACAGAGTCATAAGCTTTGGTCATAAAGAAGGTAAGTGGACAGAAAGGATCAGACCACAGAAAGAGGGAATTATCCTTTCATTCCATGCCCTGGTTTCTGACTTAGCAGAGTTTAAATGATCCCCAGAACAATGGCGGAGCTTGGAGTGTGTGGAAGGAGGGCGGGAGTGGGGCAGGGCTATAGTGTGAGGGGCGGGGCCATGGTGCATGGGGGCATGGCCACGGTGCACAGGGGCATGGCACGCGGGGGGGTGGCTAAGGGCTGGGAGGCCCCCAAAACATTGCTGCCCGGAATGAATCACCCTCCTGCCCCCCTGTTGCTATGTGACTGCCCCAGAACTAAGACAATGAATCCACAACATTGAAAGCTGCCCATATCGTTTATCATTTGCTTACCAGCAGATTTTATCTGGCAAAAACAATATGGAGCCTAGGGAGGTGCATGTTGTAGAATGGGATAGGCTTGCCCACAGCACTTAAGTGACAATATTTCTAGTGATTAACAATTGTCCCCACTCCTTAAAAAAGATTGCTGGTAGAAATTGTCAGAATGTATGTATTGATTAGGACAATCACAAGATTTCTCATTTTTGTCTTTGCAACCACAGACATGCATGGGCTGACTGAGACATCATGATTTACTCTTGAAAGAAGTTGGCAAGCCAAAGCATGAATTCTAACTCAAGTTTCTGAAATTCAATCTTATTGGCACTGGTACTAAAAAGAGTTGAAGGGAAACCTATGTTCTACACATGGCAGTCAGAATTAAAATTTATCAGATATTCCCCATATATCTTTCAGAGCATCTCCCTTCTTACCCATATTCCAACTTCTACTATGTAAGTTTGAAGGAGAATAATAGTGCAGCCTTGCCTTGTTTTTGAACTGCACAAAGACATGGCAGAAAGACAAGCTATTGCTTTCACTTCATTAGCATGTATCTTATTGTAGATGTTCACAGACTAGAGCAGGCTGCAAGACTGATGCTTGTGGACACAAGATTTGCAGAAATGTTTTCATCAGAGCTACATGCAGCCATAGGCTTTATAACATTTTACTTGGCACAACCATTGGTTTCCTCTTTTGTTCAGCTTATCTAAAGCAATTGGTTACACTGATCAGGAGCCCTTCTATGTCCTCTTGGTAAAAGGTTATGCTGATTTAATATTTCAAGCACAGAACAGTAGGGGGGACTCACACAGTTAATCAATGCTCCTGGGCTTGCTACTGTTCCATTATCTTTACATGCCTCATGCTGGTTCTCAAAACTTGAGGAGAATGGAAAGATTTCATTGGTTATCACCATTTGAAAAAAACAACAATAACAGGTAACTCAGCAGGAGAGAGAAAAGTCCGTGCCTTCCTCTTTGTTAAAACAAATTCTTCTGCTTGCAGACTTGGGTACCACCAGCAGAGCAGAGGAGAAAATTCACCTTGTGGAAAATTCAACTTTCGCCTCCTTGAAAACTTTTTTTTGGTGTTAATTTACTTTAGAGGATAAACAGACCCTTGCAAAGCAAACAAAGAACAAGATGCAAAAGCTGTGTATGTGGCAGAAAGTTACATTAGCATAACTAATGTAACTTTGAGTGCTATTCCACCTGTATACTAGATCATACTGTCACACTACCAGTTGCAGAAATGTACATGTCGACCACACTGATGCATGCTCCTATTGCACAGTGGTCAATAATACATGAGTATGCATGTGTGCAATGCCTTAAAATCTACAACTGCTTGGACTTCCGTTTCCTATGGCGTCGCGTTCGGTAGCTTGACGGCAGAGCTCCGGTTAAGTTACCATCGCAAGCGGCTTAGCCAAGGGAAAAGTTGATATCTTTTAGATTTCCCAAGTTGGCCAAGTTACTTCTCCGGAAGAAGACGTCCAGACGGGGCTTGGAGGGGACCCAAATAGTCCACCCAGTCCCCCTTGCCTTCCGCGAGGGAGCAAAGTGGAGAGGACTGTGTCGAAGAGTCGCCACAGCCACTTGTCGATTGCTACTCTTTTTTTTTGGCAGTCCCTGCGATGCCACAGAATGTATTTTAAAAATTTCTAATCTATCTCTGTATAAAGAAAAAGAACTCACTCACTTGTTGCCAACTGATATACTCCACGGGGACATCTTTGTATTCAAGAACAATTAACAGTTCAACTAAGCAGATTTCTCGGAGGGAGAACAACCACAGAAGCTTCAGTGTCGCAAAGACGGAGGTAGAGAGCACCTGGATGGTCGCAAAAGCGCAAGGGAGAAGACGAAGAAAGAAGTCGGAAGAAAAGGAAAACTTGCAAGATAAAAGCTTCGAAAGGTAAGGAGATGCTTGGTCTGGGGGAGAAGAGAAGGGGATCTGATGAGGAGTTAATCTGAAGGTTTATTCACAGTGGTTTGCAGTGGTTTGGAACTCAGGAAACCAGGAAAGGTGGACAATGAAAACTATATAAACTAAATATTTCCGAATCTGAAAGAAGAACTGGCATAAGCAGTCACAGCTGGTTATAATCTGCAACTTGTTTGGCAAGTAAGGAGGTCCAAGAGGAAGATGGATGAGAAGGGAAAGTTCATATTAGAGCAAAGTTTAAAATCTGACTGTGATTAAATTTAAACAATCGAAGACTCAGGCAAAGAAAAGAAGGTGACTATATTAATTACATTAATTATATTAATTATATTAATTACAATCTTGATTTAATAGTAATGATAATGATAATGATTTAATGATAAGCTTAAATGAATTAATGTGAATTAATTACTGAATCAGATTCTGAATTTCTGTATCTGGTTGTATGTAGTCTAATACATGCAATAGAAATGTGAGAATCTGATCATTTGATTAATTTAAACAAGTTAATTTAAACAAGTTAAGGCGTGGGTAATAGAAATCTGTAGAACTTTAAAAATTGGAATCCTCCGTAGAAGAACTGCTTCTAAAAAAGTAAACAAGTAAAAAAAGGAAGGTTGAATTGAAGCTGAAATAAGCAACCCATAAGCTGTATGTTGTAATTTATAAGCCGTAATACACAAGCTGAGGACTGAATATATAATCTTTTTTTTCCTTACTATTCCCTGTTTTTCTTTGTTTCTATTTTTTGTGATTGCTGTATTGTTGTATGAAAGATTAACAGGGAAAATTGCTTTAATATAAGTTAAAGGAATAACAGCTGTGGTACTACTTATAGAAGTAGAATATTGATTAATATTATATATTTCGCAGCAGATTTTGCATTGTATATTGTCATATTTAGTTTCTGATAATACTTTATTTTACATATATATAGATATACATTTATATATATTTTACTATACTCCATTATATATAGAGTGTGGAAGATGGACTAGAATATAGTAAAGTATTTGTGTAAGTAAAGGTTGATAAGATAAAATAGGGAGAATATACATATATACATAAAAGTACCAAAAGTAGATTATGAAATCAAATAGAATGGCAGCAAGGAAGGCTATGTTATCACTTACCCAAGCCCAATTAGTAAAAGGAAGAAGACCCTCACTAGAACTGACAACAAGTACGACAGAAACAACACAACTCCAGACAATAAAAGGAAAGGGTCCACAAACTGAACTCTCAATTACCACAGCTGATGTATCAATGCAAATAAGTGAGATGTTAAAAGAATGTAAGAACTTTAAAACTGAGATACGAAAGGAATTAAAAGATACAAGAACAGAAATTAGAACAGAGATGAAAAAAGAACTAAAATCATTTGGTGAAATATTAGAGAAAATTTCTACTGACATTACAACTATAAAATCAGATATAGGAAACCTACAAAAAAGAGTTGAACAAACAGAAGCAACAAACCAGCAAATAATAAAAGCCCAAGAAAGGGACGACATTGCAATTATGCAATTAGAACTCAGATATAGGGACAAATGTTTGAAAATACGTGGACTGGAAGAACAAAGAGAAGAGAACACTTATGAAAGGACATTGAACATACTGGCTACATACATGGACGTGGACCCAGATATCTTAGAGCAAGATATCAATCAAATATTTTGTATAAACTCAAGGATCGCGAGGGAAAGGAAATTACCTCAAGATATAATTATTAGTTTGACTAGAACTAAAACTAAGGAGCTAATCTTACAACAAAATTACAAAAAGAAATGGATCATAGAGGATAGAGAAATAAAAATCTTTAAAGATATTCCAGGTCAAATTCTGTGAAAGAGACAGGAATATAGGTTTCTTTCGCAGATCTTATTCAAACATCATATAAATTATACCTGGAACAGGATTGAAGGTTTATCATTCATATACAAACAAAGACAATTTAAGATAAACACTATAAACCGAGCACGACAAATATACGAAAAAATTAAAAACGATCTAGAAACAGAAGAGCAACAACATAGTGCAATAAAGCATAAGCCACTGGAGGACGACATTCAGGAGTATAGCCAAGACCTAAAAAACACGAAGATTATTCTGCAAGAAGATCAAAAAGAAATAACATCAGCGCCAGAACAAGAAAAAGACAAAGAAGAAGAAGAAGAAGGTCAAGAAGAAGAGGATTTACTTGAGAAGAATGACGAAGAAGACGAAAAGGAACAAGAGGAGGAAGAAGAAGGTATAGAAGACATTTAGGGAGAGGGAAAAAAAGGAGAAAAAGGGGGAAAAAAGAAAAAAACTGTTAGAAGCATTATTGGAAAACAACAACAATGACACTAAAAATAATATCTTGGAATGTTAAAGGGTTAAATTCCGAATATAAACGTTGACAAATATTTCATAGTCTAGAAAAAGCTAAAGCTGACATAATTACATTACAAGAAACAAGAATTCAAGAAAAAGACAATAAATATTTAAAAAACCCCAAACTGGGGAATTGTTTCACGACAGCATATTCAAAGAAAAAGAGGGAGGGTTGTAATATATGTAAAATCAATCTATAGTGTTGAAAAAATATTTTCTGATGTAAATGGACATTACATAGGATTGGAAATTACATTACCAAATTATAAGCTACTGACAGTGAGTGTCTACACCCCACAAGAGAAAAAGAGAAGTTTTTCTGGGAACTGCAGAAATAAATAAATAAATATCAGATGGCGAGATGCCAAGACAACATACTAATCATGGGAGACATGAATGCAGTGATAAACCCCCTTCAAGATCGAAAATCAACAAAACAGATAAAGAAAAATCAAGGAAAACTACCAAAGAGTTTCTTTGTGTTAATGGAAAACTTAGCCTTAATAGACGTCTGGAAGTTCAAGTGTCCAGAAGAGAGAAACTACACATTTTATTTTGCTAGATATCACTCAGTTTCTAGAATTGATCTATTCCTACTTTCTAAAAATCTACACACAGAAATAAACGATATGGAGGTCCAACCAAAAACATACTCTGATCACAGTTTAATAAAACTAAGTTTAAAAACAAGACAAAGAAATTACCTCTGGAAACTTAATGACTCGCTATTAACAAACACTCCGTACGTGGAAGAAATAAGAAAGACCTTGAAAATGTACTTTGAGGAAAATAATAATGGTCAATTAAAAGTAAAAACTATATGGGATGCTAGTAAAGCGGTCATGAGAGGTCATTTCATTAAAATAGGACACATAAGAGGAAAGAGGCAGAAAAAATGATGAAGATCTATAATAAACTAATACTAAAAGAAAGAGAATTAGAGAAGGACATCGAAAATAAAATATTAAAAGATGAAATTAAATCGATTCATAACCAACTAAAGAAGATGCATCTTCAAGAGATCGAAAAGAAGATAAAGGACAGTAAAGTGAATTATTTTGGAAATGCTAACAAACCAGGTAAATGGTTAGCATATAAGTTAAGGAAAAACAAAGAGAAAAAGCAAATTTTACAACTGAAATTAGCTGGTAAAATTTATACAAATCAAGATTCTATTAAAGAGATATTTTATAAATACTTTACAGATTTATATAAAGAGAACAAAGGACAAAAAGGAGAAGAATCATCACTACAATCATATTTAGAACATCAGGTTATGATGAATAAAACACAAGATCAAAAACAAATGTTAAATGAAACAATTACAAAAGAAGAGATCTCCACTGCAATTAAAAATTTAAAAAACGCAAAAGCACCAGAACCTGATGGTTTCACCGCAAAATATTTCAAAACCTTTGAACAAGAGCTGTTACAGCCACTCTATGAGACATTTAATCAAATCCTAACAGAGGGAATACCCAAAACTTGGACTGAAGCGAATGTCGCATTAAATCCAAAGGAGGGAAAAGATTTAACATCACCCAGCAGTTATAGACCCATCTCATTACTAAATACTGATTACAAAATATTTGCTAGTATATTAGTGGAAAGATTGAAGAAGGTCATGCAAACCATCGTACATGAAGATCAAAACGGGTTTTTACCAAGAAGACTATTGAGAAATAATGTTAGAACTGTGATAAATATAATAGAATATTTTGAAAGGCATAATGATAAGGAACTCGCCATGATCTTCTTAGACGCCGAAAAAGCGTTCGATAAGGTGAGATGGAAATTCATGATAACGACTTTGGAAAAAATGCAGTTTGGTATCAATTTCGTGAAATGGATACGAGAAATATATTCGTATCAAACAGCTAGAGTGATAGTAAATGGGGAAAGAACAAGAGAAATAAAAATAGAAAAAGGAACCAGGCAGGGATGTCCCCTCTCACCTCTCCTATTCATTCTCATATTGGAAATATTAAATAACAGGATAAGAGCGGATTCAGAAATAAAAGGAGTTAGAATTAAAGATCAAACATATAAACTTCAAGCATATGCCGATGATTTGGTTATATTTTTACAAGACCCATTAGAAGGCATAGATAAACTATTAAAGATCATTGATGAATTCGGTGCGAAATCAGGATTTAGAATTAATAAAGAGAAAATGGGAATCCTAACAAAAAACACGTGTACTAAGAAAGAAGAGCAACTTGTTAGCAAGTCTAAGTTCCAGATACGAAAGAAAATTAAATATCTAGGTATTTGGATTACTAAACAGAATACAGAACTGTTTAATAATAATTACAAAAAAGTATGGGCAGAGATAAAGAAGGATTTACAGAAGTGGAATAAATTATACTTGTCATTACACGGAAGAATAGCAGTGGTAAAAATGAACGTCTTGCCCAAAATGAATTATCTATTTCAAAATATACCAACAATTAAGAATTATAAACCATTCAAACTATGGCAGAAAGAGATCACGAGTTTCATATGGCAAGGTAAAAAGCCGACAATTGTGTGGAGAAATCTCGTAGATCAAAAAGAAAGAGGCAGTTGCAGCCTTCCTGACCTTAGATTATACTATCAAGCTTTGGGTTTAAACTGGATTAAACTAAAAAATGTAAGAACATTAACGCTGGAGGGAGCAGACAATAGGATGGGCTGGCACGCCTACTTGTGGTATAATAAGGCCAAGATCGACAAGGAATTTACAAATCATTTCATAAGAGGACCACTACTGAAGATATGGACACTGTTAAAGAAAAAACTATATAACAGAATACCAACATGGATATCGCCACGAGAAGCATTCCAAGGAAGATGGCAGGGACACAAACAAATTGGCTGACGTATAAAGATCTATTAGAAAGTACGGAATCATCAACTCCGCAGATAAAATCTAGAGAAAAATTGGAACATATGGGTTACAAGATGGCTTGGTTTCCATATAGGCAACTATATGAAAGATACAAAATAGACGTTAAACTAGAAGGGTTTAATATGAGACAGACAGTAAACGAATTCGAAAAAATTATATTTGGCCAACCAGATCACATCACAGCCAAACTATATCGGTATCTGCTAGGATACAAACTAGAGGATCCAACAATTAAAGAGACCATGATATCTTGGGAGAAGATGACAGGTCATGTAATCGATTTAGACCAATGGGAGACAGCATGGAAATTAACACAAAAATTTATGCTAGCGCAAGACCTTAAAGAAAATTATACAAAGATGTTCTACAAATAGTATATAACACGGGTCAAAATTTAAAAAATGTACAATGCTCCACAAAACAAATGTTGGAAATGCCAGCAAAAAGCCGGATCATTTATGTATATGTGGTGGAACTGTTTAAAAATCAACAGCTTCGAAAGAGATGAATAAAAACTTGATGGTAATATTTAAAAAGCGAATTTCTTTAAAACCAGAAATTTATTTATTAAACATGGTTCAAACGATAGATCCGATAACCTCTAAGAAATATTGGAGGATCTTATTATATCTTATCTCTGCCGCTAGGCTTTTAATAGCAAAAGGATGGAAAAATAAAGAGCCCCCAACTATAGAGCAATGGATGATAAAAATAATAGAAATGAAAGAAAATGACTGACTTACTGTAAAAATTAAAGAGAAATCTGATGATGTACTGAGAGAATGGGACCCAGTAACAAAGTTCCTACGTAGTAGGTGGGGTATTGCAAGTATAGAACATATATAATATTTACTATTAAATAACAATATAATAGTATATAGCAAAGAAGCATGTACAATTAGATCAACTTGGGAAAATGAACTATAAAACAGAGTGTTATATAGAAGAACAACTACAGATATAACGGTATGAAGAGGAACAATATTAGTAGATACAGAGAAAATAAAAAAAGTTATAATGAAGGGGAGTATAAGTAACATGACAGAAACTTTAATTTATTGGATAACAAGGGTATGAGTTCAAATTTGCGGAAGTTACTCTTTTTCTTCTTCTTTTTTCCTTTTTGTTTGTTTGTTTAGCTTTGCATTTTACTAGTAGGGAAATTAATGCTAACAATATTGCTAATAATAATTTTACCCTTTTATTTTTTTTTTCCAATGTTAAATAAGAGTGCAACTTAGCAAACATGACTGTCTGAATTTTTGAAATAACTGAAAACATGAATATGAACATTTAATAGTTATATATAGTAGTGGATAACATATGTAAAAATGTAAATGTAAATGTAAAAGTAAATGTAATTGATGCTCAATGATTGTGTACTTGATGTACCTGATGTAAACTACAATTTATTATGATTTGCATTTTAATAAAAATAATGAAAAAAAAACTACAACTGCTTAAAGAGTGCAACTATCAGAAATCAAGTTGTGCAACCACAATTGGGATGCAACTTTTGTGTAACATGCTAAAAAATGCCAGTTCCAGCACTTGTGTTGAGCATGATGTATGTCACCAAAAGGATCCTAGCCAAAATCAACAACAGTAGCAGCATCTCTAGTTTAGGGACAGCACAGAAATTCACCAATTTCCTGACTGAGGTTGAATCTGGAGTTCTTGACCCTTCAAGGAACCTGTGCAGGCAGAAAATCAACATGCCAAAAAGTTCCTGCAACTTTGTTGAAACTTTTTTTTTTGTTCCCACCGTATCAACTGCACACTTTTCTAGAACTGTGCAGAAGTCTGAGAAACTGTACAGCTTAGCAGTAAAAACCTATGCCCACAGACTTTTCACTGTACACAGAGAATTACAGAGTTTTCTGAGAAAAAAACCCTACCTGCTTGTGTTATTTTTCTCTATGTACTTGGGAAAACTGCAAAATGCAAGATGCATCATGGTAATTTGGGGTAATGGGAAAAGTGATGAAAAATCAGAGAGGGAAGGAGGCATGGAGAGAGAAATTGAGTGACTTTTGAGAGTTTACAAAGAAACCTGGGTCGACTGAAGGTGCAGCCTTTGCCAGTTTGAATGCTGTGCATTCTGAGTGGGAAAGGCTGTGCAACCAACTGCATTTTGGCAGCAAGAAACAGGGAAGGTAAAGGTATCATATTATAGCAGAACCCATATGGGACAGTGGCCAGGCCAGAGGCGACTGATGTAGCTGTGGTTACTTGAGATGTGTTACCCTGATTTCTGGGGTCCCTTGGGGGACACCTCAATGTGCTCCATGTGATGGGGAATTGAAACTAGCCAGAGCATAGGCAATAGCAATGCAAGAGGCAGGGTAACCTGGCGAGGTCTTTTTACCCAGTGTTTACGGGGTCAGGCCAAGCCAAAACCAAACAAAAATGTCCAATAAATGATTTTATTGAATGAAAATCTCACGCAGCAACACAATCACTCGCACATGCACCCAAGAACTATTAAGAAGCAAAAGAGAAGAAATTGGACAGGGGGTATTGAAGGGATGTAGTTGGGGTAATACTGCACCTTTTCCTGAAGTCCTGGCTCTGGGAAGGCAGCGGAGAAGTGAGGCTCAGCATGAGAGAGGGCTGAGGAAGGGACAGAGAAACGGTCTGCTGGGATGACTGGGAGTGATCCAAGGAACTGCTCAAAAACTGGGACTATTTGTAGGTGAAAAGGTACTTGGAGGGCTAATCCTTTCCCGGGGAGAACAATGGGTGTTGCAGTGGGTATGAAGCTCCACACTAGTAATTTCCTTTGTGTGATGGGATTGCAAGGTGTTGCCAGTCTCAGGATCTTCGGCTGTGTTTTGTGGTGTGACTTCTGGTCCTCGCCTGATGGAATATTTGCTCAACTTGGGGCAGACATGTTAATCCCCTCAAGTTGGCATCTCGGGGCTGAGGACCCTTTGTTTATTGTGGGTTTACACATCTTGAGGTCTCCTAGGGCTACGTGACTGGGGATTTTACTGGCCTGACCTGGTTTTTGATCTTTGACCATTGCTGCCTACGTGCCCATCCAGGTGACCTCTCAGGCACATTGAATCATATTTTAATATCAAAATTATAGACCCCGGGATAGGGTTTTTCCAGTGGAGTAACAGATGAGATGTTGCACAACCTAAATTTTTCACAAAGAACAGGAAAAAGTTAACCATCTTTGGTCCAAGGCAGGAATGGCAGTCAGAAATCACATGGTAGACTAGGGACAAGAAAGATATCATGCTTTAAATCCCGTGTGGAAAGCAGCCAAGGGAGCAAGGAGTTACTGAAGCTGCACTGTTGTGATGGAAATTCCCTCAGTGTGTGTGTGGCTTTCACAACTGTTCAGTGTTTATTAGATAGAAGAAGAATGAAGCTGTGCAACTTTTATCCTGTCAGGAATTTTCTATGTGTTGCTGTTTGGTTTTAGCCCTCTGTGCTGAAAATTGTGCAGTTTTCAGGGAAGGCCGCATACTTTTTGGGAGAAGCTGTTTAGTTTCCAGAATACTGTGAAGTTTACTGATGAGCTGTGCAGCTTTCTCAGGAAAGCTTAGGAAAGCTGCACAGACAAAACAGAATTACAGTTCTGCCTCCACATTCATGGGTTTCACTTTCATGAATTTGACTATTCATGAGGTACCTGCTTGCTCCTCTTCTTCCCCTCCCATTCCCTGGCCTGGAGATTGCCCATTCCCTGCACCCCTTCTGCCACTACTCCTGTGGGCATGCCCAGGGCTGGTGGCAGAAGGGGCAGGATGGGTGATCCCATTCCCTGTGCTCCTTCTGCCACTGCTGCTGGTATGGGCGCACCCTGAGCAGGTGGCGGAAGGTGAGGGGTGGGCGATCACCCATTCCCCAAGCTCCTTCTGCTGCTGCCAGTAGGAGCACATCTTGGGTTGGTGGCAGGAAGTGCAGGGTGGACAATCAGCTGTTCCTCGTGTTCATTCTGCCACCACTGCAGGTGTGGGTGCACCCTGAGCAGGTGGCAGAAGGTGAGGGTCGGGTGATTGCTCATCACCTATGCTCCTTCTGCCACCACCAGTGTAGGAACATCCTGGGCAGGTGGGGTTGGTGGTTGCCTGCTCCCCAGCCACCTTCTGCAGCTGCTGCTGGTGCAGGCGCGCCCTGAGTGGGCAGCAGAAGGTGTGGGTGGAGGAGTGCAGGAGAGAGCCAGAGAGGAAAAAGCTTCCCCGCTTCGCTTTCTTCTGTGCCCCCCCTCCACGGGTGCGACCATGGCTGCATGAATGAGGGTGAGGAGAAAGCCAAGTGGCTTTCTGCGCTCTTTCTCCACCCACTCTCTCTTGCACCCCTCCACCTGCACAATCGCAATCGTGCAGGTGGGGGTCTGCGATTATTTGCGGGTTTTTTTCACTTTCACGGGGGTTCTGTTTCCCTATCCCCTGCAAAAGTGAAGGGCCTACTGTATTATAAACAGTCCAGATTATAATATTGTAGCTACTTAATATGGAGGCAACCATCTTTATTTTTTGTGAAAATTGTGGGGTTTTGTGTAACCTCCCCCATTTTTCAGGCAAAAAGATGCTATTTCCAGATAGACATTTGTTTGTGTGCAATATTGGTTTTTGTGTTAAAAAAAATAAAACAGGAATCTTGAACATACACCCCATGTTACCAACTGAATTTTTTTTTTTTGTACCAAATATATGCTTTTGTTTGAAAAACATATTTTTCATGGGAAAATATTCCACTTTCTGGAAACCTGTAACAATTTTTTTTTGTACAAAATTAGTGTGCTTTGTTCAAAAAGCACAACTTTAGTAGAATTGTGGAAACTTTCAGTTTCTGGGAAAAATGTGGGTTTTACGACAACCAGTTTTCCAATAAAAAATATTGTTTACCCAAACCCACTTTTTTTGTGCAAAAATCATGTGTCTTCTGTGCAAGATTGCTGGTTTTTATTTTTTTGCACAAAATCATAATTATTTTTGTATATAGAAGCTACACAGTAAAAAATCCTAGACTTCATTGGAATGTGCAAATACTAGGCGAGAACGGCAGAAATATTTATTTTCTACAACAGTGGGGAGAAAACTGCAGAAATTATTCATCTGCAGTTGCAAAGACAAAAATAGTAAAAAATATTGCTAGCCATTAATTCTGTATTGGAACCATCTGAAGCCTATTTACATTGTTCTTCTTGTGGGATGATCTGCATACATTGTTACTATCATTGTTCCAACTGATCTTGGCTCTGTTATAATTTTCATCATTTTTCACCAAGTTTTATTCATGATTACATATTTTTACAACAATTATTATTATTTTTGTATACTATAGTAATATTGCTAATATGGTTTTTAGTTTGAAAAGTACTCATTTCAGTGTCTGCAAAGGACATATATGCCTTTAAAAAATTGACAGCAATTCTTTTCAAGTCTTTTCATAGAATCAAAGAATCATAGAATCATAGAGTTGGAAGAGACCACAGGGGCCATCCAGTCCAGACCCCTGCCATGCAAGAATATACATCAAAGCACTCCCAACAGATGGCCATCCAGCCTCTGCTTAAAAACCTCCAAAGAAAGAGACTCCACCACACTCCAAGGCAGCATATTGCACTGCTGGACAGCTCTGACCACCAGGAAGTTCTTCTTAAGGTTCAGGTGGAATCTCTGTTCCTGAAGTTTGAATCCATTACTTCTTGTCCTAGTTTCTGGAGTGGTGGAAAACAAGCCCACTCCCTCTTCAATATGATATCCTTTCATACATTTAGACATGGCTATCATACCGTCTCTTAACTTTCTCTTCTGCAGACTAAACATACCCAGCTCCCTAAGCCATTCTTCATAGGGCATGGCTTCCAGTCCCTTCACCATTTTGGTCATAGAATCATAGAAATGTAGAGTTGGAAGAGACCACACGGGCCATCCAGTCCAACCCCCTGCCATGCAGGAACACCCTCAAAGCACTCCCGACAGACTGTCATCCAGCCTCTGCTTAAAAACCTCCAAGGAAGGAGACTCCACCACACTCCGAGGCAGCATATTCCACTGCTGGACACCTCTGACTGTCAGGAAGTTCTTCCTGAGGTTCAGGTGGAATCTCCTTTCCTGCAGCTTGAATCCATTGCTCCTTGTCCTGGTCTCTGGAGCAGCGGAAAACAAGCCCTCTCCCTCCTCTACATGACATCTCTTCAAATATTTAAACATAGCTATCATGTCCCCTCTTAACCTTCTCTTCTGCAGACTAAACATACCCAACTCTCTAAGTCTATCCTCATAGGGCTTGGCTTCCAGGCCCCTCACCATTTTGATCGCCCTCCTCTGGACCTGCTCCAGCTTGACCATGTCCTTCTTGAATTGGGGTGCCCAGAACTGGACACGGTATTCAAGATGAGGTCTAACCAAAGCAGAGTAGAGTGGTACCAGTACCTTCCTCGATCTAGACCCCGTACTCCTATTGATGCAGTCGAGAATTGCATTGGCTTTCTTGGCTGCCGCATCACACTGCTGACTCATGTTCAGCTTGTGGTCTATTAAGACTCCTAGATCCCTTTCACACGTACTGCCATCCAGCCACGTGTCCCCCATCCTGTATTTCTGCATTCCATTTTTTCTACCTAAGTGTAGGACCTTACACTTCTCTCTGTTGAATTTCATTTTGTTAGCCTTGGCCCAGCTCTCCAATCTGTCCAGGTCATTTTGAATTTTGATCCTGTCCTCTGGCGTATTAGCAACCCCTCCCAATTTGGTGTTATCTGCAAATTTGATGAGCATGCCCTCTATTCCTTCATCCAAGTCCTTGATGAAAATATTGAACAGCACTGGGCCCAGGACAGAACCCTGTGGCACCCCGCTAGTCACTTCTCTCCAGGATGAAAAGCAGCCATTGGTGAGTACCCTTTGGGAACGGTCAGTCAACCAGTTACAGATCCACCTGACAGTAGCTCTGTCCAGCCCACATTTTACTAGCTTCTTTGCAAGAATGTCATGGGGAACTTTGTCAAAGGCCTTACTGAAATTGAGATATGCTACATCCACAGCATTCCCTTCATCTATCAAGCTAGTAACTCTATCATAAAAAGAGGTAAGATTAGTCTGGCATGACTTATTTTTGAGAAATCCATGTTGACTTCTCGTGATTACCGCATTGCTTTCTAAGTGATTAGAAACT
Source organism: Cyclura pinguis (assembly GCA_030412105.1). Classification (NCBI taxonomy): domain Eukaryota; kingdom Metazoa; phylum Chordata; class Lepidosauria; order Squamata; family Iguanidae; genus Cyclura; species Cyclura pinguis. Next base: position 294,324,326 of record CM059599.1, on the reverse strand, counting down.
GACTGCTTAATGATCTGCTCCAGGATCTTTCCGGGTACTGACGTCAGGCTGACTGGGCGATAATTATTTGGGTCCTCTTTTTTTCCCTTCTTGAAGATGGGGACAACATTTGCCCTCTTCCAGTCTGCTGGAACTTCTCCTGTCCTCCAAGATTTCTCAAAGATTATAGCAAGCAGTTCCGAAATGACCTCTGCCAGTTCTTTTAATATCCTAGGATGCAATTCATCTGGCCCTGGAGACTTGAATTCATCCAGTGTGGCCAGGTATTCTTGTACCACCTCTCTACCTATTATGTGCCTCATTTCCCCTGCTTCCTCACCTGCTCCCCAACCGCCAGGTTGAGTGCTTGTATCCTTCTGGGAAAAAACTGAGGCAAAGAAGGTGTTAAGTAGTTCTGCCTTTTCTCTTCTCCTGTTAGTAATTCACCATCTTCTCTGCGCAGCGACCCTATCGCCTCTTTCTTTTTCCTTTTGCTGCGGACATATTTAAAAAAGCCCTTTTTATTATTTTTAATGTCTCTGGCCAGCCTAAGTTCGTTCTGTGCTTTAGCCTTTCTGACCTTCTCCCTACATCTCCTGGCTACTTGCTTAAATTCTGCTTTGGTGGTTTCCCCCTTCTTCCATTTCCTGTACACGTTTCTCTTAACGCTTAGCTCAGCTGAGAGTTCTTTAGTCAACCATTCTGGTTTCTTCAGATGCCTTCCATTTTTCCTCCTTATTGGCACAGTTTTAGACTGTGCCTTCAGTATCTCCCTTTTAAGGAACTCCCATGCCTCCTGAACTCCTTTCTCTTTCACTATTCTTGACCACAGAATTTCAGCCAGCAGCTCCTTAAGTTTACAGAAGTCCGCTTTTTTAAAATCTAAGATGAGTGTCTGGCTACACTTATCTTCTCCTTTCCACTGAATGCCAAATTCCAATAGGGCATGGTCACTCCCCCCTAAAGATCCAACCACTTCTACCTCATTAACAAGGTCATCTCTATTGGTCAGGATCAGATCTAGAATATTTGATCCCCTTGTGGCCTCTTCCACCTTCTGGACCATGAAATTGTCTGCAAGACAAGCAAGAAACTTGCTGGACCTCGCTGTCTTGGCAGAGTTTGACTGCCAACATATATCCAGATAATTGAAATCTCCTATTATTACTGTATCTCTCCTTTTTGAATGCGCGGTCATTTGGTTGAGGAAGGCGTCATCAAGGTCCTCAGTCTGGGCTGGAGGTCTGTAGTAAACCCCCGCCAGAATATCGCTATTGTTTCTCGCTCCCTTAATTCTTACCCAGATGCTCTCAACCTGGCTTTCTGGGTTTAAGTCATGGATCTCTTCACAGGTGAAAACATCCTTGACATACAAGGCTACTCCTCTTCCTCCTTTCTTGTTTGGTCTCTTTCTACAAAATAGGCTATACCCCTCTATTCCTACATTCCAATCATGAGACTCATCCCACCAGGATGGTCGCTCTCCTCTGGACATGTTCCAACTTGTCAATATCTTTCTTGAAATGAGGTGCCCAGAACTGGACACAGTAATCAGGATGAGGTCTAACCAAAGCAGAATAGAGTGGCACTATAACCTTCATTGATCTAGACATCATACTCCTATTGATGCAACCAAGAATCGTGTTGGCTTTCTTGATGGCTGCATCACACTGCTGACTCATGTTCAGCTTGTGGTCTAACTAAGACTTCTAGATTCCTTTCACACATACTGTTGTCTAGCCAGGTGTCTCCCATCCTATATTTGTGCATTCCATTTTTTCTGCCTAAGTGTAGGACCTTACCTTTCTCTTTGTTGAAATTTATTTTGTTAGCCTTGGCCCAGGTCTCCAATGTGTCACGGTCATTTCAAATTTTGATTCTGTCCTCAGAGGTAATAGCAACCCCTCCAAATTTGGTATCATCTGCAAATTTGATCAGCATGCTCTCTATTCATTCATCCAAATCATTGATGAAGATGTTGAATAGCATTGGGCCCAGGAAAGAAACCTGGGGCACCCCACTAGTCATTCTTTCCATAATGAAAAACAGCCATTGGTGAGCACTGTTTGAGTTTGGTCAGTCAACCAATTACAAATCCATCTGACAGTAGCCCTTTCTAGCCAACATTTTACTAGCTTCTTTGCAAGAATATCGTGGAGAACTTTGTCAAAGTCCTTAGTGAAGTCAAGAAATGCTACATCCACAGCATTCCCTTCATCTATCAAGCTCATAACTCTATCATAAAAATACTATTTACTATTTGCAGTAAAAATACTGTACTATTGCTCTACCTATACTATGCTGAGTTTCTGTCACTTCCCCACTTGCTCCCCACTTTCCAGGTTGAGTACTTTTTTTTTTTCCTTTTGGGAGAAAACTGAGGCAAGGAAGGTGTTGAGTAGTTTTGCTTCCTCTCTTCTCGCTGTTACTACTTGGCTATCTTCTCTGTGCATTTTCTTGTTTTTCCTTTTGCTGTGGACATATCTAAAAAAGCCATTTTTATTGTTTTTAATCTCTCTGGCAAGCCTGAGTTCATCCTGTGCTTTAGCCTTTTTGACCTTCCCCCTACATATCCTGGCTATTTCTTTGAATTCCTCTTCAGTGATTTCCCCATTTTTCCATTTCTTGTATGTGTTTTTTTTTTAACATTTAGCTCAGCTGAGAGTTCCTTAGTCACTCTTTCTGGTTTCTTTAGACACCTGGCATTTTTCCTCCTTATTGGCACAGTTTTAAATTGTGCCTTCAGTATCTCAAGAAACTCCCATCTACCATGAACTCCCTTCTCTTTCAGCATTTTTGACAATGGAATTTCAGCCAGTAATTCCCTAAGTTTACAGAAACCAGCTTTCTTAAAGTCTAGAATGTGTGTCTGGCTACACTTGGCTTCCCCTTCCCACTGAATGACAAATTCCAATAGAGCATAGTCGCTCCCACCTAAGGGTCCTACCACTTCCACCCCATTAACAAGGACATCCCTGTTGGTTGGAATCAGATCTAAAATAGTTGATCCCCCCTGTTGCCTCTTCCACCATCTGGACAATGAAATTGTCTGCGATGCAGGTGAGGAATTTTTTGAACCTTGTGCTCTTGGCAGAGGTTGACTGCCAACATATATTAGGATAGTTGAAATCTCCCATTACTACTGTGTCTCTCTTTTTTGAATTTGTAGTCATCTGCTCCAGGAAGACATCATCCAAATCCTCAGTTTGTCTTGGGGGTCTGTATTAGAACCTCACAATGACATCCCTATTGTTTTTCACCCTCCTAATTCTTACCCAGATACTCTTGATCTGGCTTCCTGGGTTTAAGTCATGGATCTCTTCATAGGTGAAAACATCCTTGACATAGAAGGCTCCTCCTCCTCCTTTCTTGTTTCATCTATTTCTGCGAAATAGGTTATACCCCCCTATTCCTACTTTCCAATCATGAGACTCATCCCACCAGCGATACCAATTATAACATATTTATTCTGTTGTTTTCTACCTATGTTATATAATAAAGATGATAGTGTGGCTTTCCAGACATTGCTAAACTGATAAGCTCATCACGCTAGCCAGTGTAGCTAATAGTGAGGCATGATAGGAGTTGCAGTCACACAGTTACTGGAGAGCTACATGTGCTATCCTTACTATCAATGTACGTGTTAACTGTGCATGCAACACTGTTTTAAGTTTCTTGAAAAATATGAGAGTACCCCCTCCCCACCAGGTGGTCTGTGCTTTGTTTCAAAGAAAGGGAGGTAGCTTTCCAAGTTAATATATCATCTGTTTTTCCTGTGATTGATATCTAATTGAGGAGGTATAGTTCAGGCTCAGAGAAATGTGTTATTTTCATTATTTGTGACAGAGACAATAAAAAATGCAGTGAAAGTACCTCTGTGAAGTAGTAAGTGATTGATTTTCTGACAGAACTATATTTCTGACACCTGGATTGTAAAATCACAAAGATTAATTAAAAGCAGACATCATATCGAATGCAGTTTTAATAGGCAAAGCGGTTCTGCCTGAAAACATTCAGAGTAGTAGGAGCAAAACAATGAGGGCACACAGTCCATCTATTCTGTCAAAGTGATTTGGACTATGTGGCTGTAATCAAACATGCCACCATTGATTATAGATGACCTTGCTGGAATTGGGAAGTGGGGTGACTTGTCACCTGCGCACAAAAAATGCTGTTTCTTGGGCAGAAAATTCTATTTTCTGCACATACACATGCACGCACACACATGCGCACACACAGAGATAGACAAATATGTAGATTTTGTGCAGCTTAAGTCCTAAACTGAAGTCCAGGATTCTTTGCGTCTGGGTTTCCCAACAAGGGGAAACACATTTTTCATCATTTTTCAAATCTTTTCAAATATTCTTTCTATTCCTACTGCAACACCAGTGACACCATTTGAAATCGCAGTCATAAGCTTCTAGTTTTATTTGATGATGACATGATATACTGCTGGGCAATCACACTGATATCTGCAAGATATGCTATGATTTCTCTTCTAGACTGGAGCATTCTGTCATCTGCTGCTGGTGAGACATGATCAAATGAAAGGAAGGTCTGGGAAACTTGGAATTTTCCCTGTTGCTGTTGAATCTACAGGTCTCATTGTCTATAAGAATTTCATACATCATAGTCCTGCATATTATGCAGAAAACCTGTGGCTCAGAGGTACCATTTCAGTTCTACTAGTGGCCATATGTCCTAGCCTAAATTTTTCCAGCTTCTTGACAAGAATATCATGGAGAACCTTGTCAAAGGTCTTACTGAAATCAAGATGTGCAATATTCACATCATTCCTTTCATCTGACATGCTTGTAATGCTATCAAAATAAATAAATAGATGATAGATAGATAGATAGATAGATAGATAGATAGATAGATAGATAGATAGACGAGATGAGATTAATCTGGCATGACGTGTTTTTGAGAAACCATGTTGACTTTTAGCAATCACAGCATTCCTTTCTGAGTACTTTCAGACTGTCTGCTTAATGATCCATGTAGAATATTTCCTGGTATTAATGTCAGGCTGACTGCGTGGTAATTTTTTGGGTCATCTTTTTTGCTGTTTTTGAAGATGGGGACAATATTTGTTCCCCTCCAGTATGCTGGGACTTTGCCTGTTCTCCAGAAATTCTCAGACATTATTGCCAGTGGTTGATAGATTACTTCTGTCCATTCTTTTTATCCCTTTGGATGTAATTGATCTGACCCTGGAGATCTGAATTCATTTAGAATAGCCGGGTATTCATGTACTATCTCTTTACCTATTCTGTGCTGCATTTCCCCTTCTCTATCATCTCCCCCATTTTCTCCTAGGTGAACACTATTTTCCTTTTGGGAGTAGGCTGAAGCAAAGAAGCTGTAGAGTAGTTCTGCCTTTTCTCTGACCCCCATAACATTTCACCATCTTCTCCATACAGTGGCCCTATCATTTCGTTTTCTCCTTTTGGTATAGATATAATATTAATAAAAAGCGCCCTTATTATTGTTTTTAACCTCTGTAGCAAGCCTGATCTTTTTTCCTGCACTTTAGTTTTTCTTTATTTCTCCCTACACATGCTGGGCATTCATTTGAATTCCTCTTCGATGATCTCTCCTGCTTTTCCATTTCTAACTTATCGCCATTTCCACACTACACTATCATAGTGCTATTATTCCATTTTCAACATCCTGTGGAATTCTGGGGTTTGTAGTTTACTGACTACACTATACTGCAAATCCCAGGATTCCATAGGATGTTCAAAGTGGAATAATAGCACTATAATAGTGCAGTGTGGAAATGGCTTTATAAAAAGCTACTTTTTTTTCTGGGACCATGAATTGTTTTGTGAATATCTTTATAACTAAACAGTGCTTTCTGGGCAGGTCTCTCTCTCACTATATTTGCAGAGAACACAGGTTTCTTCTGCTGAGCCACCACTCAAGCTGGGTTGGCTGTGAAAAGAAAGAAAAGAAAAGAAAAGAAAAGAAAAGAGCTTGGAAAAGTCACTTATTGGAAAAAACAACCTTAATTTCCCACTTGGATTGTTCCAAATTACGGTAGAAACAACAACAATGTTGTTTACAAATTTCATTTCATTTCCCTTCCCTACCTAAGCTGGGATTTGATTGTCTAGGCTCTGAGTTAAAACTCTGCTTCACGCTATCCCCCATCCCTGAAGTTTCTACTACTTGTAATTTTTGTTTGGTGGTTTATGTTGATCAGGCTTTAATGTCTTTTTTTAATATTTTAATATGCAAGTTTTTTTTGAATACATTTTTTAAAAAGTTTTTTGAATGCATTTTTAAAAAGTTTTTGAATACATTTTTTAAAAGGATGGCAGTGGTCAGCAGGTCATGCTTCTGCATGACGTCGTCGCTGTCCTGCTGCCATCTCATTGCAAAGTGTCTCACTTGCACAGTATTGCAAAATGGAAAAAATCCATTTTGTATTTCCAATCATGTGGCACTCCTGTACTTAATATTGTGCATAAGCCGCGGAAGTGCAACTGCGACACTTCCTGCCCCACCAGAGCAATGGCAAATGCCTGGCTGCACAGTGGAAGGAAGAGGTGGGGCCATCATGCTCCCTTCCACAGAGAGTGAGCAGGTGCAGAGGGGAGTGTTGCAGGTGCACTCCAGACCCAGAATTGTAGCAGGATGATGTGGAAGAGCATTGTCGTGTGGAAATAACCCTAGTGAATAGATTCATTCAGCTTTTGATAACATTTATTCTACCTCTGAGTTAGCCAGGAATACAGAATATCTTTTGGAATATTCTAATCTGAACACTGGTGTAGCAAATGTGGATGTTGTCCTCTGCTTTCCCCTGCATAGCAACCTTTAGCAGCTTGCGTTTGCAGTCTGCAATTTTAACCAGAATTCTGGTCCCCAGATAAAAGGTAGGAAAAATTTCTAGTTCTCACACTGGTTCATGACATGTCATTCCTTTGAAAATTTAGAAATACAACCTTTGCCTCAGTCAGAGTTCGGATTCCTGTTCCTTACTAAAGCAGTTGGCCATGTTTGGTCCATTTGTGTGGACCTCTCTTTCAGTTAGGCCACAAACCTGGTTATGAAGTGTAACACTTCCCTATGGTTTAACAGATTTTGCAGTATGTTAAAAAACAAACAAAAAACAAAACAAACTCAAATTAATTATATCCAAGGTCCACTTAGGTAGTGTAACTACCACAACTCTTGCTCGCTATTTTCTTCAGGCAGAGGTGAGAATACACTTGATCTTTATAAATCCAGACACAGCAGGATTGGCTGAAGATGAGACAGCATGAGGGAAAGAATTTCTACAAGCAAAGCATCTGGCCCTGCACCACCAGACTCACAAGGTAATCAAAATTGTGGCATTTTCATTCTAAGGCAAAAAGGCAGGGTTTACAGCTGGAAAATAACTAATCACATTCAAGATGTAAATGAATCCATTCTTGGGAGAAAGTTGGGATATAAATTCAATAAATAGATAAAATATATTCTCAACAGCAAAATAAACAATTTTGCTGCAGTTACATTAAATCTACTCTGGGATCATTTAGTGTGTAGTACGATCCAAGGTATCTGGAGGAACTGGGGTGGGGGGAAGGAGAGGAAGTTGTAAAATGGTTTGCTGTCATCAAGCAACTTCAACTTACGGCAACCCTATAAATTAGAGACCTCCAGGTTACCCTGTCCTCAATCACCCTGCTCAGATCTTGCAGACATAATGGCTGTGGCTTCCTTGACTGGGTCTATCCACTGTAATGTGGTCTTCCTCTTTTCCTACTGCCTTTTACTTGCCAACCATCCTTGTCTTTTCTACTGAGTCATGTCTTTTCGTGATATGTCCAGAATGCGATAGTTTCTGTCTCTCAGTTTCATCATCTGGGCTTCTAGAGAGAGTTCAGGTTTGATTTGCTCAAGGACACATTTATAGTTGATGATGATGATGATGATTGTTGTTGTTGTTGCTGCTGCTAATATTATTATTTTGTGGTCCGGGATATCTGCAGAACTCTCTTCCAGCACCACATTTCTCATGAGTTAATTCTCTTCCTATCAGCTTTCTTCATTGTCCAGCTTTCACAACCATACAAAAAAAAACGTGGAAATTCAACAACAATGTATAATGGTATGTGATTATGATTGGTATATATGCTGCTGCAACACATCTGCATGACTTTGACTCTCAGTATCACATTCAATGACATTTAAAAGCTTAAAGATAATGGAAGAGAAATCATCAGACCTTGGTATTTAAAAGCACTAATGCAGAATACAAGATCACAATGAGCCATGCAAGTATTTCTATTTGACATTAACTGCACACAGGCACACAGACACACACCCACACACAAAACTCAAGAAGAAGAGAGACCAAATGAACAAATACTTAGAAACACATTGGGTATTTTATAGTATGGCTATCTATATCTTAACATTAACAAACTCACAAGACTTGTTAAAAAAAGGGGGGAGTCCCCCATGGCCTGGAATAATTTACTTCATCTTGAAAACATTGGCTAGAATCCTGTTGGTATCTTAAGCATGAGTCAATTCCCTTACAGATGCAGTTGTACATTTTTCTCTGATGAGGAACAGCCACTTTCAGTTCAAGTTTACAGAAGAAGAGCTGCACACTTAGTGCCATTACCCACGGATGTGCATCCACATTGTACATGCAAATTTGGTTGTGCATCCACCTGCACATATGATACCTTGATTGAGTTGCACAATATTGCCATTTGGTACAACGGCTGCATGGAAGAGTGAATGTGAAACCTTCCATGCTCTTTGCAAACCCAATGTGGATCCCACCAACTGATAAAAAACCCTACATTCTACAATAGCAGTAAGGTCTGTAGCAAATATCTTTGGCAGGGTAGCTATACTTCATCAGAGTTGGTGGTGGTGAGGGTCATAGACTGCTCTTTTTATTTTTCACATTGTTATCAAGCACATTTTACATTATCTAACAAGAAGGAAGTTTTTACATTACTTGAATTCTGAACTGGACAAATGTTATTTTGCAAGTGCATGTTTTATGTATTAAAAAGGGTCTGATAGCTTCAGAGAAAAGGTCTACCATTGTTAATAGATATGAGAACCTCAGCATCAGGTCTTCCAAGAAAACATAGACCTGGGCCATTTTTGCACTTGACTGGTATAGTGGTATTATTCTACTTTCAATATCCTATGGAATCCTGGGGTATGCAGTTCAGAGAGGGGCCTTTGAGGTAACATTTATATGGGCTGTCTACTGGTTTAGGGAGGCTCTCCTCTCATACAGAGAGTCCAAGTCTGGTATATGGATTCTCAGTAGAAGCAGTTACTTAAACTTCTTCCTGACTAGCTGGATGTACACCTACCTATGTGCATTACCATAAAGAAACAAATTTAGAATTCTGGAGGCAAATATCCTTGTTCCTCCCCATGGACACCCTTCAGTACAAATAGGCATGTAGATGAAATTTACGTGCTTCTTTCTCAAATGAATAATTTATTTCCCAAACGTAGAGGAACACTGGACTAAACTATAGGTTTGTCCCCATGCTCAGTGTGCCTATGCACACTGTACTGTTAGAGGATATCTCTCTTAATGGAAAGTTATTTCAAGATTATTTGTATCTCCCATGCCGGGTCATTCCATGGACGCATCTACCAAACCTATCAGACCCCTTTGTTCTACTGGTAACCTAGGTAGGAAGTCCTATATTCCAGACATGCAATTATTTCATTGTGACTTTTTTTTTTGTATTTTATTCCAGAGCTTGTCCATGAGCTTGTTCAGAAGAAGATGGTGAGGGAAATATTCAGTCTTTGTAGTGTTGCTTCACAAAATACATGCACACACCAAAAAAAGAAGAAAAAAAAGAGAGAGAAAGCAGTGTTATTGCCTATTGGATTCTCTCTCTCTCTCTGTCTCTGTATGCATGTGTGTGTGTGTGTGTGTGTGTGTGTGTGTGTGTGCTATATGCTATATGGATCACATTTTCTAGACTCATTTTTACCACATGGGATGCTCTCATTAGGACATACGCTGAAAATGAGAGAGTCAGCAAATGGCACATAAGGGTGCATAACACAAATATGCAGAGATGGCAGAATTTCTCTCTTTGTGTAAACTAATAGTTGCAGTTGCTGGCAGCTTCAATTTATGCTGAAGCTCCAGTCTGAACGCACAGCTTTGCTTCTCTTGCTCTCAGCACAATCTGCTACTTCTACTTTCTTTTATAAAACAAGTACCAGTGCAATGTAAGAAAGCACAGCTAAAATATGCATTCTCAGATACTGGTGGCAAAAAGGCTTCTCACTTGTGACTCTTCTTTACTGTATTGTTCCTCCACCTTAGAGAACCTGCAGCAATTGGAATGGAAGTCACATCAATCTCTAACATCTTGGCAACATGGCCACCCCAATATACAAGGCAGAGCAAAAAATGCCTCGAGCTCCCCTCCCCTGAAGTAAAGATGCATACTATTGAAAGCCAGCTAGGTGATTTGGGCAGATGGGACTTGAAAATCAACAATTTCCCCATCCCTACCAATAAAATAATCAACAGCTAACAATTTGACATCCTTTTATGATATCTAACATATGGATGTAATTCTTGACTAAGTATCTTCTTGAAGCTTTACTAGTAAAGATTCAACTCAAACCTGAACTTCTAAAATTTGGTCTGACTGATGAACAGACTGATAAAAAGTTGGGAAGAATCTTTCACTACATGTCCATGGCAGCGAGACTACTATACGCTCAGAAATGGAAAACTGTGGCTATTCTTTTGCATGAAGACTGTCTGTTGAAGATGCTGGATTTGGCAGAAATAGATGAATTACCTGCTTTAGTTAAGGAAGGCTCTTTGGTTAAATTTAAAAATGATTGGAATAAATTGATTGTATATCTAAGAGCCTGTTGGGTGGGAGTCAGTTACTGGTTTTGAAGGCTAAACTTATAATTATTAAATACTAGGCAGTAGTGTGATAATGATAGACACACTCAAAGAAGTATATTTTATAAACTATCTTAGAACCAAAAGCTGGTGAGTTAGAAGTTATTTACATGCATTTTCAGCCCCTTTTTAGTTTAGTTGTAGTCTAGCTTAATTTAGTATTAGGTTAGATAGTAGAGTTTCCTGGTCTGTTTACTTACTGTTCGTCTTTTTAATCCCCTATATGTTGTTTTATGTATTGAATACATGTTAATAAAAATATTTTAAAAATATCTTCTTGAAGGAAGCAATAAGTAATTTTAGCCAATGTTCATCCCATTGCATAAAAGTCTTTGAAATCCATATTTTGAAGCCTATTCACAATTCAGGACTTATTCTTTGCAAAATTTGCACATGGCTGCTTTGCAACAGAAAACATATTTTTTTGAGAAGGAAAATAGATACTCTATGCAGAAAATAGTATTTCTATGCCAAATCTGCACAGAATATATTTTCTGCACCAATCAACCGTGCATAAATTTTGCACAGAACAATTCCCTAAATACAACATTTTCTGCATAGGAAACAGCATTTTCTATATGACAAATAATATTTCTGCATAGAAAATGCTGTTTTTTGAGCAAATCAACCACAAGCATTTTTTGTACAGAATAGATCTTGAACTACAAAGATTCTTATCAGTCCAGGATTTATCTCATAAGGGTTCTCATCATGCACGCGCACACGCACGCGCGCACACACACACACAAGGTTTTATTAAAACCATTTTTGAATATTTTCAAATATTTTTTCTAGGGATGGGACAAATCCAGAATTTTCCAGATCTGAATCCCTGGAAGGTTCTGGGAATCCATGAATCTCAAATCTTTTGAATCCTTTTTTAAAAAAGGGTTTAAAAAGCAAGGGAAAGAAGGATAATCTGGGGTAAGATATACTCTCTCAGCCTTAGCAAAAGCCTGGGCAAAGGTAAACCTCCCTCTGAAGAAATCTGGCCAGGACAATTGTCATAGTTTTGCCTCAAGATCTCCCCAAATTGAACATGACCTGAAGGCCCTTTTTACACAGGCAGGAAAATGTTGATTAATCCCACTTTTTCCTGCCTGTGTAAACAGGGCCACATACTACAGTACAGAGATAATCCAGATCAAAACTGGATTTTCTTTGCATAGCTCCTTATAGCACCCTGGGGTTTGTAGTTTGATGATGCACCAGCACACTTTGGCAGAGAAGGCTGTGAAACCTTGTAAAACTACAAACCCCAGAATTGTGTATGAAAGAGCTTTGCATGGGAACTATGCAAAGGAATCTTTCAGCTGTCCTTGAAATCTCAAGAAGACTGCACCTTCCAGTCAAGTCTCAAGTCCTGCAACAAGGCACTTTAAAAAAAACACCAGCCTCTAGTCCAGTGTCAATTCTGCACCCTGCAGTCTCAAGTCAAGTCTTATATCCTGCAACAAGACACTTTAAAAAAAACCAAACCAGCCTCTAATCCAGTCTCAATTCTTTATCCTCAAGTCCAGTTTCAAGTTCTGCAAGGGACTTTCAAGTCAAGCCTCTACTCCAGTCTCAATTAATTCCCAATCCCTACCCTCCAGTCTCAATTCAAAAGAATAGAGAATAATTATATTACCTTGCAGAGGAAAGCAGCTGTGGGCACAGGCAGCCCCAGTGGGCACAGGCAGCCTCAGTAGACAGAGGCAGGCAGCCCCAGCGGACACAGGCAGCTGAGTGGGCACAGGCAGCATGAGCAGACACAGGCAGCCAAGCGGGCACAGGCAAGCAGTCCCAGTGGACACAGGTCACCAAGTGGGCACAGGCAGGCAGTCCCAGTGGACACAGGTGGCTGAATGGGCACAGACAAGCAGCACCAGACACAGATGGCTGAGTGGGCACAGACAGGCAGTCCCAGCAGACACAGGCAGCCAAGCAGGCACAGGCGGCATGAGTGGACACAGGCAGGCAGCCAAGTGGGCACAGGCAGCATGAGCAAGCGGGCACAGGCAGGCAGCCCCCCAGGCACAGGCAGCCCAAGTGAATACAAGCAGCCTCCAGTGCGCATGTGACTTTATGCCACGATTTTCGTGTGTCCAGGGGCCCACCGGCCACTCAGCCTTTGGCATGTCCTAGAGGCACCAGTTTTTAAAAACAATTTTTCCTTTCTGCTACATCTGGTTTGTCATATGGCTCATGAGAAACCATGACAGACATTTCACTTCTCAATATATTCTAGCTATAGGTTTATAATCAGGTACTGGTCTTGTGGAAGGAGGTACACTGGCCTACATGTGGCAATCACTGGATGAAATTGTGTGACCTTGCTTCTGCCCCACTTCTGATAGGCGTCAGGCCCACTGACCCCAGCATTTATACATGTCATTGATTTTCAGCACAGAAAATAGTGCTGAACTGAAATATTAAATGTTTACTTTAGATAGATTAGAATACAACCCCAGATGTAATTTCTGAAATTGTTAGCAAAGGCCATTATTACTCCGCGGGAAAAACTTACCTACTTGCCATCTCCCCTTGTGTGTCTGATCTCCCAGGCATCCCAGTCTCCAACAAACTATTTGGTTGGTGGATTTGAAAGATTCGGTTTGCCTATTTTGGTGCAGGAATTCAGATTCATGAGTCTTGACTCCTTGCCGAGGATTTGAGGATTCAGTTGGCCCATCCCTAATTTTTTCGATTCATAGAATCATAGAATCATAGAAATGTAGAGTTGGAAGAGACCACACGGGCCATCCAGTCCAACTCCCTACCATGCAGGAATACCCTCAAAGCACTGCCGACAGATGGCCATCTAGCCTCTGCTTAAAAACCTCCAAGGAACGAGACTCCACTACACTCCGAGGCACCATATTCCACTGCCGAACAGCTCCGACTGTCAGGAAGTTCTTCCTGAGGTTCAGGTGGAATCTCCTTTCCTGCAGCTTGAATCCATTGCTCCTTGTCCTGGTCTCTGGAGCGGCAGAAAACAAGCCCTCTCCCTCCTCTACATGGCATCCCTTCAAATATTTAAACATAGCTATCATGTCCCTTCTTAACCTTCTCTTCTGCAGACTGAACATACCTAGCTCTCTAAGTCTATCCTCATAGGGCATGGCTTCCAGGCCTTCACCATTTTGGTTGCCCTCCTCTGGACCTGCTCCAGCTTGACCATGTCCTTCTTGAATTGGGGTGCCCAGAACTGGACACAGTATTCAAGATGAGGTCTAACCAAAGCGGAGTAGAGTGGTACCAGTATCTCCCTCGATCTAGACACCATACTCCTATTGATGCAGCCGAGAATTGCATTGGCTTTCTTGGCTGCCGCATCACACTGCTGACTCATGTTCAGCTTGTGGTCTATTAAGACTCCTAGATCCCTTTCACACGTACTGCTATCCAGCCACGTGTCCCCCATCCTATATTTCTGCATTCCATTTTTTCTACCTAAGTGTAGGACCTTACACTCCTCTCTGTTGAATTTCATTTTGTTAGCCTTGGCCCAGCTCTCCAATCTGTCCAGGTCATTTTGAATTTTGATCCTGTCCTCTGGCGTATTAGCAACCCCTCCCAATTTGGTGTTATCTGCAAATTTGATGAGCATGCCCTCTATTCCTTCATCCAAGTCCTTGATGAAAATATTGAACAGCACTGGGCCCAGGACAGCACCCTGTGGCACCCCGCTAGTCACTTCTCTCCAGGATGAAAAGCAGCCATTGGTGAGCACCCTTTGGGAACGGTCAGTCAACCAGTTACAGATCCACCTGACAGTAGCCCTGTCCAGCCCGCATTGTATTAGCTTCTTTGCAAGAATGTCATGGGAAACTTTGTCAAAGGCCTTACTGAAATCGAGATATGCTACACCCACAGCATTCCCTTCATCTATCAAGCTAGTAACTCTATCATAAAAAGAGGTAAGATTAGTCTGGCATGACTTATTTTTGAGAAATCCATGTTGACTTCTCGTGATCATCGCATTGCTTTCTAAGTGATTAGAAACTGACTGCTTAATGATCTGCTCCAGGATCTTTCCGGGTACTGACGTCAGGCTGACTGGTCGATAATTATTTGGGTCCTCTTTTTTTCCCTTCTTGAAGATGGGGACAACATTTGCCCTCTTCCAGTCTGCTGGAACTTCTCCTGTCCTCCAAGATTTCTCAAAGATTATAGCAAGCGGTTCTGAAATGACCTCTGCCAGTTCTTTTAATATCCTAGGATCCATTCCTAAAGCAACATTTCCTGAATTAAGTAGACAGCTCACTATATCTAATGATAGGGCCAAACCTGCTTAGAAGGATTGAGTGGAATGGACCACAAGAATTATGAGAAAGTGTCTCACAGAGTCAGGCTATTGGACCATGTAGTTCAGTATTGCCTACAATGACTACCTGCAACTCTCCAGAGTTTTAAACTGGAATGCCTGTGATTGAACCTGGGACCCTCTGCTCTAGTTTAGTTTATCACTAAACTATTATTGCGCCTGAGAAGGGGGAAGCCACCGTATCACAATGAACGTACTGCTTTTCTGTGATTTCTGAAGCTAAGCATGGCTGACTGTGGTTAATATATGAATAGGAGACCATTGGGTAATTCCAGGGATCTCCAAGTAGAATTAGGAAAAAAAACAAACCTCAGCAGGTAATCCTGGACAACTGTTGCTAGCTAGGTGAAAATGCTGAGCTAGATGGACAAACAGGAAAGGAAAAATATTGTTGTGCTTCTAATGGCTTCTCTGTAAGAGGAAAAAATAGCACTCCAGCTTAATGTACTTTGAAACTGAGAGGTGTGTTTTGGGGATGGGAACCCAAATGAGTTCCTTCATTGATCTTTCTGAACACCTTTAACATGATCACATATATGGGAACTGAAATCCAGATTTTCAAGAGTTATATCCTGGGCTTGGATGGGCAAATCTATCAGTTCTGTGTCCCTTCCATTTGATTTAAAAAAAAATCTGAGAAAATAGTATACTGCAATAAATTTTTTCTCATTTTGGAATTTTTTTTACTAAAAAAATTGTTTGTACAAAACTGCTGTGTGTGTGTGTGTGTGTGTGTGTATGTGTGTGTGTGTAAAAACCAAACGCAATATATTTTTCACAGAATTGATTGTCTTCTCTATAAAATGTTGAGTACTACCTAAAAAAAGTTTTTTGCAGAAATGATGTGTTTTTGTTTGCTTGCTTTTTTGGCAAAGAAGTACCAGAATCATAAAAATGCACAGCACCCTAAATCTCACTCAGTGGGGAGAAAGCCTTTGAAATTCTTCACTCTTCCATGCAGAATGTCATAGCAAAGTTTTAGTTCTATAATGTAGAATTTATCGCACAGGTATTATGTGAC
The DNA here is from genome assembly GCA_030412105.1 of Cyclura pinguis. Taxonomy (NCBI): domain Eukaryota; kingdom Metazoa; phylum Chordata; class Lepidosauria; order Squamata; family Iguanidae; genus Cyclura; species Cyclura pinguis. The sequence goes on along the minus strand of CM059599.1, from coordinate 294,308,093 downwards.
AAGATACTCACTTTATTTGCTTGTGTTGTTGTTTTCTTGTAAACAGGCCAGAGAATATGCATGAGTTATCCCACAACAGGCTCAGCAGTTAAAGAGCGTTTCCTGTTCCCATTGTCAATAATAAACAAGCCTTTGTAGTGTATATGGGAGCTATGCTGCTGATGCCCATAAATTTGCACTGTTCCACTGTCACAGCATCTCTTAGGGAAGTGTATTATGTACATATCTGTTGGCTGTAAAGATTAAACTTTTAATCAGATAGAAAAGAAACAAATCTCTTCTCCTACTTACCCTTAATAAAACACTACAGCTTTCTGTTCAGTTTTAATCCATAAAGCTGCATCTTGTTATAATTATTTCAAATGCACATCTCCAGTTCTTAACAGACCGCAAGTATATTTTCTGTGTCTAACAAAGTGGTACTCCATTGAATTAACCATTAAAAAAGCCAGGACCAAATGTGTCAGCTATCCTTATTAGGCCAGATTTATAGAAGAGCTTATTCACCACTGTGTTCCTTCTAAATGTAGTTTCATTTAATGGCGATAAACTATTCAAAACATTAATGAGCTTAGGTCAGGATGCAGTTGCTATGTTGATCCCATAAATGGAAAGGAGGATAAAAAATGACACCCTCACCCTCATCCAGCAACTCCTTGAAGGTATCAAAGTTCTGATGAGCCCATTTGGTCTCTGTAACTATGAGGGCTTTCCACTGAAATTAATAAATAGAAAAGGGATGTGAAGGTATCTTGCTGCTGTTAAGATCTTAATCAAGGCTTGCCATCTCAGCATTTAAGGCAACATCTCAAGGATTCTCCAGCCCCCTTTAGAGATCTCATCTCCAGCACAAGGCTGAAACATTAATACTTGCCCTATTGCAGTTTTGGATGCTGCACAAAATATACTTTGTGCACAATTCCTGTCTCTGCACAAAATTAGTCTCTCCCGTCCTTCTGAAGCTAAGTAAACACACAGCAAGCAAATAGAACAGGCTGATTGATCACAAAGACCCAAACAACTTTTCCACTACTATTTCTGCAAGGCATCAATTATCACATTTTTAATCCTGTTCTGTTTGTATAAATCTACATAAACCAGTCATAAAATGTGCAATTTTTCTCCAGTTTTTTTTTTAAAAAAGCATTCAATCTTCTGACAGCTCATGATGAGATCTCCCACAAATTTTTCCAGTTTGCTGGGAGACAATGGCCATTTCCACACTACACTCTTGTAGCACAATTATTCCACTTTCAACATCCTATGGAATCCTGGGGTTTGTAGTTTGGGGAGGGGACAGCTATAAGAGTGTAGTGCAGAAATAGCCAATGAATCATGTCAGATTGTGTCCCTGAGAAAGATACACTTATAGAAATGGAAAGATATAAGCATAGAACTACCAGTTTCACTGAAAAGAGCAGGGAAGTATACTCACAGGAATGGGCAGGGGTGGACTGGAGTCCAAATGAGCTATATCTTGTATCAAATTTGATGGAAAGAAGCAAAGCAACATTTAATGTTTTACCCTGAATTTTCTCTGGGAAAATAAGAAAAGCACCACTTTTAAAACTCATTTAGGCAGGTTAATTAGTGCATCAGAAGCACCGAGGGAAGATTCTCACTAGACCAGTTGTATAGGTTAAAAAAAGAGAGCGAATACCTTCATAGTTTTAGATATGGAGGGCATGTTAATGCAATGTTACTCGAAATGTTTGGGTATTATAGCCAGAAAATAAGAATCAGGGCCATGTTCAGAGAGTTTTAAAATGGAAAACATCAAATTACACCACTTAATTTTTTCTATTACAAACTTTGCTTTAGTAACTCCATTGTGTATTTCCACGATTATTTCATTTTCTCCTTAACCTTTTAATCTACATTCTAGTGAGATCCATTAGCAATGAACTGCCAAAAGAAATATTATACAAGGGTTATAAATTCAGACTCTTTTAAGTGCAGCATGAGTACTTGTCTTTCATTCTACAGCTCAAAATAGGATCTAGTGTCTGAGCTGTGTTTTAGATGCTATTGACTGAAGAATATTTTTTAAAATAAAAAGGTGATCCACCTAGAGAGATTTCAGAGACAGTTACATTGAGGACAAAGGCTTCCAATGGTAAGGTGTAAACACGAAGGCTGAACAGCATTTTCTGACAAAACAGGTGTGATAGAGGGCCATTTTTAAACAATTTCTGAAGCAGTCTATGTTTATACCATATTTGCCAGCATATAAGATGCACCAGTATATAAGATGCAGCCTATTTTCAAACAGTATTTTTTCAGGATTTTCCCCCCCTAATCTCCCATATTTCACATCTAGGCATTCCTGAGGTACCCCCTCACTGGCTAATGAGCTCCCTTGGGTGGCGTGATTACCTTGTACAGCTTAGCTTAGAGCAGTAAATGCTCTTTGTGGGCATGTTCTGTGGCAGCAGCTATGGCGGTGGCTGCCAAGCCAAACCACCCTTTGGAAAGTTGAGAAAAGATTGCGCGAGGAAGAAGGGAAGGAGGAAGGGAGAGAAGGGAGGTGGGGCTAGGCTGATCCCAGGAAAGGGAAGAGTGGGGCTGTGTCATGGAGCAGTGGCAGCAGCAGTCAGGGAATGCCTAGACATGAAATTTGCTGGCGTGTAAGATGCACCGGCATATAAGACGCGCTCCCCTTTCAAACAGTATTTTTTGGGGACCCTGAACCAGGGTCTCCTCCTGCAAAAATTGCTCTGTCAACTAAAATTATACCACACTCCACTTTGGCAGCAAACTAGCAACTTTGAACTGTTATTTATACTGTTATTTGAAGAGATCACCACAGAAACAAGAGACAATGGCCCTCACTTGAACTTTATAATAGCAAATTTATGCTCATTAAGTCCCTGTTTAGATTGTGCTTCCCATTTGGTTATACAGGATCTTCAGTGCCTCGTGTGGACCCAATGATGAGTGTGAGGCTGCACATTTAGCTAGAAAGAATGCAGGTTAGATTGTTTTGGAATAGAAAAGGCCACAGCTTTAATGTTTAAAGCTGAATAGGTTTGGCCCACAGCATGGGCCTGGATCCACATGCTTGTCAATGGAAACTCATTCACCTCCTGGGTAGTGCTGGAATGACAGCTGTGGAAATCCACAGGGCAGAAGCCACTGTGTGGTTCCCCTGGCACCGGAGAGTGTGGCAGAGCCATCTGGCCTTGAGCTGAGCATGATTTGGTTGCCTACATCCCCTAGACCTTTCAAAGGGATCCCCAGCACTGGGTATGGTGAGTGCACAGGACCCATTTACATGCAACACTCAATCCAGCCCATGTGCCAAAATTGCGAAAAATAGTGACAATCAATATTAGGACTGTGAGATTAGCAAGAAACAGTCTTTTATACAAAAGCACAGACATTGATGTAGGGTGGGTAGAGATGGCTAGTGAGCCAACTCATGTGAACATGATGGGGAAACAGCTTCTATGGGCTTGGAAGAGGAGCTGAATGAAGCCTTCACTGTCAGTCTTGCCCCTGCCAGCCAACCAAACTGCCTCTGATTGGCTGACCTTCCTGCGCCGTGCCAGAGCCTGGGAAAAGTGTGTGGGCATCTGGAAAACAGAAACAGTCCCAGCTCCTGCAAGATGGCACCCATCCTTGCTGCAACAGTTGACAAATTGGTGCTCCTAATGAAAATGCACTTGTATTTGGTGAGAGGGAAGCAAATCATGCTTATGCTGTCCACTCACGCAGCTACTTGTCACTCCCTGGGAGCATCCACTGAGAAGGCTCTCCCTTATCTCTGTATAGTTTATTGTTCATGTAGATGTTCATGCAGGTTCAATGTGGGATACATTGAATTTTGTGCTACTGCTTATGTACATATCTGAGAGTAGCATTGCAAGACTAGATATGCTGAAAGGGTCAAGGAAGGGAAAGGTGCCTTTAGGGCCCTCCTTCCCCCTGGCATAGGAGATCATAGGAGAATACTATCCAGACTTAGCAGATGTATTTGTATGACATATACTTGTGAGATCATCAAGAACAATGACCTCAAAATATGAAAAGAAGTTCCATGAACAACTGTACTTGAAACATGAGTGGATTTTTTTCCAGAATATATTTTACTCTTTTTTGAGAGCTACCATGGTGTAATGGTTTGAGCACTGGACTGGGACTCTGGGGACTAGGATTCAAGTCCCTCCTCAGCCATGGAAAACATTGAGTGACCCTGGGAAAGTCACATTCTCTCAGCCTCAGGGAAAAGCAAATGCAAACCCCCTCTGAACAAATCTTGCCAAGAAAACCCCATGACAAGATAACCTTATGGTTGCTAGAAGTCAGAAATAATTTGAAGGCACACAACAACACAAATGAAAGATTAAGAGAAGTGATAAGACAAGGAAGGATAAAAATACCTGAATGGGAAGTTAGAAAGAGAGAGAATAGGGAATCTCCCTTGCTAGAAAACTGAAAAATAAGAAGAGGCAAAGAAGGAGCAGAAGAGGTAGAAAAAGGATGAATCAGAGAAGGGATAGCACTTGCACGCACACACACACACACACACAAGATGGAGTGATATAGTGCAGGTATGTAGTGCTAGTAGGACAGTTGTTATTGCAAATAGTTCTTCACAGTGGCTGCTGCTGGAAGGTATAATTTCAAGTACCTGTAAGAAAATCTACATGCATAAGGATCATACGGAGGGAAAAACCTGTTAGAAATAGATATTTTTCTGAAGTGAAAGTAAGTGTTGTTGTTGTTGTTGTTGTTGTTGTTGTTGTTGTGTATCTTCAAGTCGTTTCTGACTTATGTAGACCTTAAAGTGAACATATTCTGGGCTTTACTGGGGCTGAAAGTATGTAGCATGCCCCAGGTCATCCACTCAGTGGGTTTTCCTGGCCAAGTGGGGAATTGAACTCTGTGTTCTAGGGATGTAGCCCAATGCTCAAATCACTACAACATACTAGAAGACAAGTAGGCAATGCTGAAAAATATTGAAGCAATTTGCTCATCTCAGTGATCTTCTAAAAATTTTTTGCCATATTACCTGACACTGAACTAAATCCAGTTGTTTGTCAGAGTCAGAGTAGACCTGCTGAAACAATTGGGCTTACCTAACTGTTGATTTATCATGTTTCCACTGATTTAAACGGGTCAGTTGGGACTGACAATTAGATTTAGCCCCTTGTAACTATCTGTGATCAGAGTCAATCATATGTCAGCTGCCCCATTTTAAAATTTATCTCTAAATTTTCACTGCTTTAGACAACTGAATTGGGACAGAGACTGAAGATCCAGGGCAACTATGGTAATCATGTGGTTCTCCAGAAGTTGAACTCCAAGTCTTATCACTCAAAAAACATCTGGAGGGCTGCCTGACTTTCACATCCAGTCTAGGAAAAGAGAAGAGAATGTTGTAATACAGAAGAATTATATTCTGCTGCATACCTCTAGTATTTTGAAGCCTCTGGTTCATCATTACGGTAATTGCAGTCCTCATTTGCTACCCATCATGTTCAATGTATCTTGCAGCAAATGTGGAAAGCAGTGCTGTATCTAAGGGGGGAAGGTATATAGCTGGAGAAATGGATAAAATACAGTCTACTCTGCTTTATCTAAAGATGCACTTGAAATTTAAAGTATACTAATAGATTCTAAGGTGCTTTCTGGCTGTTGTTACCACCACTCTTTTGCCTTTGGAAAAAAAAGTGTGCTTTAAAGATAGCCTCACTGAAATATAATGATCCTTCAGTCAAGATTGATATTTCTGCAAAAATGTTCACCACTATTGAATTCAAACAGTTTTAAATAAAAATATGCATTATATATGATTCATTAATGTCTGGTTTGTATGAAGTAGTACTGTTGTAATGTTTAAGTAGGGCTGAATAAGATGAATGTGTGCTTTCTTCACGATCAGCACTAGCAGACTATTACATTTACTCTGCCAATATTATTAATTTCCCCAGCACTATTTTATCTGTAAATGTTTGCATTCAAAAGGCCAACACATCTATTTGTGAAAGCTACCAACAGATAGCTAGGTTTTAAAAATACATTTGCCCTTTTTTGATTTATTGCAATGGTATGCTGCTTGGTGATATTTTCTGACATTGGTACACACTGTGAAGTTCATCACAGAAACATATTCTGCATGTGAATATTCAAGTTGGGTACGGGAGAGGAACACAAATCTTTACTAGGTTTGAAATGGTACTGGAATCTTTGGGCTTCTGTTTTGTAGTACAGTCATCCTTTCGCATTCGCTAGGGTTAGGGGCACAGGACCCCCGTGAAAGTGGAAAAACTGTGAATAACTCTAGGCCCTCCTAAACCATATTTAACATACACACAAAAAATATGATCATCATGTTCAACCCACTGTGGATTCCTTTGAGATATCAGGGTTCCTTCTCAAGGCAGAAGTGGGTGGCTGGTGGGGCTTACTGCCACCTCCACTGCTGCTCCACACCATTGTTAATAGGAACTTACAAGGCTTGTTTGCAGTTTCTCAGTCTCATGAGGCTATTAAAAATGGCATAGGGAGACAGCAGAGATCACAGTAAATAATCCATGAATAGTTAAATCCACAAAAGTGAAATCCACAAATGTGGAGAACTGACTGTATTTGCACTAATTCACTAAAGAATCTCTGTAAAAGGAGGGGTATTCATGCTAACAATTAAAAAAACCCTGGACAGCTAGTCCATCTTGTTATCCTTTGCATATTTTCCACAATAAAGAAGAAGTTGAAAGTGAAGATGGGAAAACTAGAGACTGCTATGAGTGCCAGAGAAGATCACCTGAAGCCGTATAAAATTCATTAAATGAGGCAAGATAATGGGATAGTGAAAACCTAACCTGAAACTGCTCTACAGATTGGAAATATGTTTTCTCTGAGACATGAGAACTTCTGCAGATATTTATTGATTTATTATATCTTTTTCTGCTTTTCTGTGAAAAAAAGGCACTCTAGGTGATTAAGAATAGCTTTCTTTTAAAAATGATGAAAAACAAATTAAAAACACATTAAACAAGTTAAGAACAAATTGGACAATGAAACTAGTTAAACTCATCATATTAATTTAGCAATTATAATTACTACAATAGTCAGTAAAGCAGTATAAAAGTGTAAAAGGCCAGTCTGAAGAGAGATGTTTTCACACTTTTCCTAACAGTAGCAACAGTTGCAAGAATGGGGAATGAAAGTGGAAGAATGTGTTTCAGTTTAGAAGAACACAGAAGAAAGTCTTCTCCTCCATGCCCATCATGCCGACTTCCTTACCATGTGATCATATTCTTAAGAGGGCCTTCACTGAAGACAGGTTCATAGCGATAGAGGCAGTCCTTTAGTCAGACATTGGTGGAAATAGGCAGGCCCTAAGCCTTTTAGGGCTTTAATGTTTAAACTCAGCAATCTGAAATGGAAATGGGCAACCAGGACCAGTTGGATTGCCACATGTTGCACCAAATGAAGCTTCTGGACAGTCTTTCAAAGGTAGGTTCACACGATGTAGCAGTGAAGACACAATATAACTAAGAAATGGATAACTGTTGCTTAGTCATGTTGATTTACAGAAGGCTGCAGCTAATCCACTAAATAGACTTGTGCAAAAGAATTCCTTGCCATGGCTACCACCAAGGACTTCAGAGAATCAAGGAGCATTCCCAGAACCCTGAACTTTCAGAGGGACTCCAACTCTACCCAGAGCGTATTCAATTTCAATCCATGAACCAGACTTTCTATTCACCAAATAAAGTTAATGACCAAAATCTAATGCTATACCAGCAACTGACTTAGTAGCATGGGGCCTTCATCCTCTCTCCAAGCCCTTCTCCTTATCCCATGAGCTACTGCCATAATCTGAACAACCCCACTGCATCCTGGCTATTATACTATGTATTCCTCTAAGAGCTTCCTTTTGAAAGACTTAGTTGATGCATTTGTCTCTCAGGCTCAGAGATTAACAAATTACTACGTTAAGCTCTTCCTCATATCTCATCACATTGGCAAAATATGGAAAATCTTTTGAATAAGAAGGAAAATGATTTTTGCCCAAGGTTCAATGGGCTTGTCTCAATACACATTTCCCAGATTATCTGTGGGCTGAGCATAATTTGTACATATAGCATGCATAGAAGAAGTACACATTTCAAACTGAAGGACTGTTTTATGGGGTTGCAATTACCGTAAATCCTCAAAATTTCAAGGGATGATGATAGGGTTTAGAACATGATGCCCATTTCAGAAGAACATTTGGGTCAGGTGTCAAAAGGTTTACAAAATTCATTCCACCCTTGTAGCTGGAGAGGGTGTGTGTGTGTTTGCATGCATGTGTGCATTAGGGCTTGTGTATCCTAAACAACAACGTCTGACCATGCCATATAACAATACACCTTTAAAATTTACAAGACTTACCTTCAAAAACAGGGCGGTGGTGTTTATGGAAAATTTTCACAGTCCTGCCAAATGTTAACAAAGAAAATTATTTGGAAAGCTAAAATTCTGGTTAAATTCTTGATGCAACTTAAAATATAGGCTGAAACCGTGTTGGTGACAGGATTTGGAGTCATGTATATGTAATGTTTTGGACATTGTGCAAGGAGTTATTCACTAGCTCCTCAAATGATATGCCAAATTTTCCCTACCAAGGCAGCTGTGAAGGCTTGAGGACACTAGTATGGCTGCCTACTTGTCAGGGCAGGGCAGGGAAGGCAACCAGGCATCCCATTCTGGCTGCAGTTGCCACTAGGGAACAGAAATTACATCATTCTCTATGATATCTGATAGAATGGCTTCATTTCTCTTTCCTCAACTGTTACAGCACTGATGGTTTGCCTCCCTGCTCCCTCCCCTGGCCAGCAAACTCTCTGGGGCTTTACAGCTGGGTCCTGGCAATAGTAAAATTTCACTTAATTTCTTTGAAGAAATCAGTCAACTTTAAACATATATTTTATTATCAGATATGTCAAATAGAAATATGGAAAACATGGCTAAATGCCCAGGAGAGTAACTGTGTAAATCTGATGCAACAAAAGCAACCACTTTTGTTACACTTCTTGATTAAAGCAGGGGTTGTCAACACTGGCAGGGGTCCATTTGTGTTTATGCATCATCCTGATGGATTGCAACACTGCATTTTCAGTCAAAAATGTCACCTAGTTTCAACAGAAAAATTTAAATTCTTGCAGATGAGTCAATTTTGATCCCCTCTTTAGTCTTGTGGACTTGGGTGTGTGGGTAAAAGACTACAGTTATATTTTGGGGGTGTTCTTGAGGCCTTTTGGGCTACCAACTCATACTCCTGCTCAGAATCTGAATCTTGGGAATTTGGGGGAAATGGCAGGGACTTGGAAAAACCACAAAAAGGGGAATTGAATGACTACCTATTCCTCGCTGCCCACACTTTTGCATGCCTGACAGTGAGTAAAAGGGACTGCTACACGTTTTTCTCATCATACTCCTACCTGAGGAAGTAACCTCACCACTGGCACAGTGAAACAGCTCTAAAAGAGTATAGATGTTTGTTACAGTTCGCGAAAGAAGCTGTGATAGGGAATCTCTAGTCAGGGCCAGAACAACAGCTAACATTGTAGTACTTGAGGTCACGTTTCAGTAGCAGGAGGGAAAATAACTTCTCCCATTTCATAATTATTATATTACCCTTGACTGTGAATATTTGCAACCACAACATCTAATAAGAAAGTCCACTCCATACGTTCAGTAGATTGTACTTGCAAGCAAGCGCATACAGGAAAGATTGCATTCAGCTTTAGCGACTACTAGGAATGATCAGCTACATCAGCTGTCTGAATCCTTTTTTTGTATTTGATAATTTAGTACAGTACTGATAAATAATTCCTTAGGAGGTGAGGGTTGATCTGTACAGCAGTGTCCCTGTTCCTCTAAGCTGAAAGGGTACCTTACTGGTGCAAGACCATAGTCTGTGGCAAAAGTGGTAGCAAAATCCCAAGGGGATTCACCCCTCCCCCCACAGGCCAGTGAATCTACCACCTATGCCTGAATATAGACACTCCTGCATAAATGAGCTGTGTAACATATATAGTGAGAGGAAAAGCCTTTGTCCTTCTTCAAGACAGAGGGAACAGATCAGAACTCCTTTATGAATTCTTGTTTCCTGTTAGAATCTGTCTTGCATGCTTGCATTAAGAGCAAAAAATAAATCAGACCTCTCTTTACTGCTATTTGTGTGGTTTTCAACCAACCAGTCAGCTTCCAAACCGTAATCCAGCATAGGATGGAATTGTACAATGTCACAGAAGTGCCTAGGAAGAGGAGTGGGGAGGGGGTACTGGCACAGCATCAGGAACTGGATGTATTTAAAATCCTTAGAGATTTTCCCTTAGAGCAGTGCTTGTTCCCATGTCATATGGGGCAGAAAGGTCATTTTCCTTCCACTTACCTTATTATAGTCCCTTTCCGCACCTTACCTTCTTCCGGCGCTGGGGTACGGGGATCACACGAGCAACCTCCGGTGAGAGGGTCTCACTTCCAGGGTCCTTTGGCTTTGCACGAGCTGCTGCTTGCACGAGAGCCCCGCCTCTTCCTTCTCAAGCGCAGCCTGGGAGTTTCCTAGGCTGTGCTGGGGCAGGAAGTGTGACCAGCACGGCTCTGGAGGCTCCGCACACCAGGTAAGTGCGTGCGGGGCCTGGAGCAATGCACGATTGTGCATCATTTTTGGCTTCTAGCCGAAAATGAAAAGGCGTGCGATTGGCGCCTGCCGGCCCCTGGAGCATCACGCGATTGTGAGTGCGTTGTGCAGATCACTCCTCACAATTGCGTGACACTCCAGGCCCTCTTTCGCATGGAAAATGCCATGTGAAAAGGGCCTTAGCTAGGGATGCCAGAGGAATTTAACTTTCGTTCAATGTTGCACTGGAGAAAGAAGAATATTGTACAAAGCGCATTAAAAAAAAACACATCACAGTTGTCATTTTATTGTAGAATATTCCAAAATAATATGGGCTGACAGACTAGTTTTATGTACTGAAAAATTGGGAGCTGTAATTGATGTAAGTGGATAGGCCAAGTGAGAAAGCGTTTCACTAGAAGGACCCAGGGACAGCTCATTTGCAAAACAAAGACATGACTGAGATCCCATACGACCCGGCTATAAGACTGCCTTCTTTTCCTCCGCAGGGAATACTGCTCTGGGAAATAAATGGTTGGCATCATATCTTTCCCACTAACGTGGAACAAAGCAAGTATGACACTTTCTCTGTTTGACTATGCAAAACGGATGCTTAGCAGTATTTGCCTTCTTCTTTCCATTTAGATTACTCTTATTATTTTCAGATTGGCTAAAATTCTGATTGTTTTCACACTCTCCAATTTCCTGCTAATACATCAGAAGAATTCAAACTAAGTGAAGTATGAAGGGTAGGAAGCAAGTGCAAGATTTGGGTACAGTTCTGTACTTTAATACTACAACTTGAAATTCTTAATTTCATTCTTCTCTTGTGTTCAATTTCCCTACTTCATAACAAAATTTAATCGATTAACTGAGGATATTGTTGTGCTTAAAATATAACTGAGAAACTGAAGTCATAACTGCTGACAAATGGCCCTTAATTTGCCTGCAGTCCAGTCTAATAATCTATAGGAAAATACATCAACTTGTTATTTTTTATTAACCAATTGCATATTTCTCTATTTTCATAAAATCTCCTAACAATATGAAAAGTGTATATAGTACGGCCTCAGTATCTGCTAGGGTTTGGTCCAGGCCCCCCATGGATACCAAAATTTGTGGATGCTCAAGTCCCATTCTGTACAATGGTGTAGTAAAATGGTGTCCGTTATATAAAATGGCAACATCAAAGTTTGTTTTTGGATTTTGTGTGTGTGTGTGTGTGTGTTGTGTGTGTAAATATTTTCATGATGTGAAATCCACAGATTAGTTGAATCTGTGGATGTAGAATCCACAGATATGGAGGGCTGACTGTATTCAAACAGCAGTAATCTTCAGGCAGAAGCATACTGTCTACTTTGAGACAAAAGTGAATAGTTTGAATAGTCATGGGCTTTCATGCTTTCAAAGGTAGATACTTAGCCTGAATCTCAGCCAGTGGTTTGACTATGATGTCTCTCTTCTTTGAGAATATAGGTTTAGACATAATTGCCATTATTGACAGACCATTCATAAAGGAACAACTTCTTGTATGCACTTCTGGGTTTTGTCAGAGTAAAATTGCTCAAGATTTGCATTTGAATTTGAAAGGAACGTCCAGAGTATGAAACATTAGCTCTTAAAAAGAACAAAAACAAATTATATACCTCTGCAAGGAAATTATGATCTGTGTGCACAATTTAGGATTGCCAGGTCAGGATTGTCCCAGATCCTGAGACTTAGGGCCACAATGTGAGACCTAGTAGTGACCCCTTGTTATGTCATGGGGGGTGCTGGTGAAATCCTTACATTAAGCATCAACTACAGGTGCACAGAGTATGATATTCAAATAAAGAAAAGTGTAACAAATGAGGGAGATTTGTACACTCTTAGTGTTCTGTTTCAGAGGCCTTTTCCGTGCCCTATCTCTTCACACAGAGTCCAGTGGGGATCCCGTCACTGGCTCAGCTGCGAGGGGACCACGACGTGGGTGCTCCTGTCCACACTGGCTGGATCTGTGGTGAAGGAAGTGTGAGGGCCATGCCTCTTCCTTCCACAGCACAGCCAGGTACATTCCCAGGATGCACTGGGCAGGAAGTGCAGCCATCACACAGGTAAGGACAGGTAAGTGTAGGATGGTGGCACAATTGTGGGATAGGAGAAGGAAGGGACCGCAACAACATCATGCAGAATTGCCATTCCAGTCCTGTCCTTCTCCTGTCCCCATGGCGGGTTGGGAGTGTGGGGTGGAAAGAACCTGAGACTCCTCTTCCATGCCTGGAGTACCAAAGAAGAGGATCTAGGTCCTGGGTGCACACCATGCTCAGCTATGGAGGGAAGTCTTCAAGGCCTCTGGTGTAGAAATCAGTTCCCAGTTCCCAGTTACTCCCCCCCACCTCTTTCCTGAAGGTAAGGGTATTTTTAAAGACTTGCAGTGAGGAGGGGAGATGACTAGCATGGAAAAGGGGAGACTGTTTTAATCATCTGATTCTTTTTAGCATTCCAGGGATGGGGGAGCAGGAAGGGCGGTTCGCCCTGGGCGGCAGTGTTTCTGGGACGTCCCAGCCCATAGCCATGCCCCCGCGTGCCCCATGCACCACAGCCACACCCCCATGCACAGTGGCCATAGCCCTTGTGCAGTAGCGCCACCCCCTCTCCCCGTCCCCACACTCCAAGCTCTGCCACTGCTATCAAGTGCTTGAAAAATCCCTTTCATTTTTTTGATATTCCAATAGGAAAGGTTAAAAAAAAATCCCAATTGGCTTTTTTTTCTGAACAAGCTTGAGGGGGTATGTGCATATCACAAGATTTAATTATATATTAAAAAAAGTCCAGATTATTACTTTTTTTTCAGGTTACCTTGGCTTGGTAGATATTATCTTCAAATACGTTTTAGAACATCATTTTCAAACAGCATTGCATGATGATATGAAAGCACTCTCAAATGCTACTAAACTTATCCATAAACTTAAAGTGAGATGGGTAGAAAAGTCCATTTATTGCCTAGATGTACTTGAATCTCATTTGTATATTAGACATAAAATAGTGCAGTTTTCTGGTTGTGGCATTTGAGTTTGAAATATTTCCTTATGCGTGGTTTGAAATTTAATTTTCTAAATCATTATTAATATTTCCTATTAACTTTTAATGGAATGCGGAATTATCTAAGTAGACACATTTTCTCAGAGCTATGTTGAACATTTTCTCCTTGCAGTAGACAATTAGTTTATTAAGGTGTGTCTAAGTAGAAATATTGATAAGGGATTGGACTTTACTGTTTTCTCTTCCTTTCTGCTATTGTACAATATGTATCTTAGAAAATCTGCCCCATCAGACTATCTTTAGTGGTAGTCTCACACAGAACACATGGCAGTAATCCAGGCAGAAGGCTGTTAGTGCCTGGATAATTACAGCCAGACTTTATTCTGGTAGCATGATAATTGTTGTATCAGTCAAATGAAAAAAGGCATTCTGTGCTGCATGGTCTTAAGTGACAAAGCTGACTCAATGAGCACTCCCAAACTAGGGCCATTTCCTCACTACACTATTGTAGTGCTATTATTTCACTTTCAACATCCTATGGAATCCTTGGGTTTGCAATTTAGGGAGGGCCTTTAGAATTCTCAGCCAGAGAGCTCTTTGGCCTCAGTAAACTACAAACCCCAGAATTCCACATGATGTTGAAAGTGGAATAACAGCACTGTAACAGTGTAGTGTGGAAATGGCCCATAAACCTGATTCTTCCAAAGGAGTGCAGTCCCATCCAGAGTTGATCCTCACTCAGACCCTTTTTGCATGGCAATATACCAGTGAAAGGGCCCCTTGAGCATCGCGTAAATATCAGGAGTGGTCTGCATGACGCACTCCCATTTCCGCCACGCTCAAGGCCAGCAAGCACAGCAAATGCGCATTTTCTTATTTTCGGCTTTTAGCCGAAAATAAGCTGCATTTGTGCAAGGTTCACGGGCCTGGGCTGCACTCACCTGCAGTGCGGAGCCTCTGGAGCCAGGCCTGTCGTGCTTCCTCTTCTCAGTGCAGTCTACAACTCCCAGGCTGCACTGCGGAAGGAAGGGTCGGGGTGCGGGTGGGGCTCTCGCGCAAGCAGAAAGAAGCTGCTGAGCCCAAGCAGCAGGGAAGCAGGAGGCTTGCAAAAGCTGCCTGCCCAGGCCTTTCACGCAAGGCCCATATTCCAGCAGCGTGAGAAGGTAAGCTGCGGAAAGGGCTTCAGTTGTGCAGGTGAACCATCTACTAGTAGCACCTCCATCTTGAATGGATTGAATCCAGATTGAGTTTTTGGTGAAAATTTGCGATTTTATTGGATGGGTTTGCTTTCATATTTGTAAACTGCTCTGTGGCTATTGTTAGCTGGGCTCTTTTAAATTCATGTGCACATACGTACTTGAAATCTAAGGCCCTTTTCGCATGGCATTTTCCATGTGAAAGAGGGCCTAGAGTGTCGAGCGATTGTGAGGAGTGATCTGCATGATGCACTGACAATCGCGTGATGCTCCAGGGGCCATCAGGCACAGATCGCACACCTTTTCATTTTTGGCTAGAAGCCAAAAATGGTGCATGATTGCGCATTGCTCCTGGGCCCCGCGTGCACTTACCTGGCGTGTGGAGCCTCTGGAGCCACGCCGGTCGCACTTTCCACCCCAGTGCAGCCTGGGAAACTCCCAGGCTGCACTGCAGAAGGAAGAGGCGGGGCTCTCGAGTGAGCAGGCAGCTCGTGCAGAGCCCAACGACCCTGGATGTGAGAGCCTCTCACCGGAGGCCCACACTCCAGTGCCAGAAAAAGGTGAGGTGCAGAAAGGGCCTAAATAGCATACTGAACTCCATTGCCTGGAAATGCTACCTATGGGACTAAATTTCCAAAGCTCTCTGCCAGCATTACCACTGGTGATGGTGCCTGGGAATTCCATGATGTAAAGTCCAAAAAAGGTGGCTGCAGTTTTCTGCTTTAGCACCCTTCTGATTCAAAAAGGCATTGCAAACCAATAAAAAATGGTTAGACGAGAAATGCAGTGAGGGCAAATGAAGCCAAA
This sequence comes from Cyclura pinguis, assembly GCA_030412105.1. Taxonomy (NCBI): domain Eukaryota; kingdom Metazoa; phylum Chordata; class Lepidosauria; order Squamata; family Iguanidae; genus Cyclura; species Cyclura pinguis. The sequence goes on along the minus strand of CM059599.1, from coordinate 294,292,451 downwards.
GGAGTGTGAAAAGACTCCTTGATAGCAGTTGCCAAGCCAATGATCCCACTAATCAGAGATCTTGTAGTGAATGGAATAGTCTTTGATAAGTGGTATTTGATATTACTACCAGAACCGAATCAACATAACAGTGGTGCTTGAATTGAGGAGCTCTTTTGCAAAAATCACTGTCAAATTTGCCAAAAGAAGAACACTGCAGGAAAATGTGTACCCACCCTCCCCACCTGCACATTTCATCTCAGTCCTAATAGTGGGAAAACAGATTAATGTAAAGAGTAGAGGCAAGGTTCTAGGGCAAAGTTGCTTTCTCTAATACAAAAGCTCATTGTCTCATGTTTCTAAACAGGAGGGATGCTCACTAATAATGACAAGTGGAATATATTTGTTTTCCCACCAAGATTGACACCGAATTCCAAAGGTCAAGCACTGTCTGATACCCTATTTACCAGCTTAAACTTGGTTTTCCCACAGGGGAAGAGTTTCTATGAGAACTCTCCAAGCTGCCTGTCCATCAGCTAGGGAATTTTCTTCTACATCTTTTGTGTAGTAGCTGAACATGTTAGAAGATGATAATTAGCCAGGCATTGGAATCTTTTCCATCCTGTGTGTGCAAATGGGCATGAGGTAAATAAGCACCGGATGGTTGCTTAAAAGCAATCAGTCTGAGCCTTAATAATTCAACATTTCATTTCCTTCCTTCCCCTCCTACTTGCATGCAGGATTAAGAGTAACAAATAGAATATGGCAGAGATCCCTTCCTGGCTTTTTGTGCTGTGTTTAAAGAACCTTTGAGTTCTGAACCATCCTCCAGCACGAGTTGAAACTGAGGAATTTCGTAGTAGGACTTGAAAGAGCAAAGTATGGGATGCCACAGTACGTTTCAAAACTTAAAAAGATTTACTTCAAATCAGTGCTTGGTTGCTTCTGTATTTATGGTTTATATTATTTATTTGATTTATATCCCAGTCTTCTCCCAAAATTGAAGGCTTCAGATAGATCCTCACAACATTAATTAAAAAGAGACAAACTGATACACAAAAAGAGATAATATTAAGACACAATTAAGCACATTATGAGATTAAAGCACAACTGAGTTTTTAAAAAATCAAAGGGTCATTAGTACAGAAAGTGCTATGCCATCCATTAGTAGTCCATTCCCAACAACTAGTCAATTGGCAAAAGCCATCCAGAAATAAAAGATCTTTGCTTGTTGGTGGAGAGAGGATAGGGGACAGCTACCTCTCCATGAAAAGGAGTTTTTCTCTCTGGAAGCAGCTACCAATAAGGCCTCCTCACAAGTGTCAGAAAGGGCATCTTTCTTCTACTTGCCCTCTACACATAGTGAATTCAATATTTTGTACATTCTGAGATGAATCTAATCCACACCCTTTGGATGAATGTGTAGGTTATTACCTGCTATCCATCAGATCTCACACTTCTCTGAAAGTTATGATACAATTCTCTCTCACACTCAAAGAAAAAAGATTTGTATTTTGAACAAAGTTTATTCACACACACACACACACACACACACATATACATGTACATACTTACATACTTACATACATGCATACATACATATATATATAAAAGATACATATTTAGATATGATTTTGTTTGTTTTTAAAAATCAAACTTATATGGAATTAGCATCGGACTTGTAAATAAAGAAAAGTAAAGATGACACAGGCCAGAAATGCAGTTAACATTGGCACATGCCAAGCACTTCTTACAAATCAGTTAGCCATGGCAGGTACTGAGGCAATGTGGCCCTGCATAAAGTCAAGACCAAAGTTGCTAGATCATAAAATCAGTTATTTCCGACTAGCTCACATTTGATTGATTGATTGTCATTCACTGAAACCGTTTACCTTCTCCACAAGAGCCACAAATGTTTTGGAGACCAGGCATAACTACTGATAGAATAGAGGCTGGGGGCAGGGGGAACCCATAATAGACCCAAGAGGGTCTTTCCAAATAAAGTTTGAATGGAAAGAAAAGTTGGTGTGTCTGGGTGGAAGAATATTCCCAGAAAGCAGCACACTGCACAGTGTTGTGTAGAAGGTACAGAAATAGCTCACACTGCACCTGGTGTGTTGGCACACATGTTTTGTTTCTTAAAACTTTGAATTTGGCAGCATTGATGGACAAAACAGCATTATGGAATTCACTTAAAGTTTATGCAAAGTGTGGGCTGCTTAGAAAAAGAAGTGAAAAGGTTTTGCGGAGGTGTGATACCTTCTGTTCCCTCTTTGGGGAATAGGACTTCAAAAACCTCAGTTTCTCTGGTTTACCAATGAGGCACAACCAAAAATTCCATTCCACTGATGTGTATCTATTCCAAACCATTACACCACTCTCAAAAGTCCAGCCTTTCTACCACTTTATTCAATCACAAAGGCCAACAGTGGGGAAGCCTTCCAAGCTCTCCCCCTGTAGGACAAGCAGTTTTTAGGGTGTGTGAGGATTAGCCGCTGGGAGAAGCATAGGACAGGGCAGGATCAGGTCCCGTGGAACTGCAGCTAGACAGAGGTTTATAGCTGTTTCCCTAGTGTAGGTGGGACCACTATCCTTCCTGACTGATGTGTTTACAAGTGTGGCAGGAAGGCCAGCCCCGTCTAGTTTAGATCAGAGATTCTCCCAGCATTCAAAACTGCTTGGGTGTATGAGTGTGTGAAAAATCTTGGCAAGCTGGGGCTCATGAGGATAGAAGCCTGCATAGGAGGATAGCCTGTTCAATACCCTCCATCTCTCTCTGAGAAAGACTTTACTGTGAGTGATGTCTTTCTTATTCCCCAGCCCTTGCCTCCTTCTGTAGTAGTCTTCCAAGGCTGGAAGAATTCCAACACCATCTGACTGCTTTCTCCACCTTTGCCCTGGGTACTGTTCTCAGTTTTTATATCTGTGTTGCCCCATCCTTGGCTTTTGAGACTCCAGCATCTCCCCTACAGGTGGGTGACTGATCAACTGTACAGCTACCAGTCTTCTCATCACTAGTCAGCACAACAGCAGGAGAGGAGGCTGATGGTGTAGTGATTCTTGATGCCCCCTCAAGAAACATCACTAAGGGGGTGCGGGGGGTGCAGACTGCATCGAGTGACACCATCAGACTGTCTGGTTCACCTTTCTTGCCCTTCTCCATGAGAGTCCATATAGGCTTTTTCTTATGTCTGAACAAGATGCCCAGTGCTTTCATGCATGGAAAGTCAGGCAGGTAGCTCAGAATACCCAGAAGGTAGATTCCTATGAAAGTGGACTGGGATCCCTGGAATTCCAGATCCTTGACAGAAAAGAATGGGGTAACACCATGAGTTACTGCACTGAAAAATGGTCCCAGTTTTCCGTAATGATCTCCTTCACCTTGGTAAGACTGATGACCACATTGAAGAGAATAGGGGGTAACTTTATACAACGGTTAGGATACTACAGAGTGCCTCTGGCTGTTTCCAGGTTGTAAAATGGGGAATATATCAGAGCATGTTCATAACAAGTCTATATAAGCCATATAGAACCTATGCAAACCTATCTACTATCAGGTTTGTATTATCGTGGTATGTCTGGCCCAAATGTTGTAATGTGTGTAGGAACATCATCATGAGATCAGAACGAACAATATTTATCTGAGCTGCTTGCTAGCTCAGAAAGGTTGTCATCCAGAATAGAGCAGCCAGAGTCTCAATAACAGTGGTCTGAGAGGGCTCTCTAATCCTCTTGCTGTATGTGTGCCCGTCTGTTTACTGTAAAAGAAATTGTGTGTGTGTGTGTGTGTGTGTGTGTGTGTGTAAATGTCCCCTGTACCCAGTGAAGACCTTGAGGGGGGTACTCTTACAAAACCCAGTCGTTAAAATATTTGATCAGCAGGAAGCAGGAGGTTAGTGGCAGGAAGGATATGGGAGAAAAGAAAAAGCTTATTGGGGATCCAGAGTACAGTCTTGATTGATTGGCATAATTATATGGGGTTGAGTGGAGGTGTGTGGGGGAGAAAAAGATTTTAAAGTAGTGAATGTTAAGTTGGCATTTCCCTTCTGCTGTATGAAAGATTTTTCAGTCATGGAAGGTGAAATGATAGGGCTTTTAACAAAATTGATTTTTTTCCACCATAAATCTTTTCTCCACCACTAAAATGGCGTGTCATTGACCCTTCTTCATAATAGTGTTCCTACTAGTGCTAGCTTGAGTAAAATAATTGCTTTTCCTCATAGGCTGACCGAGGCACCAGCCTGTGAAGTATGTGTTAAAGTTCAAATTACGCAGCCTTTGTTCTTTGCTTAGGCCTACCTGTTCTGAATATGTAAGAAAGGAGGCCAAGGAATAAATGAATTACACTCAAGAATTATTTCAGGGTTGAATGAAGACAGGAATAAATCTGTGACTATGCTCCCCCCGCCAATAAATACAGAGGCTCTAGTAAAAAGAGCAAGTATTAGTGGACCCTTCAGGATTTTGTAGTCAAACACTCTGACCTCCTTTTTTTCCTTAATCCTTGCCCACGTGAACTTTTCTTCCATCCATTTGCCTTATTATGGTTTCCATTATGACCAAACATGTGACAGCAAAATCCCCCTTTAGCATGCCATGTCGTTTAACATTGTTTGATGTATACAGGGATTCATAGCCAGTGGGTTAAAGATACTAAATGTTAAAGAAAGTCAGACTGTTGCAGATGTAAGTATTAACTGTCTCATTAAAGGTCAGCCTTGTGTACGTTTACGCTTACTCTCTTTTTCCTTGGGAAATATGTATTCAGTATCCTTGGCAGAATGGGAGAAATAATGAAATACATATATCATTAGAATACAATGTGTCTGTGCTTGTGTGTGTGAGGGGGTGATATTTCCTAGACATAGTACCCAGAGAGAATTAACTTTGGCAGACCAGTGCCTTTGCTTCTTTCTTTACCATTATTAATTATTGGTACATCAAAAAGTACACCTCCGCCACATCACTGGTTCGGCATTCGGCAATATCTTGACCTCTCTGGATGTTTAGATGCTGATAATGATCTGATATCAAAATCTCAATATCAAGCAATGCAGCATTATTTATTTATTTATCTATTTTGTAGGATTTGCAGTAGGGATGTAATTCTTTGCTTATTTTCTTCTTGAAAGAAGCAATGAGTACTTTTAGCAGTTTTCTTCTTTCTGCAAGAAAGTCTTCAAAAACTGCACAGATTGGAAAAGTATTCACAGATTGAGCATTATTCCATGCAAAATTTGAAAGTAATATTTTTGTGTGAGCCAGCATGTTGCAGTGGTGTAGTGAAGTATGACTCTGTAGATCAGGGTTTGAATCCCTCTTCGGTCATAGAAACCTACTGGGTAACCTTGCGCAAGTCATGCTCTCTCAGTCTCAGAAGAAGGCAAAGGTAAACGACCTCTGAATAAATCTTGCCAAGAAAAACATGTTCACTTAGGGTCACCATAAATCAGAAATGAAGGCACACAACAACAACATTTTTTTTTTCAGAAAAAACCCAGCATTTTCTGCATAGGAGGCAGAATTTTCTGTCCAGGAAATAATGTGCACAAACATTATTTTCTCTGAGACAATTTTTTGAACTAGGGCACAGATAACCGGCTACATTGCAGCCTTTCCCCTTAAAATACCTATTAACAGGGAGTAATGGATAAGGCCTTCATGCATGTTTCTTAATGGGAAAAGCATCAAGTCATACAAGCCTAATTCCTGAAGGCTATTTGCCAGTAGACAATACATTTAGTCTTTGCTACTTTCTATCCTAGTATGTAACATCTCATAAGTAGTAGTTCTGGAATTTGTTGGCAACAGAATGCTGAGTATTACAACATGGCCCCCACAAAAGCCTTTTCAAGCACCTGTACTAAATCTAGTCTTGCCCTGCCTGAAGTGACAGATTATTGCACTTTCAATTAAAGCCATCTCAATATGCAACTTTGCTAAACTTCAATATGATCCTTGAGGTATACTTTCTCTATGGCACTGAGTTAAAATTACTATCCAACCGTCAGTTAATCCATCTATCAATCAGTCCATTAATGCTTCTCTCTGCACAATTCCTGATGGTTTTGACAGACCTGTGAAAAGTAAGACAAGTTAAAATCAGCCTAATGAAACACTCCATTACAGCCCTACCTGACTAAAGTCCCCATCTATCCTAGTCATGATCAATAATATCTGCCATTTGTAGACTCTCAATTAGATAAGAATGTGAGTTGAATGAACATAACTGTCTTTCTTTTGGGGAGGGCAGGGCAAGCCATTAAACTAGTTGGATTCTACCATATTTCATCACAGAAAGTTTTAAAACAAAAAGAAGCTCACAGATGAGATATAAAAATCTAATTCTATTACCATTCCTAATGTATGTTAGTCGTAAGTGTAAAGCAAAAAAAAAGTTGTTGTCGTTGTGTGTCTTCAAGGTATTTCCGACTTATGGCGAAGCTAAGGCAAAACTATCACTAGGTTTTCTAGGGCTAAGAGTGTGCAACATGCCCAAGGTCACTTAGTGGGTTTCCAGGGCCTAGCAGGGAATCAAATCCTGGTCTCCAGGGTTGTAGTCCAGTGCTCAAACCACTACATCATGCTGGCCTAAATAAACTTACATCACATTAAAAAAAAGTCTTCCTGCATTTTCATTACATTAGAGTTTTATCCTCCTGCTGTTAGCACTAAGAGGATCACCAGAAAACCAGTACTCTAGGCAGTGAAATACTGTGGTGCAGGACAATGTACACAACATTTTTTAATAGGTTTATCAGGACCTTTTAACTATGACTGATGGAACATTAGTGCACAAAAGTTTATTTCTGAAGTCTAGATGCTGAAGACAAGACGAACATCTATCGCAGCACTCATAATGGGCCCTGTAGAACAAGAATGGGCAACTGTGGTCTGGGGTCATTTCAACCCCAGGGCAGGTCTCACTACTGCATTTTTGACCCCAAATCAGGTGAAAAAGTGGCCTGGAAGTGACCGCAAGTCTACTTCCATGTTGCATAGCACTACTCCATGGAATGTTTGAGGATGTTTTATAGGCAGTATTTTACTAGATTCTTTTAAAAGGGGGTGTCTAGGACTCAGGGATTTTGGGGGGGAGTGTATGGGGCCCATGGCCCTCACTTCCCCCACACCTGCTGTGGAGGCAGGACTGTAGTTCAGTGGTAGAGTGCATGCTTCCACATAGAAGATCCCAGGATGAATTCTGGTATCTCCAATTAGAAGGATGTGGAAGACTTCAGTTTTGTACCTGGGAAATAGCACTGCAGATCAACATCTTCAACTAATATTATTTCTCAAAATCTTCTAGAACAGAAACCAACATCTAAATATAAAGATACATAAAACATAATACGTTTATGTGCATTGCTAGAACAACCAGATAGGAAAACAAACCTCAACAGCTCTTACTGGTTTCTGCAACAGATGGAAAACATTATTTCTGTTTCTTCCACAAGGCCTGCTAGCAGCGAGGCCTAAAGTGATAGTATACAAACACGCCTAAAGAGTCACAGTCAGTCGGAATCAGCAATATTAGTTTAAAAGGGTGGATATTCTGGATTTTCTACAACATTGTATTGTTGATAATCATTTGATTTTATACCTTAAACATCAGACAGATCTGAGGCCACATCTGTTTTTCTCTAGATCTGCCTTCCCTTGCTTGTTTGCTTCTAAGTTAGGCATCATATGTAATCAGTTCATGGCATCATTTGGTCATCATTTGACATTTACCTGGTGTTTTCCATTTACCAGGTGCTTGACATGCATGGCTAATGTGGGTAAATTATCAGTGCACCTCATTCTTAGAATGTGGCAGAGGAGTTGTTAAGTATGCTGTGGGAATAACTTTTCATATTGTCATATTAGTTCTCCTGCTGCAGCTATTGCTGTACTGCTCTCTCTTCTCATGGGAATATACACAATCACAGCAATGATTTTTTTTTTTAAAGAGGCTTTTAGACACTGGACTGTTGTCTGGAGAACATAACAGTATAGATGTAGGTTAGTAAAGTGCTGTTTAATCAAGGTGGTGGTACTGTGTGTTCTGAGCTCTTAAGCCTCAGAGGAGGTAAGACGTCCTGTTCTAGATGAGGCTGCACTAGTTAGGAGCAGGTACATAGTTCAGGGGCACCTCTTGATCCAGCATTGTCACTTGAGTTCCGAGCAGTCTTGATGGCTCAGAATGACTATTTCCAGCTAGTGGCAGACCTTGCTAGACAGAGATAACTTGGCTACAGTGACCTATGCTCTGTTTGATTCTAGATTAGTTTACTACTGTGCAGTCTACATGTATATATGCAAGCTATTCTTGAAGATGGTTCACAGATACTGGTGTAGAACATAGCAACTAGAAACCTATTCTGCAGCATGCTAGAAATCACAGAATTCCAGGTTCATAGAATTCAAGTTTTAAAGATTGCAAATTTGCTTTGAAAGCCTATTCTGATATGTTGACTATAACATACAAATACCTGAATGAATGCTTCCGGCCATATAGACCAAGTACTAACATCAGCAGGAAGGATCTTGTTTTTAAAATCCCTGCCCTTGGAAGTTTGTGTAATGGTAAAAATTCCTTCTCCATGTTTACCATTAGGTTATGGAACTCCACCCTTCTGAAGCATATCTGGTGTTCTCATTATATACATTTCCCCCCCTAGCAGATGAAGACATGCCACCAGATATGCTGTTTGGGTGATGCTGGTAGTTCAGGTAGATAATTTCTCCAGGCTTTGCCTTTTCACTTTATAGAGGAGCTTGAATGGAAATTCAAACTTTTAACTGTGTTTTTAAAAACACATTTATTGGTAATTGTGTTTTCTACTAGGGTTCCCAAAACGCAAGACCTGGACTCCCTCCTCTGGAATTCAGGGCAAAACAAGGAATCTTGAGATGAGACCGCTGCCTTGAAAATAAAAACTTTTTTTAATTAGAAGGTTTTTTTTTTTAAAGAAAGAAATGTGAGCTAATTGTCCCTTATACTGCAGGCTGCTTTGGAGCAGCTGCTGTTGACTAACTAGGGTTTCTGACTGATCACTTCCCCTCACTGCTCAAAGTATCTCAATCTGTGGCCATCACCAGGGCTTAGACAGAATGGTCAGTGCAGGCAAATACTAAGCTACCTCAATACTTGTTATCTGGAAAGTTATCATCATCATCATCATCATTATTATTTTTATCCCACTTTTCTCTCCAATGGGACTCAAAGCGGCTTACAGCTATTAAAAGAAACATAATTAAAAACTGTCATATACAAAAGTTAAAACAAAGATTAAACTACAATAATAATTAAAGCATGTTAAAATACAAATAGAAACAGCATTAAAATATCAATTAAATAACAATTAAAATGACCAGCACTGATAGAAATTACATATAGAATGCCTGCTGGAAGAGGAATGTTTTTTAACTGTTTCCTGAAGGTAAGTTGTGTAATACTGGATTGTTAATATTGGATTGTTCCCTGTCCTATCTCCTTGCTAATGTTCCCAGTTCTGTTCCCACCTCCCTGCTCTACATGGTTAATGCTAAAGAACAATTTATTTCCTTGATCTGAAATATACTCGGTTTGTACCACTGTTAGAAAAAGCCCTCTCATGAAGGTCTTTCTTTTTCACTTCTGATTGATTCCTTTTTTCTATTAATTCTTGATTTCATTTCACTTTCTGTTTATTATCCTCCTTTTACTTCTTTTCCTCATCTACTGCTCATGGCTAAATGTCTTCTTTCTCATCATCCTTCTCCTTCTCTCTCCCTCTCAACACCTGCCTGTACTCATCTTCTCCCTCATTCCCTAGTCTGTCTCTTGTCCTTTTCCTTCTCTCTGACATCCACAACTCCTGGCTATGTTTCTCCTCCTTTCTCTCTTTCTCCTTTCTCCTCTTCCCATCAGACCTAGTTGCACATTTCTTCTTCTTCCTTGTACCCTTCCTTTCACTGATCCTTTATCTCCTTCTCCCCACTCTCTAGTTGTACTGGCTACATTCATCTTCACATCCTTTTCTTTCTTGTCCTCTTTCTCCATTTACTCTCACTTCTAGCTGCACTCATCATTTTTTCCTTTACTCCCTATCTATCTCTCTAATGCTTTCTCCTTTGTACTCCTCCCAGAAAACCTTAAAACTATTAATGGGATATATTTGATTGTTGCATTTTTAAAGTGTAAAACAGTTTTCAAACTCAATAGGTCCTGCTTCAAAGCAGAGGCATAGATGGAATTGTTCTGTTGGTTTCTACTGCTTTGTTGGTCTATCGCCATGATTATCACTACCACCATCACAACCTACCCTTTAAAAAAAGAAAATGTAGTCAATGAGAAGAACTGGTTAATGAGACAAATCAATTAAAAGCAGAGATTAGAAACTTTCTTTTTGCTTGGAAAATTTCATTTGGTTTGGCTACCACTCACACATATTTTTAAAAGCAGTGTTCGTATAATGCTAAAAATATTGCTGAGGAAAGCTCTTTTTCCTATTCAATGCAGAATTTGGAAAATGTAAGTTCTAACCAGACAAACCTCATTTGTTAGATTTAGCATTTAATATTTGAATGACATGCTCTGAGCTGCTGTGGTTGATGCTTAGTACAACATGTTTAATGGCATCACCAGAGCCTGCTCCCTGTGTTATCACCACATGCCAAGCCTATACTCCGATCACAGACCATTCATTCATTCATTCATTCATTCATTCATTCATTCATTCATTCACTCAATGATATTGTTGCAGCACCAGTCTAACTGTAAAGCCTGCTAGAATGCAGAATAATAGCCCCAGCTTGTGCATCTTCTTGTCTCCTATAGGGGTTTGTTACTGCGAGAGAGAAGCCCTATCCCAGGGTCTACAATTTTAATATTAAAATATAGCTCTGTATGCCAGAGAGGTCCCCCGAAAGGGCACGTAGGCAGGCATGGCCGAAAGACCAACAACATGGTCAGACCAGTAAAATTCCCATCACGTAGCCCCAGGAAAGTCTTGAGAAAAACAAACCCACAATAAACAAAAGGTCCTCAGCCCTGAGACACTAACTTGAGAGGATTAACGTGTGTGCCTCAAGTTGAGCAAATATTCGTCAGGTGGGGACCAGAATTCACACCACAACACCTCCAAAAATCCGGAGACTTTGGCAGCACCCAATAATCCTATCACTCAAAGGAAATTCTACTGCAACTCCCATTGTTCTCCCCAGGAAAGGATTAGCCCTCCAGGTACTTTTGCCCCTATAAATAGTCCCGGCTTTTGAGCGGTTCTTTGGATCGCTCCTGGTCACCCCACCCGACCGTTGCTCCATTTGTTGAGCAATCCCCTCAGCTCTCTTCGTGCTGAGTCCCACTTCTTGGCTGCTTTCTCGGACCCAGGCTTCAGGACAAGGTGCAGTATTACCCCAACAACACCCCTTCAATACTCCCTCTGTCCAATTTCCTCTCTTTTTCTTCTTAATAGCTCTTGGGTGCATGTGTGCGAGAGTGCGTTGGTGCGTGAGACTTACATTTAATAAAATCATTTATTGAACATTTTATTTGGTTTTTGGCTTGGTCTGACCCCGTAAAAACTGGGTAAAAAGACCCTGCTTGGTTACCCTGCCTCTTGCAGTGCTATAACTTGTGCTCTGGCTAGTTCCCATTCCTCATCAAGTGAAGCACAGTGAGGTGTCTCCCCAGGGACCCCCAAAATTAGGGTAACAGGTTCACTTCCCCTGGTCAGTTTTCCTAAGGAAACTGAGATGCTAGAATGCTGGCAGTCTTAGCTTGCACATGAATTTATTCAACATCATTCATGATTTCCCTTAAGTAAAGACCCCAGACATCTGGGGGATATGCAAGCTTTGTTGACACTGCCTTAAAGGCTGTACAAATAGAGAGCTGGATCCAGATTTAGGCATGCACAACTGAGATGATGAAAGTAGACTTCCCAAGCCCCTTCCATGTCTCTCAAAATGTTACGTGTGAATGCAGCTGTGGCGAAGTGGGGATTGATGATGACACAATATTTGAATCAAACTGCATTAAGTCTCATATTTGTTCTTTGGAAGGATATTTCTTACTAATGCCAATGTCATCTGAATGCTGCCATACAGCAAGCGTACTTGTGGCCTGTGAATGCCAAATGGCCATTTGGGATTAGAGATAAAAATGTGCTGCTATTTTAAGATTAAAATCCTCTCTAAAAATGCAAGGTGCGACCCACAGCTCTTGAGATCTCTTTGGCTGCTACATCTATATTGTTAACTGATTTCAAATTCTTCTCACTTAACTAACAGGGAAGAGGGTTCATTTATAATCCAATTAACACATTCCTACTGTGCCTTGCAATAATTGGGGAATTGAGAAATATGAGAATCTCAGAGTGAAAAGCAGTGATTATTTATAGGTCTGTCATTTTTCATGCATTTTGAGCTACCTGGTTGCCAACGCATTTTCATCAGATTTTTTAAAAGCTTTACTTACTGTAGTGGGACTTGGCATTCTTTTTTAGCAGCTGGAATTCTCTGTTAATGCCTACGGCTTTTGTTCATTAAAAATGGTCTGTCTTTCCTATTGTTCAAGAGCTTAGGCCATCCAGTTTTGAAAAATGGTATACCAGGACCAACAACCTTATTGCTTATTTGGTTGCATGAAAGTGCAACCAACATGATTAAGAGAGTGGAGCATCTCCCCTTTGAGGAACAGTTACAACATCTAGGGCAATTTAGCTCAGGGGGAAAAAAAGCTGAATAAAAGGAGATATAATGGTAGTGTATAAAATCAGGCAAAGTGAGGAGACAGTGACTGGCTGGTACACTATACTACAGTTCCAAGTTTCCAAGGTCATGCACTGGTGGCAAGGGAAAAAAACAGGCCAGCCCAACTGAATGTCTTTACAAATAAAGGCCTGCAGCCATTCAAAAGGATCCAGATACCTGTGCAATTACAGGGCATTAAAGGAGTCATGACCTTTAAGAATATGGAAGCTGTTTTGAACAAAGGATAAAAAGCTTAGGTACCAGAATGAATTGAAATTTCTCTCACTCTCCCAGTTACATGACTTCTGCTTATTCATTCTGATGCTATTCAGACAAAATTGAAAAGGACACTGAGTTAGAAAATACGGAATTTTGATTTCAGTCATATACATCTTCTGGTTCTTGACTATACCAAATCCAAAGCTACTGCCCAAGAGCAGATCTCTGGTATACAGAACTGCAAAATCACTTAATTCTGGACAGAGTTCACCTTAATTCAAGGACAATGTAAGGGAACTTATACCTACAAATTACATGGCAAATTTGATTCTTCTTGAATTCAGGAAAGTGTTCACACTAGCAACATCTAGTGGTCTGCCATCTGAACATATGGAAGGAAGATTCAAGAGGGTTCCACATCAATAGTGATTGTGGACCTGCAAAGTGAGGGAAGTGGAAGCAGGTGGGCAAATTTTACTATAATGTTCTATTTTCTATGGTGGTATCTGATTTACTTTTGTCACTCCAATTTTACAGAAGCTTCCTGACAGATCTGATCATTTTTATTTACTGCATCTTTTGTCAGATCAGAACCCCCAGGCTACAGCTAAAATGGCTAGTGTCTGTACAGCTGCCATCAGATGCTTTAGTTTGCTGACAAAATAATATTTTAATTAATTTGATTGTGATTACATCGTATAAAACAACATTTCTCATTGTACATTTTACCGAACTATTACCGCTATCTTCCACTCCTCTCTGGATTTCAATAGTGTTATTTCATTGACATGTCAACATTATACATCGCATTGCATTTGTTAACATACAAGATAGATCCTGCTCTTCGACCCTACTTTACGTGTTCCATGATATTCCACTGATTTTTACTTCTAACTACTCATGCTACCATGAATTAAGAATTATTACCTGTCAACACCCTACCCATTTCCAGAACAATTTGCCATTCTTTGTTAATGTCATCATCTGATTTTCCTTTTAATCTCTGAGAGACTATATCTGCATTCCGATTTTCAATAAAAGTTGCCCACCATTGCTCTATTGTAGGTATCTGCTCAATTTTCCATAGCCTTGCATGTTCAATACGGGCTGTCGTAATCATATACAGCATTATTCGCCAACATTTCTTTGCAACAGTTCCGTCTAACACATGTGTCATATTTAATAAGCACAGTTCAGGTTTCTTATCAATTTGAACCCTCAATATTTTACATATCATATTATGTATATCATTCCAATATTTTTTAGCCTTAGGACATGACCACCAGGTATGAAATAGTGTTCCAACATTCTCCTGACACTTCCAACACTGACCTGTTCCCGTACTATATATCTTCTTTAATTTTTTGGTGTCATGTACCATCTATGAAAAAGCTTATAATAGTTCTCTTTTAGGTTCTGAGCCGCAGTAAATTTTTGTGTCCGTTGCCAGCTCTGTTCCCGGTGCTCTAATTGAATTGGATGTCCGAGATTTTGAGCCCACAATATCATTGCTGATTTGACTGTCTCATCTTCTCTTCCTTGATTTAAAATCTCCTGGTATACATGTGATAGTAAATGAGGCGGGTTTTCCCGCAGTAACTTCAACATTCTTCCTTGCTCTTTTTGTTCTGTTCCATAAGTTTTCGCATCCATCTGGAATCTCTCAGTTAACTGTCTGTAAGGGAACCAGTTTAACTTTATTCCTTCTGATTCCAATTTTTCTCTTGATTTCATCTTAAAAAGATTCAGATTTCTCATTTCTAATACGTCATCATAACACAGCCACTTATCTGAATCAGACCATCTTCCAAAGAAGGCTTCTTGAGGGGAGACCCATGTAGGTAGTTGCCTAATGTTCTTATTCTTGTAGTCAGTCCATATTTTAAGTAGTGATTTTCTTACAAAATGATGAACAAAGTCTTTGTCAACCGCAGCTTTCCCATAGAACATATAGGCATGCCAACCCATCCTTAAATCAGCTCCCTCTAATGTCAGCATTCTCGTATTTTGAAGATTCATCCAGTCTTTTATCCATGTAAATGCCGCTGCCTTGAAATATATCTGTAAATCCGGTAGACCCAACCCTCCTCTCCTTATTGATTCTGTCATGAGATTCCATTTTATTCTTGGTTTTTTCCCTTGCCATACAAATTTAGTTAAATCTCTCTTCCATTGTATAGAAGGCTTAGTATTTGTAATAATAGGAAGATTTTGGAAAAGGTAATTCATCTTTGGAAGGATGTTCATTTTTGTGACTGCCACTCTTCCCATCAAAGATAGTCGCATTCTAGTCCATTTCTCCAAATCCTTGATTATCTCTTTCCATTTTTTTTCATAATGATTCTGAAATACTTCATTATTTCTTTTTGTAATCCAGACACCCAGATATTTTGCTTTTTGACCTTTATTAAAACCTGTTAAATGCTCAAAAACTAAATTGACTTAAAGCTCGACTTTCTGTGAAGAAACATGTAGAATTAGATTCTAAAAGCTTGCTCATCCTTTCTAAAAGCTTTCTAGAAAAACTCAAACTATGGCCATTTCCACACGTGGTGAGGGAATCGCTCCCTGCCGCTACTCACCGGATCTTCTGGCGGTCCGGTCTGGTCCGGGGTGAGGCGGAGCAGTGCATGGTCGTAGATCCGCACTGCTCTGGCGTCCAAAATGGCGGCTTCCGGTTGGTCGTGGGTCTCGATCAACCACTGAAGCTCGCCAGCCTAAAGCCCGCCCTCCGCAGATCGCAGGCTCGCATTGGTGCGACCCTGCGAATCTGCATCGGAGAGCAGGCACGCAATGGCGCGTGCCGGCATTTTGAAAGACCGGAAAAATCAGGTCTTTCAAAAACACTCTGGAGGACCACTTGCGGTCGTTCCGCAGCGGACTGAGGTGCAGATCTACAGTAAATAATCCAGACCCAGTCCGCTCCAGGGTGCGGACATCCTCCGTGGAGGACGCACTGCACCGTTTTACTTACCCCGTGAGGAAATGGCGTATGAATGAACAAATAAATGAAAGCAGTTTAAAAGTGCTCCCAGACTGAAGTTTTATTTACATGGTTTTAGCCTAAACAGGAACAGGAACTGTAGCCAAACTGTATGAAGGTTTCAGTCAACAGGTTTTATAAGAGAAATGATGACAGACCCATTAACTACCAATGAGCTGCAGGTGAGATAAAATATGGAGATGAAACACTATTTAAAAAACAACGTCTGCACCTATTATCTTGACCAAGCCAAGGCTCACCAGCGGCATACATTAAATATTAAACTTATGCTCTCTGGAGATGATTTAACTCCATTGCTTTCTGTGCAAAGAATAAGTTTTGACTGAATCTTAATGAAGTGTTCATTAGTATGCAAAAACCTAAAATGCATATTAAAACTGGAGAATGGTTTTTCTGCTTTGGGGAGCAAAAAGTATTAGCTGATTTTAGAGCTAATTTTGCTCCATAAAATACCTTCTACTGAGATAGATTTATTTATTCATTTATTTCAAAATGGGATATATCACATAGGCTGTTGTTGTTGCTGCATGCCTCCAAGTCATTTCCGACTTATGGCATCCCTAAGGCAATCCTATCACATAGTTTTCTTGGCAAGATTTGTTCAGAAGGGGTTTGCTGTCCTCTTCTTCTGAGGCACAGACAGTATGACTTGGGCTATACTCATATCAGGTAATTCATCAATCAATCCACTTTACCATCTAGGTCAGCCTCCTACAACTTGCTACTTTCCATATATATTGGACTACAATTCCCACCATTTTTGGCCAGCATAACCAGTGGAAGATGAGAATTGTGGTCTGGCAATTAAGAAGGTACTGGATTGGGGAAGTTTCATTTATAGTAACCACCAGGAAGCCACATCCCCATAATATGGTTCCTTATTGCAACAGTAACACAGGTAGGATTCCAATGTGCATCTGAAGAAGTAGACTTAAGCCTATGAAAACTTATCCTACCAAATTCTTTCTCTCACTTAGTGTCTAAGGTGCTACAAAATCTCTTTGCTTAGGGAGGATAATTCAAGTGGATTGTGCTGATATTGAGTTCCTTGCCATACCTGCAGTGTAGCTGCAATGAAGGAGTGATGGTGGTGTGGAAAGTAAACCTGTGATCTGGCCATCCCAGTGGCTGACCATGCATACAATTACCACTGTGATCCAGAGCTGGGCCATAAAGAAGTATAATGGCATTATCTCCAATATTGTTCCTTTCAGTAGCCATCTCTTTTTCCACCTGCTCAGGCTTGTCAAGTATGCCTCAGCTCAGCTCACCTCTGCTGAACTCCTAAGATAAAATCTGTTTTGTTTTATTCAGTCTGTATTCTTTCAACTTTGAGGGAAGGCAAAGATTTTTAGGGTTGTTCCGTTTAAATTGTTTTAGTGAGCCACAAATGTCTATAAGCTACTCAGCCAGCTTCCAACTAGAAAAACCTGATGATCAGGAAAAATCTCTCAGCACTTCAAAGTGCGCAGGAGAGAGACTTTGCATGTCTCTTAGACCTGTTTCCTAAGATGAATGTGATGTAAGACATTTGATTCCTTACATGCACTGTAAAGTTTATGATAAGTTATGTTCCTGGACAACGAAAAGTGTATGAGAAGTCTATGTTCATCCCTAAGCTGTGGGTGGGAGGGTTGGTGTGCCTGTATGCTACTTTGTTTGTGTTAATAAAATATCTTACAAGATTACAGAACTGCTCATGTTGTCCTGAAATTCCAATACTCGAGAGTGCTAAAGTGTTGATGCTAAATCTGCTTAACTGGATTATACTGTTAATCACAAATTGGGAATTTAGGTAATCAGTAGATGGTGACAGGGACCTCCAGACAAACAGGTTACCTGGCGAAGGGCGAAGAACCCTCAGTCCCTCTGTCTAGAGAGATAGGAAAGGGAAATGACACCTGTTTCACCTCTAGAAGGAAGAAGAGACTTTTTTTTTTGTGGTGTTGGGTTACACTGGGAATTGTAGGGAGCGGCATGTAAACCATGGTACACTCTACCCAACCTTGCTGTTGGGAAAGTTAGCACCATAACTGCCGAGTGGCTTTTCACAATCCTTCCATACAATCTGAAAACCAAGGGCACTGAATGAAAGTGATAAATCTGATTTTTGCCTCTTCTTCTCCGCCACTAGAGATCCACTAGAGGTGGACTAGAAATCACCATATGTAGTGAATTTTAGAAAAGACCTTTAGTAGTATTTTGTAAAAGTCCTTTGTAAAACGAAAAAAAATCACTTAAATATTTTCATTTAAAATGACATTTTCCTCATGAGGAAGGGATTCTTTGCTGGACTTTTTGAATCTCAAGGTACAAGACCACATGGAAAGACTGGCACACCATCTAAGTATGTTCTTCCCTATGAAAAAGATTTGCAAAACATCAATTATTCTTATTGCAGAAATCATGATCTAGAAACAGTATTTTCAAACCAGTGTTTCACATTTCTTTTGACGTCATATAGAGTGTATATCTTAATTCCTGTTAATTCCAGGTGCACAATTTGCTTGTCTGCCACACTTACAGTTGGAAGGAAATGTCCTTATTCCTTTTAAATTATGAACATTTACAAATCTTGCATGCTTCATGCTTTAACAGATGAAAAGAACAAGCTGAGATGTCAAAAAGAAACCTCCAGATGTATTGTGTGTATTACCTAGACATAAACACAACTTGCTTTTGAGACTGTGAATTGGAACTTTCTTTATTAGATTTTATTTTATTATTTTATTAGATTTTAAATTATAGTTCACATTCCAGTTTGCTCTACAAGATGCACCTACATCAGCAAGACATACATTTCATGGAGACTTTCATATGACATAGCTCTCAATGGCGGTTTTTCTTCCAAAGATTGTGATATATTATATTTATTCAACCCTAATGAAATTGTGTGCTCAGAGCCATCATCAAGTAGTTGTGGTACCATAAACAACAATTCAAGCTGATGGAATTTTTTTGCCACTAAGTTGTTGTTGCCTTAATTCCCCCTCCTCCATTTTTGACTCCTGATTCAGTTTTATAAAGAGTTCTATTTTTAATTACTCTTTACCATCAGAAGAATGTTTCCCAAAGGCAAGAAACTACAAACCTATAGCTACACAATAAAAAAGAGAAAGGGAAAATAATAGATGATAATTTCAAATAAGTCTTCCCTCTTTTTATTATATTTTACTCTACTATTGATTTTGCAAATAGATGTTTACACAAAAGAATACTACCTATTATATCAGTAGTTTAAAAGATGATCAATATCCCTAAAATTTATTTGCATAAAATACATGCTCGCTGAACAGAACACTTTGCATGAACAGCTGTATTCCTACTAGCATAAATGCTATCATAGTTATCATCAAATTTTCCAATACACATTTTCTTAAATGCTTGACATACTAAAGTTAGACTATTAAAGCTGGTAACAAGTGTGTGCTTGTACTTCTGTGAGTCTACTGACATCAAATTCTTTTATGACTGGGCCTACCATACATTCCAGCGTATCAAAGGATTGTGTCCCACCACCATCACAGTTACATCTGGTGGAGAGCTCCCATGCTGTACAGCACCGAAGAGAGGTTCACTTGGCCCCCTCTCTGCTCTCTTTCCACTGGCAGACAAAAACCTTCTTCATTAAACAAGCCTTCAGTTTTTAACTGGTTGGAGTAGTGGAACATGTGTGCTGGTTCTTAATGTGTAAAAGTTTTCAATAAGTGTTTTTAAGCTGTTCTAAATTAATGTTTTTAAGTGGATTGTTTTTTAATGCTTTTAACATTTTGGTATTACAGATTATTTTAGCTATATTGTTTTAAAGTACAGTGTAATCAGTTTTGGGTCTGCATTAATAATAATAATAATAATAATAATAATAATAATAATAATAATAATAATTATTCAGTAAATGAACAAATAAATTAGTAGAGGAGGAACCACAATAAATGAGGATGCAATCTTTCTATAGGCAAAACAGAGAGTATTATTGAAAGGTCTAAGGGTTATTATAAATAATGCAAAAGCCTTGTCCTCTTCCATTCGTCAGAGGTGATAGGAACAGTAGTGCAATATTTTATTCTGAGTTTCAGCCACATATCCCAAGGAACGTCAAAACAATCAGGCAGCTGTATTGACCCATGTGAACAAGCCAGAAGAGAGGTACTATTTAGTTAATTTTGTTTCTATAAAGAACAAGATGTTCTCTCATCAGGAGAAAACTGGTTTGCAAATAATTTAAGTCTCCACCTACAGGTGTTGCTATTTTCCTGGGGTCATCTGCCTGTATTCTGATAGTTGGATATATGGTAATACAAGCATCTTGTAAAACCTCCAGAGGACCCTTGTAAAAACCTCCAGAGATTTTGACATGTGTTAGACTATCAGAATTTAGCTGGACAAGCCTCATTTGCCCCCAAGTCTCCTACAGCTGCTACAAGGTCATGTTGGGAGGGCACTGCTGGCTGGGAGACATCTCTGGCAGCTGGGAGACAAGGTGTTGTTATGCTATGTCTCCTTCATGCAGGATTTTAGGGCTAGGGCTGCTCATCAGGGCCTGATCTTTGGCCAGGATTCTCCTCAGTTGTATTTCCTGACACTCAAGGCATTTCCACACTAGAGGCCATTAGTGCAGTATGCAGTTACAATCCCAGCATTGCCACTCATGCAATGGTAGCACATTAGGAACACTGTTCTGCACCCTTCCGCCTTAAGCGGATGAGTAGCAGTATTCCCACTGATGTTCCTTCTGTACTACAGCATGCTTGGCTCCTCCCTTTCCCCACGTTCACAATGCCCCACTACCCCTAATTGATCTGGGGATGTTTTTCTCTAGAAGCCATACTAAACATTCCAGTACACTATTGCATTTTCACACTGTAACGCCTAAAAATTCTTTTAAAAAAATAAAAAGCTTTAACTCAAAGGAGAATTTTTAAATAAATATGGAAAGGTGATAGCTTTCAAAGTTATCACGCCATGAGAGTCACTGAGGGAGGGACAAGCAGGGCACATGCACAGCCCGCCCCTGCTGGATCCGCGACAACAGGAAGCACTATCAAGTGCTATTATGGTTGCGCAGTGGTGGGATTGAAGCACTAAAGGAGGCGCTTAATAGATTTTTTCTGGAAATAATTTAAGGCAGTTTTGCAACACTTGGGGATGGGGTAGCAGTTGGATAGCGATGACATTGTGCGGTAGCATGGCTCCTGAACTGGAAACAACCCACTACTATTGTGGGATAGCGACGTCATGCAGAAATGGCTTTAAGAAGCTTCTTCTTCATTCATTCACTAAGTTTTTGAATATTCTTTTTATTCTTACAAATCAATTACAGCACTTTTCACTTCCATTAGGTCATTTGGGAAACTAATGGAGACCAAGCGACCTCCAAACCCAGTGCTACCAGAATAGTTCATAATACATTGTTGCTGGGAAAATTTGTGTTCTCCCATGTCATCACCTGGCTACTGCAGTTAAACTTAGTGGGAATAGTGTGGCTGATAGCACCATCATCTTTGCAAATAAAAAAAAAATCACCTCTAGATACAAATAGTGTGATTCAACTCATTCTTTAAAAGACAGAACACAAATTGTCCAGACACAATTAGACCTACTCAATCAATTGATTTCTACTGACAAGCAAGTGTGTAATTAAACATGGATTCCTATGCAAACATTCCTGGAAGTAAACCTCATCGAATATTTATTTCTGAGTAAACATGCATTTGTTGTTGTTAATTGCTGTCAAGTCAGCTTTGACTCATGATGACACATCAGAGACCTCCAAGATATCCTGTCATCAACCGCCCTGCTCAGGTTCTGCAAACTCAGGACCTTGGCTTGATTGAGTGAATTCACCTGTAGTGCAGCATCCCTCTGTTCTTACTGCCTTAAACTTTACCAAGCATTGCTATCTTTTCTAATGAGTCATATCATCTCACCAGGCATCCAAAGAACTATAGTATCTGTTTTGGCTTCTAGGGAGAGTTTGATTTGCTCATGGGTCTATTTATTTGTCTTTTTGATAGTCCATGTTATCCCTATAACACTCCTCCAGCACCAGAATGGGGGTAAGGATTGGGGTAAAGGTCTCTAACTAGATGTTCCCATCACCTCATCAAGCTACGGTTGAAATTCTGTTAGCAACAGATTACGTGAGTGCATGGTTTGTTTTGGACATGGTGCAGAGGACTACTCATTAATCCCTTTTGCTCCATCCCACTCTCTTCCAGCATCACATTTCCATTACACTGATTCTTTTCTGTCAGCTTTCTCTACTGCCCAGCTTTCATAACCATGCATAGAAAGAGGAAATATAGCATCGTGAACAATCCTGACATTGGTATTCAATTATGTATTGCTACACTTGAGGACCTTATCTAGTTACTTCATAGCTGCCAATCCATGTCCTAGTCTTCTAATTTCTTTTCTACAATCTCCATTTCAATTCATGACTTAGCCAAAGTATGGAAAATCCATCCAAGGGAACATTGTATGTATTCTTGTTGTCACTAGCTTATGTGTATCTCTCCTGTTCAGCTTTGGTAGCCTCCAGACTATTGTAACATCTTGTACCTTTGTAAGGCTTCTGGAAAGCTCTGCTGTTGTAGAACATGACAGGAAGAGATTTAGCTATGTTTGGACGTTACCAGCATAATGTTCTGGTTTTATTTTCATGCATTTTGCATTTATCTGCATATTGCAGTTATCATTTTGTATTTATCTTATTTTCAATGCATTTTGAACCCAATTCAAAATGCTAGATTTGACCTATAAAGACCTAGATGATTTGAAATCATGGTACCTGATGAAACATCTTCCTAACCACACTGAAGATCATCTGAAGAGGAGATGCTTTGAGGTCCTCCCCAAGCTTCAAAAGTTAACTATGGCTTCTTGGTGGGAACAAAATCCTTTGCTCATTGATTGTTTTCTCTATAGAAAGGATTCAGTTTGTTGTCATTTCAGAGTCAGACCTCTTTTTTACCTTTTCTTATTATTATGATTACAAGTTACATATTTTGTCATGCATGAAATATCTAATATATTGTTGAAGTACCTAACTTTGCAGAGATTTTAGTGTGTCCTCATCCCTGTGGCATCAATAATGGCTTTAGCTTCTGGCTAGGATCCTCCGGTGGCTCTTGTTAGTGAAACTGGAGCTTACACTAATATAATTACTTTTTCTAATGTTATATAAAGAAATATGCCACACTGTCTTAGGCAATGGTTTTTCCAGGAAGTGCAATGGCTGACAAATGTTGCCCAGGCATAGCTTTAGCCCAGACCCCAAAGTGCACTGAGAAAGCTCTCTTGCCTTTGAGTTTCCAGACTGCTATGTAAGTATGCTGGTAGCAGTTCATTTTCCACAATCTTCAGATAGGACTTCAGGCTCTGTCATATGCTTTCGTGATTTTAGCTGCTTTTATTTGTTGGCTGCCTTAGCTCCTGTCGTTTGTATTCAGCTATTAAGCTTTTTGTGCTAGGTCTTGGGAATCTGAAAATGACTTTTTGTGAGCTTTTAAAAGGGAATCTCTACTGTAGCATGTCTAATAAAGTGAAATATCATCATCATCATCATCATTTTCACCATCGTCATTCCATCTCCTATGTTCTGTTAGTTACTTCTCTACAGCTAATCCGCCTTTGTGCTACAAGTTGTCAAAGAACTGTTCAAAGAGTTGAGATATCACACTGAGCCCTTTATATACTTCAAGTGATGCCACTGTGATTAATTAATGTTTATAAAAAGGCTTAGAATTTCCCAGATGAAAAAGCATCACGGGCATGAAGTTATTGTTATTTTTGTGAAACTCATTTATTTTCTGTGTTCACATTAATTTCACAATTTGTATATGCCATTTTAAAATTGGGCCATAGTTTCTTTCTAAAACACAGATGGTACAGCACTTTTGTTGCATGAAAAACTATTTATTCTGTTCATATGGAACAGCAACTTCAATCACTATACTATTGGGACCTTAATAAATGATATTAAGAGCACCCTATTACCCAGACATTGGGTCCCTTGGAGGGTTTCCCATTAATACATCAGAACAATGCTCCACATTGTTATTGGTTGTGCATAATCTACACCATTCTCATTAAAGACACCCCTCTGTTGGGGGTATTTTGCAGTTTCCAGTACCCTAAGCCAGCTGTGAAACAAATGGTATCAGATAAAGGGGTTGCCATAAGTTGGAAACAACTTGAAGCCACACAATAACAGCAACAGAGGTGGTATGTGATGCATTCTGAGTGCTGATGGTAAGAAATATCTGAGAAGCAGCAGGGTCTGAAAACAGAGGAAGCTGATGTTGTCAGAAAACAAAGAAATGGAACAGATACACCTATTTGGTGTGGTACAGAGGGCTGTTGTGGCTTGTGCTAGTGGATAGATGATATTATCAGCTAGTGTGGGTTTTTAAAGATCTCTATTCTGGCCTGTCATAGTTGTATACTATGCACGTCAAGCCTGCTAAGCACCACTCCTTCACAAAAAGATAGCATACCATCCAAGTGTCCTGACTGGGCAGAGACAGTCCTGATTAAGCCTTTCTCATCTCACTTTTTGAGACGGTTTTAAAATGCTCTTTTTTTCCCTCCTTTTTCCACCGTGTACCTTTGTCCTCAGCTTACTTCTAACTGTAGCAAACTTAATTCAAAGTGCAAAAGCAGTTTTTGCTCAATTAACTCGGGGCAGGGGGAGAGGAGGGGCAGAATCTTGCTCCTTCCCAGTAGGCTTAGGCAATAGCTAACTTCTACAGCCTCTGCTAGCTTGTGCGTGCTTCCTCATTAAGAAAAATCTTGACCACATTCTGATGTTGCCATACCTGTTATGATTTTCATCTATGAAATGTTTGAGAATATGAGATGGCATGGTCCTTTTTCACAAGATCTTATATAAGTATCCTTTTGCAATAGAAATATCCACTTAAGGCCCATTTTCTAGTATACCCCAAGGTTTAGGTCACCATTCACATAGCCCACATGGCAAGCCTGATGGAAATGAAGCCAAGCAGACTCTAAACATTAGCCTAAGGTGTCTCAAGAACGAGTTTAGGTACTTGCAGTGGAACTAGAATATTTTTTTCACTCTACAAAATTACAGCACATTCATATCAATTTGACTGGAATCCTGGGATCTGTAGTTTTTTTTTAAAAGGTATTTAGGATCATGTACCAGAAAGCTCTGGTGCCTCATCAAACCACAGATCCATAGAATGAAACCATGACAATTAAAATGTCATCAAAGTATTATAATTTTGTACAGTGGAAAAAAATGTAGAAACCAAGGTATCTCCTAGAGTGTGCCACCCACTTTACATGTTAATACAGAGGGGGGATTTGCCCAGGGAAAACTGAGCCACCATCAGAGTCCTTTCATGACAATGTGAAGTGCTTTTGTATGAAAAAAAAAGTCATCTTCATTTCAGTATATGCTGAGAATCAGGCAAGCTATTAACATGCAGAATTTCTCCATCTATGGATTTTTATTGAACATTATTATTCCCCCTGTGTGGTAGTTCTAATTTTATTCAGATTCACATCCACTTCGAAGCTTTTAAGTTTAAATGAAACATCTCAGCATTTAAGCTCCAAAATGTACTTCTTTTGGCCCAAGTAGTGAATAGTTTTGAACCGTTTAATTCTATATATGTCAATCGATGCAATTAAATCAGAATATATTATGTGTTTTTCTTTTCTGCACAGCTGCTGTTTCTTTTAAAAAAAAAACAAAAAAAGCAGTGAACATACTGCATATATCCATTAAAATGTCCTATTGCTCCATCATCTACATACCACTTTGTATTAAACTGCAGTATGATTAGAATGGAATGGTCACAGTTTAATGTGCAACACAAAATATCTACAAACACCAATGAATCATTCATGTTATAGGTTGTTGTGGGTTTTCTGGGCTTTGAGGCCATGTTCTATGAGTATTTTCTCCTGATTTTTCACCTGCATCTGTGGCTGGCATCTTCAGAGGATCTGGCGGCATGGAAGTGAGACAGAGTATATATACTTGTGTAGTCCCCAAGTGGGAGGGAGCAATTTGCATGTGTTACAGTGTGATGGCCTACTGTTAAATGGGATATCCCCCAAGGTGTATGTTAGTCACGGGATATGCATAACAATGCGTTAAGTACATTAGCAACCCATTGTATTGTTCCCTGTAGAGGGACCTCCAGGCTCTGGGTGGTGTTCATTGGCGTATTCTTGAGTCTTGATTTTAGTGTTCTTCAATACTTGTAGCAAAATCTTGTTTACTTTCCAAGTTTCTTCTTTCCTGTTGAAACTGTCCATGTGTTTATCGATTTCGATGGTCTCTGTGTGTGGTCTGACATAGAAGTTGTCAGAATGGTCCAGAATTTCTGTGCTTTCAAAAAGCATTCTGTGTCCAGGTGGGTTTATAACATGTTCTGCTACTGCTGATTTTTCTGAGTGGATCAGTCTGCAGTGTCTTTTGTGTTCTTTGATTCATGTTTGGATGCTGCATTTTGTAGTAGCTTGTATGTAGACCTTCCCACAGCTGCAAAATATGCGGTAAAGTCCCGCAAAAGTTAGAGGATCCCTCTTGTCCTTTGCTGAACATAGCATTTGTTGAATCTTCTTGGTTGGTCTGTAGATTGGATTCCGGCCATGAAAACCTTTGACTTTACATTCATATTATGCCAAATCAGTAAGAAAGGGAAAAATCATTTTTCCCTACATAGAAGAATATTAATATCCTGTTATTCAAAGAGAATGAGTGATCTCAGTTCTTAGGCACCTTGGAAGAGCGGAGCTGGCACCAGTTGAAATACATTTCATGTTTTTGATTTATAATGTATGTGACAACTGAAGCCCCGGTCAGAGCTGCTGATGACGAGCAGCAGCTGTTGGCCCCTGTTGCTTAGGGTGGAGATGACGAGCAGCAGCTGTTGGTCCCTGTGGCTCTGGCTGGAGATGAGTCCTGCAGCTCAAGAGCTCCCCCTGCTGCCATGGACCGAGCAGGCTTGGACGTTCCTCTGCCTGCTCCTTTTGGGCAACAGGGATCCGATTCTGAAGATGCTTTGGAGCCTGTGCCAATCAGCCCACAAACAAGGTGGAGACTCAAGAGAGCTGAGCAAAGGGAGGCTTCCTTGATTAAGTTCAAGAAGCAGTGACTAGCCACACCTGTGTCTTGGGCTGTATAACTGCCTGCCTGGAAGCTTTCCTTTGCTTGTGGTAAACTTTCTGCAAGTCCTCTCCTTGCTTCCAGCACCTGGTTCCTGATACCTTGGATTGATCTCTTGGCTCCAGACCCCTGGCTTTTGGAACTCTGACTATGGCTTTTGCTTGTTGGTCTGGCTTCGGTAAATGGACTTCCCTTGAGTAAGTGCTTCCTTGACTCCTCCCAGCAGGACTCTGCTAGCTCTCCCACTCCCTTCTCTGGGCTGTCTTGCCCCCCTGGTCTCTGACCCTGACAATGTGTATGAAAATGTGCAAAGACATCCACATATGCAGGGCAGCACCACCCCTACTGTTAGAACTGTTTAATGTTGATTCATTGTCCTCAGTAAGCTAAATGCCGTGAAGAAACGGTTTCTGACATGTAATATGAAACCAAGCCCTCTTGCAGTACAAGATTTCCTGGTGTTTTCCCTCAGACATCTGAAATGACCTATCATGGTCCATCTCCACATCCTAGACTAATGTCATACATATGACACACAATTGTGTGTATGTTGAACAGCAATAAGGCCAGGACCAAACCCTGTGGTGCCTCACTGATGACTTCTTTCCAGGATGAAGAGGAACCATTTGTGAGTAGTCTTTGGATTTGGCCTCCACCTAGTTACAAAGTCACCTAACAGTAGCACTGGCAAGCCCACATTTGACCAGTTCATTTGTAAAAATATGATGGCAGGTCTTATTAGAAGCTTTACTGAAATCAAGATATACTGCATCTGCAGCATTCCTCCAATTATACAAACTTGTAAATCTGTATTTTAAGATTAGATTAGTCTGACATCTGTTTAATGATCTGCTCTATAATCTTTCCCAGT
Source organism: Cyclura pinguis (assembly GCA_030412105.1). Taxonomy (NCBI): domain Eukaryota; kingdom Metazoa; phylum Chordata; class Lepidosauria; order Squamata; family Iguanidae; genus Cyclura; species Cyclura pinguis. Next base: position 294,264,506 of record CM059599.1, on the reverse strand, counting down.
AGTGATATTAGGCTGACAGGGTGATAGTTTGGGCCCTCCTTCTTCCTCTTTTTGAAGACAGGGACAAATTTGCCTTCCTCCAGTCTGCTGGGACCTCTCCTGTTCTCCAAGAATTCTCAAAGACTGTCACCAGTGGTTCTGAGATTACATCTGCTAATTGTTTAAGTACCCTTGGATGCAATTTGTGTGTCCCCAGGGACTTGAATTCATCAAGAGTAGCTAGATATTACCTTACTACTTCATTACCTAGGCTGCAGTCTCCTTACTGCATCATTTACTCTGTTTTCATCAGGTTCAATACTCTTTTTCTTTTGAGAGAAGACCAAAGCAAAGAAGTTGTCAAGCAGTTCTGCCTTTTCTTTGTCCCCTATTAGCCTTTCACCATCTTCCTCACACAGCAACCTTACTGTTTCGTTATTCTTCCTCTTGCTCCAGACATAGTCAAAAAAAGAGCCTCTTTCATTATTTTTAACCTCTCGAGCAAGCCTGAGCTCTTCCTGAGCTTCAGCTTTTTGACTCTGGTATTATTCTTACCACAAATCTACAGGAAATATAGAACCAAGTGCTTCAGAGCTGTATAAGCAATGATTACATAGTTCATTTCCCCAATCAATCAGATCATTCTAACCCGAGTAGCCTGAAGGTTGTAACTTGAATGTAATCTATGGTCTTTCAGTGACATCTTGACAGTTTATCCATTGCAAATTTTCTCACTACCAGAACCTCCTAATAAACACAAATCAGATGTCAAGGATACAGGTTGATTAGGTGCCCAGACGTTCCTTTTTATGAAGCAAAAAATAAAATGCAGACAGAATCAACGTGAGTTACTTTTCACTCCTGTCTCTTTTATCTTTTTCTATATAAAAATCTCAATCAATACTAACACACTTTCCAAGTTGGTTGTAATTAATTGATTACAGTGCTATTCCATTCTTATATTACACACTAAAATCATTTGAAATATATCTTTGAGATTATTATCTGCCATTAACTGGTAAATAAAATTCCAGCACTGTATCAGAATCATGTGCCAGTCACACATGGGGGAGGAGGAATGTCATAGACTCTTATAAAAGAGAGCAATATGTTTTATAAGCAATCTGGATGAAAAAATAATATATGTGCATCCAAAGAAAGAAAGCTTGTATCCTTCATTGTAAAACTCCCCCCTCTACCAACACTGTGGAATAAGTGCACAAGAAAACTGCATTGGGTTAACTAAAGTATAAAAATATTAAACAGCTTATCCTGTCTTCCTGTTTAATTCTTCACCCTTGCATTTGTCACTGCAGATAAAGTCTTTTGCTATTTCTTTCAAGGATAAACCAAACCCACTTTGGCACAAGGTCTGTGCATAGCACAGTGTGCTTCACCTTTCATCCACTAGGCCTCTTTCTATATACAGGCAAAAAGAGTTTGTTGCATTATCACAAAACCACCAAGTCATTAAGTCTTGAGAATGGTGAGACCTTGTAACCTCGATTGATTGATGCACTAGGTTTTCCTCAAGATGATCAGACGGCCTTGAGAAGTTGGCAAAGATAAGACTCACTTCATTTATCTTACGTCCAGGACTGGCCCAGGACAATATGGTACCTCTTTCTGTTCCATGCACAGAAGCCAAGGAGATGAGCAGCTGAAGCCATCTTCCATGCTCAAAATGTGATAGGGTTCTCCACCACACTTATGGGTAGCATGCACTATGTGACACACAGATATTTGTCTTCCAAGAAAGGGAAATGACAGGGGAGTTGTACTTGGATCCCCTGGCCCTATGTATCTGCCCAAGAAGCAGTTGTCTCACACCACATGATGACTGATGATCATGATTTATACCCTGTCCTTACTCAAAAGAACTTAGGATACCTAACTATCCACATAAGGCACATAGTTACAAATTACAAATTTGTAAAATCAGAAATATCTAACATTAAAAATAACAAATAAATACAGTACAATAAAAATAATACAAACAAGCTGCAGTAACAGACAAAACAAACACTTGCTTATTTCCCAAACTCATGTACATGAAGATATGTGTTTAACTGTCACCACCAAAATAGTCCTGCCACAAAAGCTATGGTTTTCTATCCTTATGGTGCCTCAGAGTGCTCATTAGAATTGCCTAGACTTTGCCACTGTCCTTTCTTGGTGTCACATCTAATTAGATCCTAACAAAAATGAAATATTGATAGGTCAGTCAGGAGTTCGTTCCAAGCAACTTACAGTTTAGTACAAGCAAAACATAGAAAGAATGGATTCACTAGTCCAATCAGTAATTACAACATTACATCTCAACCTGCCAAAGGCATCCCATTCCTTGATATTTCAGGACCAGAAGATGAGACCAAGTGCTGGGGTTTTGTGGTGTCACAAAGGTGTGGCAGGCAAAAACTTGAAGGCAGGGTAGAACTGCTTCTAATATTTTTGCAGGCAAGGTAGTGAACTGGAGGGCTAGACAGTTTAGGTGGATTTGTAACTGACTGACTAACAGAGTACTTATCAATAGTTGCACTTCATCCTGGAAAGAAGTGATTAGTGGGGTGCCTCAGGATTTTTTTCTAGACCCTAAATTGTTTAATATCTAGAAGGTATGCTTATCAAATTTCCATATGACACCAAGTTAGAGGGAGTAGCTAATACCCTAGAGGACAGAAGTCAAAACAACCTTGATGGACTGAAGAACTGGGCCAAAGCTAACACAAATTCCAAAAGAGCTAAATATAAAGTAATATGTCTAGGCAGGAAAAATGAAATGCACAAATATAGGATGGATGACACCTGGCTTGAAGGTGGTGCATATGAAAAAGATCTAGGTGTCCTAATAGACCACAAACTAAACATGAGTAAACAATGTGATACAGCAGCCCAAAAAGCCAATGCAATTCTGGGCTGCATCAACAGAAGTATAATTAGCAGATCAAGGGAGGCAGTTGTCCCACCCTATTCTGCTTTGTTGGACCTCATCTGGAATTCTGTGTCCACATCTAGGCATCACAGTTCAAGAAGGATATTGACAAGTTGGAATGTGCCCAGAGAAGAGCTACCAAGATGGTCACAGGTCTGAAAACCAAGTCAAGTGTGACTTGGGAGCTGGGTATGTTTACCTTGGAGAAGACTGAGAGTTGACATGAAAGCTCTCTTTAAATATGTGAAGGAATGTCATGAAGAAGATGAAGGCAGCTTGATTTTTGCTGCTCCAGAGACTGGAACATGACCCAATGTATTCAAATTAAAAGAAAAGAGATTCATCTAAACACTAGGAAGAACTTCTTGAATATAAAAGCTGTTTAACAGTGGAACCAACTGCCTCAGAGAATAGTGGGCTCTCCATCTTTGGAGACTTTTAAGCAGAAGTTAGATGGGCATCTTTTAGGAGTGCTGCCGTTGTGTAATCCTCCATGGCAGGGTGTTGGACTAGATGGTCCTCATGGTCACTTCTAGCTCTAAGAGCCTATGTTGATGGAAAAGGCCACGAGGACAATCTTGTTAAATGGGCCCGGAATTTGCTAAAACTCAATGAATCAAGCAACAAAGGAAACAAGAGCTAGGTAGGGGGAGATTTTTTTTCCAGGTCCTTTCCTATTTCCCGACAGTTCCAGCCCCCTTGTGTGTGCCTCCCCAAACACCCTAGGAAAAATTAAATCCAAAAATTTCCTTTAAAAAAGTCAAGTTTTGCAGTTTAATGCCAGAAGTCAGCAACAAATAATCATACAGTAGACCAATATTCACTCAGTCAATTACGTAGCTTTTTATTTGCAAGCATAACCTGGTTTTGCAATGTAGTGCAACTTGACTAACATAATTATTTAGTTTAATTCAGATATGAAGCCTTTAAATTTGCACTGAAAATCTTGGTTTTAGAAGTACTTGCTGATGCTATTGGTCCTTCTGCTTCTGGTGTCATAGTTTTTCTACCATAGTGGTGAATTTGAAGTTCGTAGTTTCCAAAGCTGATTTAAAATGTAAAAATATCATATAAGGAATTAGCATCACTCTATAATGAATTCAATTTCTTCTATAGTCATTATAGCATTAAATTAAAACAGGAATTTTAAATTTAATTTTAGATAATTTCAAGCTTTATTTTATATAGTTGCAATTCATTTTTATGTTTTAGTTCTTTAAAAAGAACTGAAAAAAAGGAATAAAAGTACGGTCCTTGAGCAATTGGCCAACCTAAAAAGTGGCACCTTGCTCCACAGCAGTTCTCACCCTGACTATAAGTTCCCCACCTGTACTGTGGGTCTTCAGACAGGGAGACAAATCTAAGATTCCTCTCCCTGTCTGCAGACCTGAAGAAACATAGCCATTACCTGACACTTCAGCCATGACACAGAGACCTGACAACTATAAGTAGGGTGATTGTAGGAAGTTAAGAAGAATCACATGGAGCCCACAAGAAAAAGTATTATCACATTATTATTTCAAAATAACATTCCTCCCCTTTAACCTTATCCCATCTGCACCATGTTCTCCCCATAACACACACAAACATGAGCATATTTCATTCTCATCTACCATACAAGGTAAGCTAACAGAGAGAGTGAATGGGAGATCTGAAATCACATTCATGAATTTCACATTTTGAGTGGCTTTTTGGACATCTAGTTCCCCAGTCTTAGAACCAGACTCTAAACATTATGCCACAGTGGTTCTGTGCTTTGTCTCAGATTCCGTGGTGAAAAAAAGAGAAAATATACTGACAGAGAGAATCTTTCTGTCAGGTTTTTAGGAATTTTGAGGGCTAAGGGTTTTAAATAATGCATTATGTAAACATATTGTCCATCTTCGTCCATGCATTTAAACTTGGATAAGTATTGTCCATATATATTGCTTCATAGAATGTATGTTTTTAGATTGTTTTTAATTCAGTTAGTAGAATCATAGAGCTGAAAGGAACTGCAAGTCCCATCTAGTCTGATCCCCGACCCCCCCCTCCCCTGATCAGGCAGAAATACACAGGCCATTTCCTCACTGGACTGTTATAGTGGTATTATTCCACTTTCAGCATCCTATGGAATCCTGGGCTTTACAGTTTAGGGAGGGACTTCAAAGACTCCCTAAGTCTTTCAGTGCTTGGTTTCCAGACTTCTCACCTTATAATTTTATAATATTTAAACTTTTTGATTTCTTAGCAATATGACATTTTATTTGTATATCTCATATTTTTTATAAGCAGCCTTCAATCCCAGGGCTGGGATGAAAAAGTTAAATATATATAAATAAAATAATAAAATGTGTTAAACTTGCATGCTACAACAGCCAACAGTAAGACATTCCAACAGACATTGTTGGGGATTTGTTCATACACACATCACATTCTCATACGATCTCAATTATTTTCCATTATTCTTGAAAAAGAAATGTCTATCTTCCCCTCATCACTCAACTTACCAGAATTTAATTTTATGCTGGGAGAGGGTGGTTGAGAAGGAAAACTTTGGAGCAACAGATGATAATCACTCATATGTAACATCAGCTGAATGCCTCTTTCTGATTAAAATAAAGGACTGCATTGCCTACCCAGTGGGGTTCAGCACTTGCTGAGGAACTTGTGGGAATTGTCTCAAGTATTCTAGACTAGTGGGAGAGGATAATAATGGTTTTGCTTGGCAAAGGATTCAGAGATACTGAAAGTTGTACAAAATTGGGCAAATATTAAACAATAATAAGTTTTCAGAGTGCCAATTAAGCTTTGCTGAGAAGAACAAACACAATCCTGATGATGAAGAGCAGATGGAAAGACTCCCAGATCCAAAAAATGAAGCCCTGGACAAGCAATTCTTAAAACAAAAGGGTCATACATGTCTTTCTGCGAAATGCTTCATCAGTTTGTAATATAGTTTCATTTGTTACAAAATCTGACATAAGCATAATGCGTTTCAAGCTGAAGTGAGAGAAAAGTACCTGTGCCTTGCTCTGCGCCTTCCCTCTTGTACTGTACAGTAACATGGGCCAACTGGGATGACATCTTTCAGTGTTTTCCTACCAACTTAGCTGAAGTTTTCCATGTATCAAGCTAAATAGGGCCCTGTCATTAAGTAATTTAGAGTGAGGCTAGGAAGTCTTTCCCATACTCAGAGAATTTTCCTCACTGTTTCCAACCCCGGCAAAAACAGTTAAAAGTGAAGATACTTTTAAAGATTGCAACAGCCTCTACAAAAAGTGCCTCTTGCACTTCAATTTAGCCATAGTCATAGACATTCCACATCCAATGTTATCAGCTAAAGAACGTGTAACAGAGCTCGTCCAAGACCATGTGCTGCCTGGAGCACAAGACAAAATGTGGTATCGTCCACCAGTGACTGCTGGCTTCCATATCAGTGGGACACTGAACCTGCTCCGGGTTTTAACCTGTACTTTAAAGGAGCTTTGTAAAGTGGTGAAACTTTCTGGGGAATAGGGTTCAGACCACAGCTTGCTACTTTAAAGTTTGCATTAAAACACAAAGTAGATTCACTGTCCCACCAATATGAAAGCCACCAGCTTCTTGTGCTGCTCTCACCTTGTTGTTGTATGCCTTCAAGTCATTTCTGACTTATAGCAGCCCTATCATGGGGTTTTCTGGGGCTGAAGGTGTGTGACATGCCCAAGATCATCCAGAGGGGTTCCATGGCCAAGTGGGGAATCAGACTCTTGTCTCCAGGGTCATAGTCCAATGCTCAAACCACTAAACACTCTGACTCTGTCTTCATCCCCATTTCCAAATACATAAGCTGATGGGAATGGCAGTCAAATTTTAATTCTGCATTAGGGATAAGACAGCACCCACCATCACAACTGGGGGCAGCAGACTACCACCAAAGAGAAATTCAAGAAGATAGCCAGGAGATGTAGGAAGAAAGTCAGAGAAGCTAAAGCGCAGAATGAACTCAGTCTTGCCAGAGACATCAGAAACAATAAAAAGGGCTTTTTTAGATATGTCCACAGCAAAACGAAAAACAAGGAAATGATAGGATCACTACATGGAGAAGGTGACCAACTAATAATGGGAGGGGGGGAGTGAGAAGGCAGAACTACTCAATACCTTCTTTGCCTCAGTTTTCTCCCAAAAGGATAGAAGTACCCAACTTGGGGTGTGGGGAGCAGGTGAGGAAGCGAGGGAAATGCAGCACAGAATAAATAGAGAAGTAGTACAGGAATATCTGGCTAAACTAGATAAATTCAAGTCCCCAGGGCCAGATGAATTACATCCAAGGATATTAAAAGAACTGGCAGAAGTCATTTCTGAACCACTTGCAATAATCTTTGAGAACTCTTGGAGAACAGGAGAAGTCCCAGCAGACTGGAGGAGGGCAAATGTCATCCCCATCTTCAAGAAGGGGAAAAAAGAGCACCTTAATAATTATCGCCCGGTAAGCCTGACATCAATTCCAGGAAAGATCCTAGAGCAGATCATTAAACAGTCAATTTGTAATTACTTAGAAAGCAATGCCATGATCGCTAAAAGCCAGTATGGATTTCTCAGAAATAAGTCATGCCAGACTAATCTTATCTCTTTTTATGGTAGGGTTACAAGCTTGATAGACGAAGGGAATGTTGTAGATGTAGCATATCTTGACCTCAGTAAGGCCTTTGACAAAGTTCCCCATGACATTCTTGCAAAGAAGCTAGTAAAACGCGGGCTGGACAGGACTACTGTTAGTTGGATTTGTAATTGGTTGACCGACCGCACCAATCAACCAAAGGGTGCTCACCAATGGCTGCTTTTCATCCTGGAGAGAAGCGACTAATGGGGTGCCACAGGGTTCTGTCCTGGGCCCAGTGCTTTTCAACATCTTCATCAATGACTTGGATGAGGGAGTGGAGGGTATGCTGATCAAATTTGCAGATGATACCAAACTGGGAGGGGTTGCTAATACACCAGAGGATAGGATCAAATTTCAATACGACCTTGACAGATTGGAGAGCTGGGCCAAAGCTAACAAAATGAATTTCAACAGAGAGAAATGTAGGGTCCTGCACTTGGGCAGAAAAAATGAAAGTCACAAGTAAAGGATGAGGGACTCGTGGCTGGATAGCAGTACGTGTGAAAAGGATCTAGGAGTCTTGGTAGATCACAGGCTGAACATGAGTCAGCAGTGTGACGCAGCAGCCAAGAAAGCCAACGCGATTCTTGGTTGCATGAATAGGAGTATGGTGTCTAGATTGAGGGAGGTAATGGTACCACTCTATTCTGCATTGGTTAGGCCTCATTTGGAATACGGTGTCCAGTTCTGGGCACCTCAATTCAAGAAAGATGTCGACAAGTTGGAACATGTCCAGAGGAGGGTGACCAAAATGGTGAAGGGTCTGGAAGCCATGCCCCATGAGGAACGGCTTAGGGAGCTGGGTATGTTTAGTCCACAGAAGAGAAGCCATGTTTAAATATTTGAAGGGATGTCATGTTGAGGAGGGAGCAGGCTTGTTTTCCACTGCTCCAGAGACTAGGACAAGGAGCAATGGATTCAAGCTGCAGGAAAGGAGATTCCACTTGAACCTCAGGAAGAACGTTCTGATGGTCAGAGCTGTCCGGCAGTGGAATATGCTGCCTTGGAGTGTGGTGGAGTCTCCTTCTTTGGAGGTTTTTAAGCAGAGGCTGGATGGCCATCTGTTGGGAATGTTTTATCTGATACTGGAAAATATATATATGCTCCACGGAGTCCCCTGAAACAGAATGAGTAGGTGAATGCAAACCTACCATATCTGGTAATTCTGAACAGCTCCAATGTGGCTAGTTTACTGGTTGTATGAACTGTTCCTGTTTTTAAACAGAATTCCAATACAAGGATAGAAGACTCCATTTCTTTTAGCTCCTCCTGACAATAAATTTTGGTGCATTATTTTGGAAGAAAAGGAAATCATTGTAGAGAAAATAAAACCCAACAGCTTTCAACAGTGCATCCTTTATTAAAAATGTAAATTAAAATAAACTCCCCAGGGAAGTGTAACCTCCCACCACTACAGCATCTGTTAGGCTTACCTGTCTGATATAATATTGTAAAAGGCTTCATGCTCATTTAACAGGTGACTGCCTCAAAGAACGTACCCTTTTATGCATTATTATCTTCAGCATTGCAAGTTCCTATTGTTTTATTCATCAGTCTGAGGAAATATCTGCCACAGTGTGTTAGCAATCACACTACTAAAGCAGCATTCACCAGAGTTTACTGATTTTACATTTACCGACTAAATTCAAGCACTCTAGAATGAGAAGAGGATGTGAATCCCCTGCATATATTGCATTAGGGTTTGACCCCATGCTTGTAGAAATTTAAGCTTTCATGTGCACAGGTGATTATGGAAACATCACCTTGAAAGATCATCCTAGGTCAACAGCTGTTCTCATGGTGGCAGTCCAATCAAGGAGCTTCAGGCCCAGTACTGTCATACAATGCCCCCATGTTAACCATTCACCCACCAGTGGAATCACAAACATTACCTGCTTCAGCATCATCTCTACACCCATATTCTCCTCCCATATGCCAACACTTCTGCCAGCCAGAGTCTGAGATAGTTACTGTTTCAGATTGTGGCTGGCATCCTGATCGTTACTCTTAGCAATATTAGACTTATTCATTTAATTGTTGAATGGTGAATCAACATAGAGGTAAATCTCACTGACTGAACAGATTTATTAACAAGATGTAGACCTATATTTATTTTAAGACTGTAAATCATATTTTACTGGTTTTCAGTTGTTTGAATTGTTTAAATTATTTGATTGTTGAACAACTTGAGATTTTTGGACATTGGGTAACACTCACACATACACATACACATATCTCCTGGAATGTACCAGCCAGTATGACCACTAAATTTAAAATAGTAATTTTTCTAAGCTTTGCTGCTAGAATCCTTGCTTTATTGGGTCATCTAAAGAGAGACCAGAGCACTAAGCCTACTGACCATACCACTGCAAGACACAAGTAGAGCCAACAACAATACAAGACATGGGACAAGGACCTAGGCAGGTTATGTGCTGGACTGCCGAGGGGTCCACCAGCATGTATGGCCCATAAGAACTCCCCCAATACACTGAATACTGATGCTGGGACTACAAGGATGGAGGTCCAACATTAGTACCCATTCAGGTTGCTCAAAATCATCATCACTACCTTAAGTGGTAATATCAGTGGGGCTCCCACACTGGCCCTTCCCCATTTCAGTGAGATATCAATATAGTAATATTTATCTGAAGCTTCCTTCCGGTTGCCCTATCTCATTTTCAGGTCTCATTATGAGATCCATTTATTGGGATCTCTCTTTTGCCCTTTAGAGATTAGCATACCCATTTGGTTGAAAAGTCAGCTTAGCTGCCCACTCCCAAGCCTTAGAAGAGAAAAGCTTCACCTCAGTGATTACTGTAGGCAATTAAAATACTAATATATAAAAGAGAAAGGTGTCTATAAATATGTATGTAAAACATGCTTGACAGGGAGTTTATTCAAGGAAATGGCACTGGTGATCAAAGTCAGACAGTAGCATATTTCATGGCATTTCCCACTGTACCATGAGCTTTTAAATACATATGTTTTGATCATTTCTAGGCTAGCTAATGCAATTCAGTGAGATGCTGTGTGGCAAGAAAGACTCTGTAAAGCTATGAGGACAATCCCTTCATGTAAGTGACTTTGAACCACTGACGAATAAAATCACATTGTTCTGCTGAGATGATAAAAAAAATCTCAGGTTTGAACTAGGAAATGAAATCGTTTCAAGCTGAAAACAAAGGTGCACGTAAAATGTCTTTCATTCTTTCAGTAAAGTGCGGTAGATGCACAAAAGGACAAAGTGCAAGGCCATTCTTTAGCAATAACAGGAAAGTGTGTTTGTGTGTGCGTGTGCGTGCGCATGTGTAACACAGTGGTGATGCTACACACCTCAACCTTTTCCGGACTATTCTGTACTAGCCTTGTGGGGGTATGAGGAATCAGAGAGGCAATGCTAGAACCTCCACTACTTTTATCTGTGGCAAAAAAAGAAGTCACTCAGCACACTACCTTATCCAGAGTTTTCCCAAGACATTTTCTTGTGTGAGACAAAGGAGAGGATGACACTCTCCCCATCTGACATACAGCATGGCAGTCAAACCTAACTTTGACCCTGAGAATTCTCTACTGAACCAGAGGGCAGCAGGCTTAAAGGGTGTAGAGCGTGTACCTGGAGTACACGTGGTTCTCTCTTCTAATAAAGGGGGAAGTGCTGCCAATACTATCCCTTTCAAACCACCCAAGATGCAGTGCAGCTGGTAGCTCCCATGGCAGTCAGCTGATGAATCTACCCTGGGTTTTACTCTAAATTTTAAAAGAACTATTCAAGGTGCTGAACCCAAATCCCCAACTAGGTTACACACCATGGACAGATCCCTTAGAGTTTAGACTAAAACTCAGAGCAGACTCACTGTCCATTAATATGGAAGCCACCAGCTACCACTTGAAGATCTGCTGTCTGAGCCGACTGTTTTCCTCTGTCTAAGAGGTGGGACAGCCCTGCCTTATTTGAGATAGAGAACCCTTTGAAATTCTCCATGAATTTCCCCACACTCAACTAAGCTGTAAACAGCCACAGGCTGGACTCTTCTTGGTTAGTCCCAAGTAGAGTAGACACATTGAATCAGTTTTTGGTCCCAGTTAGAGTAGGGACATTGACTCAGTTGGAAATATCCTATGTTATGACTCACCTGGAATGGTGAGTCAAAACATAGGATATTTCCAACTGAGTCAATGTCCCTACTCTAACTGGGACCAAAAATAAGATTTAGACCATAGGCTCAATCACCTTGTTTGTTTAGCAAGGATGGAGAACCTACGGCTCTCCCAGTGACATTGGAAAAAAATCTCCATCATCCATTACTATTGGCTGTGTTGGTTGAAACTGTTAGGAATTTTAGCCAAACAATATAGAGAGGGTGTTTTCAATCAAGCCTTCCTGCTATGCCTGATCTAGCAATGTAGGGCAAGGCAGAGTTAATTGCTGGAGTCCAGTGTCTCCTAAGAAAAGTGGACAGAAATTTCTGTGGATGAGTTAGCAGGTGTCAACCCATCCCCAAGAGTGTTAAAGGAACCCCTGGACAACATAGGGTCACTCCCTTCAAAGCACAAAGGCACTTCTGAGTAGCTAAATTCAGGCAGGGTTCCAGTCACTTAGAGTGCAATGGAGAATGCTTTATCCAGTGCAAATCTAGATGTTCTGTTACACCCAGCACAGCCATAGGCAGCATGGCTTGGTAATGATCAAACTGGTCTGCTCAAATTCAGTCATGAAAACTGGAAGTTTATTTCAATCATTAACCACCATACGTAAAATACAGAATGCTGAAAAAGAAGAAAAGTAAAGTAAAAACAGAATGTTATGATGCACTAAGAAATACAAAACACAATATAAAGCAAAATAATATAAAAACTCTGTTAAAAACTCAATACAATATCAAAATATTATTTTGTCAGCTTCTTCCTGTTGCATGGCATGCGTGAGCGGTTGTTCGGAATAGCACTGTGCAATTCCGAACCTCCACCTGCTGGTTCCAGCCGGTTCGAGAGCCATCTGAACCAGCTATACATCCCCTCGGTAAGGGGGATGCGGAAAAGGTCTGAAGGGGATCCAGAAGTCCGGTGCTGAGTTCTCTCTGAAAGGAGAGAGCGGAGGTGTTGTGAAGGATCGTAGGACCGTGACGGAACCTCCAGGCTCGCTGCTTTAGCGGCACAAGCGCCACCGTCAACTTTTAAATCAAGAAGACACACAGAGACTACAATTAGCAACCCGATCTGGATTACAATTATTTAAGATCGCAAGAAGTACAGACCTGCATTCGCTGAAAGTGAGCTGCTTTAGAAAGAGACCTCAAAGGCTGTGAGTTGGACTGAAAGGGCTGACAATTTAAAGCTACAGTAACCAGGTTGGTGAGTGCGAGGCTGGAATTTTCCTTTTCTTGTTTGCTATTTCTTTGGATATAATACGGTTTCTTTTACAAATAATTAAAGAGTTGACTTTTTTGGACTGGACTGGACTGGGATTAACATTGGAAGGTAAAGATTTCAAGTAACTGCTTCAGCTTTCTTGCTTAAAGAGACTTTCTTTTTTTTTCCTTTTAGTTTTGCTTGGCAAAACAGAGAGACTTGTGGATTTATATGCTGTCATAAATACGTTCCTCTGGATTAATACTTCTTTTGGGAACTAACTTGGATTTGTGAATTGTTTTCTTGGTTTTTTTGTTGGAAAATGTACTTTGGTGTGGTGGTTTGATGAAAAGGAATCTCTGTGTTTCTTTTAGTTCATCAGGGATTTTTGAAGTTAATTGTTGTCTTTGGCACCTGGATTTTGATTTTGGATCCTTTTCTTAGTGGACAATGGAATTAAATAGAAACTGATTTTAAAAGAAGTAACCTGGCTCTTATCTACAAGTAGACCCACTAATGCCATAGGATTTACAGAGGTATTAGTTATTCTTACTTACAAGTAGACCCACTGATGCCTTGGGATTTACCCAGATGTAAGTGGATCTTACGTATGAGGAGCCCTATTGATGCCTTGGGATTTACCTATGTGTAAGTGGTTCTTTGTTACGAATAGACCTATTGATGCCATGGGATTTAACAAGGCGTAAGTTAGAAGCAACTAAAGAACTGAACTTTTGTTTTGGGACTTTTCATGAACATATGTTTTAGAACTTTATAGATTTTTCACATTTAAGAACTTAAGAATTTTATGAACTTTTTATGAACCTTGGAATTGGACGAAATTAGGATACTACAAGACATTAACATTTACAGAATATTGGCTACAGGACTACAGACTGAGCTGAACTGTTCATATGAAATTGTACTTTTCTGAAGATAAGAGGCTACTGGAACACCCGCTCCCACGCAGAGAAGCGGCTGGATTTTATATTCAAGGTCTTGCTAGCTGTTTACTAAGTTGACAGCAAGCTTCAAAAGCCAGCCTAGAAGAACTGGGAGGGGGGAGTTGGAGTGAACTGGAGTAAGCTTTGTTTTTAAAGGGAAGCTTTTGTACCAAAAACAATTCTTGTATATATATTTTGAGAAATAATTACTTTGAAGTATTTGAGCTATAATCTTCAGATTTATATATATGATTTTATTCACTTATTTATCTTTTGAAATTATATTCCTTTTGGATTAATTTAGAGTGCATATAATAAGGTATAGGCTGATATAGACAATATTGCTTTGTATGTTTTTGTGTTTTATTGTATATTTTTCTTAAGAGATTTAAGATGACTTTATAGAATTGACAAATGCCAGGACAACAAAGATAAAGGTCAAGACTTTTGGAAGAAAAATTCTATTGTCAAGAAAGTACAAATGGAACCAAGAACAAGGAAGGGAACGGTGGCTGCAGCTGCAACAACGACTACCCAGCCAGTAAGGAGAACATCAACAGAGATACCCCAGAAAGATTTAATGTTGCAGATGATGGAGGAACTTAAGAACATTAGAGAGGACATAGACAGAGAAAGACATCAGACAGGATTTAAAGGAGACAGGAAAAGAGGTGAGAACAGAAATGAAACATGAAATCGATAAACTGGGGAAGAAATTTGAAACCTTAACTAAGAATGTTACAAAGATAAAGACTGAGACCAAAGAAATAAAGGAACAAGTTACACAAGTACAGACAGAAATGACTGAAGTAAAGGGGAAGCAACAAGAAGAGGAATTCCAGATAACGTTGCAAGAGTTATGATATCAAGAAAGATGTCTCAGATTTAGAGCCGTTCCTGAATCTAGCGGTGAAAATTTATATGAAAAAATGGTTCTGGCTTTGGCAGAATATCTAGACATTGATGAAGATAAGATGGAAGCTTGTATTGACAGAATGTTCAGAGTATCCTCTAGAATAGCGAGAGAAAGAAAATTACCAAGAGATATCATAATAACCTTCACTTGGACAGTTATCAGAGACAAAATATTACAGAGGAGCTATGAAAGAACATTTAAGATCGAAGATAAAGACGTAAGAATTTTTAAAGACATACCATATCAAATACTCAAGAAGAGACAAAATTATAAACCTCTGGCCAATCTTTTGATGAAGTTACAGATCAATTACAGATGGGAGAAGACTGAAGGCATTTCTTTTATGTATAAGCAGCAGAGATATAGGATTAACTCTGTTTTTAAAGCCAAAGAAATGATGGAAAGGTTGAAGAGAGATTTACAAAGACCTACAGCTGGAGAGAAAGATGAAGAACAGGAATCATTGGAAGAAGAAAAAGGAAAAGAGGAAAAAGAACAGATACAAGAAGAAGAGGTGGAAGAAGAAACAGTACAAGAACAAGAATTGGGAGAGGAAGGAGAGTTGGCGGCAGAAAATATACAGGATTAATTGGAAAATTAGGATAAATAATTTTAATACAAAACTGATAAAATGGGGCTAAAAATATACTCTTGGAACATTAAAGGATTTAACTCTGAATATAAAAGAAGACATATTTCATCATTTGGAAAAACAAAAATTGGATATAATTTGTTTACAAAAGGTTCGAATAAGGACTCAAGATTTGGAATATGTCAGAAATCCGAAACTGGGTAGCTGCTTTGCAGCTACGATTGATCAGAAGAAAAGGGGGGTATTGATATATGTCAATTCAAGATATGGTGCACAACAAAAATTTCAGGATAATAACGGGCGATATTTGGTGATAGAAGTAAATATGAAACAGGACAAGATATTAATAGTTGGAGTATATGCACCTAATGGAGCTAAAGGAGAATTCTTCCCCAAAATACACAATGAGATACAGAAATATGTACAAGAAACAGCAAACACAGAAGTTATTGTTCTGGGCGACTTTAATGGAGTTATTAATTAACAGAACAGTACAGAAGTTAGTCCCCAGAAACAACGGTAAACTGCCTAAGAGTTTTTTCCAAATGATGGATGATTTAGATCTTTATGATACATGGAGACATAAAAATGGACAATTAGATGGATATACTTTTTTCTCAGACAGACATAAATCAATGTCTAGGATTGATATGATTTTGACATCTAAGGATTTGATGTTGAAAACAATGGATATAGACATTCTTCCAAATTTATGTTCGGATCATAATCCGTTGCAAATGAAACTTAAGATTATAGACAGAGACAGCACATGGAGATTGAATGAAGAGATATTCAAGAGGGAGAAGTACATTAAACAAGCAAAAATAGAATTAAATAATTATTTAAAGGAGAACATGACATCGGAATTACCAATGAAAATAATTTGGGATGCAAGTAAAGCTGTGATGTGAGGAAACTTTATCAGATGGTCCACGGAAATCAGGAAGGAGAGGAAACAGATTGAAGATTCGATTCTGGGGAAGATGAAAGAACTAGAGAAACAGATGAGGGAAAAACCGATGGACAACAAGATAAGACAACAGATGAAGGTTTGTCAAGCTGGATTAAATGAAATAAATGTGCAGGAAATAGAACAACAGATACGAAGAGTGAGATATACTTTCTTTGAACAGGCAAATAAACCTTCTAAACTTTTAGCCAGTTTATTTTGTAAAAGAAGGGTTAGAAATATTATTACGGAGATTAGAGTCGGTGACGGGAAAACTACAAAACAGGAGGAGATAAAATAGGCTTTTTATAACTATTACATGAAGTTAATGAGTTTGATCTTCTCAACGAAAAAACAAAAAGAAATGGAAGAATATTTGGAAAAAATGAACAAAACGAAATTCACCGAGGAGCAGAAATTGATTCTGAACAAACCCATATCGATGATGGAGACAGTTGAAGCTATTAGGAATTTGAAGGTATAATAGGTAGTATTCTTTTGTGTAAACATCTATTTGCAAAATCAATAGTAGAGTAAAATATAATAAAAAGAGGGAAGACTTATTTGAAATTATCATCTATTATTTTCCCTTTCTCTTTTTTATTGTGTAGCTATAGGTTTGTAGTTTCTTGCCTTTGGGAAACATTCTTCTGATGGTAAAGAGTAATTAAAAATAGAACTCTTTATAAAACTGAATCAGGAGTCAAAAATGGAGGAGGGGGAATTAAGGCAACAACAACTTAGTGGCAAAAAAATTCCATCAGCTTGAATTGTTGTTTATGGTACCACAACTACTTGATGATGGCTCTGAGCACACAATTTCATTAGGGCTGAATAAATATAATATATCACAATCTTTGGAAGAAAAACCGCCATTGAGAGCTATGTCATATGAAAGTCTCCATGAAATGTATGTCTTGCTGATGTAGGTGCATCTTGTAGAGCAAACTGGAATGTGAACTATAATTTAAAATCTAATAAAATAATAAAATAAAATCTAATAAAGAAAGTTCCAATTCACAGTCTCAAAAGCAAGTTGTGTTTATGTCTAGGTAATACACACAATACATCTGGAGGTTTCTTTTTGACATCTCAGCTTGTTCTTTTCATCTGTTAAAGCATGAAGCATGCAAGATTTGTAAATGTTCATAATTTAAAAGGAATAAGGACATTTCCTTCCAACTGTAAGTGTGGCAGACAAGCAAATTGTGCACCTGGAATTAACAGGAATTAAGATATACACTCTATATGACGTCAAAAGAAATGTGAAACACTGGTTTGAAAATACTGTTTCTAGATCATGATTTCTGCAATAAGAATAACTGATGTTTTGCAAATCTTTTTCATAGGGAAGAACATACTTAGATGGTGTGCCAGTCTTTCCATGTGGTCTTGTACCTTGAGATTCAAAAAGTCCAGCAAAGAATCCCTTCCTCATGAGGAAAATGTCATTTTAAATGAAAATATTTAAGTGATTTTTTTTCGTTTTACAAAGGACTTTTACAAAATACTACTAAAGGTCTTTTCTAAAATTCACTACATATGGTGATTTCTAGTCCACCTCTAGTGGATCTCTAGTGGCGGAGAAGAAGAGGCAAAAATCAGATTTATCACTTTCATTCAGTGCCCTTGGTTTTCAGATTGTATGGAAGGATTGTGAAAAGCCACTCGGCAGTTATGGTGCTAACTTTCCCAACAGCAAGGTTGGGTAAAGTGTACCATGGTTTACATGCCGCTCCCTACAATTCCCAGTGTAACCCAACACCACAAAAAAAAAAGTCTCTTCTTCCTTCTAGAGGTGAAACAGGTGTCATTTCCCTTTCCTATCTCTCTAGACAGAGGGACTGAGGGTTCTTCGCCCTTCGCCAGGTAACCTGTTTGTCTGGAGGTCCCTGTCACCATCTACTGATTACCTAAATTCCCAATTTGTGATTAACAGTACAATCCAGTTAAGCAGATTTAGCATCAACACTTTAGCACTCTCGAGTATTGGAATTTCAGGACAACATGAGCAGTTCTGTAATCTTGTAAGATATTTTATTAACACAAACAAAGTAGCATACAGGCACACCAACCCTCCCACCCACAGCTTAGGGATGAACATAGACTTCTCATACACTTTTCGTTGTCCAGGAACATAACTTATCATAAACTTTACAGTGCATGTAAGGAATCAAATGTCTTACATCACATTCATCTTAGGAAACAGGTCTAAGAGACATGCAAAGTCTCTCTCCTGCGCACTTTGAAGTGCTGAGAGATTTTTCCTGATCATCAGGTTTTTCTAGTTGGAAGCTGGCTGAGTAGCTTATAGACATTTGTGGCTCACTAAAACAATTTAAACGGAACAACCCTAAAAATCTTTGCCTTCCCTCAAAGTTGAAAGAATACAGACTGAATAAAACAAAACAGATTTTATCTTAGGAGTTCAGCAGAGGTGAGCTGAGCTGAGGCATACTTGACAAGCCTGAGCAGGTGGAAAAAGAGATGGCTACTGAAAGGAACAATATTGGAGATAATGCCATTATACTTCTTTATGGCCCAGCTCTGGATCACAGTGGTAATTGTATGCATGGTCAGCCACTGGGATGGCCAGATCACAGGTTTACTTTCCACACCACCATCACTCCTTCATTGCAGCTACACTGCAGGTATGGCAAGGAACTCAATATCAGCACAATCCACTTGAATTATCCTCCCTAAGCAAAGAGATTTTGTAGCACCTTAGACACTAAGTGAGAGAAAGAATTTGGTAGGATAAGTTTTCATAGGCTTAAGTCTACTTTATCAGATGCACATTGGAATCCTACCTGTGTTACTGTTGCAATAAGGAACCATATTATGGGGATGTGGCTTCCTGGTGGTTACTATAAATGAAACGTCCCCAATCCAGTACCTTCTTAATTGCCAGACCACAATTCTCATCTTCCACTGGTTATGCTGGCCAAAAATGGTGGGAATTGTAGTCCAATATATATGGAAAGTAGCAAGTTGTAGGAGGCTGACCTAGATGGTAAAGTGGATTGATTGATGAATTACCTGATATGAGTATAGCCCAAGTCATACTGTCTGTGCCTCAGAAGAAGAGGACGGCAAACCCCTTCTGAACAAATCTTGCCAAGAAAACTATGTGATAGGATTGCCTTAGGGATGCCATAAGTCGGAAATGACTTGGAGGCATGCAGCAACAACAACAGCCTATGTGATATATCCCATTTTGAAATAAATGAATAAATAAATCTATCTCAGTAGAAGGCATTTTATGGAGCAAAATTAGCTCTAAAATCAGCTAATACTTTTTGCTCCCCAAAGCAGAAAAACCATTCTCCAGTTTTAATATGCATTTTAGGTTTTTGCATACTAATGAACACTTCATTAAGATTCAGTCAAAACTTATTCTTTGCACAGAAAGCAATGGAGTTAAATCATCTCCAGAGAGCATAAGTTTAATATTTAATGTATGCCGCTGGTGAGCCTTGGCTTGGTCAAGATATTAGGTGCAGATGTTGTTTTTTAAATAGTGTTTCATCTCCATATTTTATCTCACCTGCAGCTCATTGGTAGTTAATGGGTCTGTCATCATTTCTCTTATAAAACCTGTTGACTGAAACCTTCATACAGTTTGGTTACAGTTCCTGTTCCTGTTTAGGCTAAAACCATGTAAATAAAACTTCAGTCTGGGAGCACTTTTAAACTGCTTTCATTTATTTGTTCATTCATACGCCATTTCCTCACGGGGTAAATAAAACGGTGCAGTGCGTCCTCCACGGAGGATGTCTGCACCCTGGAACGGACTGGGTCTGGATTACTTACCGTAGATCTGCACCTCAGTCCGCTGCGGAATGACCGCAAGTGGTCCTCCAGCGTGTTTTTGAAAGACCTGATTTTTCCGGTCTTTCAAAATGCCGGCACGCGCCATTGCGTGCCTGCTCTCCGATGCAGATTCGCAGGGTAGCACCAATGCGAGCCTGCGATCTGCGGAGGGCGGGCTTTAGGCTGGCGAGCTTCAGTGGTTGATCGAGACCCACGACCAACCGGAAGCCGCCATTTTGGACGCCAGAGCAGTGCGGATCTACGACCATGCACTGCTCCGCCTCACCCCGGACCAGACCGGACCGCCAGAAGATCCGGTGAGTAGCGGCAGGGAGCGATTCCCTCACCACGTGTGGAAATGGCCATAGTTTGAGTTTTTCTAGAAAGCTTTTAGAAAGGATGAGCAAGCTTTTAGAATCTAATTCTACATGTTTCTTCACAGAAAGTCGAGCTTTAAGTCAATTTAGTTTTGAGCATTTAACAGGTTTTAATAAAGGTCAAAAAGCAAAATATCTGGGTATCTGGATTACAAAAAGAAATAATGAAGTATTTCAGAATCATTATGAAAAAAAATGGAAAGAGATAATCAAGGATTTGGAGAAATGGACTAGAATGCGACTATCTTTGATGGGAAGAGTGGCAGTCATAAAAATGAACATCCTTCCAAAGATGAATTACCTTTTCCAAAATCTTCCTATTATTACAAATACTAAGCCTTCTATACAATGGAAGAGAGATTTAACTAAATTTATATGGCAAGGGAAAAAACCAAGAATAAAATGGAATCTCATGACAGACTCAATAAGAAGAAGAGGGATTGAGTCTACCGGATTTACAGATATATTTCAAGGCAGCGGCATTTACATGGATAAAAGACTGGATGAATCTTCAAAATACGAGAATGCTGACATTAGAGGGAGCTGATTTAAGGATGGGTTGGCATGCCTATATGTTCTATGGAAAAGCTGCGGTTGTCAAAGACTTTGTTCATCATTTTGTAAGAAAATCACTACTTAAAATATGGACTGACTACAAGAATAAGAACATTAGGCAACTACCTACATGGGTCTCCCCTCAAGAAGCCTTCTTTGGAAGATGGTCTGATTCAGATAAGTGGCTGTGTTATGATGACGTATTAGAAATGAGAAATCTGAATCTTTTTAAGATGAAATCAAGAGAAAAATTGGAATCAGAAGGAATAAAGTTAAACTGGTTCCCTTACAGACAGTTAACTGAGAGATTCCAGATGGATGCGAAAACTTATGGAACAGAACAAAAAGAGCAAGGAAGAATGTTGAAGTTACTGCGGGAAAACCCGCCTCGTATACTATCACATGTATACCAGGAGATTTTAAATCAAGAAAGAGAAGATGAGACAGTCAAATCAGCAATGATATTGTGGGCTCAAAATCTCGGACATCCAATTCAATTAGAGCACCGGGAACAGAGCTGGCAACGGACACAAAAATTTACTGCGGCTCAGAACCTAAAAGAGAACTATTATAAGCTTTTTCATAGATGGTACATGACACCAAAAAATTAAAGAAGATATATAATACGGGAACAGGTCAGTGTTGGAAGTGTCAGGAGAATGTTGGAACACTATTTCATACCTGGTGGTCATGTCCTAAGGCTAAAAAATATTGGAATGATATACATAATATGATATGTAAAATAATGAGGGTTCAAATTGATAAGAAACCTGAACTGTGCTTATTAAATATGACACATGTGTTAGATGGAACTGTTGCAAAGAAATGTTGGCGAATAATGCTGTATATGATTACGACAGCCCGTATTGAACATGCAAGGCTATGGAAAATTGAGCAGATACCTACAATAGAGCAATGGTGGGCAACTTTTATTGAAAATCGGAATGCAGATATAGTCTCTCAGAGATTAAAAGGAAAATCAGATGATGACATTAACAAAGAATGGCAAATTGTTCTGGAAATGGGTAGGGTGTTGACAGGTAATAATTCTTAATTCATGGTAGCATGAGTAGTTAGAAGTAAAAATCAGTGGAATATCATGGAACACGTAAAGTAGGGTCGAAGAGCAGGATCTATCTTGTATGTTAACAAATGCAATGCGATGTATAATGTTGACATGTCAATGAAATAACACTATTGAAATCCAGAGAGGAGTGGAAGATAGCGGTAATAGTTCGGTAAAATGTACAATGAGAAATGTTGTTTTATACGATGTAATCACAATAAAATTAATTAAAAACGAAAAGAAGCTATTGTTGAGGTGTGAGAAACTGAAGACATGATTCTTCCCCATGTGAAAGTCAGTAGTGGAGCTTGGAGTGTGTGAGGAGGGGTGAGAGGGGGAGGGCGAGTGGGTGGGGCCACATTGGAAGTGGCAGGGCCACCGAGTGTAGGGGCATGGCTGCGGTGTGTGAGAGTGTGGCCAGGGCATGGGGGGGGCATGGCTATGGGCTGGGGTGTCAGGGATTCCAGGCAGGGAACCCTGGGAAAATGATCAGCCCACTGCAAAGATGTTGCATCATGCCCCAGCTGTGGGTAATTGCAAGGTTGGATAAGAAACTGGGGTCGTGTGCAGATGGTAGAGGGAGGTGTGCAAACCTCTACCTGATTGGTTGTAGACATGTATATAACAAAGCAACGCCAGTATGTATTTGTCTGTTGCCCAAACCTGGTGCCTGGTGCAAGCTTTTGTCCGTCTGTCCTATGTTTTGTATGTAACGGAACTTTGCTGCAAGATAAAGTGCTTCCTGTTTTGGAAGAAACTTCTCCGTGTGTGAGTATCTTTACTGGGGAACAAGGCTGCTGCTGTTGGCTCGCTGAACTCTGGTTTTTCTGCTGCGTTTCCGTGGGGCTGAAACTCCTATCATTCCCAACATGGGGCACCCCCAAAACATTGCCGCCTGGGGCAAATTTCCCCCCCGCCCTCACATCCCTATGCGATTGGTGAAAGGGCAGTGTCCGTGTATGATCAGATGATCAGATAGTAGTGTTTCCTCACTCTTGTATATACAGGAAAGCACTTTCTGTTTCTTTCTCTATGTGCGTGAGTGTCTCATACACAGAAGGATGTGAACTGCCAATTCTTATTGTTTCCCACTGATATTTTCATCTAATTCACATCCCTTAGGGGGCTGTGAAATTTTTTCTCTTTTCTCATGGGAAGGATGGGAATTCATGAGAATTTTATGTGCGCCTTTCTTAGTTTACCAATTTTGTGTACATCATTCTTTAGGTACACATTTTTGCACATTGCCCATTGACTAAAGCATATTTATGTTCCTTTTCCAAATATTCATTCACATAGCATTCAAAAAGAAAAGAAAACAAACGGGGGAAAAAAGAAAAGGAAAGAAGAATAAACTAGATGCGTGTTGTATCCTTCTGACAATGGGAACCAAAATATACATATATGCTTTTGTTAATAGCTTCACAGACCACAAATTAGATCAATTTATTTGAAAAAGAAAACTCAGTTGATGCAAAGTTCTTTCCCAGGCCCTATATGTAAGAAATATACCAGGGCAGTGCATAGAATAGGATGCTTTGTATATAGCCTGTGCAGTGTCTCATAGTTTCTTGAGCTGTGCAACATGGTAAGTTGCTGGCTGCTCCCTATACTGCAAACCCCAGGATTCCATAAGATGTTGAAAGTGGAATAATAGCGCTATAACATTCCAGTGCAGAAATGGCCTCAGGCTATCTGATGTGGAGGACCAGTAATCTCTTTTTTTCCTGATATGCCAGTAACTAGCTCTTTATTTGTACCCATTAGGTACAGTTTGTTTCTTTCCAGGAAACTTGCCAGGGACTGGAAGCCAATGGCTCAGTTACTGGCACTGGTCCAGGGATTATCACTTCGAGTAGC
Source organism: Cyclura pinguis (assembly GCA_030412105.1). Taxonomy (NCBI): domain Eukaryota; kingdom Metazoa; phylum Chordata; class Lepidosauria; order Squamata; family Iguanidae; genus Cyclura; species Cyclura pinguis. Next base: position 294,240,550 of record CM059599.1, on the reverse strand, counting down.
ACTGTTCTAGCTGTCTTTCAAACAGAACCGATAACCTAAATAGGGAAGAATTGTTCCATAAACCTTCTATCAGGTAAGTTGTGGTCAGTAGTTTCCATGTCAGTGGAGTGATAAATGCACTGTAGGTTTTAGTCCAGACTATAAGCATTTTATCCATAGTGCTCAACCCTATACTCCCAAATAGATTTGGCACTTTGGATAGTTTAAAGTTTAGACCCAACTGTTACCCTGTGTACTGGGGGTCCCAGGAGGGACACCAAAATGCGCTCAACTAAAGGTGGGGAAAATTAGCTCAGAGCACTGCTTAACGTTACAAGAGGCAGGGTAACTTACGGTAACTTAAAATCTTGAACCCTATGTCTATGGGGTCGGGTCGAGTCAAGGAGAACACAGAAGTTGAAATAATAAATGATGTTTATTAAATACAAGCAAAACAGTGTATGCGACACACTCATACAAGATAACTAAAGAAAATAAAGGTTGGAGTGGTATAGAGGGATTTTTAGAGGGAATGTTGGTTTGGGTGATACTTCATCTGTCTTGAAGCCCAGAAAAATAGAGAGCGAAGCTAGGGTGTGAGGTAGCTCAGCACGTGGAGCTGAGGGGAGGCTCGCCAAGCAAAGCAGCAGCAAGGCGGGATGAAACTCGGGAGTGTTCTGAGGAAGGTCTCTGAATCAAGGGTTTTTATAAGGAGAATTGTGACTGCAGGCTATGCCATACTTGGGGGAAAACAATAGATTTGGAGTTGGAGACAAAACCTCCGAAAGGTCAGAATCTGAATGATTGAGTTATCGTAGCAGTTTTCAATAGAGTAGCCAGTATGCAAACGCAGAGTACTTGGGTATGGTATAGTCCACCCATCAAGCTGCTATCGCGGGGCAGAGGCTCTTTTTTAGGTTGCGTGCATACCTAATTAGAGTACTTGCCTGGAGGTCTCCTAAAGCAGTGAGTTAGCTATTTCTGGCCTGCCTGTATGGTAGTTTGAATATTACGGCTATTAACGGCCGCGCTTGTTTACGTACTTGTCCGGTGGCCTCGCAAGCACGTGGAAAGGAATAGAGAAGTGCAGCGGAATTGCGATATCAAGGGATATCTTTAATATCCCCAAAGCTCGGACTAGCCAGGGCAGTAACATAACCCTAGAATGAATTCACTGCCCAAGTAACATGAAAAACACGAGTCACCACTATGCTAACCTCTGCCCATAACCCATCAGATTCTGCCAGGATCTATCTTCAATGTACCAAGTTTCACTGTGACTCTATTCTTGACTCAATGGATTCTGTTTCAGTGCTGCCCTTGACTCTTGGGTTTAACTCACTTCCAGATTTATTTTTCTTTCAGGTACCCTCTCCCAAACCTGTCAGATTTTGCCTTCATGTCTTTGGCACAACCAAATGTGTTTGGTGAAGTCTGCCTGAAACCATCAGCTACAGGGAAAAACAACTACTGAACAATACAAAAACCACTCTGTATAATTTTGCTGTTGGGGAGGAAATCCTTTGAATGAGTGCAGCTTGATTTTTTTAAAGGCTGCATCTCTATTTTTTAAAGTATGAAAAAAGGATAAGGCACCTGTCTCAGACCTTGCTCATGTGTTGAACTTAAGAAGCTTAAATATATGAGGAGTACAAATTGAGAATAACAGCCTTGGCTGTGTAGCTATTGGGATCCTTATTAATTCCCTAGCATCCTATTCTTGAACTGTTTCTATTGTTGCTTGCACTAACTGTCTGGTTTTGAACTCTTATGTGAAAAAAGGATTGAGAGACGTAGCCCTTGGAAACCTCCATGGCTTTCTCACAACTAAAACTTCCCATATTCTGGGGAATACGAAGGACACAGGCTCCTTTTACAAACAGATTGAAACTATCGATCCAGTTGTTAAAACAGTGCTGTACTGCCACATCACGTTTCCATGTGCACCCCACAAAGCAAATAACTAAGCTCAGCAGTGCTTTTGAAGAGCCCCCTCTATGCCATCTGTTCCCTAAGCTGGCATTTTGTTGCTCCGTACATCAACTTTCACAGCTTGTTGCCATAATTTCACTGTGTCAGGACACATTCTTTTAGAAGGGGGGAAAAAAAAGCAACAACCCAAGAATACTCTATTTTATTCTTGTTTTGAAACATACACACATTGGTTCTGCAATATACTCTTTTATTGTGCTTTAACTTCACAAGCGGTGCTGACAAGTGAATTTATGAGCCAATTGTTCCGTGGTTCTAAACAAGAAAGCCAATGGAAAAAAAAGGACATCTGATTATAAGAAAGGAGAAGTGGGAATATTTTTTTGAAGTTCTACAAAAGCCCAAAGAGCTTCCTTTTTAGTTTACTACCATATGACAAATGCCTAGGGAGCAAATTTAGCACATGAATTTCAAAAGGTCATGCATTTTATTTCTGAATCATTCTGTTGGGTGTTTCAAAAAACTGGAAATGTTTTACTAAATCATTGACATATGAACATTGTTATATTAGGAGAAAGTTTTTTTTAGCTAGCTCACATATACCTAATATAACCATTGTTAAAAATATATCTGTTTTGAAATTTGAAATATATCTGTTTTTCATTTTAAATATATCTGCTATAAAAATATCTGTGCTGTTGGCTTTTTTAATGAGAAGACTCTGGGGTTCAAAAGCATATTTTGGAACCCTACTACACTGTCATTCAGATTATAGGAAGAGGAAAGTTTATACGAGTGAGGAAGGGAAGGGAAGCAATTAGCACTAATTATGCACAAAGATCTTCAGTTTGAGTTATTGTGCATGAGTGATAGTTTCTGGTGCATTTTTGAAGTTTAGGGGCACTGATGACATCACTTCTGCTTTCAACACAACAGTGTTACTCTTCTCTCCCACCCTCCACCCAAGTGCAGTGGGGCAAAATGCAATTAAAATTGAAGCTTCTGGAGGTGCAATTATCTATGGAGGAGAGATGTTTTTCCATCAACGGGGAGCAGTTTGTCAGTCCTCACATTCTCCAGGAACTTACACACAAACCTAAGCTGTACTTAGTGTATATGCAAGTCAATAACAGGATGCCTGCCACTCTGCATTTTTGTTTGTCTGCTTTTTTGGCAGTCCACACTCCCCAGAAGGTCCTGGGGAAGAACACTGGCTAACAGAAAGGAGGAGTACACTCCAGCACTCACCTCCTGTGAAGACTGAATTTCGGGGGTTTTTTTTGTTGTTGTTTTTTGTAGGTGACTCACCAGCTGATTGGTGGTATTAAATACACTTGCTCTGCTAACCAACTCTTATCTAGATGTGGATTAGGATCTATAAAAGCATTCAACTTCAAAAAAGCTTCAGTTTATTGTTCTTTTTTTTTTGAAGGATTTGAAAGTTGTGAGTACTTCCATGGTCCTTTTTGCACCTTAGCTTTTCGCAGCACTGGGGTGCAGGGATTGCGCAAGCAGCCTTTTGCGAGAGGCTCTCGGGTCCCCACTGCTTTGCCTCCGCAGCCGCTGCCTGCTAGCGAGCAGGAAGCATAAGGGCTCCTCTTCTTCCTTCCGCAGCTCAGCCTGGGACTTTCCCAGACTGCGCTGGGGCAAGAAGCGCGAGTGCCGCAGCTCTGGAGGCTCCACACGCACGGCAAGTGCGCACAGGGCCCTGGAGTGATGCATGATTGTGCACCATTTTCGGCTAGAAGCCAAAAATGAAATAGTGTGCAATCAGTGCCTGCTGGCCCTGGCAGTGTTGCGCAATTGTGAGGATGTCATGTGGATGGCTGCTTGCAATTGCACGATGCTCCAGAGGCCCTTTCGCATGGCCAATACCGTGTGGAAAGGGCCCATCTGGGGTTTTTTTGTTATAAGTGTAATAATTCATATGTAAATTTTTCACAATGTTTTTTTCATATAGTTCACAGAGCTGATATTAACTTTCAGGCTTGTAAAACAAGTAAGGAATAATTTTTTTCTTATCCATCGAGAAGGTTGGGGTATGTGAAGTAACAACATATGGCTGGGTGTTTATTAAATGCTTAAATCTATTTTAAATATTCATTATATTGCTCATATCATATATACCATTAGGTGTTAGCTATTTTGCTTTGAATGAAAAGTCTTTATGGCTGATGAAGAGGGGGAAAATTAAGGAAAGCATGTTGTAAAGTTAATAGTTTGACACATTTTTGGCTGAGGAAGATCTACAAGACATTGAACAACAGCTTGTCACATAGAGGCTGAGGAAAACCTATTGTGTTTCAACGTTCTGCATTAATTCCCAGGTGCAAGCATGCCACCTCTGGATTATAGCTTACTATTATTGACATTAAGGGGCTTATACATTTTTTCATATTGTTAATTTAGTGATATATTGCATTCTCTTATTTCAATATTGGGATATCATTGTCTCATTTGGAACTATTGCAGTGATTCATGTTAGCTTCAGGTTTGCAGCATATTTTTAGGTAACTGGTAATTTTAATAACCTACTCTCATTGTACTGGAGCCTTTGTGCAGCTGTGCTCATATATGATACTACATTATTCCATATTACTTACTTTACTATATTATCTATCGCACACAGTCTGAGTTGGGTTGTATATTGTCATATCTCTAATTTAGTTTGGTGGGTTATTTTCATCAGATAATACTACTCTATATTATTGTACTTCATTACCTTAAATCACATGTTTTATGTTTATTTTGTGATTATATACTCATTTGAACCTGGTCCCATCTATTTAGTTCAGTAGAGAAAATGGCCCCCAACTGCCCAAGTTGCTCACACATAGATCTATTTAAGCATCATGTAATGGCCTTTCATAAAAGTTAGAAATATGGCTGATAAGGCATAGCCTCATTTGGATATAGCATAAAAGTTGGGTGATCAAAAGAAATTCCAAAGAATTTTAGTTTGAGAGAAATAGGCTAGAACGTGTTGCAGCACACAACCTTTGCGTACATATATCTGCTAATTGTTAGTATGTATGCATGCAGACTACCTGTTTGTTCATTTTCCACACCCACTTGCTTCCTGTATCAGTCTAACCTGTAAACATTACTTGTCCACAGTCAAATACATGGCTTATGGAGGACAGAAAGAAGAGAAAAATGTTTGAGGTAAAGCAACTTTCTAAAACCTTGAAAAAGAAGTCTGAACCTGTTTCTTTGTCAGTGAGACCCTATGGGAAGATAGGGTTGGACATGGGGTGTGTGTGTTCTTTCTGGCAATTTCGTTTCTGCTTGTCAGTACCAGTACCCAGTAAAGCAGGGCATTTTCCTCAAATAAGAATTCTGCCTCCTCAATGAAATTTTCTTTCAGTCTCCAAGTTCCTAGCATTGCAGACAGTGAGACATCGAAAATTGTTCTCTTCTTCAACTGTTATATTTGCAATGTTGGCATTCCCTTGGTATTTTTTTTCACTCCTTTTCTTTGGATATCTAAACTGCATTCCTAAATGCTAAATTTAAATTTGAATTTACTGCAATGCTAGAAATTTGGGGACTGAGGGCAATGTCTTTATTTGTCCCTCTCCCCCACTGCTACACCCCTATTCTGGTTGGTATTCTCCAGACTGGTCTAGTACTATTTGTTTTCCTTTGAATGCATTCCCATGCTATAACACAGTCTCTTAAACTGTTCTTGTTACTCTGCCACTATCTGTTGGACATTAAACTAAATTTGAGGGCCAGTATCCTACATCAGCTACTTAGTTAATTAAGGAAACTCTCATGGCCTTGCCACCCCCCTCCAAACTGATAGAAATGTCAGAAATGTCATTCACTTGTGTTGCATTCACTGTCAGAATGGACCTCCTTCTCCCCGTGCAGCTAATTCAATCGGTATTTCATTGGCTGCTTTTGATGTTATTTTTTGGGGAAAATAATTTTGGTAGCAAAATTTGGTTTCGAGCACTCTTCAGCGGGAAAGAGATAAAAACACAACAAATAAATAATTGTACATGACATGCATGTTACATTACTAGCATTATACGAGTTTCGTTGGCAAGTGTCTCTGCAAAAGTTGTCTTGTTAAGAGTTTGGGTAGGTTACTTCAAAAGTTAGGAATCTCTACTATGCACCCAACACAGAGAGCATCATTCCATTCCATCTATTTATTTGCTTAAATAAAGATCATCATCCAATTTTCAAGGTCCTTTGGGGAGAAAGAATTACAGTTTAACACATAAAAGTATCTAGCATAGACATGCCTTCAGTCTCATGCCATGAGAACACCAAGTAATAAGAGGGACAGTTCCTAGAATAGTTAACCACGCTGTAGCTCCTGCTAATACTGTTTCCTATGTTTTCAACAGGAGGAAAAAAGAGTCCTTAAAGTAACAGCTAAGGCCATTTCCACATGGGCTTAAAGAAACGGTGCAGAGCGTCCTCCAGGGAGGACGTCTGCACTTGGGAGCGGACTGGGTCGGACCTACTTAGTGTAGTTCTGCATCTCAGCCCACTCCGGAACGACCCAAAGTGGTTGTCCAGCGTGCTTTTGAAAGACCACTTGAAACAGGTCTTTCAAAAGCACGGAGTGTGCCACTCCGTGCCCATGCTCCGGTGCAGATTTGCAGGCTCGCACCAGTGCGAGCCTGCGATCTGCCGGGGGTGGGCTTTAGGCTGGCGAGCTTCAGTGGTTGGTGGAGAGCCTCGACCAACCGGAAGCCACCATTTTCGTCCCCGGAGCAGTGCGGAGCGGCGGCCTGGACCCAAGCGTGGAGCCAAGAAGTCTGGTAAGTACCGGCATGGGGCGATTCCCTCGCCCCGTGTAGAAATGGCCTAAATCAGCCCTGCATGTTTAAAATACTGGGTCTCAATTTTGGGAGAAAGGTGGCTTAGAAATATAAATAAATAAATAAATAAATACTTACTTACTTACTTACTATTGGTATGTACAAGGACGCACTGCTCCATTCTGTTCTAGGTTACTATTCCACAGAGTTAGTGGGGATAACCTGAGGCAACAGATAATGTGCTTGCTGCCTGAGACAAAGGACAAAATGGCATCCATCCCATTTCATGTAGAAAAGCTGGTTGAGCTGGGAGTTGAAGCTTACCTCAACCCTGGTGATGGGATAGCATTCTAAATAGCCAGCTGACTATTTAGGGGACCAATCGAGCTGTAGGACATTAATAATCCTGTCATGCAACAGAAGTGAATAGTTGGGAGTACCAAAGAGAACAGCTGCGGGTGGCACTCTGCCTCCAGCATCTAGAATGTGAGGCAGTTGCCTCACTTTGCCTAATAGTTGGGCCAACATTGCATAACAAAGAAACCAAGACAAAGATGCAACTGTCTGTTATTTATAATGTTCTTTTCCCTCTTTCCTTGAAGTACCATTAAGAGGAAATGTCATGTCTTTTGCTTCACTCTTCAAGCAAGGGTAATTGTTTATGCCAGTCTCTTTTAATAAAGGGTCACCAGGTTTTGCTGAGAGGGTTGCCATTGACTGCTTTCCCCACTTGTTATATTTCTTCACAGACCAATAGGTTTGCCTTAATAACCACATTCCTGCTGGTAGTTTGTTCCTCCAATTACTAATTTCATGCTTCATTATTGTAGACAAAATAGCATACACACAAAAATCGCTTTAGTTCATGGTCTCAAATTACCTGAACTCACAATTAGAGGGTAAAACAATTTCAAGAAACAAGCTCTAATTGGGAAGATAAACTGAAGGTAAAGTAGCTGAGCAGCCCCCAAACACTTGAATTTGGGTGTAGGGAATGGGTAAAAATTAAGTATGCCTCTGAACTGAGTCTTCCTTGTAAAAATTCATTGCAGTACGAACAAAGAATGTATAGACAGTACCTAAGTGGGAAATATTTTGAGGCAGTGGAAGAGGCAAGATTAACATATTCACATCCTAGCACAAATAAAGGGACTACTGTAGCAGTAGTCAGGTCTGGCTCTTCAGGGACTCCACCATCCCATCCCATCCCATCCGGGTAGGTTCCCCTATATCAGCTCTTGTTCAGGCAGATCAATACAATGCGTGTCCACACAGCAATAAGTAGGGATGCAAATCTTCCCTTATTTCATTCCCACAGGGAAGAACAAATCATTTCAGCATGCCATTTTGTGAGAATGCAAGGGTTTCCACACAATTTTCAAATACTATTCACGATCAGGCAGCTGGAGACACGATCTTGGGGTCCTGCTTATCTCAGGAAAGAAGACTGCACATGCCATTTCCCAACACCCTGAGCTGCAACACTTCTTCATCTGAGCCACTGCTAGGTTGAAATGTAAGAGTCTAGGGGAGGGGGTCATGTTTAGTTGTGAACAACCACAAAGATGAATCCACAGCAGTTACAAGAGCATAAGCCTAGTTTACATCTTTGTACCTACTGAGCAGGATATTAGCTCACATGCATTTTTTTGAGGGTATGTTTTCTGGGTAAAACCCAGTTTTTCCAAGGAATCAGTGTGTTTTGCCCCACATTGAGTGTGTTACAGTAATCCAACTGAGATGTAATCAAGGCGCTTGTCACTGTAGCCAGATCTGACATCTCAAGGAACAACATTCTCTGTTAGAGGGGGTTTAGACCTATTCATTGTTTTGGTGAAGGAGAGCCTAGATAGCAGATACCAATTCTAGATGCAGACTACACAAATATTCATTTGCTTCTCATTATCAGATGCTCCTATTTAAAATGCGTCCAAATGCTTGTCTGAGAAGCAAGTAAGATAGACCTCTCTGGTAAGTGCTGATTGTCTATCATTCTCCATTGTTGAGCCATATCTACTTACTCTTGGTTTTTGGCTATGCAGCCACAGGTGCAGGCAGGTGTAACCACAAATGAAACAAGGTTTATTCTTTCACACAATAATTTTCAGCACCTGCTCATCAGATGAAATGCACAGATGTACTGAATCACACCAGTATTTCACAGGTGACTTCAGATGCTGTTATGATGGACAGACCTTATTATCCAGAGAAAACAGGTGAGATATCATACCAGCCCCCATCAGCTTCAACTGGTTCTACAATCGGGTGTTCAGAACTTAAATATCTCATTCTCTATAGCAGAGGTCATGAACCTTTGGCTCCCCAGATGTAATTGTTTGTAATTAATCTTCTCAGCTTCATTCAGGAAGGCCAATGGTGGGACACTGGGGGAGTTGTAGTACAATTCATCTGCAGGACCTCTACTGGGGCATTAAAAACCCCCAAACCTTTTTGAGAAGGATAGGGCTTAACATATGAAAGAATTAAAATCCAGCAGGCCATCATGGAATCCTCTGCTTTTGCTTGTGACCTGAGGAATTCATCTATATGCCTCAAAGGAAGGAAGGAAGGAAGGAAGGAAGGAAGGAAGGAAGGAAGGAAGGAAGGAAGCAAGCAAGCAAGCAAGCAAGCAAGCAAGCAAGCAAGCAAGCAAGCAAGCAAGCAAGCTCCTTTCACTTCATCCTTTTCACCATCTGCTCTGTTCTGCTACTTGTACATTGATATTTTTGCTACTTCCATTGGTGCCTGTTAAATGTTCCAAGTAAAATTTCCTTGGAAGAGTTATAGCATCTTTCTTAGCTTTTTGTAATGGTTAGGTCACTGATGGTCAGGCTGAATGCAGTTTATAATAGTCAAAGGGAAATGGCTTCTTATTATTGCTACTTAGAAATTATTATGGAAATCCAAATGGGATTTCAGTCTTACTGCTTCTTCAGATTCACCTTAGATCTTCATGTCTATTTTTTTAAAAAAAGTACTGGTGAGCTCAGTTTTCACAGTTTTTGTATTCAAAGTATTCCTCATATGTTTTCACTTCATTTTTGTGAGGAGGCAGTCACTGATACACTTCTCAACTTCCAGTTTATACTTGGTTGATGAAAGTAGCTGGTCCTGTATGAAAGAAGAACACAGTCAGACAATTATCAGGAAGACCTGTCAGAAGCATAGCAGATTTCATAATGTTTACTAAAGTGTGGTGGTGGGCAGATCTTATACCCTTTTTGCACCTTACCCTTTCATGGAGCTGGGGTGTGGGGCTCGTGCGAGCAGCCTCCAGCGAGAGGCTCTCGTGTCCCGGTCCCATCGGCTCCGCAGCTGCTTCCTGATTGCGCAAGCGCCCTGCCTCTTCCTTTTGCAGTGCAGCCTGGGACCTTTCCCAGCCTGCACTGGACAGGAAGCACGACCGGCCCGGCTCCCAAGACTCTGTGCGCCAGGTAAGCGCACGTGGGGCCCCGGAGAGATGCGCAACTGCACAGCATTTTGGCTTCAAGCCGAAAATAAAAAAATGTGTGCGCTGTCCACGTCAGGCCCTTGAGCGTCGCATAAATGTGAGTGCATCATGTGGATCGCTCCTCACATGTGCGTGACGCTCAAGGGGCCCTTTCGCATCAGAAATGCCACGCAAAAAAGGCCTTAGTTTTGCCTTCAGACACATTTAATTTTTTTTAAAAAGAATCTCAGGTTCTTTCTGTCCCAAGTATGAAATCTGAAAAGTCTTCATAAATGAGCAAAATAAATTCACTTCCATTTACACTGTTCAGATTCAGCAGGCCAGTTGAATTGAAATGTGTTGTCTTTGACTATCATGCTTGTGCTGAATATCAGAAGCCTTTAAGAAAAGAGGTGACAAACCTAACTGAGCACCGACATGGCTGAATTCATGGGGATGCAAAGCCCTGGTCTGAATGACCAGATCCATACATTTTGGTTTCTCTTAGATTTCTTTTTTGCCCCAGATCTGGAGTTCCTTCCATCCTTCCATCTGGACTTCCATTCCTTCCATTTTCAAAGAACTTTGAAAATTAATGCTTATCAAAATCACACCAAAATAACATTCTCACCTATCTCTAGTATTTACAGGTTTGAACAAGATGGAAGCACAATTCTCCCTCTCCCTCTCCACGCCCTTGTGGGGGGCACTTGGCTTCTCTGAAAAATCTATTGTCTCAGATGTAATGGGAGTCCTATTTACAGAAGAACTGTTCAGCTGAAACACAATTTGGTTTAGCAAGGAATTTCTGGGATCTGAGAACTGAACTGAAAAGAACCACAACAGGCAGAGATATCTTGATGTTATTTTGTTTACTAAATGTAAGTGCTATTTCCTTGCTAAACTGAACCATCCAATTTAAACAGAAACTAAAATTCTTTTTTTAAAAAGGGATTAAAAACTATTCAGGTAATCTATAGTCTTTTAAACAAGCCTAAAATGTAAGCAGATGTTTGTGCTTCTGGTGCAACTGTTCTCTTTAGCTTTATGTTTTTATGTCCCCATTCTGTCACTTTCTCTGGTTTAAAACAAACAATTCCAGATGCCACTGATACTTTTACTTTAAAGTTGTTTCCACAGCCCTTCAGAGACTGCCTTAATTAATATCTGCCTCTGAATTTTTGTGATACATCACGTTTCAATCTTTTCAATGTATATCCATGCACAACTCATTTGTTAACCCTCTGCATACTGCATTTGTTATAAAAATGCAGGGGAAAATATATCTAACCACCTTAGCAAGTGATTGGTTTTACTGCTTAAAATCTGATAGAGTAAAATGTATTATTGCTGTTCAAATACACACACATGCCCATACATGTGCACACTTTATAAGTTTAAAATAGTAATCACACTATTAGATAAGCATATGGCTTTCAGATTTTACTTAGAGAGGCAAAGTTGGTCCATCCATTCTGCAGATGAAGGCAATCAACTCAGGCACTCAAAGTGGCCAGAGTAAGGAGTTGTGCGCTCATTCTCTAAAGGGTTTCTGCTGCTTCACTTCCATCACAGCCTCAGCCCCTCCCCTTTTCTTCCCAACTTGCTTAGTTTGTGCTGCTACTGCACACCTCTCCTTTTCCCTCCTTTTCACCTTGTGCCTGGCAACACATCTCTCAAACTCCTTTTATTCCTTCCCATTCCATGCCTCACTCTATATTCCTGCCTAGTCTTTGTAAAAGAGCACTGTTTGTACAAAATAGCTGATGCTGTTTTAAACATAGGACAGGTAGGCAAGCAGGGAGAGGCAGTGGTGTTCCTACCACCACACAGTGAATGCCAACACTATGAGGGGTGGAAGTAAAGCATATGATGAGAAATAAGGTGGAATAAGGAGGCAAGAGTGGTAAAGTGTCTTAGCTGTTTCTTGCAAATGTTGCAGAAAATAGAGATCGAGACCCAAGTGGAAATTCTACATTACTTTTGTTTCTTTTTCCACATTCTTCTTCATTCCCACCTTTTATGCTAAATTCTACACAGCAATTTAAGCATAACTACTTGGTTTGGGCCATTAGGGCATAAGCTGCAGCTTTCCCATCCATAATTTTACCCATTGTAGATTGGAAGCAGTCTAGCAAGCAAGGTACTATCACACATATCATTAGCCCAATCATTAATACAATCATTAATACAAAGAGAAATCCCACAAACAGTGTCTTCAGCCATGCTAAATTCGGGAGCCAGGAAGTTAGCCATGCCCACATATCCACAGACTGCGAGTATGATTTCCTAATATTAGATACCACAGAATGTATTTTCTCTACATTGGTCTCTACTACTCCAGATTCATTAACATAATGACAGCAGGTGGTATTTAGCCATACACGTAAGTCTCCCTCTCGGCTGAGGAGGTAATCCAGGGCTATTTTATGCTGAGTCAGTACAGAGGCCAATGAGTCCACCTCTGTCTGGAGGGCACTGATCCCTTTAGCTATTGAATTAGCCAATTTCTCCAACTGGGCTGACAGTCGTCATATCTGCCTTATGTTAAGGGTAACTCCTGCCATGGGGAATATTATGGATCTAAATCTTTCACCCTCAGTTAGGTAAGTATTGTCTGGGTCATATCTGTAGCTCTCATCATATACCCTTTTGATCCTAGACCATCCAAATTGTCTATCCCAAACTTCAATTGATTGTTGGAATGGATGAAAGGCAATTCCAGCCACCACTAGACTCCCTATGGTGCACGTTCCATTCCAAACAAGGGGGAGAGCCTTTCCTGCCCAGGACCCACATATCCAATACATACCGGGGGGCAGTCCATAGATCCATTGACCGCTGTGCCCTATAGCAATGTCCTGAATTCTGATCAGGGGGTTATCTGCTCTTAGATTCCCATACATAGTTACTATATCGATAGTGTCCTCTGTCCCGCATGTGAAAGGGGCAGAAATATTCGGGTTAGTCTTTTTACAATTGGAATTGTTATATTCCAGAACAAGCATAGTTACATTACAGTTGGGGTAATCCCCCACTGATATTCTAGGCAGAGAATATTGTCGTGTTCCCCCTTTTCCAGAAGTTACATAGTACCCCTCCTGAGAGATGTTCCACCTCCTTACACGCAAAGGAGCCAGGGGTACCTTTCCCATTCTACTCAGTACAAACTGGTCAGAGTTCCTTAAGGGCTGTGTCTTATCAGTAGTAAATGCATATACAGTAGTGCTATTCCATCCAGTCAGATTCATAGTACTTGCTGGCATTACAGGCCACCCTTGCATGTGTGAGCTGGGCCCATGGGAACATACCCAGCAATGACTAACATTCAGGGTGCTCAAGATCTGATTGACTAGCTGGTGAAACCGATTCACTTCCCTACCTCCCTTGCTTGACATCACTCCCATCACAAGCAACAATCCCCATATCCACACATTGTCCAGACCCGCAGAACCACCGTCTGAAATTATACAATAGATAACCAAGTCCTGCTGCTCCCCCTATACCTCCTCCGACCCACAATATTGTTTCTCACATTCAGGATCTGGCCGTACGTAGAGCAGTGCGTCCCTGGCAGCAATTGCGGTTGGGACTTGTTCCAGTTTTCTTTCCTCTCTAGATGGGGATCTGGCCGTGCACTGGGTGTTCAGCTTCCCAGAATGTGAACACAGCAAGGCCTAGTCCCAGTCTTCCTTACTGCTTTCTAGTGATCTTTATCTTCAAGGATTGCCCTATAATTGCGGTGGCAGTCCAGTCAGTATAGGCCCTCTTTATCCTAGTGTAATGTACCCAAGGCTTCAACCCTGCTACCTTCACTACAGTGGGAGTTGTCAATATAACCTGGTATGGCCCCCTCCACCCGGGGCTAAGTGGCTCTCCTTTCCAATCCTTCACCCACACCTCATCTCCTGGTTGGAAAGGATGTGCCTGAGTCTGTAGAAAGGGGAGATGCTGCTCTAATGTATACTCCCTCATTTTACTCACAGCTTTCTTTATCTGCAACCATGCTGCCTTTTGTTTCTTTCCCCAGTGGAACTCCGCTGTCTCCTGCCCTTTTGTTGCCTCATACAGGGGCTTGCTTATCACAGCAAAGTTGGGGATCGAGATTCGACAGAACCCGGACATGCCTAAGAATTCACGAACCATCTTTCGGTTCTGGGGTTCTGGGAGAGCACACACTGTCTCTTTTTTTTTGGGTCCTAGGGCGCACTTTCCCTGGGAAACCTGGTATCCCAAATAGCGCACTTCTGTTAGACAGAGCTGAGCCTTCTTTCTTGAAACTTTGTATCTGGCTTCCCACAGGAGGTAGAGTAACTCATCGGTTCCCTTTCGGCACTCTTCTTCGCCAGTTGCTGCCAGCAGGAGGTCGTCCTTGAGGTCTAAGATTGTGAAGTGCATCATCACTGCTTTCTTGGCCCCCGATGGCTTCTTGGCTCCCGCCGTGGCTGCCTTCCTTGGGCTTTTCTTGGCGGCCACTCCACCCAAGGCCTTCTTGGGCTTCTTGGCACCGCCTGTGGGCTTCTTGGTGCCCGCCGCCTTCTTGCTCTTCACCGGTGCGACCACCCCAGCCACCTTCTTCTTGCCCACTGCCTCCTGCCACACTGTTGCTTTAAGCCACCTCTGCCGCTCTCCTCCCGCACACTTTCAATTCCCCACTCTTTTTCTTTTGCTTAATTTCACCCTATTACAATTACTTTTCAGTCTTTTCAAAAAGTTTGCAACTGCTTTGTGAGCATGAGCTGGCACCTGCTGTTGACATGATTCACGACCTTCTGCTTCAGCTGTGCAACCTGCTCTCGCAGCATGTTGGCAGTGGATGCAAGCTCCGAGTTCTGGGCTTTCAAAATTTTCACTTTTTCTTCCAACCTGGCAATCCATTCCAACTTTCTTTTCCTGCACTTAGAGGCTGCAATTCAGTTTCTCATGTGCTTCCCCCTTCCACCCCTCTTGTGGGAGTGTCCTGCGTCATGCCGGAGCGTTAGCCGAGTCTTTCAAACACACTTGTTGGAGCCTCCCTGCCGCTTCCCTTCTTCTCAGGAGCGGCTGTCAAAAACCGGGCGCGGGGGGTGCGAATAAGAGAAAACAGAGCGGTCTTGGTCCCAAAGTCCAGCAGGAAAACCCCCAAAAAGCAGTCCCCAGAATGAGTTCTCCCCCAATTCCTGCTTACAAAATGGAGGGAGGGGGTGGCAACTCCCAAAGCTCCACAAGAAGTTCAGCCTCTTCAGGGGAGAAGGAGAGGTGGTGGGATCCCGAAACGACCAACTTGTGGCCCTCTCGCATGAAGAAGAAGAGGTGAAGCAGTGACTGAGCGACGGACGTCCCCTCACAAAGTGACTACGTAACACCGAGAAGGGACGGAGGTTCCTTCTCCTTGCCTCCCTGTTTTCTCGGCCGCAGCTCCCTTTGCCACCAACTTGGGTCTGGAAAAGAAACCGGCCTCAGTGGTGGTGGTGCTGGTGGCAACTTCCTTTGCTGCTTCTCAGTGCCGCTTGTTCTACTTCGCCGCCACTGCCCCCACCGCTGCGGCACCGGCCCTGCCCTCCTGTTGCTTCTTGTTGAGCTTGAAGGAGCCCAAGGCACCCATGCCCTTTGTCTGCACCAGCGTGCCTTTGTTCACCATGCTCTTGAGGCCCAGCTTGATGCGGCTGTTGTTCTTCTCCACGTCGTAGCTGGCAGCTGTCAGCACCTTCTTCAGGGCGGCCAACAACACCCCGTTGCTCTCCTTGGACGCCACCACCTTGGTCAGCAGCTCTGTCACGCTGGGGCTCGAGGCCTTGCGAGGCTTCAAGCCACCACTGCCACCCCTCTGCCGCCTTCTTGGCAGATGCCTTGGCCGCGGGGGCTGTCGCCGCCACCGCTGGAGCTTTGGGAGCCCTCTCAGACATGGTGCCTGCTGGCCGGTGCCGCTGCCGCTTCTCGGGAAGAAGCCCAAAGGGAGCAGGCAAGGAGCCTCCGAAAAGTAAAGTCTCTACTAAACCCTTTCTTGAAGTGTTCCAACATACATTGGAGCGGCGTTTGTCGACTGTTACCCCCACCCATTTTCCTCCCCAATGGTAACAACACACAGTGGGTCAAGGGATTTGGACTGTGGGTAAGGGGTCCCAACAGTCTGACACAGCAGGGTTTAGACAGTCACGCATGCGCACCAACCCAGACACCGGGACCCTCAACGGTACTTGCTGGGAACTGCGATGCCATTCACATGTTCTTTCACCCAAACAACATGGCCACCCTCCTTTTCCCGTCCTCCTTGGAGTCCTGTGGTTTCAGCAGCCCCCCTCTGGGGCTACTCTACTAGAGCAAGTCCTAAGGGGGTGATCAAGCCCTTCTTCTCCCCTCTTCACACAATTCTTGGGGAGGCACTTACCTAAGGCCGTGTCTATGGTGAATTTCCAAACCGCCCTGGGTTCCTAAGCTGGCAGACCAATCCCTGGGTCTGATGCCCTCAGGAGGAGGACCGTCCGACAAAACATCGGGGGTGCCCAAGGTCCCTGTCAGTAAGGCAAAGATACCGGGGAAGCGGTGGCCAAATAAGTGGGCAAAAGGCCCCTCAGATCCCAGACGAGCCCCCAGAAAATGTTGCAGAAAATACAGGTCGAGACCCACGGAGTGGAAATTCAAAGTTTATTCAGCCAGCTGGGTCTCGGTGGAATCGCTTCCAAAGACTGAGAGCCCTCCCTCCATCAATTCTCAACCATTTATACATTCTTTGGTACAGTGTTATCATGTACGTTTTGGCACCAGATATACAAAACTAATTGGTTACTTTACATATGACAACGGACAATAGACCATTCTGTGACTGCACATTCTTGATGTTGCAAGTGGAAATTCTACATTACTTTTGTTTCTTTTTCCACATTCTTCCTCACAAACATTTCATGCAGCTGGTAGCCTTCATCTGGGCCTAATGCCTTCTTTCTTGTTCCTAAGAGTGCCTCTTTTGGCTTGTCAGTTTTGGTTTCTTCAGTATTTAGATTTTTTCCCTAGAATCTCAGATGTTTCTATCATGTACACAAAGAAATACGTGAATCTTTGTAAATCCTTCTCAGAAATGAACTGAACAAAATGCTTGTCCATTGCTGAACTGAACCTCAAGGTGAGGTTGTTGAATGTGAGTAAAAGACTTCCCTGCTCTAGGTCTAAGGGACACCACAAGGATGCCATTTGCCTGGCTGACTACATAACCACTCCATTTATCATTGAATCATTATATCTGCACACTTTTCTCCAAGTGGACACCACAATTCATTTTTTTAATGAAATGTGTAGCCTACAAATTTTACTGAATAGCTGTAGCTGTAAGGTCAAGTGAGACATCTGAAGCCTCAACAATTGCCTACCAATTTGATCACTCTCCATTTGTCACTCTAACTGTAAAGACTGTGACCTGTGTTAAGTACAAACTCAAGAGATATGCTTTGATGACTTCCAAGACAGACAGAGGCCCAGATAGAAGACATTCTGTAAATACCAACAGTGGATGCTCATATGACATTAATGATAGGCTCATATAGGCTTGATCTTCACAGCAACAGGTGATTCTTTTAAGTTGGAGCTATTTTTTTTTAAATGGCATAAGTTGGTGCCTATGGAAATATCAGTTCATGAGTTGTAACTATAAGCTTACCTTCTGAGCATGAAGAAACAAGAAAAATATCAATCGTTATTTTGGTATGCAGTGGGTATTGCAAAAATCTTTGTCTTGAGTTTGTTGAGTTTCTCTAAACCCCACTTTTATTATTTCCTTATCCTTGTTTTGTATTGAGCTGCAGCTTTTTCAAAACCAGAAGTGACAGGGCTCGGGTGCATTTTAGATTTCATGAACATTGCTTTTTAATCTGTTATTATTTCATGATTACTATAAGGTTTCAGAAGCATTGCTTCTGGAATTTTCTGCTTCATGCACCAAAAATAACTGATGATTTTGAATACCATGCACTTTCACACAGGATGATAAGACAATTATTGTTACTTTGCCTCAAGCAGCAAAATATTTTGGATTATTCCTTCCCCTGACTTGTTGGCAATGAAAAAAAAGAAAAAAAAACTAGCATCATCTGGACATGAAAGTAAACTGTGGTTAATATTGAGAATTTTTTTAATACTTGATATTGCACTATTCTGTATCATCAGAATGTAACATAAATGTGATCAAAGGTATCAAAAACTTGAACATTTTGCTTAGGCTTGTGGTAAGCCACATCCTAGAGATTTCAACAGGGCTCAATGAAATCCTGTATCGACTTCCACAGTTTCACAGATTTTAACTTCTAGACCAATGTGGTAGTAGTCAAAGGCATATTTATGTTAGCCTGTTTCATTATACAATGGGATCTTGTAGCTCTTTTGAGACTGAGAGAAAGAACTTTGAAGAAGTGTTATAGCAATAGTCCAATACAGCTCACTTTCCATGCTTCAGTTTATATGACATGAAAAAATTCCACCTTCTGAATCTAATTTTTACTCTTTTAAGATGCCTTCTGGAGATCTCTTTTATGAAGAGATATATATGCACCATGCTTTTTTGTTTTCAGATGGTGTGTCTACTGTTCATTTTATTCAGAAAGACTGCTACAGGCTTGGATTAAACCTCATGAGCACCTGGCAAAAGAACTAGAGGTTTTATGGTGATTAAGATTCCTTTTGAGCTGAGAATGAGAAAACAATTACTCATGATAGAAAATATGATTACTTAAAACCTGGTTTCAGATGGCTAGGCTGTGTCATATTTTACCTCAGAACTGCCACAAGCTTATTGGTACTGAAAGATTACTGACATGCATAATCCTACAGTAGGGTTACCTAAAAACCAGTGTTCACAGAAGTTCCTTAGTGTTACAAAATTAGCTGTCATGGCTGCATATGTCTTTTCCTTTTACATGCCTTTAGGGCAGCTAAATGGATTTTCTGGCTAACAGACTACAATGGGCCTTTTTAAAATTGGGAAATATACCAAGGAACTCACATTTTATTCATTCAATTGTCTCCTTAAATTAGCATTTTTAATGATGGTGTGTTTTGTCCCAGCCCTGCTTCCTTGCCCTCCCTTACTTCACAGCTGAAAGATTAAATCACAGTAGAATGGTCTAATGTGGACAAAAGTGAGAGAAAGAGATACACTGAAATACTGGAGTGTTAAACCATTTTCTTGTAGCTTACTATGAGAAGTGGAAAGCTACCCCCCCTCATAAGACTACAGCTAGACCATGGGCTCTTTCACACTGCACAGTTACAGCACTATGATTACACTTTGATGCCATGGCTGCAGTTTCCTAATAAATACCATTCACTTAATATGGCCTCTGATATTTGATTCATGTACAAGTACAGGCCAACAGGAAGGGAGGGAGGATATACATTGCGAGGAGAAGGCAGGGGGAAGGAACAGTTGAAACAACTGACCATGTGCTTGTAGTCAAGATGACACTCAAGACACCTTGAGTAAGTAAGAAGTAGTAAGACTTCTTCTTAAGATTCCTACCTTGGTTAGCAATCACAGAGAGCTGGTAGCTCCATTGCTGGGAAATCACCTCTTGGTTTTATGCTCACTCCTCCCACAGCTTATCAAGGTTGTATGGGAACCATCCAGAAGTTTAACCTCTATTGGTAATAAGGTCATGTAGCAAAGGATCCACCAGCTACTCCCTTTACAAATGAACCAAACACAGGAGGATGCAATCCTATACACACTCACTTTGATTTAGTTCTGAGTATGCATACCTGGGATTGTACACTGAATTATTAAATATGACTGGCATACTATTAATGAGTTACAATGGTGTTAAGTCCAAAATATGCCATTGTAACCCACTGTTCTGGTTGTTCTGGTTGTTGTGGACCTCCAGTCAGAGCAGTAAATCTGCTCTAACTGCAAAATGATGAGAATCTTCTCCAAACCCACTTTTTCAGTGTGTCAGCCCCTTCTATGGAGGACCACTTCCATATCAGTGGAGTGGAGGAGAGCAGCAGAGACATGTCTAGCTATTTTCCTTTAGCTGGACACACAACAATGTCAGGAGGAGACCCAGGAGAGCCCTGGGAATGTTTGCCAAAGTTTGAATTGCATTCTGTAAAGAATCACATGTTGTTCACAAGAAAGTACTATGAGTAAAATTACTCACATAATGGAAGACCACTCACCCTACAACTTCACCTCAAATGTACAGGTGGTAAGCTTTAGGTGTCTTTCCTGATGGCATATAGCAGAATAGACTTGTAGATAAAATATGTTATATGATGCAGGTGGTACTTAGTCTTTCAAGACATTTAAGAGTTCATAAAGCATTCAAGGAATTTATCGATCAGTTCAAGGATGGTGCTGAGACATCAGCTTACTAATTAGAATGTCCTCCACTGTGTTAATTATCTTTCATGTCTCTCTTTTGTGAAGCAGAAGGAGCTGAACAATTGTTGGTGATGGATAGCGCACTTTCAACTTACTTGGTAGGGTTTATTGAACAATGTTTCCTCAGGTGTTTCAAATGAACCATTTTCTTTCCACTGGCACAATGATTTTAAAATGGCAGCCACCAACAGCTGAATAAGTTACCTTTTAGACATGTTGCCAGATTGTTAGCAGTGGGATAGGGGAATAATACTAGGAAGAAGACCAATGAATGAATAACCTTCCATGTTAAGAACTGTGACTGACAATATTTCAGTGAAGGGATTCTGGGACAAATATTTGGGGAGAATCGCAGCTGTAGTTCATTCCTACATCATTCATTTAAAATGTTCAAGATCATTATTTTTTCATTTACAAGCAGAACAAGCAGGTAATCACAGTAAACAATATACAGGCAACAGTTATTTGCATGCTATTTGGCAACACCGAGCACAGGCGGAAACATTCAAATGCTGTAGAGTCAAACCAGGTTAAATTTTATCAAGCCAGAGAAACAAGCTAAGCAATAGTTAGAGTGACTTGGTTTTTAAAAAGCTTTGTCAACTTTTCAGGGGCTTAGTAGCCATAGTATGCTAAGTATCAGCCGCAGCCATAATTGCGTTGGGTCTGGACTAAGTCTGTTGTAGTTCATTCTCAGTGAAATCAGTCAGATTTTAAGTCATTAGGAAGTTGTTCCATAGATTTCAGTGAGACCTCAGTTCAACTAATCTAATCTAGATCCAACTCTCTATTTCTCTTTCTCTTGAAATTTAGTTGGATTTGTTCCTGAATGTCTAAGAGTAAAAATAGCTTATAACATTATGTACAATGTGTTTATTTTGAATGATCTGACATATAATAAGCTATCCTGACTCTCTTTTTAAGGTAAAGGCACACTATACATTTAGCAAACGAATGAATGAACAAACGTAGGAGCCCATGGTTTATTGCTTCAAAATACTATCAAAACATCACTTATTCCTTTCTTTGCCACATGTTGCTTTTGTTCTGTCCACCCCCTACCCAGGAGGAAAATGGATGTAGTGGGTCTACTCTGGGATTAACACTTTGAGCTTTAAGTCACCAGCATCAGGATCAGTTCCTGAAGTATTTGTGGTGCACAGTCCCCTGACTTTCTATGGCCCTTTCTGTACGCGGTTATTAAGGCGGGCCAATGCGTCTTGCCACGGAGGTCTTCTGTACCTTGGAGCGGACTAGGTTTGGTTTATTTACCTTCGTTCCACACGTAATTATGACTAAATGTGCCCCCATGTGGTGGTAAAGCACGCTATTTGAAAACCGGAAGAAATCAGTTTTCCAATTTTCCAGATTGATCCAATTTGTACTTTCACAGTGGTGCAGACACATACATTCATGCCAATGTGAATTGGTGGTCAGGGGAGGGCTCATGGGAGGGCCCAGGGGGTAGTATGGACTTACACATGTACGCACGTACGCAATGATGCAAAAAAAAAAAAAAAAATAGGGCCAATCACAGCCGACGAGGCAGAGTGAGGGGAGTAGCGGGAGTGGCCACAGTGGAGGCAGTGTGGATCCATGTGCTCGCACTCCTCCGAATCAGAATGGAACATACGCAGTAGCTGTGCGGAAGGAAATGAGGGAAAATCCGCCTTGTTTTGAGCCCAGAAAATCTGGTAAGAAATGGTACAAACCCATTCACCAGCCTCGTGTGGAAAGGGCCTACGTCTTCTTCTTTTTTTTTAATAAATCATTTTATTCAAATTACACATATAAAACAATCAAATGTTTGATTCTTCCAAACTGATCTAGATTTCATTTTCAATATCTCTTAACATACTTATATCATTGTACCACATTTTATTGCTATTGTTACATGTTGGTTCTTGCATTTCCATCTCCACATTCCAGCTGCATGATATCCATACAATAGTCATCTCAATAATCATTAATTATTAATATCTAATACCATGAATTACACATTTCCATCTAACGATACCCAGCAATTACCCACAATTTGCCATTCTTTTTGAATTTCATCATCCGATTTCCCTTTTAATCTTTGAGAAACCATGTCAGCGTTTTTGTTTTCAATAAGAGTTCCCCACCATTGCTCTATTGTAGGTATTTGCTGTGTTTTCCATAACTTTGCATATTCAATGCGAAGGGCCTACATCTTCTTAAATGTTGTGAGTTGCATTTCCTCAGCTTTTCCAGTTCATGACATGGATGCTGTACTTATTTGATCAACAGCCATTACAAAGAAGTGTCATCCTATGCCCTGAGCTCTTATTATGGCCTCGTGAACTCCCCAAGATTGATATGATTTAATTGGCCAATATTATTTAATTGGAACTACATTCATTGGCATTGATATATAATGGAAGCTGAGGTGACCAGAAAATCAAGCTGGAAAGAGGAAAATTACTGAGGTTGCAAGACAGGTCAGCCCACATCCCCTCTAGGTGCAGCCAATGTCATTGTCAGGCAGATTACTAGGCAACTCTGGAGATAACAGATTTACGCTGATGCAGAAACAGAAAGCTCTCATCAAACAGTGATTGTTTCAACCCTGTTCCCTCATACATGGATGTTCCCCTGCATTGTCCCCCAAACCTCTCCACAATACAGAGCCAGTATAACAGCCATTATCCGTTTGTCACCTAAACACTAAGACCATTAATTCCATCCAGACCTCATTGTTTGTGTTGCAACTCCCATTGTCCATTCAGCTGGGAGAATGATTCACACCCATATTCACAGGGTAGTTTTGGGGTATAAAAACCCTCAGTTTTGAGTTGTTCAGCACAGTCTCTTGCCTTGCTGCATGCCCTGCTGTCATCTAGATTCCTGAACAAAAACTGTCCTCATGTGCTTACCTAAGCCACATCACTGCTTTTTCCTCACTTCTCTCCAGTAATTATCACCTAAACCCTAAAAGTCGTATATCCATAACTTTCCCACCTTTATCCTTCAGTCAGCTCTTGTGTGAGCACATGAGTGTGTGGATCTTTTGTATGCATATGTGTTTCCTTCAATAAAATATATTTTAATTTACATTTTTGAATCCCTGGCTGGTTCTTTCCTGCATGATCCCATAAACCTTGGTGGAAATATCTTGTTAAGTTATCCCACTCTCCTAATTTTGAGCTAATTAATTCCTCTCTGTTACGCAGAGGAACCAGTATTGTGGATGGACCCCTGAGTCACCCACATTTTGGGGTAACACTCCCAAGTTTGTAAAGAGCACTAATGTCCAATAGGTAGATTAATATCAACATTCTCCCTAAGAATTTCTTAAGATTTGGAATTCCAAATAAATGGCAGCTTTATCATCTTTCTATTAAGTAAAACAATTAGCTTATGCAGATACATACTCCGTGTCACAGAGTCGGGGGGTCATAATATCACATAGGCATTACATACTCTCGGCACATTCTTATACAGATATAAAGATACTATATTGTCTTGACACATAGATATTTTGTACACACAGTAGTATATCATTACCTGATCTAGGCCTATATTTCTTGTCACATAAGTAATTAAAAGTAACTGTAAATGTCTACTAGTCAGGAGAGGTTCTGTTTGCTAGCCAATATTGCATACTATGGTATACAGCTTAGCCATAGGAGGCAGCCACAGGAGGCAGCTGTAGGAAGCAAACCCTTAGACTGATTGCTTCCCAACTGGCTTGAGGTGGGTTTATAACTATGGGTATTATCTCCTTAATAGGTTATCAGCCAATACAGAGACAAGTTTTATTGCGTCTCAAAGGAATTCAGAATTAGAGCACCACTATCACTCGATCTGGCTATCTACATTCAAGCAAAATAATGGGTAACAGACTCACCTGGATCCCAGTTGGCACCCAAGCAGTAAAATGACAGGAGCGAGATGGGCAAAATGGTGCTATGTGCCAGCTTCTTCTTTCCAAGTGCCTCTGAGTGTCCCAGGAACAAATGCTCAGGCTCTGGGAAAGTGGTGGGAACCAGCAGCCAATCAGCTGGCTGGATTGGTTGGCAGCTAGGGGTGGGACTTAGAGACTGAGCTGACTGAGGTTTTGGAGTAGCTTCTTCACCTTCCCCCTCTCTCTGGTACTGCTGGCTTTGTGAAATGGACCACAGTTACCAGAAGGTGGCTGTGGAGATATTCATATTATGGCATTTTTCACAACTTTGGGCATGAGGCATGACAGAATTGAGTATTGACTTGAGTAATAGGGGTCTGCTTAGGGGAACTTGGGATGAGAAATTCAAGGAAGTTCCCAGCTTGGGGCATGGCTTGGCCTCAGTTCCAGGTAGAGGGACCATGCAGTAGATTATGTGCATGTGCTATCCTGATTCTGTCATTCCATGGCTTCCCCAAAACTTGCTCTCAGTCAATGCTCAGTATCTGGCTCCATGCCAAGCCAAACTTTCCCCAACGAACCAATAAAACTTGTGGTCAGTTTTATTCTAAGCCAGTGTGTGGTGTCTTCATCTGTGTGCTCTTCTCTTCTTTGCCACTGAGGGCTGCAATGAAGGCTTCATTGTAGAGATGAAATGCTACTGGATGGATTCTTGCTTTTTTTCTACAAGAAACCTAGGTTGGTATTCTGTTCAGTAGTTAGGATGCCTTTATAATTACTGCACGTGCAGTGACCAAAAGTGCCCCGAGACCTCACTTTTCAGGTCCTTGCAGGTGCCTGTGAGAGACATCCAGCCATAGAAAGAGAGAGAGACATATCTTTACTCATCCTCTTACTCTCCAGGAACATGAAAATGAACATGAGGGGGCACTTCTACCAAAAGAGTAGGTTTTAGAGGGTAGCTTTGGGAAATGCAGTTACAGAGATATAGGCAGGGAGATGTAGCTATGCCCCCATAGTTATGTCTCTTGATGCAGGATCTCAGCCTGGGTTTCTGCATTTGTTTATCATAATCTTATCTCCTTGTTTTAGTAAATAGGCACTTTGACCACACAGCTGTGCCTACACAGTTTCTCTAAATAGAAATAACCCTTTGAACGCTGTACATTCACTGTCCGTTCCTTAATGTGGAATCACTTTTAACTCTAATCCATTTGACTTTTAACAGCAAATCTACGTGGGCTGAAACTGGGATATCCCATCACATAGGCAAAGAATAAATCTGTAATCTAAGACTGGCTATTTAGGACTAAGCCCCACTGAATTCAGTAGGATTTTCTTCAGAAAAAGCATCCAAAGGATCAGTCTATGTACCATCTGGCAAAGAATTGCATCCATGCACATTCTGGCTATTTCCACACTAGACTGTTACAGTGCTCTTATTCCACTTTCAGTATCCTATGGAATCCTGGGGTTTGCATAGGGAGGGCCTTTGAGGCTTTCCTTTGAGGTCCCTCCCTAAACTGCAAAGCCCAGGATTCCATGGGATGTTGAAAGTGGAATAAGAGCACCATAACAGTCTAATGTAGAAATGGCCTCTGATTCCTTTTGTTCCATGATCCTAAAAAGAAAGTAAGGCAGGATAGTAAGTGAATGGGTCTGGCATTCAGGAAAAGGAGTCTTCTAATTTCATTGTTATTATGTTTTCCTATCACACAAATGTCTCAGTAACTTATCATATTCATCATACTGTAACACTAGAGGCTTTACTTGGTGTTCATCGTTTCAGGGTGGGACGTACCAATAATACAGATGCAGTGATGGATAATGCTTGTCATGTCAGTGGGCTGATGAATCTACACCATATTATACTCTAAACTTTAAGTCAGCTGTCCAAGGAGCTAAATCCTCTACCTAAAATATATTCATCTCATTGGATAACTCCTTTAAATCTGAACTAAAACCCAGATTAGATTCACTACCCTACTGACATGGAAGCCAGCAGCTAGATGTCTGTGGCACATATGAACAACCCATGGTCCTGAAGAGAGGGCTCTACTGTTGTCCACCAAGTGCTTAACCATTCCCAGAGCGCCAAACATGCCAAGCATGAATGGCGGAGCATTTTTTTCCCTCCAGTTGCTCCCAAATGCCTAATCCAGTGCTGTACAGCCTATAACTCACTGTGGTTTACAGGCAATGAAACAGAATAGACAACTGCTGAATGCAGGTAGGTTAGGTCCTGGAGTGAATATGATTTAAGATCAGTGCACATGTGTCAGATTTAATATATAATTTGTGTGTGTGTGTGTGTGTGTGTGTGTGTGTGTGTGTGTGTAAGAGAGAGAGATTTAAAGTGCCACTGTATTTGCAATATCCAGTTATAGTTCTCCCCATAGAACACAGAGAGAGGTATACTTGGAGGTTATAATGGGCTGGATGAGGGCCAATGAACTGAAGTTGAACCCCAGTAAGACAGAGAGTCTGGGTCCAGGAGATGGCTTAGCAACCTAGCCTGGAAGGTGTGAGATGGAGGGAAGGATTGTGTGAGCAAGGTGGAGGAAGGATGTGTGTTTATGTCTGCATTTGTATAAGGGGTTTCTGTGAGGAGGTGTATGGAACAATATATCATGCTGCCAGTCATGGCTTTGCCCACTAGTAGCCCTTAGTCTGTTCATGAATGCTGCAACTATGCACCCTTAGTCTAAAGACTATTAAGACATTTCCTTTTAAGGCTGAATTGTGACTCTCTGGTTCAGAATCAGCTGTTAGGAAACTGCTGTGTCAACATCTGTTTCCTTTTTGCTTTGCCACATCAGACTCTCTTCTTGACAGCATATTTTCCATACCACACTTGCCAGAACAGAATAACACTCCGTATTTCTTCTTAGTTTTTTAAAAATGTTTATTTTGCTAAGATCAACAAGTTTTTTTCTGCACATTCAAGTAAACACAATGCAATTGTTTCTTCCCTTAATTTATGTTCTAGTCCTGAAGATCTTTTTTTCTATTTTTTTAAAAATATAAAGTTAAAAATACAGGCAACAAAATGGAGGAACACACATAACAATAGAACAAGATTATAATTAAGGAAGAAAGGAAACTTGGTGATTACAATCTTTAGTGGTTATAAAGTGTGTATATATCTTTATTATAGTATATCTTTAGTTTGTAAGACAATTGGAATAAAAAAGCCTTAAGGAGATGAGCACTAAATGTTAGGAGAGTTTGGATGTGGATGTTCTGAGTCAAATCATAATCATAACACATATATTTGAATTTGACTGGAATGTGAGTTTATTTATGCCTGAAATAACAACAGAGAGTCCTGTGACACTTCAAGGGCAGGAGTTTTTGTGGACTTCATCAGATGTAAGTGAACCAGAGTCCATGAAAGCTCATACTATAATACATCTGTTAGTCTTTAAATTTTTGCAGGATTCTTTGCCAGAACCCTGTTGTTATCATACTCCTGGTCAAGCGATTACACAAGAATATGTGATTTTAAGTTTGTTGTGTAAGGACGTATTCATTATTTCTTTCAACTGCAACAACTCCCCAGCAAACAAACTCTTCAATGCCAGAGCACACCTCCATGACACAGTAGTGACCAGAAAAGGATGGGGGCACCCAGAAAACCATGTGGCTGTAGCCAGGGAAAGAGAGAGGAGTTCAGCCTCCCAGATCTCCAGTACACTCATATCCAGCAGGTGGAGAGTGTGGCTTGCCCAAGGTCATCCAGTGGATTTCCACAGCTGAATGGGATTCAAACCCTGGTCCCCAGAGTCGTAATCCAACACTCAAACCACTTCATTCTGCTAGCTGTCTATCTAAGACTGTTATAGGTAAAGGTTAATTCTAGTATAGATATTTAGGGGTGGAAAAAATTCACAAATATTCAAATCCCAGACAAATAAAGCTTTGCCCTATGTGTTGGAGAAATGTCCTTGGTGGAAGAGAATCTTTGCAGTTCAGGACTCATCCTGTGTGAAAAATGTACTTGGGAAACTTTATGCAGAAGTGATGCTTTCCACACAGAAATGTTATTTACTGGGCAGGAAGCAAGTTTCCTGCCCAGAAGCATAATGTTGTGTCCAGAAAACAACTTTTCTGACCAGAAAATGACATTTCTGAAAATGCAGTTTCCTGCACAAAAAGTGGATTTTTCACAGAATAAATCCAAAACTGTGAAAAGTCCTTAAAAACGCACAGTTTCCAAGGATTTCTCATAGTGGGAAGAAACATATTTGAATTATTTGTCCTTGAAACAAGAATGAAAGTTACAAAAATTTGCATCTCTAATAGATTTGTATCATAATGATTCATATATATTTAAGAAGAACTATGTGGGATCATATCAAAGGT
Organism: Cyclura pinguis; assembly: GCA_030412105.1. Taxonomy (NCBI): domain Eukaryota; kingdom Metazoa; phylum Chordata; class Lepidosauria; order Squamata; family Iguanidae; genus Cyclura; species Cyclura pinguis. The sequence goes on along the minus strand of CM059599.1, from coordinate 294,211,847 downwards.
GTATCATCAAATATGGTCTTCCCACAGAGGCCAACCAGATGTCTCTGGGAAACTCCCACATATAATACCCTTGTGCTCAAAGTCCCAAGCAATAGGTAACCTTTGATGCTAGATATATATTATGATTATTATGATTAGAAGGCACTGATAGCCTTTTCCACAATGAATTTTTCCAATCCCCTTCAACCTCTCCAAGTTCTGTAAAAAGGCATGAGAGGTGTATGATACTTTTTGACAATGACATATATATCTATAATAGGCATGGCCAACCAGCAGTTGATGATGTATATTCAACAACTAACAGTGTATTTTTATAATCTTCCATCTTCCCACAGTGGTGACAGGCATTAAGTCCTGTCACTTTGGGCAAGGAATCAATGATTCAGATTCTTTCAGCAGGGAAGGTGCTACTTCCAATTCTCATGGAGTCCTATGTGTAAGGACAAGACACATGAGAAGCCACTGCAAAAACACATTTAATGAATCAAGGAGCTGATATAAATGTTGATTTATTCAATTTTCATTGATACAATGGATGTACTCTAGTTCAGGCCATCTCCGCAGCAGACTGTTATAGTGGTATTATTCCACTTTCAACATCCCATGGAATCCTGGGGTTTGCAGTTTAGGGAGGGGCCTCAAAGGCCCCAAAAGGCCCCTCTCTAAACTGCAAATCCCAGGATTCCATAGGATGTTGAAAGTAGAATAATAGCACTATAACAGTCTGCTGCGGAAACGGCCTCAGACTAACAACTGAATTTAGGCCATTAGAACAAATAAAAGCCATCATTTTAGAATTTCCTGGGAATATCATTGCAGAGCTTCCTCCATCAAATTCTACAGGGTAAGTCAATCATGTTCAATGGCAGGGAAGTGATATGTGTGCCCCTCTCAGTGTGAGTGAAGAGCCTTGTGGCACAGTGATTAAATGCCAGTATTGCAGCCACAACATTGTGAGTTTGATCCTGCAGGGCTCCAGGTTGACTCAGGCCCTTTTCGCACCTTACCTGGTGCCACTGGCATCATGCGGGGATTGTGCGAAAAGCCTCCTCTGGGAGGGAATCACGTCCCCTGTGCTTCCCTCTGCACCAGCTCTGTGCTGGATGGAAGGAAGCACGATAGCTCTGCCCCTTCTTTCTGCAGTGCAGCCGGGTACTTTCCCAGGCTGCGCTGGGGGAGGAAGCATGATCTCTGCACTTCCTGATGTTCTGCATGCAAGGTAAGTGTGGGAGGGACGTGGGAGGGACGTGCAATCATGCATCATTTTCAGCAAAGAGCCATAAATGATATACTGTGCAATTGCTGCGTGATCGCTACAGGAGCGATGCACGATCGCAAGGACGTCATGCGGAGCCATCCTCGCAATCCTGTGTCGCTCTTGTGGCCATTTTGCCTGGGAAATGGTGTGTGAAAAGGGCCTCAGCCTTCCATCCTTCCATAAGTTGGTAAAAGAGTACCCAGCTTATTGGGGGAAATTATCTAAACACCTTGTAAACAGCTCAGGGAGTGCTTTGCACTGATAAGCAGTATAGAAATGTAACTGCTAACTGCTATTGCTATAGTGCAGTACATCTCCCATCAATCCTCACCACTGCATGTAAAGCCAAGGGCTTATAGGAGTTGCAGTCTGGCAACGTCTGGAAAACCACTAATTGCCCAATCCATTAGTTGCACTAAAGCAATTAAACAGAAAAGAAAAAACATGTCATACCCATGAAGATCTTGGATTTTCACAGTGATATTCCAATGTATCACATATCTAAAGAACTAAACAAAAAGATACAGTGGCAGAATGAGTATCAGAAAACATAATGAGAAAACATAATGAGAAAATTACAGCTATATACCAATCAGCTTCCATTCTTCTCTCTGCATTTTTATTTTATTTTAGTTTTGTTCAAATCATTTTTAGTAATAGCACCGTGTTTCCATTGTAAAACACTGAATGGAACTTCCTGCACACTCCCGTTGTCCATGTATTTCTTCCTGGGTGGGAAACATTTCAAAGCAATGGCACCAAGTCTTGCTGTGATTAATCCAAGATGTCACCACAGTCATAAAATGCTGCCCACAGTCTCCTCTGAAATGTGGTTCTTTCAGGTAAATGAACTCCTTGGTGATGAATCACTGACATCTGGAAATGCTTTTCCAGTGGCTACTTTTATGTTTATGACTTTTTCAGATTCAACTATTTCCAAAATTATATCACAAAGTAGATTGAAACCTAATTGAATAATACCTCTTTTATTTTGTCTTATATCTGAAATTGTACAATCTCTGGACATTGTGGTTTGATTTATATGACAGGAGAAGCTAATGCAGCTGAAGTATATTACTGTTACTTTTAGATTAGTCCTGAGTCCTTTCTATGTGACCATGACCTTTCTGCCTGGGGGAAATGAGAAGTCATTTCACATTGCTCCAGTGAGATGCGCATGGCTTATGAGGCAGAGGAGATACATGGACTCTGAGGTAGCCTCAGTTAGTGGCAGTAATCAATTGACGCACCTTAGTCCATATCAAAAAGCACATCCATTTAGTTTGATGAGAACGAGATGAGCATCGCATTTAAGCTAGACCTCTGCATATGCATTCAGACAGCTGCTACATGTGAAGTGACAGTGTAGACCTGCCATATTGACCTTACACATGAACTATCACTTGAAATGTTCTGGTTTTACATTTTTATTTATCAGTAATTATTAATAATTGTATATAATTTCATAGTTAACAAATAAATGATTACATTAAGTATTTAATTACATAGAGCATTTTGGCCTAAACCCAATATAAGAATTTAACAATCTCTGAAATCGCAACTGTTCTATATGGCAGAACTGTAATGGAGGTGGCTGTGCAGTATAACTTAAACAGAATTTTAATGTGCTAAAAGGCTTTTAATTTGCTCTTATGGAATGGATATTTTGGTGTATATTTTGGCTCCCTTTATGATATTACTTATCAACAGATTCTATCAACAGCATTTCCTATTCCACCTTCTTCAACCCATCTCCATCTCTAAATACTGTCTCTTATTAGAAAGACATAAAAATTGCTTTTTCATTTTCTGCATCAACTCTCTATTTTGAGAATTGTGAAGGTATATGCATATGTACTAGCTGTAGCGTTCACATACTCCTTTACCATGTAATGCAATGCTAATTGGTTCGTGATAGTCCTTTCAAAACTGCAAGCTATGGGCATTCCCGAAACAATAGAAGGTGAAACTGCCCAGGTGAATCCATCAGGGATCCTACTGTGAACATAGCCTACAGATATCTTCCCTATTCACTCCCTGCCAACCAGTCATTAAGAGATTGTCATGACTCAATGTTCTGTCACCTAGACTTAAGACAATCAGCCCATTCCAGACTCCTTGTCAACCCTGTGAGAAGGCCATTATTGCTTTTTCCACATACCCTCCTTCAGAGCAGAAAATAGTGTATAAAAACCCCAGCTCCAGCCCCAGGAAATTCCAGTACTTGGGCGTAATAAATGGTGCCCAGACCTCTGTTCATTCTAGCTACTCTCAAACATGTTTTGCTTCAACCTTCTGCTTCAGGACTGGTAACTATCACACTTTCTACCCAATCTTTCTCTATTCATCCTTTCTTGCCTCACTTTCCAATAGTCTGGTATGGTTCTTGAGAGTGTCTGATTTCTTGTGTGTTTGTTAATTCCAAATAAAATAGTCTGTTTAACTTTTAACTGGAGTCCTCTCTACAGTTAACACTGGTATACACAGGTGAAAAGATCCTACCATTACTCTCCTCTTGCAGGCCTCCTTTAAGCTATAATTCCCAAAATTCTAAGGAGACATTGGTATTGTGGTGGACCTCAAGGTCTCTCACCTCTTATGGTAACATACTTTCCAAACCTTCCAGAAGAATCATATTGCTGAGAAGCATCTAGTGAACTACTTAGACCTATCCATCTTGCTTTAAAACAGATTATCTTATACCTAATATTTTCTGGTTTTTCTGGCCTAGTTAATAATTTACCCAGTACAGTGAGCCTTGCAAGTCAGAAGCCAAACCACTCAACCTTCTTTGGTGCTTCTGAAGAATATACCACAAGCAAGAACAGCCTAGAGTCAGTACATCTGAACCCACAAATGAAAGAGGAAGCATCTCCTCTGCTCAGACAACAAACTTTCCATGGCCACAAGCTCTCCAGGTCCATTGCGATCTTACTCATTATCTTACATCATAAATTCATTGGTTGGAGCTTCTGTTTAAGAAAGGAAAGTTTTAATCATAAAAGTGATCTTTCCATGAATGGAAAGACTCCTTCTGTGAGCAAAACTTTCCATCTGTGAAGAGAATCTCCAGAAACTTAGGACCTAGGACCCTTAGTAAGACTCAGAGATTCTCCTTCTGGTTACAGTATAAAAAAGTTAGGATTGAAGCCTCTGAGTTTATAACTTCAAATGGCTTTGTGTTACACAAGATTACCTTTCTTTTTTTAACAATACAGAGACCAGCATGAGGATTTATATACAGAATTTGATTTCCGTTTCCAGTGTAATGCAATTCCTGAATGTTTCTTTCTGTGGCTAAGCTCTGTGTTGTAACTGAATTCATTTTTATAAGGTTTTGTCTTTTGTTTTGCTGTTGTCTCAGCTAATAATTACAGCATTTTACAACTTACCAGAAAGCAGAGAGGGAAGGTTAGCACTGGAAAGTTGCTGCCTGTGGTGGACTTGTAAGGTTGCAAAGAAATTTTGGAAGGAAATACATGACGAAATTCAGAGAATGTATAATTTAAACTTTGAAATGAAACCAGAATTCTATTTGTTGAATATGTTAGGCCAACAAAGAGAAATAAGATCTCAACAGAAAACATTGTTATATGTTATAACTATGGCAGGAATGACATATGCGCAACACTGGAAAGAAGGAAATTATATTGATATAAAAGAATGGAAATTAAAAGTTCTGGATATGGTAGAGATAGAAAGATTGGCTTTTTCACTTAAAAATAAACCAATCCAGAACTTTGAAAGAGAATGGCAAGAAGTTCTGAACTGGATAAAGAAATGAGGGAAAGATAAGAAAGAGTGTTGGAAAAAATGGTAATGAAAATTAAAGATGTTATAGAATAAGTATAAACTGAATGTAATGAGGTTAAAAGTAATAATGTGTTAATCTTAGAATAGAAAAAATGTATAAATGGGATGTAAACACAAACTCAACTGGAAAAATGATGCTCGGAAGAGGGGAGGGGGGATTTTTATTTTGAGTAAAACTTTAATAAAAATATATACAAAAGAAAGAAAGAAAGAAAGAAAGAAAGAAAGAAAGAAAGAAAGAAAGAAAGAAAGAAAGAAAGTTGCTGCCATTCATCTCCCATGGAAGCTTATATTCAGAAGATGTTTGCCTCCTCCAGCGTTTTCACTACAGAGTCAAAACTGCTCAGCTGAGAAGTGTTTAGAAATGCTTTCATTTGATCTTGGCAAAATCAAAACAAAATGAGGAAAAAAAGAGCAGCATGAAATACCCCAAGTGTTTTACAGTCCCTTTAAGCAGGAGACCACAACACCACTCATCGATTTATCTGTCTTTTTCTCTTTCTCACAAATGAAATAATTGGGTTTCTTTACTATTCCTTCTGTCCTTTACGTGTTACATTGGGTTGGGACAGGGAGACCCATACACTCTGTGTTAATTTGATGGGTGCTTAGGCTGCCTGATCTGCAGTTCTAGACACACTCAGCTAGGAGTGTGGCCCTTTCCACCCCTACCTGGATCCCTCATTGCCTGGTGTCAATCCCGGGAGCAGGTCTGCCGGGAAGGGAGTGTGACAAGAGCACTCCTCTCTGCACTGGGCTGGCTCTCTGCCAAAGGAAGCACGATGGACATGCCTCTTCCTTCCACAGCACAGTGGACACTTTCACTTCCTGCTCTGGGGTGGGAAGTGCCTCCATTGTGCTTCTGGGACTTCCGCAAGGCAGGTAAGTGTGGGATGGTGGCATGATCGCATGCTACTGATGGGGAAAACCCATCAATTATTTAGTCCACAATCACAGTACCTGGTGACAGGAGAAGGACAGGACCATGATGATGTCATGCAGAAGCTCCTCTCCTGTCCCCATGCCAGGACAACAGTGTCCTGTGGAAAGGGCCTAAAAGTCTAACAGATTCAATCAGATTTATTTTTTGAGTAGATGTGCATACAATTATGCTGTAAAATCCTTTAAGAAGTATTTAGATGAGTTGGAGCAGATTCAGAGAAGAAAAAAGATGATAAGAGTTATGGATAGGAAAATGTACAAAGAAAGGTTGAAGGAGCTGGGCATGTTCAGCTTGGTGAAGAGAAGACTGATGGGTGACATGATTGCACTCTTTAAATACCTCAAGGGCTGCCAAGTGCAAGGTCTGTTCTCTGCCACTCCAGAGGGTAGAATGAGGGCTAACAGTTTTAAGTTACAGGACAGTTACTTCTTGGCAGGAACTTCTTGACAGTGAAACTGCTCCAGCAATGGAACTGAGTGCCTGAAGTGATGAAATCTCCTTTTCTGGACATCTCAAAAAAAGAAAAAAAAAGAAGTGCTGGACCGCCAGCTGCTGGGGATGTCTACCTGGAGATCCTATGCAGATCAGCGGGTTGGACTTCATGGCCCAACTCTATGATCCTATGATTCTGCATAGACATCTACTGATTTGCTGTGTACCAGGCCTAATCTAAATGTAGTCCTAATTATTCAGATTTTAAAAAAATGTTCAGAGGCAGTTTCTCTCCTGTTTTCTATTATGAATTTGTGTTGGCACACAACTGTAAATGATATATAACAGAGACAAAAGTTAAAAGCGGTTTGTTTGCTTTCCATTTTCTGCTGTAATCAACATGCTGCTCCTGGACGGAATCTATTAATGAGGGAGGCACATGTATTTTCCTATAGGCTATTGATAATTATTTTATTTGTCATGGTGTAACACCTTGCACTTTCTCTGACCCCTTAGTAGGTGCAACTGTTTTCACGTGTTGCAGGCAGAGAGTGCAAGAAATCTCCCATCAACTGACCACGTTCTCACACAGTAGTAGGTCATGCATGTTCATTTCATTTCTTTAATTTTTACCCCTGCCTCAAATTCTGCCCAAAAATGTCACTCCATGAGGCTAATTATTTAAAAATAAAAAGCAAATACAACTAAAACATAAAATGAGTGCAAACACAGATTTAAAACAGATAGATAAACAACAGCCAGATTCAAATTAAAACCCAGCTTGATGCCAACAAAAAGGGTATTTTCTGTCTGGCAGAAGTACAAACAGCAAAGAGGCCTATTACACATTTAAAGGAATCCACAAACCAATGAGAGACAGAATGATAATTAATTTCAACAGAGCTTGTGATGGGAAAAGGAGATCTGCTCTCCTCCTCAGCTATTTATTTTTAATTATAGCAGGATACTATTTTATTGGGCACAGGGACCAGCCAGTGCAATAATCAGATGCATTAAACCAAGGTGTTCATAAATGTCCTTAAGGAATTTAGAAGGAACTATAGATCTGGGTTTGGGACAATTGAGTCATGAAAACTCAAAACATGTGTTGGTTGTGCATATAAGTTATTTGTGGTCTTTTCCTGATGAGCACCAAAGTCAGATTGGCAAGAAGTGTATATATCACAGCTGGGCTGGGCACTGAGAAAGAATAACATTAAAATTAGTATACTGATACTGGAAGGTGAAGAGGAAAAAAAACAGCTTTGCAATACAAAAGCTTCACAGATAGCTAAGATCTGTAAAAATTCAGCTTGTGATCTTGACTCTAGCCTGCAAAACTGTGAAATGCTTACAAAGGAAGGAAAGGGACAAAGCAAGAGATGAGAGTAGATAGTGCAGAATGGAGAACTATTTGGAATGTGAATGAGCAGAGACAAATATTTGAAAAGGAGCAGACAGCTGGAATTGACAGTTGTTAATATCAGAAGAATCAAGGGGAAGTCTGTTTGGAGAAGCTTGTGTTATCCATTCATGTCATTTTATTGCCTCATGTCCTTTCTTTCCCCTGCAGAATGAAGGCTCAACTGTTAATTGTAAGACTTGGAGTCTGACTCAGATACAGCTTTTTCATTGTAGGTGGCTTCTCACAAGATGCAGAAGCTGTGATGGAAGGACTCCCAGGTAGAGAGTTGGAGAGGGAGTTGTGAGATCCAGGTTCAAATCCTCACTGAGAAGGACACTCACTGGATGAACTTGGACCAGTTACTCCTTCTCAGCTTGACCTACCTCACAGGGTTGCTTTGAGAATAAGGTAGAGCAGAGAATAGCCATGCACACCCTTCTCAGCTCATTGGAGGAATGATAGGATATAAATGTAACCAACAAATACATGAAATAAATTATTCCCACCATGCTTTTAGGTCTGATGCAAAAAGAAGGAATAATACATGCATATTCTTTTCAGCCTGCTGTATTTTCTTTTGAGAATATGACTTCTACCACAGGAAAGTGTGAGGAAGAAAAACACAAGTTATTCATGGTTCCTTCTACTGCTGATTCTGTGTCCTATGGGAAGCCATACTGTGTATACATTCAAGTGACAGCCGAAATCAACCCTAGTTCTCCAAAGGACATATGCATATAATATATTTGTTTGGAAACATGGATTGGTTCCAATCATACTTGCAATTTTAGATGTATACTGAAAACTTCTTTGGCATACACTGAAAAATGTACTATAAGAATTACTAAACATGAAAAAGAAATGCAATGACTTCCCACATACAACTGAACTTTTTTTAAAATGCAATTTAGTTGTTTGTTTTGATTTTCTTTCTTTATATTTTCTTCATATACACACATTGAAGATCGCAAACTGTCATCTAGGGCAGTCCAATGTAGGTTGCCTCCAGCAATCTGGGCCCTTTCCGCACCTTAACTTTTTCTGGTGCTGGGGTGCGAGGATCGCGTGAGCAGTCTCTGGTGAGAGGCTCTCACATCCCTGCTGCTTCAGCTCCACCACAAGCTGCCTGCTCGTGCAAGAGCACCACCTCTTCCTTCCACAGTGCAGCCTGGGAGTTTCCCAGGGTGCGCTGGGGCAGGAAGCGCGACTGGCATGGCTCTGGAGGCTCCGCAAGCCAGGTAAGTGCGCGCGGGGCCTGGGAGCAATGTGCAGTTGCGCACCATTTTCAGCTTCCAGTCAAAAACGAAAAGGTGCACGATCGGTGCCTGCTGGCCCCTGGAGCATCATGCAGTTGTGAGTCCGTGAGGCAGATTGCTCCTCACAATCGCATGACGCTCGAGGAACCCTTTCGCCTGGCAAATGCCATGCGAAAAGGGCCCTGATCTTGCCCTTGCAAGCATGGATCATGAGCATGAAGTCTGAAACCCTGCCTGACCAGCCCTGCTATCTTGAAAAGCCAAGCACATGGTTAAAACCAGAATATTCATTAGGAATCTCTTCTCACAACTTATAATGTCTGCTGTTTATCATGGCTCTAATCTCACCTTTCTCTATGTTCAATCTGCCCACTGCCATCTCATTCCCACCTATGGCTGGATACTGGGAAAGCACCAATATTTCATGCCCTTGGTTGAGAAGTAGAAAGATTGAGGGAAAGAGAAGGGGAGAGAGAGAGGGAGGGAGAGAGAAAGAGAGATTGTGGGGAGAGATGGGTGTCATCATGGTATGGAAACATTTCTGGTTGTAGCTGTAGCATATAAATGTTTCACATCAGAAAAGACAGAATGCAGGAACCTCATAAACAATATCTAGGGGGAGGTTGTCATTGCATGCCTTCTTCTGTAGGATGTTCTTCTTCTCCCACAGTGTTCATGTGAGATTGCTAGATGAATGGATGACACTATAGCAACCCAATGACATGGCATCTGATACAATCAATATTGGTGCTTTCCCATTTCAATTTTATTGTGAATGGAACAGCACCTGCACTAAAGTCTATATCTACAGGGGGCATTAGTGATGCAGACAGATGGGGGTAACCTGTATATTCCTGTCTTTACCTTGCTTCATCTATCTGTTCCCTGCCTAGACTGATATTCTCAGGGAAGGCTGCATTTCCTTTCTACTAAGTCCTGCCTTCTCGTTCTTCTAAGCAATATAGAAGTAGTATCCCCAGCTTATCTTCCTGTTTCTAAATGGAGTTCCTGCAATAAAGTTTCTTTTGCTTTTACACTCAATAGTCTTTGCTGCTTAATCAAGTAACACCCTCTATGTATATGCAGCAGATTTATCTGTTTCAACCGTCTGCACCATGAAATATTGATGCTTTCCAATGGGCATCAGCTATCTCTGGGATCTGCATGCTACGAATGAGGGAACCACTCAAGAGTGATTCCAAAAGCAGCAAATGGACTTCCAAAATGTTGATACCTAATAATCAGCTTTATTAATTGACATACAAAGTCCAGCTTCAGCACAGTTTCTCCTATTTGTCTCATAAATGGGGATTATCAAGTCCACCAAAACAGCTAATTAGCCCCACTGAAATGTTTAAATTGCTTAGTTTCTGGAACCATTTTATATTCAGTGTTTGTGGTAGATGAGGGAGAATGGGTACGCAACCCAGCTTTATGATAAAAATGTCAGTGTCAGCTGACCTGGGGGTGCAACGTTGAATTGGTCAGAAGTGACGCTCTAAGGGGGAATGTTGAATGAAGAAATTAAGGGTACTGTGAATTATATTGTAGGGAACAAAGTATACCATAAAAGTCAGAACAACAACAACAAAAACACCTCTTTTTAGTAATTCCCTTTACAGTTTTCTCATTGGCTCTGTGGTTCATTTATGCATCTAGACAATTCAAATGCATTTTCTGTCTCTTTCCTATGATAAATAAACCAGCAAGATGGAAACAAGGATGAAAAGATAGGCTGGTGGTTGAGGAATCATTGATCTTCCTTAAATCAACATTAATTTTAGAAAGGCAGCTGGAGGGCCATTATGTTCCATGCAACCTGATGACAGTAAATTGGAAAACAAAGCTTGACATCTTTCAATGCATTTCTTATTGTGAGGCAAATTTTATAACACCTCGGCTACTGGTTGGTTGTAAATTTCACTTCATTAAAGTTTTCACATCTGGACATAAATATGCACTCTTTAAAGTAATTAGCTGTTGGAGCAGTCTGTCTGCAATACATATGACAACAGACCTCTACAACTTCTTTTACTGATCACTTCAGTAATAAAGTTTCCTGGAGTTGTAAACTTGAAGGGAAGGATCACCTGAAGTTTGAGAACAAGGTCTACAGCTAAGTAAAGTTTGACCTGGCTTATTTATCAGAAAAAAACCATAAGACTGGGATTAACCAGAATTATACAGCAAATGTTACCTCACTTCCTTGTTAAGCAAATAAATAAGAATCATATTTATTTATTATTAATTTTTATTTAATTTTATGGAATTCTCCCTGTGAAGGGTGCTTCATCCCCCTGACGTCTTTAAAAATATCCCCCACTATTCCAGGTCTCAGTTCTCAGTTCTCTGGTCTTTCTACATAATATAATCATTTATTTTAAATTAATGCCCTAATCATAAACCAACGGTCCATGATGCCGTGTTGAACAGTACATGAACAAAACAATAGTGCAAACATGTCTAGCTTATAACATGGGATCATCAGCCTTTTAAAATCTTTCCCAGGGTTTGAGGCTCAAGCAGCTGGTGCCTCCCACCAAACCTGGTGGTTATCAATGTTTTATATATGGGTTGGGCCATAACCCAGGGTCCACTTTGCTCTCCCTTTCCAAAACCTCTGCCACCTTTTCTTGTTTCTGAATCCATCACAATTATAATGATGATGGTAAAAATCATAACCCTTTTATGTACAAACAAGGGGGTGGGGGTGGAGTTGAATGTCTGCATTAAAAAAAAAAGAGAGAGAATACTACTTCCTGTAGGCTTCTAGGAGCTGGAGTCTCCTTAAAAACACAGTGCATGCCCTCCATCTTCCTTATGTGTAAAGTAGCAGTGATACAGTCACTATGACTGTGGCAAGATTGGGGATAGGTTTTTTTGAGATCTTGACAAGGACAATAAAAGCAACAAAGGGATGCCTGCACTATATGGCCCATGGGTTTCCATCTCTGTTTCACTCAGATTCTGTAACTTCCAAACTTTTCCCACACAATAGACTTGGCTACCTGTTCCATATATACTTGGTCTACGCCCTTTGTGCAGCAGCTGAACCAAGCTATTTGTGTTGATATAGCTCAGCCAGTGGTAAATTTCTGCACTATCCTGGTCAGCCAACTGATATAAATCAACCAATAGGCAGGAACACATAAGGACAGGGAGTTGTTCAGTCAGATTGTATAACTTAAGCCTTGCCAGTCCAAATATAGCTCACCACCAATGAGTTGTGATCTGCTAGGTACTTATCCCATCCTTCCTCCAGTTGTGTGGTCCCAGGCAGACAACAAAATAAGGGAGTTTATTGAGCCTCAGATGGACTTCTCTTGGATTTCAGGCTGTGATGGACTACAAATTGTGCAGGCCTTCTTCCAATGCATGATATGAAGTACACAGTGTTCTCCCGTGCATTCATCCCTGCCATTTCTCTCTGTGCTATAATTTCTATGTAAAAAACAGATAGGCTGCCAGAGATTGCAGTCTTGCAGAAGGGGGAGTAAAGACAGGCTTTGGCACCAGGAAAAACTATAATTTTCTATCATGTCAAACAAATATTCAAGACATAGAGCCAAAAAAAAAAAAAAAAAAATCCTTAAAGACAACTGTGTACCAAAAACATCTCAATTGTAAAGCTTCCAGTTTTCGTCCTAGAGTATAAAGATGCTTGCACCTATATTGTTTATTATTGATGTGAGACAAACTTAAACAACAAATAAAACATAAATAAGGCAAGTGTATTACTTGGTTAATGTTATTGAATATCTAGATGTAGGACTTGCAACAAATTGTTGCCATGTTATGTGCCTTTGTTCAGGGCTACCAAACAGCAACCTGTGCCCTCTTCTCAAATATTACATTCCATTTCCATTGCCTTCCCTTTGCAGTACGTACTTAGCACTTTTCAGCCACTGATCATTCTCAGCCTTCATTTTGTTGTTTGGGAACTTCAAGAAATCATGGAGTTTCTTTAAGAGAGTTGATAATCCTTCTGCATGAATGGTTCTATTTTGAGTTCTTACAGATTGACACTTAGAGAATGAACTTCCTATTAGTTTATATGACACTGATTAAAATGACAAGGGAGTTAAATGAATTGAATGTTAGACTTTGGTACAGAAGACCTGTGTTCAAATTCTGGACTACCATGCATTTCACTATCTGGACAGAAGCACCAACATTTTCAGGAAATAAAGAGTTAGCAGCTTCACGCCTTTTGATACCTTTCACTTTCTAACAGCCCCCTTGTCTGCTGTAATAGACACCGTTGTTGAGCTTCTCTTTTCAGTGTAACATTATGCCCAAATGAAACTCAAAAGAGTTACACAAGAATTGAAAACAGAAGGCCCATTACTAAAGAGATTGGAAGCTGAGTAGTTCAAACTTGTCTGGAAAAAAATCATAATGGAACTGCTGTAAATGGGTACCAACTTTGGGGAGATGTCTGAAATAATTAGAACATTGTCAGAAATAAATGGAAAGCAAAAAGGCACATTAATGTGCTACTTTTTTCTGGGAAGGCTTTGGCCATTTCAGGTTGTTGAATCCTATCGGAAAATGGGAGACAATGATGCTGCTATGAGGGAAGCCGTGATATCCAAACCAAGCATGGACAACTGGGGGGCCAAATTTCAGCCCCTGTAACCCTCTGCAGGCCAATGGACTACATAAAAACAAAGCAAAAGCCCCAATTGAAAAACCTCCTGACATGCATCTCTGGTTTTGAAAAACAGCTATATTTTAATGCAATGTGCTGTTAAGACTTTTCTCCCAATCTCATGCTCTTGACTAGGAGACGGGAATCCCCAAATTCTATCAGCTGCCACTACCCACTAATTGCTCCCTCAAATTCAGTGACTTAGTAGAAAGTCACTGAGAAATTCACTTTGCCCTTTTCCACCTCTGACATTGCAGAGACTCCCCCTTCTCTTCCCATAGCAAATGCTGAAATACTCACATTCATACACACATCAAGTGAAGGCACATGAAGAGAGAGGTGAGGGGGCTTTTTCTAAAGGAAAGTTTTATTCTGGGCAAGTAAATCTCACATTAGCAAATGTATCACACACACGAAAGCACCTTCCCTCAGGTGTCACTTAGGAATAATTATGAAGTTACAAAAATAGTCTTAAATTGTATTCAGCCAAGGTAAGAAAGAAAACATAAGCTCTAATGTGACTAGGTAACACAGTTATGTGATACCAGTGGTGTTCTGGGTCTTTGGATGCTCATGGGAAGCTGGGAGTTTGGACCTTCTGGTCTAGCCTACAGGCAGACTTCCTTAGGGTCAGTAAGGCAGGCAGTATTTCTTCATCAGTTCCAAAAGTTCCTCAAAGTAGCCTAAAAGTTCACCTTGTACCTCACAGCATGGTACTTTATAAACTCTCATCTCTGAAGTGTCTGGGAGCTTTCATACCTCTCCCAAGCTGGTTGTCCCCATTGGTTGATTGTTTCTTGTGATCATGATGCTGACTGTAATAAATGTAATTTAATTCATCATATCATTACCCCTTTGTTTAGCTGGAGGAGAGCCTACACCTTTCAGTTGTGTTGCCCAGGTAACACGGAAGCTTGCTATCACATGTGCATATAGGCCATGCGATATATTTAAAAGGGAGGATTGCCAGTACAGGAGGCTTCCAGGAGACACAACTGACTATTCTTTCATGGAAAAAAAGGAAAATTTGGAATGAAAAAGGCTGCAAAAGTGTGGGGAATTTGGAATGCTAAAAGCTACAAAAGCCGCTGGGGCTTACATGTAACTCTAAGGTACCATCCCTAAATCTCAGGGCCCATTCCCTCATGTCTAGATCACTGGACAAAGGAAGGAATCTTAGGGCAAGAGCACTGCCCTAAAAAGAAATGATTCCCTCTTCCCCCACCCATGTGCATACACTGCTGCAGTCAGCTTTGGAAAACTTTTATAGGGTCTCTAGAAAGCTCCTCTCCTAACCCCTTTGTCTCATTTGGTAGATTTTGTGATTTGTTTCTTTTTTGTTTGAATGACACAAGTGTGGCTGATGCCTAATTAATGTGGTTGATGACATCACCAGGTCCTATCTCTTGGGATATCCCAAGAGATTGTCTTTAGGTCTCAGGCTTTGGCTATGGAATTTCAGGGTCTGGGATGCACCACAGCTGACAACCTTACTCAAGGGCAGTACCCTGCCCACCCTTGGCCCAAGCTGAAACATTCTCCCAGATGCTGATCTTTTCCTTTTGCAATGAGCAGATCATTCAAAGTCAGATTCCTAATGTATGAATACACAAAGGCTTATTTGGTTTTTAAAAAGGAACATCCAGTGAGGATAATCTCAACCAACCAGTCAAGTTAGTGACTCAGAATCACCTAATCAGAGACCTAATCCTTATAATCACCTATCATTATATTCGCACTCATTGCCACTTAAATATGTATATCTATATATTTCTTACTACCCAATTAGTTTTTGCTTACAGTGTAGCATCACACAGACTTATCTTCAAGCGGAAATGTATTATCCGACACATGAAATACAGGAAAACAGTGTAGAAAGCCAATGATAATTATCTACTCTAAGCTTCGAGTTGCATCTGGTATCTTTTTTCATCAAAACCCTCCAAAGCCACAAAATGAATCTGCGTCAACAAACTGTCACTCAAGTGTCTATTCCAAATGGTTTTGATTAACAAATGTTCCTAGATATTTGAATTCCAAATCTAAGATATCCCATGATTCCTTTAATTCTTTGCTTCCCAAATTGTGACTTGTCATGTCTTCTTTTTTAGCCCCTGCCTCAAGTTCTTTTTTGAAAAAAAAGGACCCATTTTTTGTTAAATGGGTGTGGAAACAGGAACAAATTGGTTGGCTTCTAAGGTCATTTCCACACTATCCTGTTATAGTGCTATCCTTCCACTTTCAACATCCTATGGAATCCTGGGCTTTGTAGTTTCCTCAGGCCAAAGAGCTCTCTGGTTGAGAATTCTAAATGCCCCTCCCTAAACTGCAAACCCCAGAATTCCATAGGATGTTGAAAGTGGAATAATAGCACTATAAAAGTGTAGTGCAGAAATGGTCTAAGAGGCATCTATCCATTCGGTCCAACTAGCTTGTATGAGAACAGCAAGAACTTTGTCCTTTTGGATGGTGTGGACTGCAACTTCCACAATATCTTACTATTGACCATGCTGAATGAGGCTGATAGGAGCTCTAGGCTAAACCATTTGAAGATTAGAAGTTTCCCTATGTCTGCTTTAAAACCAGCAAAGATAATTAGAGGTAATTTCACACTAAAAAGTAAGGCATAAAGCTAAAGTTGGGACAATAATCATGCAGCCCTGGATTTCAATGTCAAGCAGTGCCAGCCTGAATTACCAATTATGAGGAATGCTAGGAGCTGCAGTTGAATAACATCTATTTGTTGTGCTTAACTGCCATCAAGTCGACCTCAATTTGTGGCAACCCTATGAATGAGAGATCTCCACCTCATCCTGTCATTCACAGCTCTGCTCAGGTCTTGCAGATTCAGAGAATGTGTCTTCCTTGATTGAATCTATCCATTTGTCATGCAGTTTTTCTTTTTTCCTACTGCCTTCCACCTAACCAAGCATTATTGTCTTTACTAACGAGTTATGTCTTCTCATGATATAGGCAAAGTACAATCTCAGTTTAGTCATCTTGGCTTCTACAAAGAATTGAGACTTGATATGCTGTAGGATCCATTTACAGTATTTGTCTTTTTAGCAGTCTAGGGTATTTGTAGAACTCTTCTCCAGCACCAGATTTCAGATAAATGGATTTTCTTCCTATCAACTTTATTCACTCTTCAGCTTTCACAACTATATATAGAAACTGGAAATACCATGATATGGACAATCCTAACTTTAGTATTCAATGACATGTCTGTACATTTCAAGATCATGTCTAGTTTCTTCATAACTGCCTTCCCAAGTCCTAGCCTCCTTCTGATTTCTTGACTGCAATCTCCATTCTGATTAATGACTAAGCCAAGGTATGGAAAATCTTGAACTACTACAATGTCAGCATCGTCTGCTTTAAAGTTATCATCTGTGGCCATTATTTTTATTTTCTTCATGTGGTAACCCTGCTTTTGCAGTTTCTTCCTTGACTTTCTCCTGTAATTGTTACAAATCTTGGATATTTTCTGCTAGTCATATAGTGTCATCTGCATATCTTAAACTGTTGATGTTCCTTCTGTCATGCCCCTGCCAGTGGCTAAAGCTATTAAAAGGTTTGCTGTATTCCTATAATGTGGCTTGTTCTTGAACGAAGCAGTTTCATTTTGAATGCTTCAGACCCTTGAAAGAATCCATAGATCTTTAGATGATCTGTTTGTTGATTAGGAATTGTGAAATCAAACTCTTATATTTTGAACTTGATCTGTAACCTCTGCAAAAGAAAACACAAAAAAAAGAAAAAGAAAAAAAGACAGACATCAGTGATACTATCTGAATGTGTCCTCTGGATATAACTCACCACATAGATAGAAAAGAACATTAACATATATAGTGTTTTTTCCACAATTGTATGCCATGTTATGATTCTTAAAAATTATCTGTTTCTACATTTTATTTACATTTTCCATACCCATTCTTTAAAAATGTATCTCTATGCATTTTTAATCTTTTTGAAAGCCATATAAGGATTGTGCTAGAATGGAAAAGGGAGGCAGGAAACTTATCATTGTATTTAAGTCTAGATTGGTTTTGAAAAATTCAGAAGCTTCATACACATATTATTATTTTTATTATTATTTGGGGCTGTTCTCATTATAGTGTACATATCACATCTTCAGAAATGTAGCATGAAGTGAAGAAACAGAGATTTGGTTTTGCAGAGAGGAAAATTTCCTGCACTTGATGCTTTCTTGTCTTTTCCTACCTTGCCTAACAAAAGACGGTATGAAACCCGCAAATCATATCCAATATTGGGTTCAAGAAAAAAAAGAAGGGCAATGATTTTGATTAAGGCAAGCTTCTGTTCCCAAAGTGATCGATCACCTCTAGTCCAGTTCATTAATTTGAGCTATACATACTGCCAGAGGTGCTTTGAAGTCTAGTCTCTCTTTAATCTCTGCAGTGGACAATATATGGTTTATGGGTTATTTCTGTGATGCCCAAATAACTTTTACCCAGCACCATACTGTATGTCTGAGAATTAAAGGCTCATATTAAAAAGGAGAGGTTTCTAGCCCTCATGGTCTCAAAGGTATCCCTGAAAATATGATAGCATCATTTTGGCACTAAAACATTTCTTCCTGCAGCTATATAGGAGAAATGTTATATGAGAGAGAGGACAGAATGGACCCCAGCAGGAACCCAACAAGCAATAGTCCATTGCCGGATGCAACTGCCTGCCTTCTCCCAGAGGTTATTCTTTATAGCTTCCTGAAGGATTCCATTTTGTCCATCCTTTTGCACTGTGTTTGTATGAGACTGACATCTATCAAGGAAACTGAACGTTCACAAAGGATAATAATTCTGAATACAAAATACAGAACAATCGCAAAATGCCCACCACCACTGGTAGCACAGCATGTCTGATGTTCTTGAAAATGACAGGTAAATCATCTTGTTACAGACAGCTCAGTATTTCAACTTGCTGTCACCTTCAGTTTCATGATACGTTTCTAAGCGAAAAGCCTTATTAAGATTTGATTGTATGATAGATGTTAAAGGCTGTTAAACGCATAGGCTCTCCATCAGGAAATAACTGGTAATCAAGGAAATCCAACTTAACCGTAATTTATGATCAGGTACTGGCCATGCTTGCTGGGGGATTCTGGGAGTGACAATCGAAACACAACTTTTCCATATTCTGGATCGGACTAGCTGTTTACCTCTGGTCTGAGAAGTGGAGAGGCAACATTTCATTTATACTATAGTACTATATTGTTGGAAGCAGGAAAACTTTGGCCTCCTCACATTTTCCTCGGTACCTTTCATTAGCCCCACCCTTTGCCAATGGCAAAGGATATGGGATAGGTAGTCCACAATATCTGGGGACAGTTCATCCTGCTACCTTGGACCATAAAATATGGGAAGATGCCAAGCCAGGCCATTTGTTCAATATACTCTCCAACATTTTCACAGATGAAAATTGGGATTCATGTGGCCAAGCAACATCAGAATGTGATCAAGATGGCAAAGGTTATTAATGAAGAAGAAAAGATAATCTAGGAGAGGCTTCAGAAGTTTGCTTTTGCCTGAGCCTGCTGGGAAGGGTAAGATTCTGCCCCTTCCTCTCATCTCCCCTCCTGAGTTAACTGAGTGCAAACTTTGCATTTTGAACTCAGTTTCAACTCAGAACTCAGAAATTAGCAAAGGACAAAAGGAGAAAGTTGGAGGAGATCGGAGAACCTGGGACATGTTAAAAGCAGCTGAAAAAAGGTGGCACAACAGAGGATTAATGGGTACTCTCCTTCCCAAATCAGAGCAGTTAGAAGGTATGGTTCACCTGCCTCAGTACTGTCTGCAGTGACAGGCAATTACAGTCCTCTGAGATTTCAAAACTGAGTCTTTCAAGTTATGACTCCTAAAAAAATACCAGACTCTACCAAACAACAGCATTCATTGTGTCAGAGCAGCAGCTTGTAAACAAGATGCTGTGTATAATGATATTACTGTTCACCTCTTATTGTTGGTGGTAAAAAAAGACATAATAATGCTCTTTTTCTAAATAACCCTGAAACAAAGTGATTTTTCTCCTTATGATGAGGAGGAACCTTTTTTATTACCTTTTCTTGTTATTTTGGGGGACATTTTGAGTTGTATTTTTTTCAAATTTTAGTAATAAACTACAAAATTTCTATATTTTTCAGATGGATTTTCTCTTAAACAAAATGTGAGTAACGCTGTGACTTACTAGGAAAATGGTAATTGCATTTGATTGGAGAGGGCAATGCTAGCTTGTTTTGTTGTGGGCTAGAATACAGTATCATCTCTAAGAACCCAAATTTCCCATCCCTAATTTAGCTGTGTAATTATTTCCTTAACTGTAGAGACCCACGAATGAGAAAAAACACAATCACCATCACGTAGAAAGAGTTAATTCCATCTTTTACACCTGGTTCAATTTTGGTTGGGTTCAGACTCAGTTCCAGGGCTTCTTCGGCTACTCTAACAGATGATCAGCTGATGATGAAACTAATCCAAACAGATTTCTAATGGTGGTTTCTAAAATAATATTTAGTTGTGAATCAGAATGAGTCACAATTTCTCCATGGCATTGGAGAAGATGTGTTAGATCAATACTTCCTAGTATGATATGAAGGGGACTGGCTAATCATTTATGTTTGTTTGATAAAGCTAAAGAGCCTTAGCTTAATTCTCCAGATAAGGATTATCAAACAGCGTGTCATTAGAATAACATAGTCACTCAGAACTGATGAATCTAATTTTCCATGCAATTGAGTGCTCTTTTGACATCCAGACAAAAGGCTGAGGGCTGCAAAATTAAATTAATATGCTATCATAACAGCTCAGGTATGAAAAAACAGTGCCATCATCAGTTTGACATATGTGATATAGTTGTATGTAAGAGAAAATGATTTCTTATTAATTATCATGTCACTTTAAAAGAAAATACAGATGTATTCAGAATGTTCTAGAAAGATTCCAACTGCAGGAATTTTTCTGAAACATGTTCTGCTTTAGAGATCAAGCCCTTTCACAATATATGATTATAGCATTATGATTCCACTTTAACTGCCATGTGTGCATTCTATGATATCCTGAGATTTATTATTTAGGGAGGGGCATTTAGAATTCTCAGCTAGAGAGCTCATCAGGCTCCAGACCCCAGAATTCCATATGATGCAGCCATGGCAATTAAAATAGGATCATAATGCTGTAGTTGTATGATGTGAAAGGCCCCAATATCTCTGTGTGTATTAGATCCAGGCATCCTGTGAGTTTTGCTCAACTTACAGAGCATTTCCAGTCACTGAAACAGTCTAGGTGATTTTTTTTCTGATTGCCCTTCTTCCTGCAACCCTTCTGTGTAGACCGAGACACAGGCCCATAGCCAGAAACAGAGCTGAGAATAAAGAGAATGGACAAAATAGTTAAAGGGATATTACATAAGTTGTGGTACTTGTAAACATATTATGTCCAATCAGTATAGGATCCATGAGGTCATAAAGTGCATAGGAATTTAAAGAGCAGCCCACTGAGATCAATAGCCAGCCCAGTTTTGCCTTTTATGTCAGTGGGTGGTGAATCTGCTATGGGTTTTTTATCTGAACTTTAAAAGTGCTATCCAAGATGCTGAATATATTTGGCAGCTATATGTTGGTATCTTGGATAGTGCTTTAAAACTCTGGAAGCAAGAATTTGAAGGCAAGAAGGCAGGGCCAGAAGGATATTTTGGGGTAGCCAGGCTTTATTACCTCCATGCTCCAATTATAGCAATGTGCATAAAAAATTTGAAATGTAAGTGTGCCAGCCTTGAAAGACACTCCAATTCTTGCTGCTCTTCCCTAATCACATATGCACACACACACAATTTTTATATTAGTGAAACACAAAATCTGTGTCAACAGGAAATCCTAGAAAAGCCTCTTTGGGCAGGTTTTTCCATGGAAATCCAGTTGTTGATGAAAGCCAGACGTCAGAATTAGTCCCTGCTACGCAGTACGTTGTTAAATTCCTTTCGTAATTCTGTTATACAAAGAAAAGACCACCCTCCAGATGGGGCAAATGTTGTGGGAGGTTGCAGTATTTGTAGCTCTAGTTTTCAGGGGTTTTTTTTTAATAATCAAAAAATGTCTTAAAGGAGTTCCATTTTGCCCTGGTTTGTCATCAGTGCACCAATGTCACCCCTCTCCCCATTTCATTCCACCATTCCTAAAAAAAGAACAGAAAATAATCCAGATAACAAGTAGATTCATAGGCAACAACAACCAGCAGTTATTATTTTAAAAAAAAAGAAAGAAAAGAAAGGAAAAAAAAGAGCTATGTTAAAAGAGCTGTTGTTGCTTTAAATCAAAATAGAGAAATCCAAGAGTGGAAAAATATGTGTGCCCCAGCTAAATGTTTTTTGATCAGATCAAATACAATCAATAAAGTCTGAAGTAAGGGCTGAATAAATTTATATACACCAGTTTGTGATGTAAATAGGGAGGTGAGCATTTGCTCCTACCAGGTGGCTTTGAAGGAGACAGAATCATTGGGTTGAAAATATTCAGCCCAGCCTTTTCTCATTATTTTTCAAAATGGAAAAACAGAAACAGAAATGTCAATTTGGGATTGTGGCTGCTATCCTGGATGGATGGGGTGGGTGGGATGGTTTTATGGGAAATGGGTGGAGTTTTTCTGTTTTTGTTTTTAACTTACCACATGAAATATGGTAACCATTTGGTGACCGCACCTATGAACCTCAAATTCTAAATGTGTCCACTAGGTCACAAAGTGTAAGGACTCCTGGAATGGCTTATTGGCAGGATTGGCAGGTGAACACTTTTCTCCTCGAACAGCCATTTGGTTCAGCTGTTACTTCATTTTATTTTCTGACTGTCTTCTTGGGTTTTCTTTTGCCTTGTTGTTTTGATTGCTCCTTTTCATTTGTTGAATACATGATGGAATGGTTGATTTTAATACTTTTTACATCTTGTAGGCCGCTTTAAGTAACTCCATTTTTCAAAGAGAATGGGGAAAGATATTAATTTTTAAAATTAATATAATAAACAAATTGGATTTCCAAAATCAAGTAATGACTCTCTAGATAGGAGAATGACAGCCAGCACGATGTAGCTGTTTGAGCATTGGACCAGGGTTCAGTGCTTGGCCATGGAAACTCACCGGGTGACCTTGGATGTGTCACACATTCTCAGACCCAGAAAATCCTGTGATAGGTTCACCTTAGGGTCCCATAAGTCAGAACAACTTTAAGGCACACAACAAGAACACCACCAACAACAACCATTTAACCAGTGATACAGACTATATCCAACTCCCGCCCTTCCCCTCCACTGGTAGAATAGGCAGGGGCCAACAGAGTTTCTATAAATCAGAAAAGACTTGAAGGCACACAACAAAAACAAGATATGAGAGTACTTGAGCACATGTATGTTTGAATTTTTATTGATGAAATTTGCTACTCCTGTTGTTTATTTGGAATTGTCAACAGAACAAGCTTCATGCACCCCATTTTTGTAGTGTTGGTATTTTGCAGGGTGGTGAACGTTTATGTTTTGTAGAAAGCTAGAGTGTTTTCTGAATAAAAACCTTCAAGGAGCAAGTGAATATTGGTTTACAGTATATGAAGAATAGACTCTCCACCATCCCCCAAACACTGGAGTGATAGGAGAGGAAAAATTAAACAACAACAAATCTAGTCCAATGTCTTTGGGGAAATTCTTGAAAATAATAGGAAGGGGATCCTTAATGAAAAACATACTACTGAGATTGAATTTCCATATAACACATAACAAGTATGATGAAACTATCTATCTATTTATCTATCTATCTATAAAATTCTGTTACTGAAAGAAAGTTGTTGTGACAAATATCAGAATAATTCACATTTGGAACACTGGATTTAGTGACAAATTGACAAAAAATAAAAGATCAAGTAATATCAACAGCAAACAGTAAAGTGCTCTTGTTCAGCATTCCAGCCATGCCCTCCTGCAAGATACTCTATTTCATACTTGTCTCTGCCTACAGACCACCCACCCATGTCGACAATGTATGAGAACTGCAGACATAATGAACATGGTCAAACCACAGAAGGCTGTTTGGACCTCTCCCTGCTCCCATTTACTTTTCCTTTGGGGAAAGAAAATACTTCCGCTAATCTTGGATTTCCCTGAATCTACTGATGCCACCATCTTTTCAGTGGATCATTTTGGATGCCATTTTAACTGCATGGGAAAAACACTCAGAATTTAATTCCACATTAGTATATATGATTTTCTTTAACAAGCGTTGACATGGGAAGAGATAGAGGAACATGACAAATTAATAATACTCACAACTTGGATAAGCTAAGGAAAGATAAATAATAAAATAAATGACTTGATGGATCAGACAATATGGGCCTGGATGTTAGTTCCAACTAGAGCAGATCTCCTGAATCAATAGGATTTCCATGTGTGTTGACTCACAGTTCAACTGATTGAGTACGTCTGGTCTAGTTGGGACCACCAGTAGGATTCATGCCAAAGGTACATTTAGTCAAGTTTTCTGTTTCCAACATAGGGTGGGCAGGTTTGATTTGAAAAATTGCAAACATCTGGAGCAAGGGAATAACTGAGATTTCAGAATCAAGAGCAGGCCCAGTACAGCCATCTGTCCTGATGTGAACATGAAATAGTAGCACAGTTTACAAAGACCCTGCTGGCAAATGATACCGGTCTTCCTAAGGTCAGCCCAGTGCTACTGAGAACAAAGCAGTGCGCTGGTTAAAAAGCAGGAACAAGTGAGGGGTTCCCAGATCAAATAGCTCTACATAATAGGAACAAATTATTCATAAAGTTAAAAAAAATACATTAGAAATCCATACTGCATATTCTTAAGGATATACGGAGAGCCAGTTCTTAAAAAATTGCAATAATGTCCCTGAATAGGGTTTTGGATTGCCTGACATTAAGCATGTTACTAAATGTGATGTTACCAAATGTTGTATAACAAACTCTGGAATACAGATTTGGTACACTATAAAGCATGCCAGTATTCTCTAGTGAGCCATCAGTCCCCAGCATTTGAAGCATGGCTATGTCAGTTTCCCAGCCATGAGAGATGCTATCAGAACTGATCCATGATATTTTGCTGGCTGAGACAAAGAACCAGATGGCATCTTCTCCTAGTTTATGTGCAAAAGCTAGCTGGATGGTTGTACAAACTGATTAACAAATACAAGTACAAAAGGCAGCTGAACTGTTGTTCAAGCTCCTTTTCCACTGCAGCTGAAGGTGAAGGGCTAAGTCCTTGGGTGAGGCAGCCCAAGTAGATCAAAGCTCCAGTGACTTGCTGTAGTTTCTGGCCTCTGTCATCTCAAGCAACAGGTTTGATCTGCCTAATGGGCGGGGGCAGCTTGAGGTTTCTCCATATAAGTGGGTAAAGTATATACCCCAGAATCCTGAGGAGCTACTATAAGCAGTGGAACCCCAAAAGCATGGGACTCATGAGGTCCCATACTAGAACCTGCAATTGAACTGTAAAAATGGGGAATTAATTAACTCAAATTAAAACTATTGCAAAAGGAGGGGTAACTTCAGAACCTTTTCATCTTTGTTTACCAGGTCACTGCAAAAGAGACCAGTCAGAAAACTTCTAGTGCAATTTAATTGTGTTTTATTGGGGGAAAATATATATGCACACACACACACACAAATAATCATACACACAAGGATTCACACACGGCTAACTTGAAGGAAAAGGGAGGAAGATTAGAGGAATAGAAAGGGACTTTGGTTATATTTACCATCCAGAAATAAGCAAAGAAATGGTGATATGGCTTGGACTAATGCCCAAGGCAAAAGGCAGAGTGACAAGGAGGACCCCTGAAACTGAAGTGCTGTGTGGAGGACCCAAAATCAGGGTCTTTTATACCCAAAAGTCTCCCCTAGAGGTGTGAGGTGTTAGTGACTTTCTACTTGTGTGTCACAGAGTGGACAAAAGAGACAGGATGGATTGATGGGTGTTAATGTCTGAAGGAAATAGTTAATAATTTTTTAACAGGTAGATGGCAAAAGATTTTGATGTCTGCCTGCCTGAAGATCAGGAAAAAGCTTACAGGTGTGAGGATGAGGCAATTATGGATTTGTTTGAAATCTTCCTGTTTTCCTGAACCAGCACTGTCAAACAAGCAAGACTCTTTATTTTTTCTGGAACTTGCAACACATAGGTGCCAGATTAAAGTGATAGTTGGTTTTATGGCTTTGCCTTCTATAGGATATGCAAACCACAGGGGGTACTTTGGAGCTGACATTGTTTTCATTGAAACAGCCATCAAGTCAGGTTTTCCTGGTGAACCTATGACCTGGGGCCATGTTGGGGTCATCTCTGACCTATTTCCAGCCAGAAACCCTTTCACATGGCCCCTTTCCTGTCATTGTATATGATATCTATTTTATGCCAATTAAACATATCTGCCAATTAATATATCTTGTCAATTAAACCATATCAGAGCAGTGGAGTTACAGCAGCATTGTGAGAGAGCAAGGAGGAAAAGGGAGAGTCACTCTCCAAGTAGTAGCTACCCACCACTGAGTATCTCATTGAAGCAGCTAAGCAAGGAAATTGGAAGTTTGACTGTACCTGTGGGAAGAATAAAGTGCTTTTGCAAAAGGGGGTTCCAACTTTGTTGCTTTCCAAAGTAATGTCACCACAACCATGTTGAGGGGCCCAAGCTTGGCTCAGAATTCATCCAGTGCTTTTCATTCAGAAACCAACAGTCAAGTATACTCAATTTGCTTGGCTCAAACCCAAATCAGCCTGGAGAGAGAGTTTGGGCACCATGATAACTAGATGTTTCTTTGCTATTAAGTTTTTGGTGATCTTGTGGATGTTACATTTTCAAGGCGCAAGACATGTGAGGGTGTCTGATGGATGGTCTGCAGAGGACTTTTAAAAATCGGGATAGATGGATCGCCCTTGACATCCAACTGTGAATCTCGGATGTTTTTGCCACAGATTTATAAGGCTAAGAATTGCTCTTGAGCTGAGAGAACTTTGTTGCATGCATAAGAATGAGCCACACATTAAGCATTAAGGTGATATGAGCCTTAAGGTGACCCCAGATGCATCCGGAACACAGGATGTGGGCTTTCTTGCTGTGCACTCTCTCCAAATCATGTCAGAAATGAGCCACTGATGAAGCTTGTGTTTTATTGATGCTTTTTAAATGAATCTGATCATTAGAACTCAGCCAGTAGTCCCAATATCTTTCTTGTCAAGTCCTACTAATGTACAAAGAGCACTTTTTAAATAAATTAAAAAGAGATGTTTGGATTTTTTTTTCTGCCATGTGCAAAAACTACATGTGCTAGCCATACAATCACAGATAAGAAAGGTTCCTGTGCCAGGAGAAAGGGTGGATATACATTAAATAAAATATATATAAAACGAATAAGAATATGGAAGGGTTGTTTGCATTATACTCATAGTATGAAAGGCAGATTAGTTTTATAATGTTCTTTAGAAAACACAATAGTCCTTTGGAGTGCTTCACCTAGTATGACTTTCACCTAGTGTTACCTTCCAAACCCTGCTTTTGCATCCCCCAAAGTGACCTGATGACCTCCAAAGCCACCCAACTTGCTTTAAAAATTGTTCTGATTTGGGGTGAAGCCCCCCGCTCTGAATTGACTGCAAATGCAGCAATTTAGGTCTCTCATCCTCAGAACCTCTACCCCACCCCCATTTTCACCAAAAATGGGCAATAGTTGTGGCCAGAAGTAATGTGGCTGTATGATGGTCAATGTCTCCTTGGGCAATTGTGTACCCATGCCTTAGAGAACAAGGTTAACTAGCAAAGATGGCCCAGGGCCAGCTGTACCTGACGCTAGACTAGTTGCTGAATCCAAAACCCGTACCAGTCAAGGAGGGTTGAAAATTACATAGGACTGCCCTTGCACTAGGCTGACTATGAGCAGGCATTGTGCTGTGACCCTGTCCTGGGACACAGCCACAATGATTGTATATTATCACCAGTATATATACTAAAAAGGAACAGTTTTCCTCTCTCCACTACAGCAAAAAATGTGCCCTGCAACTGGTGTGAGGGGGTGGATCTAGGGTTGCCAGACTGGAAACTGGAGAACCCTCCTGTGTATTCAATGGTTGTGTAGAAAAGGAATTTTCAGCAGGCGTTGCTTATTATGTAACCAGGTAACAAGAACCACCTGCTGAGATTCCCTCACCCTCACAACCGTTTAAGCTACAGAGGTCTTCTCCAGTTTTCACTCTGCCAAACCTAGCGGATCTTACAGTGGAAGAAAATTTGGTTTGTCTGACAGCCAGATGTCAGTATGGTCTTAGATACAGGCCTATATTTAAAATGGTGAATACTAAAACATCGGCCATGGAACCACCACATATTACCTTTCCTAGGTCCCAGAATTTCTGACCAGCTATAATGGTTTATGATAACTGATAGCCAAGGCAAAATGGAGGAATACAGAAAAACATGAATTTACCAAACAGGCCTGTGCCTGGTATGCAGTAGAATCCCCCATCTGTCATACGAGACAAAACACAAAGCTACTGCAGCCAGAGTGAGACACTGGCACAAAAGGTCATTTGAACATACACTGTAGTAAGTTATCATTTAATAATGGGGTCAATTGTCCATTCAGATGAATTATCTATTAATTGGTTCACTCTTAAAGAGTGGTCCTACAGATGTCTATTCTGAACACTTCATTAAGTTGATTGGACATATTCTCACTGTATAGGATTGCAGCCTTGGTCATTCTTCATCCATAGGCACCCTGTTTCTTCTCTGTCTCTGTCTCAAGTTCTTACCGACACACTCTTTCCCAGTCTTTCTACTATTATTACAGATGCTACATTGCATTTTATATGCACACACTCAAGCAAGCTATAAATCTATTCAACAGAATAAATAAAAATAACAATAAACTATTACCAGACACATGCCAGGATCACAGCTCAGCCTTACAATTCAAAGACAATTGCTATAGTTAGGGAGTCATTGCTGACCTCATTTTCATGGCAGATCCTTCTTAGGTGATGTAGTAATATTGTTGCTTGGCTGGGACCAATAACTACCCTGTGGTTTGTCAACAGGCTGGTTAGTGGTAAATCCTCATGATCACACTTGGATTTTGGAATGTGCTAGCAACTGAGGAACCTAAGAGATGTTGAATCACATATATTTTAGCACTCTTTCTTCTGTAAAATTACTTTTGGAAAATTTGTAATTGCAAGAATACATTGAAATATGTTTACCTTAAGGTAATTTATTAAATCTATTTGTTTTGCTATAGAGTGCTCATGGTGAAAGTTATAGAAACTATGTTTTATCTTCCAGCTTACAGGAAAATATACATTTTGAAGTGAAAGAATAATTTTCAAATAAATTTTTAGTTTATGAAGATCATTAAAAATATTGAAAGCACACCAGATTTATTTGTTATTTCTATTTTTTTGTTGTTGCTGTTGTTGGGAAGGAGTTATGAGTAACTCTGGCAGAACAGAAAAGAGAATTAGAGAATTGTTGTAACACATTGTCATTGTACCAAATACACAGTATCGATTTTACTTTTTTTTTTTTAACACACACACACACAAACACACAAATGATTAAAAGGGCTTTCAAAAACTTGGCATCTTGATTTCATCAGAAAACAATTTAAGAATCATTGAGATCATGTTATTTACATGATTAAGCATTTTCCTGTACTAGATTTAATTTTTTTTAAAAAAAAATCATATGTATACTTTTAAAAGCTAGAAAACAACACTAAACATCTTTCAGTAATAGGTACACTACACACATTTGCATTTGTTACCATATGCATATGTTATTTCAACATTGTACAACTTGAGGAGTATATTTGACTTCTGAATATATCATACCTCTCTAGACCAGCCCTTCTATGCCTTTACAGAGTGTGTCTGCTTATACTGCTGAGCTAGAATCTGTGTATCACAAGCATGATGAATCATTGTAAGTATTGTCTGTCATACATACTTATTTGCTGCAACATCTCAATGACAGCTCCTTCCTTCACTCTCTATCCCTTCAGACCATGCATCATTTCAGTACATATCCTTCCTTTGCATGAGGAAAAGCAGGTGTCAGTTTCAGTTAGGGGCCAAATCAGACACAATTTTAAAGACATAGCTAGTAACTATTCCCCCACCACCACCACCCATTTTATTCTAACGTAAGCACATGGCACCATGCTGAGGTTAGGATCCTGGCATAAAGGGAGAAGAAATTCAATGCTTGTTGTGCACTATGGTCCTAATCTTGATGAGGACCCTTCATAAGTTACACAAAACATGTGTAGCCTTATGGCTACTATACTGCTGATGAAAATCCATTTTTAAAGCATTACTAAACATAATGTGCCATCACTGCAAATATTTTGGAGCTGATCCTTAAAATGCAGTAAAATATCCACGCCTACAACTGGAGCAGGATTTGAAGAATTGGAAAAGGTCATAAATTAATGCACAAACTCATCCCACATACTAGGTCATGCAGGGATTCATCTGCCTGCATACAGGGCTAAACTGAGAGTAAGGAGAGAGGCACTCATATGAGCCCCATCCCAAATGCCACCATGAGACAGTCAGGAATCCAAATTTTGATGCTTTGAGTACATTAGAATTAGCAGCTTTTGCATGTCGATACTCATTGTTAGTGTGTATGTTTGTAGGATTCCTGTTTATTTTATGACAGTCTTTTCCATTGGCACTTTAACCGGCAGGCATTTTCCCTTCGCTATCCCCCAATAGACCTTACATCTGCTTATGCACAAGTAAGGCTAGACTCGTGGACTCAGATTTGAGCCTGGATGCCCAGGTTTCAGCAGTGGCCAGGATTGCATTTGTACAGTTAGAACAAGTGAGCCAGCTGTGCCCATTCCTTGAGATGTCAGATCTGGCAAAGGTAACACATGCCTTGATTACATCCTGTTTGGATTGCTATAACACACTCTATCTCTGGAGCTGCCTTCAGAAACTGTTAAGAAAGTTCATCAGGTTCAAAACATTGTGGTAAGGCTGAGGCTAGATATGGGGATCATATAACTCCCCTAGTGAAACAGCTTCAGTGACTACAGGTATGTTTCCAGACAGAATTCATACTGCAGTTTATGCCTTTTAAAGACCTACATGGTTTGCATCTAGGCCATCTGGAAGATTGTGTCTCCCTGTAAAAACCTGTCAAACTTTTAAGAATTTCAGGGAAGGGCTTTTTCTTGGGCCATTTCACCCTCGGGAATCAGGTTTCAGACATAGGTCATTTTCACCCTACACTATTTCCGCACTACACTCTTATAGCGCGATTATTCCACTTTCAACATCCTAGGGAATCCTGGGGTTTGTAGTTTAGGGAGGGGCCAGCCCGCCCCTCCTGAAACTGCAAATCCCAGGATTCCATAGTATGTTGAAAGTGGAATAATCGTGCTATAAGAGTGTAGTGCGGAAATGGCCACTGTTATAGTGCTATTATTCCACGTTCAACATCCTACAGAATCCTGGGGTTTGTAGTATAGGGAGGGGCCTTTAGAATTCCCAGCCAGAGAGCTCTTTGGCCTCAGTAAACTACAAGCCCCAGAATTCCACAGGATGTTGAAAGTGGAATAATAGCACTGTAACAATGCAGTACAGAAATGGCCTTGGTCCCACCACCATCATAAGCACAATTGGTGTGGACACAGGAGAAAGACTTCAGAGTAGCTGACCCCACGTTGTGGAATTTTCTCCCCCAGAGAGGCCCCCTCTCTCCTTTCCTTCCACCATCAAGCGAAGATTTTTTTTTATTGTGGTAAGCCTTTGACTTATAATTTATATAGCAGATAGGGATTTTAATGGGGTTGTGATATGTTTTAATTGAGTTTTATGTTGCATGAACTTTGTGTTTAATTGTTGTTTAATTGCTTTTTAACTTTTGTACATTTTTAAAAGCTGTACCCAGTTCTTGATTGCTTGTAAGCTATCTTGTATCTGGTACAAGGAGAAAGGTGGGATATTAATAAATAAAACTTATTTTTATATGTTTGACCAGAAGACTTGGCCAATTTAACTTATTTTCTAGACCCCGGCAGAGGGGGGGGGAGTGGCTTTCTGACTTGTCAATTTGATGCTGTTGCCTGAGGGAACCTGTAATGTCAAAACATAGCAGAACAGAGTCAGAACTGAACAGTACTGCACAGAACAGAACCAGTACTTTTTAAACAGAACATTCAGTTGAACACATTTGCAGAATCCCATAAAGACCTTCACAATAAACCTGTGAACTAGCAAGTACATGGTAATCTTCAGGTTTTGCTTAGGCACATGCTTACATCACTGCTTCCATTTTAGCACTAATGAGCAGGTGAATGCCCTCATAGGCAGCTGACATTGTACACTTCCAAGGTTATGTGACAAAGGCTTCTTGAGTTTATTTACAATCAATAGGGACTAACTTCAGTTGCTATGAGTTTAATGTGAACATGATGGCTCAATCATATAAATATGGTTCCTGATCAGCCCAGATCCTGATGCCGAGGAATCATTTACAGTGGGGTGGTTTGCCTGTGCACGTGGTAATACATTCAGACAACCACAGCATACCAACTCTATGTTCAATCCTGAAAAAAGAGGAGCTCTAGTAGGAAATATGTATTGTCAGTAATGCATTTCAAAGCCTGTCATCATATGAAATCCTTTCCCACATATTTGGTATTGAGACACAGAAAGGCAAATATAGTATTGATTTTTCCAGCATCGTGTAATATTGTTTGTTCTATGCAGGTAGGTAATATCTGGATTTTAAGTGAGGTGAAATCACTGAGGTTCAAATAATCACAAACTGACATTTTGCTGGATTTCAAAACAACATTATGCAAATATGTAGTAATGAGAACACACTAGCATCAAGAATCCAGTGAGGGTCTTTCTCCCCACCATATGTCTAGCTTAGATTTAAATTCTAATTCTGTTCTTCACTTGACAT
Organism: Cyclura pinguis; assembly: GCA_030412105.1. Classification (NCBI taxonomy): domain Eukaryota; kingdom Metazoa; phylum Chordata; class Lepidosauria; order Squamata; family Iguanidae; genus Cyclura; species Cyclura pinguis. Next base: position 294,179,105 of record CM059599.1, on the reverse strand, counting down.
TTTTAGTAAACAACTGTTGGAATGTAATAAGCATGACAATATTGAATTGGTAAAATACAAGGCATGTAATATCAAAATGGGAGAAGCCTAGCCACTGCAAAAGAAATACTATTGCCTACTGAAATTCCTGCCATGTAATGAAAGTATCTCATGAAAAGGCTATTGACGATAGACCACTCTTGGCAGTTGGTTGTCTAATAGGCTGCAGTCCTCAGGGATCATGGCAGTGAAATGTTTTACAGAAGCTCTTATGTTCATATTCTTTGTCATCGCTAAGATTTTTGCATAACATTTTGTTCTGTATCATTAAATGAAAATACTCTAAAGAATTACAGTCTGTTCTGTAGGATAGGCATTATTGGATTCCACATTTATTGGATTTAAATTGCTCCCATATGAAAAGTGTATTTGCTAAATAAAAGACGCAAAGAATGAAGCCTGTTGTAGAAGAGTCAGGCTGGATTTGGTTTTGTTCAACATTACTTCTGTGAAAGGTACAAGATAAATTATGCCCTTGAGAGTTCTTAAACAAATACTTTGACTTCACTTGAGATGTAGGTGAAGGAAAATGCATTAAGGGAATGTCTTGATAACACTGAGAAAGAATTAAATTTCTTTTTCTCAAAGATTTGTTGGCCTTGAAGACTGAATATAATAAAACGCTTGCCAAAAAATACGCATTTTTGTTACTTTGGACAGCAGATAGGTCTGAGTAGAAAAATCAAAAACAAATAAACAAAAATTACTTAAACTAAACTGAACAGCAAAAGGGCCTCAGTGTTCCAAGTGTATGGACTTTTTTCTAGTATATATCATCGGAAAGATACCTTCCTCTGGCAGACCAGAATCATATAACCATAATTTTGAAATACAGGGAAAACAAGAAAGACCTTACCGAAAGAATTAGTTTACTTGTCAGAATAGGATATGAGATATGAACTGGTTCGTTCCATTGACTGTAAAATAGAAGCGAGTTTACCTTTATGTTTTTCTTTAGTATACCACTATACACTCTCCTTGTAATTTAATATTGCATTATATTGCATGTTTTGTTATATCCTTCTAATGAACACAAGGTTATAAAATGCATTATTTGACAGGGTAGAATTGATGGAAGAGGGTTGAATAGGATGAGAATGGTTTTCATGATTGGCCAGAGTTCCCATGGAAGAAACAATATGTACACTGCATTGTGTGCATCGGATACCCTCTCACTTGTGGTTTGGCAGGCAAACAATGAGATGAATTTAATCACATTGTACATTCATGGAATACTACTTGTGGTTTGGCAGGCAGATAATGTGGTGAGCTTAATCACATGGCAGGTCAATTTCTGTGCACATTCTGCAGTGATAAGTGGACCTTATGTAGGATTCACTGCATACCACTGAAACAGTGTGAAGGAGAGGAGAGAAGTGGCAGCTTCACATATGTATGCAGAGAGGAAGTCCTATACAAAGCAAATAGAAAGAAGAGGAATGGGTGAATCCTTGATAGAAAGCAAGAAATGGTATAGGAGTTTGGAGGCAAATGAAAGAACTGAAATGAGTTAACAGCAACACAGGGAAATCAGAGGAAGGTGTTTTGAGATAAGAAAGACAGTAACATGGTGGAGGTTAGTGATCATAAACAGTCAGGGTGATGATACTGAAGACAGAGGCGGATTATGTGGACATGTTGAACATTTAGGCCCTTTCCGCATGTGGGGGGGGGAATGGGTGAAAACACCCAAAAACGGAGCTTACCTGAAACCGGGTAAGTCCGTCGCCACGCGGAGCAGCACGAGCTTGCTGCTCCGCAGTCCTCCAGCGTCCCAAATGGCGGCTTCTGGTTGATGGAGGCTCTCCACCAACCGGAGAAGCTTGCCAGCTGGAAGCCCACCCCCAGCAGATCAGCAGGCACGCACTTGTGTGCGCCTGCAAATCCGCGTCGGAGCCGGGTGACGGAGCGGCACGGGGCTGTGCGCTCCCTGCTTTTTAAAAACCTCTTGAAAGAGGTTTTTAAAAAACACGCCGTGCGGCTAGTTCTGGCCGCTCCTGAGTGGATTCTGGTGTGGAACTACAAAAAGTAGTCCATGCCAGTGCACTCTACGGTGTAGAAGACCTCCGTCAGAGGTCGCTCTGCACCATTTCAGAAGCCTGGTGTGAAAATGGCCTTAGATGAGGGTAGAAGAGTGGCCATCTCAGCAACAGATATTAATGGAGGAGTGTGGAGGGTGAAATACAAAAAGAGAAGCATCAATAGAATGACAGACAGAATATGAAAAGGACACAGAGAGTTTGTAGTACAATGCATTCACGTTTACATAAAGAAAGAAGTGAGGTCCAGAATGATAAATGAGTGGGTGGGTGGATGTGCCCTCAGTAGAGACTAAAAAGTAGAGAAAAAGCTTCTGGGAATTATTAGGATGAATATGAACCAAGCTTATTGTTGGGCAGAGTGCAATGGGTAATATGCACTTGTAGCACAAATAGAAAAAATTACTCTGGATAGTATAAAAGGAGGAGGAGGAGGAGCTGCTGCTGCTGCCACCGCCATCATCACGTTATATTCATAGGCATCTTAGGAAATCCATCCAAAGATAGGAAAGAAGATAAATAGAAATAATTAATTTATATTGATTACAAGACTCTCTGAAACCTTTTCGTATGTATTGAAGCAAACTTGCAGGCATAATTGAGTTTAGAACTCTACATGGCTGTCCACATCTCTAACAAAGGGAAGATGCTATCTTTCTTGAACTTGGGTATACTGATCTCAACATGTAGGAAAGAAGCAGAGAGACCCCAGTAAATAGATCAGAGGTGGGAAATGTCAGGGATTATCTAGTTCTCCATTGTCCCACCCCAGTTATTTTATACATGGATTGATGGCTATTTCCAACCATTATAACATTGCTTCAGCAGATAACCAGAAAATAACATTAATTTTAAGTGAATAAGCCAACTGGTGCCCAACAAAAGCATATAACAATTGAAATGCAAAGATGATGAACAGAGGCAGAAAACCTGGGCCCTTTCACATATTGCAGTTACAGTGCTGTGATTCCAATTTAAACACCATAGTTCCATCCTGTGGAATGCTGGGATTTGCAGATTAGGGAGCAGCATTTCGAACTGTCAGTCAATAAGCTCCTCCAGTGTCTCACCAACCTACAAACCCCAGGATTCCATAAGATGAGGCTATGGCAGTTGAAGTAGAATCGTACAGCCACAATTGTATGGTGTGAAAGGGTCCAGAATAGCATACCTTACAATATTTCACAGATGAAAACTGGGACAACATGCGGTCAAGCAACATCAGAGCATGTTTAAGATGGGAAAAGTTAGTAATAAGGAAAACAACTAGGAGAAGGTGTTGCAGGTTCCTTTTGCCTGAGGATCTCGGAAGGCAATATTTTCATCAATGACTTGGATGAAGGAATAGAGGGCATGCTCATCAAATCTGCAGATGACACCAAATTGGGAGGGGTTGCTAATACGCCAGAGGACAGGATCAAAATTCAAAATGACCTGGTCAAATTGGAGAGCTGGGCCAAGGCTAACAAAATGAAATTCAACAGAGAGAAGTGTAAGGTCCTACACTTAGGTAGAAAAAATGGAATGCAGAAATATAGGATGGGGGACACGTGGCTGGATGGCAGTACGTGTGAAAGGGATCTAGGAGTCTTAATAGACCACAAGCTGAACATGAGTCAGCAGTGTGATGCGGCAGCCAAGAAAGCCAATGCAATTCTCAGCTGCATCAATAGGAGTATGGTGTCTAGATCGAGGGAGGTACTGGTACCACTCTACTCTGCTTTGGTTAGACCTCATCTTGAATACTGTGTCCAGTTCTGGGCACCCCAATTCAAGAAGGACATGGTCAAGCTGGAGCAGGTCCAGAGGAGGGCGACCAAAATGGTGAAGGGCCTGGAAGCCATGCCCTATGAGGATAGACTTAGAGAGCTGGGTATGTTCAGTCTGCAGAAGAGAAGGTTAAGAGGGGACATGATAGCTATGTTTAAATATTTGAAGGGATGCCATGTAGAGGAGGGAGAGGGCTTGTTTTCTGCTGCTCCAGAGACCAGGACAAGGAGCACTGGATTCAAGCTGCAGGAAAGGAGATTCCATCTGAACCTCAGGAAGAACTTCCTGACAGTCAGGGCTGTCCAGCAGTGGAATATGCTGCCTCGGAGTGTGGTGGAGTCTCCTTCTTTGGAGGTTTTTAAGCAGAGGTTGGATGGCCATCTGTCGGGAGTGCTTTGAGGGTGTTCCTGCATGGCAGGGGGTTGGACTGGATGGCCCGTGTGGTCTCTTCCAACTCTACATTTCTATGATTCTATGATTCTATGATTCTATGATTCCATCTCCTTCATTCTTTTCCACTCAAAATGTTTTGAGTATGTACAGCTGGCAGTAGTGGGTAACATCCCAAGAAACAGAATGAAGGAACGAGCAGGAAAGAAGTTATTTTATGGAATGTTATCTATTTCTAACATCAGTGTTGTTAATGAGAGTGCATAAGAGATGAGAAAATAGGGCACGTGTCTTGATGTTCTTCACGATATGAAAATTATGAAATGTAGTTCCTGGGGTTAACACCTGCAAGCTCCAGTGTCAAGGTAAGCATTCACATAAAAAGTCTGATTTTAACTTCCACTGAGATATTTCTCAGTTCTCTAAATAATATGCCTACTGTCATTATTCTCTAGCTACCATCTCGGCAGAACAATTTGTTGTCTGGCATATTGAGGTCATAAAGCAGACTATTAAAACAGACCATTAGCTGTAGAGTAGTTACAGTTGGGAGACATTGCCAGGGGCATGAAGAATTTATCTCTCCATACTGAGAAAGTCAACAATATTCAAATGTTGAATAAAGAGGGTAGCTGTTTAAATACTAAATAAAGCATTTCTTCAGGATGGTATAATAACAAAGCTTTCTTCAGAAATATTTCTACCTTTTCCACCTCTAAAATTAGAGAAAGACAAAGGTCCAAGAATCTGAAAGAAATGAAACTAACAGCTTAGAAAGAAAACAACTGTTAGTCGTCCCTGCCCTCTGCCTGATCAACATCAAACCATCACTTGGAAGCACTCACTGCTAGAAAACAAGTCATAAAAGTGCTTGGCATGGAACTCTGCCTTATATTATCATCACATGGTAAAGCCAGGGGCACATTTCAGACAATGTTACATTTTAAGGTAACCACAGTTATTATAGAAACTTGGATAAAACCTAAGCTAAAGCATGGAACAACACTGGAGGAGGGAAAATGTAAATTTAACAATTTATTCCAAAACATAATGAGAGCTCAAAACTATTTTATTTGCATCATTTGAGGTCTGGACTGCCCCAAAACACTTTGCTGCCTGAAGCAAAGAACAAGATTGTGTTCCTTCTACTCCATATTCAAAAGCCAATGGACTGACAGGTTGAATTTTTCTTCAGTACAAGTGAGGAGACAGCAACCTTAACCACATCTGAGAGGAGCACATTGGCTTAATGAACATAAGCCATTTAGCACACAGTTCTCTTCTTCAGTCGCTGCCTTTTAGCTTTGTCTGTGGAGATGACCCCTTCATTTAACCTAATGGTAGGGCTGGTTCTGTTATCAACTGATTAAAGCAATCTCTGTGTATATTTGGGGTTGTCATATAGCTAAACCTTCCAGGATGTATGAACTCCAGAGTTTCTAGAGCTTTACAGAGCTCAAACACAAGTTGGCACTTTTATTTACATTTTTAGAGGGGACAGTTGTGTGCAATTGCCACACATGGAGCTGCCCCTTACAAATTAATTCCTCTTCACATAACAGGTGAACCACCAATGCATACTGGAATTTCTGTGTTTATCTGCAACTTTGGTACCAGAGTTTCAGCTAAGATACAGAAAAATAATGAACTGAGTTGGTTCGCATACGAGTATGTTTATTTATCATTTGTTGATGGCAGCAATGTAGCACCCAGTGGTTCTTTCATGTAAAAATGACTCCACTGTAGATCAGCAACCACAGACAGACCTACAGGAGCCCAGCATCCACCTACTCAAGGCTCTGCAGGGAAGTTAGCTCTCACACCAGTTGCCTACCATCCAGTATTGAATGATTACATAGTGAGACTTCAAATTATGTGATATGTGTGTGAATTGTCTCTAAGCAGAGATACAAACTTTGGATATTGGTTTTTCAGTGATGTGTAACAGTGGCCTGGTAAGATATTAATAAAATATGACTTCATATATGCTGAAAAGGATTTCTGGCACATCTCTTTTGGACCCAGTTCTGTTCTTCAGGATAATAATGGCACATTTCCACACCACTTCTGTCAAGGGAAATCAGATCCTACTTTTCTATAGGCACAATGGCAACTTGCCCATTGAAGGTGCTATCACATTTTTGCATACTTCATATTTTAAAAATAATCCCTACAAACCCATTAGAAAATATACAAGCGTGTGTGGGGGGGTGTTTGTTTAATTTGGAATGCTACCAATCCATCATTAGCCTGAGAACATAATATCTGCTTCCTTGCGCTATCTCATCTTGCCTAAGATCTTTCCTGCAGCAGCAACACATATTAGAGGTCTAATTAAACAGCAGATATAACAGTAAGGAGCATTTTGGGGGATAAGAGAGTCTTATAGCCTGGGGCTATACCCCAGGGTGTTAATTTTATCTAGTCATTAATCCTTAGGAAATGCCCCTCATCAAGGAGGCAATCATTGGAGCAAACCTCTGAAAAACGAAGTGGTAACTGAAAAACAGAGTTATCTGTATTTCTTTTCTTCAAAGACAGACTTTCAATTAAAGAATTTGCCCTTCATTTTTCAGGGGATTAATTCTCAGTAACTCAGCATGTCCTGTTGAGTTTGTGACCTCGCCATTCTTCTTAAAATAGGAAATGCACTTACAGGAAGAGATGGAAGACAAGTTTTGCTGTTGTACTCTCTCCACTGGAGTTTGGTCCTCAGTAGAAAGAGGATACTCTCAAAAATAACACAATTTACCTTTCTGCCTCTTAGTGGTAATCTGCTACAAATTATTTCTTCCCTTGCTGCATTGACAAAGTCCACAACAAACAAGCCGTGTTGTAGAAACACATTTTATTAAACTGTCATGTAAAATAAGATGATTAAAAGCATGACCCTATAAGCTTGTGATTATTGTTTCTTATGATTTATATTTTCTACTTCAATGGATCACTCCAGATTGCAAATCAACAGATTATCTCAGATGCTCCTGATCTAAATTACTGCCTACTCTATCTTCTATTCTTACCTATGACATCTATTTCACTCTCTTTCATTTCTCATCTTCCTTTTGAAACATCACATTGTCTCTGTCTTAGGATTGCCATGAGTAGGTAATGACTTGAAGACACACAACAACAACAAGAACTCTGGAGTCTCAGACCATTTTCACACTACACTGTTAAAATGCTATTATTCCTGGCTTGCAGGCATTCTTCATGGCACTTATGGGTCTCCTTAGACCTCTGGGCTTCAGCCTGGTCACCCAGAAGCTCCCTGCAAGCCTTGTCTGCCTTCAGTTTATGGATGTGCTCCATCAGGATCTGCTTGTTCTTGAACACATTGCCTTTCACCTTCAAGTATAAACTGTGGCCCTTTTCACATGTGTGTGGGGGAAACGGGTGAAAACGCCCAAAAATGGAGCTTACCTGAAACCGGGTAAGTCCGTCGCCACATGGAGCAGCGCGAGCTCGCTGCTCCGCAGTCCTCCGGTGTCCCAAATGGTGGCTTCTGGTTGGTGGAGGCTCTCCACCAACTGAAGAAGCTCGCCAGCTGGAAGCCCGCCCCCAGCAGATCTGCAGGCACACACTTGCGCGCGCCTGCAAATCCACTTCGGAGCCGGGCGACGGAGCGGCGCGGGGCTGAGCGCTCTGTGCTTTTTAAAAACCTCGAAAAAGAGGTTTTTAAAAAACACGCAGCGCGGCTAGTTCCCGCCGCTTCTGAGTGGATTCTGGTGTGGAACTACGAAAAGTAGTCCACGCCAGTCCACTCTAGGGTGTAGAAGACCTCCGTGAGAGGTCGCTCTGCACCATTTCAGAAGCCCGGTATGGAAATGGCCAGAGCTACAAAGGCGACCACTTTTCTTGGATTCCCTGTATCTGCGAAGCGGATGCCTCAGAATCGTCACTCTTCTCATCCAAGTAACTTTCTCAGGCACATGGGCATTGGCAGTACCTTTTCTCTTACTGATACCTATATGCCTGCCTTTACAGCGAGTCAAGGTGTTTTTACAGCATTGTGCTTGTGAATGAACAGTCACTGCTTTACAGATAATGAGACCATCTTTGATTAGTTTTCTGATCTGCTGATGCCTGCTAGCCAAGAAAGAAGAAATCATCAAAACAGTCTCTAAGGAGGAAGAGACCAAGAAATAATTTCTGCCTTTCTGTGTACATAATGCTTGAAGGGTATCAAATAAATCTCTTTAAATTTTTTTTTAAATACTGTTATTCAATTTTCAACATCCTATGGAATCTTAGGGTTTGCAGTTTATGGAGGGGTCTTTAGAATTCACAGCCAGACAGCTCTTTGGACTTAGTAAACCGCAAACCCCAGAATTCCACAAGATGTTGAAAGTGGAATAACAGTGCTATAAGAGTATAGTGTGGAGATGGAGTCAGTTACAATAGTGGTAACTCATAATAACACATTGTTGCTGGGAAAATACAATCCCTTCCCATCCTTTGTGGATTACAGCTACACTCAGAGGGAATAGGGAGTGGTAGGTCATGTCAGCTTCCTTACCAATAAAAAAGTTGTACACCATTTTGAGCACATTTTTTCAGTTTCTCTGCACCAGTGAGTGAGAGGAAAGAGGAGCCTGACTTGCTCCTCTTAGCCCCTTAGTTTCTGTACACTTGTCACATAAGGAGAAAAGGCATCTCAGCAATTTGAAAGAAAAGAAGAGTGAATCACTCTTGCTTCTTCAGTTGTTGCTTCTTAGAAACTTCAGAAGAAGTGGTAGCATTTTATGATAGGTTTTGCGTGAAGCATTGGCCACAATTGTACATTGCATTTATTTCAGAAGTATTTGTGGGTCTGGGTACAGAATGAGTAGAATATTTTATGTATTTGTTTATTAACTCTATATCACCCTATAGCATGAAATCTCAGAGCAGTGTACAAACAAAATCAATTTAACCAACTCACAAGATGTTAATCGCATTTAAAATGTCTAAAGTCAAAACAGGTTAAGACAATGCATATAAGCATTTTAAAGTAAACCCATTAAGCCTAAACTTTAGTAAGCAGCCATGCTTTCACTTAGTGCCTAAATGAAGCCAGCATTGGAGGCACTGCAGGAGAAGAGTATTGCGTAAGTGGGGTTCCACAGCTGAGAAGACCTCCTGCAACATCTTCACCATATTGACCTCACTGTTGGGATACAGAGGAGGATTCCCAGCGGACCTCAGTGCTCAGGCAAGGCATTATGTAGGGAATTGTTGTTGTTGTGTGCCTTCAAGTCAGTTCTGACTTAAGTTAACCCTAAGGTGAAACTGTCATGGGGTTTTCTAGTGCTGAGAGTGTGTGACATACCCAAGGTCACCCAGTGGGTTTCCATGGCCAAGTGGGGAATTGAACACTGGTCAGGGTCGTAGTCCAGCACTGCATCATACTGGCTTTCACATTCAAACAGGTAAGCATTTTTCACTGTTATACCACTGAGAGATGGCACAACTAAGAAAACAGCCACCCAGTGACCACAAACATGGTGTTTGCCAAATTATTTTGATGTGTGGTAAGCCAGGTTTTCCTTTTGATGAAGGGTTGTGGCTCTTAAAAGGAGAAAAATATTTGTCCACCCAAAGAAATTGCATAGCTTTTATTTTCCTTCTACTCTCCATCATTCAGTATTTGACCTCGTATGTGGTATAGTGGTTTGAGCATTGGACTACACCCATGGAGACCACTGTTCAATTCTTGCTTGGCCATGGAAACCCATCAGGTGACCTTGGGTGTGTCACATGCTCTCAGCCCCAGAAAACCCTGTGATAGGTTCACCTTAAGGTTGCCAGATGTTGGAAACGACTTGAAGGCAATAACATTTCCAACTGTTCTCTTTCAAATGGGCTAAGAGAAAACTCTGTAGAAACATTTATCTGTGGAATAACAGCAAAGTGGATTTTAAATAAACATTTTTCCAGAACCAATTTTACATATTTATTTAGTTTCTAAACAACATTAAGAACAGTCATTTTTGACTCTGAATGCAGTTGGGACAATGATATTGGAGAAATGCTTATGAAATGTTTATAACATTGATTTCACGATGGGAAAGCAGTAGTTCTTCAATGAAAGCAGCAGAAAAGAGAGCAACCCAGACAATAGAAAAAGTAATAGCACTCAAACGGTGATGTGTCCTAAAATAAAGATAGCATTTTATTCTGGCCATTTCTGCAGCTTACCTAAATCAAAGTAGTCCCAGCATTATCCCAGCAGCAGATTTGCTGGGATGGGAGCATGGAAGCCAACGCTTCCCTCCACACTGGCTCTCTTACTGCAGAGAGAAGCATGATGGCCCCACCTCTTACGGCCACAGCACAGGCAGATACTGGCCCACATTGCGCTGGGGAAGGAAGCACAGCCATTGCACTTCCAAGACCTTTGCAGCTAAAGTAAGTGCAGGCACGTGGTGGGGGGCACAATCACCAGTCATTTCCGCGAAAAACCTGTCAATGATTTGTGGTGTGATGATGCCACTTGGGGACAGGAGAAGGATGGGACCATGACAACATCATGCATAAGCATCGTTGCAGCCCCATCCTTCTCCCATCCCTATAGTAGGTTGGGAGGGTGGAGCAGAAAGGGCTCCTGTTTCCTGCCAGTCACACTCTAAGAAATTCAACTATATTTGGATATTTGAATAACACTGGTGCCTTGGAAGAGATTTTGGAAGGCATATTGATATTTGGAGAGTCAAAAACTTCAGAACCTTCCATGATTGCAAGAGCCATTAGACAAGTCAGTTTCCATCCATATATTAGGAGAAGCAGTAGACCAGGTCTACTGGTATCATAATTCATGAAGATCCGATTCCTTAAGCAGCCCTAACGATATCTTCTGAAAAGTCATATAAAATCAGTGAAGCTGACTCATTCAGGATGCAGTTCTATACTTGAGTAATTTCCATCAATCTTAGTTGGCTTTGTATTTTGATCAATCAATCAGTTTCTAAACTACATAAAGAGCAGTCATTTTTGGCTTTGAATGCACTTGCGACAATGGTGCTGGGTAATCGCTTGTGAAAATGTTTATAAAATTGATAAAAAATGAGCCCAACTAAAATTGATCTCTGAAAAAGAACAATAGCAATAAAATGTTAAAAACATTTCTCAAACTATCAGAAAAAACATGGCAGTTTAACATCTCTTGATCCCTCAGACAAACAAACAAACAAACAAAACAACAACTGAAAATCAGCCATGTTTCTGTCAGTTTCTGCACTCTGGAAAAGTCTGTGGGAGAACTGATGTGGAAGTGCAGTGGGAGGAAATACTGCCACCTCTTGCACAGTTGCCCATCTTTGCTGTAAAGAAAGTAGAGAGTTTAATGATTAAGCAGATATTTGAACTCAGGTTTCCTGATACAAAATCTGGCACTCAGTCCATTACATCACTACATCCATTTTAGTGTTTGGTATGCTTTCCTTAATAGAAAGCCAGCATGTTGTAGTGGTTTGGGTATTCGAATAAGACGCGGGGTGACCAGAATTTGAATTCTTGCTGAGCCATGGAAATCCACTGAGTAAGCTTGGCAAGTTACACTCTCTCAGCCTTAGAGATGGCAAACCTCATCTAAATAAATCTCGCCAAAACAAACAAACAAAAAAAAAAACATGATAGGGTAGCCATAAGTTGGAGATGACTTAAAGGCACATACCCTGAATATTTTATTTTCCCCAGCTTTTCCTTTCTTCTATATCTCCAGGTACAAATTTAATTCATTGAATTCACAAATGTAAAGAGAAAATGTGGCAGAAGCAGACAGAGACCAGGACTGAAACTGATGCAGGACTGGGTGCAACGTGTATGTCCTAGTACTCATGTTAGACAGGCTGAACAGTCCTTGCAAAGATTTAGTGAGGAAAAGCCAGAATAAACAGCAATCAGAGTAAGGACTAAAAGAGTTATCAATACCCAACACCAAATTGGGAGGGGTTGCTAATACGCCAGAAGACAGGATCAAAATTCAAAATGACCTGGACAGATTGGAGAGCTGGGCCAAGGCTAACAAAGTGAAATTCAACAGAGAGAAGTGTAAGGTCCTACACTTAGGTAGAAAAAATGGAATACAGAAATATAGGAATGGGGGACGCGTGGCTGGATAGCAGTATGTGCGAAAGGGATCTAGGAGTCTTAATAGACCACAAGCTGAACATGAGTCAGCAGTGTGATGCGGCAGCCAAGAAAGCCAATGCAATTCTCAGCTGCATCAATAGGAGTATGGTGTCTAGATCGAGGGAGGTACTGGTACCACTCTACTCTGCTTTGGTTAGACCTCATCTTGAATCCAGTTCTGGGCACCCCAATTCAAGAAGGACATGGTCAAGTTGGAGCAGGTCCAGAGGAGGGTGACCAAAATGGTGAAGGGCCTGGAAGCCATGCCCTATGAGGATAGACTTAGAGAGCTGGGTATGTTTAGTCTGCAGAAGAGAAGGTTAAGAGGGGACATGATAGCTATGTTTAAATATTTGAAGGGATGCCATGTAGAGGAGGGAGAGGGCTTGTTTTCTGCTGCTCCAGAGACCAGGACAAGGAGCAATGGATTCAAGCTGCAGGAAAGGAGATTCCATCTGAACCTCAGGAAGAACTTCCTGACGGTCAGGGCTGTCTGGCAGTGGAATATGCTGCCTCGAAGTGTAGTGGAGTCTCCTTCTTAGGAGGTTTTTAAGCAGAGGCTGGATGGCCATCTGTCGGGAGTGCTTTGAGGGTATTCCTGCATGGCAGGGGGTTGGACTGGATGGCCCGTGTGGTCTCTTCCAACTCTACATTTCTATGATTCTATGATTCAATAACAAATATCAAAAATGTTCATTCCACTTCTAGCGGTGGTTTCTCTAGCACTGAAGAGCAGAGGGTTGGAATCCTCTTTGGGGCACTTTTCTTAAGTGATGGTCAGCAGTATGGCTTTCCTTTTTATATTTACAAACTATCCCCCTCCCTTTCTTAGGCCCTTTCCGCAACTCACCTTTTTGCGGAGCTGGGGTGCGGGGATCGCGCAAGCAGCCTCTTCTGAGAGGCTCTTGTGTCCTGGTTCCTTCAGCTCCGTAGGTGCTGCCTGCTAGCACAAGAGCCCCTCTTCTTCCTTCCGCAGTGCAGCCTGGGATTTTCCCAGGCTGCGCTGGGGCAGGAAGCATGAGCACCATGGCTCCAGAGCTCCGCACGCACGGCAAGTACACACGGGGCCCGGGAGTGATGCGCAATTATGCACCATTTTCAGCTCACAGCCAAAAATGAAATAGTGCATGGTTGGTGCCTGCCAGCCCCTGAAGTGTCACGCGACTGTGAGTGCATCGTGTGGACTGCTCCTCGTAGTTGCGTGATGCTCCAGGGGGCCTTTCGCATGGCAAATGCAGTGTGAAAAAGGCCTCAGTTTCACTAGTTCCTCTTCTAGCCACCTTTCATATTTTGCTTTCCCTAACTATTGCAGAAGAGCAAAAGAGAGCTAAAACACATATTAAGTTCAACATGTTGTTAGAATGAAAATAGAATGAATTTTGGAATGAAAACAACAGGGTCCAGAAAGTCTGACAGGAAATTGGTCAAGCTGGAATGAAGGTTGAATGAAGGAATCCTTTCACTTCATGAAACAGGCCAAACAAACAAACAAACAAACAATCAACCAACTGACCAACCAACCTGAGAAACTATTATTTAGCACCTGCAAGTTTTTCAGGGTCACCCATGATGCAAAAAGAATAGGTTAAATCTCCTTCACTGTGTGGTCATTCCCTGTCCAACATCCACACACACCATGAAAATTTTTAAAATATAAGCACACAGTACCAAGATTTTTATTCACTGTATTATTTGATTTGTCTTAACGTGTCTCATGAGGGAATGGCTTTCTCAAAGTCTGTGCCAGAATATTTGCATTTTTATATAGATTTTATTTTCGTATGGCTAAGATGAATTCTTCCTATAAAGATTTGCTCTTCTTCCTTTCCTAATCTGCACCTAGATTGACAGGCTGCCCAGTTCCAATTACCTGTTTAATCAAAACAGTCAGCAGTCCCTCTAGGCCTTGCAGGGAGTTATTCTATGCTAAGGAGTATTCAGCACAACTCAGAAGGAGAGCATTTCCATGATGGAAACCACCATGGCAAAATCCTGTGGGAAACCTGCAGAACAGATGAATATTTTTGAGATATTTGAGAGGTTAAAACCTTATGATAGGTTCACCTTAGGGTCGCCATGAGTTGGTAACAACTTGGAGGCACACAACAAATATTGCAATGATTTTATTTTATTTTATTTTATTTTATTTTATTTTATGCCATCTTTTTCCAAGTGAGACCCAAGGTGGCTTCCAGAGACTGCCAATCAAAAACATCCATAATAAAATTTAAAAACAATTTAAATCACTAGATAAAACAATATTTACGTCACTGGTAGACCTAAAACTGACCACATAACACCAATTCTGAAGTCTTTACATTGGCTGCCTATTAGTTTCCGGGCACAGTACAAGGTGTTGGTTATTACCTTTAAAGCCCTCTATGGCTTGGGGCCAGCCTACCTGCGGGATCGCCTTCTCCTATATAATCCGCCCCGCACACTAAGGTCCTCTGGGAGGAATTTACTACAGCCAGTCAGACCTAGGTTGGCTGCGGTTACCCAGAGGACCTTCTCTTCTATCGCTCCCAAGTTACGGAATGGCCTGCCAGAGGAGACCCGGCATATTACCAGTCTTGACTGCTTTAAAAAAGCAGTCAAGACTGATCTCTTCCGACAGGCCTTCCAAGACTAGTACTTCCACCGCCTCCCACCAATTGTCTTGTTGTTCTTTCAATAGTTAATTAATTGTTAATTGTTGTGGGCTTTAGGGGGTTGGTTTTAGCTGGGTTGGTAGGTGGGGAGGATTGGGTATGTTTTTTTAATGTTTTTAATGTAATTAATGCATTATTGTTGTTCGCCGCCTCGATCCATCTGGAGAGGCGGGATAGAAATAAATATTATTGTTGTTGTTGTTGTTGTTGTTGTTGTTATTAATATAAAATCATTTTAAAAACACGGAAAATTTCTAAAAGACAAATAAAACATCCAGTAAGAAGCTCTCCTGCTTACAGATGAAAAGCCTGCTTAAACAAAAATACCTTTGTCTTCCAGCAAAAGGAAAGCAGGGAGGGGTCCAGCCTAGCCTCTCTTGGAAGACAGTGTTAGAGGATGGGAGCAGCCACTGAGAAGGCTCTATCCCATGTCCTCACCAAGCAAGCCTGGGATGGTAGTGGGATGAAGGGAAAGCCTCCTGCAGATCTTAAAACTCTGGCAGATTCGTATGGGGAGATACAGTCTTTCAGATAGTCTGTACCTAAGCCATATAGGGCTTTAATAGGTCCTGACCAACACTTGGAAACAAACAAGTTGCCAGTAAAGCTGTTCTAACAAGGGAATCATATGCACCCTATAACTGGCTCTGGTCATCATTCTGGCTGCAGTATTTTGTACCCGCTAAAGTTTCCAAACAGTTTCCAAAGGTAGCCCCTTTTAGAGTGTGTTATAGTAGCCCAACCAAGATGCAATCAAGGCATGTACGACTGTAGCCAGCTCTAATGTTTCAAGGAATGGGCACAGCTGGCACACAAGTTTTAGCTGTGCAAATGCACTTCTTGTCACCATTGAAACCTGGGCATCCAGGCTCACAGTTGAGCCTGGAACATCTAGGCTGTGAGCCTGAGATTTCACGAAGACTGTAACCCCATCCAGCATAGGCAGAATCCTTGTTCCCTGATCTGCCTGTCGACTGAGGAGTTGTGCCTTAAAATTGACTTTAACTTACTGGGACTCGATTATAGGGATTTCTTGGGAAATGTATTCAGCAGAGATTTGCCGTTGCCTTCCTGTAAAGGCTGAAAGAGTATGACTTGCCCAAGGTAACCCAGTGAATTTCCATGACTGAATGAGAATTCAAACCCTGAACTAATAGAGTCCTGAGCCATTACTGATGTCACAACTCAACAGAAAAAAAGAAAGGATAGTGCCCTCTTTTCTGTCTTGTGAACTAAAATTATATTCAACCCTTATGGTAGTATACCAAGGAACTGTTGTGTACTCCATTGATATTTTATGAATGACAGACTATTTTGGAAAAATTTTTATAAATAAAAAAGAAAGGAAGGAAGGAAGGAAGGAAGGAAGGAAGGAAGGAAGGAAGGAAGGAAGGAAGGAAGGAAGGAAAGGACCAGATCTAATGGTTTTTAAACTACGGGTAGATTCTGTTGTTTGGTTGAACTTTAGAAGGAACTTTTTGACAGCAAGAATGGTTGGGCAATGGAATCAATTCCTTAGAGAGTTGGTGGGGTGTTTTTCTCTGTATATCTTCAAAAAGAGACTGAATAGGTACCTGCCAGGGATGCTGTAGCTGGACTTCCTGCACTGAGTGGGAGGTTGGGCTCAATGGCCTCTGGGACCTTTTCCAACTCTATGGCCCTTTCCGCACCTTACCTTTTTTCGGCACTGGGTTGTGAGGATCGTGCGAGTAGCCTCCAGTGAGAAGCTCTCTCATCCCCACTGCTTCAGCTCTGCATAAGCTGCCTGCTCCGAAGCAGGTAGCGCTAGAGCCCTGCCTCTTCCTTCTGCAGTGCAGCCTGGGAATTTCCCAGGCTGCATTGGGGCAGGAAGCGCAACCACCGCAGCTCTGGAGGCTCCGCACACAAGGCAAGTGCGCATGGGGCCCTGGAGCAATGTTCGATTACGTACCATTTTAGGCTGAAAGCCGAAAATGAAAAAGTATGCAAGCGGCGCCTGCCAGACCCTGGAATGTTGTGCGATTGTGAGTGCGTCATGCAGATCACACCTCACAATCACGCGATGCTCCAGGTGCCCTTTCACATGGGAAATACCATGTGAAAAGGGCCTATGATTCTGTGTTCTATGCATTTCTCAGCCCCCAATCAGGTGAACAAGTTATCTTTAGAATAACCTTGAACATTGGGTGAATGGGTTGTTCTAACCAGTTTGGCTATTTGAAACTAAGCCTTGTGCTATAAAGGCTTAACTGGCCTTCTGTAGTCATTCTTTGAAATTTTAATAGACATGCAAATCCTGTACCTCTCAAGATTTGAGTTGTAATTCTTCACTAAGTTTGTTCTTGAAGTAGCAGTTTTCTTCCCACTGCAAGAAAGTCTTCAAAAACCACACAGGGTGGGACCTAGGCGTGGCCAGGATGCCGACATGCGGACAAGCCACCAGGTGGGGGCTGATGCTCTCTCGCCAATGCCTTGCTGTATGCGGACTGCAAGGGGGTCTCTACTGAGCCTCTTGCGATATTAGCAATATTGTGAGGGCTCTGGTTCGTCACGCTATCAAGGTAAGGTGCGGAAAGGGCGTAAAACACCACAGAAAATATGAAATTGTCAGCACTGGAAAGCAGGCAGAGCTTGAAAATTACCATTCTGAACTACTGTCCCTTTCATACTATATAATTATAGCATTTTAATACCACTTTAACTGGCATGGTTCTATCTTAGGAATTTCTCATCTTCAATTAATAAAAAGAAAAAAGGAGTAACTATTTATGTAAATAACAAATATGAAGCAAAACAAATCTACAGTTGATAATCTGGGGCATTGTATAGCTGTTGAAGTAACTATTGTGGATTTAAAATTATTAACTGTCGCAGTATACGGCCCATTAAAAAATAAAGGTAAATTTTATCAAAAATTATTGGAAAAATTATTGGATCTAGATAACCAGAGGATGATTTTAATGGGAGATTGGAACGGGGTCTTGAATCCAATGTTAGATAGATCTAATAAGAATAAAAGTAACGATAAGAAAAAATACTCAATGGAAACTCCCCAAATCCTTTTTTGACTTACTGGAATATATGTCTTTAGGGGAAGTCTGGAGAAACATAAAAGGTGAAGAAGAGCATCACAAAACTTGGTCTAGAATAGATATGTTTTTCATTTCATTAGATATGATAAAAAATATTGTGAAAATGGAAACCCTCCCGAAAACATTATCTGATCACTTCCCCATATCGTTAACAATTCAACAAGGGGAGAAAAGGTTTAATTGGAGAATGAACGATAGCTTATTAAAAAAACAAAATAGTAATAGCAAAGGCAAAAGAAGAATTAAAAAATTTTTTGGAGATCAATCTAAATAAGGGCCAAACAGTACAAACAGTATGGGAAGCAAGCAAGGCAGTAATGAGGGGGTTCTTTATCAATCAACAATTTTGGATAACAAAATGTAAAAAAGAAAAAGAAAGACAAATACAAAAGAAATTGCAAGAGAAAGAATATGAGTTTTAAAAAAAATTCACAAGATTCTAAATTACAAAATGAAATAAAAATATTAAAAAATCAGTTATCATTATTAATGACTAATGGATTGGATAGGAAAATGAAATTCATAAAACAAAGACAATTCGACCAGGTAAACAAACCGGGGAGATGGCTTTCATACAGATTAAAAAAGGAAAGGGAAAAACGGAATATTACAGGTATAAAAGAGGGACAGACAAAGATTAAAAACATTTTTGTAAATTATTTTGAAGAGTTGTTTAAAAAAAGACCACTAACACAAGAACAAAAACAAAAAAAAAAATAAGATGATGAATTATTTACAACAAACGGAAATTACTCAATTGACGGACACTCAAAGAGAAGATTTGGATAAATCAATTACTGTACAGGAAATTATAGATGTAATCAAGAAACTGAAATTAGAGAAAGCCCCTGGCCCAGATGGTTTTACGGCGTTGTATTATAAAACTTTTCAAGAACTTTTAATACCCCTGTTGTTGCAAGTTTTAAACTTTATTAAGCACCAAGAACTTCCAAATTTGTGGAAAGAATCAAATATTGCCCTAATCCCTAAAGAGGGGAAAGATAGATGGGAAAAAAGAAATTATAGACTGATCTCCTTATTAAACGTTGATTATAAAATTTTTGCAATGATATTAGCAGAAAGATTAAAGAAGACACTGGTAAAATGGGTACATGAAGATCAGAATGGTTTCCTCCCAGGAAGATATTTAAAAAATAATATAAGAGTAATTTTGGATATAATAGAGTATTAACAGAAACATAACCAGAAAAAATTGGCATTAATATTTCTAGACACGGAGAAAGTGTTTGACAATGTAAGTTGGTCTTTTACGTTTGAAACAATGAAGAGGATGGGAATTGGAAATAGATATATGGATTGGATAAGAGCAATTTATAATGATCAAAAAGCACGTTTAATCATAAATGGGGAGAAAACGAAACCATTTGAGATATACAGAGGTACAAGGCAGGGATGCCCACTTTCACCATTACTTTTTATAATATGTTTGGAAATTTTGAATAATAATATAAGGAATAATACAGCAATTAGAGGTACAAGAATAAAAGAACGTGAATTTAAAATACAAGCTTATGCAGATGATTGGGCATTAATTTTAGAAGATCCATCAAATAGTATTAAGGCACTTATGGAAACACTGAAACAATTTGGGGAAGTAGCAGGGTTTAAAATTAACAAAGAGAAATTGTTGATGATTACTAAAAATATTACGCAAATACAAGAATTGGAATTAATAGGAAATTCAGGAATTAAACCATCCCCAAAAATATGATATTTAGGCTTAATAATAATGAAAAATAATTCAGAATTATTTGATAATAATTATAAAAATATATGGAATGAGATATCAAAAGAGCTGAGAAGGTGGAATAAATTACATTTATCAATTCTAGGGAGAATATCAGCAATTAAAATGAATGTTTTACCGAAATTGATGTTTCTTTTCCAAAATCTACTTATAATAGTAAATGAGAGGCCATTTAAGAATTGGGAACAGGAGCTAAGTAGATTTATTTGGAATGGGAGGAAACCAAGAATCAGAATAAAATACTTAAAAGAAATAAAAGAGAAAGGAGGATTAAATTTGCCAGAACTGAAACTTTACTATGAAGCATCTATATTAATATGGTTAATAGACTGGATTACATTAAAGAATTCGAAACTATTGAATTTAGAAGGATTCAACTTATACTACGGATGGCATGCATACCTATGGTATGATAAACATAAAAATAATAAGGAATTCATGGACCATTACATCAGGAAAACAATTTTGATGATCTGGTTAAAAGTAAGAAGGAAAATATATTTAAAATTACCTTATTGGGTTTCACTACATGAGGCTTTTTATCGATTGGAAAAAATACAAATGAAAGATTGGATAACATATAGAGATATACTCAAAAAAGAAGGGGTAAATATGGAATTAAAACAAAGAGAAGAATTAATTAGAGAAGGTTATACGTCGCACTGGCTCCTACATAGACAATTAGGGGAAAAATATAAATTAGATAATAGATGTAAGGAAATATCATCGGAGGAAACTGAATTTGATAAAATAATGAAACCAGGAGTAAAAAGACCGTAGAGTAAAATTTATAAAATGCTTTTAAATTTAGAATTAGAAAAAGAGACAATAAAAGATAATATGATAAAGTGGGCCCAAGACTTAGGATATTCAATAACTTTACAACAATGGGAGAATGCTTGGAAAATAAATCAGGAGTTCACAAGAAGCTATAATCTGAAGGAAAAAATTTTTAAGATATATTATAGACGTAACTTGACACCGTTACAAATTTCTAAGATGACCAAAACAAAGAAGGCCGCTAAATGTTGGAAATGTCAAAAGATTGGATCATTTTACCATATTTGGTGGTGGTGTAAAAAGGCAAAGGAATATTGGTCACAAATACATGAACAAAAAGTTAAATACCTCAAGGTCAAGCTTCCAATGTTACCAGAGATATATTTATTGAATATATTTGATGGGATAGATTTGACTGTAAGGAAAAAATACTCAAGAATATTATGTTATATGATTTATGCAGCGAGAATTATTTATGTAAAAAATTGGAAAGATTCAAATATACCATTGATAGAAGATTGGATAGAAAAATTGTATGAATTGGCTGAAATGGACAAGTTGACACTAATGTTAGAAAATAAAAATAACAATAATTTTAGACAGGAATGGGAAATTTTAAATCCCTTATGGAAAGAGAAATGGGGGGACTATGCGCTGACAGGATTGTATGATTAATTTCATTAAGATAAGATTTTTGGTATTTATATACATTCATTTAAAATTTACCTAGTATTTATATACATATTTTCAATACTATAAAACAAGACATAAAGTGATAAATTAAATTTATGAGAGTTATTAATATAATGATGTAGGAAGAAATAGAAATGGAAAGTGTTTAGAGAAGATTTATAATTAATTAAGTGTGTAATGATTGTTGTACTTGATTAGACCAGAGTGTCTAAATTGCAGTAAAGATTATGGAATATTATAATCAAAAAGCAGGGTTGAAAAGAGGAATATGAGAATTGACCCAGCTGAGCAAATGAAAGAAGTCATAGGTATGTTTGAAGTATGTATGTATGTATGTATGTATGTATGTGGACGTCTTATAGAATGCATTTATTGTTTAGTGTATTGTTTATTGTACTATTTTGTATTGTTTTGTTGGTTTTGCTTTGCATATGATTTATAGTAAGTGTATGTATGCTCCTACACATAACATAATACATTTTTAATGTTTCTGTACTAGTAAGGGATAATAGTATAAGATATATATAAAATATATTTAGCTATTATGTTAAATTTCTTATTCTCACTCATGGATTTTCTTGAATAAGGAATAATAAAAAATAATAATAAATAACATAATAAATATTAAATAATAAACAGTATATTAATAAGGTAAAAAAGAATTAGAGGAACTTAAGGAATTTAAGATTGAAATGAAATGAAATGAAGGGGAATATGAGATTTGTTTATATAGTACATACTCAAGAGTTGATAGATGCATACATAGGAATAATGAGGTAATACTTACTATGTATTTATAAAATGTACTGTGTACTAGGTGCTATGTAATATGCATTGTGTATTGTGTGTTAGGTTTTATATATGTTATTTGTTTTTGTTTGTGTTTTTTTATAATTCAATAAATAATATTTTTAATAATTAAAAAAAAAAGGAATTACTGTGATTCGTAGCTTTGTAAGATATTTGTAGTTTTGATTTGTAATTTTGTAAGATATCCTGAATCTGCCAGAGGGCTTTAGTGTACTTTCCTGAGCTACAATTGTTAAATGGTCACAGAGAAGCCATGTCATTTTCCTGCTCTTTGTGTTTATCACTTACTAGTGTATTTACCCTGTATTGCCTGGGATTTTATTTTTTCATAGGTAATATTTGTTAGAAATACCTTAGGAATTACCTTACCTTACCTTAGGAATTAGATGCAGTTGAAACACACAGATTTGAGATCCTGTGTCTCTAATTCCCCAAACTGCCCTGTCCAGTACCTGTAACTTTTTCCCATTTTCCCCAATTCAATCTGTATTCAGAGTTATTAACATACAGAGGTTGCATTCCTGAGGGAATACATTGGCCTCCTTCTTGCTGCTTGGCCTCATCTCCATAGCAACTGGTCTGACCTCTCTGGCTGAGAATTCTAAAGGCCACTCCCTGAACGGCCAACCCCAGGATTCCACAGAATCTTCATAGCCAGCCAATCATATGAGGTCTTCTTGACTCATGCAGCCAATCATATGAAGTCTTTGCCTGCCTGACACAGACAAACAGACAAACAGACAAACTTTAGTAAATGAATATTGTTCAAACCTTGCAAAAACACAGTTCTGATGTGACTGTATGGATGGTTATTTCTAAATTCTTTCTAGGCAGAATTTTATCAATGTGCAGAAGTATGTGTGCAGTTCAGAAGAACACTACACACAAAATATCTTGATGACTTCATCATACAATCATGCATAATGACAGCTTTTTTGCAGGGTTTTAAAAATGTTTGCACGTGGATTTGAAAATCAGATGGAGGCAATGCAAAGGAAGTCAAAGAACTGTAAGCTCTGTTAAAAAGCAAATGATCACATTCATGAATTAGGATTTTAGAATCTTCTTTTAACTAGAATGAGGGTAGAGAAAGATGCAGAAAGAGCTAATCCCAGAGATGGGTACTTCAGTCTGTATGAGGCCTATGACTGTTTTGCATATCTGTTTTATCAAATTCTGCAGCAGTTTGCATTTTTTAAAGAAATACTACACAAAACACAATATCAGTTTTTGTGCATAGCCTCCACATATATACATTTTTGTACATTATTTTTTTACTAGAAAACTGAATGGACCACAGTACCACCACTCCAACTTTCAGTCTAGGTTGGTGCTGCACAGAACCTCAGCTAGGCAAAGCTGGATCTGATCAATCTCACTCAGCTCACACCCTAGGGTATCCATGTGTCTTTTTCATTTTTTTTTAAAGACAACTGTCCTCTGTTTCAATAGTTACGAGAGGATAGTCCTCTTTTTGAAAATGCCATTCATTTTCTAGAGCTGCCCAAGCCAAGTTTGATTTTAATATATATATTAAAAACATAAACAGGAAGACCAAGAACTTTTGAAGTTGCTCATTGACATCGGATATTGGGCCTGATATAAATAGTTTGATAAATAATAAATAAATATAACAGCAGACTGAGCAGAAACCAAGATCACATGGTCACAGACTTCCCACTCTTCAAATTATAAAAAAAAATGGCTGGTATCCTATTAGTGAATTATGATAGCAGAAGTCCAAACCGGGCAATCATAACCTACTTTTTTTCTCCTTGCATAGGTTGGAATTCTTTACTGTCTGGGCAGTGACAATAATCCAACCCAAACCCCACATTTTAAACAATGCAGCCTCCTCCCAACACAGCCATTTCTGTGTTTGTTGGAGACCATCATCTGCAAGGACCTTTTGAGGATCCCCAATGGATGTAGCAGATCCTTTTTCCTCCAGCTGGAGGGTTCCCCTACTTTCTAGTGATGCAGAAATGGCTGTGTTGAAACAGGCGGTGCCTCTTAAAGCATGGGGATTATCTAGGTAACGTTGCAACGTACAGCTGCAGAAATGTAGGTATGTGCCACATGTACATCTTCCAATATAGAATACCAGTCATTGTCTAATTTTGCCTATAAACTAGCATGCCCAATTTATACAAGCCATCCTTTTTTGTACCTTGAGGGATGGGGAAAGATGAGTAAATGTCAACCCTGTTATATCCCTAGGTCTCAGTGATACATGCCAGGTTGTCATAAAAAGATTGTTTTATTGACATTATTATGTAATATTTCTATCCTGCCTTTTTTTTTCCACTGATGCTCCCTAAAGTGACTTGCAAAGATGGGGAAAAAGGACACAACTGGTCCTGCCCGATTCTGCCTCTGTTTTGAGATCTGCAAAGGGCCTTCTCTCTCTCACCACTCTGACAGAAACATGAGACAATGCTTTCTTGGTGGCTGTTCCCAGACTCTGGAACTCTTTTCCAAGCCAGATAAGTCTGCCACCCTTCTTGCTTTATTTCCACTGTCAGTTTAAGATTCTTTTTTCTTTCAGCAGGCCTCTGAAAACTCACTGTTCAAAGGGACTGGGCCTTGCAGAATTGTGTGGTATTGTCTACCTGTGTTTTGTTTATTTATTGTTTTTAATAGCTGTGTATTTTAACTGGCTATCTGGATAAATCAATCATATTTTTTTATTGCTATATTTGGTATATTTTTAAAGCTAAGATTTTTTTAAACTGTTGTGAGTACCCTTAGAGAGCCAGCATACTGTAGTGGTTTGAGGGTT
This sequence comes from Cyclura pinguis, assembly GCA_030412105.1. Taxonomy (NCBI): domain Eukaryota; kingdom Metazoa; phylum Chordata; class Lepidosauria; order Squamata; family Iguanidae; genus Cyclura; species Cyclura pinguis. The sequence goes on along the minus strand of CM059599.1, from coordinate 294,154,200 downwards.
GGACTATGACCTTGGAGACCAGGTTTTGATTCTACTCTTAGCCATGGAAACCCACTGGGTGACCTTAGGTGCATCCAATACACTCAGGCCCCTATCACCATGATAGGATTGCCATGGAGTTGCTATAAGTCAGAAATGACCTGAAGGCACACAACACCACCAACAAGTTGCCTTCAGACCCAAACTGGGAAAAAGGCAGGATACCAACAACAACATCAACATAACTTCCCTTTACAATGTAAATCCATACTCATTCAATACAGTGCATAACAAACAAGAGGTCAATAAGAATGGCAATTGCTAAAAATAATTGAAAACAAACTAATTGTTAAAACCTGTTAGAATAAATACTTTCAGTTTCAGTTTCAAGGTCATTAAAGAGAAACCCAAGTACTTTCCCAGAGAGAGGCCATTCCAAAAACTTGTGTCAGCCCCAAGAAGTCCTGCCTCCTTCTCATGTTCATTCACTAGAAGTGAACACAAAGGCCATTTCCACACTACACTGTTATAGTGTTGTTATTCCACTTTCAACATCCTGTGGAATTCTGGGGTTTGTAGTTTATTGAGGCTAAAGAGCTCTCTGACTGAGAATTGTAAATGCTCCTCTCTGAACTGCAAACCCCAGGATTCCATAAGATGTTGAAAGGGGAATAATAGCACTACAACAGTGTAGTGTAGAAATGGCTGAAGACAGCAGAACCTGAGAAGTCAGATTGAACATCTGGGCCAGGAGTGGTAAAATTCCTGTTGAATAGTAGTTAGGTGTTGTTATACTTACAATTTTTAAAAAGTAATGATTTACTTCATTCCTGATTGAAGATAGGTAAATGTAAATTATGTAGAATGATTGTTTGGTAGTTGGATCATAAGTGACTGCAGCCCTAGCCAGAATCTCAGAGGAGGAAAAATGCTGGTAATTGCAATCCAACAGAATCTGGAGAGCCAAATGATTCCCATTGCTAAATTATTACTTCACTGATAGGAAAAACTGAGTAACTTGTTATGTGGTAAAGTATTTATGACTTCAAATGCCAAAAGGAGCCTTTTAAATGCAGTGGCATCAAGTGACTTCTGCGTCAGTGGGGTAGTAAATCTGTTCCAAGTTTTAGTTTGAACTTTATATGAGCTGTCCAAGGTGCTGAGTACTATTCCCAAACTAGATTCAGAACCTTGGATAATTTCTTTAAAGACTGGATAAAAACCTGGAGTGAACTGACCCACTGACATGGGACTTACTGGTTTCCACTATTTAAATAGTACACAGAAGCAAACAGGTACCAGGAGAAGCTGGAAGAAGTTTTGAGTTAAACAAGTCTAGATTTGAAATAAAAAAGTTTGTGTACTATCTTCAGTGGATAAGTACGAACAGTTTTAGCATTATTTAGAACACATTTCAAATATATTATCTACAAATGTGGCTGGTGTTATGAAATCGGATGAAGCATCTTACACATAGTAAATATTCATAGGCAGGGAGAAAAGCCTGTCTTCTGTGTTGTCAAGAGACTATGGGCAATTGTTTTGAGTCAGGCCTGCTAATATTGCCACTTTTTGCTGCCACAGGCAAATGCTCAACACTATGTGATGTGCGAGGTCAGGAAGATAGTGAGGGTCACCTTTTTAAAAGACTGCAATCTACTTCTTTTGCAAAAAAAGGGTTTATGAACAGCCTCATGTGCCATGCGAGGCTTGTAGAGATAAAAACAAGATGGAGTCTTTCAGTGAGAATGAACCCTACAGCATTAAGAGCTTGGCATTCTGTCATAGAAGATCTGTGATTACACTGTGAAACTATGAGATACAGAGAAGGGGTAAAAAAAAAAAAGGAACGTCTCATTTTTGGCACTTTAATTTTGCCCATTTCAAAATGTTATTCTAACCTCTATTTCCCTCTCTCCCAATGAAAACCATAGATTAAGAAACCCACAGAGAATATGCTTTTTTCCCCCAGAGGTCTTCAGCAAAGAGGATTATTTCTAAGTACCAATATTATGCCTCTGCAATCATGTAGGATGGAAACTCTCTCTACTTTATGACTTTGTTTACAGGCCACAAATAAGTATGCAATTATTCTGTTTCTGTGCTAATTATGTGGGAATGCATGTTATTTATCTGCAATAGGCTACCTAGTAGTTTTTGTAGTACCATAAAATTAAGGCCTGGAAATGCGTATGTTAACAAAACTATTTGCTTGCTCTTTAAAACATTATTTAATTCCCCATTGTTTTCTTTGGTATACCAGTGGCAATCTTCATCTCTAGTAATCAGAATTTTTTATACAGAGATGAGAGAACTGGAGAAGCTGGGATCCAAGAGACTGGAAAAGACAGAGAATGGTGGGGTGGGGAGAAGAAGATTCTGAGCAGCTGCCAAACAGGTGCTTTTTATACTGGGTAGGAAAATGCCAGAAAGTTAATGTCATGTAAGCAAAACATGCATAGCTATGGGGAATGTGTTTTGGATAGTTTGGCTTTGCCATACTCTTCTTAAGTTTCCTCTTACTTCAACAGACTGAGGGAAAGTCTTCTAAAATAATAAAATACATAAAATAAAAACAAACATATGTATTAAATTATAGATGATTCTGTCACGTGGATTCTATGACATCCTAAAGAAATAAGCAAATGGTATAAAATTCATCACTCCCTATACTTCCACACAGGATGACAGAATAGGACCATCTGATACTTCCCAGGATATCCCAGATGCTGAGCCAAAACTGAAACCTAGGGATAACCCTTTGTGATGTTCCATGGAGGCAGGACCTGGTCACGTCTTTAACATATCAAGTTTCAACCATAGTGACTGAGAGCATGCTGTTCAAATAAAATAGAAACAATTCACAAGTCTGCTGAATAAGATTGGGCTGGGGGAGCAATTTCTGGAGACTCTATGAAGATTCTCCAGAGCAGACTGCAGCAATGGGGGTCAGCAACACGTGGAGGGGGAACCATTCCTTTTCAGAGCAGTGTCCAAAGAAGCAGGACCAAGCCCTGAGATCTGAGAATCTCAGACTGAATCCGACAGGATATTCCAGCTTTTCTCTCTTCAGTTTGATAGTCTTGAAAATCTGTAGAATGTTCTACTTTATGACAGACCATGGTAAAAGACCATATGGCTTTATACACTGTATACTTCCAAGATCCAACAGAAGAACATAGTCCATCAATCCTAGAGCATTTTTGTTTAGCTCCAGGAGCAAACTAAGAGTTGGCTGGCCAGCTCATCTACCTGTTACCCAAGTGAAACTTTAAACTTCAGAGAAGACATTCCTTCTTAGGTCAGCCAATAGCTGGGTACTGTAGATTTCCCACAGAAGAGAATTGTGTGCTTTGCCTTCTTTTCTGGGTGTATAAGCAGAGTCAGAATGCCCTCCAGTGCACCCTGATAATTGATTGATGGCTGGGGGACAGAGCTGCAACCAGCAGACTGTGGCTACTGGTGTGTGCCTAGGCAAGGAATTGGAAAGCAAGGAACAGCCTCCAACCCTAATGACCCGCTTAAGTATGCTGGTGGAGGTTTATGTTTGGTTCCACAGGAGCTTGACTGATGTCTAGTTTCATTTTATCTTATCTTAAGTATTTGAACATAACCCTCAGTCATGAATTTAATCTTATTTCGTAACACTGATTGTCTGTTATGTTTCCCCTCACCTTCCATTTACCACAGTTCCTCTTTTCATAAACTGCTTAACAGGCAACCCTTAAGACACTACTGAAGACACTTTTCTCTGGCTTGTTATTCAACTCCTTTCAAAATGCTTTTGCCCCTTGTGCACATTGTACTGCTTGCATGTTGGCATGAAATAAAATAAAAATGGTTACCTTGGGACACTGTTAAGACTGAGATTGCATTTCTTTTAGTCAATGTTGAACGGGTATGTGTCAGGCCATTTGTTTTCCTTTCTGCCTTTTTTTTTTTAACACTGTCTTGCAACATGGGAATGGTAATCTACATTTATTCTGAAAGCAGTACTTTAAATCTTGAAATCTTATCCTGTTATACTATTTGATTGATTTATATGCTAGTAGTTACGGTGACATTTTATCCCTGTGAAAATTCTCATCTTGTATTCTTTTTAGAATCTGTTAGAACTTATCAGACTGGTAGTACTTTACTGTTGATAACATTCTTTCCAAAGGAATGATTATTTTTTCAGGGTGAAGAACAGGAAACAAACTAGCTATGTTAGGTATTTTTGTCCAAAAATACATTTAACTTAGTTTAATTTATATTTAATATGTGTTCATTTAAATTCTTTATTTGCCATTTTACAGTATGTGTCCACACTGATATAAAAAAAGATGTAAGGATCATGAATAAAAACCATGGAAAGAAATGTAGTTGTGGCTACCTGCCAGAAGCTCTATGAGGGAACATACTAGCCCAATCTCTGTTGAGGATCTCACATTTCAGGCAGATTCATAAGACAGGTTAAGGTCTTTTAGATTACTGAGATCCATATCATTTAGCACTTTACAGAAATAAACCAATATTGAGCCGGGGAGCAAATTAGAAGCCAATTCAATTCAGTTTCCTGTTCAGTCATGGAAACCCACTGTGTGATCTTAGGCACATCACACATTCTTAGCTCCAGAAAACACTGTTCAGCTTAGGGTCACCATATGTTGAAAATGACTTGAAGGCACACAGCAACAACAAATAAATGTGAAAACAAACTATGATCAATTTTTTAAAAAAATAAAACTGGGGTTAAGAAATGCTTTTATTCCAGTATATTTTTATTTTACTTTTTAAAGTAATTTTATTTTGTAAAAATGTGTTGATATGTTTTAGTTTGGAGGGCTAGAATTCACAATCAGAGTTACAAATTGATAACTCAGAGTTGTTAATAAGTGATTCATATTCACAATCCCAATGTATTCAATAGTGTAGAGAACATTCAAAGAATCATAAATGTCCTCCAATCCTGATTTACCAGGCAGCAGCTGATGCAAGTGATGGGGGTCTGTTATCCTGTCAATCTGAATGCAGCAGACTGATGTGAGGGATTAGGCCAGGAGACACTACTTAGCTACATAACTAATGTAGTAATGTAGCTAACCAGCTGATCTATAATACCAACTGAGGTTTAAAAACAAAGGCTGGATTTCCTGAATCATCAGCAGAGGTGGGGCTGTATGGCTTTTGGTCCCATTTCAGTTGTGTGTGCTTCCAGTGTTCTGTTTTATGTTAGTCAAAGCATGAAATGTTTCTTATGTTTTTGATCCAGCTCTGCAACTGCTCCTTGGCCTCACATGTTTACTTGCCCTCCACCTTGCCCAGTTTCACAAAGCACTGACCACCACTGCTTTACAAGTCCCATGTGCAGCATGTTGTTGTCATTTGCTGTCAACTTGCCTTTAACTTCTCGTGGCCCTATAAATGGAAAGACCTCCAAGAACATTTTTCTCAGGTCTTGCAAGAGTACATTAGACAGTAGCCTAATTGTATGTAATGAAGGCATGAACCATAACAGCCAGATCTTGTTTCCCTGCCACTCAAAGTCATAACAACCCTACTGGCCTTCCATGTTCAAAGATGAGCCTAAAAGCACCCACAAACTGTGACTATGTTCTTCCATGGGAAGTAGAGCTCAATATAAAATGGGTTGTAATCCCAATTCCAGATTGGGATTTGTGATGACCAATATAACTTCTTCCTTATCTGGAATGAACATCAACGTACTGATTCACATCCAGTCCTCCTATGCATCCAGATAATCATTCTCATCCCATGCTTGCCATAAATTGAGCAAGAGAAGCAGTGCTCTATGCTCATCATCATACTAGTGAGACTCAATCTCTAGATCACTTTCTAGATCCAATTCTAGATCACTTTAATCTGTGGCTTCATATAGATGTTAAAAAGCACACTGTTGAGCCCTGTGGAACTCTATAAACTAAGAGCCATGAGACCAAACAGTAGTCATCCAGCACTGCCTTCAGGGGATGTTCAGCCAAACAAGATGAGAATCACTACAAAACAGTGCCCCAAGTCCTATTTCAGCCCAATGGCCCAGAAGGATACTATATTCAACGTTATTGAATGCCACTGAACATTCCAACAAAATAAACAGGGGTGCACTTCCCCATCCAGAATTCAGCACAGGCCATCCACTAAGGCTAGCAGAGCTGTTTCTATGCACAAATCAGGCAAGAACCCAGAAGGAAAGAGATTCAAGTAGCCAGTTTCATATAAGAAAGCCTGAAATTGTGCTGCAATCACTTTTTCTAAGATCTTACTTTAAGCAGAGAAGATAAGAACCACAGTAGATAACAATTTAGGCTGGTGGGTCCCAGCGAAGGTTTCCTAGCTGCTTCTGTCAGAGGAACAGGAACATAAACACAATCTGCTGCTTTCCATTTTTAAATAATCTTTAATACTTAATGTTAATGCCTAAATACAGCATGCCTTGCACTTGTTCAGAAAGAAAAAAAAAGTCATAAGCACCGGATGAGCACATTGTCCTATGACTAAAGAATATTTGAACATTATTTTGTGAACATTTATCCCCCTCTTTTTTTTAAGACACATTTGGAGCTGTCCTTCAATGTGAGGATTCAAGACCACTGATTGCATCTGGCCCACAAACAGTTTGGTAAAATGAGCCCACCAAATCTTGAGCTGAAGTTGGATCCCACAGAAATCTCTATTCTGAAAAAAAGGAAGGTTTTCTTTTCATTGCCTTTTCTGAATGGAAGCACAGAAAAGCCCTATTTATGCAACATCTCCTTGTGTGAAAATCTAGCAGAGCTGTGTGTGTAGGGAGGGCAGGACTCAGGCTCTTTGCTCCATCCCAGAATTGCACACAACCCTATCCTTGCCTCCCACAACCTTAAGCCCTGATGTTTGTATCCCTTGACCAACTGCATTTATCCAGTCGTATCTATAGGTTTGAAGGTCAGAGAAGTGAAGCCAGTTGGCAATACATGGAGGTCAGAGAGACACCTTGGTAGCAATGATGAGGAGAACAGATGTAGTCCCCTCTCAGCAAGATGGGGAAAGTAATGTGCACAAAGATAGCTGGAATATATCCTCAGTTTCAGAAAGAGATAGACTGTTTTCTAGTTTCACACGACATTGCTGCAAAGACAAGAGTTCTAATAGTAGGAGTTCATAATGCAGGAATTCATATTGCATGTGCAAATGCCAAGTGAAGCAGGACCTGATCTGATAAATGGAAACAAGGGATGACTGATACTGAATGGGGTTGTCTAGTAAAGCATCATGGATTAAAGCCAGCAGGTTGTATGGCTCTTCGGTATCCACTACCTCAGCTCCAACTATTTTCTGAAATGCTAATATTGTTTTTAAAAATTCATAAGCTATGACATAGGTTGGGCCTGTTCAGGTATCAGCTCTTGGGTGGTATCATCCTAAACTATAAGATGTTAATTTTAAAAGGTCTGTAATTTTCTACAAAAGTGATCCAAATGTTTAAAGACTGAATTGCTTTATGAAACCTTATATAAAAGTCCCTGAAGACCAAATCAAACCCAAGTACTAAATATGTATTAAAGCAGTGTGACTATGTCTTTCATCCTTGGCTTCCTTAACTATTTGCATTGCTGAACTACATAATGAAAATCAGAACAATAATGCATTTTCTCTCTGTGAACACTGATTTTCATTAAGCTTTATGGAAGTTTAATCCACTTTACGGACATTTACTTCCAGATCCTAATTCTGACCTTGTTTGTTTTTGCTTTTCACCATATGCAATAGGCATCCTGATTACAAAAGAAAACTGCATTAAAAAAAAAACTTTGAAATTTAAGAAACAAAGTAGCAACTCTTGTTTTGGACTTCTGAAAAAAAACCACTCCAATTTTGCCTCTTCTACCAAACAGATCATAATCTAAAGTGTCAATCCTGTACCCAGATATCTAGAAGTGAGTCCAGCATTTAAAGGGCAATTCTAACCCACAGATTCTGATAGCACTCCACCAGCACAGGGGACACTTGCTGGAGAAGAGGGGAATGTATGGCCCACAAAGAGTTACACTGTCTTCCCCCAGCAAATTTTTTTTGAAAAAAATCGACAATGGGGTAGATTACCACTGGCAGGAATCGGATAGGATCCAAACTGAGACATTCTGAGGTTAGGGGGTAGTGGTTAGTAGAAATATTATCTGGGTCAGATCACAGTCTGATCTGAATGGGTTGCACTGCTTCTAGAAGATCAGATTCAAAACATGGGTGTGCTCTCAGACCCAGTGATGCTCTTTGAGGTCAGATAGTTGCTGTCCCCAGTTTTAACTGGTGTGCCATCTGTGCCCTTTCCCTGTGGAGGTCAAACCTGGCCATAGGAGTGCACACCTTAATTACCTCCAGATTAGTCTACTATAACATGCTGTACATGGGTCTTCCTTTGAAGAGTTTGCAAGCTACAGCTAAATGCAAAATGTGGTGTCCAGACTATTTATCAGGTATGCATTTTAGAGATCATGTAACACCAGTCTTATAAGAACTAGCTTTCAGTTTGCTTTCAACCTAAGTTTAAGCACCATAATCTAAAAAACCCTGAGCAGCTTGGAGCCAGGATAACTGATAGACCACCTATTTTGAGCCTATTGAAAATATAAGTTTCTCAGCAGAGCCCTGCTGCATGTCTCATCATTTCAAAAGAATAGGATGGTGACAAAGCTTTCTTTGTAGCAGCACCCTGACTATGGCACTCCCTCCCAAGGAAGCACTAAATTTTTTTGTTCAATTATCTTATTGTCTACTTTATAAAACACAAGGAAATTCACCCAGCACTGCCCAAGCTGATGTTGATAATATTGTTTATGATTTGAATTTGAAGGGCTTAAAGATTTATACTCAAGTGTTGGAAACATAATCATTCACTATACATCATTCAATGCTGATAAGATCTTACTGCCTTAGCTATGCACAAATGTGTATTTTAAAGGCATCTTCTGCAAGAAAATGCATTTTTGTACATGTGGTCAGCTTATATTAAAGTATATGTCTAGCTCCAGCTCAGTAAATTGTTTGTTTGGTATTACTTACTTATTTCTAGTTCCACACATGGTGGACCAAAAGCAGACATTTTAAAAAAACCTGAAATTTCCCAGTTAGGCCAAAGTTGCACTAAAATGTTTGACATGGCTAACTTAAGCGTAAATATCAAATTTACCCAAAGGCCTGACTCTTAATATTAGTGCCGTTTCATGCTACGGCCCTTTCCACACCCTATCTTATATTGTCATGGTGGAGATCCTGGCAGTGGTTCTACTAGGGAGGGAGCATGACGGGAGTGCTCCCCTGTGCACCAGTTGGCTCCCTGCCAAAGGAAGCATGGTGGACATGCCTCTTCCTTCCACAGTAGAGCCAGGCACTTTCCCAGGCTGCTCTGGGGCAGTAAGCACCTCCATCGCACTTTCGTGGCTTCCGCAGGCCAGGTAAGTGAGGGATGGTGGTGCAATCACAGGTCATTGAAGGGAAAACCCATCAATGATTTAATGCAGAAATGTCGTTGTGGTTCCATTCCTCTCCTGTCACCATGCCAGGATGAGAGGCTCCTGCAGAAAGGGCCTATGATAGACACTATCCAACTGCCACACTGCCAAGGTATCATTCTGTGGAATCTTGGGTTTTGTAGTTTAGGGAGGGGTGTTTAGGACTGTCAGCCAGATTGCTTTAAGATGTCATCAGAATACAAAACTCATGATTCCGCAGGATGCAGCCATGGTAGTTAAAATAGAATCATAATGCTATAATTACATAATTATTTGAAAAGAAGGAAGATTAGGCCCAACTAAAAGTGGCCCAATGAATCAGAAGCATTTATCTACACAACTCATCACTGAACAATTTATTTAGTGGATCTATTGCAACAGACACTAATCAAAAGGATGCAGGGTAAAATCAGTTCATAAATTGCATTCTAGAGCCAAAAAAACAGAGAAATCTGAAGGTACTTGAAATAGTTGGTGGATAACACACCAACTGGGGAGCTCTGCATGTGGATTTGTACAGCATAGAAGACAGGCAAACACTTTAAATTATAGTACAGATGGAGAAACCATATTGTGATTGAGCCATTTTATATCTGAAATACTTCAAAATTGTAGCAATTTGATTCTTCAGTTCTGTTGAAATAGGTTGATTGGTCATTGGTGCTGCTGAATGTACTGTATGTGTGTTTTCCTTAAATCTGTCCTTTTGATCCCTGTTCCACCTTCTTCTTTGCAAACTGACTTGGCAAAGCAAAAAGCTGGAAGCACTGAAGTTCTTTATTTCACAATACAAGTAGAAACCGTGGAGGGACAAGCAAGTTCTTGATAAATGTGATTCTTCATTTTCAGCATTTTTTTTTTTTGTGGCTCCAATTTGAAGCTGTGCTATAGCAGGTTGATGGGCATCAATGTTACCATAATAATCTAGAAAGTGTGAGAGAGAAAGTAAGTGAGCAAATCCGCACAATACTCAAAATGACTGCTTCACTGCCATAGCAACGTGCAGTCAATCCCCCACCTTCCCTCAGTATGTACATTGTTCTGCCACTAATAGTCCATTGTTCTCTGCAAATATTGGCACAGACTTATAGGAAACGTCAGCACAGTCTAAACACTCACAGACCAAAAAGAAGCAGAGTTGATATTATTGATCCAGTGATACATTAGCGGGATAATGTTTTTGATTAAAACAAATACTTCAAATTGTCCGTCCTAAAACTGTGTCATACTGATTGCATGATTGCTTCTGTTTTATTTTTTTTACCATGGAATAGGTTAAAGGGGATGTATTTGCAAAATCCTTCGCAAAAAGAACAAGAAGGAATAAGTTGGCATCCATTCATTTCCGCTTGCCTTGCTGTGGAATTCAGCTGCTATAAATCATTATAGCACATAGACAGGTTTCCTTCTAGATAATATCTGAAATAGGTTTTATGATAATGGATTCTTCACCTAAATATTGCCTGGGATCCTACATTGTGGGTATGGTAGTATAAATCTAAGCTCAAATATTTACATGGTGGTTTCTGTGCGCAGTCCTTCTGTTGGATACTGACACTGCAACCGATTGCCACCGTGCCTGATTATTGTCTCATTATGAAATGGAGTATGCCTAGGAGCTGTTGATCCCATCCTATGAATAAAATGGTATATTATCAAAGATATATGACTGCAGTCCTCTTGGTTACTCCCAGTTAGAGTACACCCATTCAATCAATTGTTGATTGGTGAGTTAACACATAAGTAAATTCAAATGATTCAATGGCTGTCCTCTAGTTGGGACTAAATAGGATTTGGACCCATGTGAAATGGAACTTGTGGAAATTCTCTCTGCTGTTCATAGCAAAGATATAACAATGAGGGGTAGTCCTGTGGCACCACTGTATATTAATGACAGCACCAGGTATGCCTTTCTAAATTGTGAATAACTCAGAACTTGGGTAACATGATTGAACAGAACTTGATATCCTGGCTAGGGCTGCTGAAATCTGCAGCTCAGTAACATCTGGAAGGCTACCTTACTATTCACTGTCTAACAGCCCCAAGCATAAATCCTGGGGCATTGCTATAATGTGTCACTTATTATGAGTACATTTATCCCTCCCCAAACAGGTCAGTCCTATCCACTTTCATTCTATTTGCCCAATTCAATCAGTGCGAAACTTAGCTAAACATATCACAGGATATCATTGCTAAGGGTCAATTTGGAAGGTGTCTTGGGGAATTCAGGGGCTTTGGATTCAGCAGAACCAAAAATCTCTTCCATATTTTTTGTTTATGGCACTTGTTGATCTTCTCTTGAACCACAAGTCCCCCCAAGGCAATGAACAGTAGATAAAAGCACTTAAAACATTAATTACATAATTAAAGCCAATTAAAAACACTCCAGAACTCCTTTATAAAAATCATTCTAAAACCAGGCTTTACCAAAACAGGTACATTTTATCACCAGTGGTGGTTATGTAAATAATTTAAAAATTCTGGACCGTAATACATATTCAAATAGAAAAAATTTTAGGATTCCAATTTGAAATGTCCCCTGAACTTTACTTGTTATCAACGATGAATCAAGATTTAGAGAAAAAAGCAGGGAAACTGATATTTTATATGTCGGCCGCAGCTAGATTGTTAATAGCCCAAAATTGGAAACAAAAGACACTTCTCTCTGTAAAAGATTGGGAATTGAAACTTTTTGACATGATACAAATGGATGGATTTACATATATATTGAAAGGAGTTAATATAGAAAAATTTGTCAAAGATTGGGAAAGAGTAATAGCATATCTCAGAAACCAATGGTCGGATATTAAGATGGTTAACACTGACTTTTAAAATTGTGGAGGTAACAAGCGGGGACATGTGAAGTATTATTCGCCTGCAGACACGCGAATTACTATTCAGGAATTTTACTACCTCTCATCTGTGGGGAAGCTAAGATGGATGGATAAAAGTATGAGAGGATGTAAAATTGCTGTTATAGGAGAAAATGATTTTGTACAAGATATAAGAATGTAAATATTGTTTGTTTGTTTAACTGTAAATAAACGATAAAAAAAAAACAGTTTGAACAATAGCCAGAATAGAACCAAAGGCCAGACAAAATTCACTGCCTAACAGAAACCCAGGAGGGATGGAGCTGGCTTGATGTCTCTCAGGAAGGAGTTCCACAGTCAACATGCTGCTACAGACAAAGGCCTGCCATGTGTAGTCACCAGGCTAGCCTCATGGGGGTGGGGGCAGATATCCTAGCCTCAACCCTTTTCTGTTAGCCACTATCAGTGACGGCAACTGACTTTGGTGTAAGTAGCACAGATAATCTCTCCCAGATTTTCGTCCATACTTTAAAAGGGCTATCCAAAGTGCAGAATCCTAGATCCCAAATACATTCAGCACTTTGGCCAGGTCCTTTGATGTCTGAATTAAAACCTGACACCACAAGCACCCGTTACCACACTGCCCTCCAAGTGATCAGGTTTGGCTCAGTGATCAGGTTTGAGCAACAATTACAAGCCTGGATGTTACTCTTCCCAGCTCACGATGCTGTATCACTTCCCTTCTCTTTGCACTGGGATGACATACAGACAACCCTGTTGTGCAGTGCTTCTAAAAGAAACAAGCCCAGAAATCCTCAGTAGTAGTGGGCCATACTAGTAGCCATATTTATGGAGAAACTAGGAGAAGCAGTTGAAGCCTACACCACACAGGCCTAGAACTGTGCAGGAAAATTCTTATGTTTCATAAAAGTCGATGTCACCCTGTGTCTCAGGAGTTATAAGTAACTTAACTAAAGACATCCATCTGTAATAGTGTTTCCCATATTGAACACACACAAGCACAAGCACATGCATGCACACACACAAAATCCTCCGGACAGTTTAGAACCCTCCTCCAGACTCAGATAGTCAGATAGGTGGGGCTTTGTCCCCATCTTAAGAAGGAAAGGTGACTCTAAAACTTTATGAGTGTTTAGGGAATCAACACTTATACAAGTTCCATTGAATCGATAGGCCTCCTCGAACTGGCACTGACATGCACTACCCATAGGTAGATGTTCCAGGAAGTCCTAACCTCCTACTCCCCTCTTTGCCAGTCTGTTACTATGCTTGGGGGAGACTGTCAAGGTAGCCTTGTCCTCTCATTTAGGAGCAGGTCAGGACAATATATAGCAACATCTCAGCAGGGGACTGGTCATTAGCTGTTGTATTCTGTCTTCAAACCTCTGCTTTTCAGTACTACAACCCCATCATTATGGGTTTAAATCTAAATCAGACTGGTCTAAATCCAATTGTTAATACTCAAATAGAGTAGACCCATTGAATCAATATAATACATAATCTTCGGCTTACTAAGCTCCCATTGATTCAGTGGCTCTACTCGAGTTCGTACTTGGATTATAGTTTATGGTCATGTAAAGTCCAGTCACTCATACTTTAGACATGGAGTGATAAGTTATTTATCCAAATCTGACTACACTTTCAAAGTCTAAGTCACTTATTTATTCATATTCTGACAAAGGAATCAGCTCAGAATTGTCTATTGAAGCATCCATTGCTTTGTATTCTGAGGAATATCTGTTTTTAAATATCTTCTTCTTCTTGTTAAATTTATTTACATCCTACTTTTTTTCCAAAGCCACTCAAAATTAAAACAAAAATACAATTCAAAACATAAAAAGCAGGTGATTAAAATATAATTAAGCTAGTTATTGTATAACATTAAAACAATAACAAACCAGTAAAAAATGCAATTAAAAAAAGATAAAAATCTCTTTAAATCACCAGTTAAAACAATATAGCACCTCCTAGCCCATTCTTTATAAACTTTCTGTTTCAAAAGCCTGGTTGAATAAAAAGGTTTTGGCCTGCTGCCAGAAGAAGGACAGTGTCCTGAACACAAGTCAACAAATGCCCATAGCAGTAGCCTGGAGTGTATGAGTGGCTGAGTAGTCAGTCCAGCCTAGGTCAGTCATGGGTTATCTGAACAAGATGCAGGGAGAAGCACAAGAGTGGTCTTTAGCTAGGGCAAAAGTTCTATCAGAAATCCATGTACGTGAGCCAGGAAAGAATAAATAGAATAGTCCAAATTGGAGTCAGTCCAAAGTCAAATCAAAACAGGAACACAGTAATGCTAGGCAACCAGATAAGGCAGTTGTCAGCACTAAGACTGGGAGGCAACTGTCACAATATTTATGAGCAGCTCCTTCAAGTGTCTCCTCAGTGCTATTTGGATTAGTGTTTATTATTTAAACGGCTCTGAGCTCAGTGTTTTTTCCTCTGTCTTTCAGTGAAGGAAGGAGGGGTGCCATCTTCAGCATCTGAAGCCTATGGGTTGTTTTGAGGAACAATATCCTCCTCAGCCCCCATCTCCTCAGACTTCAACCTCTTGGCAATGTGCTACCTCCTCATCTTCATCTGAGTCCACAGGGTGAGTTGTGACCTGGGGGCCATTCTGGCCTCCCTGGGAAGTGAGTTTCAGAATCTAGGAGCAGCCACTGAAAAGGGCCTTTCTTGCATCCCCAACAGCAGTGCTTCTGATGATTGTGGAACTTAGAGAAAGGCCTCTCTTGATGATCTCAGAGCCTAAGTTGGCTCATACAGGGAGATATCATGTGCCGAATAGCCTGAACTGAGCCATATAGGGCTTTATAAGTTATAACCAGCACTTTGAATTGTGTGCAGAAACAAACTGGCAGCCAATGGAGCTGTTTCAACAGGAGTGTAGTATGGTTTCTGTAACGTGCACTTATTAACAATCTGGCTGCAGCTCTTTGGGCCAGCTGAAGTTTCTGAACACTCTTCAAAGGCAGCCCCGAGTAGAGCACACTGTGGTAGTGCAAACAGGACATAGCTAAGGCATGTATCATTATGGTCAGATCTGGCATCTTAAAGAATGGGAGAAGTTGGCACACAAGCTTTAAATGTGCAGAAGCACTCCTGGCCACTGCAGGAACCTAGGCCTCCAGGTTCAAAGCTGAATCCAAGAGTACATACACCCAAACTGTGAACCTGTATCTGCATGTTAACAAATGTGTCTTCATGTTAACAAAGACTGTTAACAAACAGAACATAGTGATATGCTTCAACAGGATTTAAGTGATGTTACTTTTGTTCTCTTGGAAACCCTTTTGCTAGTAAGGTAAACTCTACATATGGACATGAAAATGCATGGAGTAGGTCTTGGTTTTTATTTTTGATGGAGATGGCTAAAAGACCACTTAATAGTCCCAGATTATTTTTAGGGAGGGAGGTGGGGATGGATGGATGTATAGATATAGACAGAGTGACACATTACCATGTACTGACTAAACTCCACAAGAGTCCAATTTATACTCTGAATCAGAAATGTTGCAGTTGCCCCAACAAGTTCTGCCCCAGGCACAGAGCATGCTTCTTTTTAAACTAGCTATATATCTTGATTTTGCCTGCTCATCATGTATGAGCCTCCATTACAACATGCAGTTCAAGTCAAACTGATCTATACTGACATTGAAACGCAGGCAAATCCATCTACGTCCTCCTTTTCTGAGCATGTTATTCGATTCATTTCAGTAAGTGGCAATATTGATCTAGTATTGACAAAGGACAAGGAGACAGGCAACATATTACTAGGGCTGTTTCATTCCTTTCTTACTGTGATTTGCTGAATATTATTTCTTTACTGAAGGTCCTCCCATTTGAATGATCCATTACAGTTTTTAAGTTCCCATAGAACTGGAACAGCTTCTTCCTTACAGCTAAAAGGAATATTGGATTTTTAGGGGTTGTATTCTGGTGGGCTGTTGCAAGCACACTAAAGAATAATGAGATGTGAGTAATATGGTTGCATTTTTAAACAGTTTAAACAGGAACTGCTGTTGGTTATTGTCTTAATCTAATCTATTGTCTATCAGCTGGGGTTCCCCAACTGAGGCAGAAAAACTCTTGTCACTTAGGCCATTTCCGCACGGGGTAAGTAAAACGGTGCAGTGCATCCTCCATGGAGGACATCTGCACCTTGGAGCGGACTGGCTCCAGACTACTTACCGTAGATCCGCACCTCAGTCCACTCTGGAACGACCCCAAGTGGTCCTCCAGCGTGTTTTTGAAAGATCTGATTTTTCTGGTCTTTCAAAATGCTGGCGCGCGCCATTGCATACCTGCTCTCTGATGCAGATTCGCAGGCTTGCACCAATGCGAGCCTGCGATCTGTGGAGGGCGGGCTTTAGGCTGGCGAGCTTCAGCGGTTGATCGAGACCCATGACCAACTGGAAGCCACCATTTTGGATGCCAGAGCAATGCAGGTCTACGACCATGCACTGCTCCGCCTCACCCCAGACCAGACGGGACTGCCAGAAGATCCGGTGAGTAGCGGCAGGGAGCAATTCCCTCGCCGCGTGCGGAAATGGCCTTAGTCTTTTCTGGATGAAATTCCTTAGCTCAGGTCTATTCTTACTCTTTCTGCTATCCAAAACATCCCACAGTTCACCCATTCATGTGCCAAGGAGTATCTCTGGGCTGCATCATCCCCCAACCTTGCCTTGTAGCTTTGTGTGGGTGAGTCTGGCAAGACTCAAATGGAAATCTATCTAGTATCACAGCTTTGAGCTAGCAGGCTGTAGAAGGACCCCCTTCAAGATAGTCACCAAATGTGTTTTAATCATCTTCTCCATGAACTTCGACACATCTATGCGACCTGTCATTTAGGAAGCAACTCCTTCCGGTCAATGTGTTGTGTGCTATGCATTAGTGTGATGATGATGATGATGATGATGATGATGATGATGATTGCATTATCAATAAATTAATAGAGAACCAGCATAGTATAGTAGTTTAAGTGATGACTAAAGATCGCAGGAAACCAAGTTCAAGTCCCTACAAGTCCCACTTTCTCAGCCTCAGAAAAAGGCAATGGCAAACTGCCTCTGGGCAAATTTTTTCAAGAAAACCCAATGATAAGATTGTCTTAGGGATACTATAAAATGGAAAAAACTTGAAGGCATAACAACAGCAATAACAAATATTTTTTGACAAGTGACAAGAAACCACAATGGAGAACAGAAATACAATGAAGTAAGCACATTAAAAAGGCAACAGTAACGAACAACATCAGGTATATACTTTGGGAAAAAGTTTCTGTTTTGTTCACAAAATAAAGTTGGATGAAATAGAACAAACACTACATGATTTTTAGCTATCTGAATGGATTTTGCCACATGCTTGAATCAATTCCTGGCAGTCATCTGATTGGACTACTGTTGTTTCTTGCATACAACATACAATTGTATCATACCATGCTAAGAGGCTCTGTGTCTAATCTTTATAGCAGTACTAATCAAAGTGATGGTTTGTAAACTGGTTCCCTTCCAAATCCATAGCTCTCTGGCCTCAGCAGGTTTCCAGAAATAGTTGTAGTTAGTGAGTAGAACTATGGTCCTTGTCCCTGCACATTAGGAAAAAAAAGTCAGTCCCCCACATCAGATGGTCTGAGAAGCTCTCCCTTAGAGTACCTTTTAATCTGCTGCATGTTTTGCTACCAATGTAAAAGACCATGCTGTCTTATACCACATGTCAGTAGACCCTAGTGTTTTATCTTTCTACCTCCTGGTAATTTCTGAGGGATGTGCAACCAAAAGAAAAGAAAGTCAATGATTGGACAAGATGTCTTTTGTTAATCAGAATGTTAAAATATTACCATGGGGTCCCAGTAGTATAAAAAGAAGTCAACACACATTGTATAATCCTGGGTGGGCAGAAATATGGCAAGTTGGAGAGCTAAGAGATAGTTTGGCATGGGATGGAGGCTCTCTGTTTATTCCCCTTTTCAATTTGTTCATCGAGCTTTCAGCTGGCCCTTACTATCTTCTTCTCAGATTGCTGCACCAGTTGCAATTATTCTAAGTCAAAGGTAAGAAGGGGAACCACTGCTGTATAGTGGTTTGGTTGTTAGACTGGGATTCTAGAAACCAAGGTTCAAATCTCCACTTGGCCATGGAAACCCAGTGGGTAATCTTGGGTAAGTCATAATTTCTTATTCTCAGAGGAAGACAAGGGCATGTGCCCTCTGAACAAATGTTTCCAATCACTCTGTGCTAGTTCACTTTAGGGTCACCATAAGTTGAAAAAGACTTGAAAGCACACAACAACAACAACAGAAGAAGGAAGAGATGGATTGTTGTCCATGTCACTGGTAAAAGGCAGAATATGAGGTATTACCTTTGAAAACCACTTGAAAATTTCATTTAGTTGACATGATTACACTTTAAACAGCATTTGCAAATAAAGTATCTACCTTGCCAGTGCTATAAGATATTAAGTAACTTTTCTGCTGCCCCCTGAACATAATTCAACATGCTAAATTGTACAGCCTATCACAACTTGTGGTCTAAATTTATTAAAAGTAGTCCCTGCCACATGAATCTTTCCAGATATTAAGATTACCATTTGAGACCACTGTCAAGGGGCCTCTGCATATTCAGATGAGATAGTTTGCAATGAAGAAAGGCTTTTTTCAATGGTGGTTCCCTCTTTAATGAATTTCTTTTCTCCTACTCTGCTGCTGCCATCATTATTAGTCTTTGCTGCCAAGTAACCATAATTCTGTTTTTATTCTTTTGTGACTTTTAGCTCTGTTTGCAATTTCCTAATGACTAATATTATTTTATCTGCTATTCCTAGTTTGTTGTTTCTGCAAGCTCTTTTATGAAGACTATTTTTTTAAAAAAGTTTTGTTTTCTGACTCTCAGATATGGTTGCATTTCTAGAGTTTTAAGGCACGTTGCACTGGAAAATGGCCAATCTGAACAATCATGGAGCAAAGTCAGGAAATAAATGATTATAGAAACACCTAGTGTCAAATCAGAAGTGAATACAAATTACAGGAGTTAATATTTTTTTAAAAAATCAATGAAGAATCATGTGGAATCTTTAAGAGGGATACAGATTTATTTTGGCACAGTCTTTCATGAATTAAATCTGTTAATCTTAGAGGTGCTACAAGATGATATGCTGGAACAGATTAACATGGCCATACCCTTAATAATTATATTAGAGTTTAAAACCCATTCACTGCTGGTCAAATAAGAAACTGGGTATTCTAGGCAAAACAAAAGGTGTCTATTGAAAAAAAGAAAAGAGTGATCCAATAATATGGGAAAAATCAGCAAAATACATTGATTATGAAACTATTCCACACAGAACATATTGAAACTGCAGAATCCACTACCACATGTTAGTTATGACTGTAACTTGGTCTTAAAAGGGAATTGGGAAGATTCATGGAGAGCAGTGCCATCAATACCTACAGCTCAAAATGGCTAGACATCACCTCTAGTATCAGAGGCTGTATATCTCTGCAGAACAGATTTCTTTTCCCAAGTAGCCACAGTTCCAGCCTTTGGAATTATGCCACTTACCCTGTCCTTGTTCACCCATGGAAGCCCTTTCTGGATTGGGTTCAAGGATCTCAGAGTGACCCCTTTAACATGGACCTGTGGCTGTCTTGTGTTGTGTTTGCCTTCTTTATGGTAGGTATGGTCTGATTCCTTACTGGTCTTGAAAGAGACAGCCAGAGATAGTTTTAAAAAAATTGTAGGTTTATTGAAACTCAGTAATATAGCACATTAACACAGATGAATCTGTTCTGCCATGGATCCCCAGAACAGAGTTAGTTCTCCATTCTGACCAATTGTTCTGTCTCTGTAAAATCCAGATCTTATCCCTGTCAACCATCTCCTCTCTCAAATTCATTCTCTGTCTCTATCAGCTTCAGATCCTGTCTGCTCTCCCAGAGATAGCCTCTGTGTTTATTTTTTTCATCACTTTTAACTACAGCCCTTTTTCAGCACTCCCAGAGCTGTGATTGCCTCCCCTCTGCCAGATATGCCCAGTGCCTCCTTCACTCTCTGAACATCAGTTTCTGGAGAATACACGATGGAGGGAGAGGTCATGTTCTTCGTGTTGGCTTCTTACAGGGACCTGGATGGTGACTGTGAACAAAATGATAGGCCAGATAGGCCTCTCACTCAACACAATTCTTATTTTGGGTGGTGTCTGTGTGTGTGTGTTCTTTATCATCAACCTAGTGGAATCTGGAAAGCAGCTTCTGCAGAAGCAATAGGAAAGTGAGTCAGATGTTTAAACATACGTTCAAAAGAAATGAAGAAAAGAAAATGCTGGAGCACTGCTAATAATCTGCATCTCAAAATTCTCCACTTTATTTGTGAACGAAGAAATTGGGGTGGCAGAGGTTTTACCTTGACTTCTGGGGGTCCCCTGGGAGACACCTTAATTTAATCCAGAAATGCAAAGACTGGGAGAATTAGCGGAGCACTGGCCTTGACAGAACAAAGGGTAGGGTAACCCAGCAAGATCTTTAACCCAATTTTTACGGGGTCAGACCACACAAAAACCAGCCAAAGATTGAAAAGTAAGCTAAAAATGTGTTTTTATTGGGGGAATTCACTCGTGCACACACACAAGATACATACAGTCAAGCATTCACACAAGAGCTAACTGAAAGAGAAAGGCAGGAAAAAAATTATGGATAGAGAGGCTGAGGGTTTTGGGGGTTATATAGTTACCATTCCAGAAGAGTAGTGAAGAACTTGAAATGTGACTTTGGCTTCTGTCTAAGGGCAGACAGATCAGGATTCAGAGTGACATAGTGGAGTCTTGCATTTCATCTGACTGCAACTGACTTCTCAAAACCAAGGGTTTATATACTCTCTTTTCCTCCCTGAATCGGTGTGAGTTGATTGCTCTCCCAGCCTAGTGAACAATGGGAGCTGCAACACAATGGGGTCTGGAATGGACTGATTGGTTTCAATGTCTTGGTTGAGAGGGGGTTTCTAGGCTAGCTGCAGTAGGATATGCACATAGTAGGGGTCCTGGCCTCTGTATCCAGGCACCTTATTGTGTTCTGATGTTGGTGTTGATAGGATTAGCTCAGAGCCATTAAGTCAGGCTTTCTTGGCTAATTCCAGTGAACTTTTGGCCTGGCCATGTTGGGGTCATCTCTCACCTATTCCCAGCAGTGTCCTTTTCTTCCACATGGCCTTGCCAGCCATAAGTATAATTTATATTTTATACCAATTGAACATATCTGCCAATTAATATGTTTTGCCAATTAGACTATATCAAAGCATGGAGGTGTACCTGGTAACAATGGTAGCCTAGTAACAGAGGCAACAATCTCAACAAATTTCTCCAAAGTAGGGGTGGAAAAAATATTCTCCGTTATTCATTTCCTTGACAAAACAAATAACACAAAGGCAAGAATTTTGCACAGTTTTTGTACAGTACTCACACATTTCAAAGTGTTTCAGAAAATTATTTTCTGCAGAAATATACATTTGGGTATGAAAAATTGGGTTATCTCCACAAAGAATAAAGATTTTTTTTTTTTTAAAAAAAACCCATGTAGAAATGTTCCCGGAAAAAGATTGCCTTCTAAAAAGAAGTCAGCTCAGCTCTTACACATATAAAAAAATGAAAAAACTCAACACATAAAACAGTAAATATACACAAACATATCTGTCACATGTTTGTGTATATTTACTTTGTTTTTCTATATTTGGTGAAAAGGGGTTTATAAATAAACATCATCATTATCGTCGTCGTCGTCGTCGTCGTCGTTGTTACATGGATTCACAGTCCATTGTCACAGAAGTACAGTATTACCCCCTTATCCGTGGATTCATTATCTGCTGATTCACTTATTCACAGTTGGTGATGGGCAATAGCGGGAGGGCAAAGTGGAGCAAAGAGTGCAAGATCGCCCTTCCCAGTGTGCTCTCACATATTCCGCAGCGTGATCGGGCTGGCAGCAGTGGGCAGCAGAGTGGGTAGCAGCTGGGGAATATGTGAGATCGCCCTTCCCACTTTGCTCTCGTATGTTCCCCAGTGCGATCAGGCTGGCAGCGGTGTGCAGCAGAGTGGGCAGTGCAAGATCGCCCTCCCCACTTTGCTCTTGCATGTTCCCCAGTGCGATCGGGCTGGCAGCTGTGGGGAACAAAGTGGGGAGTGCAAGATCACTCTCCCCACTTTGATCTCCCACTTTCCCCAGTGCGATTTGGCTGGTAGTAGTAGGCAGCAGAGTGGGGAGAGCATTAGCTACTATCCGTGGATTTCAGTATCCGTGTGGGGGAGGGGGCTGGAACCAATCCCCCGCTGATAGGGGGGTCCTACTGTACTAAAACAAAGGAATGTATATTACATGTACATGTAATACAGCTCAGATTCACACAGTGGAATTTTATTTACTTTTGAGTAGCTATTAAAAAATAAGGAATAAAAATGGAAAGAAGAATTCATGTGAAGATTCAGGCTTTTTCACTTCTAGGAAGCTCAAAGTGGAACTCAAATCTTGTGGACATCCTCTTACCTTTTGGGGGGTGGGGAGTGATTCTGGAACCCTGCATATCTATGACAACACTTTTCTGTCAGCCCGCATGCAAACTTGAATGCAATGTGAAACACAAGTCACTGCATTTCGCAGAATAGATTTCACAAGCCTTTACCACAACCATATAGGATTGGCATTTTGTAAGCCTTCGGCATAGTTGTATCATATAAGCATGCAATATCAGTCTTAATCAAAATTAATGAACCTCTGCACGGAAGAACGGATTATGTCCAGAGGCCTGGTGGATGAATTTTGATTCACTGCCATCTCTTGAGAAAAGGTTGGCATCCAACCTACAAATACAATGTTGGAGGGAATTTTGGCAAAGGCTTTGGAGCACGGTACATCCCTGGACTCATGTAGAATGTGGAAGGTCCTTAATAACTATCAACAGCAGACAGAGCCTTTGATTTTAAAGCCTTATCTAAAAGACACAGGGAGCTGCATGGTACTCAATTTACCTCCCTCAGAAAGATAAAGGACTGAATCAGCTCTGCTGGTATTCACAGCTGTGATTCCATGGAATCTACAGCGGGAGTGAATAACATGCTGCTAAGTAAGAATGCAAAGCTCTCCACCATCATTCTTTTGTACAGGTTTGAAAATATTCTGGGAATACCTTTGCTGCCACTGAAGTGGTTTTTTAAAAACTATGTCATACCGAGTTCCAATATATATTATCTCTAGTTCGAGAGGCATAGAAAATAACTGAGGCAAGTTTATTCAAGATGGGCTTTGGAGATAAACGATTTTCTGGTAAATAAATAGGGTGGCCACATATTCATCGCCCACAAAAATGAGAGGCTTTAAACAATCAGAACTAAACTAAAATGTGCACAGCAGTGATGCATATGTCTTTTATTCAAAGCTCAAGTCAAGTCTCAAGTCTCTACCTTCAAATCTCAAGCTGAGTCTCAAGTCTTTGCAAGATACTTTCAAGTCAGGTCTCAAGTCAAGTCTCAAGTCTTGGAGCCAACTTTGTACTCCACTGTACATTCCAGAATATCTGGACAGAGTTGAACGAAGTCAATTTTAACAATTTAAATAGAGACAGCCCTCCACATTTGTGATTTTGCCACCTGCAGCTTGAGAAGTGGGGAATAGGGTCCTTCTTACATCCCATTTGCAAAGCTGGAGGCTTTTTTTAGTGGGGGAAATGAGGAATAGAATCTTTCTTACTCCCCATTACTGAATCTCCAAAAGCTTTAGAAGGAAGGATCCTTCCTCCTCAAGCCCATTGTCTAACACATTTTCTGTTCCCTTCTGAGATAAATGTCCTGCACTCTGTGGATGAGTCTAGCCTTCTGCTCTCAGGAAGAATTTTAGAAAGCCTCTTCTATATGCAGTGGGACAAGCTGCTGAGCAGACCGCAACCCTGTCTCAAGCCTGTTGCCTAACCTGTTTGCTGTTCCCTTCTGAGAAATGTGGCCACATGCATTTGAGACAGATTGTCATGCGGCCAGAAAGCAAAAAGAGATGGAAGTGTTGCTCAAAGTTGTAAGGTTTCTGGATGAATGTGTTATGTTACTGAACATAACACATTCTCTACTGAAGAGTAGAGAGTCAGTCACTAAAAAAATGCAAGTCATGAGTTGAGTCAAACCAGTGTGTCATTTATTGCCAAGTCAAATCCAAGTCAAGTCACTAAAGCAACTTAAGTCTGACCAGTGCAAGTCAGTCAACTTGACCCTACATCACTGGTGCATAGGATTTACACCTGCTAATTTGGTAAGACGATGAAAGGGAAAAAAGAAGTATGGATGATTTTAATGACTTTATAGCAGTGCAAATGTCACTTGAAGAGCCATAAATATGAATTTATAGGAACTATCGCACAGAAAGAATGCCCTGAACACATTATTGGACAGACGCTAGTTTTGATCTTGGATTTCAAGATATAAACTGTTGTAATTATTCATTAACAAGGGACTGGGAGTACTTTCCCACTACACCACTATGTACACCACTATGACTCCACTTTAACTTTGCTATCTGTACAGCTATCCACACTGTACAGTCTTGGGATCTACAGTTTAGGAAGGGGTATTTAGAATTCTCAGCAGACAGCTCCTCGGTTGGCTCCCCAAACTACAAGTCCTAGGTTTTTATAAGACACATCCATAGCAGTTAGAGTGAAATCATAGTGCTATAATCATTTAATATGAAAGGGCCACTGGATGTCTTTGATGTTTGGTGGCAGAGAGGTGTGTGTATATAAGAGAGAGGTGGAGATTCATCACAAGAATCAAATATGAATATATCTCAGATTAAATTCCACACATACAAATCCAGTGCACTTTAAGGTCTGCCATAGTTATTTTGCATATACCCTTTAAAAAAAAGTTTCAAGTATTCCTGAAAAATAATTGAATGTGATCTGCAATATCATGTCACTGGGAGAGAGTCTCACCTACTAACAGAGGGCACCCAATGGGACAGGTGATAAAATGTGCCAGTAGCCTCAATAGCTTGGAGTCTTTTTACTATTTTTGATTGGTATACCATCTGAATCCATGGTGGGAGCACTCCAGCTGTCCAGTTTTACCTTCAAGGTAGTGAGGTTCCTTCATGATACAGAAGTGGGCAGCTGGTAGGGTTGCTGCCATTGCCGTTGCTGCCCTGTGCCATTTTTAATAGGGACTTAACAACCCTTGCCTCACATATGCAGTCTCTCACAATCTCTCAAGCCTTGCAGAGAAACTGTAAATGCAAGAAGAGATTTATAAATCACTATTAAAAATGGCATAGGACAGCAGTGGAGGTGGCAGCAAATAATCAGTGAACAATCAAATCTGTGAAAGTTAAACACACAGATGTGGAGGAATGACTGTATTCCATTCCATCTCCCTACTCCAATATACACTTTATATTTTGCTTTCAGAACCACACAGCATCCTTGTTGTTGTTTTTTTCCTTTTACCTCCTTAGGCTTTCGTTCCACCCCATAGGGATTTCTCTATTTCTGCAAACCTTGGGACTCCCTCAGCCTTGTTGATGCTTCTGTCTTGTTTCTCAAGTAGTCACAATTTTTCCACAGAACTGTTGTTGTAACACAGCATCTGAAAAGGAATGGTATATGGATCAAATGAGTCTAAAACTGAAACTCTCATGCAAACTTGACAGGCATTTCAAATTTAGACGTTTTGTACACACTTGGCTTTTCAGTTCAGAGGTATCTTAACAGGGTATATTTTTCATCCCCTTTGTTTTCTCTGTGAATAGAATTCAGAATAAATACTTTAAAATTAAATAAGTACCTGCACTTGTAAGAGGAAGAGTCTTGGATGAGTTTCCAGCACCTCTCTGGTTCTCCATTTTGGAGTAATCACCTTTGTGTGTCTACCCTTCTTTCTGTTTCATTTTCAGAATGTGACCTATACTTATTAACAAGTGGAAATGGCATGTGGTCAATATGCTTAAAAAACTGACCAGTCTTTATGCTTTGGCTAAATCTGTAAATGTCTGTGGATTGACTATATTGGTACTTGATAAGATATGTATAAAGGGAAGATAGATTCAACTGGAAATATTTGATATACAGAAGTGTGTGTGTGTGGGGGGGGAATAGAAGAATCATAAAAATGATATACATATTAGTGTCAATATATGCTTCTATATACTTTGAAAATAATAAAAATTATGTAAAAAAAAATAAAAAACTGACCAGTCTGATGATGCTCATCTAGTTATTTCAGTAATGCCATCATCACCAAAAGCACAAAAATGGGTTCTTTAATTCAGGCTCCTTGTCTAGATTTTCACCAGAGCATTGGAGGAGGCAGATTATTATTTGGAAAATTCTAGGTTCAACAGCAGTCACTCTTAGTCACCAAAGGGAGGCACAAGAAGGAGAGCAGCTTTAAACCCCTACTTTTTTTTCCTAGACACATGAGGTAAAACTTCTGAAGAATTGCTTCAGGATGACTATACACTGGATAACTTTAATTATATCAGCATAGGTGTTTTCATTTTTATGGGCACAAATCCATTCAGCTTTGCAAATTTATGTCATCATATATGTTCCCTGACTGAGAAGGAAACAGTTGCAAAAAGCAGGGTTTTTTTTTAAAATGAGAACAAATGAAGTGATTTATTTCATTGAGATTAAGCTGCCTTAAGTTGTTTGTGGATTGCTATAGGAGTAAATGACCATTGTTTGGGGAGATGGAAAGACAGTAAGTTGACTGAGATGAAACATGGCAACAGACATATCAATAACATCTACCACATTAGGTTGCTTTTCTGTGCAAGAAAATTAATAAAATATCTAAATAGGGCAATTTTTATGCTTCTAAATGGTCTCTTTATTTAACCTGCAGTAAGAAAATCCATTTGAACGGCAGTGCCAATTGCTTAAAAGCTGCTGTTTTCATGCTTCATTAATATTTTCTAACCCAGTTACTGAATTCCCACTGACAATCTTGCTGAAGCAGTCTTAGTGAGGTATTAAATTCATCCTTGCTCTGAATGTCCAATGAAGAATTTCTGAATTTCATTACTGGCTGGAAAGAACCGTTAATTATCCCTGAAGAAATCTTAATGACTAGTAGATCTACCTGGGGAGGTTCTGGAGGAGGGGAGGCGACTTCAATGTTCATTTGACATTTACAAAATGCAGGCACTAGTGATCATTGCTTGAATATTAGATATGGAGTACACCAACACAAAGGAAGCTCATAGACCAATAGTTCTGAGTGGGAGGAGCTTCCTCAGCTCCACCCATGATCTGCCACTGAATGATAGCTATCTTCAGGCATGGGTTCCGCATTTGTGGGGTGGGCATTCCCACACAACCTGAGTGGCCATTCTTATTGGAGGATATTGGGAGTTATAATCTAGAAATGCAACTCTTCCAAGAACTTAACAATCCTGCTTCCAATTCATGTTGCTTTGGCAACATGTCCTGTCTTCCTTAGCACAATCCCTGAAGAGGAAAGCTATTAATGAGAAGAATATTACAACAGGAATTTACTATTGGATCAAATCCAAAGTCTGACTCTCTTTTTGCAGAGAGAAAAAGAAAAGAGTGAACTTCTGTTATAAAATCAGAATCTTGGGGAATATCTAGACAAAAGTAATTGAACTTGGTCCCTATTGAAATCAGTGAGAATTAATGCATGATCAGTTTGCCATATGGATTTCCATGGGGCCTAAATTTAACTAACTGAATCTGGATTCATCCCTTTGTATTTTCTTTCCCGATACCAGAGGGTGGGGGCAGCAGGAGACTACAGTTCCAAGCACCCATGAGGTGTGTTGACTGCAGTCCTAGAGGTGTAGTCTATGAGAAGAACTTTTTAAAGCTCTGCATGAGGAAAGCTGATAGAAAGAACATCAATTCATTTGAAATGTGGTGCTGGAGAAGAGTTCTTTGGATACCCTTAACTGCTAAAAAGACAAATGAATGGGTCCTAGAGCAAATCAAGCCTGAATTCTCCCTAGAAGCTCCCTAGAAGCTGTTGTACTTATGCCATATCATGAGCACTAGAAAAGACAATAATGCTTGTTAGGGTAGAAGGCAATAGGAAAAGAGGAAAAGAGGAAGACCACATTGCAGATGGATAGAGTCAATCAAGGAAGACATTTCTCAGAATCTGCAAGACTTAAGCGGAGCAGTTGATGATAGGGTGTCTTGGAGGGCTCCCATCCATAGGATCACCAT
Source organism: Cyclura pinguis (assembly GCA_030412105.1). NCBI lineage: Eukaryota > Metazoa > Chordata > Lepidosauria > Squamata > Iguanidae > Cyclura > Cyclura pinguis. The sequence continues at coordinate 294,125,691 of CM059599.1, read as the reverse complement.
ATGTGGAAGTCATCTGACAGCCATTCACCACCAACAACAACAATTTTGAAGTGGTGAACCAAAGCCACACACTTTTCAGCTAAGGCTGTGTTTCCAAGTACATCTACTGTAGAGGAAATTGCTTTGAACCCAGTAAGACTTAGCTTTGAGTAAACATGCATTGTAAGACTTTAGCGTAATCTAACTCCCCTGCTTTGATGATGCTACAGTTTTATCCATGATTTGAATTTGCATCCTGGAGGTAAAAATTAATCCCAAAACTGTAACTTAACTGATTTTGGATTGCAGCATGCTTGAAAAGATTTTTTTAAAACTGTTCTAGTTACATGTAGTTTAACTTCAGTAAGTTCACACAAATTGCCAATTTCTATAGCACAGCACTATCACTCAAACAAACTGCCAATTTCCTCCCATAGTAAAATGGGACATTTTTGTTCCTCAGAGTCACATTTTGTTACAGAATCTACACAAAACAAGACCTGTAGTATGGGGCATTCTGTGGCATTGTGACATGTACAATTGGATACAATACAAACTGGGACTGACTAAGAGAATTCATTGCTAGGACAGGATCAAAATTCAAAATGACCTGGATAGATTGGAGAGCTGGGCCAAAGCTAACAAAATGAAATTCAACAGAGAGAAGTGTAAGGTCCTACACTTAGGTAGAAAAAATGGAATACAGATATATAGGATGGGGGACACGTGGCTAGATAGCATTATGTGTGAAAGGGATCTAGGAGTTTTAATAGACCACAAGCTGAACATGAGTCAGCAGTGTGATGCAGCAGCCAAGAAAGCCAACGCAATTCTCGGCTGCATCAATAGGAGTAGGGGGTCTAGATCGAGGGAGGTACTGGTACCACTCTACTCTGCTTTGGTTAGACCTCATCTTGAATACTGTGTCCAGTTCTGGGCACCCCAATTCAAGAAGGACATGGTCAGGCTGGAGCAGGTCCAGAGGAGGGCAACCAAAATGGTGAGAGGCCTGGAAGACATGCCCTATGAGGATAGACTTAGAGAGCTGAGTATGTTTAGTCTGCAGAAGAGAAGGTTAAGAGGGGACATGATAGCCATGTTTAAATATTTGAAGGGATGCTACGTAGAGGAAGGAGAGGGCTTGTTTTCTGCTGCTCCGGAGACCAGGACAAGGAGCAGTGGATTCAAGCTGCAGGAAAGGAGATTCCACTTGAACCTCAGGAAGAACTTCCTGACAGTCAGGGCTGTCCGGCAGTGGAATATGCTGCCTCGGAGTGTGGTGGAGTCTCCTTCTTTGGAGGTTTTTAAGCAGAGGCTGGATGGCCATCTGTCGGGAGTGCTTTGAGGGTGTTCCTGCATGGCAGGGGGTTGGACTGGATGGCCCGTGTGGTCTCCTCCAACTCTACATTTCTATGATTCTATGATTCTATGCATGGACTGATCCTACTTAAATCTTCAGTCACCTGAAATGGTGACAAATGTTTGGAGCTGCAGAATCAAAAGCATTTCTCTCTCAAGCAAAATCTGGCCATTGCATATGTTGAACTTCTCAAACACACTTGTCCACTGTTTGAACACCTTCATAAATTTGTGATAGGAGGCCAAGGATTGGAACTACAGGGCAAGCTTGAATGGGCATTCTATCACAGAGTATGTTTAATATCTCAAACAAAATGGTCTGCTGCATGCACACCTTCTTGAATTTGATCCACCAAAAGCCTGGATCTTCCACCTAGAGCTGGGAAAAAGTCTCACATGGGACCATTCCATAATGGAGGGAGGCAAAATCCAGTCCAGTGGCCATATGCAGCCTCCAAAGTTGGTGGATTTTGTTTTTGTTTTTTGGCACCACGCCCCTTGTCTCCCTTTTTATTACTTCCATTTAAAAAAAAAAAAAAAAGCCCCTCCAACCTAAAAATATATCCAAGAAGAATGGAAAAGGCTCCCAAAGGCTAATTGTGCCCCATGGAAAATTTCTGGGAATTTGAAAGATTATCCTCTCACCCAATCATTGGTGTCCAGGCTTTCCAAAAATAGCAAGTTAGAAGAGTCCTGCCCTCCTGGCTCCAATGGGCAGGGCAAACTTCTGCATCCCGGAAGTTGTCTGGCCCTGCTCTCCAGCATTCATAATATTTGAGCCATAGCAGAGGAAAAAGCCTTCTTAATTAAAGGGTTTTGGAAAAGTATTCATATTTATAAGTGTCTTTTGAGAAGTAGCATCACTGCATTGAATGTAAATTGTTACACTCATGAAAAACACAGTAAACTGCTGGAAGGATGCCGAGGTACCAGTTTAGGTGCTTAGCATACAGATACTGTATTTTTGTACATGTAAAAGGGATTAAAGGTGACTAAAACATCCAGCAAGATTATCGGATGAATACCAAAGTACCAATATTAATTGATTCTGTTACGAAATGTTCATTAGTATGATGAAAAGTGAGAGTATAAACTATCTAGTTATCCTGTACATGATTGCAAAGGATAAAAAGAGCTTGTCTTCATCTGGAGGCAAGTTTTGTCCACTGCTGGTTCAATGATTCCTAATGGATACCCTCATAGCTGAATCCAAAGAACTAAAGCTTTGTGCACAAATCAGGAAACGGGCAATTTTGTACTATGCAAAGAAACTACTCAATATGGTAAGTTATGTGCAATGTCTTGAGAGTGGTGATTTCTAAATAACAGATGAGAATTATTTATTTTTTATTGTAAGGAAATAAAAAGATAGTCAACATCGTGACTTTTTTTAGTTTTTACACCCAATGCAACAACTGTTAACAAGTTTGACTTACACTATTGTAACCCATTTTTAAAGTCATTTTGGACGTCAAAATTCTTTACTGATCCACAATGACTTAAACCATTCCCAAACCTACCTTTTATGCAATGCAGCCCCCAACATGGCCATTTCCATTTCACTGGAGAGCTGGAGGATCAGGGGAGATGCATCCAGACATTTTCCTGTAGCTAGACACACTGCAAATGTAAAATCTGCAGGGGTATCCCAAGGATCCCAGAAGTTGTAGTGGATGTCTGTTGTAGCATGTCCAGAATTGGAAAAATAGCTGGATGCCTCTCCGCTCATTCTCCAATGACATGGAAATGTCTGTGTTGTGGGACTGTATCACTCAAAAGAAGGACTGGGGGAGGTAACACCAGCTACAGAGATGTAACTCTCTGTTCCAGATATTCATCATCCAATGCAGGATTTCAGCCATCAGATTTATACTGGAAAAATCTTTGATATTTGTGAACACACAGAGCTATTTTAAATTATATCCCAATAAAAATAAATGTGGCACTAGAATGTACAAAAAAAGTATTATCAAAATGAATCATTTGAATATTACAAGTACTAGGCCACTCCCAAAAAGTTTTTAATCAAATGTGGGAACCTCTTCAAATGAGATAGATGTCGTTACTGTATGTCTATCAGCTATTACTTTAGAGAAATAAACACTGCCGACACCAAGTATGTGCTTATTGTCAAAGCCCTCCATGTAAAGCTAGAGTGGAAAATCTCCAGAGTTTGTAATTCACAAGTTGCATGCACAAAAACACTTACACTATGATACCCAAGCATAACTGCTCCTTCAGACATATTCAGGCCAAAATTGTGAGAGGAAGTAATGTCACAGGCTATCATCTTTAGGAATTTTTCTGAAGCATCTTCTGTTTTAGGCAGTTGGCCCTTTCACACTACACTTATAATGCTATGATCCCACTTTAACAATGATGGCAAATTCCTATGATTCTTGGGATTTACATTTTAGTGGTATTTAGAATTTTCTGTCAGAGAGCTCTAGTGCCTCATTAAGCTACATACCCCAGGGTTCCACAGGATGCAGGCATGGCATCTAAAGTGAAATCACAGTACTCTAATGGTGCATTGGGAGACATCCCCTTGCTTGCCCTTTTGACCATGATATATCTGAAGAAGAAGGTATTTGGGCTAACAGTATTGGGGGCTTTGGGAGTGTGTTTTCTCATTAGTGTTTTTTTTTGGGGGGGGTACCTGCTATGCTTTGAGTGTAGTTTTTTTTGGTGGGGGATGGAATCACATACATACATACATACATACACACAAATGAGAAGTTGACTATCTTTGGAGCTGGTCTGGAGCTGCAAATAGCCTGGAGCCTGCTCTTCTCCAGCTGTGATGTAAATGTTTGCAATTTCTCTGGAGCCACAGAGGATCTCATGGTGAATGGATATACCCATTTATTTTAACTGAAAGTGGTCATTTCAGGAACACGTTCCTTATATCTCTGTGCTGGACTATTATTTTTAATTACTTCAAGGCTGTTCCTGAATAATGAAAATAGTGTTCCATAAAGTTCAGTAAAGCACAGTAAACCTAGATGTTATTGCTAGAAATTTGAGGAGTGAGTTTTTGTCTTGCATGTTTTCTATTTGATGTACCTGCCTTCTGATTTGGAGTTTACATGGCTGGCCTGACATCCACAATGTAAGCTGTCCTGCTAAGATACCTGGACAACTCTGGCCTGTTGCTGAGCATAAGCTGAGTTCTGCTGAAATGAGATTGTCATTTCCTGGCAACTTTTCTCACTCAGTGTATTTCCTAGGGAACAAAGTCCAGCTGTATTCTTGCCTCACAACACCCTACAGCCTGTGGCATAGTTCTGTCGTAATTCTGATAAGGCCTATGTCTGAATGTGTAAAAGGCTAAAAATGGGCACAGAGACATCACCCTGGACATAAGTCGTAGTTTAGTGTGTTGAGAACAAAAGTCTATTGATCTCAATAAATCCTCAATAAAGCTATGATAGTGAAGTGTGATAAAAGACAAGTCACTCCTGTCCTCCTCCTTTTCCTTATGTGGCATACACATTTTATTTATGTGTTTAATATTTATTTATTATATTTATATGCCACCTGTCTCCCAGAATGGGAACCACGGTGGCTTCCAAGAAAGTTAAAAACATTAACATTTAAAACAATTTAAAACATCAAAAAAAATATCAAATTGTAAAACCTATAATTTTTTAAAAAGCATCTTAATAAACTAAAAGCCCACCTGCTTACATATTAAAAGCCTGCTTAAATAAGAATGGTTTTGCCTGCTGGCGAAAGGAAAGCATGTTTTCCCAGAGCAGGTACAAGAAGGAGAATTGGGGAGAAGGAGAAAAAAGAAGACAGGAGTGGGCCAGAGATCTGCAGGATTTGTTGAGGTCAATCAGACTACTAAAATGCAGAGAATCAAGCATTTAATCTCATTTCTCCATCTTCTGCTCCTCCATGCTAGTCCAGCTATAGAGAAGTAGCCCAGATCTGTGTACGGAAAGCCCCAATGACTGGATGTTTACCCCAATTTGTATTAACTCTATGATCTTTGGAACAAAATCCCCTTTTCTTTTCTCTGTCTCCTTGTGCCCCTCTTCCTCCAGGCTGGTCTATGCCAGGTAGAGGGTTCCCAAATCACTGCGATAAGGGGATATTAACTGCAATCCATGTTAACTCCAAAAAAGTTGTGATGGAGTCCCTCCCCCTCCTCACTCCTCCTGTTCTTCTTCCTCACCAATCAATGCCATACAGGGATCTCCTAAATCAGTGTACTGAAAACTCAAACATCTGGATGTTAACTCTCATTTTTAGCCCTAAAATCTTTGGAATGGAATTCCACCTCCCTATTCTGCTCTCCTCCTGCTGAGCAACACTAGGCCACAAATTCTTGGGTAGCTTTTTTTTTCTCCCTTTTGCATAGTTTTATTGTAACTGCACACAGTGGAGAACACCAAAAGCATGTGTGTGTTTGTTTCTGTAAAGACAGTTTCCCCTTCATTTACCAAATTCTTACACACTTCCAACTGATGCAATTTTTCTCTACTGAGAACAAAAAGTTTTCCTCACTGCCCTTCCTGTTATCTGTTCAATATTCATTCAAGCTATTCATAATCTAGCGCCTCATCAAAGAAATGCTCCAATGAAACTGCAACAGTTACCTTAGCATACATAATATGAATGTCACTGCAGCAGAACCACTTATGATGACCACTAGCGTGGTCTAACTTGGACTGATTGTCTCAGTTGACACTCTGTAAGAAAGTGACTAAGCAAGATAGAAAGCCAGGACAAGTCAACCACATTTATGTGTTGCCACTGAGATCTGTGAAGGGTGTGAATACCTGAAGGGGGGCTGCTACATCTCGGTTCCCATGTATCTGCTACCTAAAATGGCTGTTTCACTCTATTTAATGGAAGGACCAATCCTGAAGACAAAGGGACTGGAAAAGATCTCACACTAAAAGCCTTGGAAAACTTTCAAGGCTGGTCAAGATCTTCTGCTACTTAACGTGGTGTCCACATGCACAGAGAAAGATGTCAAGATGCATAGTAGGTATAGCCAACCAAGTTACTTTTTCATATGAAGCAGCAATTACCACAAGCACCTCTCCCTGTCAAAAAAAAGTGTAAGAACAACAAATGATTGTAACATATTGCTATCCTTCAATGACACCGAAAATCTGTCTCAGGAGAACACTTTACCTTGGCTAATGGTAGGACTAGCTCTGGAAGCTTCTAACTGTGTAGACAATACTGGATTAGACAACTCAGCCTAATGTAAGACATCTTCATGTCCAAAGTGCCAGTAAACGCTGGGGGAAAAAATGATGTCCTCATTGCACAGGAAAGCAATCTTTCCCATGTGTACTTCAAGACACATCCTAATTCAAGCCATATGCATTCAACCCACATTAGTCTTGGTCTGATGGGGGAAAGTTGAACTCGAATATAAAATTTGCATGTAAAAGGTAGCCTTTAAGTGAGGATATCAGAAGAGTAGCTTAGAGAAAAAAAATGACTTTCCGTTCCAAAAGTTAAACATGATTTATTATTTCATATATACAGACATACACACAGAGTGCACTGACAGGTGAATGAGAGAAGCATATGTTATGTGGGAGAAATAGAGCTCAACCACAGTGGTTAAAAAGCAGTGACTGCTGTTCTGTTCTGCCTGGCATGATCCCCAAATTAGCAGACTGTTTAGCACATATTCTGACAGCTGGAAGCCATTCTCTCTACAAGGAGGCTGGTCTCAATAAGAGATGACTGCACTCGTGTTACAGCATTTAGCATTAGACAGAATGTCGATACGGAGATGATTTGCAGCTTCTGAGCTGCTCCCTGTAAATAGGCACCTACGCGTGCCAGCAGTAAACCAATAATATAAAAGCTTCTTGGAATCTCAAAAAGCAGGTGACAATTGCTTCAGTTGGTGCCAGAAATTAATACAATGAACCCCTTCATAGATTCTCAGAAATACACTCGTCGGTTGCTGAAACTCTCTCTCTTTCTCTCGTTCTCCATCTCCCTCACTTAATTCTTGGAATGATAGGATATATTCTAGAGACCTTAGTTATGTAGAAAGGATGGTTTGCAAACCAAATTGAGCCCATATTTAGCACTAAGACATGCAAATAGAAATATAAATGGAGGAAACTCCTCTTTTCTTCCAAATTAATCTACTCAGTTGTATCACATTTCAGTATTTGACAACAGTTGAAATCATATTAGTGGGTCAAAATACTTCTTTCTCTCCCCCCCCCCCACCTCCCTCAGGATTGAACAGTTTTATAGGAGCTTCTGGTTTATAGCTTCATTAAAAAACAGCAGAGAGCAAGGACTGAACAATAGGGTCTAGAACAGAACTGGGGAGCTGCAATCTGTGGGCTGTAGGTGCCCCTACAAACCCCAGGGTCTTCTAAGTTGCCTATTCCTGAAGTAGCACCTCTGTGATCTTTTTTGTTCCCCCTCTTTTTTTCTTTGTGCATATTTTCATAATCATTTCAATCCATTTCTTTACTGCTCTATAATTTAATTTGTTGCTGTCAACCACAGGATTTGATACTGATGGCTGTGTTTCTGAATCACTTACTTAGCTCCTTAACCATCTTAGATACAGAGCTCAGTAGTGTCTCCTAGCCTGTCCCTCTCCTCAATCTTCACTTACTGGACAGAAGCCACTGCAAACAATAGGATTTGTTCCCCTGTTAATTGGCAAGCAGCCCCTCCCATAAGTGATCTTCAATGCTACAGTCAGAATCAGAGTTCCTGCTGCAATTCCCCTTTGCACCTGAAATTGCTTGCAAAAGAGTGTTAGCTGTTTCCCAATAATCAGGGAAACAGATCCCTGATGCTGGCAGGAGCAGCTGCACAGTAAGTGAAGTCTGAGGGACTTTCATGTTCCCTACGTATTCCCTAAACTAGTGGATATGTAGGGAGTGTGGATATGAACCAGTTATGAATGTGTAAATCTAGATTGTACATTTGTAACTGCATTAATGAATTTTGGTTGATGTCAGAGGGTGGATGGCCGTCTGTCAGAAGTGATTTGACTGTGTATTCCTGCTTGGGTTGGACTCAACAGCCCTTGTACTCTCTTCCAACTCTATAATCCTATGACACTATGTTTCAAGAGATGTCCTCACTGGTAAACAAAAAATATGGGTCAACACAAGCAATATGATTAAACAACCAGCTGAAGCAAAGGAAAATGAGACCAAAGAAGAAAAATTATTTCTGGCAACAACACCCAGGGAAAGAAAAGGTTGCCTGACAAACAATAGAACTGTTTTATGTGTGTTGGAGATTTTTGTTGTTTTTTGTTTTCTTCCAATTAGGTTGACTGCATAAGAGATGCTAACAAGTAGGGTTCCAGTGCTGGTGAAAGAGGCTAGATTTTCTCCCATAGTATTGCAGATAAGACATCTTTACAGAACCTTGGCAAATTTCCTGCAAATTGAGAGAAAATAATTTTGTTAGCATATGACACATGGGAGCCAGCTGATTCATCTATGATTTGCATCTCATTGTTTTTCATAAGCAAAATACTTGAGCACTAGACAATAATCTCTGATTCATAGGTCAGTAAATATCGTTAGGCTCTTATATCTATTTAAAAACATACTGAAATGTCAAAGCAAATGTAATCGATTATATCCATTGGAATGTTTATTTTCTTTGATGCTTTGCTAATATTTAAAGTCATTGAGGTCAAGAACCTGTTTTTTTTACAACAAAAGGAAAAACAAAATGTCAATTTAACTAGGTTTCTAAGAATCATATGTTGAGAAATCAATATTTCTCAACATTACACAATAGTACAGCTTATATTGCTGTGTTGTTCCAAGGCCAATTTTAAACTAAAGGTGTCTATGATACTTTTATTTGCCAAGGTTTTGTTTATAACTATTCTTATAGCTGTTTGGCAAGCATAGTTTGTGCATCCCAAAATTGTTTCCAAAAAATTACCATGAACTGATGTATTAGCTTTTTATTAACTGGCATGATACCAATTTTTTTTCTCTCTGTGTGTGGAATCAAAGCATGTTGGAGCTGTGAAATCATGTGTGGTTATAACTTTATTCAAAGATGACATAATTCAGTTGTCTTTGAGATAATGCTGACAGTGTAAAGACATAGGGTAATGACGATAAAAAAGAGATGAAGACAAATGGATGACCCACAATATGTGAGCAGTCTGGGCCATAGGTCTTCACTTGCACATTTGGAATGAAGCCAAGAGTCTGAATAACATATTCTTCATCCTTTCACTTTCTTTGCCAGTCTTGGAAAGGTGTTAGAAATGAGACTACTAAACTGTCCTGTCTAATATTAATTAGATTAAAAGCTGTTCTAGGCACTTAACAGAATATGATGGTAACTCTAGAGCAGGGGTGGGCATAGAGTAGTGTGTGAGCTACATACAAACCTGGGGCCCCATTTTTATGGCCCTGGAGCCCCCACCAATCTTCCAGAGTTTCTATTCTTCCCAATTAAAACAAAAAACAAAACAGCCCAAATTTGGGGCAATTGTTGTCCCAATGCCATCCAGCCCTTCAATGCATGAAAATATGCAAAACTACCTCAATTCAACCTCCACACCTCCTGTACTACCCCCATATTCCTCCATTTTTTCTCTGCAGTCTTCCTCAAAATGGTGGCATGAAGTGACACAACATCACTTCCAGTTGCCACTTTGAGAGGAACTAAAGAAAAAAATGAAGACCTTTGGCCTTGGTGTGCAGGCGTGCAGTGTTGAGACTGCGAAGGGTCCTTCCCCTTGTCAATTAAGAAACAGCTCCCTGACATTCCTACCCCCAACTCACCATGTGAGCAATCTCTGACGTGAGGGGGATTTGTGACAGGGGTCCTTTTTCTGCCTGTTGCACTGGAGATATCCCATGGGATGGGGTGGGAATGTCAGGCAATTGCTTCTCCGCTACCAGGGGAGTGAATTCTCATTATCCCGAATGGCTGCTTACCAATAAATGGGATTGGGTGAGTGTGTCTAGCTGGAATCCACTGCATAGCACTGTAGTTATGGTACTATGTAGTACCTAATGGTTATACATAATTACAGTGGTGCTCTCCAGTTGGTCATCTCTTGAAATATTTGTTTTCTTTTCTTTCTTCTGAGAGGTTTGCTGAAGAGGGTAGGGATGGATCAGAGTCCGAGATTTGTCTAGTTAGTATTTCAAAGTGAATTTACCAAAATCATATCTCCCAAACTGAAATACAGGTTCCTTTGATATCTGTGATGTTTAAAAGGTTTTGCAATGTAGTTCACAAAGAGATGCACGCAAACATTTTTCACATTTGAAATAAGTACGCACTATAAATGCATGTAATTAAAAAATAGGTAAAAAATAAAATTAGGAAAAATATGGGGCAAAGATAAAGTAATGCATACATTTGCAAAAATACAGACATTTTTACAATGAAATCAAAGAATGCAATGAATTCAAACAATGCGTTTTTAAAAATGTAAATGAAAAATGGGCTGTTACTAATTTATATAAAAAGAAAAGCATAATCTGGTGTAGAGAGTGACTGAATTTTAATATGAAGAAACAAAACAAAACCAATAACCCAAGTAAAACCAGCTTTTGATAGATTCACCCATTCCTAGAGGCTAAGATTTTGACCATTTCTGCACTGGACTGATATAGTGCTATTATTCTACTTTCAACATCCCATGAACATCCTCAAAGTCCTCTCAACGTTCTCAAATGCCCCTCTGTAAACTGCAAACCCCAGGATTCCACAGGATGTTGAAAGTGGAATAATAGCACTATAACAGTCTAGTGCAGAAATGGCCTATATCACACATATTTTGTCTGAGCTCAGGAATCCATTGTCAGAATAAATCCTGGAAGGAGAGGTCAGCCCTGTTGGATGTGGGGTAGAGGAACCTCTGATATCTCTCATGGTAATACAGAAAATACAGCAAATTTGTATTGGAAGAATTGCAACTGATACTGAAACTTATCAAATTCCATTTTCTTGATTTTGTTGTAAAATAGAAATTCAGAAGACAAATGGATAATAAAAATAATTCTTTTATCTGTTCTATTTAAAAGGAAAAAATAGCAAACATAGATATTTATGTAAAGTCAATGTACAAAAGGGAAAACATAGACAAAAAGTTAAAATGAACACGAGCAATATAGGCAAGTAAAATAGAAAAATACAAAATATATCAAATTACAAAATAGCACAATAAAGCAGGATCAAACAGGAATACTACACAAGGACAAACAGCAGAGCAGATAAGCTCACTGAAGAAAATACTACTCTTATACATGCTTCACAGCTGCTACAAATAACATTTACAGCTGAAGGTCATCTCTATCTCACTAATACACAATTAACCCTATAATGATTGAAGTTGTACGTCTTGTTTATATTCCAACAGATTTATTAGACCAAATAATGCTTTATTAACTTTATTAACTTAGGTGATTTGACTAATCAATTCTGCTAGTTAAAGAATTTGTAGTAGTTTGCTTTCTGGGTTGGAGAAGTTTGAATTTTGATTTTCAAAAAGGGCTACTCCTGTCCTGTAGTGCAATCTTACTCCAGCATTCTAAGCATTAATGTCTGAACATTTCCCTGGGATCCATAATAGATTTGATTTCCTCATTCAAAAAAGAAACAAAAAATATTTAAAGGTAAGTTAAAATAATTACCCTACTGTTTTGTGAAGGTTGTTATAAGTAATCTGAAATAAATTATGGATCTTTATATGTAATCAAGAACACAGAGAGAGCAAGATCCACCAGCAACTGGTATAATACACATGAGAGTTACCTAACATATGTTACCTAACATATTCTAAGCACCTTACTTGCATGCTCCATTGAAACTAAAGATTCTGAATTATCGTAACATGTGGAGTGACTAAGAATTTTCATTACACTTTTATGTTTATGTAATAGGGAAATCAATATTCTTTATAGTTTCCTGTTAATCAATCTTGCTGCTGTTTTCCTCACCAGAAAAAAAATGTGAAAAAAATTGACTTTTTAACTGATGGATTCCCAGCAGCAAAGTACTTTTTGACATGAAAAAATGACTTCAGTTCAGACAATCAAAGAAAGAGCACTGAAGATTTTTCAGCATTGAATTATCCTGTGAAGTTCATGAGTCATCTTTAGTCCATGGGCTTGGAAGTATATTGAAAACAAATGGCATCCAATTCAGATGTTTTAGAAGTGCTGGCAGGAGAAAACCATGTCCTCCCCGTGGATGCGGAAACGCCAAGAAGAATCTGATGAAACACACCACTGGGGTGTTTCCTTCTTTTTGTCTACATAATATCTTTCTGACATTAATAACCACCACCTTGAAAGCAGCATTTCAGCTTATCCTTTTCTTCCACTTGTCTGCTAGCACCCTGCTGCTAAGTTTCACACAGAAAAGCAATTTGTACTCACAGTGCATGGACGGCCTCATCAGTAAGCACACACATTAAGGGTGATACTCCTCTGAGAGCATAGACAATTAGACCTAACAGTAACGATAATACAGTCAAAGTGAAGTCCCTGTGCCCATATTCTTCACGTAGCCCTCCAAACATGAGAGAGATTAAAATTCTGCCAGTGAACGAATTATAAAGTGGCTGTGATTAATTGCAGGTGGCTAAAACATAATACAGAAAGACAAGATTCATGCACAGAATTCATTTTAGCACCACCATGAAGCAACATCACAGCTGGTACCAAATCCATATCAATAGTTTGAAAGGACCATTGGCATTCAACAGGCCTCCTAAACATAGAACTGGATCTTATCCTTTGGAATTAGATTCTCACCATCTATGACCCTGACGACCTTGCCAGACCTTTGCATTTAAAAGAGTGGAGGGTACACAAATGACTGGAGAATCATGCAGTCTATATTAGCATTTGTCTACATAAGTATATACTCAGAGAATTCCATGTCCAGAGACATTTGAATAGCCAAGAAATAGTATGCGTGATCTGTCTCTCAAGGAGAACATGATACATTCTAAATTCTCTGATTTTTTTTTTAAATGAAAACCTAGCAGAGTATGACTCACAGGAAAGATGGGACAGGATCCTGGCTATGGGAACAAATGCAAGAGAGAAAGGGGTAGTCTGTGTCAATGGTTTGTGACTGACAGTTGTGAGTAGTTTGTCTCTGTGCACCAGTATTGGCATTAAGCATTTAAATGGGAATACGAAAAAGAGTGAAGTGAGGGAACTAAACAGAGAAAACTTTTTGTTGTTGTTATTTACCATGAAGCATATGGAGATCTAATTACTGAAAGACCTCAGTGAGCCCTAGTCCTCAGCTGCCCTGTTTAGGTTTTGCACACTCAAGGCTCCCACTGCGTTCAACGTTGTCTTTTCCAATGAGTCATGTTATTCCATATTACGCCCAAAGTACAATAGCTCAGTTTAGAACTATTTTGGTTTTCAGTGATAATTCCAGGTTGATTCACTCTAGGACACATTTATTTGCCTATTTGGCAGTCTATGATATCCACAGAACTCTCCTCTCACTCCACATTTCAAATGTGTTGACTGTCTTCCTACCAGCTTTCTTCACTGTTTACAACTATACATAGAAATTGGGACTATTATGGCATGGATGATTCTGACTTTAGTATTTAATGAGGTATTGTTAAATACGAGATTCATATAATTCAGGATCTTATCTAGTTCCTTCATAGCTGCCTTTCCAAGTCTTATCTTTCTGACTATTTGACTACGGTCTCCACTTTGATTAATGACTGAGCCAAGGGATAGAAAATCTTTTAACTACTCCAATATCTTCGTTGGACATTGCAGACATATATAAATCATCTGTGGCCAATATTTTTGTTTTCTTGATATTCAGCTGTAACCACCATGCTTTTGTACTTTCTTTGTTAACTTTCATCAGTAGTCATTCTAAACCCTTGCTATTTTCTGCTAGTAATATGGCATCATCAACAGCATTAAATTGATTATATTTCTTTACTCAATTTTTATGCCTTCTTCCTCTTATCCTGCCTTCTATATGATGTGTTCTGCATATAAATTAAACAGGTGCGGTGATAAAATCAGCTACAGTGATAAAATGACAAATGGAAACCATTTTGTTTCTTCATATTGCGTCCTGACAGTGTCCTCTTGCTAGAATATAGGTTACGCATAAGGACTGTCATATATTGTGGTACACTCATTGTTTTAGAGTGAATCATAATTTCTCATGATCTACACAATCAAAGGTTTTGCAATAATCTATAAAACATTCAGTTATTTTCTTCTGCAGTTCCTTGGTGCACTTCATCTTTCAACTTATGTTTAAAATAAAATGTCTAGTGCCTTTTTCTTTTCTGAACACAGCTTCGATGACTAGCATTTCTTGCTCCATGTATAGTAAATGTCTTTGTTGTAAAATCTTGAACATTGCTTTGCTTGCATGGAAGCCCAGTGCAATATCCAACTGTTACTACAGTCCCTGGTATCCCCTTTCTTGCAAATTGATATATATATATTGAGCATTTCCAGACTGAGAGCCATGGTTTTGTTTTCCATATTTTCTTGCAAAGTTTTATTAGAATTTGGGTGGATTTCATCTCTATAACTTGAAATAGCTCTATTGGTATACCACCTATTTCTGGAGAGAAACCATACCAGTGAAATAAACTATGTCTGCACATGTATGCAGGTCTCTACCTCCTTGGTCATATTATTACAGAACTGTAGGATCTTTATTCCCAAATCAGTGAGGCATTAAAAAAAAAACAACTGGAAAAAATACTCAACAGAATAGGTTATTTTTTTGCTTACTGAAGAGATAATTTACATGCAAAGATGTAGAAATGTTAGCCCCAGTCATTAGTTATTTCTTTTTAAAATGATGATCTAATTTGGGATTTTAGTACTGGGAAATACTTGCTTGCACTTTTCCCTGACGGGGATATGTCTGAATAATTCTGATTCTATGGTCTATTTGCTGTCTCACTTATGTACCCTAGCATACCTCACGAAATATTAATTAGATTGCAAATAGACTACTTGATCATGACTTTTTCTCACAATCAGTGGCAGCAAAAGAACTCTTTCCAGAGTTTTACTGCATGACTAGGCTGCAGTTTATAATAATTTCCATACACAGTCCTGTACACTGAGGAACATTTGTATTTCCAGTGGTGCCCTGTTGAGAGAGATGTTCTTTTTAAAAAGCATCTCATGATTTCATATGCTTTTCATAGAATTTTAATCACAGGCAGCATACAGAAATCAGAATATATCTTCATCTATTTGCAACAACAGCCTACCATGATCTTCAGCCTAGTCTTGTAAGCAATGGGCCTTTGTGTTTTGTTTGTGTTGATTTTTCTGGCACCTGTTCTAGTTTTAACAGTAAGATGTGACATTATATATTTAAAACAAAGTATGGTTTTTCAATATGAGAGGCAAATTTAGGTGGTAGGACGGAGTACTTGGCCATTTATCCTAGGCCATTTCCACACTAGACTGTCATAGCACTATCATTCCACTTTCAACATCCTATGGAATCTTGGGGTTTAGGGGGGAGCTCGCCAGCCTCTCCCTAAACTGGAAATCCCAGGATCCCATAGGCTGTTGAAAGTGGAACGATAGTGCTATAACAGTGTAGTGTGGAAATGGCCCTAGTATTCTCTATTTTGACCAGAGATGAGTGAGGAACCAGGATTTGTTCACTCCAAGGTTTACCAGCCTTATCTCAGCTGACCATTCCTGGACTATGCACTACACAATTAAAGTGCTATGATTCCACTTCAGCTGCCATGGTTCCATCCAATGGAATCCTGGGGTTTTCAGTTTACAGAGAGACATTTATAATTTTCAGCCAGCCTTGCCCAATTACAAACTCCAGGTTTTCATAGGGTGCAGCCATGGCATTTAAAATAGAATTATAATACTATACACTAGGACCCCCGTATCCACGGATTCATTATCCACGGATTCAGTTATCCGTGGTTGGCTCCTGGCCATGCTGGGATTGGCCCGGGCTGGCAGCAGGAGGTGGCTTTCCGCCTGCTGGCAGCGGCCCTGGCCCTATCCCGGTGGCAGCGGGTGGAAAAAGAGCAAAGAACTCCAGATAGTGCTCCTCCCCACCTCCTGGTGTGGGGCCTGGGCCGATCAGGGCAGTGACGAGTGGAAAAAGAGTGGGGAGCACTGGATCATGCTCCTCCCCACTTCCTGCCATGGACCCAGGCCCAATCCAGCTCTTCTCGCTCTTTTTCCATCTGCCGCTGGCAGGATCAGGCTGGCCAGGGTCCAATCCCAGCAGCGGCAAGCAGAAAAAGAGCGGGCTGTGCTGGACGGTGCTTGTCCCTCCTCCTGCCATGGGGCCCGGGCCCAATTTGGCTCTCCTTACTCTTTTTCCATCTGCCACTGGTGGGATCAGGCTGGCCCTGGGCTCATCTGCGCCTCCTGCTGCCCACCTGGGGCCCAATTGTGATCGGGCCCTGGAGGGCGGCTGGGCATTTGCTACTATCTGCGGATTTCAGTATCTGCAGTGGGGCCTGGAACCAATCCCCCATGGATATGGGGCTCCTACTGTATTTGGGTAGTATTAAAGATTCCCAAGTAGTAAGTACAGTTAGCATTCTGAAACCCACACATTGACAGACAACTATAGAGACAACTGAAACAAATATAGATATTTCATATGCATGCACAACATTATTTAAACATTCTCAGAGCATGGAGCTAACATGCTACAAGTAATACTGTTAACTGTCAACAAGGGTACAAAGCTATTCCTTTAAGAAAGAGATGTAATGGCTGCCAAAATATTCCTCTTCTGGGTGCTGAGTAAAACATTTGCTTTTGTCCTTTGTTAGAACAGGGCATGATGGCAGCAGCCACATTCCATGGTGGAGAGATACAACTACTCTACCTTTAAAGAAACATCTTGTGTCATTCTGATCAGAATAGTGAGGGTAATAATGTTTGCAAATGTTCAAATGAGCAATGAAAAAGGGGTATCTCTAGTGTTGGGAAACCCTGATAAGGAGAGTGCTGGAAGGATGAGACCTATTCTTATGGAGATTTTTTGTGCAGAAAAATGAGCTTCCTGTAAAGGAAACATTATTTTCTGAGCCAAAAATAACATTTCTTTTCCACTTCAAAGTTCTAGGATGTATGTTTGTTCTCACCACCATTTGGGGAAAGTGGTGTAGGCCTAAGGGAAAAACAGTGCTTTTACCTAGGTAACTGAGGAGTCAATGATCAAAGTGGCATAGAAAATGCCAATTTCTATGCAGAAAGCACTGGGTTTTGGGGGGAAAATATGCATTGTCTCAAACTGTGAAAACTCCAGTTTTTTAGGACTTTCTTGAAGATAAAAGTAAAACGGAGAAAAAAATATATTCATTCTTGCCTGTGCCTACAAGAATGAAATTTAAAAAGATTTACATCAGCACGGGACTCTGCTTCTCTCTGCTTCTGTCCAGTTCAAAATGTTGCAGAGAGATGCATGAGAGGGCAGCCACACTTCCTGGTCAACTGGCTAAGCATTCACTACTGTATTCCAAAGCATAACTCTGAAGCACTACTGGACAGAATACAAGCAAGTGTAGGGGAAAAAGAACATGCACTCATCTGAGTGGTGCAGGAAACTTACTTAAAACTAAATAGATTAAAACACACCCAAATCACCTCACCTACTCAACATAAGAAGGCAACCCACTAAGAGAAACATACACACTTAGGTCAATAATGGCAACATAACAAGTTACTTAACAACAACGAACTTGGTTCTATTTGGTGACCATGTAACACATAAAACAGGGAGGTACCCCTTTTGTGTAAGTTATCAGTAACAAAGTCAAATACTTAGAAGATAATAACCTCCTCTCTGAATATACATTTGTTGATAGGTGAAGGTATTTAAGCAAAGCACAACACTTAAACTTTCTGTGTAAACACACAGAATTTGCAGTGGGGGGACAGAATCAAATAAAGGGAGGGAGCTCATTTTATAAAAGCAAATAAATGATAGGAAGAAGAAGAGTGCTAATGTGGAACTTGCTCAACTTGAGTTAGAATTAAAACAGTCAGTTTAAATGTCATTGTACGGTGTTTGAAAAATATAACCTATTTTCTTTTTAAATAATTATAAGGATTTTTTATTGTTATTTTTTAAAAAATAAGCACTATATACCTCTCCCCCACACGTGGGCCCTTTCCACACAGGGCAATTGAAATGGTGCAGAGCAACCTCCAACAAAGGTCTTCTGCACCGTAGAGTGGACTGGGGCGGACTACTTTTTGTAATTCCACACCTCAGTCCACTCCGAAGCAACCAGAACTGGTCGCGCAGCGTGCTTTTTAAAAACCTCTTTTTAGAGGTTTTTGAAAAGCACGGAGAGTGCGACTCCGTGTCGCTCTGTCGCTGCGCTCCGGTGCAGATTTGCAGGTGCGCACTAGTGCCACCATTTTGGAAAGACAGTGCTGTTACTTTAGTAATTGTATGGGCAATGATCATTCATTCATTCATTCATTCATCGTAAAGCACCAGACTCCCAATGCCATCTGCCCTGGGCATATGCAAACCAAGCAGGCAGACAATCATGAAAAAAAAAAAGGCATGAAATCTTTTCCCCTTAAATAGCTTAAACCTATCCCTCATTTCCCCTTCTCACAGAGGACTTTGACTAGTTGTGGGGTCTTGCTTAATTTAGAGGAAGAGTCAGTTCTCCTGCAGGAACGACACTTCTCAGGGACAGAAGGTTTATCCTGGATATGTACAATATATGTTCACAGGAGTACCTGACTTTTTTCCACTTGGAAAGTGAGTTATGTGTGAATGGCCTTTTAAAATTCTCTTATGTATATGCAGAGAGACATGGGGTGGAGAGACAACCATTTCACAAAATATCATTAAGAGGAAAAAAAATCCTCTTAATGAAGACACTAATGGTGGTAGCAGTAGCACACCTTCCCCTCAAAGTTTTTTGTTTGTTTGTTTGTTTGCTTTGCTTGTGCACATGTGTACATGTTTGCTTACAGCTGCTAATAACAACTGCAACATCTATATCGTCAGCCTGGTCACCATTTTGTATTATACTGGGACACTAGGACAGGAGGAGTAATTGCAACCATCACGAGAAGTGGTAGACTATTGGAGAAAAGCTCTGAAAAAATGGTATTTCATTCAAAGGGAGCATTGAGGAGACAGATCTCAGAAACATTCTCATAAAATTATCCTCTAACAAATATCACCTGAGCAATATGTGGCAATTCCTAAACCAATAAGGTGTTTTACATTGGAGCAAAAAAATTACATCTCAGTTTTTAGCAGTAAATCAACTACAGGTTGTTCATTTTCTTGAGAATAAAGAGTTAATACAGTCTACTCTAAAACATGTGCCAGCAATTGTCATGGCCTAGTATGATGAATGCCAACAAGGCAAGTGTAAAATCAGCATACAAATCCATTATATTTTCCATTTATATTCTGAAGAGACCAAACATGTTAAGGCAAAGGAACTCTATTGAAACTTGGACCTTAAGAATAGGGAGAATTCAGAGTCTGTCTCAGCTACACCCACCCCAAATGCCAATGGTGTCATGGTCAATACTAAAAGAATGGAATACATAATTACAGAATGAAAAGGCATTTTGTGATGGTCAGGGTTGTAATGATATAGCAGAACCCAAAGTGAGGAGGACTTTTCCACAAGCGCAAGTGATACTGTCACTAATTTCTTAATTGATTGGAAAGTGTAAGGTCAGGCTGCAAAAGATGTTTGCCTTCTCTAATTGTTAAAGCTATTTAGAGTTTATTTTAAAAGTCTATCTTCAGGGTGTTTTCAGGAAAGAGTGGTGAAATGAAAGATTTCCACCTTTTTTTTGCATTTGCCACCTTGCAGACAGCAATAAAATAGAACAGTGACAACCTAGATACACCCACACAGAGCAAAAGGCAGTTGTAAACCACCACTGGTAGTTATAAACATGTAATTTTGTAGAAAGTTTTTAACTCTGATTAAAAAATGCTTTAACCTACATAAGCACTCTTTGTTGCAGAGTTTTTGAAGATTGTTCTGGCAATTACCAAAAAACTTAAAGAAAGACATGCTTTTTTGTTGAGCTGAACAGCATAATGAATCTTTATAGCTTGGCTCCATAATGAATTTAAATAAGCAGAAAGATGGAGAACACAGAAAAGCCGAAGTATAAAATTTCTCCCTCTTTGAAAACAATGCAAAAAAAAAAAAAAAAAAAGAGCTTTCTATAACTTGGTAAATCTCTGTAAGTTGATTCCCTTACGGATGTAAGTGAATGGAATGGCTGACAACATGAAGAATTAGAGTGGAGTTTCCAAAATGTAAAACTTTATTTCTAAGGAAATCATCCAAACTGCCCTTCACAGCTATAGAAGTTAATTTTGAATTGTGTAGGCAATGTGAACAATATCCTTTGATGCATTTACCAGATCTCAGCGGGACTGAAAATATGAATAGAAATACATCTGTACTATCATCACACTTTGTTATAGCTTGAAAACCGTGCTGTCCTTAACAAATCCATATGTATTATTCCAGATATGCTAAGGAAGCCCACACCTTTTGATGTCCCATGACCTGATGACTTACTCTTTTGACACTTCCAAATTAAGGACAAGTTCCATTCCATTAGTTCAAGGGGGTTCCTCTCTTTCATCAGTTCTTCTTGCCTACGGAGGCTCACTTGGAACCACTTCCACATGCACGCTGCTTACAAACCAAGCTGAGAGACGGGGAAAGAGGGCTAAGGCAGCTGAGAGATTTTGCAAGCAGCGAGTGTGTGATTGGTTCCAAACGAGACTCTGGAAGTCCTTCATGCTCCCTACAGAACACTATATGGGTTCCGTCTTTCAACCAGTTCCATTTTCTGACATTGCTTCAGTCCCTAACCTGTCAGATAAATGGAAGAGGCCTGTACTTATAAGGAGAGATCAAAGAGAGAACCTATTCCCCTGCTAAATCTAGTAATATGGCAATGTCACAAACCCAATGATAGTCCCCTCCTCTCAAAACCGGACTGTCTCCACGAATTTTTTAGGCCTTCATAGTTGTATTCCTCCTTAAGTGGATCAGCCTCTACAATCTGATACCATAAATTATAGTACTAAATGCATCCTTCTGGGGATTATGCTTTGGGTTCAGTTGAAAACCTCTAAGTGCTGAATGCTGTAGTAGTCCAATTGGCTAATTGCAAGAGTCCCTATCTGTGAAATAAAAGGTTAAATATTACTTGAATAAGCCAAGCGCATCTTGTGAAAGGTTTGAAAAGGAATGCTTTGACTTTTGGATGGAAACCCCTTAGAGACAAGCAGTCTCTTCCTTTATTAATGCTGCAGGTGGATTTAATTAAAGCATCACAGAGATTTACCCCAGAATTGAAAAGAATGTTTTCCAAACGTCTGTGATGGTCAATTTATCCGGATTTATTTGTGGAATTTATTACTGGCTGTACAAAATGAGCAGAAGAATCTACTCTCCTCTGTCAGAAAGCGATCCAGGTGTTTGGGTGACAGAGACTGTTTTGACAGCCTCTCTGGAACAGGTGGAGAAAGTCCTCCACATTGAGCACGTGTTGTGGCAGCTGACATAGGGGCTGGGAAGAGAGTATGAAAGTATGTCTTCCCAATCTCTGTATATTTGAGGATTGGAGAGGGGAGTAGTTGGTATCGGTCTGACTGGTTGTTTATAAGCTGTGTAAATTTTCTTCTGATCGACCAGCGCTCTCTCTCTCTCTCTCTCTCTTTCTGGATTTACTGTGAACTCAGCCTGCAGAACTCAAGCTGCAGAATGACTAAGACAAACTTTGCTCCAAAGTTTAATCTGATAGCAGGTTAATTAGGCATCTGTAAGCCTTGGCTGGCTAATCACACCAGGACAACGATAAGGATACCAGTTAAGTAAAAACTTTCACCTTGGACCAGCATGGTATAGTGGTTTGTGCATTGGACAAGGACCCTGGAGAACATTGCTCAGCTATGGGAAGCCACTGGGTGACCTTGGGCAAGTCACACTTTCTCAGTCTCAGAGGAAGGCAAA
Source organism: Cyclura pinguis (assembly GCA_030412105.1). Classification (NCBI taxonomy): domain Eukaryota; kingdom Metazoa; phylum Chordata; class Lepidosauria; order Squamata; family Iguanidae; genus Cyclura; species Cyclura pinguis. The sequence continues at coordinate 294,103,349 of CM059599.1, read as the reverse complement.
GGCAAACACCCTCTGAAGAAAATCTTGCCCAGAAAACCCTGTGATAGGTTTGCCTTAGGGTTGCCATAAATTGGAGATGACTTGAAGGCACATAACAAAAACAAAGGAACTTCATCAAAGCAAGAACAAGCAGAAACTAATATTTCTTGTTCTAACATCCTGTCAGTAGTGTAGAAGAAGGGATAAAGGGTTGAAGAGTCTTTTGAAACAAAGAGGCCATTTCCGCACTACATTCTTATAGTGCTATGATCCCACTTTCAGCCTCCTGTGGAATTCTGAGGTTTGTAGTTTCCTGAGGCCAAAGAGCTCTCTGGCTGAGAAGTCTAAATGCCCCTCCCTAAACTGCAAACCCCAGCATTCCCTAGGATGTTGAAAGTGGAATAATAGCGCTATAAAAGTGTAGTGCGGGAATGGCCAGAGACTAAGGGCCCTATCACACAACATCTTTTTAGCGTTATTGTTCCACTTTAACTGCTATGGTTCCACCCTGGAATCCTGGGAATGGAAGTTTAGGGAGAGACATTTAGAATTATCATCTGGAAAGGTCTTAGGCCTCAGCAAACTACAAAACCCAGAATTCCACAGAATGTTGCCATGGCAGTTAAAGTGGTATACTATCACTAATATAGTATAGTGCAGAGCTTTCCAAACTTTTCATGTTGGTGACACACTTTTTAGACATGTGTCATTTCACAACACAGTAATTCAGTAAGTGGAGACAGCCTCTCCACCCGAGCCTGGCCCATCACTGTCCTTGCCAGGCCCAGCGTGGTGGAAGTGGCGGGAGGAGAGGCAGCCCCTCCACCCAGGCCTGGCTCGGTGCCACCCTCACTGGGATCTTCCTTAGCCTGGGGCAGCAGAAGAGGCAGCCCCTCCGTCCATTAAGCTCATGTGACACACCTATACACTGCAGCTGACAGATTAACATGTCATGGCACACAGTTTGGAAAGCTCTGGTATAGTGTGATAGGGTCCTAAGAACACAGGCTTAAGTGTTGGATTGCTAAGGGCCTACTGCATCAACATTAGACTGGCTGAAGTTGTGGTACATCTAACCCCCCCCGAACTAGGATTACCCACACGCTGATCTAACTTTGTGCCAGCGTTGTATCCCAGGAAGGAGAAGACGTGAACTCAGTGTAACATAGTTCATCCATTACCACCTCCTGTCTCTACCAGTTTTCTGCTTTTTTACCAGCAGATCTTAGGCAAAAGAGTAGTTCTGAGATCAGTCAGCAGAAGAGAGTTTTGTTGGCAGAAGATCATTTCTGCTAGCAGAAGCAGCTTGCACCTAATCCTAAACCTCTGCAGCTAGTGCATCTTTGAATTAGGATTGTGTTGCCTGTGTGTAACAGTGTGGATAAAGTGAGTGGGCTTGAGATCAGAAGATATAATAAGATCTACTTGGGAAGAATTTGATGGCTGGCTTTGCTGCTGCTGCTGCTGCAGTAACAGGATACATCAAAATGCTGATACTCGTGGCTGGTGTTATGTGTGTATAATAGTCATTCTCCAAAAGGCATGATATATAACTTTTAAAGCATAAACTATTAAAAAAACCGCAACTTTTCATGTCAGGGAAACTCTTGTTTCTATTTTACCTGAGGTTATTTTACACTGCATGATTATCATATTATGATTCCACTTTAACTGCCATGGCTTCATCTTACAGAGTTTTGGGATCATAGTTTGGTGTGGCACTAGAGCTCTCTGGCTGAAAAATCTAAATATCTCTTCATAAAGTAGAAATCCCTGCATTCCATAGGGTATTGCTATGTCAGTTAAAATGGAATCATAGCACTATCAGTGAGTATTGTGGAAGGGCCCTAGCTGTTCATAATTAGAATGTGGAGCAATAAGTAAGGAATATGCAATACAGCCCTATGCATTTCAACTCACAAGTAAGGCCATTTCTACATGAGCCTGTTATACCACGATGATTCCACTTTGAACCTCCTATGGAATCCTGGGGTTTGCAGTTTTGGGAGGGGCCTGCATTTTACTGTCAAAAAAATTTAGCTGGTTATTACTCCTAAGACCTGAAGAACAGTTTAAAAATCTTTTAAATATTTTCTATTTCTTTCTTCTTTTTTTTTTTAAGACTTGTTAACATGACAAAATTGGAAAGTGTGGGCCTAATTTATTGATTAATTTCTTGTGTAAAAATACAGTGTTGATGACTCTAGTCTTATTTGTTGTTCACAGCAAGATCCTAAATTACAAGGAAATATTCTCATTCCAAAAGATAGTTTAAGATTGTGGCTTAAGTGATTATAGGAATTGAGCATTTATCAGGAGAAAGAAAAGCCAACTGTCCCAATATTTAGCAACACTAAAAATGAATGTGATCAAAATATATTATGTACTTTAAATGTATAAATCTGAAGAGCTTTAATCAAGTACAAAGGCACTTTTTGCAGTTACTAATTCAAATATGCAAATTTTAATTTAGTTCTAAAAGTTATTATAGTGGGGAATATTGATTATTCATGTGTAGTAGTGGTTTTACGTTAATTTCCAGCCTCAGTTCCAGAGCATGCCACAACTCTATCTGGTTATATTAGTAGAAGACTAATTTCCAATGAAGTTTTGAGGATGAAAATTAAAAGCTATTCATTTTCCAGACGCAGTGGCATATTTATACTATTTTCCACAGCATGACAGCAAGTGGAATGCATGAAAACACTATGAGAGGAAAAAGATCATATTGATACGTTTGCCTCCCTATTACTCTTACAAAAACAATGTAGAGATAAAAGGCAAATTCCTTTCTAGACCTTTGTCTCTCAATTCAGAGGCAATATGTGGAATGGCCTTGCTTAAAATTTTAGTGGGGCAGCCAGGGTTGAACCTCAGGGCCTATATCCAGGGCTCAAATAACCACCCAAAGTAGAAGCTCATGGGGTTGTACCAAAAAGGTTTGGATAAAAGCTTGTTTTATTGTCATTTTGCATCAGAAGAGCAGAAGCAAACTCTATGTTTATAAAACTCCCTTGTTGCAACAGCTTTATTGGCAGCTGGTCCATTTTGGGACACAATTCAAAGTGTTGGTTATGACCTATAAAGCCCTGTACATCTTGAGTCTAAGTTATTCAAAGAACAGCGTTCTTCCATATGAGCCTACATGTGTTCTGAAAGCTTCTGGGGGGGCTCTTCTCTCTGTCCTAGTACCTTCACAGGTAAAACTGGTGGGATGGGACCTTCTCAGTGACAGCTTGCAGAATCTGGAAGTCCCTTACTACTAAGGCTAGAGATGGCTCCCTCCTTGCTCTCCTTCTGTTGGCAAGTAAAGACTTTTCTTTGTTTCAGCAGGCCTTCAAAGATTGATTACTCCTGGAAAAAAGACCTTTAAGAATGTGTTTCATTGTGTGTATTTTTTTTTCTCTTTTACTTGGCATGCTTTTAATTCTACTGATAGCATAATTGGCTGGAATCCTGCTTCCTTTAAGTGTGGATGGGGGGTGGGTGGGCCTAGATTCACTGTGTAACACGATAACTATTTTTTTTATGCATATGTATCTCCTATATAGGATTCTGTATTGTTACCCTGATTTCTGGGGTCCCTTGGGGGAAACCTCAAGGTGCTCCACGTGATGGGGAATGGAAACTAACCAGAGCACAAGCAATAGGAATGCAAGAGGCAGGGTAACCTAGCGGGGTCTTTTTACCCAGTGTTTACGGGGTCAGGCCAAGCCAAAAACCACACCAAATTGCCAAATAATGGATTTTATTGAATGCAAGTCTCACGCACCAATGCAATCACACACACACTCACCCAAGAGCTATTAAGAAATAAAAGAGAGGAAATTGGACAAGGGAGTTTTGAGGGGGGTGTTGTTGGGATAATACTGCACCTTGTCCTGAAGTCCTGGGTCTGAGAAGGCAGCAAAGAAGTGCGGCCCAGCACAGAGAGGGCTGAGGGGATCACTCAATGGATGGAGCAACGGTCTGCTGGGAGTGATCCAAAGAACTGCGCAAAAACTGGGACTATTTGTAGGGGAAAGAATACCTGGAGGACTAATCCTTTCCTGGGGAGAACAATGGGTGCTGGAGCAATAACAAAGCTCCACCATGGTAATTTCCTTTGCGTGATGAGATTGCAAGGTGTTGCCAAAGTCTCAGGATCTTTGGCTGTGTTTTGTGGTGTGACTTCATGTAAATGGTCCTTGCCCGATGGAATATTTGCTCAACTTCGGGCAGACACGCTAATCCCCTCAAGTCGGCTTCCAGGGGCTGTGGATCCTTTGTTTATTGTGGGTTTACACATCTGGAGGTCTCTTAGGGCTACGTGACTGGGGATTTTACTGGCCTGACCTGGTTTTCAGTCTTTTGACCTTTGCTGCCTACGTGCCCCTTCAGGGGACCTCTCTGGCACACAGAATCATATTTTAATATTAAAATTGTAGACCCCGGGATAGGGTTTCTCCACCGGAGTAACAGTATATTATAATTTAACTTTGTATGCTGTCCACTTTTAGCTGTACCTCTTTTAATTTTTGTAAACTACCTTGAGTGCCAGCCCTGGGGGAAAAGATGGGATATAAAATAAAGAAATAATTACTGTAATCATCATTGAGATGAATTGAGATTAACATGTACATACTCAAAGTATTTCTTTGCTTATCATTGTCAGCAAACTGTTTTGTGTTGGTGGATTTATTTTCTGTTCTTTTTTTCTTTCCTTCCTTCCTTCTTTTTCCCTCTAAGATACAAGGAACATAGAAACTGTTGCAAATCATGGAATGTTGTGGGAACTGAGAGGGAAGTGTCTATTTTGTGCTTTCCAACTGAAAACCGACACTTGATCACATAAAATACATGGAGGGGACCTAATATGGCCAAGGAAGTGTGATAATCTAGCTCATTAGAGTCTCCTGGTTCTTTTACCTCTGTCCCAAGCAGTACTCTCGCGTGGAGAAGGGGTGACAGAGTGATCATAGAAACTAGGGAACTATACAACACTCAGCTCTATAGTTTTCCTCTCTTCCTTCTTGTTGTTGTTCCTACAGACCACAAAGCAGCTTTTAAGTGGTATACAACTCCCCTCCCAACTGTGAAAATGTTAACATCTGGTATGGCCATTTTCTTCTCTCAAGTCTACATAGCTGCAAAGGGGCAAGAAACATGTGGTTGATTCAAGTCTTTAGACTACAGGAAGCTCTCTTGTGCTGTCTAAAAGTCAATTAAACCTTGAGTACAAATTTTCTGAGGCTTCTGTAACTGAATAGTTTCCTCAGGTTACAGCATTTTGATTTCAGGACTGTTCTGAGCAAAAACAAGCATTTGTGGCACAAGCTCAACCCAAGAAACAATCATTTCTCTAGTTCACAGGCCAACAGGAGCAAGAAAAACTTGGCTCAGTCAAATCACATCTGTTTTTGATTTTTGTTTCTTCTGCTGAATTTGAGCTCAATTTGCAAATAACTACCCGCCAATGCTTACGAACAATAACAGCTATGCTTCACATCTCTCCTTGGGGGACATACCATCCTGAGGCTTCAAATACAGAAGATTACTAAAAAGGCTGATTTGAGTTTTCCTGCTAATAGGACATGTACTTAAGATAGTCTTCACAGTACTTGGGAGGGATTTTTTCCCCCTGATGGAATAGGATACATTCCTAAATATAAAGTGGTATTTGCATATAAAGCAAACAATCTTCTTAAAGTATGTGAATCACTTAAGGCAAAATGTTTTCTTGTCTTGTTCAAAAATAAAAGGGGCTGTCATGGGCTGTATAATTTTTTCAATCTAAGTGTTATTTCAACATGTTATATAATAATAATTTTTTATTTATTACCCACCTCTCCTTAAGCTCAAAGTGGGGTACAACATAGATACAATTAAAAACAAATTATGACTAAAATACCCTAAAACACAAAACCATTTAAATACCAATATATCTTAATTAAATATATCATAATTAAAAGTACAATTAAAATGACACTTAAAAGCACAGTTAAAAGTATACTTAAAAATAGACTGGATAGGCTGCCAGAAGTGATAGGTGTGATAACTGAAGCCCCTGTCAGAGCTGCAGATGACGAACAGCAGCTGTTGGTCCCTGTTGCTCAGGGTGGAGATGACGAGCAGCAGCTGTTGGTCCCTGTGGCTCTGGCTGGACATGAGTCCTGTAGCTCAAGAGCTCCCCCTGCTGCCATGGACCAAGCAGGCTTGGACGTTCCTCTGCCTGCTCCTTTAGGGCAACAGGGATCCGATTCTGAAGATGCTTTGGAGCCTGTGCCAATCAGCCCACAAACAAGGCGGAGACTCAAGAGAGCTGAGCAAAGGGAAGCTTCCTTGATTAAGTTCAAGAAGCAGTGACTAGCCACACCTGTGTCTTGGGCTGTATAACTGCCTGCCTGGAAGCTTTCCTTTGCTTGTGGCAAACTTTCTATAAGTCCTCTCCTTGCCTGTTCCTTGCTTCCAGCATCTGGCTCTTGATACCTTGGATTGATCTCTTGGCTCCAGACCCCTGGCTTTTGGAACTCTGACTACGGCTTTTGCTTGTTGGTCTGGCTTAGGTAAATGGACTTCCCTTGAGTAAGTGCTTCCTTGACTCCTCCCGGTAGGACTCTGCTAGCTCTCCCACTCCCTTTTCCAAGCTGTCTTGCCGCCTGGGTCTCTGACCCTGGTCTTTAGCACTTTTTTGAATTCGGACAGCATATTTTGCTGTGAAGTCTCTTGCAGCAGGTCATTCATCTAGGGGCGGCTGACAAGAAGGTCCTAATAAACATCAAATATATGAAAATGAAAGAATTGATAAATGAGAACAACAGCAACAATGCAAAAACCAGTATAGGGGACAAACTATAAATTTAAGAAAACAATTAAAAATCAGCCTAAAGTCTAATAATAACAATAATAATAATAAAAGAATTAACACTTAAAATGTGAGAGACATCCTAGTGTAGTGGCCCTGGGTTTGATTCCCAGCTTGGTCATCAAAACCCACTAGGTGACCTTGGTCACATCACACATTCTCAGTCTAAGGCCATTTCTGCACTAGGCTGTTGTAGCGCTATGATTCCACTTTCAACATCCTATGGAATCCTTCGGTTTGTAGTTTCGGGAGGGGCCACTGAAACTGCAAACCCTAGGATTTCATAGGATGTTGAAAGTGGAATCATAGCGCTATAACAATCTAGTGCGGAAATCGCCTAAGAAAGCCCCATGATAGGTTCACCTTAGGGTCTCTGTAAGTCAGAAATAACTTGAAGGCACACAACAGTAGCTCTTAAAACATGTTAAAGCATGTATGTAATCCATTAAAATTTCAAGAAAAAAGCCATGTAAAAATAAATGTTTTGAAATCCCTTTGAAAGGCCTGTAACATTGAGCTCATTATGAAGAGAGTTCCACCTTCTGCAGGTCAACACTCACACAAAGAAGAAAACCCTTTGTTTCTTATATTCTGGGAACTGAATCATTCAGATTCACAAGAGAATGAGCACAGCATCCTGGGTGGTGTTTAATGCCTGGGCAGGGTTGTATGGATATATCACCTGTATGGGTGTGTTAATCTAATTTGAAATGACAGTGCTGGATCAAAAAATAGGTCTCTACTAATAGATGGAATGAGAGAATCCTGTGGGAATGGACTGATTCCATCCTTCCTCTCATAGCCTACCACACAGTTCCATGTTCTGCTATGACTGCCAGTGCCCTACTGTTTTTAGCCCATGCATGTCAAGGTTAATCCTTTCTCTCTGTGCCATTTTCCTGCTGCGCATCCTCACTGAGGTTAAAATTCGTAGCAAATAGTGTAATTAGGGAGAAACAATAGGTTAGTGTGAGGGGGAATTTTAGTGGGAAAGTTTCAGGAAGAGGTTTGTTATAAAAACTCCCCTGTGCTGTGGTGTCAGTAAAGAAAATAGAAACAAATAACATATTTGATATGACACTTGGATTGAAAATTCACTCTCTCTATATAAGGACTGGGGTCTACAGGGGGGAACCGTTCTGTTTCCCACCAGTGAGGGCCATATGATGTGGGAGGAATAGGAGAAGAACCTCTTGGATGCTACACTCCAGTGGGGGAGGAACCTCTCCTTGGTGGTCCAACTGGAGCCAATATTTTGCCTCCAAGTTAAAACATGCCTTTTTATTAAAGCCTTTTGTGCTGAACTAACAGTCTGTCCTACACATTCATGGGTTTCACCTTTGTGGATTTGATTAGTCACAGATTATTTGCTGTCACCTCTGCTGCCTCCCTGTGCCACTTTTAATAGGGACTTCAAGCCTCGCTTGTAAGTCCCTATCAAAAATGATGTGGGACAGCAGTGGAGGTGGCAGTAAGCCCTACCAGTCACCACTTCTACCTTGTGAAGGAACCCTGATGCCTCAAAAGAAGACATGGTGCGTTGAATATAGTGATCATACTTTTTTGTGTGTTAAATACGGTTTTTTGAGGACTAGAGTTATTCATGATTTTTCTACTTTCACCGGGGTACTGTGCCCCTAACTCTAGTGAATGTGGAGGGATGACTGTATTTTAAATAGACTTGTCCGTGGTTTTTAATTGTTGCAGCCTTTTAAGATGTTTTAACTTCTCATCATGTCTAATATGATTTTACCCTGTTTAAACTGTTTTATTGTTTTAATCTGGAATGGTTTAAATTTATTTATTGTTTTATCTACATGCCACTGGAAATCTCATAATAAAGGGAGGCATGAAATTTTAATACCCGCCTTAGCAAATTTTATGGAAATGTCAAAACAACAAATGGAATGGGAGATTGACAAAATTTTTAGAGTTGGATCCTTCATAATACAAGGAAGGGACTTCCCTAGAGACACAGTGATCACCTTTGTGAAGAAATCTACTAGAGACAACATAATTCAACAGAACATGAGGAAAACTTTTAAAATAGAAGATAATAAACTTCTACTTTATAAGGATGTTCCAGTGAGAATCCTCCGAAAAAGAAGGGACTACAATTTTCTGACTGTCCAGCTGAGAAGAGGAGGAATTTCCTACACGTGGGCTAGACTGGAAGGATTATCTTTTTGCTTCAGAAACCAAACTTACAATATCAATTCTGTTCAGGAAGCAAAAGAATTTTTGAAAAGATTTGAAAAAAGCTTTCAAGAATATAGAAGTTCCAAAAGCTCTACAAAAAGAACAGAAAAAGAAAGCCAAGAAGGAGATCTAGAAGAAGAAGGAGAGATTTTTGTCACCTCCTTCAGAAGAAGATGGAAAAGAAACAGACGTAGAGGAAGATCATAATATAGAGGAGGAAGCTAAATTACTGGGACAAGAGAAGCAGAAAGAGGATAGACAACAAGAGAGTGTGGAGAGTGAAGCTATACTATGAGAAAAGAAGTAATACTACTAAGGTTAAAGAAATATAAATAGGATTTTCAAATTTCTCATTTTCCTATCTTGGAATATTAAGGGCATAAGCACTCTGGAGAAGAGGAGGAAAATATTTCATTATCTGGGCAAAGATAGATATGATGTAATATGTTTGCAATAAATCAGAATTAAAAAAGGAAAAGTGAATTTGATACAGAATAAAAGATTTGGAAAGGAATTTATATCAGCTTCAGAGGAAAAAAAGAAAGGTGTTGTAATATATGTTAATGACCATACGAATGCGCGAGAGATATTTAATGATGAAGATGGCCACTATATAGGATTGGAAATGGACTGGCAGAATCAAAAAGTACTTTTGGTAGGTTTTTACAGCCCACACAATGGTAAAGATAAATTTTATAAATAGTTGGAAGCCCAAATATTAGAGCATGACTGTGATCAAATAATTCTTATGGGAGACTGGAATGGGGTGATGGACCCACTCCTAGACAGGAAATCAGATAAGGCAATTAAGAAAAATCAAGGCAAGCTACCCATTTCATTCAGTGAAATGTTGAAATCTATAGCGGCTATAGATATTTGGCATTATCTCTATAGGAATTTACTTTTTTCTCAGAAAGACATACTTCATTCTCAAAACTTGACATGTTCTTTGGTTCGAAATCTTTATGTAAACTGATCACCAAAATGGAGGTGTTTCCGAAAACTTTGTCAGACCATCATCCTATTTTGTTATCTCTCAAGAAATCTAAACAAGATTTCGGTTGGTGCTTGAATGAAAGGCTCCTTCAAGATGAAAAGATAGTCATCAAAACTAAAGAGACACTATGCTTATACTTTGCAGAAAATCAACAAGGAGGAACCGGCATTGAAACCATTTGGGACACAGGAAAGGCAGTAATGCGTGGGTTCTTCATATAACAAAATGCTATTTTGAATAGAAGAAGGAAAGAGAAAATTCAGAAAATTAATGATCTAATTAGGAAAAAGGAGGAAGAACTTAAAGAAAAACCATCAGATAAGGCCACTCTGAAAGAGATAACTGCATTACAAAAACAATTAGAACTTGACTTGACAATGGAAATAAGCAAAAAACTGCTGTCCTGGAAACAGAATCATTTTGAATGGTCTAATAAACCAGGGAAGTAGCTAGCACGCCATTTGAGAAACAAGAAACAAAAATCGTCCATTCTCAAAATCACAGATGGTGGAAAGACATATACAGAATCTGGGAAAATAAAAAAAATTGTCAAATGTTATTCAAAATTGTTAAAAGAGAAACCGTCTCTGAAATTTTATCAGAACTAAAAATTGAGGAACTCTAGGAACGACATAGAGAAACTCAACCATTCGATCTCGGTGGCAGAAATTGTTGAAGCAATTTGTTTAACTAAAAAGAATAAAACCCCCTGGTCCAGATGGTCTTTCAGCAATGTATTATAAAGTCCTTCAAGATGATTTTGCCATTTCAAGTGACTATGAACGCAGAGTTTGAGGGGAAGATATCCAAATCCTGGGGAGAAGCTTATATAACTTTGATTCTGAAAGAAGATCGAGATCTCCTTTTTCCTAAGAACTATCAACCAATATCCCTACTGAATGTGGATTACAAAATATTCACATCAATATTAGCAAGAAGATTAAAGAACATATTGAAAGATGTAATAGAAGAAGAACAGGCCAGGTTCTTGCCTAACAGACACCTCAAAGACAATATGAGATGCATCCTGGATGTGATTGAGTATTTTGAACATCAACCAGGAAGGAAATTAGTGCTTCTATTCCTAGATATTGAGAAAGCGTTTGACAGTTTAAGTTGGGATTTTAAGCATGAAGTTATATCTAAATTTCAAGTTGAAGATAAATTTTTGAATAGTATAGAAACAAAAAGAAATAGAAAATAGAATATAGAAATCAAACCACTCAAATAATTGTGAATGGAGAGAAATCTGAAAGAATAGAATTCTTAGAGGGACAAGGCAAGGATGCCCCCTCTCCCCTTTATTATTTATATTAAGTATTGAAATCTTGATCAAGTGTATAAACCTGGATAATTCAATTCAAAGAGCTAAAGTAAGAGGCCATGAATTCAAAATATATGCCTTCGCAGATGATATAGTGGTTACATTAGAAGATCCAGTGAGAGGAATTAAAAATTTAAAGAAGATATTTGAGAAATTTGAGGAAGCCTCCAAGCTGAAAGTAAATGAATATAAATCTAATATTTTGACAAAGAGTATAAGCAAAGACAAAGAAAAAAACTTGGGTGCCTATATAGGTTTCATAATGCACTCTAAAATAAGATACTTGGGAATACATCTAACAAAGAAAAACTCTGATCTGTTTAAAAACAATTACGAGTCGATCTGGAAGGAAATCAATAAGGATCTCCAGACTTTGAAAAAACTGAAAATATCTCTCCTTGGGCATATATCATCAGTAAAAATGACAGTGCTGCCAAAGTTGTTATTTTTGTTTCAAACCATTCCTATAATCAGTAATGAGTGTGTTTTTAAAAAATGGCAAAGAGATATCTCACGTTTTATATGGAATGGCAGGAAACCAAGAATTAAACATAAAATGTTATGTGATGCCAAAGAGAGAGGTGGATTATCACTCCCCAGTTTGAGACTCTATTTTCACGCATGCTGTTTAGAATGGTTTCGAGAAAGGGCAAGACTATCGCATAGTAGACTCCTGGCTTTAGAAGGTATCGACTTAGCTTTTGGCTGGCACACCTATATTGGATACAATAAAGATATAGTTCATAGTGACCTCTATGGCTTTCACCACAAGAAGCCTTTTATAAAAGAGAAAATATTTTACAAGATAGATGGATAACATATAAGGATTTAATAAAAACTCATGGTGACTCTGTTATAATAAAATCACAGGAAGAATTAAGAAAAGAGGGTATCAACTGTCATTGGCTATTATACAGACAACTGAATGAGAAGTTTAAAATGGAGTTGAAAATAAATGGTTTTCAAATGGAAAAACAGCCTTCGACAAGATAATTTTTGAGAAGGAATCCCAGATAACATCTGAAATATATAAAATTTTGTTAAGATGGGACACTGAAGAGGAGGTTGTTAAAGAGCCAATGATATGCTGGGCTCAAAATTTGGGCCACTCAATTGACTTAGCGAACTGGGACAAGGAAGAGAAGACTAAAATTTACAGCTTGTCAGAATTTAAAAGAAAATATTTATAAAATGCATCTACGGTGGTACCTCACTCCTGAGAGACTGGCAAAGATATATAGTTGTAGTGATAAATGTTGGAAGTGCAGAAGTGAGAAGGGCACTTTCTACCACATGTGGTGGACATGGTCAAAAGCTAGGAAGTATTGGAAACAAATACATTTGAAGGTTGAAAAAATTCTGGGTATAAATTTTCACATGTCACCACAAACGTATCTACTGGGTATGCCAGAAGACGAATTAGAAAAGAAACATGATGAAATATTATTCTATATGACAGTTGCTGCAAGGATTAATTATGCTAAAAATTGGAAAAAATCCGACATACCAAATGTAGAAGATTGGGAAATAAAATTATTTGATATGGCGCTTATAGATAAGAAGATGACGTTAATAACAGGGATCCCTCTAGGAAAGTTTGTTAAGAAATGGGATCCAGTTATAAAATTCTTTAAAAGCAAATGGGGAGACTTGATGATAGAGAGCTTTGTGGATTGTAGAGAGAGATATGGCTGAATTTATTCTAACTATCTGTAATATAAAACTATTTCTATATAGTAACAATGTTAAGACTTAATATTACAAAAGAGGTAATATCAGTAGAGTCCTGATGTATTTAAGAGAAGGAAATAGATCCTTATTTATCTGGTTAACTTATTATCCTAAGGACATCCTAGTCAGGAAGCCAGAGAGGAAGAGGAATGATTGGAACCGGTGAGGAAGTATGAATGTGCGTAGGTATGTCTTAAGATATGTAAAATTAATATATAGTATATTATATATATCATTCAATACTATTATATTCCTATGATTATATTCTATCATTTTTAGGCTTCGTTTCTAGAGATCTTTCCTAATCAAGTATGTATTTTTTCTTTCTTATCTATTTTATTTTTCTACAAAAAAAAGGAGGCATACTGCTATCTTAATAAATAAGATATTCTGATATTCTGTCCACCCTGGAATATGTCTGTCTTTCTTTTTTGTCAGCCACTCCTCCTCCTTCTGTATATCCCATCCTTTTCCCAGTTCAGGATTCAAGATGGATCAAAACAGATAAAAACCATATTGTTAAAATTCACATAATGCCAAATTAAAAGAGGATCACACTATCAAAACATTAAAACCAGTTAAAAACATAGTCCGTTAAAAAAAAAAACTTAGCTTTTAAGACTACAACTTCAAAACAACTGTATGATCTCAGAAGTTTTTACCGGGTGAATCTACACTACATATTATAATACTTTGATAACACTCTAACTACCATGGCTTGGATTTGTAGTTTATGAGGTACTTAGAGTTTTCTAGTAATATTCTCCCTTGATCTATATATTAAAGCTGTCTGGCAGGGAATTGTAAGCTGGAGCCATGGCTGTCCGAGAAGTACCAAAGTGCATAATTGTTCACTGTGGATACATCCTTGAAATTCCTTAAAGATCTTTATGATGAGTTATCCAGTTATTTCCTGCAAATACAAACTGGATTTGTGTCCCCCTTCCAAAAATAGACAGTTAAAGATGGGAGTGAATGGAACACATGAGCAACGCCAGAAAGTTTTCAGTGCTGAGTTCTTAATAATGGTACAGTAAGCAGTGTGTCTAGGTACCCACATGTTTGAATGCAGCAAATTTTGTGATTTCTGTTCCCTGAAGTGAAAATTGCATATTCACAGTTATGGGTAAGAGTCCCAAACAAATCACCAGATTTCTGAACAGTTGTTAAAGATCTGTAAAAGTAAGAAATGAAGTGGTAATTTATTCTACTACAAGTGGTACAATTAGACAATTGCACAGAAATAATGCAAAAAGGAAGCTTCAAAGACTACAGATGTAGTTTGTTGCTCTCATAGTTAGAATTGTTACAACCAATTTTTCATGTTCTTGTTTCTAGAACAGTTACTTTTGTGGCTTTTTACAAAGACCTGTGAATGCTGCAAACCTCTGGTCTGTAGAACAAAACAAATTTTCTTTCTTTCTGTCTTCTCATCAATCAGTTCCCCCAATGGAACTCTAAGCAAAGTACAAACCAGAATTTGAATCATGTGATATTCCTTCTCCATTGTTTATTGTGTCCACACACACACACACACACACACACACACACCCATTATAAAATTTACAAAGAAGTCTATGCAACACATACTTCTTCATTCAGTAACAATAATAATGTACATAGTTATTCCTTTATAAGGAACTTTTAAGAGTTGGAATGCAAGATGTGTTTCCAATATAATTAAAAAAAACAACTACCCACAAAAACACAATAAATTATACATATTAAATACAAATAAGACTGGTCATTCTATTAAAATATAAAGCAAAAACAGTTTAAAACTCCATAGTGACGATAAATATGTGTACCTGCAGATCTCTTGGGCATCTAGGATCGCTTGGCTTCTTTGAATGAAAAGATCCACATGTAAAGGAATGTATAATCACATTTATAAAGATATGAAATGCTATTCATTTGAAATCTCCAGCAACAGATAAATTATTACAATACTTGTCAGTTGATTTAAATTTCCTTTGAATGAAAAGCTTTGAAATGAGAGAAAGTTTTGAATTCATATTCATCCTCTTTAGATGATAATATTAATCCATTTGAAAATCTTATCTGATGGATTCATCCATTTTCCTGTGGCATCATATGGCAGTTCTCAAGAGAGAGATCAGTCTACATTAGGGCTGGGAAAGAGGCACGATTCAATCAGAAATTCATGCAATTGACCCAGTAATTTGAAGATAAACAATTTCATCCAGTGCTCCCCTCTCTGACTCGATTACTCCACATTGGCTTGGGCTACCTTTAGTAATGTTTGAGTCTGCTGCATTCTTAAAAAGAAAAGTCCAAAGATTTTTTCAAAAGCATATTTTTTCCTGGCCATTTAGGTTTGAAATTATAATGGAATGACACATTGTGACTATTTTTTTTTAACAAGACTCCTTCAATCACTGCTCTTTCTTTACACAGGTATTTAACATTTTACCTCTTGGATAAAGGAACTGCTAGAGGAATGATCCATCCATTCTGTTGAAGAATGCATTTTTTTATTCAGTTGCTCCCCACTGTAATGCAATCCCACATTCCTCCAGTGAGTGGTAAAGGAGGTATTTTTATATTTTTTTTTATCCTTGTTTCTGAAAATAAAAACAAAAAACACAAACCTAAAGCTAGCTCCTCTACATTACAACCCTTTAAGGATGGCTATGATATAAATTCTCTTCTCTTCTTTATATTCTCTTCTCGAAGTTAAACTTATGCAGCTCCCTAAGCCAATCCTCAGAAGGCTTGGTATTCAGATTTTTTACAATCTTTGAAAATCTGAGTGTGTGTCAGGTTATCAGTTCCTGAACTGTTGTGCCCAGCAATGGGTACAGTATTCCAAAGAGAAAAGAATGGCACTATCACTGCCCCTGATCTAAGCACTATACTTCTGTTGATGCAGCCTAGTACTACACTGATATTTTTGCCTGCCATAGTGTTGTTGATTCGTGTTTAATTTATAATCTACTAAGACTCATAAATCTTTTTCACCTCTTTTAGAAGATGGGAACAACAATTGCCCTCCTCCACTCTCCTGGGACCTCTCTTGATCTCCAAGAATTTTTGGAAGTTACTGACAGAGACTCTGAGGCTATGTCTGCAAATTCTATAGTGTCTTTGGAGTCAGATCAACTGGCCCTGCAGGCTTCAATTCATTTAGGGTAGCTAGGTATTCCTGGACTACATTTTTGCCTATTCTGGGCTGCTGCCCTCTTATTGAATCTGAATTGTCCTTCTTACTGAATTTGAATTCTTTTGTTTGAATCAGAATATTTTTTTTTCTTTTGAGGGTATACTGAAGCAAAGTAAGTGTTGAGTAGTTCTGCTTTGTCTCTGTCCCTTATTGATATTTCATCCTTATTGGTATTTCAGCAATACATTTCCTTGCTTTTCCTTTTGCTCTGAACATTTTAAACTCATTCTGAGCTTTAGCTTGTGAGAAACTCTTTAACAGCTCACCCAAACCACCAACTTTTACCAAAAACGCAGAAGCTTATCTTGTTCTGCCTCTTCCACCAAGCCCACACAAAACACTTGTTTTCCTCATCCTTTTAGCTGTAAAATGCACGGTTAAATATTTGTTTTGCACAAGTTATATAATTTATTATATTGAATATTAGCCTTTATGTTATCTCAAATTGCCTTTTAGCAGTGATGTAGACTTGAGTCGATAGACTTGGACTCAAATTGGACTTAAGTCGCTTCAGTGACTTGACTCGGACTTGACTGGGCCATAAATGGTGCACTGACTTGACTCGAGACTTGTATATTTTTAATGACTGACCTGATGCCCTTGGTTCAGTAACATAATGCGTTTATCCAGAAATCTTATAACTTTGAAAAACACTTCCAGCTCTTTTTGCCTACTGGTCACATGACAATCTGTCCCAAGCCCAAAGTGTGGGGGCATTTCTCAGAGGGGAACAGCAAATGTGTTAGGCAATGGGTTTGAGGAAGAAGGATCCTTCTTTCTAAAGCTTTTGAATCATCAGTAATAGGGAGTAAGATAGGATCCTATTCCCCATTTCCAAAGCTGCAGATGGCAAAACTGCAAATGTGGAATGCCAACTCTGCTTAAATTGTTAAAACCGAATTTATTTCACTCTATCCAATAATTCTGGAATTTTGGTTGGGGTATAAAGTTGGCTTCCAGACTTCAGACTTGACTTGAGACTTGATTTGAAAGTATCTTCAAGGACTTGAGACTTGACTTGAGACTTGGAATAAAAGACTTAAATGCATCACTGCCTTTTAGTTTTCTGCCTCTCTGAATGCCAAAGATGCTGTTTTTATTATTTTACATATTATTTGGATAATTTTATATCATTTGTACACAAGCATGGAATCTGATCAGATGACTGTTTTGATTTTTTGTTCTAAACTGCAACTTAACATACAGAGTGTACCTAGTCTACACAGTTATCGAAGTTCAATAAGACTTTAACTGCCGTGGGTCCATCCTATGGAATCCTGAGCTTGGTGCTGTACTTAGAATACTGTTCTGGAGAGCTCTTAGTCCAATTCCTTGAATCACAGCACTAGAGCTCTCTAGCAATAAATTCTAAGTATGTCACCAAACTATACAATTCAATATTCCTGAGACTGTGTTGTGAAGTGTAGATATTGTCATATATTACACTAGCTTTGTAGAGTGTATATGTACACATACACCCATGGATATGAATATAATTTTTCAGAGAGTGAGTATTGATTAATTATTTTGACTTTACTGCTGATTTTGGCCATATTACGCCAGAAAAGCAAGGATGATGGGGTCCTGGTTTCTGTGTTAAGGTATTGTTTTAGATCAACACCATACAAATTTGGAAGTCTGAAATATAATCCTTTTCCATCTCTCCCAAAGTAAGGGATTTCTAACTGAATTTTTTTCAGTCTCTAAACCACAGCGCAACTGTTATGAGATGCTATTATCTTACTTGCAGCTGGCTCTTAGAGAAGTAATTCGTCTAATGATATATGGAGCAATGAGACCTAAAACACTCAATGCATTGGGCCAAAACAAAACTTTTAGAATTTTCAAGAAAAATTCTTTCACATATGCATGCAATTTAAAATATATGCATCTCTGCATTAGCACATAGGACCAAAATTGAAGAGAACATGTAAATCTGCTCAGGATACATCAGCTTTGCTGGTAGAGGATTCTGGAGTTGTAGTTCCAAAAAAAAAAAAAAAAAAACTTGCCCAGACTCTGAAGCAGACACATAAACATATTCACCAATGGCATCATTCTCTCTCTCTCTCTCTCTCTCTCTCTCTCTCTCTCTCTCTCTCTCACACACACACACACACACACACACACACACACACACACACACTTTCCTCCACATATTTCTTGGCTGTCTGTTGTTGTTGCAAGCCACACAGATGGCTGAATCTTTCATTTCTTCTCTTTCTCTCAGTTCTTGAATATTTAATTTTTAATGACTAAGATGTAATCCTGTGTTGCCCTTTACTTCAGTGGGAGTTTGTCTGAGAGAGGGCTGTGGGCTGAAGCTCATTATTTTTTAAAAGTTGTTTTCTTCTGGGCTGAAATGTACCCTTATGTAATGCTCCTTTTGGCATACTGATCCTTAATTATTTCAAATTTTAAAATCCAAAATATTTTGTTTTTAAGGAAAGACTGACATATTTGGGCAGTTAGCTGTATATGGCAAAAACATGTCTGGAACATTTGGTCCTAATAATAATTAAAAAAAATACCATTTTGACTGTATTTACTATCAATTTATGCAAAAATTAAATTAAATTCAAAAGTCACAGTGCACTGTTCCTGCAATGGCTCTGTTTTACATCAACAGTAAATAGCAGGCAAATAGATAAAAATAGCAGACAAATATCTTTTCATCAGTTTTTATAGAAGGAGGCTGTAGCATGCGACAAACTTTACAACTCTGGTTACTGATTAACACTGTTGAATATTCTGGTATGGATGCTGCCACAACATTTTGATACACAGTTTAGCAGGAAATGCTTGTCGTATCACGAAGAAAACTGATGACAGCTTAATTTCCGCATTTGAGGTTTGTGTTAAAAGCAATGGCATACCAAGAATGATGTGGTGGATGCAGTCTGTCCCACGTGAAGCAATAACTGGGCACCTAAGTGCGCCACTGCCTGAATGGACCCTCCACTCACCAGCTGACAGCATGTGCTTGGCTCCAGAAGCTTGGCTGCAGCAGTCATGATACGTTACCAAACAGTTACTACTGTGTGCATGCACATGGAGTTAGGGCTGCCGTTTCCACACTAGACTGTTATAGTGCTATTATTCCACTTTCAACGTCCTATGGAATCCTGGGGTTTGCAGTTTAGGGAGGGGCCTCAAAGGCTATTCCCTAAACTGCAAACCCCAGGATTCCATAGGATGTTGATAGTAGAATAATAGCACTATAACAGTCTAGTGCGGAAATGGCCACAGTTTGGGAGGGAGGGGGAGGGGGAGGCGGAGGGGGAGATCAACTGCTGGCTTGAGCACATGCCCACAAACATACCATGCCTTTGCTGTTTGGGCAGCCCTGATCAAGGAGCGCTGGGGAAAGTGACAATCCTCTGTTCTCTTTTCTATCTCTCTCTCTTTCTCTTTTTTTCTCCTTAAAGCTTCTTAAAAAGGCCTTGTGGATTAACCGTTTTCTTTCATTCTCCAAACTCCAGTTTGGAAGGAAAGCTGGGATCTGAAAGTAGGATCTTTTGGAGGTTAAATGACCTCTTTCAATTTATTTAGGGCTGATTAAAGCTTTAGTGTGGAAAAAAAGGGAAAGGGAAGCTAAATGCCCACAGGCAGTTTTGCGCAACTCCATCATAGGGATCTTAATTCATCAAGACAATCCCATTGGTGCTTGCTATCAGATTGATGTACATTGGAACTGGCGACCTTGAAAACCTTGAATAAAAAGAGCAAGGGAAGAGAGAGATCCACCAAATTAAATGTAGATAAAAATTAGTTAAGCAGTCAAGAAAATGATACATGTCTAGAGCTGTAAAAACTCAGCACATTCAGGAAGAAAAGGAGGACCCCTTATGGGAGAAATTATATATGAAAATTAAATTAGTTTAAAGATATTATTTTTATTCACAAGCTAGCAAGGTATCATCATTATCATCATATTATCAGAGTGAAGCCATGAGGCTTACTTTGAAAGAAGTTCAAATGAAATTAAGGAGGCATACCAATGTGATATTGCACTAGGACTCTAACCAGGTTTTCAATCCCCAGGCAGATTCTATGCATGCCCCATTGGAACTGAGGTGAGCAACTGTAACATTCAAGATGTTCATAGCTTATATCTTTAATCAGACCAGCCAGCATAATCAGCTAACACTAATGGGATTTCTCTTTCCTTATTTCTAAGCAATCCTGCTTAGAAATTTCCAGCTGTTCAGGGGATACTGACCAAAGGGTGGATTCCTACTTCCCTCAAGGGTGTTAAAAAGTGATCTATCACCAGATACCAAATACACTAGGTTAAAGATCCAAGGAGATAGGCAGCAAGTTGGCAATCTAGATATATGTGACACAGGCCATTTCCGCACTAGCCTGTTACAGTGCTATTATTCCACTTTCAACATTGTATGGAATCCTGGGGTTTGCAGTTTAGGGAGGGGAGCCGACTGGCCCCTCCCTAAACTGCAAACCCTAGGAATCCATACAATGTTGAAAGTGGAATAATAGCACTATAACAGTCCAGTGTGGAAATGGCCTCAGATTAACTATGACAGTTTGTAAGTGCAGTATATCTGCTGTTCAAACTGTTTTACATAAAACCCCGCATTCAGTAGATTGTGAAAAGGAAACAGAAGTGTACCTATGATGTCGGGGGGGAAATGGAGACATCATAGTGCAGACTAAATACAACAAGTTAAAGAACTGATTGAAGGTATTTGTTACTGTTATTCATCTTCAAATCAATTCTGACTTATGGCATCCCTGTCCAAGGGTTTCTGTTTTGTTTTGTTTTTTGTGAGATTTTTTGAGAGGTGGTTTTCCCGTTGTCATTCTCTAAGAGAATATGACTTCACCAAGGTGACCCCGTGGGTGTCTATGACTGAGCAGGGATCACAACCCTGGTCTCCCAAAATCCTAGTCCAACACTCACACCACTATATCACTCTGAAGACATAGACATGGACAGTTTAACGGAAACTTGTTAATAGTCATAGGGATCTGATGAAGCAAGCTCCTGGAACCCATGGAAATACTTGAAATAATGCATTTGGGAAAAGTAAATGAAAACTTTGGAAGACTATCTGTATCTTCCAGATATCCATACTACAATAAGATCTATATACAACATTGATTGTAGAGCGGGCCCGAGCTATTCGCAAGCTCAGGATTTGCAAATTTAACACCAATGCAATTAAAAAGTAAAGAAACATTTTAAAAATTAAATCACTTGATATCCACTGCAGAAGTGATTCCAGGATAGCAGGGGAGGTGACAAGGACAGGGCATCTTGCATGCTCCGTGGAGGTGGGGCATCAGGACGAGAGCTTGTCACTCCTTTCAACAATTGCAGGCAGGATCTTCAGCAGTGACTAGGCAGCCAGGGTGGTGCCACTGCCCTCAACAATCCCAGGGTAGGTGGCAGCAGATTCTGGATGCAACTGCTGTTAGTTGGAGTGGTCCTGATACTGGTTACTCATTTGCTGGATGCCCTGGGGTTGTGGTGAGCACCACTGCTGATCTTGGTCACTTGTTCACAAATGAGCAACTTGGATTGGGACTGCTCCCACTGCCAACAATTGCAGGGGGTGAGGAACTTCAGCCAGGAGCTGCTGGCTGCCCTGGGATTATTGAGGGCACCAGTGCTGATCCTTCTTGTATATTCACAAATGAGCAAGCAAGAGCAGGACTGCCCCCACTTCCAAAAATTGCAGGGCAGTGAGACTGCTGGCTGCCCTGGGGCTTCAGCAGGGAGATGGCAGCAACAATTTGTGCACTTCCACTGTGCACAAGTGGGTCTTGTTGCCACCTCAGCTGCTGCCCTGAGACAGTTTTCATAGGAACTTGAGAATTCACAATTTTTAGTATTCACAAGGGATCCTAGAACCAATCTCTCGTGAATACAGACAGCCCACTGTACAGTGTTATTTATTGTTCATTTTTGTACTTGTGCTTCTTGCGCGTTTACTTAATACAATGTTTTGTTTAAAAAATAAATATTGGGGAAATATCATATGGACTCAATTTAGTGTTGCAATTGGGCTTAAAATAGACACAGACACCACTGAATATTTGAAAAATAGACAGAAATGAACACTTGAACTTTTTCATTACATGAATAGCTTCTTGTTGATGAAGATGCAGGACATTCAAGATATAGGAACACCAATTAGTCTTATTTGGTTGTCTGAAAGGCTTTATTTGTGTCTGGCCATATAAATGGGATTATGTAACACATGATGCAAAATATCTATAAAGGGAAGAAGTATCTAAAATCCTTCATAAACGTTATATCAGTAGTTCTTATGACAGTTTTACAGTACTGTTTTACAATTTACAATACTGTTTTAAAATATTGCCAGTGGAGGACAGTGTTCTGAAGACAGTAGATTTTCCAAGACCATCTACTAAATTCGTCACAAGGTAGCATCTGAAACAATGCAACTTTTAGTTCAACCTCTTAACTAGGTTACAGCTGCTCTTGAACACCAGTAAAACCATTGAGGGGATAATGACACTTTTTTCTCTCAATCTACTTTTATTTTTACACCATTTATTCCAATTGTGGCTTTACTGGCATAAGCAGTGACAACTTCATACATTTAATTCAGGTCTGAAGTGGTGTTTTCTTGGTCTTGGCCCAATGACAGCTTCTGACAACCAATGAAATATGGACTTGTTTTTCAGCAAAGATTTTCCAAACCAAAAAAAGCCTAGACAGAAGATCAGTTTCAAAAGGGGAAACAATACACTTTTTAAAAATACAGACAGATTTTAAAAAAAATATACAGCTATATATGCCTCTCCTTTTTATGAACAAAAATATTTTATAAGTGCATCACAGCTAGGAGCAAGTGAACTGCTAACTATGTTCCACTTGTGCAGAGCTATTTCTTAAATTTCTGATAGTTGTACCTGTGATAAATGACTGAAAACAATAGGGCTGCATGCAGTGTAATAGGAAGACAGTCATGGGAAGCCACAGAGAAAACTTCATTACTGGAGTAGAAGGTGCAAAGAACCTCTATTATTTTTACCTAAAATATAGTTGGAGAATTGGGAATACAAGGTGAGAGTAAATTCAGGATATTTAGTCTAGAAAAAAACACTGACATAGATGGACACAAAGTTATGTTTTTATACCAGTTTTCTGAATAAAGTCACCACTTGATATAATTTAATCACAAACTAATTGTTCTGTTTCCCAAAGTTTACTCAATAGTGTCAGTTTTCCAGACACTGATACCTATTCTAGCTCTCCTTCTTTTCTTGTCCCTGGGAAACAGTTTCCCTATTTTATTCCAGCAATTATTGTTCACAATTCTCACTTTCTCTCATCTCACTCCAGCAAGTGGAGTTAATTGTACTTTCACCTGAGCAAGACTTTGGGGAAGAAGTCTATAATCTCATCCAGCAAAAACAGGCACAGGGTCCTGAAGACATCGGGTCTAGGTTATAAAATAAGTGACATCAACCTGCATTATAATCTATCAGGTCCTGACAAAAACTATTAGGTTTAGAGTCTAAAATTACCTAATTGCACAATAAACAATTTCTTCTGTGCACATGCCTACAAATCCATAGTGATGAACACGTAACCTGTACACTGACCAAAGCTTAGAAAGTTACTTCTAAAAAGTAATTTACCATTAGTCCTTATAGAATTTACCATTAGTCCTTACAGTGATTAAAATGTCACTTTTTGCTGTCATTTATTACTACAATGAAGATGAGTTACTTTTTTGAGAATTAATAAAAAGAATGGAATAAAATTTGAAAAACTCATTTTAAAATGTCTATAAAATGCCTTTTCACAGAAAGATGACACCAATAAAATGACTTTACTCTTCCTTGTTACATTACTTTCGAGGTATGGTTTTGTTGCATCCTTTTTATCTCATGAAAAATAACTAGCTGAAGGAAACTGCATTACTATAACTTCCGAACTCTGGCACTGACTGTTTTCTGTCCATCTCTCTATCATAATTTATGCCTATTCAGAGAGAGAATGATGCTGAATATTGGAAGAAAGGGCAAAGATTTTTCTAGATCCAGACTTCTGGATTCTGGAATAAGGGAGAAGACAGATAAATGGTGACCTTGTTGATCAGCAAGGATGTGCTAGAAAGCTGTACCTGTTCCATTGCTTATGTCCAAAGTGTAACCCTTTAGGACTCTAGGATCATGTTAGCACTTCAAGACAAAGAAATGCCATGTCTGGTCAGTAAAGAAAAGTGACATAATCAACTTAACCCTCTGGCTTACCAACTATTTAACAACACAGAAACAAATTTTAAAAGAGAAGGAACCAATCAGAAAGTAGGAAGAGATTCTAGAATATTGGCAGGCAAAGATAAGGTCAAGTTTTTCTTCATGATAGGAATAGGATAAGGAGGTCCCTCAATTCGACTTGGATCAGTGAATCACCTTATTTGTTTGAACATTCTCTTCATTCTTTCACATACAACACTCCTTCTCCCAAAGTTGTACCTATGCAGTGTGTTAAAACCTTTCTTTCTTTCTTTTTTTTTTTGAAAACTGAAAGGGAGTTTTGCTTTTAGATTTATATATTTTTAATTCCAACAATTTTATGAGGAGCTAGGTTTTCTAGTGCTCAGTCTTCCACAAACTCTTTCCACAGCTCTGATTAATTTCTGTTACTTATTTTGGATGTTTCTACTCTTTCCTAATCAGAACCTTTTCTTTTGATCTTTACAGAGAGTTAGCTTTTTCCTGTACCAGATTTTTAAAACATAAGAACAGCTTTGAATAAATGTACATTGCCTAGATTTCCCTTATTTCTTCTTTCTTTTATTTCCTTTTTAAAAATTTTATCTCCTGGTGAGTTTCAGATTTACTTCACTACTTTATTTTATACTAGTTGAAGTATACCCAACACCGTCTGGGTCCACATCAAATGCCTCAAAGGGAATCTTAGCAACAGTGCCTCAGAGAGTCCTCTCTCACTTTTCTGTTTTTTAAAAAACCTCAGGAATCTTAGCAGCAGTGCTTCATAGAGCTATCTCCTGTTTTTTAGTCCCTTTCACAATTATGGCTTATGTCATCCTCCTTTTTGCTTCTAAAAAGTCTGGCCACCACCAGTTTGGAATTTCAACCTGAAACTGGCTACTGCAACCTGGATAGGAATCAAAAACACTCTGTGAAATTTCTCTACCACAATTTTCTTCTAAGCAGTACCCCAACTGAATTTTTATGAACCCTAGGGCTGATGAGGATTGCCAGCATAGTGTAGTGACTTGAGCATTGGAGTATGACCCTGGAGACCAGGGTTTGATTCCCTGATGAGCCATGGAAAGCCACTGAGTGACTCTCAGCACGAGAAAACCTCACATTCACCTTAGGGTCACCATAAGTCAGAAATGATTTGAAGGCAAACAATAACAATAAGAAGGGCTGGTGAGAGTTAAAGTCCAACAGTGTCTGCAGGGATACAAATTGCCCACCCTGGTGCTAAGCTTCAAAAAAGTAAAAGGAGGCAAATGTCTCTGAAAGCTTAATCTCTAACAAGTCATTCAGAAACATCTTGAACCTAGTGTCTATGTGTCATGTAGGATCACCGGAAGATTTTTTTTTTGCCGTCTTATAATTGCTTCTCTGATCATCAGATTCCAGTGAATGTCCCAAAGATATCACATTCATCCCTGTGCTATACCCAGAGAGTAGTCACACAATTTATTTATTTCTCTATGTTCTTCAAATACATGAGGCAGTTTTCATGGTGTCACAAATCAAATGTGCAATAATATGTATTACAAGCTCAGGTTCACTTTACTGCAAGCAGAATATTTGCCATTATAATATGAGAGTAAATAAGGAAATGCCATTCAGGCTTAGGATGGAGGTTTCAGCTGGTGACGCCTACTTTCTCAGTTTTTTCACCCATTGTCACTCCATAGCCATGAGAAGAAATATAAAGCTTGGCTATGTTGGGCCACTGCAATCCACAGACAGATTCAAAGCTTCACGGGGTTCCAATTTCCTGAGGGAAGGACTTGTCATTGTTAGTAAAAGTGTGGGCCAAGCACATAATAGAACTATACTACTTCTGTGGGTTCTAAAACTCACAAATACTTTGACATGCAGAAGTGTAGTAGCTGGAGCTTTTCCTGCCATGAGAGAAAATGCTTAGAAAAGCTTCACTTATGTAATCTTTAAAGGCCCCCACTGTTATAAAAACTGTGAAAGCAGGACCAATAAAAGAAGCAGCCTTTCTTCCCTTTCATCAGCACTTTACAACATTATTTTCCCCTCACTTGATACCAGGAGGAAAAAAAGCTAGTATTTTCTTTTGAAATAATGGATTGGCAGATCAAATTCTTGCTGGGGAAAGAAATATATCCCAGACAATGCAATCACTTATATTGGAAAATAAGAGATTCATTGGACCATCAAATGCATTTTATAAGTAGCACAGAACAACATTTAGTATAAATAGACACAACCATTTCTCTAACAAAGATGGTAAACAATATGTGAACTGACCTCAGACAGTGATTTCTTTTGTTGATCTTCTGAAAGAGAAGCACAGTGATGATGATCATTGTGTCCATGCCCTCCAGCATGTCACAGGTGAAAACTTGGGCAAATGTGACCAAGCAACATCACAGTATGGGTCAAGATGGCAAAAGTCATTGCACACACAATTTAGAAGAGGCTACTATAGTTTGCTTTTGCCTGAGTCTACTGGGAAGAGGTTACTGTACTCCTCCGCTCCTTTCCTTCCTCTGCTGGGTTAATTGAGTGAAAATAACTTTTGTACTTTGAACTCAGTTTGCAGGAATGGAAGTAAACTGAAAACAAAAGGGAGAAGTGGAAGCAGCTGAAAAAGTGGAGCAGGAAAGGATTAATCAGGACTTCCCTGCTAGACTGGAACAATTGGAGGCTGTGTATATTTTTCTTTTTCTTTCTCAAGCAACATCGGTCCTATAGAACTTCCAACATCAGTTTCCATAAATTTTACATAACAAAATGTATACACAGAGGGAACTTTGTGGCATCTTGAAGACTCACTGTTTCATTTAAGCATAAGCCCTCATGGGTTACAAACCACTTCCCCAAATACAGTCTATGGTCCTTTCCGCACAAGGCGAAGGAATTGCTCTGTGCCGTTACCTACCGCTTCTTCTGGGGTCCAAAGCAACGTGGACTGTCCCTGAAGCCCTTCTGCAGGGCTCCTCCTTGGTCCAGGGCGAATCAGAGCAGTGTGAGGTCTGTAGATCTGCACTGCTCTGGCTTCCAAAATGGCAGCTTCCGGCTTCCAAAATGGCGGTTCCGGCTTCCAAAATGGCAGCTTCCAGTTAGTCGTGGGTCCCGACCAACCGCTGAAGATCGTCATGCCTAAAGCCCGCCCTCCGCAGATCGCAGGCTCGCATTGGTGCGAGCCTGCGAATCTGCACAAGGGAGCAGGAACGCAATGGCGTGTTCCAGGAAAATAAAGACCTATTTTTTGCGGTCTTTAGAAAACATGCTGGAGGACCACTTGGGGTTGTTTTGGAGTGGACTGAGGTGCGGATCTCCGGTAAGTAGTCTGCTCCTAGTCTGCTCCAAGGTGCAGACGACCTCCGTGAGAGGACGCACTGCCCTGTTCTAATTGCCTGGTGTGGAAAGGGCCTATGAAAGGTTAAGCTAAGGTGCCTTCTTCATATACTGAAACAGACTAACATAGACCCTTTCTGCATGATATCATCATCCTACATTGGGGACGAGAGAAAGATGGGACCCGGATGACAGTTCTGCGTGATCTCGTCCGAGTCCTGTCCTTCTCCTGTCCTCAGGTGGTGTGATCATGCCAGCAATCATTGATGGGTTCTTTCTGTCAATGACCAGCAATCACACCACCCTCCTGCTACCTGCCCACACTTACTTGAGCTGCAGAGGGTCAGGAAGTGCAATGGCTGTGCTTCCTGCCACAGTGCAGCCTGGGACAGTACCCAGCTGCACTGTGGAAGCAAGAGACATGGCCATTGTGCCTCCTGCATTCCCGCAGGCAGCCAGTGCAGAACAGAGTGTTCCTGTTGCACTCCCCTCTCGGAACCTCTACCAAGATCCCTGCGTGATGTGCCAAGAAAAACTGTTCCTATTACAGTTCTGGAAACTGAGTTAATGGAACTGAATCAAGGGTAATGAAAATGTTAGCACCATATCTGCATTTGTACCATGAATGTGTACACATTTCCTCATAGAACAGGGTGAGCAACTGGCAGAGATCTGGAGGCCAGTTTCCCGCACAGACTGCCAAAGCTGCCAAAACAAAGGCAAAAACAAAAAGTTGGGAGTCTCTTTTTCATTTTAAAAAACATGGTATTGTTTGATGTTAGTGCTAATGAGGCTGCATTCTATTTGAAAGGCAATTCCATTTGTTTGGTCGTAAGAATTGTGGTTAGGGGTGTAAAAAGACAATATTCACAAACATTTCATTATGCCAGAAGGGTTTCTATGGAAAAAAAAAAGTTTAGTAATCAATGACAAAAAATAACCCCCAATTAATGAATTTTAATTAGGAAGTACATTCTGAAGCTTCTAAAAAAATCCACAAATCAATTTAAAACAATAAAAATTTAAAATAACAATATTTTCAACATGCAAAATTGTGTAAGCTAAATAACAGTGACCAAAAAGTGAATGCATATTGTACAAGTCATCTTGCTACAATGATCTGGACTGTCAATAAAGTCCAATGAGCCATCATTTATCTGCTAGCTTGTGGAGAAACTCTTCACTTGATATTCTTTTGAATATGCTGCTTTGCAAAGCCTCAGTGACTATATTTGCTTTTCTCTGATGAAGTGCTGAATGGCTCTATGGTACCAGCACATGTGTGAAACCTGAGAATGAATTTTCTCTTACAGGAATTGATGCACCAAAGGTGACCCCCCCCCCCACGCAAAGTGTCTATTCAGGGAAGGGCTTCCTTGTACAGGTACACTGTAAGTTTGTAAAGTGTTGGTAGTGAAGGGGTTTTGCAGGATCCTAACACATCTTTTTCTTCAGATGCCTAAATTGTATTTCTAAATTGTCATGCCCCTGTCCCAGGACCCAGACAGGACTCTTCCCAACAGCCACACCCTATAGAGATAGGAAAGGAACAGTACTTAACAGTAGCCAGTGTGGACTTCCGGTCTGATGGCGGAGTGCACGGCCACCTAGGAAGACAGCTGTTCCTAGGTTGTCACCGTGAGTGGCGAGTCCAGGCAAATTGGCAAGATCTAAGAAGATTTGACGATCCGGTCAAGATTGCCAATCTTCGGGGAAAATTCCTGGATGAGAACTTCTCCGGTAAGAGGAGTCCCGAGGGGGTTTGCAGGGGGCCCGAAATTGCGAGACCGTGAGCAGGAGGCATTTTGCTGGAAGGCAAGCGGACGAAGCAAGGGGCCAAAGAGTGTCCACAGCCACTCGTTGATTGTCAAGGGGATTTTCCTGACAAGTGACGCCCAGACTTTTTTTAATCAAGGATCAATTAAGAAGATTACGGATTTAAATTTAAACATCTATTTTGACATTTACCCGGATAAAGGGGACGGTAACTCCAACTATTAAGTATTGAATGTACCACCTGAAGAAAAAACGACTAGGAACATTTCCATAACTTGGCTTTAATTATCGTCTGACAAATCTGTCTTGGCCGTGAGTTAAATTTGGAAGACTATTTTTTTGTCCCTTCTTTTTCTTCTAACTTTCCCTTTTCCTCCTGTTAAACTTTGGACTTTGATCGTTTTTCGAATTTTGGACTTTGGGATTAAGAAAATTGAGGATCTTGCAACTTGATGATTTTGGAACTTTATTTTAGGGGAAATCTTTCTTCTCTGGCAACTGCTGGGTTTCTTTTTCGAATAAAATAAGGTCTTTTTTTCCTTACCCTTGGGGTGTTGGACTTTGAAGCGAAAGTAGGAATTAGATTAATTATATTAATCTATTGAAACATACGGACGGACTTATACTAACTTTGGCAAGCACACCGTGGACTTAATTCCTGAGTCTAGACAACGGGGGGGGGGGGTGTTTTTTGTTTTTTCTTTTGAACTCTTTTTTGGGCTCCTTTTTCAGTCAGAACATTTCATAGTTTAAAGCATATTATTTAGTGAAGATACAAAGTTACTGTGTAGAGACTAACAAGAAACATTGTAGTAGAAGTTGAGAGACAATCTTGGATACAATTTAAAGACTCCAAGATAAACATTAGGGTAACAACGTGAGGAGCGAGGAAGACGGACATTTACCCGTGAAGCAGCCGAGCAGCGAAATGACAACAGAAAAGGGAAGGAAACCATAAACAGTTCTTAAGCTCTACAAATATTTAAAATTTAATTTATACAAGTACAAATAGATAAAGCTCTTTATATAAGTACAAGTATACTAATATATATAAATATAAAAATACAATCTTTAGTAAATACAGTTAACAAAGGGTGAACATTTCTGATTTAATTATTGTAGTAACATAGAAAATTGAAAGTTGATTATCTCTGTTGGATTTAAATATTCAGCAATATATTAAGGTAATATATATAAGGGTATAAAAGGG
Organism: Cyclura pinguis; assembly: GCA_030412105.1. Lineage (NCBI taxonomy): Eukaryota > Metazoa > Chordata > Lepidosauria > Squamata > Iguanidae > Cyclura > Cyclura pinguis. The sequence goes on along the minus strand of CM059599.1, from coordinate 294,072,558 downwards.
TACAATTATAGTTACATGTTCTAACTGCATAGAAATATAAATATTGGAATTCCAAATATTTGATATTAAGATTTGTGTATATTCATAAGAAGTGAGAGCTTTACACTGTACGCTTAAAATAATTGCTGGAGACTTTGTGATAGTGAGAATTTTTATTGTATGAAATGACCTTGATGCTGAAGAGCCACTGATAACAGAACACACAGCTGAAATAAGGAACGAAAGTTAAACAAACAATATTAGTATAAGGAAACAGAAAATTAACTTGAATTCCTGGTGGCTCTACAGCACCATCTGTTGCCCTCTAGGAAATTGATGACAATTTGATTGTAATAATATAAGCTTTATTTCTGTTGGAAATTAAGTGAGAATTGCTTTACAAACAGTTAAAATGGCTACAGCCACAGGAAGGGCCCAAATCAAACAGACTGTTATTCAAACATCAAGTCAACAATCCAGAAGGTCCTCTACAGACTTAACTGCCATTTCAACTGACACAAACTTAATATTGGAGGAGCTACGTAAGTCAAGAAATGAAATAAGGCAAGAAATTAGACAGGACATGAAGGAGACCAGAACAGAAATAAAAGCAGAAATTAAAAAAAGAAATAGATGCTTTAAGTAAAAAGATGGATATGATGGCCAAGGAAATAACAACAATAAAAATGGAGGTGACAACACTACAAGAGAGGACAAAGCAACTTGAAGGAAAAACACAACAGATACAAATAAAACAAGTAAGAGAAGAAATGAATATAGGTAGAGTGGAGATGAGATATCGAGATCACTGTTTAAAACTCAGAGGATTGATGGAGCAGAATCAGGAGAACATTTCTGACAGAATAATACAGGCACTATCAGAATATACACAACTAACAGAAGAAAGGCTACACGTGAGTATAGAGAGGATATTTCGAGTCAATTCACGTGTGGTCAAAGAGAGAAACCAGCCAAGAGACATTGTGATTGTTTTCACTAACTTAAGAACAAAGGACATTATATTACAGAAGAGTTACCAAGAGAGGTTAAATATAGATTCACAAGATATAAATATATATAAAGATGTACCAGCACAAACCCTGAAAAAAATACAAGATTATAGATTTTTAACTCATCTACTGACAAAACACAAAATTAATTACTCTTGGAACAGAACAGAAGGTATATTTTTTATTTACAGTCAAAAAAGATATAGAATAAATACTATTGACAAAGCAAGGGATACGTATGAAAGACTGAAAAGAGAGATAGAAAAACAAGAGAGAAAAGAAACGAGAAGAGAAAGATACCCCAGTCCCATGGGAAGGGAACAAGAAGAAACATTAGGAGCACAAGAAGGAGACTTAAAACCTGAAGAAATGGAATCAATAGAAGAATTTGAGGATTCTGATAAGAGTCAAGATAAAGAAGAAGGAGGATACCATATAGAGAGTGAAATAGAAGATACAGAGGAAAATTAAGAATGAATAAGAAGGTAGAAAGTATTAAAAAGAAGAATGGCATGTAAAGTTTTGAAAATACTCTCTTGGAACACCAAAGGAATGAACTCTCAATATAAACGAAGACATATCTTCCATCTTTTGGAGAAAGCAAAATATGATATTTTATGTCTCCAAGAAACTCATATTGCTCATAATGATACAAAATATCTCAAAAACCCAAAGTTGGGACAATGTTATACTGCATCATACAAAAAGAAAAAAAGAGGAGTTGTGATTTATATCAATAACAATTACTCGTTTAAAGAAGTTTCCGCTGATCTGAAAGGCCACTACTTAATGATAGAGGTGCATTTGCAAGAATTAGTATTATTAATAGTCGGAGTTTATGCACCACAAGAAAATAAAGGAAAATTCTATTCAAAAATAAGGAAACAGCCAGATATACAAGTGAAAAGCTACATGATAATGTCTTAATTCTTGGTGATATGAATGGAGTTTTGAATTCATTAGAGGATAGATCAAGCATGAGAGTCATCAAAAAATCACAAGGAAAATTACCACAAAACTTTTTCAGATGATGGACCAACTGGCACTGTTAGATGAATGGACTTTTAAACATGGTGCAAAAAAAGGATACACCTTTTATTCAGATAGGCATAACTCCATGTCCAGAATAGATCTCTTTTTAGTTTCTAAAACACTACATAAGTACATTTGGGACATGGAAATTCTTCCAAAAATTACTTTGGATCACAATCCTATTCTTTTGAAGCTTCAACTTGGACAGCGGAAACAATATAATTGGAAACTTGATGATAACCTTCTAAAAGATAACGCATTAGTGAAAAGCATGAAAGATATTGTTAAAAAATATTATGAAGAAAACACAAATCCAGAAATGGCTATGCAAATAATCTGGGATGCTGGAAAGGCCATTTTTAGAGGTCATTTGATAAAAGCGGGCGCACACAAGAAGAAATTGAAAGAACAATGATTAACAAACCTAATGGAACTATTAAAAGAAAAACAGAAGAAATTCCAAAACAATGTAGAAGACTACAAATTAAGACAGGAAATAAAATCACTACAAAACCAAATTGCATCAGAAAATATGATAGAGAGGAAAATGAAATATTGCCGACTGAATCAGTTTGAGCACTTTAATAAACCAGGAAAATGGTTATCGTATAAACTTAGGAAAGAGAGAGAAAAAAGAAGAATTCTCAAGATGAAACAAGGACAAAAGCAAACTACCGAACGGGATCAAATTAAGAAAATTTTTCAAAGATACTACGCACATTTATATGGAAAAGACACAACACAAGAAGTAGAAGAAAGAAAAACAATGAAATATCTGGATAAACAAGAAATCCCTAAAATAGCTGATGAATACAAAGAAGCCTTAAATGCAGAGATTACAAGTGCGGAGGTTGTAGAAGCTATAAGAAATTTGAAACTGCCCAAGGCTCCCAGCCCTGATGGGTACACTGCCAGTTTCTATAAGACTTTTGATGTGGAAATAACTGAACTGTTAACTAAAACGATTAATGAAATACAGCTTAGAGGTATCCCAGAATCTTGAAAGTATGTGAACATTGCATTGATACTGAAAGAAGGAAAAGACCACATGCTAACAGAAAATTACAGACCTATATCCTTATTAAACACAGATTATAAAATCTTTACTATGATACTGGCAGTAAGATTCAAGAAGATATTACAAAATATGATACATTCAGATCAAAATGGTTTTTTACCTAATCGTCATTTAAAAAATAACACTAGAATTCTATTGAATATGATAGAACACTTTGACAAAAGAATTGAAAAACAACTAGCAGTACTGTTTCTTGATGCTGAAAAAGCGTTCGACAAAGTAAGATGGACATTCATGTTAGAAGCTTTAAAAAGAATGAATTGCGGTTCAAACTTTGTCGGATGGATAGGGGCAATTTACAATGAACAAAAAGCAAAGTTAATTGTGAACTTACTGACGAAATAAAAATAACTAAAGGAACGAGGCAAGGCTGTCCACTGTCTCCATTGCTATTCATAGCAATATTGGAAATATTAAATAGCAAGATACGAGCCAATTCAGTAATAAAAGGAGTCAAAATAAAAGATCAAGAGTACAAGTTAAGAGCCTTTGCGGACGACCTTGTCTTCTTCATTGAAGAACCTATGACGGGAATTAAAGAACTAATCACTGAAATAACGAAATTTGGAGATGCCGCAGGATTAAAAATAAATAAAAATAAATCATACATCATGGTAAAGAATCTGAGATGAAATGAAAAAGAGGAGATAATGAAGATGACAGGAATTAATATTGAGAAGAAAATTAAATACTTAGGAATTTGGTTTACAGAAAGTAATAAAGACTTATTTGATAATAATTATAATAAAATTTGGAAAGACATAGTAAAAGATCTCAAAAGATGGTCTAATTTGAATTTGTCATTATTAGGAAGAGTCGCCGCGATCAAAATGAATGTTCTACCCAAATTAAACTTCTTATTCCAGAATCTACCAATTATAGTAAATGATAAAGCCTTCAAAGTCTGGGAAAAAGAACTTTCAAAATTCATATGGGAAGGTGAAAAACCTAGAATTAGATCGAAGTTGTTAACAGAACACATAACTAAAGGAGGCTGTGGTCTACCAGATCTTAAATTATATTATTACACTAATGCGATGACATGGATCCAAGACTGGATTACTTTGAAAGACGTGAGATTATTAACAATAGAGAGTACAAATATGAGGTTCAGCTTCCATGCGTATCTGTGGTATGATAAAGATAAGATTGATAGAGACTTTGGGAATCATTACGTAAGGAAATCACTAATTAGAATCTGGAAAAATGTCAAGAAAAAAACTTATAATAAGATACCATTTTGGCTTTCCCCTCAGGAGGCTTTTCACAGAAAATGGAAAGACTTAAATCAAGATTGGATAAGATACAAAGATTTGATCATTCATGATAATCGAGTTGGGAGCAGAATACGAACACGTGAAGAACTTGAAAAAGAAGGTATAAAAATCAATTGGTTTCCTTACCTACAATTGAAAGAGAGGTTTAAAATGGACCTAAAATTGGAGGGAATTTCACCACAAAAGTCATACAACGAATTGGAAACAATAATATTCCTCAAAACAAAACAAAAGGTCCCCTATTTCTATAAATATTTCTTAAATCGAAAGTTGGAAGATGAATCCATAAAAGATGTAATGACAAAATGGGCTAGGAATGTTCAGCATGAAATAGCCCTTCAGCATTGGGAAATGGCCTGGAAAGACACAGTGGAATTTACTAGTTCTCAAGATCTGAAAGAAAATTCCATCAAAATGATGTATAGATGTCATCTTACTCCAGAAAGAATAGAAAAAATTTACCACACAGGAAATAATAAATGTTGGAAATGTAAGGACAATGTGGGTACATTTTTCCATATATGGTGGACATGTCCAATTACGAAGAAGTATTGGTTAAAAGTATATCAAGTAATAAGAGAAATATTCAAAGTGTCTTTCCCTATGATGCCAGAATTTTTTCTATTAAATATGACACTCATGTTTGATAAAAACTTCCAACAGAAAAACAAAAGAGTATTACTTTATCTAATAACAGCTGCCAGAATGGTTTTTGCAAAACTTTGGAAAATGCCTATAATTCCCGATATAGAACAATGGATCCTAAAAGTACTGGAATTGAAGCAATTTGATTTTTTTTTCAAATCAATTAAAAGGAAAACAAACCCATCTGGTAGAAAAAGATTGGCATCAAGGAATGGAATATATGAAAAAATACGGGTATTTGTATGAAAATTGATATTGAGGGGGATTTTGACATGTGGTATTTGAAGAATGGAATTATGACTTTAAATTACGAATTTAAAGCAGGATGAATGGATTAAAATATAAATTATTATATATAACTACGGTATTAAAAAAAATGGATTTATTGCAGAAAGTGTGGAATAAGGGATAAAAGTGTATTTGTAGACAATGAAAATGACAAGGAAGTGTACAATCAACATAGAAATAATAGAAGTTGTATAGGAAATAAGGGAGTTTCAAATGTATAAAGCAATAGCTTGGGAAATGATTCTGGGTAAATGCCAATGAAAGTCATTGTAAAGTTAAAGATACCAAATATATTTTGTATATAGTATGGAACACTGATGTTATGAAAGCGATCTTATATTATGTTTTTTAATAATATGTATGTTTTTTTTATAAAAATAAATTTAAAAACAAAAAACAAAACAGTAGCCAGTGTAGGTGAAAAAGGGAGAGCCCAGGCTTCTGGCGGCATTTATATAAGAAGGACCTGTTAATTAGGCCACAACTGGGTAAGACCCTGAACCTATATAACAAGAGGCCAGAAGGGGAGGAAGCTGTTGTAGCCAACTGATTCCATCAGTAGATGCAGCCTATTTTACTCCTGAATTCGTTGCTTGTGTTTCTAGAAACCTTGACCCTCATCTGGACTATGGTTTTTGCCCTTGGACATTCTTTCTCTGTACTTAACAGTAAATTCAGACTCTGTTTGTCTAAACCTGACTAAATTGGATTGACTAAAACTAACTTTGTCTGTTAGCTCCTGCTAACCATCTGATTAGACAGCTGAAAGCCTTGGTGGGTTGCCAGCACAGGACATAAATGCTCAAACGCACTGCTAGAAATTTAGGGACTGAATTAGAATTTCATCTGGAGGATGACAAATTTTATTGGGGGGGGGATTCCTTCATTCACTCCCCCATTTCTATGCTCCTGAGGGTAAGGCAAGGCATCTGGTGCAGCTGACAGCTGCAAAATCAGTCTTGGTGACTCCATGTCAGACGAGGGCCATCCTTTTACCAGCCTTGCTATTGATCCTTGCTATGATAGGCAGCAGTGCCCCTTGGAGCCGCCAAGCATTTCTTGCTAAACCTAGCCATCCATGGTAAATTCATCAGTTTGCGTGTGTCTTAGGTTGATGCATCACACCAGACACTTTAAGCAAACAGACTCTAATTGGTAGAACAAATAGAAAACCCTAAGGATGTCCATGCTTAATGACATTCCTGCTATTCTATAATGTCTTTACTACAGAAATTACTCATTTCATGGCTGCAGGCAATGCAAGTTAATTTATTTGTATCAATTGCTAAGTTAAAGTGTGCCCTTCTGACAAGATATACTGTACTGTGCCTGTCTAAGAATATTTCTGGCAGCTCAGCTTTTAAACAAGGGAGAGCATGATGGGAACAGGGAAAAGAATAGGTCAGAGCAATCCAAAGAAGCAAAACAAACAGGATAAGACCATAAACTTTTATGCATATGCACTCTTGAGTAAGGTGTCATTCATACTACACAGAGTATTTTGATCCTCCTTTAACTGCCATGACTGTATTCTATGGAATCCTGGGATTTGTACTTTGGTGAGGCACTAGAGATCTCTGGCACAGAATTCTAAATATTCACATGAAACTACAAATCCAAGGATTCCATAAAATGGCACCATGGCAGTTAAAGAGGGACCAAAGTGATATCATTCTATAATGTGAATGCAATTGAATTTGATGAGACTTACAGTATAGCAAATTAAATTGAGAGATCCAGTGTGGTGCAGTGCTTTGAGCATTGGACTATAACTCTGGAGATGACAGTTCAATTCCCTGCTCAGCCATGGAAATGCATTGGGTGCATCACACACTGCCAGCCCCCAGAAAACCCTGTGATAGGGTCACCTTAGGGTCATCATAACTCAGAAACAACTTGAAGGCACACAACAACAATTAAGATGAACCTGCTTAATTGACACCCCGTGAAACTTTTTAACCTAAATCTTCAAGTTATCCATAGTCACAGTTGAGTTCCCAAGTATCTCTTTGCCAGCTGGTTAGGAGTAAGAATCCTATTTATCCCAGATTTAGATATCCCTCAAGCCATTCAAATAAATGAAATTGCATTTTTATATTGTACCTACTAATGCATGTCTGATGAGATAGGGGATGATAGTGAATTAAGTCACATTTAATTAGTTTTGTTTTGTTCCTTTTATTGACCATGCATTATTACCACTAAGAATAGAACACTGCCATTTCAAATATTTGCTAATGCAACTGTGAAGTCATGGGTCAGGGTCAAAACTGCTGACTGATCTCTCAAGCTGTATCATGGATGTGATTCCAATTCTGAAGCAGCAGAAGAGGGGTGAAAATCAAATAGAATTGGCCATTATCTTTCAAAGTCTTGAGTGGTTACTTTGTATTCCCTGTGAGTATTTGCATATCATTTGTTTGTTTTAGATAGCAACATGACTCATTCATATACTAAAACAGAGTTGAATAATTTGGATGCGGGGGGGACCTTTTATGCTCATCAGAGGTTGAAAGAGTTATTTTTTGAAGTACAACTCCTAGAGTGCTCTAGCCAGCAAAAGGATTCTGGGAGTTGTAGTCCAAAACACTGAAAAGAGTGTGGTGACCCTAACAATTTTTGTTTTCAATCCGTTTCCTTCCCGCTCCCCTTTGGTGCCAAACAGTGATTTGATGATTTTGATGAACTACCTATCACAGAAAGTTCATTCTTCAACACAGACACAAGTTTATAATATACTCATTTTGCCCCGATGTGTGTCACTTCGCTCTTCTTTACAGTGGTCTGCATTTGCCCTTTGGTTGCCTGGTCAGTTAGTTTGAAAAGTTCCTTCTAAAACTCTTCATAATCTGTTTGGGAATTTCAGTTTCCCCCTCCCCAAATAACTTTTCATCTCCTGGATATTTGGCTATCCTGTTGTTCACCCTGGATTGCGATTAATTTAAAAATAAGCTAGTGAGCATTGTTCCAAAAACACATATCTTTGGGGTAGAGCAGATAACTCCATTTAGGTTGATTACTTAGCTACCTCTTTACTATACCACTGTTGTCCTCATGGGCTGAACAACAGAAATGTGTGTGTGTTGTGTACCTTTAAGTCAGTATCAGTATAAATTTATTGATTAGTCAATTGACCATATCAAAAGATATAGCATCAAACGTTATAAAATACAGTAAAATGAGTAACTATAATAGGATGGAGTAAAATAAGCTAAAATAAGGTAAGATATGATAAAATATGATGAGATGAAATAAAAAGAATAATGTAAAAGACTATAAATAAATATCACTGATCTGGCTGACTCAGACTCAGGGCTGTAACTTTCTTGACTGAATCTATCCATCTGTAATGCAGTCTTTGGCCATTTCTGCACAACATTGCTATCCTGCAACAGCAGCACGTTGTTTCCAGTCCAGGAGTCATGCTATGCATGACATCATCAGTATCCAGCTGCTATCCCATCCACAAGCATTGAAAAACTGCATTATACCATTTCCAGAAAAAATCTGTTAAGAGCCTCCTTTAGCGCTTCAACCCTGTCAGCCAGTTCAGTGCAGTACCATAATAATGCTTTGCGTCCTCCCAGATCCAGGAGTAGGTGGAGTGTGGGTGTGCTCAGCTTATCCCTTCCTCAGCTACTCCTGTGGCATGGCAACTTCAAAATCTATGACCTCTCCATGTTTATTTTAAATTTCTCCTGTGAGATAAAACTTTTTATTTTTTAAATACATTTTTGAGCATTATAGTGCAAAAATGCAATAATGTACTAGCATGTCATGCCCTTACAACATTGCTTTTCTAGTATGGCTTCAAAAAAAAAACAAACCCCAACCAACCAGAGGCAGTGGGGCGGGGTGAAGGCAGGGAAAGAGAGTGGCCAAAGACATAGTAGTGTGGAAGGAACACCAGTGGCAATACCATTACTCATTCCCTCAAGGTGGAATGGGGTGAAAGAGAATGTTTCTACCCTGCTACCATCATGCGAATGGCAATGCTGAGATTGTAATGGAAGAACATGCCTATGGGGTATGGTGCAGAAAGGGCCTTCTTTTCCTACTGCCATTTACTTTACCAAGTGTTACTGTCTTTTCTAGTGAGTGATGTCTTCTCATGATATATCCAAAATGCAGCAGTCTCAGTTTAGTCCTCTTAGCTTCTAGGGAGAATTTAGGCTTGATTTGCAGTAGGACCCATTGATTAGGAGTCCACGGTATCCATGGAACTTTTCTCCAACACCACATTTCAAATGAATTGATTTTCTTCCTATCAGATTTCCTCACTGTCCAGCTTCCACAACCATACGTAGAAACTGGAAATATGATGGCATGGACAATCCTAACTTTAGTATTCAGTGATATATCTTTACACTTGAGAATCTTGTCTAGTTCTTTCAAGTCCTTCCAAGTCCTAGTCTTCTTCTGGTTTCTTGACTATAGACTGCATTCTGATTAATGACTGAGCCAAGTATGGAAAATCTTGAACAATTTCAATGTCTTCATTGTCTGCTTTAAAGTTATGCAAATCATGTGTCACCATTATTTTTGTTTTCTTAATATTCAGTTGTAAACTCTGCCTTTTTACTTCCTACCTTGACTTTCTTCCATAGTCAATCCAAGTCTTTGCTATTTTCTGCTAGCAGCATGTTGTCATCTGCACATTGTAAATTGTTGCAGTTTCTTCCACTAAAGTCTAATCCTGCTTTAAGTATGATATGTTCAGCATAAAAGTTAAATGTATAGGGTGATAAAATGAAGCCTTGTTTGGCCCTTTGCCAATTGGAAACCACTCTCTCTGTATTCTATCCTGATGATAGCATCTTGTCTTGAGTACAGGTCATATATCAGGATGATAAAATGCTGTGGCACACCCGTTTCATTAAGAGGGATCCATAGCTTTTCATGATTTACAAAATCAAAGGCTTTTTTATAATCTACAAAGCACAAACTGATTTTCTTCTGAAATTATTTAGCGCACTCCATTACTCAGCATATGTTTGCAACATGATCCCCAGTGACTCTTCCTTTCCTGGACTCAGCTTGGATGTCTGGCATTTCTCATTCTATAATGGTAAAAGTCTTTGTTGTACAATCATCACTTTGCTTACATAGGAATGGTCTGGTGGTTACTGCAACCCCAGGTGTCCTCTTTCTTGGGGATTGGAATATATATTGAACATTTCCACTCTGTTGGCCTTTCTTTTGTTTTCCATTTTTTGTTAACAGGTTTTAGTTAAAACTAGAGTACATTCCATCTTGTAGCCTGAAGCAGCAATATTGGTATGCCATCTGTTCCTAGTGATTTATTTCTACGAAGTTCTCTGAGTTCAGCTTCCACTTCACTTTCAAAATTTGTTACTTCTTTCCTGAATTAATCTGTCAGCTTTCCATCTCTTTTACCTACCGTAGTTCTTCAGCATATTGCTCCGATTGTCTTTTTATTTCTACTTAGTCATGCTCATAGAACATCCCTATTCTTGGTTTAAATTTCCTTTTGATTTCTCAAATCTTGTGAAAGAGGTCTCTTGTTCTTCCTTTTTTTTCTGTCATCATTTTCCATTTCTTTGTGTTGACTGTTATACCAGTCTTCTTTGTCCCTGTGCACAAGTCACTGAACAGCTACATTCAGGATTCTGAGTCTGTATCTGTCACCTTTTACTTTTGCTTGTCATCTGTCTTTAACTCTTTGAAGAGTTTCACCTGTCATCCATTGAGTCTTTGCTTTCTTTTTGCCTACAGATCATGTCTTTATGCATTCCTCCATAATAATGTTCCTGCCTTCAATTAAGAGTTCTTGTGACTCCCCATCAATTAGGTTTAATAGTGGAAATCTATTTTTACATCATCATTGAATCCTACAGGAATGTTCTTCAGGCTGTATTTTGGCATGGTGCTTGGTTTAGTGTTCTTCTTTAGCTTTATTCTGATTTTTGATATTAGCAGTTCATGGTCTACACCACAATCTGCTCCTGGTCTTGTTTTTGCAGACAGAATGGAGTTTCTCCATCTTCTGCTTCCAGTTATGTAGTCTATTTGATTTCTATAGTGGACATCAGGTGATGTCCATGTATACAATCAACTCTTTTTTTTTTTTTTGCAATTAACAAAATGTTGGCTTCACAAAACTCAGTAATCTCTCTCCTTCTTCATTTCTTGAACCTAAGGCAAATTCTCCTACAATCTTTGGTTCTGTTCTGTTTCCTGCTTTTGCATTCCAGTCACCTGTGACTAACAAGAAGTCCTCTTTTGTTGTGTGATCTACTTTCTCCTGGGCTCCAGCATGGAATCTTTCACTTTCTTTCTTTTCTGCCTTTGTACCTGGAACATAAATTTTGATATTGATAAGTATTTCTGAAGTCTTATTGATATAATGTGAAGTCTGGACAAATCATAACCTTTGCTTTTGCTACATCTCTCCTCACTATTAATGCCACCCCATTTCTTCTTAGATTTTCATTTCCTGAGTAAAACACTGTGTAATTATCTGACTCAAAATGTCCCATTCCTGTCTACTTTAGCTTGCTCACTCCAAGCATTGCTATGTTTGTACATTCCATTTCTTGTTTACCAATGTCTAGTTTCCCCTGATTCATGCTTCTCACATTCCATATTCCTACAATATGTGCTGTGCAGCTTCAGTCTTTCCTTTTACCTCTGAGTACATCAACAACTGAGCATTCTTGCAGCTTTAGTGCAATGGTGTCATCAGCCATAGCACTACTTGCAGCTGTCCTCTACTCTTCTCCAGTAGATAACTGAGTGCCATCTGATCTGGGGGTCTCATCTTCTGGAGCTATCTCTTGTTTCATTTTGGATTGTCTCATCATAGGTTTTTTGTGGTAAAAGACATTCAAAAGGGGTTTACCATAACTTCTGCACCGTGTTAGCTATGCTGCCATTGCTGTTTTCTCTGAGAAATCCTCTGCCAGTGTCACCCCGCCACTACTGCTAATGCCCAGTAGCTCTTTGGCACAGTTAGCCTGGCTCCTCAGCAAAATCCTGACATGGGAGACTTCACCAGCAGCACTGTTTCCATCTGTATAGCCTCTTGCCTCACAGGAGCACAGAATCCCACCCTCGAGGAAAGGTAGTGCTGTTGGCAGAAAAGTAACCTTAGCACAGGGTTATCTTGGAAATATTTCTTTAGAGGGAGGCTTGCCATTGTTCTTCTTTGAGGCTGAGAAAGTGTTACTTGTCTAAGATCACCTAGTGTGTTTCCTTGGCCAAGTAGGGATTTGAATGCTGACCTCTTGGAGACCTAGTCTGACAAATAATTATACCACTTAGTAGATTCTCAACTAAGACAAATGCATATACTGAAATATCATGCAGCTGTTGCACATTCTCCATCCATATGCTATCCTGTCATATTATATTATGTTCACGGTGTTGATGCAATTGAGCTTTGAGTGGATAGTAATGTGTTACTAATATAGGGATAGATTGCTCTGAGAGCACACCCAATTCATAAAATGCAAGCCTCTTCTATGACATGGAGTGAAGAAACACCTGCTTCCACCATTTCTTATGTGGGGGAGTAAGGCTGAGTGATGGTCTTTTGTTCAGGGGCCATCCTAGCTGCCACATTGTATGGGCTAAAGAATGAAAATTGAATCGGTCAGGTATTAATACAGCTTAAAGCCAGAACAGCTGCCATGGTAGAGCTAGAGTGTTTATCTAACAGAAATACAACTTAATGAGATAGGTCAGGAATGGAGAATGTATTGCTCTCCAGATGTTATAGGACTCCTGTTAGCATTATTGTCTATGCTGATAAGGGCTGATAGGACCTGGAGACCAAGAATATCTGGAGGGCCACTAGTTTCCCTGTCTTGATATTGATGGTCCAAAGCCTATTTCTTCCAGGCAAGCTTCAATGTCAAAATCTGTGTTATTCCTATGATAATAGAACAAAGGATTGCTGGGATCAGTTCCACCTTACTGTTGATACTGCTTTCTAATTCAGCTTGCAAGGGCAGGCCTGAGCCTTCTCTCATCCACTTTAATTTTTTGTGCAAATGTACACACATACACGTATAGATACAGACATATAAAATGAGTGTGATTTTGCAAATGGTAGACTGAGATCTTGGATCAGGAGGTGCTTTATGAAGTTCTGTACAAGCAGGAGTGTCTCAGTTCTTACCTCTCAAAATCCCAGTTTTTAGCTCCTGCAGCCTTGCCCGTCAAGTTGGCAATATATTGACTAGGCAACAAGTGGATGAGTGGCAGAGACGCATCCATCTATGTTTCTATAGCTGGAAGCAGAGTTATGAAGCATTGTCTAGTGCTCTCCACAGGCCAGTAAGTGAACCGGTTTTGGGAGAAAGGACTGCAGCAGTTTTGGGAATGATTTTAATCATTGTTCAAGGCTGATACAGAATTCCAACCCCCCCCCCCACCACCACAAAAATTACTTAAAGATCTTTGAATTGGAAATACTCCTGTGTAAGTCACTATCAGAATGCCAGCCAATAATCATAAAAAAGAAAAAGAGAATTAGTGCTAACTTTGGCTAGGAAAGGGAAAACAAATATTCCAACTTCCCTAGTACTGGTGGCCTGTGGCTTTCAGTCTGTGGAGCATTGAATCTGCTCCAGGTCTGAGACTTAAAGTTAAGAGTGCTATCCAAGGTTCTATCCCCAAACTAGGCCCAGCACCTTGGATAGCTCCTTTTAATTTAAAGTAAAACCTGGTCCAGATTCACTGCCTTTCTGGCAGGGAAGCAACCGGCAGCTACTGCTCCCCAGGGAACAGGAGTTCACTCATTAAAGGCCAGCTTAGGACTTCAGAAGTTATGTGAGTGAGCAGGGACAAATTAAAAACAGAAGCAACATTAAAAGAAAAAGGACACAAGAGAAGCTATTAGTTACAGGCACAGTCTGCAAAAACCTTCAGTTGTGTTTTGATACTGGACAAACTGTGCTTTGTGCTTAGAGTAGCAAATGCCAAGGAAGTCACAGGAGAGTCAGAAGGATGAGAGGTGCAGTAAAGTTCCAAAGTTGCTGACAGGAAACAAGCACTTGGGAAGAACAAAGCCAAGGAAGTGGAGAGAAACACTGTATACCTTTACAGGTGGTTAGAGGGGTCAGGAATTCAAGAAAGCCATACACAGGCAAGGTTGTCAATCAGTTATCTCCAACAAAGATTCTCCTTTGCGGCTAGAAGATTTATAATGGCCTGACCTTGACTAGGGATGTAATTCTTGACTAACTTTCTTCTCAAAGGAACAATGAGTAATTTTAGCGTTTTGATTCCCATTGTAAGAAAGTCTTCAAAAACTACACAGTTTCCAAAGATTGTTTGCAATTTGAGACTCATTCTGTGCAATATTTGCATGTGGTTGGAAACAGCATTTTCTGTTTAAAAATAATATTTGTGTGTAGAAGTACTATTTTCTCGTGCAGATAATGCTGTTTACTATGCAGAAAACACGGTTTTCTATGCAAATCACCCATTTTAAAGCAGAATGAGTTCCCAAATACAGCATTTTCCATGTGGGAAACAGCTTTTTCTGTTTATGAAATGTATTTCTGGGTAGAAACATCAATTTCATTATAGAAAACACTTTTCCTGTTCAGAAAGCCCTGTTTTCTTCACAAAGCAACCACATGGGAATTTTGACCAGAATAAGTCCCAAACTGCAAAGAATTACATGAGTCCAAGATTCTTTCATCAGGGTTTCTTGGCACTTGTCCTTCAACCATTTTTTTAATATTCTTTCCATGCCTGTCCTAGGCAGCTGGTTGGCATTTAGTATTTAAATTAGTACATAAGGCATTGGGTACACCTTTGCTCCTGTCTGGCTTGCCATTGTCATACAAAGAAAAGCAGTCTCTTCTCAGCATACGCTTGCTGTGAATGAAGTGAGGGGCTCATTGTCCAAAGTGTCTGCTTTGCCTGTGCCTGCTCTTGATTCTTCAGGCTCTGGGGAGGACTGTCTTCTGGCCTTTTCTAGCCTGAGTTGTCAGCATCAGATACCAGAGTTATACTGGAAAAAAAAAATGCCATTCAAGATTATAATGATGATTAGCCACCAATCAAGTGTGAGGAAAGGCAGCAATATAACATTGAAACACAAGGGTTTGTGACAACATTGTTTAGATTCTCCATAAAAACTAAGCTTAAAGATGATTGTGTCAATTCTAGATAAAACAGCTAGCTGGAAAACAACCTAAGAGCCTTTCACCCTGTATGTTTATAGTGCTATATTCCTCTTTATCTGCCATGGCTGCAACCTATGGAATCATGTGGTTTGCATTTTAGAGAGGCGTATCTAGACGTCTCAGCCAGATTGCTCTTCTAGTGTCTCACCAAACTACAAAACCCAGGATTCCATAGGATGTAGTCACGGCAGGTAAAATGGAATCTTAATGCTATAACTGAGTAGTTTGATAGCATGTCAGATTAACTACTGAGTTTGGACCATGGTAAACAAATCCCAGACCAAATCATTTTCGTGGTAACTGGGAAAGGGGGACCTACAAAGTTGCCTTATTCTGTCTCAGACCATTGATCAGTCTAGCACAGTACTGTGAACTTGACTGGCAACAGTTCTTCACAGCTACAGGCAGAATTCTTTCCCTCACCCTGCCTGGTGTTATCTGTGTATTTAGGATGGTATGTTTTAGGATACTGTGGTAGAACCTGGGCCCTTTTCACACTACACAATTATAGTGCTATGATTGTACTTTGACTGCAGTACAAGCACTCTGTGGAATCCTGGGGTTTGTTGTCTGCTGAAGCACTAGAGCTCTCTGGCTGCAAATTCTACATTCTCTACCCTAAACTGCAAATCCCAGGATCCCATAGTATGTTGTTATGGCTGTTAAAGTGCAAAGTAGAAAAATGTGGTTGCCTGGGCCAAATTCTGAGAACATTTTGTATCTTTGAGAGTTCTGAAAAAGTGGTGGGGTGTGTGTGTGTCTTCTTCTATCATAGCAGATTGATAAGGAAAAAATGAGGTTAGCTAGATTTTTGTTTTTTGGTAGGGGGAGGGAGGAAGAGTCAAGAGGCTTCTGAGAGGTTTGGCCATAGAATACCTCCTAGTCGTTCCACTGGTGAACCTAGACACATCCTTGATCATTCCCTGCATATTCTTCTTCCTGATGAAAAGACCTAGAATTAAGAAATTTAACCTCACTAACCTTTCAAATAAATCTTTTTCTTTATCTGACAGATGAGGCCTGTGAGACTTTGGGACACCTTACCATGACCGTTCTCAATCACTGTACATTTTAACTCCTAGAAGTCATTACTCAGTTTCAACAGCAGTTCTGCTCTGTCTCTGTTGTGTCTCGATAAATTGTTCCATGAAGACTGCTTGGTTTACCAAACCCAGACTCTGAGGTGGCATCTACATTATTTTTAAAAAGACATAAAACGGAACATTTTACTAGGTTCATTCTCCCCATTATTTTAGTTCTTTGATGGGAAGAAGTAGACATGCTGAAATTCTTCCTTCTAGATAACCTTGGGAGGGGGCAGCTGCTGATGGGCTATACTTAATAGAAAATACATGTCTTTGATGTATCTTCAGTTGGTTTTTTTTATTTCCAAGACTCAAGGTAATCTCTTTCTAGGCAGAACCTGTCTGTCTGTCTGTCTGTCTGTCTGTCTATCTATCTCCTGCCTCTTTCTCCAATGTGTTCTTGGCTGTGCACATTATTGTCCTCTTCCCCAGTTTATCCTCACAATAAACCATGAGGGAGGCCAGACTGAGCGAATAGATCAGTCCCAAGAGCAGCTAATGCTGTGCCTGAGTGGTGATTAGAATTTGGAGCTTCGTATTCCAGTACTCCAACCCAGAGTTACTTTTTGGATTATAGCTCTCAGAAATCCACATTCTGGAAGATGTATTAAAAAAAAAATCATAGTTCTACTCAGACCACTATACTACGCTGGTACTGAAACATTATTTGTTTTAATATGTAGAGCAAATGGCTTTAAAATTATTTTTGCTTTAGATCTCTATTCTCTGTTAGTTTTCTGTTTCTTAAATATGAGTTTTTGGTTTATTGCTTAGTCATTAGTGGTTTAATGAACTACATGTTCACGTACGTTTAGCCATGCAATGAAACAATGCCAAAGAACACAACTCTCTTGGCTTAAATTCAATTACTATTGCTCAACCAGAGTAGACTATCGCAACAATTACTGTGAATCAAATGTTGAACGGTTAGTCAACGCTCATATAAATCCTGCTAATCCAGTGGGTCTACCGAAATTGGGACTAGAAGTTGGATTTAGGCCTAACTACACTACACTAAAACCATTAAAAAAGATTGGCAATACTCTTAACTTTCAAGGGACCCTTGCAGTATCAACCAGTCTGCCAAGAAATCCTGCACATTTACTGGGCAGTGAAACTATGGGATTCATTCCTCCAAGTGGTAAAGGCCTTGACATGGACAAAAGAATTGAACAAATTCATGGAAGATATGACCATCTGTGGCTATTAGTCATTATGAAATATAGTCCCACTAGTAGCAGTGAATGTATGCCTCTACATTAATTAATAGGGTCTGTATTTTTGTTGCCAGAGTGATCCTGTTGTACTCGTGTTTGGCTCATGGGCTTCTTTTGGGCAACTGGTTGGCTACTATGTGAACAGAATGCTGATCCAGATTGGCTCCTCTCACATTCTAATCTTCTTAAATCCCTATTTCATGTGTACACTAAAAGAATGGGGTTAATTTTTGGCAGCGAGGGAGGAGGAATATCACTATCTTCAATATAAATAGAGCAGGGTGCTATAAGGCTGGGCTTAAATAATTAACTGCCCCCAGAAAAGGACAAGATGGTGCTTCCCCATTAATTCTTATTGGACTGGCAACAGGTGTGTCAGGAATCTCTCCTTGCCGTGCTGCAGCCAGCAAGGGAGGAGAGAGGTCAGGAATACTTTCAGGGAGAGTCCGAATATACCAAAACACCAGGAAAACACAAGTCGAGCCAGGTCAAGGTCCAGTCCAAAGGTTCAGGAGGCAGAGATCCATCCGGAAGGTTTCAGGGAGCAGGAGACATGAAGGTCATGAGGGCTTGCTAATAATTTGCTGGAAGCAAGAAGCAGCCACACCGGCAGACTTAAATAGCTCCTGTGAGCAGATGCTGCTTGTTATTGTTTCCTCAGCCTAGTCCATGTAGCATCCGTCTGAACAGCCCATTTCAGCCTTCTGCGTGACTGAGGGCTGATGGGCACAGCTGGTTGTAACTCTTTTGCATCACTTCTGGTTCCCTCTCTGTCGAGAGCTGGCTGAGCAACTCTGTCTCTGTTTGACCTTCCAGTGCAGGGGATGTTTGCAGGTTGACTTGCTCACTCCCTGGCTTGGCCCCATGCACAATCAGTTGCTCTTCAATCACTGCAGCAGCATCTATCACAAGGTGATACTGGACCACCAAGGTGGCTCAGGAGAAGTCAGTGAGGGCCCACTGCCCCAAAGCCTCTGGCAACTCAGTCTGCCCAACTGTAGGCCAAGTTCAGCTACACTTGGCTTTTCATTCATGGATGATATTTGATATTTGCTTGCTCCAGACTTTATTATCTTGTAGTACACAATCATTTCCCTCCTCACACCACCTTTACCAGTGTTTACACTCTCTTGATCAGCTCTCTTGACCAGCATTTATTCAACATCTCTACGTTACTTGATATCTTGAGATCTCTAAATGGTTGGAAAAAAAAGCAAGTATTAAAACAGTACAAAAATAATTTGAAACACCTTAACATAAGAAATAATTAAAGCATTTACATTTAATTAATCAGTTATTTTGTGTCACAGAAGGAGCTGTGGAGTCTTCCATCAGGTCAGCCCCATTCTAATACATCAGTCTGCTAGAAGCAACAACTTTCACAGATCCATGAAATCTTCTAAACACACCTCAAGAGAAGGGGGACCAGTGCGGCAAATTTGCCAGCTGACACAGGCAGGCAGACCGCATAGGGGAAAGGAGACCTTGCAATGGCTGCAATATCCAGCCATTGTGAAATCTCACAGAGGGTGTAATCTCACAAGACCAGTTAGTTTTGTGTGACTGGGTACTCTCGTGAGAGGGCCTCTTCTCACAAGATTTGAACAGGGTATTTATTGGCCACCTCAGCTAGACACATCTTCCTTTGGTTTCTGAATTTGAGAACCTCTAGACCAGGGATGTCAAACTCAATTTCATCTTGGGTCGCATCAGCATTATGGCTGCCCTCAAAGGGCCAGTCGTATCTGTAAGACTATATAAATGTATCTACTCTTTTATCATATTAAGTAATTGCCTCTGCATCCGATTATTACTGGTTTTTAAACTGTCTTCCCTCTGCATAAACTTTATTTGTCTTGGACATTTGGGGACTATTTCAACATAGTTTATGGTCCCTGTACCTCTGTAAAGTAACATAGAATTGGTCAGTATATCCAAAGTGTGCCTCTTTCTGCCCCCAGGCTTGCCAGGCAGGGGGAGTGCCACTGCTGCAGCAAAGGTGCAAGGGCCACATGAAATGGCCTGGTGGGCCAGATTTGGCCCGCAGGCCTTGTGTTTGACACCTGTGCTCTATACTATTTCTGGTTGCCCTTGGAGGATGAGAAGGAGTGTTTGTGTGTGTGAGATTGTGGCATGCTTTTCACCTTTCCTGGGGACTCTTTGGGGGGAAATAGGGATGAGTGGGTGAATGTTAGGGCACATCAGCCTAACTGTTACTAAAGGTGACTGGACAGCATTCTGGATGTTATACTTTTTGGCATCACTGGTGGGGATAAAGGTAAGGCGAGACCTGTACACTGAAACGTTTAGAAATAAGGGCTTGGGCAGGGCTGGGGAAGGGGAAGGATCTTGGGAGCTGGCTTCCATATTTTGGCAATGCAGGGCAGCTTATTGGGGTTTGGGATTGAGCATGGGGCAGGCTGCTCCACCACACAGAGGGAACAATGTAAGGGTAGGTACACGAGCTCTGCAATCACAGGTCTCCTCTCCTTATCTTAAGTCTACGTAATGGGTATGCAGACAAAAATTATGGCCAGTTTTAATCCAATTGCAGGTGTCTAGCTCTTATATCAACACAGTCATGAGATTCCCTCTTCCCCTTGCCCCCAGTCCATCACTAATCATCCTCTGCTCTGTTATTCACAGACATTTTGGAACCACATCCTGACAACCCCTAGTGAGGCCACCCAGCAGCCTTGCACCCCCCTACCTCAGTGTGGTTTTGCAAGCCCCTTGGATTATCAGCTAGGCCCAGTATGCGGGAGAACCTCAGGGAAGAGGTTGTACTTAGAAGTTTTAGGTTGTTTTTTTTTTTAAAGAAAGAACCAGGAAAATAGGAGCTGTGGTTAGCTGTGGAGTAAGAATTACGTCCTGTCCACTCTGAATTATATAAAAGGATTTTCATTTAATTTATGCAGGGTTGAATAAAAGACCAAATTCCTTGTAGTGCCCCATGCATATGAATCTATCTTGTAGTTTTACTTAGAGTGTAAAGGTTTTCATCTTCAAGAACTTCTCATTTTCGTATCTTGAACTTTTTTGCAAGCAAGTCTTACCCTAGCACCTGAACTTTGGCATATGTGTGTATGCATGTATGTGTATGCTGTAGTTTAAAATAATTTCTTTCTGCCACTGAGTAGCTGCTCTCAGAATACATTTGGGGTTCTACTGAAGGGTTGCACCCTCAGGTAAAAATGCTGCAACCATGCGCTGTAATGCACACGGATCTCCCGAATTAAAACATCCCATCGATCGCGCCTTGGGGCTGGCTTGGCAGTAAACCGGCATAGCCTCGGATTGGTGGTGCTGCTGCTGTTGCCGCTGCACACCCTTCGCCTCGGGGCATCTCCTTCCTCCGGTTCCCTACCGATCCTCTCTGTACTGCTAGTTTGCTCTTCAAAACTTCCACCCAGGGTCCTTGAGGAGGGGAAGGTGGGGTGTCCCAGTGGGGTGTCTCACCTCCGTGGGTTTATCCCCGGCTCATCTTCACCTATCCTCCCGGGGAATTCCCCCTTCCCATTGCCCAGAGAAGTGATCGCAGTGGCCGATCGCGGTGGGACGTGGGGAGGGGGGCATTTGGAAAAAAAATATGAGAGCGTTTCAATCCGAACCTCCTCGTCTTGCCCCTTTTTCTCCGCACAGGGTTACTCTAGACTTCGACAGGAATTTTAAAGTCATTCATTCCAAGGCTCTTCCCTTGGAACCATTGGGTGGGAAACACCGCCTCTCCTCCCTCTTAAAACACAAACACACACACATACATACAGAGCCTCGGAGACGACAACGTCGTGTCTCCCCCCACCCCTCCAGCCATCGTCACCCCCCGCCGGCTCTGCTCTACCGCCGACCCCGGAGGATCGAGCTTGCCTAAGTAAACCCCAGCCCGGAGCTGCTCCAGCGCCAGGGCTCCTTGAAACCAGAGAGCACTCCGCTCTGGAGCCTGGTCAGCGGCGGGCGTCCTCCCGCTCCCCGTGGCGAGCAGCGGCTGAACTGGCCCTTGGGCTCTCCGGCAGGTCCCCCCTCCTCGCACAAGCCGCGCAAGCCTTTCCTTTTTTTTCCTCCCCCTTCCTTCCTTCCCTCCCTCCCCTTTCTCCCCCCCCCCCGTTTCAGTTTCACAACCCTCCCCACAGGCTGCGAGGGAAAAAAAAAACCACCTTCGTGGGCTCTCCCACTGATTAAAGGGCTGCTGCGATTGTTAGTTTTTCTGGGCTGCTTCGCTTCGCTTTGCTTTCTCCGAGGACGAGGAGGAGGGGGTGGGGTGGGGTGGGGTGGGGGCTTTCCCCAGCCATGTCTTGCAACCTGTCCCCGGTGTGATTTTTTTCCTTTCTTTTCCAATTATCATCATTACTGCTGAAGCCACTGGCGGTTTTTCTTTTTTACACTTCCCACGAGTAACCCATCTATTTTAAAGTTGTTGCCGAGAGGAGGTGGCGTGGGGAGCCCCAGCGCCCGGAGGATGGGACTCTCCCGGTCCCCGGCTGGCTCTTTGCAAGCCTTGCAGCTGCTCGCGTGGGCTTTCCCCGCGGTGGCCTTGGCGGCGTCGTTCGCGGACGAGACCTTGGAGCGAGCCTCCAAATCCGAGGGCTACTGCAGCCGGATCCTGCGAGCCCAAGGCACGAGGCGAGAAGGCTACAATGAATTTAGCCTCCGCGTGGAAGGCGACCCGGAATTCTACAAGCCCGGAAACAGTTACAGGGGTAAGGCGTCCAGGCGGCTCTCTCTCTCTCTCTCTCTCATTCTCTCTCTCTCTCTCGCTGTGTGTGTGTGTGTGTGTGTTGTGTGGACGGGGGAGAGGAGAAAGGCTTTCGAAGGACGGCGGCAAGCCAGCGCCGTGGGCAGCGCATAGCCCCCAAGTGTCACGCAACTACCCGGGGGCTCCCTATTTGGTCTTTCCGTGCAACTTGTTTTCACGCGCGTGGCTTCCTCGGAGGACAGTTCTCTCCCCGTTGAGCGGAGAATAAGAACGCTGCCGGGGGAGGGGTGGCTTCCAAAATCTTCTTTCTGAGGCGGTGGGGGAGCTTCCCCCCCCCTTTTGCCTACTTATTGGATAAGCGGAGACCTGTTCCCCTCATATTTTGTTAACCTCAATTGCCCCCTTGCACTCTTCCCCGTCAACTTAGAGCTACGGGTGGAAATTACTGCGTTCGGCCAAGGGATACGCAGCGGGTCGTTAATTATCTGCTTATGAAATACGGATACGAATAGCTTGTATGTGGGCCAAGGAGGCTTTGCGAGTTTGCTAACATTTTTCCACTGAGGTCTGCTGCTTGGTCCTGTTGTTTCCTGTTCTCCCCCCAAGTTCCTAAGATGAGGGATGCCAGGGCTCCAGCCTGCTCGAAAATCACCTGGAATTATGAGTGGCACCAGTTGGACACTCAGCACATACTCAGAAGCACTTAGGTAAAGCCCCACCACTACAAATCACATTCTGGGGTTCAGGCATGCAGCTTGAAATTGCTCTGCCAGCCATCTCTCCCCCATGCTTATGTGCGGGAGACTGAGGAGATAGTTCAAAAAGAGACCAAAATACAGAAAAGCAGCCAAGGACCTCTGAAGATGGCAAGTTCAAGGAGAAATAATACAGGAGTTCATCTATCTGTTTGTTTAATTTATAGCCACTTTTCTTCTTGCGTAAGAGCCAAAGAGAGCAAAGTGGCATTTCTCCCACTCTGCACAGATTGTCTCCTGAAACAGGTGGGAACACCCACCAATCGCCTCCTGCCCCCTGGCTTGAACTGCAGATTGGCAGTGATGTACAATTAACTCCCCTCTCTGGGTGCTTAATCTTTCACTTTTTAAAGAAACAGACTTGAGAAAAATAAGCACACCCTGGATGTGCCCTTGACAGAAAATGTCACATCTATCACAAACTTGTGATTCTGGGCAGAGTGACAGGAACTTTCCCTGTTGTCCTGAACCCTTTAGCTAGCATGTAAATGAAAGAATGTGTATTCTCCCACAAGACAAAATCAGATTTAGATGGGATTTTTAAAAAGACTCTTGCCTCTTGTGAAAAGAAGTTTTCAATAGAAATTAACTACTTGTGGATATTTAGTTATTTTGTGGTTGGAGGAGAGAGGGCTTGAGTAAGAGGAATAAAGTTAAGCAGTGTTGGGGGGACATAAACAGAACAGTTGAGTAGCTGAATCTTGACTATAGGTCATTTACTAAGCCAGGTTGGCTTAGCTGCATCTTAGATTTCTTGGCAGTTATACTGAGATGCAAATATTCTTAAAGAGGGTTGAAAATTATGCCCTGTGAAAAGTTGTGCTGGATGCTTTTCAGTTGCCAAGATGGTTCTCACTTGGAACTGGAGGAGAAAATAGCCTTTTACATAAAGTTCCAGGAAAAACTGGGTGGCGGGAGGAGGGGGGAGACAGGGAAATACAATGCTTTTGCCAACCAAATGCAATTAAATAGTAATTTTCACATATTTACAAGTGGTAAAAAGTTTTCAGATTCTTGTTCCTTCGCTCATTAGAGAATGTGACATCAGAAATTTAGCACACATTAGAATTACTTCTGACTTTCAAAGCTAAATTGTTCCAGATCCTGCTAAAACTTAGCCAGATGGGAGGAGCATAAAAAAAGTGTAACTTTATGTTTCCTACAGCAGTTTAATGTTGTCACTTTGTTTTATTTTTATTAACTGCCACAGGAGTTTAACAAGTCTTTCTCTTGCAACATGAAATGACATCACCATAAGCCTGGAAACAGATTTTGGGGTTCCTTTTTTCTTTTCCCTTTTTTTTTTTTAAAAATATGACTCTCCTAGAAAATAGCTGTCTTATCTATGCAAAATGTATGTCAAGAGAAAAAGCTGGTTAATTAAGGACAAATTGAGGTTTTGCTGCTTATAAAGAGCCAGGAAAGTAGAAACATTCTGCACAAGAGGCAAAGCATGAGCAGAGAGAGAGAGAGAGAGAGAGAGAGAGAGAGAGAGAGAGAGAGAGAGATAAAAACATGAACTGAGAGTCTTTGTGGAAAACAACTAGTGCCAGATCCTGGAAGAAGCAGAGTCTTTTCCCGATGTTTTTCTCACTGTCTGGGTTCTTAACAGAAGCTATTATTCAGAGGGATAGAACAGGACATAAGTAGGTTCTTGTCCACATATACAATCTTTTTGGTACATTTTATCCAGCCTCTTATCTTTGCGCAAGCAGGTTGGTTTGATCCATTGGCAACAATGGAAAAAAGGATTAACGTTTCCCTTGTGCAAAAGAAGAGTCTACACATGGTCAGTTTCTTTTGCAACATAGCAGATCATTCACAAAATCCATTTTCCCAGAGCACGGTGATTGTTTTTCCAGTTGCCATATAGCAAATATCACAAGGCGTGTGTGTGTGTGTGTGTGTGAAAAAGTTCACCACACTTTGTTTCTCTTTGTCAGCATGCATTGGGGAAGCATTGCTAATCCATGATGCTCAACATGCACTAGCTGGTTCCACATGGATTCTGTCACATGCTGATTATAACAATTACCAAAATGTGGGAATGTTAGTCGTCTAAATCAACTGTGTTCTGAGATGGCCTTGGCACATTCTGAACTGAAAGTGTTCTGAGGCTGAATAAAGATTCCTCCCTGTTAAGAACTCCAAGGACAATATTCTTTAAATGTGGTCATTATGTCTACACTTTAGATTTAAATGAGTTTAACAGTCTTTTTGTTCTTCTGAGGACACTGAAGTTTTAAGACAGTAGGACCAGAGATCTTTACCAAAGGAGTCTTAGTATCTTACCATACTGTACTCTCCAAGATTCTGTGGGAAGTATTGCTGAGCTGAAATTTCTCAGGAGATGTTCTGTTTGCCAAGAAAATTGCTAAGATGTTCCTATCTCTCCTAGAAAAGGAAGGTTGCTTGGTAGAATTTTCTCAGAATGCACTCCACTGTTCTCAGAATATTCACTTAAAAAAAAGATAGCTGTTATGTTCACTTGCTTCTTCCTCCCTCCCCATGTCCTAGAATGTTGCTAGGTCCAAGGTCACTGTGGAGGATGTACTTCCCACTTTCTTCTTCTCCCACTTATGAAAGGAAGAGGTTGTTGGTACAGCCATTACTAATGATGAATCCCACCACTGATAAACTTGGGACAATTTCTTCCTCTACCTACAGGGGAGATAGCTGATGAAATTCTTCCTAATACTTATAATCATGAATAGGATGGAGAATTTTGAGATGGCATTTGCACAAAGCTCTATTGGGAAGCCATGACATTTAAATTGGTATAGAACTGTTGTGCACATATGCCCCCAGACTATCTCTGTAGTGATTATATTGTTCAGAAGCAGAAAGAGAGATGAGATGTGCCTGAAAAAGTTCATAAAAAATCATAGTTGGAAGGAATCCCAAGGGTCATCCAGTCTAATCCCCTGGAGTGAAGAAGTCCAACTCTAAAGCACTCATGAGAGGTGGCCATCTGACCTTGTTTACAAGCGTCCAGGGATGGAGAGTCTACCATTATACGAGGCAGTCTGTTCCACTGCTGGACAGTTCTTGCTAATGTTTAATCATAACATTCCTTGTAATTGGAATCTATTAGTTTGGGTCCTATCCTCTCAGTGTGGCAGGAAAAAAGTTAATTCCACCTTGCCATATCACTGACACCCCCTTTAGATGTTTAAAGATTGCATATCACCTTTGAATCTTCTTTCATCCAGGCTGAACGTGTCCAGCTCCTGCAAATGAAATAGGTTTGCTCCAAGGTATATTGCTCCCTGATGCAGAGCAGCAAAATGTTGCCTCCAACACATTCACTCAAGCCAAAATATATAGTACTGCACACTAGAGTGGTTTTGGTACAAGAGGCAAGAAGTCCCATAAGTGCTTCTCCCCTATTCATGCTAACACCAAAGATACTATAATAACACACTAAATAACTAACAATTTGTTGCCTTTTCATATCCTCCTTTTCATAACATGGCCAAAAATTATATGCTTTTTCATAGCATTCCCCAAACTTGGTGTCTGGGTTGGCGACCTCACTCTGTCTAATACCAAAGCTAGTGATGAAACAAAAGGGTAAAGTAAGCTTCATTGTCTGTTTCTCTTTGCTTCCAAGATCATTCTCTTTCATGGACACCTACCTGCGAATAAAGCCCACTGAACTTATGTCTGCATTGACACATACAAGACTGTGCTTATATGAGCCATCTTTGGGTGTTCCTTATCTCTTGCTTTCTGAAACCAAAATAGAGAGACACACACTGTTTTGTTTTTTTTCCCCAAGAATAAGAGAACTGTCACCTTCTTTTGATTTCCTTCATCAGTTTCGTAAGCGTGGGTGTCTTCTTAACACTCTAGCTGCTAAAACGTTCAAGCAATCATTTGGAAACACATTTTTGATTTTATGATTGTAGTGATAAAGCATTAAAAATATGACTGCGGATGAACTAAAAGTATCCAAAACTATACATGCATGATATAAACAATTCCTTGCTTCTTTTTTTAAAGGCACAATTTCTTTTCTTGTCCTTTTTAAACTGCGGCTGTCAAAATAAAAAGCAAGGACAGGAAAATAGTTGTATATATTTGAGCAAAATACTATGTGAATTCTGATCTGCAAGTGTGAAGAGGAATTTTAGAACAGGGGAAAAGAGAGGGTTAATTACTTTTCATCCTTTTTCTCCCCACATAGACATTTAAAACTGTCTGAGATTGTTCACATGACTCCAGTCATAATCTTGTGGGAGCCATATCTCCATTGCTGAATCCAATGAGACTGTGGGTGACATGTGAATGATACCGCCTTATCAATAATGAAGAGCTGGTTCTGTCAGGAGGCAAAGTGAGGCAGCTACCACAGGCAGGAAGGTGATGGACAACAGGGAATGTTAGAGGAGAGAAATGAGTGGGCCATATTGGCTGATATATTATTGTTCCTATTCACGTGGTTATGCCATTGAGGGCAGAGTCCCAGCTATATGGAGTTACAGTTCAGAGTAGTAGCTCCCACATGGATGTGACTAGATATGAAGGATGTAAAATAACTAGCCCAGGGATGTCCAGCTTTTTTTAAGGCTGGTGGGCATTTTGGATTTTTGAAAGGGTTGACAAGCACTTTCACAAAATTGTGGCCCTAGGGGGAACCTGCCCATTCACTAAATATGGCTACTAAAAAACCCAGTCATTCTCAGAAGGCAAAGTCATGAAGTTAAAAAAAAGAGTCGTCCAAGAGTTATAGTGTTAAAAAGTGAAAAAGAGTTAAAAAGTAGGATCTGAGATATAAAACATGGAAACACCTCTTTTGAACCCACAGTTTTGTACTCTAACATACATTTTGCAGATTAGTGATGCCCAGCAACAGATAACTTGACCATGAAACTAAATACTAGGCACAGATGAAATGCAGAATCTCATATTTCTTTCCATACAGATACAGATATACTACCCAATTTGCAGAAGGCAAATTAGTGAAAGTAGAGCCAGTGTCGTGTCGTGGTTTGAGCTTTGGACTACAGCCCAACAGACCAGGGTTTGCTTCTCGGCTTGGCCATGGAAACCCACATGGTAACTTTGAGTGTGTCAGACACACACAGTTCCAGAAAACCCAGTGATAGGTTCACCTTAGCTATAAATTGGAAATGACTTGAGGGCACACATCAACAAGAAGAAGGCTGGGAAATCCTGACAAGGAAAATGCTGGACTGATGAGAAAATTTGCAGTTCTACATGAAAGAAAGAGAAAAGAGAGAAAAGCATTTTATGTGCAGAAACAGCATCTTCTGTGCAGAAACATTATTTGATGTGGAGAATATGCTATTCAGTATGTTCAAAAACCACATTTGAAGTCATGTGCAGAGTAAGCCCCAAAAGTCAGCTTTTGCTGCACAGGAAATGCAATTTTCTGTGAAAAAAAAATGCTGCTTTCGACACAGAAAATAGGGGGTGTATACAGAAAAATCCCACACATATTGTGTGTTTTTTGTGCTGAATTTTGTTCTGAACTATGACTAGACTTTGAAAATGGCACTTTTCTAAAATTTTCTCATAGCAGAAAGTTGCTAAAATTACTTGTTGCTTCAGGAATCAAATTAGCAACAAATTGCATCCCTAATGAGAGAAATACAATTTCTCTCTCTCTCTCTCTCTCTCTCTCTCTCTCTCTCACACACACACACACACACCACAGCCAAAACACCAAAAAAGTGGGCAGAAAACAGACATGGACTATTCATAAGCAAAACTCAAATAAAACACATAGTGCAGAAAAGCCAATTAACATACACAGATGCACCCAGAGACAAAAATGGTTATCTTTCTCCCTGTCAGACTGTTTCTCAGGACATTCCCTGCCATTTTCCAGCAGCTCTTTTTATATTGTTTATCTTGGGGGGTGTGAAGGTGACTATACTTCAAATGGGCTGGGCTGCAGCTGCACAGCATATTCGTTTTCTTAGAATGCCTCTGGGAACTGTTCTTAGAAATAACTATGGCAGTGGAGGTTGGGGTTTACCTTGCAGTGTGCCAGCTTCACAGATTAAAATAAAAATTCAAAATCAGGAGGGCCCGAGAGCTTGATGTATGCTTTAAGAGGCATCTGTAAGCACAACGTGGTACCCCAGAAGTTGCAATACTAGGCAACCACTCCGTTTGGCTCCTATTGACTTGTATGTGAAATTAATTTCCATTTTGGATAAGCAAAAAATTACATTCTCCCCCTTCCTCGCCCCATTTTCTTCATTCTCAGAGATCCATGAACTCCAAATTGCTGTACAGATAAATATACCTTTTAAAAATATTTTTAGTAGTTTCTTCTAGTGTCCAAGGAGCCCTGGTGGCACAGTGGTTAAATGCTGGTACTGCAACCACAGGGTTGTGAGTTTGATCCTGCCAGGCTCCAGGTTGACTCAGCCGTCCATCCTTCCGCAGTCGGTAGAATGAGTACCCAGCTTGTTGGGGGCAAATAGCTAAAATACATTGTAAACTGCTTAGAGACCACTTAGCTGATAAGTGGTATAGAAATACGCATGCTATTGCTAATCCCAGAAGCCTTTTTGGAACTTTGGAACCTTAGCAAGTGGCCTAGCCTTAAGATAACAGTAATAGGTTATATCCAGTATAGTATCCAATACAGGAATGCTCAAGCAAACAAATACCTCGTCTCTCCTACTCTCAGGAATTCTTCAAAGACCTCTGCTGAAACTTGAGGGACTGTCAGGAAAGTTCCTGGGATATGGTTCATAGAATGCAACAGGATGGAGAAATTGCCAAAATCAGACAGGAGGCTTTGCCAGTGGAACATTGGCTGCTAGGATTGAATATGAGAAGCATGCTGGGGATGACCCCTAGTGATGTCACAGGGCACATCCTGTTAATGTCAGAGGGAGAAGCCCCAGCTGATGTTATTAAGCATCTGCTACTAAGTAAACTAAAGTGTTTCCCAACTTTATTTTTAACATAATTCCAAGATGACTTTTAACAACATTTGGAGATTGCAGACCTATTAAAGAAACTTTTCCAAGCTCAAGAAAAAGAGATTTTTCCCAGATATGTTTTAATACTACTTTTATCAACATCTGGGGATTGAAGGCTTATTAAAGAAATTTTTCTAAGCTCCAGGAAAATATAGATTTTTCTCAGATATGTTTTAATACTTTTTCATGTACTTATTTTAACACATAAGAGTTGTGATCCAATTAAAGAAACTTTTCCAAGAACAAAGTTTTCTGATTGTAACAGTTGTTCCTATTAATCAGTGCCTCTTACTGGCCATATTTATCTTTCAACTCAGGTTTTGGAATTCTCCCTCACCCCAAAAATAATCATCAAATAGTGCTACTATCAATCACTAGATTACTAACAGAAAAGAAATGGGTTTGCCAGGACACTTGATAGTCCTGATGGAATAACTGATACTCAGGATGAAAGGCCACTGTCAGGACACAATATGAAGAAATAGCATGGGTTCAAGTTGGCAGTGGGGCTCAGTGAAGGCTGCAATTCCTCACCCTATCTGTTCAGTTTATAAGTAGAGAGGCTATAGATAGCTGGATTAATTTCAGAGGAAGTAGGTTTGAAAATTGTTGCAAGGGAACATCAACAGTTTAAGATATACAGATGACAGCACATTGCTAGCTGCTAGCAGAAAATAGCAAAGCCTTGGAATGATTATTGAGGAAGTTCAAGGTGAAAAGTGTAAAGTTAAGGTTACAGCTGAACATTAAGAAAACAAATAAATGACCACAGAAGATTTACATAATTTTGAAATGAATGGTGAATATATCAAAATAGTTAAAGATTTTATGTACCTTGATATAGTCTTAATTAAAATGGAGGCTGTAGTTAAGAAAGAAGAAGAAGACTGGACTTAGAAGGGCAGCTACACAAAAACTAAATAAGATCTGTAGATGCAAGATATATTTTTGAATAGCAAAATAAAAATCACCCATGCCATAGTATTTCTGATTTTTATGTATGGTTGTTAAAGCTGGACAGTGAAGAAAGTTGTCAGGAAGAGAATCAACTTATTTTAAAGATGGTGCTGGAAAGGGTCTGAGAGCAAATCAAGACTGATTAGTCCATAGGAGCGAAAATGACTAAATGGAGGCTATGGTTCTTTGGATGTATGAGACAACATGACACATTAGAAAAAGCAATAATGCTTGGTAAAGTTGAAGGAAATGGGAAAAGAGGAAGGCTCCATTAAAGGTAAATAGGCCCAATCAAGCAAGACATAGCCCATAGTTTGCAGGACTGTTAATAACACGAAGTCTTGGTCACCTGAAGTCAAAACTCACTTGATAGCATTTAACAACAGTTGCCAGATATTTTGGAGTGGAGGAGATGATGAGAAACCAACAAAGCAACCTGTTCTATACATGCCTTTACTTAAATTGGACTTAAATATAATGAGAATCTAACAAATCTCAGCCATTGTTTGAGGTTTTCTTGTGTATGTGTATGTGTGTGTGAGAATTAGACAGAAGTTGGGAAGGAGAACAACAATAATGAAAGTAATTAGAGAAAATCAGAATAAAGGAAAAAGAGGATAAGAATGAGAAGCAAAGTACGGTAGAAGAAGGGAGAAGGTGAACCTAGTCAGTAGAGGCAAATGGCAGGGAGGGGAAAAAGGGGACATTTATACAGATGTTGTAGGTGGAGCAAAGGAGAAATTGGTTAGGGTAAGGGGACAATTTTAGGTAGAATTTGGAAATGGAAGGAAGAAGATGGTAGGGAAGAAGGAACTAGAAGGAAAGGAGAGAATGAAAGAAAAGATGAATGCATGCTGGAATTCTGTGAAGAAACAGAGACTGAAGCAGATGTGGGGATGAAGATGTTTGTACAGGAGTTGTAGAGGTGGGGAAAAAGTGATTGAGAAAGAGAGAATGAGAGAAAATTGAAATGAAGAATTAAAAGATCAGGTGTTTAAATCAGGTGTTTAAACAGAGATAAAGAAGAAGGCATTGTATCAGGTGTTTGCTAGCGGTTATGCAACCCACAGTTTCTTACAGTGGTTGTAAATAATCCACTGCCATTAATTACTGAGTTGGCAAAAGTAACTTGAGTGTTCCTTGTTGCACTACTGATCACTTTTCTATTTCTTTCTCTTACTTTTTAAAGAGAAAGTCACTGAAGATAAGTGAATACCATGAAATTTGAAAAAATTAGGTGAAGATGCCTCTAGAAATGCCCATGAATGTTAATTCTTGAAAGTAAGCATCATTTATAAGAGCAATAAATGTCCCCTTTGCACACAGCACTGTTTCTAAAATTAACTTCATTACACCCTGACTGGCTACCCTTTTAAAAGTTACTTGTTACATTCTTGCAAAGAAGCTAGTAAAATGCGGGCTGGACAGAGCTGCTGTTAGGTGGATTGGTAATTGGTTAACCAACCAAACTCAAAGGGTGCTGACCAATGGCTGCTTTTCATCCTGGAGAGAAGTGACTAGTGGGATGCCACAGGGTTCTGTCCTGGGCCCAGTGCTATTCAACATCTTCATCAGTGACTTGGATGAAGCAGTAGAGGGCATGCTAATCAAATCTGCAGGTGACACCAAATTGGGAGGGGTTGCTGATACCCCAGAGGACAGGATCAAATTTCAAAATGACCTTGACAGATTGGAGAGCTGGGCCAAAGGTAACAAAATGAATTTCAACAGAGAGAAATGTAAAGTCCTGCATGTAGGCAGAAAAAATGGAATGCACAAATATAGGATGGGGGACGCGTGGCTGGATAAAAGTACATGTGAAAAGGATCTAGGAGTCTTGGTAGATCACAAGCTGATCATGAGTCAACAGTGTGATACGGCAGCCAAGAAAGACAATGCCATTCTTGGTTGCATCAATAGGAGTATGGTGTCTAGATTGAGCGAGATAATGGTACCATTCTATTCTGCATTGGTTAGACCTCATTTGGAATACTGTGTCCAGTTCTGGGCACCTCAATTCAAGAAGGATATCAGCAAGCTGGAACATGTCCAGAGAGGGTGACCACAATGGTGAAGGGTCTGGAAGCCATGCCCTATGAGGAACGGCTTAGGGAGCTTGGTATGTTTAGTCTGCAGAAGAAAAGGTTAAGAGAGAACATGATAACCATATTTAAATATTTGAAGGGATGTCATGTTGAGGAGAGAGAGGGCTTGTTTTCTGCTGCTCCAGAGACTAGGATGAGAAGCAATGGATTCAAGCTGCTGTCCAGCAGTGGAATATGCTGCCTCAGAGTGTGGTAGAGTCTCCTTCTTTGGAGGCTTTTAAGGAGAGGCTGGATGGCCATCTGTTGGGAATGCTTTGATGGGTGTTCCTGCATAGCAGGGGGTTGGACTCTATGGCCCCTGTGGTCTCTTCCAACTCTATGATTCTATGAGGTAACTGTCCTGCCTGTTACTTGTTACTTCCAGGCTCTGATAAAGACAAGTTACACTTTCTTAAGAAAGTCTGTCTTTACAGAAGTTCTGGATATTGACTCATGGAAGGTAAAGAATTATGTAAAGTCCAAAACATCTGGAGGGCCAAACATTCTCTACTCTGGCCTTCAATTTAGAACATGTCTAATGTTCTGAAGACTTAAAGAGTTTTCAATGTGTGCAGATCCTAATGAAAGGGATGATATCACTGTCTCTTTGGTTCTTGTTTCATTACTATTTGATTTTGATCTTTTAATATGAGCCTAGCCCTTAGTTCTAAATATGATTTACCCTTCTCAAAGTTAAAGAAGATGTTCTGTTAACTGGGAGTCTTCTGACAACCTTTCTGGGTTTGAGTAAAAGAATGCCAGGATAGGGATATAACAAACAAAATAATAGCCATGATCTGGAGGGTTCGATAGATTTTAAGTTAGTTGCGCAATATGTATAGACCTAGGAGTGGCTGGTACATCCCTTAGCATGGGGTTGCAAATTCACTCTTGAGTTGACCACTGCTCTGAGTTGACCAGGAACTTTCTTTGTTCTGGATCCTATCCCTTCAGTAGTTTAGCAACAGCAGAGTGTAACTTGGAATGGCTGCCCTAGCATATGGCTTAGCCATAAGATGATTATAATAGATTGTATCCAGTGATGTATATGCTTGTACAAATAAGCCCTCTCACCCCTTCCTTCCCAGTGGTCCTAGTGACTCCCCAAAAAACTCTGCTGAAAATTGGAGAAGTGTCAGGAAAGTCCTGGAGAAATGTAATAGGGTAGACAAATTGTCCAAAACTAGACAAGGGGATGCCACTGGAATGTTGCCTGCTAGGCTGTCATCTCAGGAACATGCCGCAGATGAATAGGAAGAGCATCAATAAAATCAGGAGTGGATTTGCCACCTGCACAGAAATAGAGCCAACAAGTTACTTTGGATAGACTTAAAATCTCACTAGGCCTAATGGAGCACTGCAACTACAGCACAATCAAACAGAGGCTAAATTCATTTTGTGGCTCAGGCTGGACTTCAGGGCTAAAGCCTCCCAAACTGGAAGTTCAGATAAACATAGACATAGAATAGTAGAGTTGGGAAGGAACTTGTGGGGTATTGAGTCAAATCTCTTAAAGCATCCCCAACAGGTAGCTGTTCAGTCTCTTTTTGAAGATATTCAGAGAAAAAGATCCTACCACTTCTGTAGGCAGTTGGGTCCATTGCCAAACTATCTGGAAAGTGGAAAGTGATCAGACCAGTAGCAAACCTGGCCTGAGGTCCATCAGTGCTGATGCTGTTTAGTATTGTTTCTGTAAGAAGCAAACTCCAAAGACTTCAGTGCTAGTAGGCTTTATGGGAACAGTAGAAGAAAATATTCTACATTTGGGGGAAAAGGTAGTAAGAGCAGCTGGAGCCTTTACCATGTCCCTAGAGGCTAGATCAGTCTATGGCCTGTTTTAGTTAAGTTTATATTTGCTTAAGTTAGATTTTACTCTCTGTCTTAAATGGCTGTTGTTGAAGACACCTTTGTGTAGTATTACTTCTTATATTCAACACCAGCATCTTTTCACCTTCTGAGGTTTTTTCAAAAATATTTTATAGTTAGGCCCAGCTGTACATGCATATGACTGCATAAGCTCATTTTACTGTTATTACTTTAAAAAACATATTTGTTTCTACAACAAAATGATGCTGACCAGTATTTGAAGGCAGTATATCAGGGCAGTGGAAGAAAACTGTTTTGTTCCTGCATTTGTGATGATATAGTGAGTTTTAAAATGTTTTGCTTCACCACACTCAGAATATCTGTTACCATTTCTTTCTTTTTGCAGAATAAAGGGCTGAGAAAACCTTTTTGTGTGTTAGGTGGTTTTTTGTTTTGTTTTGATTTGCTCGAACATCTGGAGGGTATTACAGTTATAAGGCACAGAACTGAGGTGGGGTAGGGGATGAAGAAGAATGTTAGTTTTTTTCTGCTTTGCATCTGCAGAGGAATACATGTAGAAGAGTCCCTAAGGTCAATAAAGGTCTAAAATTACCTGGCCTCAGCACTGGGTTTGATAGTCCTGTTACCCTGATTTCTGGGGGTCCCGGGAGGGACACCTTAATGTGCTCAAACAATGGGGAGGGAATTAGCAAAGAGCACTAGTTAGCAATGCAAGAGGCAGGGCAACGTAGCGAGATCTTGAACCCTATGTCTATGAGGTCAGGCCAAGTCAATGATAAAGCAGAAGTTAATAATAATAATTGTTTTATTGACGTACAGTCAAACACGTGTATGCAACACACTCACACGAAGAACTATAGAAATAAAAGGTAGGAGTTGGATAGAGGGATTTTGAGAGGAGGTTTGGTATGGGAAATACTACACCTGTCCTGAAGCCCAGTAATAGCAAAGAAGCTGGGGAGCGTAGGTTCTCAGTGCGTGGGGCTGAGGGGAGGCTCGTAGAAGAGAGAGGCAGCAAGTCGGGAGGCAAGTCACGAGCGATCTGAGACGCTCAAAATCAGGAGTTCTTATAGGGAAAATTGTGGCTGCAGGCTAGTCCGTACTTGGGGATAACAATGAGTTTTGGACTGGAGACAAAGCCTCCGAAAGGTCAATACTTTGCAAGATTGAATTATGACAAGACTGTCAATCGAGTAGCCAGTATGCAAATGCAGAGTGCTTGAGAGTTGTATAGTCCGCTCATCAAGCTGCCTGCTCGGGGCAGGGGATCTTTTTGTAAGTAGCGTGCTTACATAATGTGGTACTTGCCTTGAGGTCTCCTAAAGCTGCATTTGGCAGTGACTGGCCTGCCTGGATTGGGATTTGAATGGTTCGGGTATTGTCGGCCACGCTTGTGTGTGTGCTTGTCTGGGGGCCTTGCAAGCACGTGGAGAGGAATGGGTGAAGAAGGCCAAATTATATCAAAAGATATCTTAATATCCCACAAGATATCAAAAGATATCTTAATATCCCACAAGTTTGGGCTAGAAACAGCTGTAACAGTCCCTCCTACCTTAGACTGGAAAAACAGAAGCAATTTTAAGTACTAAGCAAGTCATTGTATATACTGATTGGTTGTACTTGGCTTGATAGGTCACAAGTTGCACAGATATACTTCATTGCTTTCTTTTAGTGCAGAGAAGTTGGTGGGAGATGGAATTTTGGTGTGACCTCTTTTCTGAGCTTATTTTGCTAGGACAGGGCTTTCACTAACATCTTTGGCTGGTACTGTTTCTAGACTATCAAGCATGCCTATGTTAGAGAAAGCTGCTTTGCTCTTACCTGTTACAAAGCAGAACACATTCAGGCATCTGTCAAAGACTGTGTCACTGCCTGATTCCTGAGTCGATAGAGCGTACTCACACCACAGAATTATAACACTAGTATTTAACTACTGTGGTTTTAGCATATGGGATCCTTGGATTTACCTTGGTGTGGCAGGAGGAGAAGGGGTAAATTAGAATTCTCAGCCAGAGAGCTCTAGTGCCTCATCAGACTACAAACCCCAGAATTCCATAGTGTTTAACCATGGGAGTTGAATAGTGTGACTGTTCCCCTGGACTCTGTGGATTGGGCCTTAAATGGTTCTTTATTTCTCTCAGTGAGCTAATATATTTTTATTGCACTGTTTTGCAGTTTAACTGCCATGGTTCCTGTGATCTGTAGTTTGGTGAGATAACTTAGAATGCTCTGTTAGTCATTTCTTGAGATGCAGTTCAGGAGAATGGGGTTGGTTATCCCTCTAGCTGAAATATCCCAAGATTGAAAACACTCTTAGGAATAATAATTGTAACATGATGATGTGATGGTAAAATTAGGAGATGTACCCTAAAAATCATGAGAGCTAGGTACTTTTCTTATCTGTGAAAGAAAATACCAATACAAGCACACCTAAAATGATTCTCATAAGCAGAAAAAAAATGAATCATATGGATGTTTTTCTTTACTGAACAAAAATTAAACCAGGTTAATATATATTTTACTGATCTGTCCAATAAAAGGCTGAATGTCATATGAACACTTTACCATTGTAAATTTATTTCATATCTATCTATCAATCATACTATTTTTATGGGACCCAGGGCAGCTCTCAACAGAAGCTACAACAACACATAGTTAAAACAATTTGAAAAGTTTAAAAACAATAGTACAAACAATCTTATTAAAAATAGTACAGTCCTCCCTCCATATTCGCGGACTTGACCTTTACCGATCTGATTCACAAGGCACATGTTTGCCTCCCCTCCCCCCATTTTCCTCCTCCCATCCCTTGTGTTCCTTACACCTGTCAAGGTCAGAGACCCAGGTGGCGAGCCAGCCCAGAGAAGGGAGTGGGAGAGCTAGCAGAGTCCTGCCAGGAGGAGTCAAGCAAGCACTTACTTAAAGGAAGACCATTTACCTAAGCCAGAGTGACAAGCATAGTCAGAGTTCCAAAAGCCAGGGGTCAAGAGCCAAGAGATCAATTCAAAGTATCAGGAGCCAGGTGCTGGAAGCAAGGAACAGGCAAGGGGAGGGCTTGTAAGAAGTTTGCGACAAGCAAAGGAAAGCTTCCAGGCAGGCCCAAGGCACAGGTGTGGCTAGTCACTGCTTCTTGAACTTAATCAAGGAAGCCTCCCTTTGCTCAGCTCTCTTGAGTCTCTGCCTTGTTTGTGGGCTGATTGACACAGGCTCCAAAGCATCTTCAGAATCGGATTCCTGTTGCCCTAAAGGAGCAGGTAGAGGAACATCCAAGCCTGCTTGGTCCATGGCAGCAGGGGGAGCTCTTGAGCTGCAGGACTCATCTCCAGCCAGAGCCACAGGGGCCAACAGCTGCTGCTTGTCATCTCTACCCTAAGCAGCTGCTGCTCATCATCAGCAGCTCTGACAGGGGCTTCAGTTATCACAACACTAGGCTTGTGTTTAAAATGGTTGTTTTTCT
This sequence comes from Cyclura pinguis, assembly GCA_030412105.1. NCBI lineage: Eukaryota > Metazoa > Chordata > Lepidosauria > Squamata > Iguanidae > Cyclura > Cyclura pinguis. The sequence continues at coordinate 294,034,043 of CM059599.1, read as the reverse complement.
TCCTTTTGGGTGAGGAAGGCCCTTTCTCATTGCTAAAGGCATGGCCTCTCTGCCATGTGGTTGCACATTCTGCTGTGTATTGGCTGCTGATTGGTCAGGTGTTCCTTTCTCAAGATGGCCACCGGAAATAATTAGAACTCCAAAACTCCCCTCTTCTCTGTCTGAGAGGAAAGTACCAGTAAGCCTTTTAGGTTGTCTTCCCCTTCAAAAAACTTGGGCCAGAGGCAAAGGAATGGGAGGGGGGAAGCTCCAGAGGGAAATAGGAAGGGAATGGTGGGTGGGGGGAAGTTATTTGCAGCTTTTCCACTTTCATGAGGGTTCTGTTCCCCTAATCCTTTCAAATGTGGAGGGGCTACTGTAATTTCAGTTTTAAAAAGATATTAAGATATATTGCTAATTATAAAAAAACAGCACAACACTATTGTAAGAGTTTCTGCAATGGACAGTTGATTACCAAAGGCTTGTGTAAACAGAAAGCTCTTTGTTAGCTGCAGAAAAAGAAGAGAGATAGGGCCAACCTAGCTTCGTGTGGAAGTGAAATTCCACATCCTGGGAGTAACCACTAAGAAGTGTCTCTCCCGTGTCCTCATCAAACATACCTGTGATGGTGGTGGGACTGAGAGAAATGCATCCCCTTCAAACATCAGCAGCTTGATATTGATAGTCCAGACCCAAGCCAGTATCTTGGTTCTTAATTAAGCATTTTGCAATCAGTTGGGCCAGAATTGTTCAGTAATGTTGTCAACAGATTTTATATATATTTATATGTATGTATATTTGTCAAAGGGATTCTTTTTTACAAAGTCCTTTGACATCTCCCATTTTTGACTGGTTGATGGTGACATTTTCTTTTGCACTGACCTCTTCTGAGAGGCACTAAGCAAACTGGAATGCACTGTTCAGTAGAAAGCATATATTTGGGGAGAGATCCATTCCATTTTGCAATGCACTATTGACATTTTGCTTTGGTCTGCATTAGTCAATGCTACTGTGGCTTTGTTGTCTGAAAGGGGAGAATTAAGTATTTATCTATCTAACTCTGATCCCATCACATTTTTCTGTGAGAGGAATAAATATGTTCCATTATATACGAAAGGATAAAACTGGTTTAGTTTCAGAAAGAATGGACTCACTGTTGATCATCACTTTATGATGATTTCAGTGGATCTGCTCTAATTGGGACTTAAATAGTGTTTAGCATTAAGGGTTTGTATAGGAATAGATGGAAATGTATATTCATGCAAAGAAAAGATGGCATAACATAATAATTCTTTTTGTTATCTGCTTTTGCTAGAATCATATCCATTTTCACTGGATTCCTCTTGTTGTTATTTTGATAGCTGTTAGATTTACCTGCACAGAAATCTGTAGAGTTTATTGACATATGCTTACTATAACTTTAATTGATTGTGGATTTCTAGGAGCATCCCTGATAACTCTTGGGCTGAGGCAGTTCTACATCAAGGCGGCATCCACATCAAGTGTGGTTTGGCTCAACAGGCAATCCCATATCACATTGGCTGACAGATTGGCTGGCAACCTGGTTTAGAGCTGAGCGGTGGGAGACAGACGCTCCCCATTGGATCAATCAATCTCTCCTTCTCCAGTGAATAGCCTCTTGATGAACAGGACTGTTTCAGTTCCTGCTGATGCCAAATTACTTATGGCAGTATGGAACACAGAAGTTGTGTACCAAAGCCATATTGAAAGAATCTGACTGACATCATAAACATTTCTGAATAGTCTGAGGTTCGATCCACGTCTAGAACTGTGCTCTACGCTTAATATTTAGCTCTCTCTATCAGCAGAAAAAACCCCTCTCTCTCTTAATTGCCATTTATGAAAACTACAGACCTATCACTGTTACACAACTGGATACTGCTGTGTGCTAGACTTTCCAAGGATTATAATTATAACAAAATAGATAATCTCATCTTCATACATAACATGTACAGTTATCAGCATGAAGGTTATCTTTGTATAGAACAAGTAATAAAGCATAAAGCAGCTGGTCAGCCAAGGAAGCTTTGTCTGAATCAGTGTCAAATGATAACAGAGACATATGATAGATAGATGCCTTATTTAGGCATTGTTTACCTGGTTTCTTTCAATGTGGAAAGAAGGGAGGACCTAGACTCACACCCCATCTGATAGTTAGTAAGTCTGATGAGGGGAAGTTCCTGTTGTCATGAAAAGGCCACACATGTACAGGAACCCTTATTTTCCAGCATCCTTGCTTGCATAAAGTGTCTCCACGTGGGCAGGAACTTCTCATCAAACATGTCACTTTTGATGAGGACAGTGATGATGGAATGAGGAGAGTGATGATGGAATGAGGGGCAGGATGAGGTCTTCATCTGTTTGCATGTTGATTCAAACCAGGTAAATAATGTCTGAGCAGGTCTATGTTCTGATGTGGCATGTTGGGGAAATAAATTAGGCAAATGAAAAAGCCACCTGCCTGCATCTTCAGAGGGCTGGGAATTCTTTGCCAAATGATCACTACCATGCACTGCACATGTAATCAGAGAGGTGATTCTGTGAATCAACACTTCATGGCAAGCTTGTAGAGATCTATGAATATTTTCTCATGTGACCTCATTGTTGTGGCTATAAAGCAAGGGTGGGAGTCATGCAGCTGCCCAGATGTTGTTGGACTGCAGCTCCCAATGTTTCTCATCATTGGCTATGCTGACTTCTTGAACTGTGTCATCTAGGGGGCTGCATCATTTGCGCTCCTCTATAAAGGCTGTGATTACAGGAAAGGGGTAGGTGACACAAAGTATGTCACCTCTGGTTTTGGCAGCAACAAGCACATTAGAGCTTAATGAAAATCCATCATTTCTCCAGATGTCCATTCATCCACATGTATTTTTATTGGATTCACTAACCATGCTAGGAGACACTAACATGTTGTACTCCTCCAGAGGGGATGAACCCAGCGTTATAGTAAATGCTGAGTCAGCCTGAATTTTCATTCCCCTTTCATAGTCCCTTAATTCTCAGACACTGGTGAGAATTCTCAAACTTGATAGGGTGTAAGGAGGTAAACTGGTAACTAGAGTACTGAACTAGCACTTCAGATGCAAGTTATACACGTTTCTGATGCAGAGATATGATTGATAGTTTAAATGTTTCAGATAACAAGTGTGCATGCATCCAGTTGAATACTAAAATTGCTTAATGCTGACAGCAATTTACCTAATATATTTTAGAAAATAAAAACTGGGGAAGAGGGTGCTCATACATTCACTGTTTCATCTGGAACCAACACAGAAAATTTAGATTGTTACTGCCAAATTGCTGCACTTTCTGGGCTCAATCTATTGGTTAGTTCCAACTACAGTAGTCCCACTGAATCAACTGTTGAATGATGAGCCAACATGTAGGTAAATCCCAGTGATTCAATGGATCTATTTTCATTCAATTAATGGTAAAATTTGGCCTCTGTATTTTCCCTTCTTTTCAAGACTGAGTTTGTGGCAGCAACTTTCTGACAGGCAGTAGAAATGCCAACCTCTTTGTTATGGATTAGCAAAGCATTGCTGATGGGCCTACCAATTCTCTGTCTCTCTCTCACACACACACACGCACACGCACACTCACACCCACACACCCTGCACAATTTCCAGGTTGCATTCGCTATAGGGTATCCTTCTTCCCCTACTTGGAAAGAGCATTCAGCTTCCCCTTCACTCTACTCAGTAGCTTGGACTGCTGCCCCAGAATGTAAACCATGGAGGCAGAAAGCCAAAGCACCTGCTTTCCATAACAATTGAACTCTAAACTGAGATGCTTCAAGAGGAATGAGGGCTGCATTCTCCCACTAATAGATAACAGAGGCTGTAATAATCCTCTCATGTTAATTCTTTAAGAACCACCTTCTTCCCCAGTGTGTTATGGTACCAGAGAAACCTTACCATTAGGCAGAATGAGTATTTACTGAGAGACAGCAGTAGCAGCTCTGTCACTATGTCTCCCAAACAACCAGCAGTTCCCCACACTTTGAGTTTACCTTGTACATGCCACACAGAGTGTCCTGGGCTTCTTCAACTAATTTTATGCCTAAGGTAGAGTGGAGGATCCTATATTTTATTTTATTTTATTTACTATTGTATTTATATGCCACCTTTTCTCCCAAAGTGCACCCAAGGTAGCTTCCAAAAAGTTAAAAAAAAATTAAAAACATTTAAAACAATTAAAAGCATATAAAATTATAAAAACTTACTTTTTTTAAAAAAAACTTAATAAATAAGTAAAAGCTCCCCGTCCCATTGCTAGCATTCAAATAAGAGTCGACCACTGTTCCTCTGAACATGGAATACAAAGTAAAACAATGTTATCTTTTCTTTGTTCTAGACCAGGGATGTCAAACTCAATTTCATCTTGGGCCGCATCAGCATTATGGCTGCCCTCAAAGGGCCAGTCGTATCTGTAAGACTATATAAATGTATCTACTCTTTTATCCTATTAAATAATTGCCTCTGCATCCAATTATTACTGGTTTTTAAACTGTCTTCCCTCTGCATAAACTTTATTTGTCTTGGACATTTGGGGACTATTTCATCATAGTTTATGGTCCCTGTACCTCTGTAAAGTAACATAGAATTGGTCAGTATATCCAAAGTGTGCCTCGTTCTGCCCCCAGGCTCGCCAGGCGGGGGGAGTGCCATTGCTGCAGCAAAGGTGCAAGGGCCACATGAAATGGCCTGGTGGCCCAGATTTGTCCTGCGGGCCTTGTGTTTGACACCTGTGTTCTAGACAGTAAAACATCTTGGGCTGTAGGTGCTTACTACTTCACTCAGTAGGATTGCCAGTTCAGGATTGGCTCAGGCCCTGACATTTCTGAACCAGAACCTGAGACCTAGAGATGGCCCTTGGTGATGTCTTTTGTTGTATATTAAACAACAATCACAGTTGCTCACAACTTGTCATTGAAAAATTATACCATCAGAGTTTAGAGAACATATTTTCTTGCTTGGAAATTAAGTTAGGAATCATAGCTGAAAATCCAGTTTCCAGATCAAGGTGAAATGAAAGGATTATTCCTTCTCACTTACTTAGAGAGATGGGATAAGGAACATTTAATCTAGGCTAGTTGCTTCTAGCGAGAAGATGGATGCAGAGAAAAGAGGAAGTTGAACCCTGTTCCCACAATGACTCTGAAGGAAGGAGACAGCTAACTAAGGAAATATAAAATCCCCTCTGGAGAGTCTTTGAAAGTGGTAGCAACAAATTAATTGATCCTTGCAAAATTGTAGCAAGCTCCTGCTTTGCTAGATGAGCTGGAGGTGTGCACCCATCCCTCTCCTCTTGCCCTGAGCTGAGCCTACCAAAACTAGAATATTTGCACTGTCCCACTTGGAGATGGCTCATGACAACTGGAGACTCAGAGCTAGGCCCTGAGATCTCGCAATGTTATCACTCAAACAGTGTGCTTGTCTATCTTTGGCAGCCTAATCCAAGCAGTTCTTGCTAGAAATCCTGCACAGGGATCAGTTTTTAAACCCTGTCCAAAACCAGGCTGTGCTTTCCAAGGAGCAGGAAATGAAGCTGAAATAAGTAGCAGTGGCTTTTCATTGTTCTGAACGTGCTCTTCCTCCACATACTTACATGGTTCTGAACATAATGCAGCAGTGGAATCCAGCCTCTGAAGCAACTTCAGAAAAGTTTGGGGTTTTGAATCCCCCAGTCTGCAAGGCCAAGACTATTTTTTTCTGAGCTCTATTCTTGTGAGGGAGCGACAGATTTGTGTTTCTATCATCATGCCTGGGTCTTTCATCGTTGATAGGAACAAAATGCATGGGAATCACATCTTTCCTATTACCATTCTAAATAACTCTTTTTAAAAGTTTTTGGAGCCCATGGAGATTCCGGCCCATCCATATTCTTTTTGCTGTACAGCAACAAAAAGGTAATGGCTCCCTATATCAGTGAGACAGTGAATCCACTCCAGATTTTAGTTTGAACTTTAAAGTGTTATTTTATATAAATAAAACTGTCACCTTCTACGCCCTTAAGAAGGACAGCTTCTTCTGAGAAACAGGCAAATGACCAGACGTTTCTTGGTTCAAAGGCTAGAGGCCAGATTTATTGAGTACAAAAGTATAAAAGTATAAAAATCTGCTGCAGCAGGGTGCCGGCGGTTCGGGACAAAGGCCGGAGGCGGGGCAAGGCCTTTTTACTTGGGGAAACAGTATACACACCCACTGCAGCATTTTTCCACCAACCACAGACCACCCGCCCCATATTAGGTAATGTCCAGAGGGAGGCACTTCAGGTGAGGTAGAGTCATGAGTCAGCAGACGGGAGGGGCTAGGACTCCTGTGTACGTGACTACCTTCTGGCTTGTAATGGAGATTGTCTTTCTATTACTCACAGTTTCCCCCCTCACATAGGAGGCCTAGCCCATCCCATACCCCTGAACTAAGAGTTGAGTCTCTCTGGCAACATCAACCCTTCAAGGTAGTTCAGTGGACCCTTTGTTAAGTAGTGAATTACAGAAAATTGGTACACATTGCAATAAACAACAGAAACCTAGAGCTATACAAGTAAACAAAATAAAAATGACAAAAACACTTTTCACCCATCCAAGATTCGGTAGCCAACTAGTGAGCCAAGACCACCACTCTTCACTTCTTGGGGAATAAGTTTTGTGGATGTCACCAACCACCTTGTGTAATTTGTTCACATCTTCTTCAATGTATCCAGACTCATTGATGTAATGGCAGCAGGTGGTGTTTAACCAAAAACACAATCCTCCTTCTTTGCTAAGCAGGTAATCCAGGGCCAATTTATGTTGGGCTAATACACCAGCGAGCGAATCTACTTCAGTCTGCAGGGCGTTTATTCCATGTGCTGTGGTATTGGCCAGGATTTCCAGCTGAGCAGAGATTCTCCGAATTTGGCGTATATTTAAGGCAACTCCCACCATGGGGAATATGATAGCTCCCAGTCTTCCCCCTTCTGACAAGTAGGTGTTATCGCGATCATACTCATAACTTTTGTCATATGCTCTCTTCACCTGGTGCCATCCGAATTGTCTGTCCCAGGCTTCAATAGGCTGTTGGAGGAGGTGGAACTGGATTCCCCCCATTGAGAGAGAACCAATAGTACAAGTTCCATTCCAAACTGGGAGAAGGGCCTTGCCTGCCCATTGGCCACAAAGCCAATATATCCCGGACGGTAGGCCATGTATCCACTGACCATTATGAAAGCTGGCTTCTTCCTGGAGCTTATTCAAAGGGGACTGGCCTCTCTTATTCCCATATAACTCGATGAAAGCATCATTACAACTAAAAGGGAAGCTGATATTGGGGTACCTTCCTGGGCAGGCCTGTAGAAATTCAGGGAGTTCAAAGGTTACATTACAGTTGGGATAATCTCCTAAAGAGATTCTTGACAAGGGGATTCTCTGGGTTTGACCTCCCTGGAAAACGGCATAATACCCTTCATGAGAGGTGTTCCATCAACGCACGCACAAGGGGGCCAATGGTGGATCCCCTCGTCGGCTCAAAATGAACTGGCCAGGATCCTTTAAAGGGTCCGCGCTACCCTGGAAGGTTCCGTTTACAGTGATTCTGTTCCAGCCAGTGAGATTCAGGGTGTCTACAGGTACTACGGGCCATCCCTGTAAATGAGAGGAAGGACCATACGTACAAACCCAACATTTGGTGACATTTGCCACTTGGGAAATATTATGAACCAGTTGATGAAAAATGTTCTCATGTCAACTAGCCTGAGTGCTTCCAGGCAAGTAGGTAATCAATAATACAAGGAACAGGCACTTCATAACAACAAGATATCAAAACACAGTGTATAAAAGGTTATAAGTCAGTGCAATCAGTCCTAAAACTAATATCAGTGCAATTCGTCCTAAAACTACTATCAGTGCAATCAGACCTAAAACTACTACAGTGGTTAACAGACACAGTTCGAAATCCAATACTGAGGTCTCAGGTCAGCCTCCAGAGTGACTCTGAGAAATAAAGTCTCTGAAGGATCAAGAATTTGGTGCGTTTCTCCTAAATAGCAGCTTGAGTCCGTCGCTGGTGTCCTCTTGGGTCACCTTCCACCTTCTGGGTTCCGGCACCTTTTTAACTCTGGAACGATGGATCCAAGGTTTGTGGCCCTGGACTTTAACAGCAGTATCGGTGGTCAACAGCACCTGGGCAGGCTTGGTCCACGCCGGGGACAAGGGTCGTCTTCCCCAGATCTTTATGACCACCCAATCGCCAGGCTGAATGTGGTGCACCGGACCATCAAGGCTGAAAGGTCGTTCCTGTAAGGACAAAAAGCGAACAGAGGCCAGAGCAGCACCCAAAGAACGAACATACTTTTGTAACACTGCATCCCCTATCTCAACCTCCCCCCTCAGGCTTCCCGGACAGAGTTGGCTAGGCCAGGGCCGACCGAATACTCTCTCAAAAGGGGAGAGTTTCAGGGGACCTTTTGGAGTGATTCTAGCCTTTGTGAGGGCCAGAGGCAGTGCCTTGACCCAGGGTAGGTCAGTTTCTAGGGAAATTTTAGTCAGGTGAGTTTTAAGCGTAGAGTTCATCGGTTCCACCATCCCACTTGCTTGGGGATGGTAGGGGGAGTGGAATTTCCAGGTGATGTTGAGTGTCTTCATCAGTTTCTGCAGGATCCGCGAGGTAAAATGGGGTCCCTGGTCAGAATCGAGTCCACAAGGCAGGGACCAGCGAGGTAGGATAGACTCCAACAGATGTTTCACAACTTCTCTTGCCTTACAGGTCCTACACAGAAAGGCCTCAACCCATCCTGAGAACTTGCAGACAAGGACTAACAGATACTGAAATCCCAGGGCTCTGGGGAATTCAGTGAAGTCAATTTGCCAATATTGCCCTGGATATATAGAAGGGTTGTGCAGATGTCTCCTAGCCCTGTCTGGGTGGTTTCCACGAGCAGCATTCACCTGCTGGCAGATTTCACAAGTACGAACAATAGATGCTAGAGTAGATCTTACGGATGGTCCATCGAAATATTTTCTCCACAGATGTATCAAGGCTTCTTCTCCTAGATGTGTCTGTTGATGGATCTTCTCAACTAGTGGTTGTTGAACAGAAGCTGGGATCCAAATCCAGTTAGTTTCAGGGTGAATGAGCCAGCTCTGGACCTGGCGGTACCCTGCGTTCTTGGCTGTGGTGTAGTCTTCTGGAGTGTATGGTGGCTTCTCAGGAGGCATTGGGATGGCTATTGTGTTCACAGTGCACCCTCGAGCAGATCCTCTGCGCGCTGCTAGTTTTGCTTGTTCGTCAGCGAATCTATTTCCTTTGGCGATTTCTGAATCATCTTTCTGATGACCTTTACAGTGAACAATGGCGAGTTCTTGTGGTAAATGGACTGATTCCAATAATTCCTTTATTCCATTTCTATGCTTGATAGGGCTGTCAGATTGGTCTAGCAGCCCCTTCTCTTGCCAGAGTTGAGCGTGGGCATGTACCACTCCCCAGACGTACTTGGAGTCCGTGTAGATGGTTGCGCGCAGACCTTTGGCATGTTGGGTCGCTTGAATCATGGCTTCCAATTCTGCTCTTTGAGCTGAGCAAGAGGCAGGTAGAGCCCCAGATCGCACGAGCATCCCAAGATGGTCCACTACGGCCCATCCAGTGTGTCGGATTCCCTGTTCTACAAAGCTGGAGCCATCTGTGAACCAGATGACATCTGGATTTTGAAGGGGAGTTTCAGAGAGGTCTGACCGTGGTTTGGTTTGGAAATCTATGGTGGTCACGCAATCATGGAGTGGTTTGCTGAACTCAAGTTTCGGAATCTCGGGGAGGTACTCTGCCGGATTATTCCTCTCTATTCTGAGCACGGAAACCCTTCCATCTTCCAGCATAGTGGCCTGGCACTTTGCCAAGCAGTCTGACTTCATCCAAGTTGGTCCCCATAGTTCCAGTATGGAATGAAGAGCATGCGGGGAATATACAGTAGGCTGTCCTCCAAAGGTCAATTTCAATGCTTCTTTTATCATGAGAGTGGCTGCTGCCACTGCTCTCAGGCAAGCAGGCCAACCTCGAGCAGTATCATCTAGATTCTTACTGAAGTAAGCAATCACCTTCAGTGCCAGGTCTGATGATTGAGTGAGCACTGCCTTAGCCACTCCTTCCTGTTCAGCTACAAAGAGAATGAAGGGCTCTGAGGGATTAGGAAGGTGCAAAGCAGGAGCAGAGGCTAGGCGGGCTTTCAATTGATCTGTTGCAGTCTTAATAACTGGGTCCTCGGGAAGCAGGTTATGACCAGCCTTCTCAGACTCCGCCATAATGGAATACAAGGGTTTAGACAGGTTTCCATAGTCCCAAATCCATAGCCTGCAGAACCCTGTCAGACCCAGGAAAGATCTAAGTTCCTTGACAGTTCGGGGTGTTGGTATTCGAAGGATTGCCTCAACCCGCTCAGGGGCCATAGCTCGCTGTCCCGCAGAGATGTCATGTCCCAAAAAACGGATCTTAGGCTGGATTAACTGGGCCTTTTTCTCGGAGGCTTGGTATCCTCGTTCAAGCAGGAAAGTCAGGAGTGAAACAGTCTCTTCTTCACAGGCGAATTGGGTCTCGGTTGCCAAGAGCAGGTTGTCCACATATTGAATTAGAATGGTGTTCTGTTTCCGCGGCCAGTCTCGGAGATCTCGGGCTAGCGCTTGACCAAAGAGAACTGGAGAGTTCTTGAATCCTTGTGGCAAGCGGGACCACATGGCTCTTTGGACATTTCCGCCCTCATCCAAGGGGTAAGAGAAGGCAAATATTTTCTGGCTTTCAGGGTGAAGTGGGATGCAAAAGAATGCATCTTTTAGATCCAAGACCGTGAACCAGGAGTGCGTAGGTGACAAGACGCTGAGCAGCGTGTAGGGATCAGGAACAAGCTGGGGTAGATCCTGGGTAGCAGAGTTGACAGCGCGCAGATCATGTACAAGACGAAGACCTCCCGACGGTTTTTGGACTGCTAAGATGGGGGTATTCCAGGGGCTACAATCAACTGGCCCATGAGTGATGACGCCCCCTTCAACCAATTTCTCTATCAGTTTGGCCAGTCCTTCTCTGAGGTGAGGACGGATCTTATATTGGGACAAGCATACGGGTTGTGCTCCTTCTCTTAGCCTGATTTTTACTGGCTCTACAGTAACTGCTAGTCCTGGAAGGCCTGTATCCCAAATTCCTGGAGGGATTCGGGAGGAGACTGTAGAAGTGATGTTCGTGGAAGTGATATTCATAATCTTTGTAGGGACCACTGGGGGCACTGGACCTCGCCAAAAGTCTACAGGTGTCCGGAAGGTTACTGTGTTGGTACCATCTTCTTCAAACTCTATGCACACCCTGGTCAAGCACAACAGGTCTCTCCCCAGCAGATTCACATGGGCCTCCGGGAGCAGTAAGAAAGGTGCTTTTAATTCTTGGTGTCCAATTCAGCATTCAATTGGGGCATAAGAAACTACAGACTGGCTGCCAGTGGCTCCTCCAACAGTCACTTGCTTCTCTACAGGGACAGGTAGTGGGTGTATAACAGCAGAAACGGCTGCTCCGGTATCTACTAGGAACTCTTGGTCTTTGTTGCCCACCCTCAGAGTTACCCGAGGCTCTGGGGGTGGGATGCCGGGCCCCTGACCCCCTCAGTCCATCCAGGAATCATCCTGAGGGTTTGCAACTGGTGCCAGGTGGACTGTTTCACGTTGGGGATTGAAAGGAAGGGCTGAGGGATTGGGAAAAGAGTTTCCTCCGCCTCTCCCCCTATTCTTCTGAGGACGTTGGGCTCGCCAGTGCCCAAACTGTTTGCAGTGAGCACATTGTGACTTTCCCAACCTTTCTCTTCCCATTTGTCCTCCTCTTTCCGTTCCACCACGAGCCATCCCTCTTCCACGTCCCCCAGGTCCCTGACCAACAGCTGGCTGGGCTTGTTGCATTGTTACAGCCATCACCCGTGCCTTTTGCTTCTGCTTTTCTTCATCCCTTCTCACATAGACCTTCTGGGCTACCCTCAACAGTTCACCTATATCCCTTGTATTCCAGTCCTCCAGCCGTTGAAGTTTGGCGCAAATATCAGGCCAAGATTTGGTAACAAAATGGAATACAAGCAGGTTCTGTCCATGTTCACTATTCATGTCTAGCCCGGAATATTTTATTGCCCGTTCCTTCAGCCTTTGGAGGAAGGCCGAAGGCGACTCATCCTTTTCCTGTTGAATATCAAAAGCCTTGTGGGGGTTCTGAGCGCGGGGAACCGAGTGCTTAATGCCAGCAATAATCAGAGCTTTCAGATCTTCCATTTTCTGCCTGTCTGCTTCTGCCCTGTTGTCCCAACGTGGATCTTGGTTGGGGTGCTTCTGTTCTACTGGGACAGATCCATCAGTACCTGGAGGATGGGCCTTTTCCCACTCCAACATAGCTGCTTTCCTAATCATAATCATTTCTTCCCCAGAGAACAGGATGTTAAGAATGGCCATTAACTCTTTCCAGGTATAGATGGAGGGTCCCAGAAATTGCTGGAATTGCTCTGCCACTCCGATAGGGTCTTCAATAAGAGACTTCATTGTCTTTTTAAATTCTCTAACGTCTAGGCTGGACAGGGGGTGATCAACATAACTAATTCCACCCCTGCCATCCGGGACTTCCCTCAATGTGTACATCGGCACTGGAGTATGACTGATCATCATCTGGGGGGTTGTGCCTGCCAGATTTGCTGATCTGGATTTGGCCACGGTCTTATCCAGAGGAAGGCTATCTTGATCTTTTAAAAGCTGCGCCAGTTCTTTCTGGAGGGGTTTATAGGGCCGAGACGTCCCTGCAGCTGAGCCACCAGAGGGCGCAGTAGGACCAGTGGAGGAGGAGGATGCCTGAGCCTGAGCTACTCCAGCCAGAGCTGGCTGTAAAGGAGAGTCTGAGCTTGAGCCCCCTCCAGCCCCCCCTCTTCAAAATCTGGGTTTATGGGTGGTGGTGGCGGGAAATCAGCCAGCTCATCAGCCATGGGGCCAGCCTCAGGAGCTGGCTGAGGGTAGGGCGGAGGAGGCAAATTATCTAGAGGATCCCAACCCTCTTTCTTAAATTTTTGAAATTGGGAAGGTTCAGGGGATTTTACTGGGGTAAGAGCCATAACTGCCTTTGTACTGTCCGGGAGGCGATGGGGGAGAGGACCAGGAAAACCAAAAGATGAATTTTTTAAAAACTCTCATGTATCTTTCTTCAACAGTTTTCCCAGCTGAATCTAACCAATTAATCCAAGCTTGCAATGCTAGCTTATCAAACGTTCCATTTGTGTCCCACTGAGGCATCCCAGGGACCCGATACTGAGGCCAAATTTCAGTACAGTACTGTATCATTTGCTTTTTAGACAGTCCTTTCCCCACATCCTTCCAATTCTGCAACACACATCGCAAGGGAGTAATGGGGGAGCCCGCCCCTGGGTTTTTCTCCCTAATCTGTTTCTGTTTTGAACTGCTTGAACCCATCTCTGCTATTACAAACTGAATGCAAAGTACACAGGGAACACAAATTCACAAACAAGGAGACACACATCAAATAACAGAGAAGAGAGACAGTGTTCGCTTCGCTCGTTCCCGACCGTCTCCCTCGCGAGTAGAACGGAACCGCGGGGTGGAGCTCCACACTCGCTTCATCCGCGTTTGGACGTCTCAGACACACCCCAAGCACACACATGCACACAACAAAGCTGAAACAGGGGAATTCCCAAACTGAACTCAGGCCCAAGGTACCTATCTAGGGACGGTCCCTGACTTTTTGGGGACTTACCAGAGGAAGAGGTGGATCACAGGCGTGCTGTCCCAAACCTCAACCCTAATTCAGATTTTCAGAGCCTTGAATCAGGAAGGTAGAGCCTCGTCCTTGCCTCTGATCAGGAGCGCACCGTGATAATTCCCATCACGTCACAAGAGGGACGTTGGCGCCTGATGTGAAAATCGATGTCCGCCACCAGGATCAGACAGTCTTCAGAGGGATGCCTTCCCGTCTGGCCTCCTGGGCAGGGGGACTGGTGTAGGGCGAAATTTCTCAACCCCTGCCCGTTTCTCTATCGGGCCCCACGTTGGGCGCCAGAAAACTGTCACCTTCAATGCCCTTAAGAAGGACAGCTTCTTCTGAGAAACAGGCAAATGACCAGACGTTTCTTGGTTCAAAGGCTAGAGGCCAGATTTATTGAATACAAAAGTATAAAAGTATAAAAATACAAAAATCTGCTGCAGCAGGGTGCCGGCGGTTCGGGACAAAGGCTGGAGGCGGGGCAAGGCCTTTTTACTCGGGGAAACAGTATACACACCCACTGCGGCATTTTTCCACCACCCACAGACCACCCGCCCCATATTAGGTAATGTCCAGAGGGAGGCGCTTCAGTTGAGGTAGAGTCATGAGTCAGCAGACGGGAGGGGCTAGGACTCCTGTGTACGTGACTACCCTTGGTTTGTAATGGAGATTGTCTTTCTATTACTCACAATACAGTGCCTTGGATAGTTCTTCTGAGGTTGAGACTGAAACCTGGAGCATGTTCACCACCCCATTGGCATGGGAATCACCAGCTGCCTCAGCAAGATAGCGAAAGCTGAACACTTTCTAAAGACTGAATCTCACTGTAGAGAAAGTTTTCTTCTGTTCTTGCCCAAGAGAATGGACATTGTGAGATTGTTTTTATGAGGGATGCATTAGATGCTAGTGTAGATCCACAGTTTTAACTTTGCTGTGGGTCAGAGCCATGCTTCTGGAGCATTGCTAAAGCACCCAGGGGTGGTAAGGGCCAAATAGTCTGAATTGTCAACCAGGAAGTTACCCATTCAAATTTTACTTCTTCTGTTAGATGGTCTTTGGGCAGTCCTTCTCTGTCACTTCTGCTATCTGAAGAATTATGTGACTATATAAGGAATACAGTGAAATAATGTATATAAAGTACTCTAAATTCTGTAAGTATGTGGATCCAAGTGTAAACTGTGGTTCAGCTGGTGTTCCTGGGATTCTCTGAATCCCCTTCCTTTCAGAATTTTGTGTAATCATCTCAGGAGCTCATTGCCTACAGTCTGCTTTTTAAAATGTGACAGAGTCTCTGGCATTTATACCACAAGCAATTCCACAGCATTGCTACACAAACTTGTGGAATAATGAAACACCAACAGTGTCTTCAGAGCTGAAGTAGAAGCCAATTCTCACAACCCTACCTAGCCTGTATAACAAATGTTGGGGGTTTTAGCCCAACAACATGAGGAGGTGAACATGTTCATCATCCTCTGTTTAAATGTTCAAACAAGCATACACCAATCCCAGCTAATTTAGACCTGTTGGGTTTAGTTAACTATTGACATCCTTCAAAAGATAATTCTAGATTATATCAGTAGTTGGGTTCAGGGCCACCTTTTCTGTAGTTCCAAATATGTGAAGCTGATGAGCACAGTCATCTACAAGGGATAGCTTGTAGCTTGTAGAACTTCATTTTCTATTTCCGCTAAAGAAACTAATAATCCTATATGTAACTACTCTCAGTAAGAGGATCTGGAATAGGTCAACAGGTCTGTCATTCATTGTTGGATTTCACGTGAATGGATGAAAATTGGTGAAATTAAAGTGTTAAAGTTTAAATATTGTTGGGGAATGAAAATACAGCAGGAATATCAGTAGTGTGGATGAAAATGGCAAACCTACTGATATAACTTTCCCCCAGTGCACAAACTGAAACATAAGTTAGGAAGGAAAAGATGCCACCAAAAATTGAGCTTATGCCCATCAAAGGATTGTATATGAATTAATTCTAAGGCAATCAATGGAGCATGCAGCATGTATAACAAAGACTTGCACATAATCAATTGTATCTTGTATGTTTATCCATAGTCAGAATGGATCTCTCCCCTGCAACCTCCCCTTCCCCCTGCAAAAAAACCTTCTGTGGATTGCTGAGTGAATTTCAGGTTGATGGAACAGGGAGACAGAAAAAGCGGAAGTTGTTTTCAGTGAATTGAAGTCCATTTCCATGACATTGTCACTGAAAGATGGAAGGGTTTTCTTGAGGATGCATACATGATGAATGTTACTATTTCCTATTAGATTCTTCTAAATATATCATTAGTAATTCATCCATTAGCTGGAAACTCAGCCTGGTATATGAAGGTTAAGGCGGACTCCAGCAGGTAGCAACATTGAGCATTTGCCAGGATCACATAAATAGCAGAGGCCCACTATTCTAACAGCTACCATTTGCACTTTGTGCAGGGTAATCCAAGATCATGTGAAGCTGAATAGAGTTTTATTCTGCTTATCCCACTTCTTCCAGTTAAGGACCCCCCCGCCCCCGGAGCCTAACAGGGAGTGTCATGTCCCACACCTTTCAAATCCTGGTGAAAGCACTGACCAAAACACTGAGTTTAAAAAGCTATATAGAAACACGCCTTTTTAAAAGTCTTATTTTTGTCCTCTTTTCCCCCTAGTAACACTTTCTGCTGCCACTCCAGCCTATTTTCGTGGATTCACACTGATTGCTTTGAAAGAAGGGAAGGAAGGAGACAAAGAAGAAGACCATGCAGGAACCTTTCAGGTGAGTAGCTGCTTCTTCAATGTGAGCTCTCATGATTCTGATTAAAGGGCAATTTGGTTCTTGGGCAGGAAACAAGCTATAAAAACAGCATCATGAACTTGGATAGATATAGATATTTCTATAGCTAAAAGGATAGTAGAAGCTTCATAGCACCAGCTAAAGGTCTGGTTTATGTAGGAAATTATTTCTGTGTGAACTGCAGTCTAGGCATTATTCCAGTGTGCATCTGGACACATTTTGTGCAGCAGGAAAATAAGATGCACAATAGGAAATAGATGTATATGCATTTGGCAAGAGGGGCTTTAATCAGAATTTCTTAAATAACTGATAATAAAATCATAGAATCAAAGAGTTGGAAGAGACCACAAGGGCCATTGAGTCCAACCCCCTGCTATGCAGGCATATACCATCATAGCATTCCCCCTCCAGCATTGGTCATCCAGCCTCAGTTTAAAAACCTCCAAAGAAGGAGATTCTACCACACTCCAAGTCAGCATATTCCACGATAAAAAATTAGAAGATTTAAAAGACTAGTGTTATCTTTCCTCCTTAATAAACTTATATTAATTGTACATTATTGAGGTTAACTACTTACTGCTCCATCTGTCACCAAGTAGGATAAATGCATGAAGATTTATCAAGTTACTTTGGATCCAGCTGTGTTGCTGTGGGCATTGCCAGTGGTGCACAGCACTCCTTTTGCACCATGGCTATAGGATTCACTGGTACCTAGAAAGTAATGTTCTTCATTACCAGATTTTGTAATGACCATTACATACATTTGGTCAGTTCTGATTTGGTTCACAATACCACCACAGCTCATGGAATGTACCAGTGTATCTTTAATGTTAGTAAAGTTATCTCTATTGTTTTTTACAATGCACTTCAAAGCTATGCAAAAATAGCATGTGGGTCCAGGTGGATCAGGGAGAAGAATGTCTGTGAAACTGGTCTTCTGGCTTCTTTTACAGTAGGCAAAAAGGCTAATAAATAAACCCTACTTCAACTGGCTGTTGAGTGCAATGGAGTTCCACTATGATCTTTTATATGTATAACCCAGTCCCTTGAAAGTTCGCTTAGAAATAAGACCCACCCAGGTCACAGGAACACATTTTTAAATTAAGCATGTGTATGGTTGCAGTGTTAACTACATTGTCAAATAGAGGACAAGACAATGGCCCCAAAATGCAGCTATTCATCACAGATACAATATTTTGCTGCTGTTTCTTCTTCTTTTCTTTACTTTTTCTTCTTGGTCCTCTCTAGATTAACAAAAATATTCTTATCATAGTGACATATGAATTCCTATGCGGCTCTAATCCCACCAACATTACTCAGAAGAAATGTCCCATGAGGCACTAGGACTTACTCCCAAGTAATTATGGATATAGTATCAGATTTTGCATAACTAAAAGGTGTTTTAGTGAACTGCAGTCTGGGCTGGTATGTCCTTGAGCCCTTGAGTTTTATGAAAGGACATTAGTTATGTGTGTGTCCTCTAATGATCCATGAACTAAAAACCAAGTTCAGGTCCAGGATGAATTTTGGTTCTTTCTATCTGTTGCCTTAAGTCGGTAAAGTTACTGATATCCTTTTTGATTCTATGGTACTTAGAAGATTTCCATATAAGGCTTCTCAGTCCTTTTTGTTTGACTGAATAGCAACCATCTCCTCCTCCTTTTCTTTGCCTCTTTCTTTCTTTCTTTCTTTCTTTCTTTCTTTCTTTCTTTCTTTCTTTCTTTCTCTCTCTCTCTCTCTCTCTCTCTCTCTCTCTCTCTCTTTCTCTCTTTCTCTCTTTCCTCTTCCTCCTCCTCCTCCTTCTTCCCCTTCTTCTTCAACAAGGCTGTTGTAGGGATTGTAACTTTCCAATTGGTGCTGCAGTCTGACATTTTGTATACACAGGAGCTTCACACTTTTACACCCCCTGTTCCAGAAACAAGCACACACTAGAAATCATATTTTGGGATATATGTGATATTGAAAATAGACCATTTATGTATGACATGATTAGTGGTAAGATCAGAAACCAGCTATGAATGGTTATGGACCTTCTTGATAGTCAAAATGGTCAAACGGGTGGGAGTGAGGTTGCTAATATTTGGTCAGAAGCAATTGGCCATAGGTGTTGATTCCTGTTTGTTTTTATTTTCCTCTCTTCCACAAGCAACATTCAGTTTATGGCTATTATTTACTTTTATTCTGAGCTTAGCTGATTAAGCTTTCTCAACAGTCCACTTAGGAGAGCTCTTAGCTCTAAGGAATCTTTAGTTGCAGACACAAGCTGTGCCTATAGGGGAAAGCCTGAGCCTGGTATTTCAGACTGTCTTTGCCTGAGTCTGGGCAGTTGTTTTCCCTCCTGTTCTGACTGAACTGTCATGCAGACCAGGAGAATCTTATGGTGGTCTGCCTGGAAGGTTCTTGCTCTTCTCCAGGTATTTGACAGGTTATCTTTTGAGTCTCTTTCGCTAATCCTTTAGAGAAGGAGAAGCCCTTATCTTGAGTTAAGGCCTGTTCTTCATCTGAGGAAGAGTCATCAAGGGGAAGCGTGACAGAATCTCAGTCATTTTCAGGTCCTTCAGGGGAAGGGCTAGGTGTAGAAAGGCTGAGACTTGAACAAGACAGCAGGAAGATCAGAAGTAATGGAAACTTTTAGGTGGAAATGACCACACTTTATTTTACTGGGGAAAGAGGAAACTGAGTGTAATTGGATGTGTAGCTCAAGCTGAACAACCATTCCTATGAGAGAGAAAAACGAGAGACTTCTACAGAACAGGCTTTTCTGATGAACTGAGATTTATAGGGGCATATCATAGGAAACAGAAGAAAGGGCAAATCATCAAAGAATGGCTGAACAAGTAGCTAGTATTTGTACAGAGGTCAGGAAAGCTGAAGTTCAGAATGACCTCAGGCTTGCAAGAGAGGTCAAAATAATAAAAAGAGGGGGTTTTGACTGTGTTCAGAGCAAGAAGGAAAATAAAGAAGAAGTAGTCTCTTTCTGTGGAGAAGATGGAAAAACACTAATTGGTTACAGGGAGAATGCAAAACTGCTTAACATATATTTTGCCTCTTTCTTTCTCCCAAAAGGAGAAAAGTGTCCAATTTGTTGAAAATGAAATGAATGGTGCAGTGAGGGGACTGAGTACCAAGATAGGTAAAGAAGTAGTATGGAGATACCTAGATACCAGATGAACTTAATCCAAGGGTACTAAAGGAACTAGAAGATGTAATCTCAGTACCTCTGCCTGTAATTTTTGAGAATTCTTAATGAATTGGTGAGTTTATAGAAGACTGGACCTAAGCAAATGTCCTCATCTTCAAAAGTAGAAACAGGTCATGGGCAGCTATCCAGCAGTTAGATTGACAATAAAACTAGGGAAAGTTCTACAATAGATCATTAAACAGTTGGTCTTTGAGCACTTAGAAAGGCATGGTGTGATTTCTGAGAGTCAGCATGGGTTTCTCAAAAATAGGTTAAAAACAAATGCCAGATGATTTTTATCTCTTTTTCCCCCTTGAGTAGAGTTCAAAGCCTGGTAGATCAAGAGAATTCTGTGGAACTGGTGTATCTTGCTTTCAGTAAGGCTTTCAATAAGGTACTCCATGAAAATATTTTCTGTCTTTTTCTGTTCTCCATGAAAATATTTTCCGTTTTCTAGGAGCTTTCTTAGTAATTTAAGTTCTCCCTTTCAATCTATTCTGGACTTGCATGTGTATGTCAAATGAGAACTACACATAAGCTTGGGGCTGTGAGCCAAACAGGAAACCCAAAGTCACACCTAGCCCTTCCCTTCTGCCAGATGCCATGCAACCTGTCCTCTGCCTGGATATTAACCTGTGCATTTAATTTTCTACTGTAAATGAATGGCTACCAAGTTCTATATGCATGGAGGAGGAACTGCTGTACATGATGTCATAAATAAGTGGGATAAATTGGCTTCTATGTTATATAGTGTGGGAGAAAAGAACAATACACGGTTGTAGTTTTTGGCATTTTTTTCTAACACCTCATTCTGCCCCAAGTGTATGAAGTATATGGAGTATATGGTACTAGCACCTGCCCTCTAGCTTATTTTTCTAGAAGAAAAGGAATTCCAAAGGAAACTCAGTTTTAAAGTCAGTTAAGTAATTCCTCCAGGGAAATACATTAACTCTCACATACCAAACCGACCAGTTCATGGGTGATACTTGATTTGGTTCTGATATTTCTTCCCTAGTTGCCAAACGGAGAGTGTGAGGAAGCTGGCATAAAGCATGGACCATACAGTTAGGCTGGCTGCTTATGCCTCATAAAAAAAAAAATGGAAATCTACAGGTCTTCCTGTTAATTCTTTAACATAATTGTTTATTTAAAGTTTACTATCTAAAGCAGAAGTAGTATGGAAAGAACAAGGATAGGTTCCTATGACAAGATAACAACAAACCAGTTCAAAAAGTTCAGGGAGCTTTTTATTCAAAATTAACAATATGTAGTTGTGAAGTGAAATGACTAGTTCAGGTGAGCTTTGCGCAAAAATATTTTGGACTTTCAAATGACCAAGCGAAGGGTTTTCTAAAATGCATCCAGTATGAATTTTTGTTTCACCAAGCCTCAACTTTTCTTATGATTTCCATTTTAGTGACTAAACCTATAAATCTATAGTTTTTAACATGCTAGGATTGCTGTTTTGGAAGGCTTATCCATTCTCTGCCTCTCTCTCTGTTTTCTTGTTCATATAAGTGCCCTATAAGTGATTCTGGTGGCAACTGCTCTTTACTTCACCTACTGCAGGCAAGCACACATAACCTGCCTGCAATAGGATCAGCTAGAGTAGAATCCCACTCTTTGCCAGCTCAGGCTTTGTTTATGTGATTGTGCAGACATGCTGCTGCTGTCCAGCATGGAAAGTCATTTCCTCTTCACCATCCTCCCAGTTTCAATGCTTCTAAAAACATCCAGCTAGACAGAAGATGAAGAGGAAAAGGGAGCTGAGTAGGCATAAAAAGCCTTTGTAAAAGGAGCTTTTTAAAAATGAACTTTTTTTGGTTACTTTTTTAAAAAAGCCAGTCTTAGAGGCTTTGTTAATTGAGATATGCCTGTACCCTCTGACTTGGATGCCAGGGTGGATACTGATGCTGTGGATGAAATGTTGACCACTGCTTGTCCATTGTTGATACCTACTTTTCAATGTGTGCAGCCTGAGGATGTGGAAAGGATTCTTGGAGAGGTGAGAGCCACCACATTTTTTTTTTACTATATCCTTGACCCTTCTGGCTTATTAAACAGGTCATAGGAGGACTGGCTGAGTGGATAAAGGGAGTGACTAATGCCTCTTCACAACAAGGCAGAGTCCCAAAACACTGGAAGGTTGTTGTGAGACCTCTTCTGGAAAAAAAAAACTTTTATCCAGATCTTAGTATACTGGATAATTATAGGTCATTCTCCAGCATCCCACTTTTAGGCAAAATACTAGAGTCTGTAGTGGCTTCTCAACTCCACAGGTTCCTGAATGAGGTAGATTCTCTAAACCGATCTTGGTCTGATTGCAGGCCTGGTTATAGGACAGAGACAACTTTGGTCACCTTGATGGGTGACCTACATTAGGAACTGAACAGAGGGAATGTGTCCTTGCTGGTGTTGCTGGAACTCCTAATGACTTTTGATACCATTGACTATGGTATCCTTCTGGACTGCTTTGCTGGGATGGGGCGTGGAGGCACTGTCCAGCAGTGGCTTTGTACTTTCCTGGAGAGGTGCTCTTAGAGGGTGGTGCTGATTCCTGTTCAACTCTTTTGCAGTTGGCTTGTGGAGTTGCTCAGGGTTCTGCTTTGTTCCTCTGCTATTTAACATATACATGAAGAGATTGTCTGGAGTTTTGGGGTCAGGTGTCACCAGTATGTTACTCCCTTCCACCTAATTCCTGTGCTAAACCAGTGCCTGGCAGCTAAGATGGACTGGATTAGGCAAACAAATTGATGCTTAATCCAGATAAGACAGAGGCGCTCCTGGTCAGTTGAAAGAGAAATTTGGGAATTGGGATTCAACCAGTGTTAGATGGGGTTACACTCCCTCTGAAGACACAGGTTATCAGTTTGGTTGTGCTCTTGGACTCAGCTTTGAACATGGAGTTTTTGTCATGACCAGGAGTGTTTTCAGACACTTAAAGTGTGCCAATTGTGCCCATTCTTTGAGATGCCAGATCTGGCCATGGTGGTACATGACTTAGTTACAAGCTGTTTGGACTACTGTAGCACACACTGCTGTTTTTAAATAAGTTTTTTATTTATTGTATTTTCATTTTTATTGAATGTTCTGCACAGTTTTAATCTCTATTGTTTTATTATTGTGTCTCTTTATTGAGAGACAGGTGGGATATAAATGAATAAAATAATAATAATAGCAACGACAACAACAACTGCTCAAAATTGCATAAAATTTGCATCTGGTCATGCATATATCTATATCTATATGTATCTAGATATATGGACATTTAAAGTGATTTTTATAATTAAAATTGAAATAAAAGGCATCCCATTGTAATAGGGAAGATTGTGACTAGGTGAACTGTCTCATGGGGAATTTCAGGGCTCTCTTCTTCCTTCTTATGCTTCTCTGTGTTTATAAGAGATATGAAATAAATAACTCTTCACAGAGAGGACTGTCCTTTGTAAAAAAGAACACATCACCGCCCTGCATAGAACGGTTGCCCAGTTACATGCTGTTTGTCTTCTTCATCCTTAATTTTCCAGAGTGGGCATAACTATGTCAACCTTCTACATGTCCCTTGCAGGAGAGGTACATCAGTTGTAGGACGAAGGGAAGACCTGCCCTCATTTCAGCCACATGTCAGAGTCAATATAAGTGTTGGGTAGAATGACAGTTACTGTTGGCCCATGGAATTGAC
The DNA here is from genome assembly GCA_030412105.1 of Cyclura pinguis. Taxonomy (NCBI): domain Eukaryota; kingdom Metazoa; phylum Chordata; class Lepidosauria; order Squamata; family Iguanidae; genus Cyclura; species Cyclura pinguis. The sequence goes on along the minus strand of CM059599.1, from coordinate 294,010,635 downwards.
TTGAAGGGAATGTATCCACAGTTGTCCTTTGGCTCTTTTGAAAAGAAAGAGGTGAATCAGAATGGAGGGACAATATTGAGATGGGCAGGACTGATGAGGGTCCCTGAGAGTCACTCTGCATGTGTAATTCTACATAGAAAACCATTTCCGCCTTGAAGAGCTGAAAGCAGGCACATCCCACCCTTTCAAAATTGAAGCTTCTCATGATTTTTTGTTTCCCTGTTACACAACAATGGAATAAAATCCAAATGTTATTTTTATTTTCTCCTTTAATACTACATCACAGGGAAGTAATGAGACCTTAAATCTCAAAGTTGCTTCAGCAGTACTGTTTTTAAAATCATAAGGGATGGAGGTATAATGATAAATGGAAAAGACAAAAATCCACAGAGTGGTGTTATGAAATGGTAAAAACTGAAGTTCTGTGGAATAGTAATATTTGAAACAAATTCTTTCTGAACACTTTGGAATGAATGCTTAGTTAACAGGCTGGGGAGAATATTCTTGTTTTGAGTAGAAGAAATTTTAAAGTAGCAGAAGTTCTGAAGTAAGTCTTGCACAGATGTTAGCAAGTACAAATTAGTGTGGTTCATTTCCTGTAACTTAATTATAATTTCTCCCTTAACAATAAAAAAGGGTTATTTTCTTCTTTCCACAGTTGGGCGCATTCCCACCATTAATGCTCTATTGCAGCTAATATCCAATTAACTTCCCAGCACTGACAAGAAAAGGACATTTTTACAAGGATCTGGACTCCAGGCCTAACTGTTTTCAGCATCAGACCAACAAGCTCCTTTTACTTTGCAGAAGTAGGCAAAAAATTTGAACTTGGATGAGAGTTGGCAGAAAATGGAATTTTCTAAGTATCTCCAAATGCCTCATGGATCTCAGTGGAGGGATAATTATTAAACTCTTTAATTAGTTTTATTATACTGCTTAGAAGCTGAAATCAGCATTTTAATTGGCAGTTGAATATTTCAAAAGTTTTTCAATAGCAAAATTCATATTTTTTGGCATAAAACAGAACTCCTCTTTCCACCTGCAAACACTCTATTAAGTGCTCTTTGTAGAGTTAACACCTGGCTGTAAAACTTGCATTCATTAAAGATTTAAGTACCAACTTCACTCTTTTGTAGCCTTGCTTTACAGTTGCCCTGTGTGCCACTAGTGAGATGGGAAAAAAAAGAGTTTATAAATGCTACATTAGGCTTATGCCAAGTTTCACACCATGGTGTGATACTACTATTTTGCAAGGGGTTTTGCCTAGGAAGCTTAAAAAATAATGACTGGCAGCCTGACAGTACTGGTCCCCCACCATGGGTGTGTTTATCTGTAGCTGTGCAAGCAGAGACGTGTACCACTGAGGTCTCATTGACTTTCATGGCAAGAAAAGCAATGGGCATAAGCATCTCAGAGGAACAATTCTCCAGCATTTTTTATGCAGGAAACAGCATTTTCTGTTGGAAAATAATAGTTCAATGCAGAAATATTAATTCCTGCACAGAAAATTTTGTTTTCTGCCCAGAAAAAAAAAGGTGTGATTGGGGATTTGTTCTGCATAAAATTTACACATGGTTGATTTGCTTTAAAAAACAGCATTGTCTATGCAGAAAATACCATTTTCTGCATGGAAAATAATATTTCTTGCACAGACAATGCTATCCTTTGTGCAAAACAACCATATGAGAAGTTTGTGCAGAATTAGTCCTGCATTTGCAAATAGCCTTCAAAAACTGTGTTAATTTTCAAAAACTTTCTTGCAGCAAGAAGAAAATTGTTGAAATCATTCACTGCTACATTTGAGAAGAAACTTAGTGAAGAATTACATCAACTGCTTAATTCATTTTTTGCTGCAACTTGTGAAGATGCACGGGGGTTCTAGGTTAGTTGTCCCCTTCACCCCCAGTTTTTGTAGTTCCCTTTAGTTTGCTCTGCACCCACCCTGTGGCTTGAAGCAGGTAGGCTAGATTACATGTTCTTTATCTCATATCCTCAAGCAGATGAGTAATTACAGCTCATACTGGATGCATAACACTGAATGACATGACCAGGATTATCTCCAGGTCTCAGGTTTTGGCTCTGAAAACTCAGGGCTTGAGATGAATGTGAACTGGCAACCCCATCCCTATGTCAACTGCACTGTTTGAGATCATTTTGTTGCACCCTTCTGGTCTGTAGCAGTGTGCATGTGTGTTTGGGGATGCTTTCTACAACCAGAATTGACCATCTAAAATAGGTCAGCGAAGAGAAGTGTATTAAAATCACTGGCCAAACCCTCAAGAGAGTGCAACTGGCCTTTTTGATGCGAAAAATTATGTCACAGGTGCAGAGAAAAGCTAGGGGGCAAATATAGGCCTTTAAATTAGTTTCAGTAGGGAACAAATGTGACCTGTCAGGGATGCCTACTGCTGCTCTAAGTATCACTTTCAAATCATTCTCCGGCTGCTCTCCTGCTCTTTTTTTTTGCAGGGTGGGGGAAAGCCACTCTTGCGTGCAGAGGCACAAGATATTTTCCTCCCTGAGGCAAAAGACAATGTGTCATCCCCAGTCCAGTCTCTATATAGAAGCTGGTTGGAGTGATGGTCATATCACACACGTCTTCATGCTCTGACAGCAGGAAATGGCCAAGGAGCTGAGGAGTAAGCACTGGAGGGCTGATTTTGTTGGTTCTCCCAGCATCTGCTGCTGAACATGATTCTCTCACTCTTTCTAGTGAAAAGGCTGGCCATGGGATTAGGACTGTTTCTTTCTGACTGTGTTTAACGTGATTTCCACAAAACACAGAATTTTGAAATTCAAAAGTGCCACTTCAGTTATAATTTTTATTCTTTCAAAAAAAGTGACTGTCTAGTCTGTAAAGGCTTTCTTTTTACTTGTAATCTCTTCACCAACTTTCATAGATTTTTAAGAAAAGAAGACTGGAAGAAATTTGTTGATAGGTGTTTTGTGCATAAAAGCAGGGAAGTGAGAAGCACTTGCATTCCAAGTCTTATGCAAGAGAGAAATACAAGCTGCATGATTGTGGAGGACATGAATGTTCTGATAGAAGGGGCAAAGATAAATCTTCTCATCCACCTTAAGATACAGTGAGGCCTTTCTTCTGTTTTCCTATCATTTATAGGCAAACTCTGACTTTTGGGTTACTCCTGCTTTACATCATAAAAATCATTCTAGATTTTCATGATGGCTTTCCTGCTAGGAATACAAGTATAGCAGTTCCTTTTGGGGATTTTGTGAAAAAAAAATAAAGAAAAGTTTGGAATATGTTATGTAAGAATGGATGATAGATTCAGAATAAATTTTTAAAAATATACTGCTTTTAAAAATGTACTGTTCCCTGAAAACATAACATGCCCAGCTATAGATGTTTTGAAAATCTCTTAGAAAAGAAAGGAGGCTGGAATTGCAGAATACATGTGGTTGAAGTTCAACATGAAATAAAAAAAGAGGATAGACGTAACAGGCAAACAGAGCAGGGACATTCCTCACATTGTTCAGTGGATGTGGCTTAGTGCAGCATCTGGTCAAAATAAGGGAATATTTTGTCCAAAATGGGTTTACATAGATGAACTTGCCATTAGTTTTAAGAAAATATGTTTCCCTGTTAATATGCTGAAGGTGTTATTAGGATCTAGGTCTTCATCTTACAATCTTTTTTTCTTTCTTTAATAGATGTAAGTAAGAAGAAACTACAAAAGCAGAATTGAGACGAGGCAGGACAGAATGGGCAATATCTGGAGCCAGATTCCTTTGTGCCACTTTGCTTTCCCAATAAATGAAATCAACAAACGAGGAGTTTTGTAGGCACAAGCCACCATGGACTTCTAGTCACTCAGATTTGGTTGCATGATTGCATCCTGAAGCAAAAATCATAGTGAGGACAGGAAGCATTGTCAGCATTCTAGTAGCAATGGGGGAGCCATGTTAACCATTAAACAAAATTCAAATTCCAGAAGAAAACACATTGGTGATACCTTTATTAGGTCAACCAGAAAGCAAAAACAAAATTATGCAGTTTTCAAAGCCCACTGGTTTCTTCATCTGATCAAGATGGTCCCTAAAGGGTGAAAAAAGTGATGCTGTAGTGATGTTGTAGTCACAGGTTGCTAATCTGCCTTTTGTTTGTTGTGATGTTATGGAGAGAGAGTGAAGCAGACAGAAAAACCATTCAAAAGAAGCAGACAAGTGACAGGAACAAAGGTAGTAAAAGAAGGCTGTAGAATTTCAGTTCTCCATGGCTACCGTAAAGTCAGGTCTGAGATCAGTTCTGCCACTGTTCAAATCCAAATCCAAAACTCATATGTTGTGGAGTTCAGGGGTCCTTTGAAAAATGTCCCATGCTGTCAGGTCTGGAGAAACATTTAGTTCATGTGACATGTAAGCATCCAATTGAAGCGAGTTATGATCACTTTACCATTATTGAGAATGAAGTTCCTGTAAAGAGTCTTCAGGTTAGGATTTCCCTGCTTTGAGGCTGCAATATTTTAATAAATATTCTGGAAATGTTACATAGCTAATCAGACATAGAAAACTCGTTTGGAGTGTCAGGCTGGATGCATATGTGCCAACCCCATTTAAGCCAGATAACCTCATGGGACAAGGACATGTACTTGATGTTATGGATGTTACTAGATGTTATTACAACCCCTAACATCACAGCCTCCTAGTCACAACAGCTGGTGCTGTGACTGAGGACCTTGCTTTGCTCCCTCCTTGCATTCTCCATGTGAGGTGAGTAGAGGGCAACGTTTCCACAGAGACCCAAGTCTACCATGGAAGCAAGAGGGACATTCCTGTGCTCGTTGCTTGGGTTTGGAAAGCTTCACTTGCTCTGCACTTTCCTCCATTAGAAGCACATGCTGGGTGAGCAGTGCTGACACAATCATGCCCACCTGAGCTAAGGGTGGGTCGGAAGCTTTGCTGACCATATGTTTTCCATCCATGGGGAAAAAATGTGTGAGGTGGGCAAAACTCCTGCTGTGAACATTGGGTTTAAATAGCTTCCCTCATCATTAAGAGATGGATCAAGATCCCAACTGTTATCTCTGATTTGAGACAGAAGTAACAGCAGAGGTTCCCCTGCATACTGCTAGCCTTCCAGTTGGGAAGACAATTGGCATTGGGGATTCTTACCTTTATTTCTGATCTCTGTTAGGAGGTAACAGGACACTCTCTTCAACTTCACTTCTTCTCCCTGTTCTGTTCCTGTTTTGGAGATCTGGGCTTTGACTGTAACTTCCTCAGACCTCTTATCGGCCAAACTGGAATTTCCTGCAGACCACGCTGAGTCCCCAAAACAGAGTTCCCCTTATGTGGTGCATATGACATTGCACAGAAGAAAACAGTAAGATTTACCAAAACGTTTTTATTATTTTATGTCTCTCCTTACCTTATCAGTGAAATGCAATGTGGATTTCACAAGGATTTTCCATGAAATGCATTCCAGTTGTAGCTCAGCTCTTGTTTTCAGTGTGGCTTAGAATAATTTTACTTACAAGTGACATGATCACCAGAATGAAAAGATTATTTTGCTCTTTTAAAATAGCAAGGTATTAATACACAGAAGAGGAACATAAGTCAGTAACTGAAAGAAATTATTTTGTAACGTGCTATAGCTTAAAGGGAAAGGGGTGTGAGAAAACTACCCTTTAAGGGGAGAATAGTAAAACACAACAAAAGCACAGCCACAAAACTGCATAAAATAATCTGCATTAGTCTGTCATCTTAATGTATTTGAAGTGGCCATTGTCAGCAAAGGAATGCTAAGCAGTTATTTTAACAATGTCACCAAGATGCAAAAATGAAGAAAAGGAACATTTTGAGCGGTGTCCCAATCTGTGATACTACGAACATTGTTACATGCACTCTCATGTATGCCTTGTTCTGAACTTTTGGGTTTTGGGTGTAGGCAAACCTGACAGTGAATAAGCAAGGCTAAAGGTCTATTAATGTTTTAAATATATGTGTGTGTTGGTATTCTATGAACTGCAATATTGCCCCCGTCAAGTTAGAGCACTTTCCAAAGTGCTTATTTCCACTTTTGAGTTAAATGACTGGCCTGGTCCTGGTCTGTAGAGTCTATCTGAGCCCTTGAGGGCCTATTTCTTGCTGATTTGCTTTTTACGTGTTCTCTAATTCAGCAGATCTGGTCAGACATCATTAATCATATATCAAGGAGGTCTTGATCTTTTAACAGCCCAGCTGTTTGAGCGTCTGTGTAGACTATGCAGATGCTGAAAAGAGACTTTTACTTCTTCATTAGCTCTCTCATTTTTTAGAACTGCCATAGCTGCTGCAAGGGGATTAAAGCTCCTTGTTTAAACCCGAACATAGTTGGAAACACAGACTACTTTCTCTCTAAAATATCTACGGGAAGAGACTGTGCTAGGGGTGCAGACAAGTCCACGTTTTGTGAATAACTTGATCATGATCATTTTGAAAGATGATGAATCTCCATGATTCTGTACAGACTGTAACTGTGATTCATGAAAAAAGATATGATGGGCATCCCTCATTCTGGAATTCCTCTATGTACTGAAGAACTCTCAAGCTTTTTAATAAGCCTCAAACTATAACCAGAATCTCAGAGTTTGCTCTACTCAGATACTGCTCACCTGAGCTGGAGTATTTATTTGTTTATTTATAGTATAGCATGGTGCCAAACCCTCAGGCAAGGCTTTGGATAGGTTAATAAACAAAGTCTATCTTATTTAGGATTAAAAAGGGTTTTCATTCTGTTAAAACTTTAACAGTTCTGGGCATTACAAATGGCTATTATTAAAAATGAGCTGTTGGATTATATTGATTTAAGAAAGCACTCTGTTGGTTAAACTAAATGGGAGGCTCTTGCTGGCACACATAAAGATCCCACTTATCTCTCAGGTCACACTGGATATCCATTTCCTATGGAAAATGCCGTCCAGTTATACCCAAGCCATTATACTGCTGGCACATGTTCACTGTGTGGCCAGCAAAGGCCATTTCTGCACTACACTGTTATAATGCTATTATTCCACTTTCCTAGGGTTTGCAGTTTAGGGAGGGGCATTTAGAATTCTCAGCTGGAAAGCTTTGGCCTCTTTGGCCTCAGTAAACTACAAACCCCAGAATTCCATAGGATGTTGAAAGTGGAATAATAGCATTATAACAGTATAGTGCGGAAATGGCCTAAGTCTTGAATCTCTTTCACTTTTTAAAAAATTTTTGTCACCTAAGTCTTCAAATGATGACATATAATATCAGAGACAGGAGTGCTAATTCCCACTATAATTTACCTGGAGCAGACCCTATGAATGAAAGATTTAGTCTTCTCACAGTTGATTGAATCCCATTGTCAATGGCTCTACGTTAGGTAGGACTAATACTGGATTTAGTATATCTGCATTTGCCCCCCAGATTCATTATATTACATCTTGCATCATTTCAAGTCTTCATTTCCTAAACTACACTTTTCCAACCTGGTGCCCTCCAGGCTTTGGCCTTTAATTCTGATCATCCCTGACCATAGGCCGTGCTGGCTGTATCTGATGGGAGCTGTAGTTGGAAAACATTTGGAGGGCACCAGATGGGCAAATGCTATACTTAGACCATGAAGTTACTCAGTTTGTCCTGCAAAGTGTCCTAATCCTCTGGAGTATCAACAATGTTTCCTGTCTTGATGTAATCAGTAGATTGCATCAACATGCTGTTATTTCACTCTTCAGTGTTTTTAATGAAATATTGATTAGTATGTGTCCTAGGTCTGTTCTTTGATGGGCTGCACTGCCTCTTCTTGTCTGGTTTTAAAGTCTGCATTTTAACACCAGTCTTTGATGTTCTTCCTTTTAGCTAGTTCCTCATCCATTGTGAGGTTGTGTCATGGTGTCCATCTTTACCAGCCTTTGAACATCCAAAGAGACTAGTAAGAGAAAGCAGAAGAAAAGTTTCAGTCATTCTTGCAGATTTCAGTCAAATAACTAAGATAAATAAAAGATTAGCAATTAAACACAGAATTTGCAAATATGCATAAAACAGTATACAGTATAATGGACTTTATTTTATATTGTCTACTTGTGCATATGTAACTAAGTAGATGATGTAGAATATGAGTTATGATACTTTACAATGTTTTATCTAAATAATATCCCCTGCCCCAACCCTCTCAACTGTTTTATCAGGTATCAGATGAATTTGGTCAAGGAAGTTTGTTTTTCTGGCAGTCAGGACACTGGGGAATAATATTTCTACCCCCCCTCATCAGTGAGCATGGCTGCAACAAGGAATTGTGACAGGGTCTTGCTTCTGTTTAGATGCAGTCACTCACTTGTGGGGGAAGCAAATGTCATCCACTCATGCCCTGATAACCAGCAGAACAGGCCTTCCTCATCCAAATGAGGCTGATGTCTGATAAAGTAGATTTGAGAGCACATCTGGGATTATGGCAATAGTGTTTTAGTAGTGTACTAACCAATCATTACTTAGTAGCAATAATGAATATGGAACAGTTATGGATGTATAACTCTAGGTTATGCATCTGTAATTGCAATATAGAATGCCAACCCATATTTAATGAGATGGATACAAAATTGTATGATCTGTTCATAATATAGCACAGAAATGAGGAAAAAACCTCAAACCCTCCTACCCTTCTGTAACTGGGGAAAATATGTGGATGCAACTGAATGTAAGGATTCAGTGTAGTAGGAAGAATAAGTGGCAGCATTCATTTGACTGGGGAAAGATTCAAAGATCCCAAATTGCAGCCAAACATCATGAACTGAATTTCAAGAAATTCAAATATTCCAAATCACCTGAAGGTTCAGGCAATGTTGCAAGGAGAAAGACCCCTTGCAATGTTGCAAGGAGAAAGACTAATGTAAGCCTTTTGGATATCCCCTTTCCACTTAAGTAAAAACTGATGTGAGAACCAGTGGTTCTAGTGGTTTGAGTGTTGGACTATGACCCTAGAGACTAGGGTTCATTTCCTGTCTCAGCCATGGAATATTTGAGCATTGGACTACAACACTGGACACCAGCATTCAATTTCCTGCTTGACCATGGAAACCCATTGGGACCTTGAGTGCGTTGCACACGATCAATCCCAGAAAACCCTGTGCTAGTTTCACCTTAGGGTTGCCATAAGTCAGAAATGACTTGAAGGCACACAACAACAATAACAGATTTTCAGGAAAGTGCTTTTGAAACATTCTTTGAAAAATGAGTTCAGTATTTCCCATTCTTGTTTGTTATGGAGTTCTGTAGATACTGATTTGTGGGTGTACATTCTGAAATCCTTTAACTAGACCAAAGGCACTAGAGATTTAATCTGGGACATGTAAACTACAAGTGATTTATAGATAATCCCCATAAATGTGTGCCATTCTCATTTCAGCTTTTATTGTGTGACATTAGACGTTTTGGCAAATTGCAAATAGAATCAAAGCACAGTTGGCTATTGGCTCTCTTCCTTTACTCACAAGTAAATGTGCAAAGCCTTGACTGATATGAAAACCATTGTAGACTGAGAAGGGAGGTTTAAACCTTCCTCTGTCATTCCTTCTCTGAGATTCGCTTCCTCAGTGGCAGCTGGTGGCTTCCATGTCTGGAGTATTGTGACTATGAGTTTTATTTCAGACTTCAAAGGAGCTATCCAAAGTACTGAACCCATTTGAGGGACAGGGTTCATTACTGTAGATAGCTTCTTTGTAGAGGTGGAAATACTATTAAGAAATGTTCGAAAAATAGTTTTAAAGAATATTCTTTGAGTGTTAGGAAATGCAGATGAGGAAAATCCTGGACTGAGAAGAATCTTTACACAGTGCAAAATTTATATGTGATGCAGTTTTTTGTGCAGAAAATCTTGTTTTCACCACAAAAAAATTGTGAATTTTGCACAGAATTTTGCACAGAATTCAGCTATACTATAGTATTTTCTGCAGAAGAAACAACATTGCCCGCACGGAAAAGAGTATTTCTGTCCAGAAAATATAGTTTTCTGGGGGGAAAAAACAGCACCAAACTTCAAATGGTCTTTGACCATTTCAGTTTTGGAAGGCTTTTGTGTTATGGAAGAAAAGTTGCTAAAACTACTCAGTTGCTTTGAGGAAAAATATTAGCAAAAAAAAAAAAAAAAAAAAAAAAATCTTCACTTTGAACCATGGAATGATACCCAGAACAAACTCACTGTGCCCTGACATGGAATCTATCAGCCACCACTGAGTCTTCCTCCCTCCTCCCTGGGTTGAAAATGGGAAGAGGCTCCATTGGTATGCACAGAAAGGTTGGGGTTTTTTAAAAAATAAATAGTATCTCATATGCATTAGGAATAGTTTTGGAAGGGGAATGGGTTTGAGGCAAATGTCACACATTTGCTTCAGGATAAATAAATAGAAGGACAGCTCCATGATACATCTTTAACATACCATATAGCTTCATCATTGGTTGTTTCAGGCCATTAAGCCATGATTCTCTCAACTTCAGTCTTCCATGTGTTGCTGTGTGTGTGTGTAACTAGAATGAAGTGTGTGACGTTCTTTGAATATTTGAAACAGTCACATTCATAGTTATCTCCTTTACACAGAAAATCAAGTGTGTTCTTTAAAACATTATCTTATTCAGATGTACCATATGGCATTACATACTGTACCAATCTGGCTGAAAGGTGTTCATGGAAATTGACTTGACCCTTTCTCCAGCCATCTTCTAGGGTGCTACACATTGGATCAGGGAATCTTCTGAACTGGTCTGTGACATGGAGGGCTAGAGAAGAAGTGGTTGTCTCTGAAAATAGGGCAGCTTGTACCATATGAACTCAAAGCTTCTGTTCATGGTAGATGCTTTCATCTGATTTTGTGGGATTAAATAATGATTTAACATTATGAGAATGAGAAAGTAAAGAATGAACAGTCCTATGGTTCTGTGTTTCTTCATCTTTTCACCCATCCATATACAATGGGAGGAGATTAGATTTCCAACTTCTTAGCCGCAAACTGTAGCTAAATCTATTCAAACTACAGCTTGACCATTTACAAAGGATCTAAGAATAGTCTGAAAGCCTCATTTGTGAGGACAATGTGGTATGAACAGACCAAGTTTACCAGATTTAGATGTGGCAGCAAACTATGATTTGACATTAACCAAAGCAAATGCTCCTTCCCTTTTCTTCATGTGCTGAAGAAAGGGTAAGGAAAGGAGGATCACAATTTTGGAGAAAGATGTGATATAAATAAAGTAGTGGAGGGAGGGAACAAGTAAGTCCAGTATTCATGTTTGTTCACACTTGTATTGACAAACCATGGTTACTGTGTCTGAACTGAGCCACTGTCTTATTTAGTTAGGAATAATTTAACTTTGATAAATCTAATCTTTCTTCACTCCAGTTGCTACACTGTTATATATTTATTCAAGCTTGGCAAACCATTCAGTAAAACTAACAATTTTTTAGTTGCCTCTCTAACTGTTTTCCTTTTCTTGATTATAGGTCCAGTGTGCCTTGTAGAGGAAAGAAAAAGAGAGATCAGGGATGACAGTACACCCACTTTGCTGTAGTTGATTATTTCTTTCTCTCATGAATGGGCACCTAAATTAGAATGAAAAATATGTAGTGATGACCAAAAACATGGAAGCTAAGACCATATTAATGTAAAAGAAAGCCACAAGTATCTGTCTCTGTACATTAACCTGGATTCCAATGCCTGGTTGCATATTATAGGGATGATTTTACAACTTTCAAGCATACAGATGGATCTCTTTGATATGCAGTATTTAGCAACACCATGCAAATCACTTTTTCACAAAAGCTAGGCAATTTGATGGCAATTTGCACCTGAACACAACAATGAGGTGCTGATCAACAGTAATTAACATTAGAACTGTGTTTCTGGAGACCAAAGGTGCTGCCTATTTACAGCAAGTGCCAGTAATTTTGGCTCCCTGATATATTTAGGTTGGAATCATGAACCTATAGCCATGTACATGGAAGAATACCCATTGGACTCAGTGGGATTAATTTCTAAGTAGACATGTACAGATTGTATTGTTAGTTGATGGATTGTTTCAGAATAATCTTACTGCAAGGTTCTGTAGTCTTTCAGATACTAAGTATGTTAGAAAAAAAAGCTTTGCTATATGCGATATACATAAATTGTTTGCAGTTAGTTAGGTTTTAGATGTTCTATTCCAACTATGAAATGATTTGGACACCACATTTTTGGTTCCATCTCCACAATTAATTTGAATCAAATTACTACCTGAACTATTGCCAGATTTGGATGGTGTCTTGTCTAAAAATACTAATAAGGTAGAGCAGGAACACCTCAGGTTGTATGGGCCCAACTGAGACCTTAGGTCCAGTTTGGTGACATTCAGAAGGTATCTGAAAAATATGTGAATTAATAACATTGACATTTGGGTGAATTTCATGGCCACAATTTTTGTGAAACAAAAACAACAAAGCCATCACATGCTGTAGTACGAGGTCTCTTGGTTTGATTTGAAGGTTGGGAATGGGATCGCCTTGATTTATATGGGTTCAGTATTGCTGGTACTTATCCAGCCTTGTTCAGCAGTCTGTTATTTGATACTGGGAACCCATGATAGGACTGGGGTTCTGTTGATCTGCTAACCACATTGGTGGTTAATGGCATGTTGTTTGAGCTGCTGGAAGCAGTCCTGAGCATGGCATTGAGTATCTTAAGCCTTGTTGCCTTTGAGGAGTTTATATAGATTTTAGACTGCCTTTGGAGAAGCAGTTCAGAATTCCATGAGAATCATATTGACTGTGGGTCTGTCTCAGATAATATTGGGCCCAAAACAAATCATAACACAAATGGTAACTGTAAACACTTTGGCTCTTGAATCCTGGAGATGGCTTTGAATGGATAAGCAAAAACAGTCTAAGGCTTCATCGAGAACAAGATAGTAGCGCTGAGAATAGGGAAACCAGATATTCTTCCTTAAGGTATACAGCTGGGCTTCATGTAAAATTTAGATATGGTTGCAGTTCTGCTGAAGGTCCGTGTACATTGTTTTGGGTATTTTAATGGACCTACACTAATTGGGGAAACCCAGTTGGTGGCAGGAACCAAGAATGCTTTCGCTCAGCTTAGGCCAGCTGAAGCATTATATGGAGAGTAAACCACTTTTCCTAGTGGTTTAGGTTGGACACTCTGTATAGGACTGTGTTAGAATATTGCTTGGCTATGCATTCCACCATCTCAGAACTTTCCCTCTTAGGGGTAATTAATTAACTATTAGTGTAGAAGTACATTATCACTTAATATAACCTTAATACATGTTCACAATTGAAGCAGTTCTTTTGTACTTCCTTCAGATTAATTCTCAGTTCCTAAAAAAAAAAAAAGTAGATATCAGCCACAGCTAAGTACTTATTTGTTTTGTGGCACATACCTAGCTTGAATATGTCACACAAACTTTCAAGATCTGAGTATTCAGTATTTTAGCAACCTTAATATAAAAACATAATATAAAATTAGGCATGGGCAGTGTTCTAATAACAAACCACTAACAAACCACTAAGGATTGTGTTAATTGATCCTTATATTTTTAAAGGTACACCTAAATACCTTACAGGTACCAGATCCCATCTGATCTTAGAAGGTAAGCAGGGTCCACCCTGGTTAGTACACAGATGGGATACTACTAATGAATACCAGCTGCTGTAGGCTATATTTCAGAGGAATGAACTGGGGAAACCACCTCTTGCCTAAGAATACCCCATGAAATTCATCAGGTCTTCATAAATCAACAGGTAACTTAAAGTACGCATCACAAATGTTCTATGCTGTTCAATAAATGTTGTTGTTCTTTACCAAGACTAGCTGTCCTGAGAAAGGATTTCAGCTTAGCAGTTTCCCATTTCACAATACAATCCTGAAACTTTATTGAACGTGCTGTGCATGTTGCTGTCTGCAATTTGGTTCAATGTGCATTGGTTTCCCTTTGAGGTACATAGAAATTTCTATGTGGTAAAATTGAGATTTGAATCATTGTTGCAAGCTATAAACACAACTGAATTAGTAATGCAACAGATGTTGTTTCTAGTTGCCATTCTCCCTACCCCACTCCAGTGTTTATAATCACAAGCCAGCCTTGGTTGAAGGCACTTAGCAATAATGGTGGCTTTGAAGTTTGTACACTGGAAGCAGAATTATCATGGATATCCATGCTGCTCCTAATATTTTCTTACTATCTCCAAACTCTGAAGCTTTAAAAAATGTGTAGTGGCATCATGGAGCAGTTGGTTTTCTTAAGGAAAAGATATGAACCAACAGACATTTGAATGGCCATACAAATGGGAGCATGGGATGGCATTTTGACTGAAACAAAGATATGTTAACTGAACATAAGTTGTAGCACCCTGTGCCCTAACATGAAGGCTGTATTCATACTGGCTGGCATTCTGTGAAATTCTATTGGAAGAGTTTGGGAAGTGTTTTATATAAAACATCATGGAGTATGGAGATAGCCCCCATTTTTATTTAAAGTGGATTTAAAGTGTCTTTCCAGCAGGTTTGACAAGATAATGGATATGTTAAGATTTTCAAAGCCAATGTCCATATGGTTGCCACCTCTCTAACTTTTATGTACATTTATCAGAAGGGAAAGAAGGCATACAATTTTGAAGATGATCTTCAAAGAGAAGCAGATGCTCCGTGAATTCAAAGAGAGTTACAGTGTATCCAGATCAGAGGGAAGCGGATTTTCATTTAGTAACATACCAATCAGCAGTTTCCACCACCAGCAGGAGATAAATCAATCTAAAATGACTGTCTATAGCTATTAAATCCAGGATCCAGCTATTCTAATTAGTGAAGTGTGTTTGAGATAAAAGGGTTGAAATGTCATGTATGTTGTGGGGTTTTTTGGCAGTAGGGATATTATTTGAATGTACCATCTGCTACCACACCAAATTTAATCTCAGAGATACATTGGCTTTTGTGTCGCTCAGCAGCATATGCAAGAAGAAAAGTCTATGCAGCATAGGCATAGAAAAAAAAATAAAGCAGGCAAAAAGGAACCTAATCCTTAACAGGTTTACTTGGAAGTAAATCCCAGCAAATTTAAGGAGATTACTTCCTGGTAAATATTCAACAGTGAGAGGGAATGAATCAAACAGCAGTCTTAATTTTATGCTGTGGTCTGACTCAGGGTTGATTTTTGCATAAAATTTATTTCATGCAGATCTATACTTATACCTGTTTTGCAATGTAGAAATGGAAAATGGCAAATCCACTCTTAACTTGCAAAAGAACATATAGGAAGGTAAGAAGCTGTTATGCATCACATGAAACCGTTGGTTCACCTAGTAGCTACATTCACTGTAGACAATAATATCTTTTGACATCTTTATCACCATGAACACACCAAATCTTAGTTAGTACTTGGATGAGAAAACACTAGGAATACTGAAGATCTCTAAGAAGAGCTAGGAAAGAATTCTGCCTGCAGATTTGAAGAACCATTGCCAGTCTGAGTTGATTGTACTAGACTAAATGGATCAATGATCTGATTTAGTATAAGCCTGTGTTTCTATGATTGGCAATTTCATAGAGTCTTTTCTAAGGCTGCCTGGGCACTTTGAATCTGGAGCATGTATTGCTTCTTTGAACTATCTCTCTTCCTGTGTGTTCATAGCTTTATATGGACAACCCTATGGGAATCAGATCTCAGCCTCTAACCAATCTAATCAAACCAGATCTCAGCCTCTAACCAAACAGCCCTGTTTAACCGTATTATCTGAGTCAAGTTACTGTAACTGGAAAAATATGTAGAAATCTAGAGGAACTGCAGGGGATTTGTGTGTGTGTGTGTGTGTGTGTGTGTGTGTGTGGCAATTTTAGTGAAAATTTGTGCTCTTATAAGTGGTCCTTGCAACAAACTCTGTCAAACATTATGAGGCTTTTTTTAAGCTGAAGAATTTATTCTTAAAGCTTGTAGAAATCTTGTCCATCTGCTGGGCCATGCCAATGTAATGTCTGTAGGAAAAACTTCACTGGCAGATGTTTTCCTCTAAGATGCCTTTATTTAGTTACTTTTTGAGAGATATGAGTTAATAATGGTATATCTGCAACTGGGAGCTTCCCTCCCCACCCTATTGCTTAAGTTTCATTGTAATAATTGGAAATTCATGGCCTATTCATTTCAATGGGACTTGCACCAATGAATTTCCCCCAGGGATCATGCTCCTAGAAAATATATTAGAATTTGATGGCACTTAGAAGTGTGCTGTTTTCATAACAGTGCTTATCTTTCTCAAGGGATGATTTCTGGGGGATGTTTCTAAAGGCCATCCATCATTATTATGGAGGAAAAGAAGTGTCTATATTCTGTTTTCCTGATGTTGTCTGGATATTAACTTGGCCTAAAAAGACTACCAGATTAATCTTATAGATTTCAGCAGTTGTTGCAAAAGGCTTTAAACTAACTTAATAGTTTGTAAGGTAGTGGCTGTGTGAAAGATGAAATTTTCCTTATCAACAGAATAAGACAGAAAGCAAGACACTGCATAGTTTTTCAAATAGTCCTAAGAAACTGTTCCATAAGCACTACGTGATATGAAAGATACCTGGGCTTTTCCTCCTCTAGGATATTTATGTGGGACAAAATCCTACTGAACTCAGTTACTTGTACCGAAGCAAACACAGAATTGGACTTGTTCAGATGTCATTCAGATGAAGAACATACATTTTGTATCTATAGGACACAATGCCTATTTCTGCCACTTCTCTCTAGTTGTGGGTTGTGATTTTATGGAATATCTTGAATAACCTTTTTGCTGCTTTTAAGGATGTCTGTCCTTTTCTTTCAACATTAAGGTAGTAGCAGCTGTTGGGCATGCAAAGCACTGCTCAATTCTATGCATACCAACTTAAAAATTAGACCCTACATAACAGCTTTCAGACATGGAAAACACAGCTCAGTTCTGTAGGTGTCCTCAGAAGCAGGAATGTGACAAGTATTAGTTAATATTTATATTCTTGATAAGAGTCCCAGCATTTAAGAGACCCTGCTGAGAAAAACAAGAACAGTCATGAGATTCTTCATACTTTGGGACTGTATTCTGGCAAGTTTGTTTATGCATATAAATATTTTTCTGCAGAGAAAACATGTATTGGAAAGAGATAATTTGTTTTCTGTGGAAAAAGCAATAGTCTGAGTAGCAGATTAGTGGACTTTTGGGATGTAACACTGATTCCCATAAAAAACGATTGCTGTAGTGAAGAAAACACTTTTTTTCCTACCCCAAAAGAGCATGTTTCCTGAAAAGCCTTCAGTGTATTTACATAGAATCATAGAATCATAGAAATGTAGAGTTGGAAGAGACCACACAGGCCATCCAGTCCAACCCCCTACCATGCAGGAATACCCTCAAAGCACTCCCGACAGATGGCCATCCAGCCTCTGCTTAAAAACCTCCAAGGAAGGAGACTCCACTACACTCTGAGGCAGCATATTCCACTGCCGGACAGCCCTGACTGTCAGGAATTTCTTCCTGAGGTTCAGGTGGAATCTCCTTTCCTGCAGCTTGAATCCATTGCTCCTTGTCCTGGTCTCTGGAGCGGCAGAAAACAAGCCCCCTCCCTCCTCTACATGGCATCCCTTCAAATATTTAAACATAGCTATCATGTCCCCTCTTAACCTTCTCTTCTGCAGACTGAACATACCCAGCTCTCTAAGTCTACCCTCATAGGGCTTGGCTTCCAGGCCCTTCACCATTTTGGTCGCCCTCCTCTGGACCTGCTCCAGCTTGACCATGTCCTTCTTGAATTGGGGTGCCCAGAACTGGACACAGGATTCAAGATGAGGTCTAACCAAAGCAGAGTAGAGTGGTACCAGTACCTCCCTCGATCTAGACACCATACTCCTATTGATGCAGCTGAGAATTGCGTTGGCATTCTTGGCTGCCGCATCACACTGCTGACTCATGTTCAGCTTGTGGTCTATTAAGACTCCTAGATCCCTTTCACACGTACTGCCATCCAGCCACGTGTCCCCCATCCTATATTTCTGTATTCCATTTTTTCTACCTAAGTGTAGGACCTTACACTTCTCTCTGTTGAATTTCATTTTGTTAGCCTTGGCCCAGCTCTCCAATCTGACCAGGTCGTTTTGAATTTTGATCCTGTCCTCTGGCATATTAGCAACCCCTCCCAATTTGGTGTTGTCTGCAAATTTGATGAGCATGCCCGCTATTCTTTCATCCAAGTCATTGATGAAAATATTGAACAGCACTGGGCCCAGGACAGCACCCTGTGGCACCCCGCTAGTCACTTCTCTCCAGGATGAAAAGCAGCCATTGGTGAGCACCCTTTGGGAACGGTCAGTCAACCAGTTACAGATCCACCTGACAGTAGCTCTGTCCAACCCACATTTTACTAGCTTCTTTGCAAGAATGTCGTGGGGAACTTTGTCAAAGGCCTTACTGAAATCAAGATATGCTACACCCACAGCATTCCCTTCATCTATCAAGCTAGTAACTCTATTATAAAAAGAGATAAGATTAGTCTGGCATGACTTATTTTTGAGAAATCCATGTTGACTTCTCATGATTACCGCATTGCTTTCTAAGTGATTAGAAACTGACTGCTTAATGATCTGCTCCAGAATCTTTCCGGGTACTGACGTCAGGCTGACTGGGCGATAATTATTTGGGTCCTCTTTTTTCCCTTCTTGAAGATGGGGACAACATTTGCCCTCTTCCAGTCTGCTGGAACTTCTCCTGTCCTCCAAGATTTCTCAAAGATTATAGCAAGCGGTTCCGAAATGACCTCTGCCAGTTCTTTCAATATCCTAGGATGCAATTCATCTGGCCCTGGAGACTTGAATTCATCCAGTGTGGCCAGGTATTCTTGTACCACCTCTCTACCTCTTATGTGCCGCATTTCCCCTGCTTCCTCACCTGCTCCCCAACCGACAGGTTGAGTGCTTGTATCCTTCTGGGAAAAAACTGAGGCAAAGAAGGTGTTAAGTAGTTCTGCCTTTTCTCTTCCCCCTGTTAGTAATTCGCCATCTTCTCTGCGCAGCGAGCCTATCGCCTCTTTGTTTTTCCTTTTGCTGCGGACATATTTAAAAAAGCCCTTTTTATTGTTTTTGATGTCTCTGGCCAGCCTAAATTCATTCTGTGCTTTAGCCTTTCTGACCTTCTCCCTACATCTCCTGGCTACTTGCTTAAATTCTGCTTTGGTGGTTTCCCCCCTCTTCCATTTCCTGTACACGTTTCTCTTAACGCTTAGCTCAGCTGAGAGTTCTTTAGTCAACCATTCTGATTTCTTCAGGTGCCTTCCATTTTTCCTCCTTATTGGCACAGTTTTAGACTGTGCCTTCAGTATCTCCCTTTTAAGGAACTCCCATGCCTCCTGAACTCGTTTCTCTTTCACTATTCTTGACCACGGAATTCGAGCCAGCAGCTCCTTAAGTTTACAGAAGTCCGCTTTTTAAAAATCTAAGATGAGTGTCTGGCTACACTTATCTTCTTCCCACTGAATGCCAAATTCCAAAAGGGCATGGTCACTCCCCCCTAAAGATCCAATCACTTCTACCTCATTAACAAGGTCATCCCTATTGGTCAGGATCAGATCTAGAAGATTTGATCCCCTTGTGGCCTCTTCCACCTTCTGGACCATGAAATTGTCTGCAAGACAAGCAAGAAACTTGCTGGACCTTGCTGTCTTGGCAGTTTGACTGCCAACATATATCCGGGTAATTGAAATCTCCCATTATTACTGTATCTCTCCTTTTTGAATGCATGGTCATTTGGTTGAGGAAGGCGTCATCAAGGTCCTCAGTCTGGGTTGGAGGTCTGTAGTAAACCCCCACCAGAATATCCCTATTGTTTCTCGCTCCCTTAATTCTTACCCAGATGCTCTCAACCTGGCTTTCTGGGTTTAAGTCCTGGATCTCTTCACAGGTGAAAACATCCTTGACATACAAGGCTACTCCTCCTCCTTTCTTGTTTGGTCTATTTCTACAAAATAGGCTATACTCCTCTATTCCTACATTCCAATCCTGAGACTCATCCCACCAGGTCTCAGTGATGCCTATCAAATCGTATTTATTTTGTTGTACTAGGAGTTCAAGTTCATCTTGCTTGTTTCCTATACTCTGCGCGTTAGTGTAGAGACACTTAAATCCCCAGGCCCTTCCTGCAAGTCCTGTACTATAGTTTCTACTCCTCCCACCATTGGACGCTTGTACTACTTGGTCAATATCATTTGGGCCTTTTTCCCCTGCACTCGCCGAGTCTTTGCCCTGAATAATATTGTCTCCCTCCCCAGCAGAACTTAGTTTAAAGATCTCTTAATCCTCCGTGCAAGACTGTTTGCAAAAACATTCCTGCCCAGTTTCGTGAGGTGCAGCCCATCCCTTGCCAGAAGCCCACGTTCATGGAAATTCAGGCCGTGTTCCAAAAACCCAAACCGTTGCCGGCGGCACCATGTGCGGAGCCAGTTGTTGACCTCTGCTATTGCCCTTTCCCTTTGTGCGCCGTATCCTTGAACAGGGAGGAGAGATGAAATGACCACCTGCGCACCAAGGTCCGTAAGCTTTGTCCCCATAAGCTCGTAGTCCTTTGCGATGTGGTAAAAGCTGCGCCTTGCAGTGTCATTGGTTCTGACATGAACTACGTAAATTTGCAGAAATAGGTCAATTTGCATAAATTGCACAAATGTACTGCTTTCTGCACATAAAATCAAAGCTTGTGATATGGGACAGGTGTGGAGGGGAATAAGTGAGGCATTTTTAAAACAACAGAAGGTAGGAGAGCAGAGAATAAAGTATTATTCAAAGAATTCTGGGCCTGTTGTTCATGGAGCTGTTTAGAGGTTTTATGGAGAAATTGCTCTTCTGGACATCCTTCCATCCTTGTCCCTATGAATGATTAGGGGAATCTAATGCCCCTAATTTAATTAACTAAAATGTGTTAATCCATCTTATAAACAAAATCTATTTTATAAACAAAATCATTTCAAGATGTACATGCTCAGATTCTCTTTAGTATCCATGTCAAATTTCAGGTTATAGAGTTTCACACTCTTGAATCTGTGCTGGGGACATAACACATTGACACACACACTCAGACTGTTTTATTGATATATATTGTTTGCACTACATTTTATGTGTAAAAATGCTATATGATTTTTATCTTTTGCTGCTGTGGTTGTTATAGCCCTGTTACTGAAACAACTGTCATTTACATTTGCAACTGGGAAACTAAGACCAAGAGCCAATGTCCTATCTAACATCATTTTGCCACATTGTAACCAAGTGGGAATCCAAGCCTTGAGCTGAGAGATAATGTCCTAAATCCACCTGCTAGTCTGAACTACACCCCCTGAATCAACTGCTGAATGGTAATATGTAGATAAGTTCCATTGATTCAATGGGCCTGCTCCAATTAGGAATAGCAGTTGGATTTAGGCCACTCAGTGGAGTACCTTTGATTAGGGCAACCACTTCTGTTCCCAATAGGCCATGTTTCTTCGAAAAGCATCATGGTGGTTTAAGAACCATTGCACAGCTAGACTCTAGTCCCAAAAGACAAGACACTAGAAGATTCACTTTGGTAGCTTCAGTGCAGAACTGATAAAAAGATTTCTCCAGTTTTAAGTAGAGTAATCTCAGCTCATAACGGAAGTCCCATGCTTTACGGAATAGATTTTTAAATCTTATTTAGTTCTTTGGTTTAGAATATGTTAATAAGATTAAAAATCAATCTTAATTACAAGAACTACTTGTGAGGAATTGACACAACAAATTGATCAAATCATGGGGCTGTAGGAAATAATGAACAGGATTAGCAAGTTCAGCTGCCCTGAGATTTAGTCAAAACTGATGCTTATTCAAACGTTTTTTAAATATCACCCCTCCAAAAAGTTGGGAAGACAGAACAGTGCTTTTTACCATAACAGACCCCTCATCTATATAATTCAGTACAGTCTTCACTGACTGACAGTAGGTTTCAAGTGTTTAAGAGAGGAATATTTTCAGGATTGACAGGATATGGCCCAGGACTAAACTTGCTATTTTCTGCATATATAATATGTGCTCTAATGCAAAGCTAGAAGCTTTCCCTCTTTTTGTTTCATCCATCAAATATTGCTCTTAGTCATTGTAAAAATAATTTTGACATTGATAGACATGAAATTACTAGAAGAGGAATGTATGTTATCCTTTTATTTCCTACATAATTTTCTAAATACAACAAGTTAAGAAATAGCTCCTCCACATCATTCCTTTCCACTCTGACAACTTTCTGTGGGTGTAACAGAAAGAAGTAGTCAACTGACTCCAAATAATGCTTGCAAATGTGGAAAATTAATTTCTGCCTATAAGATTCTAGTATGTTTCTTTGGAAAAAGAAAAGCAATGTAATTGCAGGACTTTTATGGTACAATCCTCTCCACCTCTGTGTAGAAGTAATCAGTATTGATTTGAGTTAGACATACTTTTTGGTAAATGGATATAAGATTGAAGCCTATGGACAAGAAATTATTACCTCTGGTCCGAGTGAACTGAAAAATTGTAGAATTTTGATTCGTTTTCACCAATTTGTATCAGCCTTCCCGAGGTCAATATAAATTACTATGTTCAAACTGGACAAACCTCATTTTCAGTGTGTTTTACAGCTGGAAGGTAGCAGCATAAAAGTTTGTATTGTGAAACCAATGCTTCTTTGTTCAGAAAGAAGACCAATTTCTTTAGACAAGAGCTCTTTAAAAATTATTTTAAAGAATTGTTTTCTCTAACATTGAAAATTTGTTTTTTCTAACATTATGGTTGTTTTCAGTTCAAATTTAGTTCATATTCATATATCTGTCACCTGTGAGGATGAAACAGAATCACTATTCTGTGTACATTCCTAAATCATCATTATGAATGCCATTTTTTTCCTGAAAAAAAGATAGAAATATCCTGTACACCTGAAAGACATTCCTTTCTCATTTTATGTTGAGGAACCCATGATATGTGTATGAGGAAGCCTAGGGTTTACTGGAACTCAGTATGAAATATTCCTTTATTAGAGCATTATATAAGGGACCTATCAACTTGACATATATTTAGTTTTGGGCTACCTAGCTTAGTATTCTCCATTTTAATTGTGCATAAGGTTTCCGTGATCTTTTATGTAAGAGAGTTAAGTAGAGACTTTACATATATTATCTTCCTGAAGCTCTACCATTAGGCAGTGAGGTGGCTGCCCCAAGCAGTAGATTTTATGTGTTGTGGTGCACATTGTATGACTGAAAGCAAATGGTTACTGATTTAATTTGTTATTCTTGCATATTTATGGTCATGGATGAGGACAGATGTTTGTGTGGTTTTCAGCTTCATGTACCAAAATATCTTGGTTTGGGTACTATGTACCTTGATTTAGGTGAGTGGGGAACATAGGCTACTATGCTACTTAGGCAGTAAGTATCCTTAGTGAGTAAGTAAGTATCCTTAGGCAGTAAAATATCCTTGGCAGACCAGGTTTCAGGCAGTGAAATCCAGTAAAGTCTGGCAAACCTGTCATTAGAATGAAAGGAGCACATATCCTCCCACCAGTGTGCTAGTATGCTGCATAAATACTCGATCATATGATTTGTGACATTCTGTGATAGAGATATCAAAATCACCAATCTGAGAATTGGGTACATTCATATTTTCATATGTTGCATACACTGAATTCTTTTGAGGCAATGTTGATTAAAATAAGAGAACAGCTATCTTCCCTTCCTATTAACAGTTCATCAGCATCAAAGGAAAATAGTTTGCCTTTACTCAGAATATTTTGTACTTATGCTTAAAATAAAAGGGTTAGTTGTATATCTTCTGGCACTCTTACATGTTTATTCAAAATTACTTAAATTTGTTTAATTGGAAAGACATGTTGATCAAGGTCAAAAGACACAAACAGGAGGTTCAACTGAGGGATTAAGCAAAAGGGTAAATTGTAAAATGTAAGCTTAGCATAATAATTTAGGCATATTTAAATATAGATGATGCTGCAGCAGAGAAGCAAATTCAGCCATGTGATTTTCATATCCCATAACTGTGTTTCTTTTTTACAACATTTTGATTTAGTTATGTTGTGTGCATTGAGCATATATATTTATAGGAGGAATGGGCAATCTGTAAAGCCATTTTTGCAGCCTACTGGCTCTCTCAATAAACTGCATTGCCAAAATCCAGTGGCAAACTGCTAAAAGCCTTTTAAAACTAAACGGAAGACTCTTGCTTTAAAAATTGGTGCTAAAATTTGGTGGCAAATTGGGAATACTCATTTTACATAAGTATTTCTTACATGTTTTAAGAGCTTTTCTTTATTTGCCATCAAAACATGCTGGCCACTCAATTATCAGGAACTAGTGGTGCCCAGGAGAGCAAATTAGCCCCAGGAGCTGGGGATGTCACCCCTGCCTGCCAGTACTTTAATGTAACAAATTCACTTTATTGTCTGGAATCACAGATAAGATCAACTTTATCCCCCACCCCACACCCAGTCTCCAGATTCTTAAAGTACATGGAAAGGGTAGTCTGACAACAGTGCTTTTGTTCCTTTTTTAAGCAGGGTTGCTGGATAGCAATGCAAATCCTTTCCCCAAATCTCCAGCTGTGTCATGTATTTGAAAGCAGCTCAGCTTGTTTTCACAGTCCTTGATATTAAACAGTAGCAATATGGTAGCTTCTGTGTGTGGCTTTTGCCCAACGTCACTCATGTGCTGTTAGAAGCATTAAATGGAAGTATCCCATTTTGTAGACCTTTCTCATCCAATGCCCTTCTCATCTAGCGATCATATGAGGTGGACCTGTGCAATTGTCTGCCCATGTGGTACCTTCCATACTATTAAAGCAGGACCACTGCATGGATCAGCTTATTTTCAAATCATGTATATTTTGCACATCTTTATTAAAAAGTCTTTTCCATCTATTTTCCGTTATCAGCCTACTTTTGCCTAGGAATGGAAAGACTATTACTCATTTCCTGAGTGAAAAATAGGTGACGCTCAGGAAACCTGGTTGAAGAATAACACGGAGGTGAGAATTTTGCACCGTAGTCACACATCTCAAAGTATTTTTGATAGTGACAATGACCACTGCCTCTGGCCTGCTAAGAGCATGGACATTGTCGAAACAGGTTTCATCATATTCTTCTGACCTCCTTCTTGTTCTGACCTGGAGCCAGTTGTAGGAGTGTGGGAGACATATTACCAACCTATCCATAGCATTTTGAGAAAATGTTATGCACAGAAATAAATGGGGGATTCCACAAAAATCTAGTTGATTGTTCATAAAACCCATTTTTGCACATAACATTTCCTTTTTATGCAGAAAGTCGGTTTTTATCAAAAAGTGTGTTTTCTGGAATTTTTTTCCACAAGAATATCTAGAGCTTCATGGCTTCACCCGCTATTTTTATTCAATTCCTAGCACAGGAAATGTGATGCTAGAACACCCCATTCCTCTGTGGTTCAGCATATAACCTGGTAGTTTGGTACATCTGTCACAGAATGCTATGCATCCAGCAATCCTCTTCCTCTCTTCTATAGATCGAGTCCATAATATTTACAGATGGTGAGAATATGTCATTTTATGTATTCCAACACAGAAAAGAATGGGGATGCTGCCATGTCTGTGCAGATATGTGTGGGTTGGAATCCCACAGGTCATTGGGTCATCTTAAAGGTCTTTTGTGTAACTGGCTACCCCCCCCCCATGCATCTAGCGCCTTAGATGTTGCACCTAATCTAGTTGGATGAAGCCTTTCGCAGAAATATTGGATCTGATCCTCTCCGGAGTTTTCCCAGTGAAGAAAATTAACTATGTCATTAAACTGATCAATATTATCTCAAGACTTCTATTTATATTAGTCTGGCATTTCAGTTGTTACTCTGATTTCTGGGGTCCCTTGGGGGACACCTCAATGTGCTCCACGTGATGGGGAATGGAAACTAGCCAGAGCAGAAGCAATAGCAATGCGAGAGGCAGGGTAACGTAGTGGGGTCTTTTTACTCAGTTTTTACAGGGTCAGGCCAAGCCAAAAACCAAACAAAAATGTCCAATAAATGATTTTATTGAAGGAAAGTCTCATGCAGCAACGCAATCACTCACACACTCACTCAAGACCTATTAAGAAGCAAAAGAGAAGAAACTGCATAGGGGAATATTGAAGGGGTGTAGCTGGGGTGATACTGCACCTTTGTCCTGAAGTCCTTGGTCCGGGAAAAACAGCGGAGAAGGGGGGCTCAGCATGGAGAGGGCTGAGGGGATCACTCAACAGATGGAGCAATAGTCTGCTGGGATGACCGGGGTTGATCCAAAGAACTGCTCAAAAACTGGGACTATTTGTAGGGGAAAAAGTACCTGGAGGACTAATCCTTTCCAGGGGAGAACAATGGGTGTTGGAGTGATAACAAAGCTCCACTATGGTAATTTCCTTTGCGTGATGGGATGGCAAGGTGTTGCCAAAGTCTCAGGATCTTCGACTGTGTTAGTTTGTGGTGTGACTTCATGTAAATGGTCCTCGCCTGATGGAATATTTGCTCAACTTGGGGCAGACACGCTAATCCCCTCAAGTCAGCTTCCTGGGGCTGTGGACCCTTTGTTTATTGTGGGTTTACACATCTTTAGGTCTCCGGGGGCTACGTGACTCGGGATTTTACTGACTTGACCTGGTTTTCGATCTTTGACCATTGCTGCCTACGTGCCCTTTCGGGGGACCTCTCTGGCACACAGAATCATATTTTAATATTTAAATTGTAGACCCTGGGATAGGGCTTCTCCAGTGGAGTAAAACACTGAATTATCCTAGAACTCAGACTTCCAAAATGGTTTTATGAGACCTGTTTTCCCAATGTTGGCAGCTTAACTGACAGCCATATGCAATGAAAATTATTATCAATTAATATGCTTGCTAATAATGACAGTAGCTGTAAGGCCATATGCTGATTCACAACCTCAGTAATGGCCAGAATTGCTATGTGAATGGAATCAAGACTTATTTATTTAATGCAGTAGAATTTAAGAAAGACCAGATGTTCCCTCAACCATGGTGATCTGTAGTATTTTTCTACTTATCCATGTCTAATTTCTGTTTGCTTTCATTAAAATTTCATCCATAGGAATTATTATTCTCTGTCTTTTCCTCATTTTGCCTGAAATTATCCAAGTCATTATCTCCTCGAAGAGCCTGATTGACAGGATACGTGAGTGAAGCTAGTATTCAGTCCAGACACCAAGGCTTTCAGCAGTGGAGCTATTTTACTGCATTATTCTTAGATGTGTGCTTGACAGCACCATTTTATATCATTGCAGGATAAACAGATCACTTGACAGAAAATGGCAAATATACACTAATAGGCTTCTCATTGTCTGAAACATCTAATGGAACCAGCACAACGGCTATTAGTACTTTATATGACACTTCAAAATCCATCAACATTCAAAAGCCTTTTATAATAATTAATGTGCTTTATGAAAGGAGCCATACTTCAAGGGCCATTTTTCTGATGATCTGGTATCCATATGTAGCAGGTGGAGCAGGGAGTGAGTTTGTATGCATGTTGGAGTAATAAAAGGTTTTTGAAGGTGTTAACTTTCATGTAGCTGATGCCATACATGTTCCTTTGACAATATGTTGACTGCTCCATTGAGCACCCTTCAGGTATGCACACATAGGACTGTAACCCTAGGCATAGTTTTAAAGATAGTTATGTTTTGTTAACCTGAATTCAACACTTAGTTGAATCTTAATTCAACCTTAATTTTGTCAACCTTAAAATTAATTAATTAATTTCAAGTAGTCATGTGTGATGGGAAGGCTGCTATATTTTGTGTGTATACTTTGCCAGTGTCAAGATTTGAAGTGAGGAGTGAAATAGTGTTAGTGTGAAACTGACTGTGTACTGGTTCAGAAATAATGCAGTCTAGCTTTGTGCTTGGGTAAAGGGACAGAGAAAGAGCAAAATGTGTGGGCTGAAATACTAATGAGCTGGCTAAAAGGTAAATAAAAAGGATAATGAAAAACAAGGCAGAACTGTCCAGCTGAGAGCTATAGCAGATACGCAAAGTAACCAGATCCAGAGACCTTGAAACCACCCCTTTGGAAGAATCCAGAAAAAGAAGGTGAAAATCCTCTAGTAGAGCACTTAGTCATGCATGCATAGAACCAAAGAGAACTAAAATCTGCAAGATAGTTGTTTCTGATATTTCCCCTTTCAGGGTACAGTATGATGGCTGGTTGGAGGTAATATAAACAAATTCTTGTGAGTTCTATAAAAGAGAAATAAATCTGCAAAATGTGACTAGTCTCTGGCTGTATTGAAGATTATGGTCTGTGAGACCATGCCAGAAGACACAAGACCACAAGGTTGAGGTAGTCCCTAAAGTGCATGAGGAGACTATGTTTTGATTAGAATGCTGATATAACGGGGAGTTTAACTCTCTGTAATAAATAGCTATCCTACATCAATGAAATGGATTGAGAATATCTGCATGAGCTATGCAGCATCCTCCACAGATGAACATAAGTTTTGATACTGTGTAACAGAAAAACCGGGTTGTTTAAAAGCAGCTGAAAAAGTAGAACAGGAGATGATTAACTGGGACTGTAACTATCAATTAATGGCAGTTGGAGGGTATACTATCTAAGCAAGATGCCTACACTATGAAAAGTTTACAACAAGAAATATGGGCCTAGACTGGAAGTATCTATGTGATATGATGAACTTATACTAAGAGTATACAGAAGCAATGTACCTAGACTAGAGGACTTTCTGCACTACACTGTTATAGTGCTATTATTACACTTTCAACATCCTATGGAATCCTGGGGTTTGCAGTTTAGGGAGGGGCATTCTCAGCCAGAGAGCTCTGTAGCCTCAGTACACTACAAACCCAAGAATTCCACAGGATGTTGATGGTGGAATAATAGCGCTATAACAGTGTAGTGCAGAAAGGCCCTAAGTAATGCCTATATGATATTAATGATCCTCTCATGAAATGTAGAAATGTATACTACTACGTTGTAGGTTAATAACCAACGTAGAAAAATAAACAGCTACATGTTTATTTTCACATTATACATTTCTTGAAATTGAATTCTTAAAGATACTTAAGGGAGGAGTATTGACGTTTATTTGCCTACCTGGACATACCATTGGTTGTGAATTCCAGGTAACCAGAAGATGATGAGACAGATGCAGATTTTGTGCCAAATGGCAAAGAACCTGAATCTCTGAAGGAGTTAAGAGACTTAACTAGCCATAATTCTTCTTAGTTGGAGCCTTCTTCATTTTGCAGTATATTTTTGTAGCTTTGTATGAAATCAAATGTTGCAGGGAAAGAGAAGCGCATTTCCCATCTCTGTCTGTGAGACTGAGAGTCTTTGCCATTTGTCAGCTATGTCTGGATTCTACACGGGATTATTTCCATCAGCCTCTGTTCACTGGAGTGCCCAGCTTATGATAGCAGTTGAAGCAGATAATGAGAGTCAACATAAACATTAACATTAACTCCACTTAAGTATCCTTAAGTGTTAGAATTCCAGGATATTTATATGGGAATTGAGCGGGCTGTTTTAGTACTTTTGTAAGTTATTTATTATAAGTTTTCATGTGCGTACACACACACACACAGAGCATAGCATTACCCTGCATGTAAGGCATTATTACATCATATTGTATGGCCATCAAAATATTATACTTTCCTAGGAACTTTCATAAGGATTGAACCTTGATCTCTTTGCCTCTCTTTAACAGGCTTGGTAATAGTTAATACATGTAAAAACACCATCCTTCTAACCATTTAACACAGTATTTTATCCATCATAAACATCATCATCATCATTGTCATAGTCGGGTTCTTTCATAATTGCATAGTTTCCCATAGTGTTTGCTAAGGTATTATACAAACATTTTCTAAAGGATACAGCCTGTACAGAACTGTATTCTTTCTATATTCACAATCTTTTAATGATATAACTTAGCCAATTAGACCCAGCAGAATATATCCTCTTCTTTTTAAGGAATCTGCACAGCTCTAATAGGCTAAGGCTAGATGTCTATCTTACCAGAACCAGCACAAATCAGTATTTTAGGGCAGCATGTCAAGCCTATCAGGAACTGCACTGTTTATCAACAGTAACTTCTGTGTTGAATACATGCTGAAAGAGCCAGATAATAACTATCTGGCCTTTTTATCTTCTCATGCCCACTCATTTTGTCAGTTGACCAATCAACAGAAACCACTCCAGAGGGGTTCCCTACCTGTTTTCATGTGGCTGAATTTCTCTAGAAGTTAAAACTATTTTACCTGCCCCAGGTAGCATACCCCGGCCAGGGCTGGGGTAGTGTTTGTTCCCCTCTGTTGTGTGCAATCCTGGAGGCATTTCTTATCTCGTTTACATTCCAAAGCAACAGTCATTCTTCCTAGACCGACCTGTACCATAGCCAGTGTTCCACTGACACATATTTTCACACACAGAGCTGCCTGTCTCTGTTCTTACTAGGTTAAATTCTGTCCTTTAAAATTATGTGAACTTGCCAAGAAGTTGGCAACAAAATATTCTCTGTCCTATATCAGCAGTCAGTAAGACTAATGCCAAGAACTGTAGCACCACGTGCAGTTCCAACACTCTAACATACTATACTGTAGCCGTTATTCAAATGCACAGCTGGACACATTTTGAGCAGTAGGAAAATAAAATGTGCAGTGGGAAATAGGGTTTGAGGACTGACAATATGGGCTTTTATCAGTAATGATTATTTCTTGAAACACAGATAAGAAAATGATAAATAAAAGATTAAAATGGTTACAGTCACCTTGCAGCCTGCAGAACCTTATATTGCAAGTATATTATTGGGCTCCCTATGTTTGTGGCCAAGGTCATGAATATATATGTCTAGCTGCTTTGGCTCCAGCTCTTTTTTGTACCAAGGTTGCAGCTCTGACTATACCTAGAAGTACTACTTTTCATCACCAGATTTATAATGACTGTCACCATTACATAAACTTTCAACTCTGGTTCAGTTCACAGTGTCAAAATCTTTACTCAGGGTCTTGGTGATGCTATCTCTTATTATCTCTAGTATACCATACAGAACTCACAGTTATAATAAGAGGAAAGGATTCTCAGTTATACAGGGACTGCTTATTCTCAACTGTCCCAAAGGAAGAATATATTTTTCTTTCCTTCACACAGGATTGGGGTTCTTATGCGAGTACCAAAGTTGACTGGA
Source organism: Cyclura pinguis (assembly GCA_030412105.1). Lineage (NCBI taxonomy): Eukaryota > Metazoa > Chordata > Lepidosauria > Squamata > Iguanidae > Cyclura > Cyclura pinguis. The sequence continues at coordinate 293,979,418 of CM059599.1, read as the reverse complement.
GAAAAATATCCTATAATCCACTACCATATATTATTTTGAACGGCTGTGTATAGCACAACTATTCTGTAGCCTCAAATCCTGGATCCTGAAATTATGCCTGTTCTGGCTTTAGCAGATTCAGAGATGACCATCGGAATCAACCCCTATACACACTATTAATGATTCCAGTAAACCCCCAACATGTTACAGCCAGGAAAGCCTTCTTTTCCCAAGTGATTACGGATTCTTCCCTTTCAATAGCAAAGTCTAGAAATCTGTGTATTTACAATCCAAAGGATTTTAGGCCCTTGTTGCCACCCATTTGTGTAGATCAGATGAACACATAGGTAGCATGATTGGGAGTCATTTACTTCAGTGGAGGGAGGAGGCAATCAGGACCAAGAAAGGAATGAATATATAGTGGCTCTTTTAAAGCAGGCATGGGCAGAGGGTGCCATTCCAGATGTTGGAATTTGTTTCCCAGGATTCCTCACCTTGGGCTATGTTGACTGGGACCAATTGTCCACCAACTGCAGTCCACCATCATCCGAAGGCCACATATTTTCTAACACTGTTCAAAGGAAGTAAATGAGAAAGTTGTTTTATGAAGTTGTGGGTGTGAGTGGGCCACAGATATAGAATTCCCACTCTGTTTTACAAACCGTTGGTCTTGAAGTGCATATGTTTAACCCTGAAGTGATCATACTTTTACAGAAAGCAATACCACAGTTAAATTGGCTTCTCTAGCTGAGATTCCAGATAAACCTGCTGGACTGTAAAGTTCTATTAACACCAAGGTCTGGGAGGTTGAAAGTATAAAGAGGCCAGCAAAGAGAGAGGGAGAAACTGGACAAATAAATGGCAAGAGGAAGCAGGTGGGCATACCTGTGTCTGGGCACCACCTGGCAGCCACTTTACAGCCTGGCAAAACCAATTCATAAGAAAAGGCTAGAATCCAAGAAAGCTTACCTTTTCTTTACATAACTGGAAAACGTGACTATATCATTATGCGACCCCTGGTTACACCAGCATAAGCCACTAACTGGATTCTGTCATTTGTCTAAAGTAAAGCCGCCAGATTCAAATGGTTCTGAAGGCCCCTTTTACATTGAAGGCCACATAGTTAATCAAGTGCAGAAAACATTGTAGCCTGTTTTTGTTTCTTTCATTGCATTATCTGCTAGCTGCTCTTTCTTCTCTGCTCCATGGAAGACATGCTCTCTAGTTCTCTACACTCCATGGTACAGGCGGTGCTTTGAGAGAAACAGAATGGTCTTTAGAGAAAGGGTGTTTTGGACTTCCCACCTAATGTCATGGGGCTTGCTGTAAATGGTCAGGAAAGAACTGCGGGCAATCCACAGAGCTTACGTAGTTCAGCCTTGGCCTAAGAGAACAAGCTGTTTCCATCCCAAGGCTGGCTGTGTCAAGGTACCCAGTGCTTTTGCCAAGACCACAGGAAGCAGATCATAGTGCTAATGGACTCAGATGAAAAGATATTTAAGATTTTATTATACAATATCTTTAAAAGAATGTTTGTAGTGGAATGCTTCCAGAACTCTTCAGCATTTGCAGATGTGTGAGATATTTGGAGAATCCGACTGTCAGAGATTACTCAGTGTGCACAATCAACTTATCTTTAAGGAGTATAGTAGGAGGCTTATGTTAAGCCTGATTCAGGTTACAGCTGGCAAGATTCTGATTCAATAAAAAAAATGTGAAATGGATCAAGCAGTTTGTGCAGAAACAGTTTTAGGAAATGGTCCCTCTGCCAACTTAATTTCTTCGATTTTATTCCTCTGAATCCTTTCAATGATTTTTTCAGTTTATTAACATGGGAGCAATCCCAATGAACTCAGTGGTCCTTATTTCTCATCGAGCATGCCTAAAATTGTATTGCAAACTTCTAATTGTTTCTGCCCCCAAACACCGTGGGACACCTTTTAAACCTCTGAGATGCTTCCAAGTAAAGTGTTGGATTGGAGGCAGAGGGAATTGCAAGATACACATTATTTTGTTTGTTTGTTTTTAACCTAAACATCTCTTTATTACAAAACAGGTTTCTTTTAATAGTTGTTCAGGTTTAAAATAAAGTAGAAAGGGAAGGCACACTCTGCCATCATCATCAACACCACCAGCACCAACAACTTTATTAACATTCCCCTTTTCCCTCAGAACTGCAATTCGTGTTGATGTAATAACACTAAATAAATACAGTGTAGATAAAAACCACATGAAATTTATCGTTAAAATGTCTGAGATGATCAGTAAGATTAAATTTAAATCATATATTTCAAAAACTGCTCAAAAACAGTGTAGCAACTTATAATAGCCTCTTCTTTAAAAATGGTCATTTCCTGAAAGCATGTCAGAGTTGTTGGTTTTTTTAGTCTTTGTTAATTATGGAAGGACAGTATGGAGGTGGCTTCTGTAGAAAGAACAGCAGGAAAGACTTAAGAGAGACTTAACAGCAGCCACTGAGAAGACCCTCTCTTGCCTTTCTATCAGGTGTACCTGTGAGGGGATGGGTATAAGAAAAGGGCTTTCCCAAAAATCCCATGGCACAAACAGACTCACATGGGAGAATGCAGTCCTTCAGATAGCCTGGACGCAAGTCATAAACACTTTGTAGGTCACAATCAGTACTTTGAATTTCACCCAGAAACAGATTAATAACAAGCAAAACTGTAATAAAGGAGAAATGTGCTCCCTCTAGCCAGCTCCAGTTAGCAGTCTGACTGCAGCTTTTTCAACCAGTTGCAGTCTCCGAGATTGCTTATATCATTGCCTTTTCTTTGAAAAGGTATTTAATGCCATACCTCTAAAATAAAATGGGCTGTTGGAAGGACTTCATGCAATGTGTGCTTTTCTATAGGTATTCAGCTGTCCACAACCACGATAGTCCCCAGTGAATGACTAAGAAGGCAGCCATTTTAATATGGCTGCCATCTTGGATTTTCTAAAATTCATAAAGAACCTTTGAATTAGATTTGCTATTAAAATAAAATAACATAGTGGCATCTATGATGCTTTTTTCCTGCTAAAAATCTCACCTTACCCCTGAAATGTAGCTTTAAAAAAATGCTGATACCAAAATGGATGAAATTGCTGGGAAATGGTCTTTGTCAATTTGCTGCAGTCCTTATTTGTGAACTTTTTTCTCCTTTCAAAGATGGATGATCTGAACTAGTTCTACCTTCTCTATCATTTTGCTGTTGTCGGTTTCAGTACCCTTCATACTTGGAGGCAAAATATTTCCAGTGGACAGCTTGCTATACCCATAGAATTTATCTGGATCATTAGAACACTGAATATTGAGATTTTTTTAATCAAAAATTTGCCAATCCAGAATCCTTGTGAGAAAAAAAGTTTGCATAAACATCTCACTTTTGTCACAGTTTGGGACTAAAAAGTGGCTTACGAAAGTTAAAACAAAGATAGTTAAAATTCACATCCTACATAAGTTTGCTTATATGGGAGAATGTGGTCCTTCAGATAACCTGGAACTAAGGCATAATATTTTAAAGTAAATTTTATTTATTTATCTATTTTATTTATTTAATTCAAAAGTTAAACATAGGTGCAAATAATCAACATTTGGATATACTGTAGTCATAAACTTATCCAATAGCAATCAACATCATAATTCACCATCTAAATAGCAAAACAACAATCCATGGATGTGATTAAGAAGAATACATATATTCTATTCACAAGACACCAGATGACTGGCTAACACATTAACAGTTGTTAAGAGCCTTTAAAGATAGGAACTTCCTGCCAGTGGTTTGCTCGTAGTGTGTACTGCAATGTAGAAACTCCAGACCATGTGGCAACTAAAACTTTCTATTTACTGATAGCAAGTTGTAGTATTTGTAGCTTCATGGGCCTTGGGTCAGGGAGATGACTGTTCTATAGGTTATCAAAGTAGCCATTTTTTCCTTGCTCCAGAAAGTAGTAGCATGTTACAGTGTTTTGCTACTTCTTTGGTGTTTTCAGCAGGATTTCTCCCATGCAGGAGGCACCATATTTTGTAGCTGCTGTAATAAACTTCAAACAGTGAAACTGCCAGGGGAAAAGGGAAGCTACACCGATTTTGGACTTGTCTTTCTTTAAAACAAACCCCTTTGTGTTCATAAAGTACTGATTATTTTAAAAAGAGAAGCCACCATGGAAAAAAATAATACGTGCAGAATATGGCAACACAACCTTGTTTGGACTGCTTGCAGGTATGGGAGATAACATCCTTTCTACTGGGAAGGATTCCGAAATTCATAAACTAATCAATAGCAATCTTGTGTCCTGTAATTATTAAGAATTGCTGTTACTCTTGTGAAGAGGGGGGGAGTCCAAAATACGAAAACCACACATTCATTTTGTAGGTATATGAGCCTAGCACTAGACTGCAGGGTAAATTTCACCCATCTGTGAATGGAACCCACCTCTTGAAGAAAATGAGACCATTAGAAAAATTAAGGCCATTTCCACACTATGGCCCTATCCTAGCATAGGGATGTGTTGAAGCTGGTCTGCAATGCACAGGAAGAGGTTGGTTTCACTATGGAAGAAAGGAGTGTGTCTCAAATGCTACCATCCACTGGCAGCTGGCTGGGTGTGAAGGGGAACATTCAGGACATGCTCCCATCCTGGCAAAAGCACTGCCAGGATGATGCTGGGACATTGTGGGATGCAGGTAAGGTGTGGAAGGGACCTAAGTTGGATTTGACCAAAGAGCTACAAAGCTGAACATTCTCTTCCCTCAATGACCAGCCAGAAGCCTATGGGAAAACATCAGCAGAATGTTTATTAAATAGTTCCTAGTAGTGTGGGATGCATCTTTTCTCTTCCTGCTTTGTGTTTATGGTGCAGATGTGAAGAATCTTCCTACTTCAAGATTCTTGTTGAGATTGGCTATTTCAGCATGGAAAGGCAGCATTCCAAACCTTCTCCAACCCTCTGGAGCCTCTAATAATGAGACCAGGATGCCAAATATATGTGTGTTGGATGTGTGCGTGTGTATGTGTGTGTGTATAATGTGATTAATAGTTTCTGTAATTGTACAACATGCACTTTGCATAAACCCCCCATCGTTGTGCAAAGTGGATCCCTGTTTTTCTTTGTGAAACTATGTACATACACAGGGATCTAAATTCAGTTGCTAGCTCCAATTATAGTATACTCACTGAATCAATTACTGCAGAGTGAGTCCACACTTAGGTATTTTTTATTGATTCAGTGGATCTGCTGTAGCTCAGATGAGCCACTGGATTTATATTATAGCATGTGAAAGAAAACAAGCCACTAGATGACACAAGACATAAACAATCCATCCAAGGGTTTCACTATTTTTACAATGATGCATAAGTTATTCCTTTACTAATTAAAATGGTTATATTGATATGTCATCTAATATTTTGACCAAGAAATATCTGTCTAGGAAAGGCTATACAGCTGTCAGGCCATACAAAACTGGACCAGGTGCTCTGGGCCATGGAGTTCACTTGGGCCTTCAAAAACTCAGAAGGATCCAGAAATACTTCAAAGTTATGTACCACCTATTTCAGCAAGAGTGTCCCATCATTCAGGGGAGGCTGTTTACCCAGTTCCCAGACCCACCATCCTAAAAGGAGTCAACCTCTGTCATCCAGCCTAAATACTGCATTTTCTACTACTGCACATTTTACAGAAATGCACAAAAAGACTTGAATCAAAGGGCTTGAACAAAAGGCTTGAATCATTTTTTTTCTACGATTTTCTTCTTTTTTGTGCAAAAACACAACAAATCCACATTGATATCCCTGGCTTCTGTCATACTATAATCTTGATTATGTATAATAGTATATGCAAGGGACTGAATTTATGAAGGAACTCGGACTGTTGAGCTGCATATCCTTTGGATGTTTTTTTTCCATCCCTATGCCTTTTCTTCATCTTAGAACACTTTGCTAGGTCAGAGCATGCAGGAATTGCTTACCATACTCTTCAGTCTCCAATCCCTCCAGTCCTCGTACTTATTTCTGAAATGTCTTGAGCTCTGCTTTTACTGCTAACTTGGCAGCTAATGCTGATGCCAGCTGTAAGACTGAAGATTTGTGAGTTCCTCTCAGGAGATAAATGAATTTTTCAGTTCAACAAAACAAAGTCTGTAATTCAAGTTCAACACTATTTCTTTCCCAAGGGTGATTTTAGCCATGGATTAATTGTTTCTGTTTTTGTAAACAGTCAACAGAAGTCAAAGGGATCTGCTTGCACCAGTGGGTGGTGAATTTTCCAAACTAAGCCTTTGATGAGAAAGATAAATGCTACATGGATTATTTATTTTATTTTGCAACTTTTACATCAAAGTGTTTACCACCAAGCAAGAGTCTGCTATCATTAAAATGTAGATTTTTTGAAAAACAAAAAGATCTAGAGTTTGGAATCTGTAGCCTAATTTTCAGTAGTAAAAAAGAAAATTAAGGATCGGGAAAAGGAACAAAAGAGCTGAAGCACAGTAATACAAGAACTGCCTCACTTCACTGTGTGAGACTAGAAACTTCATGTCAAGTTGTTTTATACTAAGTTAAGCTTTTGGTCTGTCTAGCTCAGCATTATCTATCCTGACAGGTGATGGAAGTCTAGGATTTTCTATAAGGACATGCCATGAACTGGTGTCTAGATCGAGGGAGGTACTGGTACCACTCTACTCTGCTTTGGTTAGACCTCATCTTGAATACTGTGTCCAGTTCTGGGCACCCCAATTCAAGAAGGACATGGTCAAGCTGGAGCAGGTCCAGAGGAGGGCGACCAAAATGGTGAAGGGCCTAGAAGCCATGCCCTATGAGGACAGACTTAGAGAGCTGGGTATGTTCAGTCTGCAGAAGAGAAGGTTAAGAGGGGACAGGATAGCTATGTTTAAATATTTGAAGGGATGCCATGTAGAGGAGGGAGAGGGCTTGTTTTCTGCCTCTCCAGAGACCAGGACAAGGAGCAATGGATTCAAGCTGCAGGAAAGGAGATTCCACCTGAACCTCAAGGAGAGCTTCCTGACAGTCAGGGCTGTCTGGCAGTGGAATATGCTGCCTCGGAGTGTAGTGGAGTCTCCTTCCTTGGAGGTTTTTAAGCAGAGGCTGGATGGCCATCTGTCGGGCGTGCTTTGAGGGTATTCCTGCATGGTAGGGGGTTGGACTGGATGGCCCGTGTGGTCTCTTCCAACTCTACATTTCTATGATTCTATGATTCTATGAATGTGAGAACTTCTGTGCGCAAAGTATGTACTCTTCTACACAACTATGATCTTTCCTCCAGTTCATTTTGAGTTTCCACCATTGACCAGCCAGGTGATTCTGATGAAAGCTGTTCTCTATTGTTTGATCACAAGAACTTCCATCTAGATGCATAGTGTCCCTGAATATAGGGTATACATTAAACTACATAGCTAAAAGCTTTTCCCACACTTGCAAGGACCTTCCTATTCCCAGCCCACTTAAGACTGAGGGCTTTTCCTCACTACATAACTATTGTACTAAGATTCCACTTTAACTGCCATGGTTTTGTTCTGTGGAATCGTGCGGTTTGCAGCTTAGGGAGGGATATTTAGAATTCTCAGCCAGTGATCTTCAGTACCTCCCAAAACTACAAACCCCAGGATTCCATAGGAGGCAGCCACAGTAGTTAAAGTGAAATCATAGTAAAATCGTTATGTAGTACAGAAAGGCCCTGAGTCAAAGCTTAACTGTTTCTTGTTCTTTTCTGTTACTTAATGTTTGAATTCACACAGTCTTAATCCTAAAAAAAATAAATAAAAATGGCATTTTCGTTGCCTTGACAAAGATATTACACAAAGATAGACTTTGGGATTTTTCTTGTGGCCAGGACAATTATCTATGCTGTTTAAATCTTTATGATGTGTTGGCAGTAAAGTTTATCTTATCCTTCAAAGAAGCTTAGTCTTCTAAGGAGGTCGACTTCATCTAGCAACTCATAGATTTGGGTAAGATTTGTTCTGATGAGAACAGGCAAATAACTACAGATATATCATTCATAAATATTACCCTTTTAATTGAGCAATTGATCAATCAATTAAATGTTATTTAAGAATTTAAGATTCCCCACATCTCCTTTGCACCTAAGCAAGTATAAGCAATAAATCTACTTATCAGATTGATTATGCTACAGTGCCTGTGCACATTTACTTGAAATTAAGTACTGTTGAAGAAATTGAGATTTCTGAATAAAAATGCACAGGATTGCACTATATAGCTAACAACCCTCATCTGCACACAGAGGAATTGTCTTTTAAAAGTGTTTGGTTTTAGTTTTGAAAACTTGGTTCTCTTCAGTCAAGTGCGCTTACCAAAACTCAAGGAAAGGGACACTGCTCCAATAAAAGTCAACTGTCAACTGTGCTTACCAAAACTCAAGCAAGGGGACACTGCTTCTTCTTGTGGCATCCTCCAGTGGGGATCCTGGCATCAGTTCTGATGGAAGGGGAGCATGACAGGAGCGCTCCCCTCCACACTGGCTGGCTTCATGCTGACGATGGCCACACTGCTTCCTTCCGCAGCCCAGCTGGCTGCTTTCTCAGGCTGTGCTGGGGCAGGAAGTGCAGCCATTGTGCTTCCCGGGCTTCCGCAGAACAGATAAACTCAGTGATGGTGGCACAGCCGCAGATCATTGATGGGGAAAATCCATTAATGATTTAATCCGTGATTGTGCCATCTGGGGATGGGAGGAGAGGACCATGAGGATGTCATGCAGAAGTGTCATCACAGTCCTGTCCTTCTCCCATCGCCATGGTGGGTTGGGAGGGTGGTGTGGAAAGGGCCTTAGAAACAGGTATCTCCTGCTCAGTATGGCATAGTTAATAAAAGCTAAATCTATCTGTCTGTTACCTATCTTCTCCTTGCCTACCACTATCTTTGTAATGTTAAGCAGGAAATACCTATTTCTAAGACCATCCTTTATGTGTTGGGACTAGGGAAAGGAGAACACAGTGCTATGCCATCGAAAGAGCAACAAGGTTGCTCTCTTGCTCTTTTGATAGATTGGTCTGTGTGTTCTCTTCTCCCTAGTCCCAAGCTATAGTGGAGGCCCCATGCCACCGTATAGAATAGGAGTGGACAAAAATCAGCTTTAAGTATATTGCTATCATACAATAGTTGCATACATGTTTAATTTCCTAAAGTCTGGACTCAAAGCCAGAGAGAATTCACCAGCCACCAGTGGATAAACAGCCTGATACTCTCAACTATTTTGTTGGATGGTAGGTCAGCATTATTTAAGCGCTGGGCTGAGTGTGTTGCATATGAGACAATTCACAGATCTGACATAAATTTTGTCCACAGTTCACCAGAGATTAGCATATTTAAGACCACTGTTTCCTGTACACTTAAACCTCTAGCTATCAGCTACAGTTGTGTGCTCCTTTGAAGAGCTATTTTGCAGCGCCTGTTGCAGGTACCTTTCTGAGTCAATTTACCTTGACTTTTACAAACTAGGCTACCATGCACTCAAGTGACCTGTGGGAATTGGCTTAATTTCCAGTACGGTGAATGGGATTTTAATGTGCCTCAGTGTGTGTAGAGTGGTGGGCTTTGTGGTACATCCCCGAAATTGTTTTAACTTAGACCTAGAAATATTTACCTGGATATTGGCTAAGCCTGAAGTCTTGGAAGGAATCATATAAATGCAACAAAAGCAAAGAAAGCACACCAATAGATGAATGCCATACAGTGCAAACAGGGATTAACGCCTGTCGTTTGTATCTACAAGGGTTCATTCACTCTAGTTCAAGTCTTTTATGGGCAGCTCAAAAGATATTGATTATATACAAATGTGAGCACAGAGCAGAACGAATGATTTGCTGTAGTGAGAAATTAATTGAACAAGCCATTCCAGACGATAGGATTAAGCTCTCAGCAGCAGTCTAATACCGGCACCACCAGAATTACCCAACTGCAATTAAATTGGGGCTGCTGTCACCCATAGCATGTTCTGACACACTTTAATCCAACAATTAAGCATTTTCTTGGCCATTGCTTGGTGTTCTGGTGCATTCTGGAGCCAAAAGTGCTCTGTAAAGACATTTTGAGATGAAATGGACAGGGGATTTTATTCTGCTGTTACTCAGTTGAAAGCATCAGTAGTTATGCCACTGGAGTAGAGGGGGAAAATAGAAATTTTTCATTTTAGGAATGATTAGAAAGAGTCATGAAAATAAAACAGTAACTATTGTAAAATCCCATGATGTAAGTCTAAAGGTTACTGTAGAATAGGTCCAGACCTCAACATACTAACATAGAGCCATTGAACTAAATTGGACTTAGGTTAGTCACATTAGTAAAGTTTCCATTTTCAGATATGGAGGCACATGAGAGTATGTATGCGTGTGTATATGTACATGCACAACTCACTGAATGTTTGCACATGGCATAAAAATCATACATATGTGGAAACAGTAGACAGGAGGTGATTCCCCCTCCCCCCCCCAAAAAATAATACAAAGTTGCCTGGTAGAAAATTCAGGCCATCTCTGCACCTTACTTGATCCTGTTGTCCTCTGGTTGCAATCCTGGCAGCGCCTTTGCAAGGAAGGGAGCACGACAGGAATGCTCCCCTCTGCATCCAACCAGCTCCTGCAGAAGGGAGTGCGAACGACATGCATCTGCCTTCCACAGCACAGCTGGGCTCTTTCCCATGCTGCACTGGAGAAGGAAGCACCTCCGTCATGCTTCCAGCCCTTATGCATGGCCAGGAAGGATGGGAGCATTGCACAATCAGGGGTGATTGACAGAGAAACTCCATCAATGATATACCCCGTGATCATGGTGGCTGGCAACAAGAGAAGGACCAGAACGTTGCCATGTGGAAGCATCATTGTGGTCCTGCTCCTCTCATGTCCCCATGCCGGGATGCTATCGTCATGCAGAAAGGGCCTCAGAATAATAAAATGGGAAGTATGTCTTCACAAGCACATAATTAACTTATAGAATTTATTACTACAACATGAGTGATGGCCACCAACATGGATAGCTTTCAAGTGACATTAGACAAATTGATATAGTTATATACAAGCATACCTCAATTAATGAAGCCTCTTCCAGCAAAGTTGCTTTTAATGATGGCTTTTTACATTCTCCCAGCCTCCACTTGCCTTCTTGTCCCTGTCTAGTTGCAAGGGTTTTTGTTTTTTGTTTTTAACAGCCTTAGATTTGAGTGAGGGAGAGGTGTGGAAACACATACTTCCAATGTGAGCTTCCAGCAGCATTCTTCAGTGAACAATACAATACACAAAGATTGAGCTGGCCAAAAATGGGATTCTGTTCTAGCCAATTCTAGTGTCACCATGTATGCTTGCCTACAACAGACAAAGTAAACAGCAGCTGCCTTCAGAATACCTTACAACAGTAAAACAGAGAGATTCTATGGTCATTCCACAGTCTAGGGGTGGCTGAGGAGAAGGTCCTCTGGGTGACTATTGCCAGTCTAGTCCTGGCTGGTTTAAGTAAATGGCTCCCAGAGGACCTGAGTGTATGGGATGGATTGTCTGGGAGGAGGTGATCCTGCAGGTAACTTGGACTCAAACCATGTACGTTTTAAATGTAATAACCAACACTTTGTACTTTGCCTGGAAATTAATTGGCCACCAGTGGAGTGATTTTAATATTAGTGTGATATGTTCACTCCTCGCTGTACCTGTAATCAATCTGGCTGCCATATTTTGGACCAGATGGACTTTCCAAACTTGGTACAAAGGTAGCCCAGTGTACAACACATTGCAGAAGTTCAACCTTCAGGTTACCAATGTGTACACTACCATCTTTAGGTCATCTAGGTCATCAATTCTAGGAAGGGGTGTAGTTGGTGTATCAGCCGAAGCTGATAATAGATAAGTCTACTTTACCAGCTGTCCTCCAGCATGTTAAAAAGTACCCAAATACAAATCATAATGAAAGTGGATGTTGGTAAAAGAAGGCCATCTATTAAGATATTTTGGAAGGAGCTTTCAAATAGTCTCTAGAAGGTTCAAGATGTTTTTGTTGACTTATGCAAGCTTTATTTGATCTGGTTGTTTTGTTTCACATGTGCATATTGTTAGTTTTGAATAAAAAGTTTGCTGAAACATCTTGAACTCCTGTTTTTTCTTGTTGTATCCATCACCCCATCTCCATTACCCATCACCATTCTTTCCATGTTATTTCTGCTTATGGTACCAACTGTTCTGTTAAAGGAATCAAGCCCAGGAACACATCTACTTTGTTAACTGAAGTATACCTGTATTACTTACCTCTGAATACATCTCAACATCAGTTGCTAAGGAAGCCAAGAGGATGGGTGGAATGGTCCTCATGACCTTTCTGTGGGTTCGTGAGACAATTTTTGATTTTTCACAGTGGAAGTCATTGTGCACAACTGAGGGCAGGAAGGACCCACAGTATGAGTGATTCTTTGTGCACCAGTGCTATTAGCGTCATTCTTTTTCCTCTAATATTTGCCTCCGTTGACATTTCATTTTTCTTTCCCTTAGCAAATTGACTTTGTTAACTGATTTTACTACCCATTACACTTTAGTTTGCTTTCATTTCCCAAGAGGCATTAGCTTGTGGTATTAAAACCCAGGGAGTGTGGGTAAAGCAGAGAAAACAAAGGCTATTAAAGCAGTTGGATTAGTTTTGCCTAAGGGTTGTGTCAAGAGTTATGGCTCTGGGATGGTGAGGTAATACAGTTTGGCTAAATAGGCCTTATCTTCCACAATATGTCACTGGAGTTTCCTGATGATTTATAAAGCCAGCAGCAGTATTGTGTTATCCAGGGAGTGCATATCAGTCATATATATTTAAAGTAATGGTGCCCAGTCAGATTTATTTTCCTGTATCACACAACAGTGTAACTTCGTGAAGCATTTTCTTTCTTAGAGGATGCTGGTTTGTGTCTATAAAGCCGTGAACTTTAAACACTGTAAGAAGCACTTACAAGAAAAATGCTGCCATCCTCTAATTCTGAAATGTAAAGGGGGTATTTAAAAAAAAGGATATTTTCTTTCATGATTTAAATGACGGGGTTACTCTGGAAAAAAAAAAAAGCTTACAAAGCAGAAATGCAAAAATGCATGGCAGTCTAATGGTTTGTGACTCAGCCTTCTGTACTGGAGATGTAAAATTTGCATAGAAGATGTTCATGGCATTCTGATGGAGGTATGAGTGAAAGTACTGATTAGCCAAGCCGAGAAATTGTTGGAGTGAGTGTATTTGAGACCCTGTAAATAACTTGCATTGATAAAAACTAAGTACTACCAGTAGCTGTATATAGCAAAAGCTAGGAAAGAGACTTTCAACATGTTCAACAGTTCTGTGTGTATAACCAGGAGGATTTAAATTGAATGGTATGTTTTACATTGTATAAATTACTGTATGAACATATAGTGATATAATTCCTGGTAGCCATGATGAAGGGCTGTACTTACTGTCAACTTGTAGCATGGTGGAATAGTGGAATGTGCTATTGTATGAAAAAGTTACATTTCTGACACCTCCAACTAGGGCTGGGAAAGATTACTTTCTAAAACCCTAGAGAGCCAGTCAGGGCAGATAAATTTCAGCTAAATAGATCCTTTTTTTGACTTAATATAAAGCAGTGTTACCCTGATTTCTGGGGGTCCTGTGAGGGACACTTCAATGTGCTCAAAATTATGGGGAATGGGAATTAGACAGAGCACAAGTTAGCAATGCGAGAGGCAGGGCAACGTAGCGAGATCTTTTACCCAATGTTTACGGGGTCAGGCCGAGTCAGTACCAAGACACAAGAAAGCTCCAATTATGTTCTTTTATTTATGAAGTCACAGCATACTTACACACTCACTCACTCGACGTTAAGAAATACTGCACAATTGCGTAGTCACACACGCAGTCCTAAGAAAATAAAGAGAGGAGAATAGATAGGGGATTTTCAGGAGGATTTTTGGGGAAATACTGCACCTGATCCTGTAGCCTGGTAGAAGAAAAGAAGCTTGGGAGCGTAGATTCTCAGCATGTGGAGGCTGAGGGTAGGCTCGTCAAATGGAGCGGCAGCAAGTCAGGAGGCAAGTCACGAGCGATCCAATGAGACGCTCAAACTCAGGGGTTCTTATAGGGGAAAATGTGCCCGCATGCTAGTCCGTTCCCGGGAAAAACAATGGGTTCGGGCTGGAGACAAAGCCTCCGAAAGGTCAGTACTTTAGATGATTGAATTATGACAGCATTTGTCAATAGTGTAGACAGTATGCAAACGTGGAGTGCTTGAGAGTTGGATATTCCGCTTGTCAAGCTGCCTGCTTGGGGCAGGGGATCTTTTGTAAGCTGCGTGCATACATAATATGATCTTAAGAAGGTACTTGCCTTGAGGTCTCCTAAAGCTGCAGTCTGGCAATTACTGGCCTGCCTGGATTTGGTTTTGAATATTCAGCTATTTTCAGCCGTGCCTGTGTGCGTGCTTGTCCGGGGGCCTCACAAGCACATGGAGAGGAATGGGTAGCGAAGGCCAAATTCTTAATATCAAATGATATCTACTATACCTCAAGTTCGGACTAGAAACTACAGTAACAGCAGTTTCCTGTGTTTCTTTGTTAGCCCATGTCATCATGCTGGTTAAGGCTGAACAGAATAAGTGCATCATTGTAGAATAGGTGCAAAAATATATCCTTGATGCCAGTTGATCCATAGACATTGTCTCCGAAGTAACTGGCTACTACACTGTATCCCTTCCGGCAGGCACCATAGTGACTGGAAAAGCTTCTCATTCATGTTACTTATGAGGGTGGGAGTAGCAACAGAAGAACCTTCAGAGTCACCCAGACTGCAAATCTGAGTATTGGGAAGGGTATAATCCCATTAAACCCAGGTTGAGTTTCTGTTTCTGTTAGTTGCCATTCAACAAAATTTCTTATTTCCGTCTTTCTTTGTTCATGGGTGAGAAATTACATACTTAGCCTGCCAGCAAGATGTGCAGCCACTGTCTTCTGGTCAGAAAAAAAGGTACTCCATGTAGACTGGGAGAGGGAAAATACACCCCTCCACATATTGTTGAATTGCAGCTTCCAGCAACTTGGGCAGAATAGATGGTGGAGAAGGATTATGAGAGCTACAATCCAACAGCACTGGGGGAGGGGCGGTCTAAAACACTAAAATGGTGGACACAGTCTGTAGTCAACCAGGGGACCCTGTGCTGCACTGGCTTACTAAATATATTGCCCTTCTCATCAACAAGAAAGGAAGGAACAGGGAGTTGCCACTACTTCTGCTTGCCATGCTGCATATCTCTGGTAACCTGAACTACTTCAAAATGTTGTTGCAGACTTCTACATCTCCGCTTCTTTTCCACAGGACAGGGAGATGTTCTATCCCTCTCAATCATTGCTCAAATCACCCTGTATGGTAAACTATGAACAGTCCTAAGTGCTTTTCACACTTCACAGTGACTGAACTATGATTCTACTTTAACTGCCATAACTGCATCCTATGGAATCCTAGGCTTTGATGAGGCACTAGAGCTCTCTGGGTGAGATGGTCCTTCCTGAATTACTAATCCCTGGATTTTAGGGTATGCAGCCATGGCAGTTAAATTGGAATCACAGCATTATATCTATGTAGAATGACAAGTCCCCTAGTAGAAACCTGACATTTTATAAGAGAAGGTAAATTGGAACAGTTCCATGTTCAACAGTTTGCCTTTTAAGCAGACACTTGGAAGTGACCCCTGCCAATGAAGTGTTGGAAGGAGAAAAGTGTTTCATGGAAGAAATCCCAAGACATGAGAACCTTGTACATTGTTCACAACATGACTTCAAGGCCAGACAAAGAACACGTATGCGCTTTAGTACAGAGCAGTATGCTAATATTTGTCCAAGAGAATGAGTCCTCTTTGGTGGAAGGGTTTGAATTTTGTCCTACCCCCTTCCCTCATCACTTTCACATCTGTGCCTTGCATAACATGCAGTGCTAAATTCCCCCCCAGAACAATCTGTAGACAATTTGTTTAATTTTATTAATACTGTTTAAAGAAGTATATATCCTACCCTCAAGTAGGTTGGAGCAGGGCAGCTGACAATAAAACCAATTAAAACAAATCCATCAATATTGATTAAAATAATAGAAGTAAAAGCAGGGCAGTTCTAAAAGACCTGGGAAAATGAAAATTGGAATGGTGTAGGGTTAAATAGAAGCAAAGAGTCCAAGGAGTATTCCGTAAAGCAGGGTGCCACTGCTTAAAGACAACCCCCCTTGACAGCTTCACGTGAGGATTTAGTTTAAAGCCCTCTTGATCAGACTAGCTATGCTAGTACAAAAGATATTCTGCCCCATCTTTGTGATGTGCTGCCCATCTGTTGCTAGTAGTCCATTGTCTTAGAAGAAAGACCATTGTAACAGAAGCCAAATGTCTCCACCGTCTACATAGCCAGTAATTCACTTTTATTGTCTTTGCATCCCTTCCTTCATTAGCAAAATTGGGAGGAGAGCTTTCCAGTGCCTGCAGTGCCCTGCAGTTGAGACTTTCATGGGGTTCACTCAGGAAACTCAAATTTATAAGCTTTGTCTTAGGAAAGGAAATTGTTTTTGTATCGCTTTTTCTCCCTTCTGGATTCCCCTGATTATCTATCTCTTGCTATACTGGATCCCGACTGCCTCTGGAGTTTGTGTTTGGAACTGCCTATACCCTATTTGGTCCTTGCTGGCCTAGACCCTTGGACAGCTTTGACACTTCTTCCAAAGTCCATTCTACCTTAGATTTGTCTGAATCAGAAGGTATGCTATCTGTGTCCCCAAGGGGAGCACAGCTGGAGCACCTCTATTCAGGAAAGGTGGTATGAAATCACCTGAGGCTCTAGGAGGAAAGCTGTACTCATTAGTGACCCTAAGCCACAGCTGAAACCATGGGTCTCTTCCTTCAGGGAAGCACGACCCATCCAGAACAGACTAAATATCACCTCACACATCAGCTGAACTATTGACAGCACCACTGTCTTGAGCAGATCAAGTCTCCATTCAGTTCATTCTGTAATCCCATGCACTAATTCAGCCTGAATTTGACCTTGATCAGTTGAAAAGGAGAAATGGAGTTTGGTGACATTCCCATATTGATAACAGCCCACTCTGCACGCTTGGGTGACCTCACTCAGGAGTTCTCTCTCACTCTTTAAAGCAGCATCTGTTCTGTGATTGTCAGATGTGCTTGTATATTTGCTAATTTGCCTACTTTCATGAATCTTTGTACATTGTTTTTGTCTTGAAAACATCAGAACAATGGCTCTTAATGCTCAATGTGCTTTTTAAAGAACAAGAAAGGAAGAGAGCTATTCAGTAGATATAAATGTAACCTAGTGGGTACCTTTTTTAATCTTCGTAGTGCCTTTTTTCCCTTTAATAAATGAAAGAGTAAATGCCCAATAGGTGGTGATGTAATAGTAAACCTTGAACTGCATGTGCTCACCATGACAGTTGCCATAGCTACATACCAGGAGAGCCCCCAAATGCAGACAGTTGTGCTTGTCTTTCTTTTGTGTCCACGTGCATGCATGTGCACATACAACAGAATATTTTTGCTGCATATATCCCCTAGAATTCAGATGGAAGAGGAAATGTGTGCGGGGTGGGAGATGATGTCATTACCACTCAACAGCCCACTGCAAAGAATCTGCATGGCACTTTGCAGATAAAATCACTCAGATCCTCTATGACTTGGATGATATAGTTGATACAGTTCCAGTGGAGGTAACCATGGCTCCTGTTTGTCCAGTGTTATTGGATACTTTTCAATTTGTGCAACTTGAGGATGTGGATAGGATCCTTGGAGAGCTGAAAGCCACCACATAGGTGCTAGACTCTTGCCTTTTCTGGCTTATCGATAGGCCAGAGGGGGACAGGCTGAGTGGGTGAAGAGGGTAGTTAATGCCTCCTTACAACAAGGCAGCATTCCAACTTGCCTAAAGGAGGCTGTTGTGAAGCCTCTGTTGAAGACGCCATCCCTAGATCCCTTTATAATGGGTAATTATTGGCCAGCGTCCAACCTACCATTTTTGGGCAAAATATTGGAGCATGAGATGGCCTACCAACTCCAGAGGTTTCTGGATAAATGGATTATCTAGATTCATTTCAATCTGGTTTCAGTCCTGGTTATGGGACAGAGACAACTTGGGTCACCTTGGTGGATGACCTACACAGGAAGCAGGACAGGGGAGTATGTCCCTGTTGGTTCTGCTGGAGTTCTCAGTGGCTTTCAATATTAACCATGGTATCCTTTTGAGCTGCCTCATTGGGATAGGACATGGAGACACTGTTTTACACTGCCTCCATTCCTTCCTGCAGGGGCAAATCCAGAAGGTGGTGCTGGAGTACTCCTGTTCTACCCCTTGGCCATCGGTCTGTGGGTCCTCTGGGGTCCTGTTTTCTTTCCCCATGCTATTTAACATATACGTGAAACAACTGGGAGAGGTCATCAGGAGTTTTGAGGTGTGGCACCATCAATAAGGTGATGACACACAGTTCTACAAATCCATTCTGCCCCAATCTAAGGAGGCTGTTGTTATTCTAAACCGGTGCCTGTCATCAGTAATGGACTGGATGAGGGCAAACAAACTGAAAGTTAATCCAGAGAAGGCAGAGGTGCTCCTGCTCAGCTGAAAAGCAGATCAGGTGTAGGGACACAGCCTGTATTAGATAGGGTTACAATCCCACTGAAGACACAGATTTGTAGTTTGGATGTACTCTTAGACTCAGCTTTGAACCTTTGAGAACCAGGTTTCTGCCATGGCCAGGTGTGCTTTTGCATATTTAAAACACACCAACTGTGTTTGTTCCTTGAGATGTTGGATCTGACCATGGTGGTACATGCCTTAGTTACATCATATTTGGACTACTGCAACACATTATACTTGGGGCTGCCTTTGAAGAGTATTCAGAAACTTCAGCTGGTCCGAAGAGCTGCAGGCAGACTGTTAACTGGGGAAGGTTATAGTGACCATACAACACCCCTATAGAAAAAGCTTCACTGACATCCTGTTTGGCTTGCCAGTTTGTTTCCAATTCAAAGTGCTGGTTATAAGCTATAAAACCCTATATGGGTCAGGTCCAGGCTATCTGGCAGACCATATCTCCCTGTATGAGCTAGCCCAGGCTCTGTGGTCATTAGGAAAGTCCCTTCTCTCATTCCCACCACCACTGCAAGCCTGGTTGATGGAGACACAAGAGAGGGCCTTCTCAGTGGCTACCATTGGACTTCCAAATTCCTTTCCCAGGAAGGCCAGAATATCCTTCCAGTAGCAGGCTAATACCATTTTTATTCAGTTAGGGTTTAAAAACAGAATGTCTTTAAAAAGCAGACTAGGAGGTGCTATATTGTTTTAATTGTTATTTTATATTTTTTAATTCCATATTTATACTCTCTGTTAATAGTTTAATTCTATTTTAATTATTCACTTTTTGTATGTTTTTAATTGTATTATTTTTTAAATTGTGAGCCTGTTTGAGTCCAAATCTTGGGAAAATATACAAATAATACTAATCCTCCTCCTCTTCCTCACCATCATAATCCCTACCAATCAGAAAATCTCATCACTTTAATTCAGTGAACTTTGGCTCTACTACATCAGTTCTTGGAGGTTTTCCAGTAAAATTCTTGGATCTCTTAGGGATATAAAACATCACTTGTATTTTGTTTGTGCAAGAACAAATAATTTCAGATTTTTTCCCCACACTCTGCAACAATATGAGGTTTCTGTGTGATTTTCAAGAAGTGTTTGTACTTGGGGACTACACTGGTGAAAATTCTATTATGAAAAAAGCACATGGATTGCATGTGCAGAAAATCTGTTTTTATTCAGAAAGTGTATACTTTATTAAACATAAATTGGTTTTTGAAAAAAATAGATTTTTGCACAGAAAACACATGTAGGAAAATTATGCATGGTTTTTCTGTGCAGAGATGTGTGGATTTGCACAAATTGCTTACAGTTGTGCAAATTGCATACAGTTCATACACTTTGTATAAATGGATTGATTGCTGTGCAGAGAAACAATGTGTAGTTTTCCTTCATGTGTTTTCTGCTGTAAATGCAACAAAGCTCACCACCAAAAGAATTAAAGACATCTTAAAGAGAGCAGCAGTAATAGGGTTAAGTAATTCCAGTGACCCAAAGTGTCCTCATCTTTTATCCACCCATCGTAGCCTCTCTGAGATATAAACTGCTAGCCTTAGATTTTTTTCCACCTCTTCTCTTCTTGCCCTCTTTTTGTCTCACTTCTATGGAAAATGAAACTAACTCAGTTCTGTGTTAGCTCAGCACCCTTAAAGAACTTTCCTACCTTTAATGGAGTTGTTAAAATGAAGCCTTAGGTTGACTCTTAAACCTTAAGTGTCGTTGCGGCTTAATTAGAATCACTAGCCAGTGCTCACACAGATCTTCCATGGTTTTCTGCACAGCAGAAACAATCAAGACGCCCTTTCTTTATTGAGGGTATGAATATAAGTGAGTTTTTTTTCCTGATCCCTGTACTTGGGTCTGTTTTGTATTATACAGTTATAGCACTTTGATGTCACTTTAACTATCAGGGCTGCAGTCTACAGATTTCTGGAATTTGTAGTTTGATGAAGCACTAGATTTCCATAGCAGAGAATTCTCGGTATCTAACAAAGCAACAAATCCCACTATATAGGGTCATCACAGTTAAAGCCCTATGAAAGCATACCCTCCAACTGTGCTGATGTGGCAGGGACAGTCCCAATTAATCCTATGTTGTCCCACTTTTATGGTTGCTTAAAAATTTCCCAGTTTCTCTCTCCTCTTCCCCTTTTCTCCCTTTGTCCTCAGGTTCATTTCAGTTGCTGCAAACTGAGTTCAAAATGCAAAAGTAGTTTGAACTCAGTTAATTCAGCAAGGGGAAGAAGAAAAAGAATCTCATCCTTCCCAGTAGGCTCAGGCAAAAGCAAACTTCTGCAGCCTCTTCGGTTTGTACATTCTTCCTTATTAATAATTTTTGCAGTGTCAACCACACTCTGATGTTGCTTGGCCATGCATGTTCTGATTTTCACCAATGAAATGTTGGAGAGTATGCCAAAGTGGTATAATTGTATAGAATAAATAAGCCAGGGATAATTTTCAAATGATAGCCATGCTAGTCTGTTTCAGTATGCAAAAAAGGAGGGTTTAGGGACCTTTAAGACTAAAAATGTATTTCAGCGTAGGTTTACATGAATCATTTGATCTGATTCCTGCAGCAGAGATGGATGAAACCCATTGGTAAATAAGTCTATTTACTTATCTTTTAAAAATATTGTTAACTGCCTTTCATACTGACAAATACGTAGGCAGTGGACAAGAGTACAAAATGATCATATAATATACAGGAAATGATATGGACATCCTGACCTACTTATTTTTCCAGGCATTCACTGAATGTTCAGTTCCTATTCCCAAATGCAAATTATTTCAGGATGCAGACATTGGGATCCCTTTGCTTAATTCCATCAATCTATTTCACTGCACCATTTAAAAAAATCCCTGTATTTTTTCCCACTGTTATGTCTTAAACAGTAGAACCAAGTTCTTTTAATTCAACAAACACTTTGTCTGAAAAAGAAAAGCTTTTCTGAACTGCTTATTTTACATGCCTTTTGCAAAGATACTGATGGCTAAAAAAAGTTCTCTCAACCTAACAATTATCAGACTAGTATTATGATGGCATGAGATCTGACCTTGATCTTTCCCCACTGTGATATTTTATGATGCAGACTATTGTTCATACTACTAGTGATGGAACCCCAGTATTTGTAACTGCATTACAAGAGCTATCAGTAAACTTGTAGGTCAGAGCTCTATGGAAGGACTCTACATATATCTTGTAAGTAAATGTCTCCTACTACAATCTGCAAAACTAAACAAGCCAGGCAAGCCTATTGTAGTAAAAGAAAGAAAAAACTGGATGAAATTGTTATGTTCAGTGTACTTCTCTGATTTTTTTTAAACATATCTTTTCCAAGCTAGCATTTCCTCAGGTTGCTCTGTTCCCAAGGTGATTTCAGTCATTATTTGTATCCCCTCTGAGACTCATCTATATGCCTTATTTGTATCTAAACCCTTAGTATTCTGTGTGTTTCTGTTCTGATGTCCATTGATAGCCTTGGCTAATATAAATTGTGTAAGCAATCCCTTCGGGAGAATGATCTATTTTGTATGCTTACTATGTAATGGACATCCTGGCCTGCAAGGCAGACATAAATAATGATAATAAATAACATATCAGAGACTGTAGAAAAAATATTGCTCCTTTAACCACACATTTCTATATGTGAGTTCCACTGAATGTCATGCCCATGGCTTCCACTTATGCAATGGGAGATCCTCTTCTTTTACTCCCCCTTCAATACTCCTGTGCCTTCTCTAGAACTACTCCAGAGGGTCCCCCAAACCTTTAGATCATATTTGAGGTATGTGCTGGAGTAAGAAATCCATTCCACTGTCGTGCCCATTCTCTTTACAGATAGACACAGTTGGATACAATCCCATATCTTCATTTGGGCTTATTCCAACATAAATGAGTATAGGACTGCCACTTAAATCTTCCAGTATAGCATCTTGCAATAGTTTCATTGTAGTGTTTGTTGATTTACCAGTTGCACTTTTAAAAATTAAAATACCCTAAAGTCACCAGATTCTGTTTGCTTTTGGAAGCTAAGCAGGGTCAAGCCCGGATAGTACTTGGATGGGGGATTGTCAATGTATACCAGGAGCTATAGACTAAACTTCAGAAGAAGGCAATGGAAAATGACATCTGAGGGCCAGCTTAAGGAAACTCTATGGAATAAATACAGTCACACAGAATCACAGAATCACAGAAATGTAGAGTTGGAAGAGACCACACGGGCCATCCAGTCCAACCCCCTGCCGTGCAGGAACACTCTCAAAGCACTCCCGACAGATGGCCATCCAGCCTCTGCTTAAAAACCTCCAAAGAAGGAGACTCCACCACACTCCGAGGCAGCATATTCCACTGCCGGACAGCCCTGACTGTCAAGAAGTTCTTCCTGAGGTTCAGGTGGAATCTCCTTTCCTGCAGCTTGAATCCATTGCTCCTTGTCCTGGTCTCTGGAGCAGCAGAAAACAAGCCCTCTCCCTCCTCTACATGGCATCCCTTCAAATATTTAAACATAGCTAAGTTCATAGGTGACTTGAAAGTTCACACACCCCTTTCCCTGAATAAAAAACCCATTAGTAACAAATTGGTTATCAAATCAAAACTGAGACATGTTTAGGCGGAAAATTCTTGTGGGTTTTCTGTCCACTGGCTTTCTTAACTCTGTACCATACTGCTATAGTTGTAGCAAAACAAGTGACTCCAGTAGCAAGATTAGATAGTAATAATATTGACCTCATTGTATATTAAAAGGGCTGTATTCTCCATCATCATTACATACATTCTGTTTGAAAGGAATGTTCTGTTAGGTAAAGATACCCAAAAATATATATTCTAGCTGGGGAAATTCAGATGTTGAGTAGGAATTCTGTTCTGTTGAGTAGGAATTCTGGTAAGATTTACAATGTCTGTATAAGAAATACATAGTGATTATGGATGATCCAGATTTGAATGACTGTGCTTTACGTAATGGGGCACTTTGTGTTACATTCACATGAGTATACAGGGAGATACATATTGACAATGTGATTCAGAAAATTGTATATTAGGTACAGAATATTTTGAAAAGCTATTTTGCTATCTTGTTGAAAAGTTGTATAGTATAGAGAGAGAGAATGACCTATGTTTGAGGACCATATGCCCAATTTAAAGTAATGGACCGAGATGAAATAGGTTTTCGGTATACTTGTCAGGAGTCAGTGTGTAGTCCCCAGACCACATGTGGTCCACAAGCCCCATTTTTACAGCTCCTAAAGCTCCCCACCTGTCCTGCAAAGTCCCTCAACTTTTGACATGATTTCCCTGCATTCTTTTTCCTATAAAATTGTTCAGAAAGCCTCTGAAATGTATGAAAATATGCAAAGAGCCCCACAAGTAGCCCAGAACCCTATAGTGCCTCTGAATACCTCTGTTTTCTTTTGGAATCAGTCTCAAAATGGTCATGGGAAGAAAGGAACTTCATTTCTTGCTGCCATTTGGAGAAGACCTGCAAAGGAGAACAGAGGTATTTGGGCTTGCTGTGGGTACAGGGGCACAACCTGTGATGCTGGTGGGAATGGTTCCTGCACCCACACTGTTGTAATAGGGTGGGCCCTATTAAACAGTGCAGGGTGGGCTACCAATCTCTTTATCTGTGCCCCTGGATAAGGGGTCAAGGACCACAAAAACATTTAAGATCCTAAATGGACTTTAAGAACGGTTGGCAGGTCTGAAATTACACCTTTTCTCTGGCAACTATCAGGTTGTGGAACTCCCTCCCAAGTGAACTGTGTATCACTCTGTCATTAGAAGCCTTTTAAATGGGCTTTGGAAGCCTATTTGTTCTTGGTTGCCCTCTCTCAGCATATTGTAATGCTACTAGCTTAAATTACAGAGCTGTCTTTAAAATGCTTTTGTATTATGAGTTATTTATTGGGATTTAAGATGCTGTTTTATTAATGCTCAAATTATCTGGCCTATGTCTTTGTTTTTATGATGTTGTTTTCTAAATGTTTAGGTTGTCTGTTTTTTAAAAATACATTTCATGTTCTTTTATGATGCAGTGAGCTGCCTTCTGAGGGTTGTGCTCCAAAAGCCAGCCTATAAATGAATGAATGTACTTTTATCTGTTTTATTCATAATCCAAGAAAGCAGTTTGATGCACAAACATCAGGGTCATAGACAACTATGACAAATACTCTGCATGTTTATAGTCTTTTGGAATATCTGATGAATGGTCTTAGTATTCCAACCCCTCTGTAAGGTAGATCAGTAGATTATTCCGGTTTTGGAAATACATAGAAACTGAGTGTGGAAGAGATCAACTTACTAAATGCCTCCTAGGTTGCTTCCACTCCAAAGCTTTTTAGCACTGTTTAGGCATTTCCACAATTACCTGGAAAAGTAGTTAAAAATAGGGATGAGACAAATTCTGAATTTTCCGAATCTGAATCCAGATCCGAATCCTTGGAAGGTTCTAGGAATCCATGAATTTTTTGAATCCTTTTGTTAAAAAGAGTTTTAAAAGCAAGGGAAAGAAAGCACTTCTACTGAAAAGTGTTTTGAAGCAGAATTTGACATCTTTGTTTAATGAAAAACAAATTAAACAATAGTTCTCACTTTCAGGAAAACATACCTACATCCATCTTCTTGTTAAGAAGATACAAATGCAATTGACATGTTCATCTATTACATGAAGTACATAGCTCCTAAGTCTTGATTCTTTCCACAAAATTAAGAACAATCAAAAACATGTTACTTTTGATCTTGCAAGAGTTCCTGCCTGAACTGTTTCAGGGCAATGTAAACAAACAAAAAACATAGCTGAAATCTTTAATGCAGATTTTTGTTCAAAAACACCAGCATTCTAACTTGCTCTGGGTCTAGCCTGCTGCGTTTTTTATCAGCTATGACACCTGATGTGCTGAATAACCTTTCTGACATTACTGTTGATGGTGGTTTGATTAGGAACTTTTTGGACAGTTTCTCAAGTTGGAATATTTTTTGGTTGTCCTTCCAGTACTTGTAGATGTCTGCAGATGGTGGAAGCAGTGGTTCTGACACGTAGGCATTAATTTCATCTTCAGGAGACAAAGTGCAGCTAGATGGGGCCATCAACTGAGCATAGTGACTCCACGTGCTATAAACTCCTTCTGGTTCACTTGACAATGGTGGAGTGGTGTCTCTTTCCCTTTCTTGTGATAACTGCAGCTTAGTGACATCTGCTTGCAAATGAAGATCAGAAATTTCCATGGCCAGTGTTGATTTCACTTGATCAAGGTGTTCGTTGTCCAAAAAGACACTGGCTTTGAAGCGAGGATCCAGGAGAGTTCCAAGAGCGTACAGTTTTTCTGTCTCCACCGATTGATAGCACCTCTTCAGAGATGTCAGCAAGTCATTTCAGAAGCCCTGGACGAAACCTAATGTTGATTTGAAGTTTTGGAGAGTAAAAGTGGTGCTATTCACTAAAGGAATTATTTCTGAGATGGTCACTTCACTGGACTGGCCACAAACGTAGCTCTATCAAAAACATCTAGGAGTCGTATCACTTCTTCTATAGGGGTCCATTGTCAAGCAGTCAGATCCACCTGGAAATTCAACTCTGAAGCAAATACTAAAACACCTTGCTTTTGTTCCATGAAACAACTGAGAATGTGATGCTGAGAATTCCATCTAGTTGGTTCATCTTGTATCAACCAATGAGGTTTCACACCTAGCTTGACTTGACAAGCTCATAACACTTTAATGGCTTTAGAGGAATGCTTGAAATGTCCCATAATAATCCAGCAGGTGAACATGATCACCTTAATTTTAGTCTTGTTCAGTAAGCCATCTTTGACAACTAACTGAAAGGTGTGAGCAAGGCAGGGCAAATGGTCAAAGGTACTGCATTCCAAAGCTGCAACCATATTCAGCCCATTGTCTCTCATGACACACACAACTTTGTGCAAGAGATTCCATTCTTTCATAGTGGTGGTGATGAAAGCTTCTATAGCAGATCCTGTATGGGAAACCTCTGCAAAGGGAATGCAATCTAAGCACAAGTGATGATACTCAAAGTTGTCCTCTGTTTACCCTGATTTCTGGGGGTCCCGGGAGGGACACCTAATTGCTCTTAAAATTATACAAGTTGGGGAAATTAGTCAAGAGCACTGCCTATCAATATGAGAGGCAGGGTAATGTAGCGAGATCTTGAACCCTATGTCTACGGGGTCAGGCTGAGTCAAGGAGCACACAGAAGTTTAAACAATAAATGATGTTTTATTAAAAACACAATCAAACAGTGTATGCGGCACACTCACACAAGATAACTAAAGAAATAAAGGTTGGAGTGGGATAGAGGGATTTTTAGAGTAGTTGTTGGTTTGGGTGATACTTCACCTGTCCTGAAGCCCGGTTAGAAGCAGAGAAGCTGGGGAGCGTGGATCTCAGCACGTGGAGCTGAGGGGAAGGCTCGCTGGACAAAGCTCGCTGGACAAAGGCGGGATGGAAGCCAAGAGTGATTCGAAGAAGCGCTCAAAGTCAGGGGTTTTTATAAGGAGAATTGTGACTGCAGGCTAGGTCGGACTTGGGGAAAACAATGGATTTGGGGCTGGAGACAAAGCCTCCGAAAGGTCAGAATTTGAATGATTGAATTATAGCCAAATTGTCAATAGGGTAGCCAGTATGCAAACACTTGAGCGTAGTATAGTCAGATCATCGAGCTGCCAGCGCGGGGCAGAGGATCTTTTGAAAGTTGCGTGCATACTTAATGAAGGTACTTGCCTTGGAGGTCTCCTAAAGCTGCGAGTCGGCTATTTCTGGCCTGCCTGTATTGTTTTGGAATATTACGGTGATTATCAGCCGAGCTTGTATGCGTGCTCGTCTGGGGGCCTTGCAAGCACGTGGAGGGGAATGGATATGTGAAGCCGTATTAGTGATATCAAGAGATATCTTTTTAATATCCCCAAGCTTGGGCTAGCCAGGGCAGTAACACATCTATGAAGTAAACTGTCAAACTGAAGTAATTGTCACAACTTGTTGCGTTCCACATGTCAGTTGTCACTGCAACAAAGTCAGTGTTTTCTAAAAGATTCTCCACGTTTCTTTTTTCCTCTTCATATATCTCTGGGATCACCTTTTGGGCAAAGTGTTTCCTGTTTGGGATGCTGTACTGTGGCTCAGGGTGACTTATCAGCTTTCTGAAGCCTTTATCTTTCAGTACGGACAATGGCTGGTTATCTTTGCAGATCATTTCAGCAACCATCCTTGTGATGGCTTTAGGTTTTCTGTCTCCAAGCTTGAAACTTTGAGTAGTGTACATGAATACTTTCAGAGTCAGTTGGAAAGAAGATGCTGTCTTGTGTTTCACTGGGGGTGATTCCAAAGGGCTTGGTTCTCCAAAGGAGGAAGCTGCTGAACTTGGACTAGGAGGACTTGAAGGAACTGGTATGAGAGTCCCAATAACAGCTGTATGCTTCATGTTGGAACTCCATTCTGACAGTCACAGCAGGGCTCAAGGATGAAGCTGGAGTCACTGTGAATGGTGCACTTCTACCTTTCAATTCTTGAAATTGGGCTGAATGTTGGGTTCTGATGTGTTTCCACATGGCTGAAGTAGCATGTGAGCTTTTCCCTCTGGATATATTTGCAGAACACACAGTGCAACAGGCATAGTCCTCACTACATGTAATTTGGAAGTAGCTTCAGATGTTGGAGGATGCTTGAGATGATGCCATCTCCTGGGTTGACAATTACAAAACAAAACAACAACAACAACAAAAGATGAGGATAATCTTGGGCAAGACACACTCTCTCAGCTTTAGCAAAAGCCTAGGCAAAGGCAAACCTCCCTCTGAAGAAATCTGGCCAGGACAATTGTCATAGTTTTGCCTCAGGATGCCCCCAGATTGAAAATGACATGAAGGCCCTTTCTACACAGGCAGGAAAATGTGGCTTAATACCACATTTTCCTGCCTGTGTAAACAGGGCCACATACTACAGTACAGAGGTAATCCAGGTCAAATCTGGATTTTCTTTGCATAGCTCTTTATGGCATTCTAGGGTTTGTGGTTTGATAATGCACCAGCACACTTTGGCAGAGAAGGCTGTGACACCTTGTAAAACTACAAACCCCAGAATTGTGCATGAAAGAGCTTTGCAAGAGAGCTATGCAAAGGAATCTTTCAGCTGTCCTTTGAATCTCAAGAAGACTGTACCTTCCAGTCAAGTCTCAAGTCCTGCAAGATATTTCAAGTCAATCCTCAAGTCCAGTCTCTATTCTGCACCCTGCAGTCTCCAGTCAAGTCTCAAGTCTTGCAACAAGGAACTTAAAAAAAAAACCCAAAAAACCAGCCTATAGTCCAGTCTCGATTCTCTACCTTCAAGTCAAGTCTCAAGTCTTGCAACAAGGCACTTAAAAAACAACAACACCAGTCTCAGTTCTGCACCCTGCAGTCTCAAGTCAAGTCTCAAGTCCTACAACAAGGCATTTTTAAAAAACCCAGCCTCTAGTCCAGTCTCAATTCTATACCCTCAGATCCAATCTCAAGTCCTGCAAGGGACTTTCAAGTCAAGTGTCTAGTCCAATCTCAGTAATTCCCAATCCCTATCCTCCAGTCTCAAGTCAAAAGAATAGAGATTAATTATATTACCTTGAAGAGGGAGGCAGCTGCAGGCACAGACAGCGTAAGCGGGACAGGCGGCCGAGTGGGCACAGGTAGCCTCCGGCCCGTGCGTACAGCTTTATGCCATGATTTTCATGCACTCAGGGGCCTGCCGGCCAATCAGGCTTTTGGCAGACCCCGGAAGTGCAAATTTTAAAAAGTTTAAAACAAACTCGGTGGATTTGAAAGATTCAGTTCACTATTTTGGCACGGGGATTCAGATTCGTGAATCCTCGAATCCGTGCCAAGGGCTTGAGGATTCGGCTGGCTCATCCCTCGTTAAAAGAAAGGTTCCTTATAACACAGAATATGGTACTGTGTTACTTAGCACTGTCTTTGTTTTCTATTCACAAATCAATTTAATTCAGCACACATCCTTTCTATGGTGCTCCTTCCTGTTTGCAAGTTTAGCCTGTTTTATCGCTTCCCTGATCAGCAAGGTTTGGGAATTAGTGCAGAATTGTACCTTAACTCTTCTTATTTAGTCAACTTTAGCGCAAGGAGAGAATATTAAATTACTAATTCCTTTCTTTTATTGTTTTCTTTTTTCATCCCATTATTTTTACAATTGTGGTATTTTGCTTTAATGGAACAAATTGAATATGATGACAAAAGCTGACGAAGTATGCTGGCAATTGAGGAGCAATTCATTGTGACTCTCCCAGCTGTGCTGATTAGCCAATGGAAAGCTTTCAAGACTTTAAAACGCTTTAGTAGAATGTTGTCTTTCTGTACCAGGTAGGCTGTTGTAGCAATTATGTTTTATAACAGCAGCATAACTATTACACATTTCTTGTTATTGTGTGCTTTCAAGCCATTTCTGACTTATGGAAATCCTAAGGTGACCCTATCTTGGGGTTTTCTTGATGATATTTTGTGCTGTGCCATCTTTTTAGGCTGAGTGAATGTAACTCGTCCAGTATCTCCTAGTGGGTTTCCATGACCCAGCAGATATTCTAACCCTGGTCTCCCAGAGTCCTTGTCCAACAGTCAAACCACTATACCACACTGACAGTCTATCAAAATTCTATTTTTAAGAAAACAGAGAAATGTAACCCAAAAAGCAGTAGAATGCCACAATGTTGTCTGGATCCCCCACATAAAGTGAGTGAACCAAGGAAAACTATTCCAGATGAAAAGGCTCATTTGGAATCAGTACTATGGAGTTTGTAGGAAAAAAATTACATTTGAAAACAAAACCTCAGTCTTGTGGTCTGCTGTCTTTTACACACATTACTGACATCAGTAATGACGTGCTTATAGCTCACCACATTACATTATTTCTCCAATACAAGGAAGTGAATGTACTTACAAATTTTTGCCTTTCAACTATCCAGCCAGGTCATAGATTTTGTTTTTCTACCACTAGTGCTGAGACTGAGTGGCTCTCTTTCATGTAAACTGTGTAGCAACAAATGGATTAGGGAAAGCAACCAATAACTATTAAACACCCTGCCCTAAACAGTACATATCCATCAGCTTTATGGGCAGAACTCAACCAGGGGTTACACATCCATAATTGATCTGTATTCGTGATCTCTATATACTCATCATCATGGCACTATTGCTATAATTGGAACTGCCTCCTAGACCTACAGACCTGGGCATCAGCCTCATAAAGAGAAAGAAGTCCATTTTGCTGGTAATCAGGGTATGGGCGAATGACATTTCTACCTCCCACCAGACAATGAAGCTGCAACAAGGAAGTATGACAGAGGTCCTGCTTTTGATTGTTGCACCCTTGGTTGGTGGCATAATCAGCTGCCTTGATTACCATCAGAACAGACCCCTTTCTCTCCATGCAGCTAACGTCCAGTAAAATAGGCTTGGGAGGGTTGGGCTGGGAGACGTTGCTTAGCTATGGAACTAAGGTAGTTTCTAAGTAGAATGCGTAGAATTCTGGCCTGCGTCCATTTCTCTCAGGCTCATTTCTTAGCTGTTGTTGAAGAGGACACATGTGACAACTGACACTCTTGAATATGATGCTTTCTAAAAACTGTATGCTATGCACATGTAGCACAGAGGATATGCCAGCATTTCTTAGATCAGCAGCTGGACTTACTTTGTTTTTACTCCGTTGCTCATTTGTTCTGTTTCAGATATTAAATGTTGGAGCTGTATTTTTGCATTGACATGGTTTTTGTTTTGTTTTGTTTTGTTTTTTTAAACTTCTAAAACCAGACAGAGAATGTCTGCTTTTGAAAATGAAGAACTGAAAATAAATAAATGTATATTTTACATTTTAAGTGTGCATTTAAAGTATTTTATATATTTTATATGTATTGGTCAGTGTGAGCTACGGTTAACAGTGAGTTTATCGAATCCCAGCTTGCTGAAAAAAGGTAGAGTTGTTATCCTCAGTGCAGAAATAAAAATACTTGCTGCCAAACCTTGGAACACATTTGGAATGCCAATTCCCTTTGCTTTCATAATACCACTCCATAAAGCTCTAAACAGCTAGAAGCTAGGAGATCCGAAAGAGTGCCTTTTCCCACATGAAATACCTTAAAGGCTGGAATTCTCTTGATGAGTTATGCTAGTGTAACACATAGTTCTCAACATTTCAGAGATGAAAACTGGGACAGTCATGGCCAAGCAACATCAGGGGGTTGTCAAGATGGCAAAAGTTATTAATGAGAAAGAGCACACAAACTAGGGGAGGCTGGGGGAGGCTGCAGCAGTTTGCTTTTGCCTGAGCCTACTGAGAAGGTCAAAATTATGCCCCTGCGTCTCTCCTCCGCAGTGAATTAATACAGTGCAAACTACTTTGCAGCAATGGAAGTAAACTGAGGACAAAGAGAGAGATTGCGAGGGAGAGAAAGAAAATGGAATATTTGAAAAGCAACTGAAAAAGTGGGATGACAGAGGATTAATCAGGACTCTCCCTGCCAAATTAGGATAGTTGCAGAGTATAGTGTAATGCTGCATTATACCAGTATAGGGTTCTTTTTGGAGCAGTGCACAGGAGCGGTTGGGGAATGAAAGAGTCTTTCCATGGCTAGAGAAAGCTGCCTGGCCAACTTCTCATCAGCTGGGGAGCCACCAAGGCAGCTTTCTCTCTTGCCTTCTGTATTGTCCCTGCCCTTCCCATCTCTGGGACTCCTGCAGCCATTTGGCCCTGCCACTGCACCTTAGCTGCCACCTACACTGGTGTAATTATGCTGGCTGACTGGATCAGGGTAAAAATCTTTATGATAAGCTATCTCCATCTTCTGAAAGGAAGCAAGTGACTACTGAAGTGGGGCCTTCTGTGTAGTGGCCATCAAATTAGGGACTGTCCTCCCAAACCTCTTTAGATATGCATGGGTTGGTAATAAATAGAGTTCATCTAGGATTGCCATATTCTGTTATCCAAATCTTGGCAGTCTGTTTTGTATAATATGAACACTCATTTGTGTGATATGCAAATGTACATGTTAAGAAGGCTTGTCTGTCTGCTATACTCTATCATTATGTTTCAGCCTTGGAACTATTTCAGTAGTAAATACGGACCTGAAAAAGCTGGTGTGCTATTATGGTTAGAGTACTGGACCTGGAACATGGAATTCCCAGTTCAGATCCCTCCAGTCACAAAGTTTACATGGTGACCTTGGGGCAGTCAATACCTAACTTAGCAAGTTGTTGTGGGGATAAGTAGAAAAAGGATTACTGTGTAAAGTAACTGTGTAAAAAGCTGATGGAATACATTATTAGCATGATTTTGAATAGGGTATTGCATCTTTCCCTGAACTGATACACCTTAGCATCTGCTGCAGAATTAATACAGCAGTGCTATAGAAAGAACTAATTCCCCTCTCTCCAGTTGTTGCAGAATGGAAGTCGCTAATAGAAATATGGCAATCCATTCAATATCTATTGATTTCTGGTACAGCAGAGTTTAGTTTCTTGCTTTGACAGAAAGACTGATGACAGCAATAAGAGATTACTGAAAACAGAAACAGACAATTTTAGTTGGTTTGGTTTAATTTTATTATGTTCTTTGGTATAAAGGACCAAAGGACCCTCTGGAATCTCAAATGTGTATGTAACCCTTTGGGCTAATATTAAAACCTTGGCTAATTAACAGTATAATAGTGTTCATTTTTTATTGCAGATAGTTGCTGCATGGTCATCTTCCAGGGTTTTGTTTTTTGGGGTTTTTTTGGTCCAATTGTATTATATTTTTGGTTTATAGTTTGTTCTCGTTTATTTATTTTTATTTTTTAATTTATTATATTGATATGCCACCTTTCTCCAGAGTAAAACCCAAGGTAGCTTCAAAAAAAGTTAAAAACATTAATAAAACATTCAAAACAATTAAAAACATTAGAAAGCATATACAATTATAAAAACTTATAAAATGTTTAAAAACATCTTGATAAATTAAAAGCCCATCTGTTTACATATTAAAAATCTGCCTAAATAAGAATATTTTTGCCTGCCTGTGAAAGGAGACCAAGGAGGGGACCAGCCTAACTTCTCAAGAAAGGGAGTTCCAGAGGGTGGGAGCAGCCATTGAGAAGGCTCTCTCCCATGTCCTTACCAGGCAAGCCTGGGATGGTAGCAGGACTGACAGAAAGCCTTCCCTAGCAGATCTTAGAGCTCTGGCAGGTTTGTATAGGGGGAGACAGTTTTTCAACTAGTCTGAGCCTAGACTTTATTGTTCATGACCAGCACTTTGAATTGAGCCTGGAAACAGCATTCTGGCTGCTGTGTTTTGAACCCACTGAAGTTTCCAGACAGTTTCCAAAGGAAGCCCGAGTGTGTAGAGTGTGTCAAAGTAGTCCAACTGAGATGTAATCAATTTGTGGTGTTTTGTCTTTTCCTTATCTTCATCCTGCATAGTAGACTGTTTAAACTTTTCATAGCAACATAGTTTTATTTTTAGGAACAGAAGAAGACAGAAGCCAAAATGTTTTGATCATTTTATATTTTTTACTTCTGTTTGTTAATTAATAGAGATTAACTGCATTCTTCTGGGATCCAGAACAAATTTGGGAGAAGTGCTTTTGGCTTTCTATTTAATCACACACACACACACACACACACACACACACGCATCAAGCCACAATGCATCAAAACACAGGTACAGTGATTGCCCTATTATTACTGGAGAATAGTTCACCAATCAGAGATTCTTGTACCAAAACTTTGTACGAGAAAAATGTACAAAGAGGCTGGAGCATTATTTGGAATAAGACATCAGATTGTACCTTGAAAAGTGTGAGCTTTGATACTTTCAGCCAGTACAACAGTTATGTTCAAAGCCTATGAGTAGCAGCATTTAGTAAGAGACGAAGGAATAAAAGGAAACCTTCATTCTAGCCATGAACACATTAACTAGTACAGCTGTGCCATCTCTTACACAGAATGAGCCAGCCAAGGGCAGAGAATTGCTTCATTGCTTTAGGGGAGGAGGTTTTGTCACTGCGGCCGGGCCCTTACGCCTTTCCTCTGTTCATCCTCCTACTGCCTCAGCCCATCTTCCCTTGCCTCATCTCTCTGCCTTGCACCTTGAAGCTGCCACTGTGCTTCCTTCCTTCTTTCTCTTCAACGTCTTCATTTTTCCCGAAAATCAGCAGCCACACCTCATGCTGCTCCCTGCCTACCCACCCTCTGTAAGCTGCATTTCAAAGCTAGTGCCAAAATAGTATCACAGATCTGATTTTCTCCTCTCCATGCCACCTTCACATATTTTGTTTTCTTTGCTTAATATGTTTTCGACCTCTACCACACTGTTTCTGCTGCTGTAACTGCATTCCCTACTGTCATGTGAATATAATATGGGGAAATCTAAGTAAGGACTAGTATTCTAAGTAAAGACTAGAATCTAAGTAAGGACGAGTATTCTCCCTCCCTCTCTCTCTCTCTCTCATTCTTTCTCTCTGACCATTTCCACACTACACTGTTATAGTGCTATTATTCCATTTTCAATATCCTGTGGAATCCTGGGGTTTGCAGTTTAGAGAGGGGCATTTAGAATTCTCATCCAGAGAGTTCTTTGGCCCCAGCAAATGGCAAACCTCAGAATTCCACAGGATGTTGAAAGTAGAATAATAGCACTATAATAGTGTAGGGCAGAAATGGCCTCTCTCTTTCTATGCAGTGTTCTAAACTGTCACCTTGGATCCAGCTCACTTTTATTTTTAACAACTGAACAACAGCAACTGAAGAAGGGAGAAGCTGAAATGTTTTGTTAAGCCATGTATAAAATTCTGTTTGTTAACCGCTCTAAGAAACACGTATCATTTAGTGATTAATTTTACCCTTGTGGGATTTAAAATAGACTTATGAGAAGTGGTGATTATTTGTTTTTAATGCACACATGCACATACAAACAGATACAAACATGCACTTACTATGCACATCTGCTTAAGTGTAAGACCCATTTAACGGAAGATGCGTCCAAATTGATAAAAAGTCCCTGATTTTGTTCTTGTTCTTTCTGATTTTATGCTGGGTTGAACTGATATAGAGAGCAAGTGTAAAAAGTCTCTGATCATAACAGGAGCTGACAGAAAATATTCTGTGATAGAGAAAATATATCTGGATCTCCAAAACAAAACTGGAAAGAACAGGGACAAAATCTGGGACTTTCTGGTCTTTTTTGAACAGTCTGGATGCACCCTTGGTAAGCTGTATATCAGAGCATGGAGTTCAAATGGCTATACTGTAATGGGAGTCATGTGCCCTCCAGAAGTTGCTGAGCTGGAAATTCTCACTTCTGTAACCATTGGCTGTGCTGGCTAGAGCTGTTGGGGACTTCAGGGTCCAGGCAGTTTCCATTTCTGTGCTGTAACATTAGCTCCATGCTAATAAAATAATGATAGCAGTGGTGGGGCAGCCAGGCTCTTTCTTAAGCAATTAGATTTGGCTCCTGCCTCAAAATGCTGTGCCTGGCCCTAGGGAGTAGATAAATGCTGAGTACCATATTTGTGGTGCAACTGTAAGCATGTTTACTCAGAAATAAGTCTCATTGAGCTGAATGGGTCTTAATCCCTGTCAAGCATGTTTACGATTGTAATTTCTTAAAAACGTAATTATTTTACATACAGGAATAATTTTCTTTGGAAATCCTGAATTGGCGGATGCTCTCTACCTTCACAATAGTTTTTTTTTTTTAAATGAACCTTCAGACTGAGCTTGGAGGGAAAAAAGGGTGGAGGATAGAGGAAGAGATGGGAAGCAGAGTGGTGAAAAATCAAATGTTTAACCATATAGAAAGGTCTGTATGTGTTGCATTTTATGCCATTCATTAGGGTTGATTTTATTTAATATATTTACTACTGCAGTAATTGGGGGCAGTGGCAGAAGAGTCTCGATACTCTTTGAATCTGAATATGTGCAGAGCTCCATTACTTCACATATATGTAAAAACACACACACCTGTTGCTCACAGCAGTTTCCAGTCACTGCTGTGCTTCTACCTTAATTGGTTTCCTGACGAGAGAACATAAGGAACCTAAAAACTCTTAGGCAGACTGTTTTCAGCAAGTGATTGGGAATGCTGGATTTCAAGACACCAGAACATGTTCCAATCCAGCTTCAGGTGGAGCTGTTGAATTACTCTGCTTCTGGGTTGCCTTAATCTATAGTCTATTCCTAGTTCCAGACTCAAAAATCACAGCATGCATCCTGTACCCTGGCTACCTGAGTTCAAAAACAACACCTCCTCCCACATCTTACTCTCTCTTTCTCAAGTACTTTTACAGCTGCTTACTGGGTGTGATTGCTTTTGTTGCTACCACTTTGTGGCTTCACCATGTGCGCATGTTCCTGCTGTCTCTGCCCCTCTCCAGTCATCCTAAATTGATGCTTGTACAACACATATGCTCTCTCTTATGGAACTACTTGGAAGAATAAAAAGTGAGCAGATAGGGGGCCAACCTGGCCTCCCTTGAGAGGGAATTCCCCAGCCTTGGAACAACCACCGAGAAGGAAGTAGTGGTGATGAGAGAAAGCCATCTTCTACAGATCTTAAAATTTGGGCAGGATCAACTTTACCATACTGTAGACTCAAGCTATATATAGAGCACTTTGAGTTCCAGCTAGAAATGGACAACTAGTTAGTAGAGCTGTTTCAACATATGATCTCTCTATAACCAGCCCCAGCCCATACTCTTGTTGCAGCACTTTGGACATGCTGAAGTTTCCAAATAGTTTCCAAAGGTGGCCTCATGTAGAGTGTGCTACAGTAATCCAAACAGGATGTAATCAAGACATTTGTTGCCATAACCTGATCTGACATCTCCAGGAGTGGGCGCAGCTGGTACACTATCTCTAACTGTGCAGACACACTCCTGGACACTGCCAATATATGGGCCTTCAGGCGTAGGGCTCAGTCCAGAAGTATGTCCAACCTACAGACCTGAGATTTCAGAGACAGTGCAACCCATCGAGCACAGACTGTATTCTTGTTCCCTGATTGATCTTACACCCAACCAAATGCACCTCTATCTTGTTCTTGTTATTTTTAGTAATTTTATTTTATTTTGATTGCTTGCCACGTGGAAGCTTATGTAAGGCAGTGGGATGTAAAAGGTTAAATAAGAAAATCGAGATAAATTTCAAGTGTGGCAGGCACTGTGAAGAAAAAAATCAACTGCTAGTCCTAATTGGAGTAGACACATTGAATCAGGGGGATTTACAGAGGTGTTAATTTACCATAAGTCAGCTGTAGCTGGGATTGGCAATTACATTTAGGCCAAATTATTGAATATAGTAGAAACAGTCCCAAGGATTTTACAAACTGAAAATCAAACTCAGCTGTATCCTGCATGCATGGTGGCTGTAGGCTGATGTTTTTGGCTCAAACAGTGACCTCACACGCTTTTTCCTTCCCTTCTTTTTGTTTACCAGTATGTATGAAGGAAGGAGGATTTATACACCTTGACCCAGACACTAGTATCTGGAAGACAATGGTGCCATAGCCTGATGAAACTATGATTTATATCATATTGGTAGCATGATAGGACCTTGAATTTAGTAGAATTTTATGGTGCAATTTGACAAAATATTACTCTGGACCTTGTACTATTCTTTCCACAGCTCCTACTTCTTGCAGCATGAATAGAACAAATGATATACGCTTTGTTATTTTCTTCTTGTAATTATTATAAGTGAATTTAACCTTAAATCTTGAGTGTATTAAGGACTGGCTTTCTTTACTTTCAATTTATTGCCTCCCTTTTTTAATGCATTTGGTTTCATTTTTTTCTTTTTCCCTAATTGCTTTTTTAATGTCACCCACGATATGAATAAATAAACAAATCATTATATAAGAAAGGCAAAAAATCATGATCTTGTTAGTTGATCTCGAGAAGAATTCTTTGGTTGTAGTGAATGTGGCCTTTTGCCACAAAGCAGATTGGATTTAGAAACCTTGTCACATCCTGGCCAAGTACTAATAGATGCTAGGTGGCATGAAATGGGTTATTTTATGTTCAGTTGGCCCTGTTAGATAGCTATAGCTTGGGAATTCAAGGATATCAAGGGAACTTGTCTGTTATCAACTTCTTAGCTACTTGCTGGTATTGTTGTCATATCTGTTAGGATGAGAGATGGGTCTTGCTTGCACAGTTCAGTTTCTTTTGTATGGTTCTGTTCTATATTTCCCCAGGGAGCCATCTTTTAGTTGCCTCAGCTTAGCTAAGGGTTGTATATCCCGGTACAGGGGACCTATTATACAACCAAGGGGATTTGCAGTGTTGGCCCTTGAATAATCTGAGTGTTTTGTTGTTTAGGGGTCCAGTTCTACCACTTGCTATGAGGAAAGCTTGGAGTCGATCAGCTCAACAGCAATACAGTGGTAGTCTGTGATGCTTTCTTGCCGTAGGCTACCCACTGCATCTATTAATATCACCAATAAAGTTTACGCTGTAGTCATGATGTGTGTCAGTTTTCTGTGCTGCAGTCTATGGGAAGCCTGCAACTGCAACCTATTTCAGCTCAGAACAGGTTGTGGCCACCAAGTTCCATCAAATCCTTAGAAAAAAAAGTGTGTGTGTGTGTGTGTGTGTGTGTGTGTGAAATTGTTCAGATAGCCTTTGCCAGAAGCATGATGCTACAGCAAAGAAGGCAAATACTGCCTGCTTTAATGGAAGCATAGTTTTCAAGTTGAGGGAAATAATTATCCCACTATATTCTGCTCTGATCAGGCCTCATTTCATGTAGTGCATTCAATTCTGGGCACCTCATTTAAGAAGGGTATACACAAGTTGGAGTGGGTTGAGAGAGAGGCAGCAAGGATGATAAGAGATACGGAGAACAAAATATATGAGAAAACGTTAAAGGCACTGGGTATGTTCAGCTTGGTGAAGACTGAGAAGGATGAGAGGTGATTTGACCTCTGAATACCTTAAAGGTTGCCATAAAAAGGAGAGTGCAGGCCTGTTCTCTGTCCTCTCAGAGGTTAGAACTAGGTTTAATGATTTTAAGTTACAGGAGGGTAGAGTTCAACTGAACTTTAGAAGGTACTTGAAAGTGAGAGCAGTTCAGCAGTGGAACTAATTACCCAGAGTGGTGGTAGGTTCTCCATCCCTGGGTGTCTGCAAAAGGAGGCTGGTCATCTACCTGCTGGAGATGCTCTAGCTGTACTGAGCAGGGAGTTTAACCTAATGGCCCATAGGATCCCTTCTAACTCTTTGATTCGTGTTATCTGTGTTAATAGGCTTGCATGATATACCTAAAAGAGTCTGCTTCACTTTTTTTGAGTAGGCTGGGAGATTATTCCACAAAGACAAACCTAGACTCAGAAAGTGCGTATTAGTCTAGAAATGTGAGGCTTTCTGTAAATCTAGTGGGCTAGGTACAAGGATACAAACTTTGCAGCATTACCGTATGCTGGATTTTCTACGAAGAGCTTCTTTCACACTGGACTGAGAATCTAACTGGGGCCCTCTTGTTTTTCAGGGAAAATTGATATCTTTTGGTGAGAGCAGAATTGCAGTCCACTCATAATTTGGTGGGCTGATTTGACTATCCATAATTTTTGTAATTCAAATGATTTTCTTTATTCATATCTTGATGGAGTGTTTTGCAGTGCCCAGGTTTTTCAGGTACTCTATGTCTGTATCTATATTCCCTATATCTATATTTGACAAGTCTTATGAAGTATTGCTTCTTCATCTTTCTTTAGATAATAGATGAGGAAGAAACACAGTTCATGAGTAATTGCCCTGTAGCCGTGACTGAGAGCACCCCAAGAAGGAGGACACGCATTCAAGTCTTCTGGACAGCACCTTCTTTGGGCACAGGCTGCGTAATTTTGAAGTAAGTTTATGACTGAAATCGTTTGTTAAAATCTTCATAATGGACTACATTTTGTCATACCATTGTGCTTAGATTTCCCTTCTTCTCCAGTTCTCAAGGTGATGGGAAGGAATCTCACGGTGACCGACTTAAAAGGTGCTTGTGTGTGCGTGCTCAGCATTACATAGGCTTGGGGTTTTTATTTGAATGATAGACTACAGCCCTTTCCGCACCAGGCAATTAGAACGGGGCAGTCCGTCCTCGCCGGGAGGTCGTCTGCACCTTGGAGCAGACTAGGAGCGGACTATTTACCAGACATCCGCACCTCAGTCCGCTCCAAGAGGACCCCCAGTGGTCCTCCAGCGTGTTTTTGAAAGACCAGAAAAAACAGGTCTTTATTTTCCTGGAATGCACCTTTGCGTTCTTGCTCCCTTGTGCAGATTTGCAGGCTCGCACCAATGCGAGCCTGTGATCTGTGGAGGGCGGGCTTTAGGCGTGGCAAGCTTCAGTGGTTGGTCAGGACTC
Organism: Cyclura pinguis; assembly: GCA_030412105.1. Taxonomy (NCBI): domain Eukaryota; kingdom Metazoa; phylum Chordata; class Lepidosauria; order Squamata; family Iguanidae; genus Cyclura; species Cyclura pinguis. The sequence goes on along the minus strand of CM059599.1, from coordinate 293,938,425 downwards.
ATGACCAACTGGAAGCCGCCATTTTGGAAGCTGGAAGCCGCCATTTTGGAAGCAGGAAGCTGCCATTTTGGAAGCCGGAGCAGTGCGGATCTGCAGACCTCGCACTGCTCCGATTTGCCCTGGACCAAGGAGGAGCCCTGCGGAAGGGCTTCAGGGACAGTTCGCGTTGCTTCGGACCCCAGAAGAAGTGATAGGTAACGGCATGGAGCGATTCCCTCGCCCCGTGCAGAAAGGGCCTACATGTAATTGTGGTTGATGCTTCATGTATCATGCTTACTTACATTACCACAAACTGCCTCTTGTAAGGTCAAACCTATAACTTCGTTAGACTTGCCCCCATGACATCATGGGAGGGGCCTTCCCTGGATCTTAGGCTTTGGCCCTCAAATCTTGGGAGCTAGGATAGTCTTGGCCCAGTAACCCTAGTGTTGCTTTATGATGTTGTGGATACACCATTCAACTGTCATTCAGAATGTGGACCCTTGGGTAGGCTGATACTGCGTGTACTATGACCTGTAAATGAGAAGTCCTAGGTACAGGAAGCACAGCTTGAGCAGATTGTTCTTGATGACTTGCCTGAAGAGACAATCACTGAGTTTACTTTAAATTCCAGTTCATGTGGCATAAAGTTATTTGTTTCACAAAAATCGCCAGTTGCTTGCCACAGAGCTTTTACAAAGCTTGGACTGCAACACTGAAGAGATTTCCTTAAAAGGAAAGGGGCTGGCAACATGATAATCCTTCAGATATCCTATACAGTATATATGAACAAAAACTTGTAGAATACCCATGTTTTGTTGAGTCAGAAGAGAACCTGATGTGTATAATTGAACAGAATGACGCCTATCGAGCTCAAGCAGCTACCTTCATTATGCCTTTTTGTAGACAATGATTAACAGTATAATACAGTGCCATGTTGTATGGGGGCAGCACAGTACATAGCAATTATTATTTTGCTTTTGGCACCAAGTTAACACCATGTACATTTCCCCCCTCCCAAAATATAAAGCTCTGAGCTTGTTGAAATTACAGGGTTTACAGTAAGCCTCTCCCCACCCCTGTTCCTCTTCCTGTCGCCGCTCCACTCCTACTTAAATGCATACAAATGCCAAGTACCATTTTCTCAATTGTTGTAGCATCTATAAAAGCTATAATGATGCTATGAAAAACAAAGCACTTTTTTTTAAAGAAATCTTGCTACGAAAGCAGTTGTGTGTGAAAGGTCCAGGCTACATTGAACTCTGGAGCTATAGGGAGAACATAAGCTATGGAATTTACTGTCTATTAGTGAAGTATAATGGAAGAACTGGTGGCTATCACCTTAAATGTGTTTAGAAGATAATTGGGCAAGTGCATAAAGCCCTCAAGAACTACTAAGCATGATGGAATATACATCTTTCAGCGTTATAATTAGCATGTCTTGCTAGGGATAGAAGCAGAAGGATGCTATTCTCCTCGTGTCTTGCTTTCCAGTTGTTGGCCTCCAGAATTGTTCTTTTGTCCTTATGTTTTAAGAAATAAATGTTGGACACCATTAGTTATTTTTATGAACACCTGAGACCTTGAATTATTTGAAAAAGCATATGATTCTTTGTAGGACATGTTTACATTTAGAGTAAGGGTGACCAACTGTAAGAGACTGGAAAGATGCACTACTTGCATCCCTCACTACACTCTCCCTCAGTTCAACTGTTTGCCCTCTTCATTGTGTAGGGGAAATTTCTTCCCTATTTTGGGGTGCTCCATGACTATTCAAGACCCAGAAAGGCCTTTTTCTACAACAGGAAGTGACCCAGAAATCACTTCCTGCCTTTTTAAATGTCCTCTCCTTGGCCTAAAGTGGCGGGGAGGGGGGACAAAAACATGTCAAAAAGCCACAATGCCCCCTACAGGGTGTTTGGGAGTATTTGGGAGCAAGTAAACTTTGAAAACAATTGTTTCAATAATTTTTGACCCCTGGGTGTCCCTGGGCACCCCCAATTTAGAGGTTTTTCTATCCCTTGAGAGGACAGTTCTATTAAACAGGCCATGCTTAGTAGGAAGGTTAAAAGGCCTTTCTGCCCTACATTGTTATAGTGCTATTATTGAACTTTCAACATCCTATGGAATCTTGGGCTTTGCAGTTTAGGGAGGGGCATTTAGAAATTCTCAGCCAGACAGCTCTTTGGTGTCAGTAAACTACAAACCCCAGAATTCCATAGGATGTTGAAAGTGGAATAAGAGCACTATAACAGTGTAGGGCAGACGTGGCTTTAGTCTACACCTTCCATCTGTTTCAGCTAGTGTGCCAATGGAGGGAAATGTCTGGATATCCAAAGGTTCCTCATCCTGATGTCCAGTGATGAAGGTCCATAGGATTCTACAGAGCTGAACAGAGATGTTCATTGTACACACATCAGCCAAGAGAAAGTGGCTTTTTTAGGGTATCACCAATGGGTGGTAGAAAGCAGAAGTACCTGTTTCTGCTGCTACTACCACCACTGCCCAGGAGAGACTGCCTTATCTAAGAGAACAGTGTCCAGTTCTAGTGGGCCTCTCATCCACACACATATACATACATACACCTATACACATACCCATGTGAACACACACTCCCCTACCTCTGCCTTGCAAGAAGGAGGAAAGGAAGATGGTGGCAGCAAGTTCTGTCTTTCTTGGCATGCAAGGGCACTACTGCTGCCATTTTTCCTATCCCTTTTCTTGTTTCTATAGCAGGGAATGTAGAGGGCAAGCAGCTTCTAGTGGCCCTAACTGGCACCCACTACTGGGGAGGTCCTTGTGCCAAGAGGACTGGCCATTTCCTGATTTTGTCCAAGAGGAAAGATTATTTATATACATCCCCAGTGGGACTCATGTATCAGAACATGATGCTGTCATTCCATTTTAATTACCATGGCTACTTCCTGTGGAATTCTGGGATTTGCAATTTAAGGAAGGGCAACTGGAATAGTCAGAGAGCTCTAGTTCTTCGCTAAATGCCAAACATCAGGATTCCATATGATGGAGGCGTGGCAGTTAATGTGGAACCATGGTGCTTTATCTTTGTAGTGTAAAAGGGCCTCAAAGCCTTTTTTTTTGGAGGGGGGAGCTGCAACTCTTCAATCTCCAACCTGCATAAGTAATGGTCATACTAACTGGTGAATTCTGAGAGCTGTATTCCAAGAACGAACATTTCCAAGCTCTGATCAGAACCTAAATGTTGTCCTATCAGCAAGATCTGTTTACATGAGAAAGGAAAGGTGAACCTCTCAAATTCTGTGAACATCATAAAGTAGACTTGGCTGGAATGTCTGTGAAATGTTTGCTATTTCTCTTTCCTTTGTAACTCTTAGGTTTCACTAGCGAACACAAATATAATATTTACAATGCAAGTTTTTATGTGTCTACTGAGGCTTGAGTGCTTACTTCCATGTAAAGACTACAGTACTTGCAAATTTTCTTCTCCTGAAGTAGGAAGCATGTCTCCCCAACATATCAAGATACCAAGGAACTGGTCAACTCTGTTAATGTTCTGTTCTGTTTTATTTTAGGACTTCTTTTGCAAAAAAGGTATCTTCACAGCAATGCTTTTTTGTATATTTTTTAACAAATTAGTTTTTTGAGAAGGGTGTATGTCTTTTTATTATTGGAAAATGAAAGGGGATGTGCGACTTTATGCTGTTCCTGCTGTTTTTTTCAATTCACTATATTTTCTGGTGTTTTATGTTGTCTTTATACAGTGGATCCTCCATCCACTTCTGTTCCAGAACCCCCCATGAATGGTGAAAAAGGTGAATGCTTACTTCCCATAGTATTAAACGGTAGCAACATGCTTCAGTGCATCCGTGTTCATGTCACCACTATTTTAGGACACAATGCTTTATGATCGCTGAAATTCACAGATCCAGAGGTCACATATACAGAGGGTCCACGTATTGATTTCCTAAATCAACAGTCCACTAGACTTGAGGATTAAAGTGATGGCATGTTTAAAGAAATTTAAAAGTTTCAGCTTATTGATGCAGTAATTTTTGTGTATAATTAATTACATTTTTACATATTTTGTTTACTTGTTATTCTCAGCTACCCACACGAATATGAGAAATGGATTATACTTGTTGAGCAATAACATATTTTCTAAAACTATCAAAATAGTGTTATGAAAATATCAAGGTGCTAGGAGGACTCCCATGACAGAGACAGTGCTCATGTTGAATCAGGCAAATAAATGTTTTATTCTTTTTTTAACATAAAGTGTGGAATTTGTTGTTTTCCAGCGCAAAACATTCTCCTTCTTGTTTGTTTATGTGTCTCTTTTTGGATGTGAGTAGCCACCAGAGAGCTGAGCAACTTGAACAAAACATAAAGCCTGCCAAATTAGGAGTTTGGCAGATTCAGGACATCATTTACATGCATTGTTTTTTAAAGTTATGTTCCTTTGGGAAATTTTAATGCTGGAAGACTAGTTGTGGTATTTCCAAGACATAATGCAGACTTCAGGATTTAATACCTTTGCACTCCTCCTTTGATATGCAGCTCCCAAAAATGGTATCTTCATTGGAATGCTGTCTTTCCCCCAAGAAGATGAATCAGCTAGAGATCAAGGATTTTTCATATTTGAGGTTCTATGGTGTCATTCAAATATCACCCATCACATTGTGTCAGAGTCTGAAAGTAATGTGTTAAAAGTAATGATGTAATCTGCAATGTTTTAATCTGGAGGGATAACGAGGAGATAGCAATGTTTCTTTCATAAAATAATGTAACTAGTTAGTTTTTTGCCATAACAAGTAATAGTCACTTCTCTGGCTTCACAAATGGTCTGAAGGATATTTGACCATTTCCTAGTTTCTACATTTTTTTAAGTGACATGATAACAATGTGCTCTTTATTACTCTTAAAGCAATATGTAATTCAGTGAGAGCCAGCATGATGTAGTGGTTTGAGTGTTGGACTATGACTCTGAGACACCAGGTTAAGTCCCTGCTCAAACATGGCAATCCACTGAACAAGTCACATTCTCTCAGCCTCAAAGGAAGGCAATGGCAAGCTCAGACAGAAAAAGTCTGGCCAAGAAAACCTTATGATAGGTTTACGTTACAGAAACCACAAGATGGAAGTAACTTGAAGGCACACGATAAAGGGATGCACAAAGAGCACTCCCTCAGCTGTTTCTGTGGTGCTCCCCCCATACTTTTACTGGAACAGCAAGTAATCATGATCCTTCTCACATGATGAAGGAATATTATTTCTGGTGCAGAATTTCTCTTTCCTATGTAGAAATTACTGTTATCTGTACAAAACAACTGTATGTGAATTTTGCACAGAATTAGTTGTAAATTGTGAATAGGCTTTGAAAACTAGTTTTCAAAGACTTTGTCACAGCAGGAAGAAAGTTGCTAAAATTACTCATTGCTTCCATTGAGAAAAAAAAACTTAGTGAAGACTAACATCTCTAGGATAACTGTACCATTTATAATACCCTGACCTTCTTGAGAGTTTGCTTCACGTAAGGAGCTATAAAATAGAGAAGGAAGGGACAAGGTTGATGGTGCTTGTGCATCTGGCTGAATACTCCACACTATTTGCATTGGAGACCGAGGATGAATCATTTCTCTTCTTATGGCTGCTGTTTGCATTCTTGTTCAACTTTATTCTAATTTTTGATATTAACAGTTTATGGTCTGTGCTACAATCTGCTCCTAGTCTTGTTTTGCAGAGAGAATGGAGCTTCTCCATCTTCTGCTTCCATTTATATAGCCTACCTGATTTCTATATTGGCTATGAGGTGATATTCATGTAAACAATCACCTCTTTGGCCTCCTGAATAATGTATGATGAACAAACTGCTGGCTTTATAAAACACAATCAGTCACTTCATTTCTTGTTCATAGGCAAATGCTATAATCTGTGGTTCTCTTCTGTTTCCTACTTTTGTATTCCAACTTTCCATAATTATAGACATGTCCTGTTTTGGTATGTGATCAATTCCCTCCTGGAGTCCAGTGTAGGATTTTTCATTTTCTTCCTCTTCCGCCTCTGTAGTTGGAGCATAAACTTGGATTATGGTTATATTGATGGATTTCCCCTGAAGTCTTATTGATATTATTCAGTCAGACTTTGCATTACTGTGGGCTTTGGTATCTGTGAGGGATTGTTTAAGACCCCCTGTGGATATCAGAAAATACAGATGCTCAAGTTCTTTATATAAAGAGACTTCATATAAAGAGATTCAATTTGCATGGGTTCAAAAATCCCTTCCACTCCACCACCGCATGCATGCACCCCAAAGTCAACTTCCATGGGTGCTCATGAGTCCCAGCCCTCCTCCCCACCTCATCCTGCCAGCCAGTTCCTTTTCTTCCTCTCTCTTGCTCTCCCCCTGCATGCACATCAAAGGCAACTGCTGGGTGCCTGTGCAAGCCCCAGCTCCTCTACCAATCGCACATTGACAACCAATTCCCTCTCATCTTCCTTCTTGCTGTCTCCCCCGTTTCACCTCAGCAGCTTCTTCACCCTCAGAGAAGTACTGCAGAACAGCTTCTGCCATGGTCATCTTGTGAAACCACTGAACAGGATGAGTGGCAGATGAGACATCCCACACTCTTTTCTTAAAAACATTTTTTGAATTCTGTAATTCTTTAAGCTATTTAGATTTTTTTGATATTTTGATTTTTTTAATTATTTTTGATCCATGGTGGGTTGAATGCACAGGTAGTAAGCTCACAGATACAGTGAGCCCATTGTATATCCCTTTATTGTTCTTGATACATCTCATCTCACTATTAATATCACCCCATGTCTTCTTAGATTTTCATTTCCTGAATAAAACACTGTGTAATTACCGTATTTGCCAGTGTATAAGACTCACCTGTGTATAAGACGCACCTCATTTATACATTAGCAAATAATATTTGCCAGCATATAAGACACACCAGTGTGTATAAGACATACCCCATTTATACATTAGCAAATAATATCTGCTGGCATATAAGACACACCAGTGTATAAGACACACCCCATTTTCAAATAGTATTTTCTGGAGGAAAAAGTGAGTCCTATACGCCAACAAATACAATATCCAAGTCAATATGTCACATTCTTGTTCACTTTAACTTGCTCACCCCAGGTACTACAATGTTTATATATTCTATTTATTGTTTTACCTTGTCTAGCTTCCCTTGATTCATACTTCTCACATTCTCTGTTCCGAAAATATGTGTAATGGTGAAGGGTCTGAAAGCCATGCCCTGTGAGGAGCGCCTTAGGGAGCTGGGTATGTTTAGTCTGCAGAAGAGAAGGTTAACTGGGGACATGATAGCCGTGTTTAAATATTTGAAGTAATGTCATGTTGAGAAGAGAGCGGGCTTGTTTTCTGCTGCTCCAGACTAGGACAAGGAGCAATGGATTCAAGCTGTAGGAAAGGAGATTCCACCTGAACCTCAGGAAGAACTTCCTGATGGTCAGAGCTGTCTGTCACTGGAATACGCTACCGCGGAGTGTGATGGAGTCTTCTTCTTTGGAGGTATTTAAGCAGAGGCTGGATGTTGTGAATGCTTTGATGTGTGTTCCTGCATAGCAGGGGGTTGGACTCAATGGCCCCTGTGATCTCTTTCAACTCTATGAATCTATGATTCTATGATTCTGTGGTGTTGTTCAGCTTTGGACTTTCCTTTCACCTCTGAGCATGTCAGCACCTGAACATCCTTTCAGCTTCAGTCCAGTTGCATCATTAGCCACAGCACTACTTGCACCTGTCCTCTCCTCTTCTTCCGTAGCTTATTGAGTGTCTTCCAGCCTAGAAGTCATCTTCTGGCACTATCTCTTGTTTCCTTTTGGATTGTCTCATTATAGGGTTTTCAAGATAGAAGGTTTCAGAAGTAGTTTACCCTTGCCTTCATCTGCACAGTACTAAGAGATGCTACTGTTGTCTCTGAGACATCCTCTGCCAGTGTCACACACACACACACACACACACACACACACACACACTACTGCTGCTGCCCTGTAGCCATTTGGCACATTTAATTTAGTTCCTCAGCAAACACGTGTCTGACATGAGAGACCCTACCAACAGCATTGCTGCCATCAGCTTAGCCTCTTGCCTCACAGGAGCTCACAGTCCCACCACCACAGAAAGGTAATGCTGTGATGGGTAATATAACAATACTTGATTGTAATATAATTTATTACAATTTTTTTGTATTACAGGGAGACTTTTCATTACCTGACAAACTGCATACACCCACATTTACAGTCTGAAGTGCACAAGCTGACCCATTGTGCAAATGTTTCAGTATCACATGCACTCCTCTGTAGCCTTATCAAAAGTAAAGTTACTGTCACTCAGGTTACCTGCATGGTATCTGTGTTTCCTTTTTTTGGTTTACTGTGTATTTATTTAAGTCACCTGTGGAAAGTACAGTCCATGAATAAATATTGCTTTATGTTGTCCCAGTAACTTCAATATTTCACACTGTGGATCTTCTATCCTTAATTCCTGCAGTTCATTGTAGTAACATTGAGGTAATTATGATTTCACATGTAAGTTGCTGTAGAACACAACTGTTTACAGTGCTCACCAAAGAATAAACTTAGTGGGCAACTATGCTAAGAGGCAACTTACTCAAATTACTGTTGTTTGTACTGCTGTTTCAACTGATAAATTATCATAAATTATGTTGCTTGAAAGAGAAGGTAACATCAGTATGATAAAAGATAGATATCAAGTACACTGAACTTGAGCACACTCCCCAGAGGAGAGAGCAAAGGGGGAGTTGGGTCTGTGAAGACATCCTAGACCAGGTATGTTTACAGGCTTGTGGGGCAGTGCTTGTTTGTCTGTTTGTTTGCTTGTTTTTGTTTAGTCTCCTTGTGCTGGCCGTGTGCTCTCCCTGAGCACACCGTCTGACTAATGAGGGGGAGGAGCCAGCTAGGGGCGAGGAGTCTTATTAGGAGCTCCCAATGGCACGCGCCTTTGGCGCGTGCTGTTAAAATCCTCTACTTCCATCCTTCAAGTTTAACCCTTCACAATCAGTAGAGCAGACATAGCTTATACAGCTGAATTTCAGAAAGAAAGCCCAGTTATTTTTTCTAGAACTGCTTCCTGTACTACTCTCTGTAGTATCTAGAATGGAAGGTGAGGGAGCTGCCGCGGTCACCTGTAGCACTTGTGGGATGTTCCTTTTCTTGCCACAAGATGTTGTCAGGTACACCTGCGCCAAGTGCAAGCTGGTGACCTTCTTGGAGGAGAAGGTTTGCCAGCTGGAGGCACGAGTTTCTAATCTTCATCTTATTAGGGAAGGGGAGGAGTTTTTGGATAGGGCAGAGAAGACGTACCAGAAGACCGAATGTGCGGAGGAGCTGCCAGATCAGGAAGTCAACACATTGTGCCAGGAAACGGAGGCTTGGAGGAAGGTCACACGGAGGTGCAGAAGGTCCAGGAAGGTAACAGAGACTCTCAATCTACACAATCGCTTCAAAGTTCTTGGCCTTACGAATGATGAGGAGCACCAGGAGGAGGGAACAGAATGTCCATGAGAAGGAATCCAACTTTGGCAACGGGAACTAGATCAACGCTCCCAGTCTCAACAGAATGCCCAAGCAGTCCTAGAAGAACATGCTTGTCGAGGAACCCTGGAGAAGCCTCAGAGGAGGCGAGTTCTGGTTGTTGGTGACTCCTTGCTCAGAGGAACCGAAACAGCAATTTGCAAACCGGACAATCTCAATCAAGAGGTCTGCTGTCTTCCTGGGGCCAAGATCAACCACATAACAGAGAGGCTAACCAGGCTGGTCAAGCCCACTGACCATAAGCCCCTCATTTTGGTTCATGTCAGAACCAATGACACTGCGAGGAGCAGCTTTTACCACATCGCAAAGGACTACGAGCTTATGGGGACGAAGCTTAAGGACCTTGGCGTGCAGGTGGTTATTTCATCTCTCCTCCCTGTTCAAGGATATGGCGCATGTAGGGAAAGGGCAATAGCAGAGGTCAACAACTGGCTCCGCACATGGTGCCACCGGCAACGGTTTGGGTTTTTGGAACACGGCCTGAATTTCCATGAACATGGGCTTCTGGCAAGGGATGGGCTGCACCTCACGAAACTTGGCAGGAATGTTCTTGCAAACAATCTCGCAAGGAGGATTAAGAGGTCTTTAAACTAAGTTCCGCTGGGGAGGGAGACAATATTATTCAAGGCCAGGATTCGGCGAGCGAAGGGGGAAAAGGCCCAAATGATATTGGACAAGTAGTACAAGCAGCCAGTGGGAGGAGGAGTAGAAACTATAGTACAGGACTTGTAGGAAGGGCCCAGGGACTTAAGTGTCTCTACACTAATGCACGGAGTATGAGAAAGAAGCAAGATGAACTTGAACTCCTAGTACAACAAAATAAATACGATTTGATAGGTATCACTGAGACCTGGTGGGATGAGTCTCATGATTGGAATGTAGGAATAGAGGGGTATAGCCTATTTTGTAAAAATAGACCAAACAAGAAAGGAGGAGGAGTAGCCTTGTTTGTCAAGGATGATTTCACCTGTGAAGAGATCCGTGACTTAAACCCAGAAAGCCAGGTCGAGAGCATCTGGGTAAGAATTAAGGGAGCGAGAAACAACAGGGATATTCTGGTGGGGGTTTACTACAGACCTCCAACCCAGACTGAGGACTTTGATGACGCCTTCCTCAACCAAATGACCGCACATTCAAAAAGGAGAGATACAGTAATAATAGGAGATTTCAATTATCTGGATATATGTTGGCAGTCAAACTCTGCCAAGACAGCGAGGTCCAGCAAGTTTCTTGCTTGTCTTGCAGACAGTTTCATGGTCCAGAAGGTGGAAGAGGCCACAAGGGGATCAAATCTTCTAGATCTGATCCTGACCAATAGGGATGACCTTGTTAATGAGGTAGAAGTGGTTGGATCTTTAGGGGGGAGTGACCATGCCCTATTGGAATTTGGCATTCAGTGGAAAGGAGAAGATAAGTGTAGCCAGAGACTCATCTTAGATTTTAAAAAAGCGGACTTCTGTAAACTTAGGGAGCTGCTGGCTGGAATTCAGTGGTCAAGAATAGTGAAAGGGAAAGGAGTTCAGGGGGCATGGGAGTTCCTTAAAAGGGAGATAATGAAGGCACAGTCTAAAACTGTGCCAATAAGGAGGAAAAATGGAAGGCATCTGAAGAAACCGGAATGGTTGACTAAAGAACTCTCAGTTGAGCTAAGTGTTAAGAGAAACATATACTGGAAATGGAAGAAGGGGGAAACCACTAAAGAAGAATTTAAGCAAGTAGCTAGGAGATGTAGGGAGGAGGTCAAAAAGGCTAAAGCACAGAACAAACTTAGGCTGGCCAGAGACATCAAAAACAATAAAAAGGGCTTTTTAAAATATGTCCGTAGCAAAAGGAAAAAGAAGGAGACGATAGGCTCGCTGCACAGAGAAGATGGCGAATTGCTAACAGGGGGAAGAGAAAAGGCAGAACTACTTAACACCTTCTTTGCCTCAGTTTTTTCCCAGAAGAATACAAGCACTCAACCTGGCGGTTGGGGAGCAGGTGAGGAAGCAGGGGATATGAGGCACATAATAGGTAGAGAGGTGGTACAGGAATACCTGGCCACACTGGATGAATTCAAGTCTCCAGGGCCAGATGAATTGCATCCTAGGATATTAAAAGAACTGGCAGAGGTCATTTCGGAACCGCTTGCTATAATCTTTGAGAAATCTTGGAGGACAGCAGAAGTTCCAGCAGACTGGAAGAGGGCAAATGTTGTCCCCATCTTCAAGAAGGGAAAAAAAGAGGACCCAAATAATTATCGCCCAGTCAGCCTGACGTCAGTACCCGGAAAGATTCTGGAGCAGATCATTAAGCAGTCAGTTTCTAATCACTTAGAAAGCAATGCGGTAATCATGAGAAGTCAACATGGATTTCTCAAAAATAAGTCATGCCAGACTAATCTTATCTCTTTTTATGATAGAGTTACTAGCTTGATAGATGAAGGGAATGCTGTGAATGTAGCATTTCTCGATTTCAGTAAGGCCTTTGACAAAGTTCCCCATGACATTCTTGCAAAGAAGCTAGTAAAATGTGGGCTGGACAGGGCTACTGTTAGTTGGATTTGTAATTGGTTGACTGACGGAACCCAAAGGGTGATCACGAATGGCTGCTTTTCATCCTGGAGAGAAGTGACTAGCGGGGTGCCACAGGGTTCTGTCCTGGGCCCAGTGCTGTTCAATCTCTTCATCAATGACTTGGATGAAGGAATAGAGGGCATACTCATCAAATTTGCAGATGACACCAAATTGGGAGGGGTTGCTAATATGCCAGAGGACAGGATCAAAATTCAAAATGACCTGGATGGATAGGAGAGCTGGGCCAAAGCTAACAAAATGAAATTCAACAGAGAGAAGTGTAAGGTCCTACACTTAGGTAGAAAAAATGAAATACAGAAATATAGGATGGAGGACACGTGGTTGGATAGCAGTACGTGTGAAAGGGACCTAGGAGTCTTAATAGACCACAAGCTGAACATGAGTCAGCAGTGTCATGCGGCAGCCAAGAAAGCCAACGCAATTCTCGGCTGCATCAATAGGAGTATGGTGTCTAGATCGAGGGAGGTACTGGTGCCACTCTACTCTGCTTTGGTTAGACCTCATCTTGAATACTGTGTCCAGTTCTGGGCACCCCAATTCAAGAAGGACATGGTCAGGCTGGAGCAGGTCTAGAGGAGGGCAACCAAAATGGTGAGAGGCCTGGAAGCCATACCCTATGAGGATAGACTTAGAGAGCTGGGTATGTTTAGTCTGCAGAAGAAAAGGTTAAGAGGGGACATGATAGCCATGTTTAAATATTTGAAGGGATGCCATGTAGAGGAAGGAGAGGGCTTGTTTTCTGCCTCTCCAGAGACCAGGACAAGGAGCACTGGATTCAAGCTGCAGGAAAGGAGATTCCACCTGAACCTCAGGAAGAACTTCCTGACAGTCAGGGCTGTCCGGCAGTGGAATATGCTGCCTCGGAATGTGGTGGAGTCTCCTTCTTTGGAGTTTTTTAAGCAGAGGCTGGATGGCCATCTGTCGGGAGTGCTTTGAGAGTGTTCCTGCATGGCAGGGGGTTGGACTGGATGGCCCGTGTGGTCTCTTCCAACTCTACATTTCTATGATTCTATGATTCTAACTATGTACCAGCAACAGCGATTGTTCATCTGTGAAGAAGCATTACTAATGATTTAAGCTAGAAATGGTTATTTTAGAGAAATGTGGCATCAATAATTTTTATAACATCATTTTCCAGTTTTTCAACATCCAGAATAGGGTTTGTTCTTTGTTGTATATAGATCATATAAAATGTTTTACTGCTTTAATTGCTGCAAATGGAATACTAAAACATCCATCTGTGTTGAGAGTGTTTGTGTTAATATTTATAATATAGATTCCCACAATTAGTAGAATCATAGAATCATGGAATCATAGAGTTGGAATAGACCACAAGGGCCAGAAAGTCCAACCCCTCCCCTACCATGGAGGAGTGCACAAAATGCTTCTGGCAGATGGCCATCCAGCCTCTTTTTAGAAGCCTCTCAAGAAGGACACTCTACTAAATTCTGTCAAACTGCTCTTACCACCAGGAAGTTCTTCCTAATGTTTAGGTGGAATCTCTTTTCCTGTAGGTTGAAGCCATTGCTCCATGTCTTAATCTCTGGAATAGCAGAAAACAAGTTTTCTCCATCCTTCTCATGACATCCCTTCAAATAATTAAACATGGCTACCCCATCACCTCTTAATATCCTCTTCTACAGGTTAAACATATCCAGCTCCCTAAGCCGCTCCTCAAAGGGCATGGTTTCCAGTTCTTTTACTATTTTGGTTACCCTCCTCTTCTAGTATTCATTATTGTCAGATTAGTTCAAAATTCACAGCAAGAAGATGCTCTCTTGGTGTTGTTAAGCCTTTAGATACAAATTTTAATCTGTTTGGGACTGAGGTTGTACCCTCTCCCAGTCTGATATCTTTGAAGATAGTGGCTGAGTGAGGCCACCATTGTTAGGGATCTTGAATTAGCTGAATTTCATAATTTATAATGCAGTTGAAAACTAATGTTTATATTTCAGACCACAAAAAGAAAGTGCCTCCTTTGTGAAAGGTGAGATATTGGATGCACTGTTGCAGACAATTCCAATAAAAAAAGTAGAAGGCATCTAAAAAGACAGTGTGGAGGCACAGGATCTGTAGGATGACCTGAGATTTTTAAAGGATGTATATAAGAAAGGGAAGAATAGGCAACTCGCCAAAGAAGAGTACAACTGAGTAGCCAATACTTATAGGTAGAACTTCAGGAGCTTTGAGCTTAGAATGAGCATAGGCTTGCAACAGATTTCATCAATAATCAAAAGAGTTGGATGTGCGTGTATTTGGAGCAAGAGGAAGAGCAAGTATGTGGAAAGCATGGAGAAATGCTAGTCCATGATAAAGAGAAGGCAGAACTGCTCCAATCTTACTGTGCTTCTCTCTTCTACCAAAATGAAAGCAGTGTTTAGCCTGCTGAAATTGGAGAAAGTGGTGCAGTGAAGGTCTGCAGGCCAAGATATGTAAAAAGATGGTATGTGAACATCTAGCTACTTTAAATAATTTCAAGTCTCCAGAGTTCATTTCCAGATGAACTGCACCTAAGAATACTGGTCTTAAACCTTCTGAGAGGCCTTCTCAGAGGATTATTGGCAAGCTCTCTCCAAGAAAGGAGAGATGTTGCCTTTGTCCTCATAAAGGGGAAAAAGAGGAATTAGGCATCTAGCAAACAGTCAGCTTGATGCTGATACCAGGAAAGATTCTGGAACAGATCATTAAACAGTTAGCTTGTGACAGTATAGAACAGAGTGTTGTAATTATTATGCTGTGATTATTAGCCAGCACGGGTTCCTCAAAACCATGTCACAGCAGACTAATTTCTGTTTGAAAGAGTTATATACTTCATGGATCAAAGGAATGCTATGGATGTAATACATCTTTATTTCAAAAAGGTTTTCAACTAGATTCCTCCTGATATTCTTGTTAACAAGCTGGTAAAATAAGAGCTCCAAAATGCTACTTTTAGGTGGATTTATTGTTGGTTGATGGACCGTACCCAAAGAGTGTTCATCTATCACACTGGAGAGAGATTTTGAGGAGGTTTCTTATGTTTCATTGATAAGTCCAAAGTTCAATAACTTTATAAATCACTTGGAATAAGGGGTAAGGAGGATGCTCATCAAATTTTCTGATGACATCAAACTGGGAGGGGGAGGTAATACCTCAGAAAACAAAATCAGGGTTCAAGATACCTTTCTTGGGTAACTCTTAACAGCAACTGTTGACATACTCTCAACAGTACACCAGCATTCTCTAGGGAGATCGTTTATGAAAAATGGTTGGAAGTAAGATCTTCTGCATTATCTTTTTTGAATGGATATATTTTCCTTAAGAACTAATTGAAAGAACTAGATGAGAGAACTTGGTCTTCTATGTACAGTGAGTCTAAGCTATTATGATCCTATTGTTCACCTTTGTTTATTTATATGGTTCTAGATGCCATATAATCCCAGTTTTACTCCTCTGTCTTCCATTGTTTCAAAAAGGAAGGAAATTCACCAAAGGGGAAAACTGGTTAAAAGAAAAAAAAAGTTGTTTGGAGTTTTCTTTCAGAAACAAGAACATTCAAGACAAAGATCAACATGTACACCTATGTTAATTCAAAATGTGAGCAAATTGTTGTAGGTCAGCTATTACCCTAAGGGAACACATGAGGTGACCTTCAATCTTTGATTCTTTAATTAGAATAAGTTTCTGGTTTAAAGACAGAGTTAAGATTGTGGGGCTTTAACCATCCAGCCATTGTCTCAGAACTAGAGGAAATGTGAACCATTTCCAAACTAGACTGTTATAGTGCTGTTATTCCACTTTCAACATCTTATGGAATCCTAGGGTTTGCAGTTTAGGGAGTTTAGGATGTTGAAAGTGAAATAATAGCACTATAACAGTCTAGTGCAGAAATGGCCATGGCTATCTGTTTCCCAGGGTGAGGAATAATGTAGTAAAATATTTAGCACAGATTTTATTAGACTTCTAAACATATCAATTGGGGTAGAATGAATACTTAAAAAATGAAAAATGGTTATCTCCCCTACATGCATACACATACATTCTGTTTCTTGGGTGTTTGGAAATCATGATGAATAGAATCTTGAAGTGAGGAGTATCTTTGCTGTTCAGGACATGTTCTGCACAAAATTCACAGTTGGTGTTTTTGTGCAGAAAACTGCATTTGCCACAGAGTGAAATTGTTATCTTTTTCTGCACAAAAATACCTTGCACATATTTTGTACAGAAGTCCTAATCTGCAAATAATATTTGAAGACTGTGCAGTTTTTGCAATGAGAAGAAAAGAGCTACAATTATTTGTTGCTTCTACTGAGAACAAAATTAGCTCCCTCACAAAATGTTTGCAAAATTAGCTGTTCTGCAAAAATTTTGCAAAATGACTGTTTTTGAAGTATGCAAACTGTATGATCTCAGGATAAATTGAAATGCATTCCCCATAAACAGAAGAAGTCTTCAATATAAAGCAAAAGCTAATGTTTAAAGCTGCATCCCAAAAGGAAGGATATTCCGATAACAGATCTACATCTTCACTTCTTTGAAAAAAGAATCAAGTGCAGATTTCTTTGAATTCCAGGCATGACTGGAAATAGGTTCAGTTTGGAGGGAGAGAGAAGAAAGCCTCTAAATGTGGTGCAGAAAGCTTATATTTGTTACACCCAACACACGAGAGTTGTCACTTTTCCTCGAGAATAAAAAAAAAAAGTTCAAAATATTGTGTAACAATCATATCATTTTTACATTGCTGTTGAAAGTGTACTGTTTTAGTTGAGCCCTGTTTTCCTTTGTAAGTTAGCTGTGGTTTACAGGGGACCTAGCTGCCAAACACCCATTTTAAAAACAAGAAAAGCAAAGTTTTCTTACTTTATTTAGTGCTTTCCAAGTGGAGGTCAATCAGGTGGAGTATATGCCTCATAAACCACTTCTCATGATTACACACTGAATATATTTATTATCAAATGCTTGAGAGATTCACTGGCTGGATTCACTGGCATACATTTAATTTAACCAAGCAACTACTGTAACACTTCTTTATAATGAACTGAGGGAGTAAAGCCACACTCTAATAAATCTGACTTGGCATGTCAGGTTGTCAGCAAACCAAAATCCCCCTTTTTTCCCTCCACTGGCTAGTAGATTTTAATGCTTGAGACTGGGCTGGAGGAGGACTGTGTGTGATGACTTATTTTCTGGCATGAAGTTCACATTAAAGTGCCAACAGACACACAGAGATTTGAACCTAGGTCCTCGTTTTCAAGTCTAACAAGCTGCTCACAGTTCGCTTTCAATTTATTCTTCTTTGATGTCCCCATTATTCCAGGGGAGAATATCTTATAGAGCAAGATGATTAGGTTCCCACGTTTCTTGTTTCTTGAGGTTTATTTTGAACTCAGCCCTGACTCTCTGTGGTAGAAAGACAAGAACTTGCATATAAAGACAGAACAAAGACTCTGGTGCCAGAAAGTTTTTTGGTTTTTTTTTTTTTTTGGATAACTTAATTTTTAAATATATGATAAGCAATGGAAATGTGAGGAGTATGAATGATTGCTGGATCATACTGGTGGGCTTTGCTAACAAGATCCAACAGTGGAATATTTACTCAATTTTTTTTTTAGGAGAAGTTTGGAAATGATTTTTCTAAGTGGTGTTGAGCTGATTTCCTAAATCAGCAATGGGAACTGGATTGTCCTGTAGATGTTCTTGGACTGCAAGACTCTTGCAGTCCAAGACTCTCTCTACTGGCTATGCTGGCTGGGACTGATGGGAGATACAGTCCAACACATTCTGGAGTGCCACAGGTTCCCTAAAAGTGCCTGATCTAAATGCCCCCAAATGCCTTTAGAAGTAGGATGAACACATGAAATTAAAAAGAAGGCCTACAGAGAAGTTCTCCTGCACTAGTGCCATTAGAAGGCATCAGAGTTGCTCGAGGGCTCCATCACACCATTATATACCTCCAGCCTATCTCAGTGGAGCTTGCTCAGAAGATCTTCCCACTCAGTTGTAACATAAATATGGAAAGCCTGTGGAATTGCATACTCTATAAGTTGTTACCCAAACAAAGTCCATATGCCTATAGGAAGAAAGTAGAAACACATTTTTATTGATTATTTCGTGACTGGCATTTACCTTCTTTTTCCAGCAGATTGACATGCTTTAATGTTTTTAGGAATCCCCTTAATATCCCCGGAGGTGAACAATTCTACCTGTCTTGTCCTTAAAATATCCAGAAGGAAAATAACACAGGGAATCAATGTGAAAGAGTAAGATAAATTCCCTGAATTATCTAGTGCTGAGATCTGATTTATAAGCTGAATCTCACTGAAGGGAGTGTTTAAGTTGATTTTAATGGAAACAGGCTCTAGCCTTTAAAGTTCTGTCCTTTTTGATCCACTCTTGAATGAATCTTTCACTCATCTGCATTGCAAGTGGTGGAAAGGCAGAGAGGAAAAAGAGGGCTCCATAATTTCCTAGTTATTTGCTGTTTGTAAATGAAAATCATGGTTAATTTAGGAGCCTGGCAGCTGTGGAACATTTGCCATTCCACCACAGCTGTCAGAGGCACTCTGGTTTGTTTTACAAACAGATGTTTAATTTGACTTCAGTGTGGTTGTCAGGTTTTTCCCCCCTTTTATATGAAGGGAAATGATGAGAGGAAGGAGAAAGTGAAATAAATGGGAGAGTCATTGGTTTGTGTCTTTCTGAAGCATAAATCTGGGTAATTAATGGTGACATCACAAATGTTTGAGACTGCTTTGGCTGCAGGATGTTTGAGTCCAATAGTTTTAAAAGCTGCAATCATCAACTAAAATGGATGTTTACAACATGTTTTGTGGTTCAGCAGACCACAGTTTGAAGGATGATGCAGAGAAGAAATCTGAACTTTTTAAACAACAAAAACACTTCCAAATCAATATCAGAAGTGTTTTTATTTGGAACAGAGGGATCAATATTAATTATGGATCTTAAAACATTGATGACCGTATAACGTTCTATGCAGACCCCTCCCATTTTCTGATAACTGTGCTGATAGTTTATTAATGTAAAATGAGCATTTTTTGCTGTGCAACAATTTGCAGTTATTATTCAACTGCAATTGGTGTGATGTGTTTTGGGGAAAAACAGGTGAATTTTTCTAGGATTCTCTACATAGAAATATTTTGCACCACTCTGTGAGATCTCTGTCACTGAGGGCCAGACAATGTGAATGATGGACAACAGATTTGCTCAATGACAGCAGTCATGCTTAAAGCAAGATTGAGTGGCAAAGGATTGACTGGCCTGGCACTGAGAAGCAAACATTCATCTGTACAGTAGAAAAACAAGTTACTCCAAACATTTTGCATCCTGAGCCAGAGAACGAGGTGGCACCCACTTTCAGAGTTTAACTCCCAGCCTGTGCTTATCTGCCAGCAAGGGACACTGCTTGCCAAGGAGGTGGGAGAAACGGGAGCATCCAGACCTAACAATCCAGAAGAACACATAGTCAAAAGCCGAAGTCAAAGCCAGTCCAAGAAATCGGGAATGTTGAAGTTCACGAAGACACGCAGCAGGAATACAGAGGTCAAGGGAGCTTGGATAGCAATTTGCCACAAGCAAAAAGCAAGCCACGTGGACAAATTTAAATAGCAGGGAAAACAGGTATTCCTAGTCAGCCTCCTGCCTTCTGAGCCTTAGCTTGCTTCTGTGCCGCCTTCTTTTGCTGCCTGCATGACTTAGAATCCAATTCCTTGAAATTATCACTGATCCCTTCTCTCTCAGGCACCAGCTGTAAACTCTCTATTTCAGCCTTTCTTTCAGATAGTGGAGGCACTGGCAAAATAGATTGCTCTTCAATCTCTGACCTCTCAGCAACCACACCCACTCCCACTCCATGCACAAAAGCCAGTTGGATTGGCAGCTGAATCTTTCTTCAACACCATCAACAGGACTGCCAGGTCCACTATACCAAAGACATATGACTAGTACAGAGCTTAACATGCTGCACGCATTTTTTATTTTAACATCTTAGTGCCACCTCCTACTGCCTGTGGTGGCCATGCCACTTTACTTGCTAATATAACCATACTTGGAGATTGTAAAAAGATGAACTCTAGGATATTCTTGAGATGGCAGCACTCTCTCTACTCTCAGCAACCTCAGCTATTTATCAACCAGTGTTTAAAAAGGCTCATCTTTAGACTGCTGGGAATTGGCAGATAGATATGATTTCCAGGATGTGCAGAGAAGTTCAGAGTAACATTCATTCTCATAACAAGTAATTCATCTACTGTATTTGTTGGCGTATAAGATGCACCCATGTATAAGATGCACCTCATTTTCAAACAGTATTTTTTCGGGGAAAAAGGTGAGTCTTATACGCCAGCAAATATAGTAATTCTCATTTTTGTACAAACAGAGATCTAAAGATGAAAGCCAGGAGTATGCCTTGGACAATTTGGAAAATCTGTAATCACACTGGAACATGCTGGCTCTCTAAAATTCCAAGTACTGTGATAGTTTATTAGCACACAGACTTGTTTGGTGACCTAGGATTTTGTGTTCAGCAGACCGCCCTTTGATCAGAAAGAAGTAAAGGAAGTCCTTTCTAACGTACTGTTCTTGAATTAAGTGGTACACAGTCAATGAGATAAATTAATAAGGAAGAAGAAAAATATTGGTCCTTATTTCAAAACAGCATAAAAAGTCAAATGTGAAATTCACAGGAGAGCTTGGTTGCCAGTTCCACGTTCTCTGCAAGCAGCAATGACAGTCTTTAACTTGAATTAATTCAGCCATCTAAGTTTACATACTTCAGTGTACTGAATTGCCTAAAATAATCAAACCTGTTTCAAGAATCCATAAGCTGCAAAAGTCATGACTTACCAGTGAGCATAATTTTCTCAAGAGCAATGAGCAATCCATTCTAAGGCAATCTGGAAAACTGGGATTTTGTTGAGTAAGGGCTCTGCAGTGTGATGAGGTCTGCTGAAGAAAAGAAATGAGACTATTTGAATATGCATCTCAGAGATCCATACACACAAATACATGTGCATGCACACAACATAGAATAAAGAATTAAACAACTGCTATTGTCTGACTCATTTCCTCAGTAAAAGCCTAACCAAATATTTATTGATCAGCAAAGTTCATTTCAGTTTCAAATCAATAGACTCGGGAGCTGAAGACTGATCTAACTGAACCAGCATTTCTGCCTTGGATTCTGTGTAAAGGGAAAGGCAGGGTGTCAAACAGGGAAGCAAACAAACAAATATATCTAAGAGGGTTTTGGGACAGAGGGCTACCGATAGTGCCATCAAAAATATTGCATAGTTATTGCATTCTTCCAGAGTTTAAAACATTGACGGTAGTAGTTGCTTTTTTAAAAAGTAATGCACTACATGTTATTTTAAGAGTTCCATAGTACTAATGGGCTGATTTTTTATTAGCGTTATTTATGTATTTGTTTGTTTTTAAAAAAACTTTTAGAAATAGAAAAATAGCCAAGAGGAGCCCATAAACCCCATGTTGCTGTTATGTGCCTTCAAGTTGTTTTTGTCTTATGATGGTCCTAAGGGGGTTTCCCAGAGGTGTATCTAGGGTGGGGCAACTGTGATGTGTGCCCTGGGTGCCAATGTTGGAGGGTGCAAAAAAGCCATCCCCCCACCCTCCTGCCTGGGCCTGGACCTTCTCCCCCCGCCTGCTGCTGCTGGGGTCCTTCTTGGCCCCAGTGGTAGGGAGAAGTGGCGGTGGCAGCAGCAGCCCTCTTGCCCCTGCCTGCCACCCCTGCCAGGGTCCTTCCTGACCTGGTGCAGGGGGGTGGTGGCAGTGGCAGCAGCAGCCCGCTGCTGCCCCCTCTTCTGGCAGCAGTGGCAGCACCTAGGGGTGCAACTTCCACAGTTGCCCTAAGTGCTGTTGAACCTAGATATGCCACTGGGTTTTCTGGGCAAGATATGTCCAGAGGGGGTTTGCCATTACTTTCATCTGATGCTGATAGAGTGTGATTTGCAGAAGGTCACCAAGCAAATTTCTATGCCTGAATGGGGATTCAAACTCTGGGCTCCTGTGGTCCTAGTCCAATGTTCAAACCAATACACTATGCTGGCTGTCCCTAATTTGCCCTAGATTCCTCCAAAATAGTGCTTTAGAATGTTACTTGTTACAGTAAAGAGGGCACTGCTACAGGTTGCTATGTTTATGAAAATAATATTGTTATTCCCTTGCAACATGTTACAGGTAATGTCATTATACTAACTGCGTTACTTCAAACCCATATTGGATTTCCTGCAGTCAGAAAAGCTGTGGAAGAAATTAGAAATGCAAGGTGCCACTGACTCTGAGCCTTCTGCAAAAAGCCATTCTGGAGGAAGGATGATTGCACCGTAAGAGCTGCATCTGAATGTACACTCAGAGTCACCACTGGGTTGATTCACAGCACCCAAGAATGGGACTTAAGAGGTTTTGCTATCCAAAGTAAACCCTTTTGTACACTTTTGTATGTACAAAAGAGAATTAGACTGGCAGCTAAATCGTATTTCAGGACTAGTGATGGGACAGTGCAGGGGGTGCAGGACAAGCTAACAAAGGAGATTGACCAAGGGTCTTAGAGGGAAAGGCTAGGGACTGCAGTTGTGTTTCCCGGTTACCCTGAATTGGTAGTCTCACTTGGACCAACCCTAAAAAAGGAGAACAAGGCTAATTAGCCTTTGCTTGGTAACTGCCATCAATATATATCACATCATTTAGGATGTAAAAATATCTAGTTAGCATGAAGGAAGACAATGTGAATTCTGGTGTTTTTTATGCACTGTGTTTAAGATAGGAACTTTCAGATCCCTGCCATATGTTATATTTCTGGCCATATGTTTCTATCCATAAGTTGGATGCCTCAAGACAATGATTCTGAGACAAAAAGAAAAAAATACTTTTACAAATGTGGGATGGAATAAGTTAGGGAATGGGACTTTGACTGATGTCCAGTTTGTAAAATAGCATCAAATATCCTGAAAAGAATTGTCTTTAGGCATTTACTATCTTTACATGCTGCTATCATATCCACACTAGTTTTTAAAATCACAAAACAGATGTTAAGTATTGGGGTCCGTAATTCAACAATCCCCTCTTTGCTCAAAAAAAATAAAAATAACTACAAGCATCTTTCAGACCCAAACCCAAAACTTAAGCTCTCAAAAGCCTGGTGGAGATGGCAGGGTTCAGTTATCTCTGAAAAGAAGCAAGAGAAGCCCTAGCCATAACTGACTAGACTTTAGCACCTGAAAGCAGCTGATATTTTCACCAGCTCACATTTATACTAGCTGATCATAAAGCCTAGGAGCAAAATGTAAGGCTGAAGGCACTTCCTGAGCTACGGAGGACACAGACTGCTTAGAGTTTAAATCAGAGGTGAGAATCATGCAGCCATTTAGAAATTGTTAGTCTGCAACTCCCAACAGCCCTAACTAGCCTAGCTAATTAATAATGCGAATGCTTGGAGTTGCCATCCAATAGTATCTGGAGGTCTGCATGATCCTCACCTTAATTTTCTCCCAAGAAGAAGGTGTTAATTTAATTTAATTTAATTTAATTTAATTTAATAAAATATGTTTCATCTTGCACAGCTAACAGGGCTAGCCCTGAATACTTTTCTCATTGAGGTAGTAACTGATGATGATGTTTCCAGATAGCTATTCTGTGGCTAGCATCAATGGGGCAGGTACATTCTGAATCAGCTGAAACTCCATATCTGTCTTCAGAGATAGCCTCAGATACAGCACATTACAATAAAGCATTCAAGTAGTCATCAAAGCATGAATGAACATGGTAATATTTTCTGTTTTCCAGCAGTGACCACATAGGGGACCACCACCTAAAGCTGCTAATAAAAACACGCCAGATCATACTTTTATCAAAGTGTCTAGGACCAATGCTACATTAATGTCTCCCAGTTTGAAATTCTGATCTTTAATTTAGTGTATAATCCCATAGTTATCCAGCCAATCAGTGCATTGATTCCTCAAGAATATCATCTCTTGTCTTATTCTCACTGCATTGAGAAACATGCTTCATACATGAAGAACTCTTATGATGGCGGAGGGGATGAAAGTGATCTCCCTACTGGGCGGGGATGAGAATTTCTCCCCCCCCCCCCATCTAAAATGATTTTTCAAATTTTGGGAATTCTTTAATAAAAAATTCATGGAGTATTTTCTTGCACAAAAGCATAATGCATTTTTCACAAAATACAACAAAATACAATGTTTTCCACAATTGATGATGATGGTGATGATGATGGTGATGATTGCTAAGAAGATTTCTTTCACTCTCATGTTGAGGTGAAAATCCCAATGGTGATTGAGTCCTTTTTCAGTCAATCTATGAATATTCTTTACATCTGAAACTTGAAGCAAAAGGTAGCAAAAGGAATTGACTTGGTTCAGAGTGCAAATAATAAGTCTTAGAACAGCAGCTTAGTATACTGACAGGGAGCAGTAGCAACAGTTCTTTTGCAGTCTCATGGCTTTTTTACCAAGATGTCTACCATTTGTGTGCTTTACTCGAGTAGATGGAGATTTGCTTAGATGGGAGGGGAAGGGCACTTATCAGTTTCATACAAACCAAAATAAAACCTCCATCTGATGTTTGCGTATCCATAAGGGGCTGATGAATAAAACAGATATGGCAAAAGGGCCTGCATTGCCATGCTAAGGATATCTGCAAAGAGTGGAACAAAGGCATGAACATTAATTAGGCTAGCTTATATTTAAAAAAAAAAATACACTAGAACATGAAGTACCCCATGAATCAGCATAACTGAAGGTAATTTTGTGGGTATTTTCCAGGAAATGATATGGGGCAAGTAGTGTTTATGTTTACTAGGTTATGTACCACCTGTTTCCTCCCATGTCATCCTTGCTAGAGTCTCTTGGTTCATAGTGGGAGTGGCAGTTACAAGTACAGTCATCCTTCCACATTTCCTAGGGTTAGGGGCACAGGACCCCCGTGAAAGTGGAAGAACTGTGGATAACTCTAGGCCTTCCCAAATCATATTTAACACACACAAAAAGTATGATCACCATACTCAACCCACTGATTCCTTTGGGGCATCAGGGTTCCTTCACAGGGCAGAAGTGGGTGGCTGGTGGGGCTTACTGCCACCTCCACTGCTGCCCCACACCATTTTTAATTGGGACTAATAAGCCTTGTTCACAGTTTCTCAGTCTTACAAGGCTTATTAAAAATGGCATAGGGAGGCAGGAGAGGTGACAGCAAATAATCCATGAATAATCAAATCCACAAAAGTGAAACCTGCAAATGTGGAGGGCTGATTGTAGCGTGAAGAAGAAGAAAGGGCAATGCAAACAGAATGGAAGGAGCAAGGAGCAGGAACAGGAAGTCTTCAGTGCCCTGCTCCATGATGCTGAGACACAGGCAACAAAGGAAAGCCTCCAGACCATGGACGGGGGAAGCTGGACAAACAATACAGTGAGAGAAGTGATAAAAGAGAAAGAACTAGATAAGATCCTCGAGTCTAAAAACATATCTTAAATACCAAAGTCATCATTAAATTCCAAATCATCCAGGCCATAGTATTTTCAATTTCTCTATAGGGTTGTAAAAGCTGGACAGTGAAGAACGCTGGCCAAAAGAAAAGTTAACTCATCTGAAATGGGGTGCTGGGGAAGAGTTCTATGGATACCTTGAACTACTAAAAATATAAATAAATGGGTCTTAGAACAAATCAAGCCTGAACTCTCCCTAGAAGCCAAGATAAGCTGAGACTGTCATATGTTGAACATATTGTGAGAAGACATGATTCACTAGGAAAGACAATAATGCTTGGTAAGGTAGAAGGCAGCAGGAAAAGTGGAAGACTGCATTACTGATGGATAGACTCAATAAAGAAAGCCACAGTCCTGAGTTTGCAAGACCTGGGCAGGGTAGTTGATAAATGGGGATCATGGAGGTCTCTTATTCATAGGGTCACCATGAGCCAAACTTAACTAGATGGCAAATAACAAAAGCAACACTTTTTTAAAAAACTTCACACCCTCACTTGCACTTGTTATGAACTCCATGAATGGAGGCCAAAACTCCTGTCATTTTTCTTCTTTGTGTGCTTCTACTTATTGGTGCTATTTTGATGTGTAACCTTTCGTTTTCCCATTAAATTAAACCATAATTCTCTGCTTATTAAACCTTCATGTTGGGTCTTTGGAAGTTATGTATTGATAGTGGAAGGGGTGCTGTTAAGTGTCATAGACAACCCTTTGGGAATTGCTGCGTACATGGGTTGACATTTCTTCATTCTTGGGTTTATATCCACTTTTTAATGGTTGGAGTGCTAGACCGGGATATAGCCCAGTTTTGGTACCATTCGCTCTTGCTACTGTCTCTTTTATTGCTATTGTGCCACTGGAGAAACACTTTGTTTCCTGGATATTTCCTGTGTACATGAATTTATTTTAATCTCACTCATTCCTTTTCAGTGGGCGGATGGGCAAAAAATGCATGCAACACTTTCCTTCTCTTGCACATTCTAAACAGGGACACGGGTGGGCAGGGAAGAGGTAAAGTCATGGGTGGGATTTTTCACCTCCTTTCAATTGAGTTTTTTTTTCATCTAATACTGTAAGGGTAATGTAAACATCACTCTGGAATTAAAATTTACAATAAATAAGCATTCCCTTTCAACATGAATGTAATCAGCTTAAGGTGGTTTTTTAAAATCTTTTTCACATAAGCTTAACATAGTAGTTTTTTTCATTAACTTTCCTAACTCTGTATTTGTATGAATGGAATGATTTAACAGATTAGCTGGAAAATTCCTTCAGGAAATAGCATACAACCTATGACATGGGATTGTTGGACAGCCATAATACAGCACAGCAAAAGGTAGTGTAGTTCTTTTCAGAACACTTCAACATTTTCAGAACAATCAGAAGAGTGTAGTCAATGGTTCTAGCATATCTTCCTGAGGTAGATCTCTCTTTTTCACTCTTTCTCACTCTCTCACACCTTCGTACACACATACTTCATTACTCTTCTGTTTTGTGCATCTACCTTTCTCCTTTCTCTTTTTTTATTACTTCTCTGTATCTCTCCAACTATCTCCAAAAGTCTAGTCAGTTTGAAGGCCAGATTATAGAAGCTCTACAGAGACAAACTTTAAAAATGGGGTAGAGGGAGGAGGGAACACAAGAGGAAAAGGAATATAGAACACTATCATAATACAATAAAGAAATTTATTTCTGCTACTAGAATTCTTACTCATATAAGTTTTCACTAGATTTTGTTCAGAAATATTTCTTTGCAGAACAATTGCTAGATAAAATAAAAAGCATATTTTTTTTAAAAAAAATTCTAAACTGCAGCTCATATACTCCAGCTGTCTTTATTCCCTACGAATTGTCCCAATTTTCTGGGACCTACTTCTGATAAAACACTTCCCTTCCTTACTTTGTCTTTCTTTTGTTTCTGGGAAGACATTATAGAGGCCTTTTAAAAATTCTTATTGTGTGCTCAGGCTTCCCTCTTCCCTCAGATGAGACGACAAGCCAAATATTCAAGTTTGACAAGGAGAGGGCATCTTAGTGTTGAAACCTATACATGCAATTCTGCAGGTGACCAGTAAAAGTATACCTTATTGGAGCCCTTTCATAGGACACAATCATATCACAGTGATTCCACTTTAACTTCCATGGCTGCATCTTATGGAATCCTGGGGTCTGTAGTTTGGTGAAGCACCAAAGCATTCCAGATTAGAATTCCATATATATTTTCCTAAATGGCAAATTCCAGGATTCCATGGGATGTTGATATGGCAGTTAAAGTGGAATCATAGTGCTATAATCGTTTAATGTTAAAAAACCCTAGGACTCTTCCAGATGGGGTGAATGTGTTGGGAAATTGCAGCATTTGCTATTTTTTTAAAAATGTCCAAAGAGCACCTCTGTTGTCCTAGACTATGTTTGGCAATTGCTGGCAACTACTACAACAGTTTATTCCTCCTCTGGGGGCACCCTTTAAATTCCAAGACATGTTGGACCAACCTTCTCAATTTCTTCTCTCTCTCTCTCTTTTGAAATAGAGTTGTAATGCTACACTGAATCAGTGAAATGACATTTTTGCATTATAACTATAACATGAAAAGAAAATAATAGAGGAGGAAGTTTGCTCTTTAAACCATAGGCTGGCTCAGCAAACCATGTTTCATTTTTTTAAAAAAACCAAAGAACCTTGAAAAGCCCTAGTACAGATCCAGTAACCACTACAAATAGCTCCCTCTGCCACAAAGAAAACCTGGAATGTGGTGGCAATAACTGGCAAAACTCAGGAAGATTTATCATAAGAACTAAATGTTTTTGACTGACCTGGAATTGCTTTTAGTTGAAGGACAAGTTTTCTGTCATGACATCATCCTATGGAATGTGAAGTACTCAGAATTTTCTGTAGACAGGGATTAGCACCCTCTAACATAGAATTCAAAGTATATCATTAAACTAGAGATCCTAGTATTTTCCAGAAATGATAGAACTGTGCAGTTTCCTTGGTTTTGCATCCAGTTTTAGTAGGTGTTCAGACATTCACTTGATAACATGTAGGGCTAAAACTGAATGGGGGCATGCAGACGCATGAGCCCACTTTCACATGTTACACAGCATCTGAAGATAAACCTTTTACGTATTGAGTTCAAAAGTCTGAGGAGGGCTCTGTGAATACATTTATCTGAATTCATTTAGAGTTCCTGTGACTAGGGACCCAGAGTCTCAGGGCCTTATCACGCTATACCGTTATAGAGCTATTATTCCACTTTAACTGGAATCATGGGATTTGCAGTTTAGGGAGAGTCATTTAGAATTCTCACCCGGAGAGTGCTAGTGCCTCACTAAACTACAAACTCCAGAATTCCAAAGGGTGTAGCCAGGGTAGTTAAAGTAGAATAATAGTGCTATAATAGTATAGTGTGATAGGGACCTCAGTCTTGGGCCCTTTCCACAGCCCCCTCACAACCCACAATGGCAACAGGATTGCAACAGTTGTTCTGCGTGACATCATGATCCTGTCATGATCCTGTGGCCACCTGTCGCAATCATGGAGTAAATCTTTGATGGGGTTTCCAATCAATGAAACATGATTGTGCAGTCCTCCTGCTGCCCTCCCACACTTACTTGCTGTGCAGAGGGTCAGGAAATGCAATGGCCACACTTCCTCCTCCAGTGCAGCCTGGGAAAGTGCCAAGCTGTGCTGTGGAAGGGAGAGGTGGAGCCATTGCAGTTCCACACATTCAGCAGGCAGCCAGTGTGGAGGGGAGTGCTTCTGTCGTGCTCTCCTCCCAGGAGAACCAACCCCAGGCTCCCCACAGGATGGCTTTGGCAAAAGGTAAGCTGTGGAAAGGGCCTTGGTTTACTTTGTTGATTTGATTAATCCTCTGCCTTCAGCTCAACCCAGTTACAGATCCTTCTTCCAGCCTTTGTGGTCAATATGTGTATGTCTTGCTTCTGAATGATCTACAATATCTGAATGTGGAGTTTACATGCACATCCATGTTCCCATCCTCAGTTTTAATTCTACACTTGCCTGAATATGACTCCTGTAAAACAGGCTATTGCAAAGGAAATAAATAAAGAATACAGAAGATGGAGGCTTCCATAATGTATGGGGTGTGAAGAGAAATGTTAAGACAAGCATTCTTTATACTGGAGCGTCAGGGGTGTTATAGGAAAATATGGATGCAACACTGAATTTGCATGAAACAGTAAACAAGGACACATTGTTAGTGCATGCTGCTTGAGAAGCACCTGATAATAACGGAGCTCTACTGTGTTCATCGAGTCATGTTTATCCCACAACAAACCAGAGAACCAAACCAAGACCAACCCTTGGTTTATTCTTCCTCTTTGTTGAGAGAGCAGAATGCCAGAAAAGTATACTCTTCTGCATTCACGTAATGCAATAAGCATATCACAGAGGGAAACTGCAATTTTGTTTAGGTGTACCTGGGACAAGTGTGAGCAATTTAACAGCTGCACTATCACTTTTATGTATTATTCATTTATTGGATTTATATCACATCTGCTTCTCCACACTGAGACTCAAAATAGCTTACAATAGTATTAAAGAAAAAAAAGAATACCCTTAAAACACAGACAACATAAACTGTTACAACTAATTTAAAATTGCAGGCACAACCTAAACAATTAAAAACCTGGTTATTTCATTCTCCTTAGATTTATCTTTATCCCATAACCAGTTTGCTCTTTTATTTAAACAGTCTTATTCTGTTAATTTGTGCCTTCTTTAACCTTGCACAGTTTCACTCTGTGAAACAAGAAACAATCTAATAATTGCCAGTAGTCTTTACCTCACTACTGTTCTCCCTAACTTATAGAAGATATTATGGGGATCATGCAATAGGTAGCAAATGTGACAGCTACCAAGCCTTACCCTCTTAAGTCAAGTAGCAACCATAACATCTGTTTACAGATGAGCTCATTAAACACAATTCATGTTTCTTGTTTATATGCTAAATGTAAACTCCTGTAAGTTACCAGCTTTAATAGAAATGTAAATGATTCAAGTACTAGATCTGGGTATGAAGTGAGACAGTTGAAGTCCTGAAAACATCCAGAAGAAGAATCTGGTATTAAGATCTAAAACCTTATAACCTAAATAACTTACCAACTGATCCAAAAGAAACCAAGTCAAAATACTCACAGCCATTCTTATCTATCCAGGTCTTCCATACTATGGAGATAATGACTTGCTAGCATTATCACTGCAAATAAAACTGCTATTAAAGTTGTAGTTACAGTGAACTACTGAAAAGCGCTGGATACTTTAAAATCATAGAATTATAGAATCATAGAAATGTAGAGTTGGAAGAGACCACACGGGCCATCCAGTCTAACCCCCTACCATGCAGGAATACCCTCAAAGCACTCCTGACAGATGGCCATCCAGCCTCTGCTTAAAAACCTCCAAGGAAGGAGACTCCACTACACTCCGAGGCAGCATATTCCACTGCCGGACAGCCCTGACTGTCAGGAAGTTCTTCCTGAGGTTCAGGTGGAATCTCCTTCCCTGCAGCTTGAATCCATTGCTCCTTGTTCAGGTCTCTGGAGCAGCAGAAAACAAGCCCTCTCCTTCCTCTACATGGCATCCCTTCAAATATTTAAACATGGCTATCATGTCCCCTCTTAACCTTCTCTTCTGCAGACTGAACATACCCAGCTCTCTAAGTCTATCCTCATAGGGCTTGGCTTCCAGGCCCTTCACCATTTTGGTCGCCCTCCTCTGGACCTGCTCCAGCTTGACCATGTCCTTCTTGAATTGGGGTGCCCAGAACTGGACACAGTATTCAAGATGAGGTCTAACCAAAGCAGAGTAGACAGGTACCAGTACCTCCCTCGATCTAGACACCATACTCCTATTGATGCAGCCGAGAATCGCATTGTCTTTCTTGGCTGCCGCATCACACTGCTGACTCATATTCAGCTTGTGGTCTATTAAAACTCCTAGATCCCTTTCACACGTACTGCCATCCAGCCACGTGTCCCCCATCCTATATTTCTGTATTTCATTTTTTCTATCTAAGTGTAGGACCTTACACTTCTCTCTGTTGAATTTCATTTTGTTAGCTTTGGCCCAGCTCTCCAATCTATCCAGGTCATTTTGAATTTTGATCTTGTCCTCTGGCGTATTAGCAACCCCTCCCAGTTTGGTGTCATCTGCAAATTTGATGAGCTTGCCCTCTATTCCTTCATCCAAGTCGTTGATGAAGATATTGAACAGCACTGGGCCCAGGACAGAACCCTGTGGCACCCCGCTAGTCGCTTCTCTCCAGGATGAAAAGCAGCCATTCGTGACCACCCTTTGGGTTCGGTCGGTCAACCAATTACAAATCCAACTAACAGTAGCCCTGTCCAGCCCGCATTTTACTAGCTTCTTTGCAAGAATGTCATGTGGAACTTTGTCAAAGGCCTTACTGAAATCGAGAAATGCTACATTCACAGCATTCCCTTCATCTATCAAGCTAGTAACTCTATCATAAAAAGAGATAAGATTAGTCTGGCATGACTTATTTTTGAGAAATCCATGTTGACTTCTCGTGATTACCGCATTACTTTCTAAGTGATTAGAAACTGACTGCTTAATAATCTGCTCCAGGAATACATAGTCCAGGAAAATCAGAAGTTATGACAGAAAGAAAGTGAAGTGTTGAGATTTGATATAGATGTATTAGCTTATTTAATTATTAAATAATGATGATGATGATGATGATGATGATGATGTCTAAATTTGTGTATTGGATTATGATATGAATTGGGTTTTAGGGTGGTTTTATGTTGTTTTATATATTCTGTTGATATCTACCATATATACCTCTATGTAAGTCAACCTCATATATAAGTCAAGGGCAGGTTTGGGGTCCAAAATTATGGATTTTGATTTGACCCATGGATAAGTCAAGGGTCATTCTGTGGAGAGGGGAAAGCTCCAGCACTGCCTCAGGGGGCCAGCCACCCCTCGCTGCCTCTGCCACCATTTTCCCACTCAGGCATTCAAAACAGTGAGAAGTGCACCATGGTGGAGAGAGTAGAGGGGGTCAGTGCCTTTTTTAGGTTCTCCCAGGATGGGCTAAGCTCTTACCTTTCACCACTCTGTTCAGAGAAGGAGGTGGTTCCTTTTTTGGGATAAGAGTTAAGGTACAGTACTTACATTGACTCATGGATATGTTAACTCAAGTTTTTTGGGGTCAATTTTTGACTAAAATTTCTAGACACGCATGAGTGTATATATAGTACGTACCCTGATCTGGGAATTGCAAGGTGAAAGGTATTTATAGAATTAAATAATAAGTATTTTTTTAAATTGCCACTGCAGTTTTATTATCTTAGTTCTAAATGCATATTTTCACTGACCCATACTGTCCCTGAAGACTGTTGTCTCTTACGATGAGCTTTATAAATATAAGTAATATAGGTCGTAAGTACTTTTTCCTTATGATGGACCACTGACCAAAAGGAATAGTTAGACATGGGCCAGAGGCGGTGTTGGTGAGAGCCACAAGTGGTCAGAATCCACAGCATAGTATTGACTTTTCACATGTCACATAAAATTAAGCTGAACCCCAGTGCAGATCTAAACAGGACTTGGACATCTTTCATTGAATTACAGTTTTTGAACTTGCAATGGCTATAATGGCAAATAGAAGGTGTTTTAGAGAAAATGCTATCTCCCTTTTACAGTATGTCCAACCTTGGTGCTCACTAGAAATATATTATTAGAATTAAATAATAAGTAAATAAGAACTGAAGTGAAGCACTGAGCAAGGCCACATCACTATTTACTTTGGGTTGAAAAATGATCCAGGAAAGAATTTCTAGATTTTGGGGAGATAAGTTCCTTTTTTCATCAGAGGAAACCTGTCTCCAAGAAAACTGCTTTTCCAAGCATACAGTGTGTTTCTGTATCATCATTGATGGACGACCCTAAGGTTTCATGAATGAGTGATGGCAGAAGGATGCATAAGAATAGTTGCAATTTATCCTCATGGATACAATTTGTAAATTTCACTTTGCTGTTGTTCTGTGCCTCCAAGGGCATTTCTGCACTACACTGTTATAGTGCTGTTATTCCACTTTCAACATCCTGTGGAATTCTAGGGTTTGTAGTTTACTGAGGCCAAAGAGCTCACTGGCTGAGAATTCTAAATGCCCCTCCCTAGACTGCAAACCCCAGGATTTCATAGGATATTGAAAGTGGAATAATAACACTATAACAGTGCAGTACAGAAAGGGCCCAAGTCACTTTGGACTTATGGCAACCGAATGGGGATCTCATCATGGTGTTTTCTGGGGGCTGAGAATGTGTCACACAGCCAAAGTCACCCAGTGTGTTTCCATGGCTGAACAGGGAATCAAACCCTGGTCTCCAGGGTCGTAGTCCAACACTCAAACCACTACACCGGATGTGTATTTTGTATTTAAAGAAACAGTTTTCTTTAAAGAAAAGAAATGTGTTTTAGATTTAGCAAAATGGCCCTGACCAGAGGGACTTAAAATAGCTGGTTCAAGATGTCCCAAGACCAGCTAAGATTGATTATTGTGCCATAATCATGAGTAGGGTTTTTTTTAGAAAGAAATGGTAGAAGAGAACCCTACTACTATTTCATACCCTCCAGTGCTTTTAAAAAATGTCCTAGTCTCTCTTTCTTCCCACTTTTTCCTGTGTTACTGCAAACTGAGTTTTAAAGTGCAATAGTGATTTGCACTCAACTCAGTAGTGGCGAAAGGAGAAGACTGGTGTAGAATCTTGCCTTTCTCACTATTCTCAGTCAACAACACAATTATTGCAACTTTTCCAACTCTTCTGTTCTTCCTTATAATAACTTTTGCCATCTTGACCACATTCTGATGTTGCTTGGCCACATTTGTCCCAGGTGCCATCTGTACAATTTTGTGAGTATGCTATTTTGCTATGAGACTCAATAGACACCTCCCAAGAAGTGGATGATGGACAAAAAGTTCACCCATGATTTTACTGCCACTCTTCCCCTAGCAGCTCCGAATTGAACACAGGCTCTCCCATGGCTGGATCTTATGCCTTGTTGGTTAATCACCAGCAGGCTTCCTGAACAATGCAGAGCAAGAAGAGCAGGAATAACATCAAGAGTGGGTTGATTGCCCTTGCAATAATGATTTATTTATATTGCTCATATCATGCCTTTCTCCTGGACTGGGATCCAGTGGCCAACTCTATGTCACATCAAGGATATAAATATTAATTTAGTTCATTCTTTTCTGCAAGAGCAAAGAATTTCAAACATTGGGGGAAATTCTGCATATTTTTGTGTATTCTTCAATGATTTTTCACATATTTCAGTCTTCTTTGCAGAAAAAAAATGTGCAAAAGAAAAAAAACACTGAATTTTTGCACCAAAAACTCTATGAAATAATCATGTTCTATGACTACTTTTGGACACATTTTAATTACAAAAAGGGAAATTGCATGCCATTTTGGAATGGCATGACACCGCACAACCATAAAAAGAAGTGCCACATTTTTTCTTCCAATTTTGTGTTCCTTCCCTTGAAACTTTGTATACAGTAGCTAAGAAGCTAAGAAAAATCTTTTCTGTAAGTGACTTTCTTTCCCTTGTTGCCAAGAATGTGTGTATGTGTAAATGGATACTCTTTACTTTTCTATCTGCAGCATGACTTTGGTAGAGAAAAGATATAAATAATATGTGATAAGGAGATGGGAAAAATCTATACAAGTTTGAACAGTATCTCATAGTAATTGATTTGGTTTTATAAAAAAGGACTGATTTAAGATTATTGGTCCTATCATACTACCTTTCATACTGGCAACAAATAGTTGAAATATAAATCACCACCCCTTACACAAGCAGTAAAGGCTGTATTGTTTTGAGCTAGAGATCATCTCGAAGTATAGTACTTGACGAAGAATTCCTTTTCAAACATGTGAATCCACTTTGAGCCTCCAGTTGGTTGGAATCTTTTGTTGTTGCTGCTTCCTCAGTTTCTAAAGGAGAGGAGACAGAAAAAGAGAAAGAGAGAAAGCAGGGAGTTGGAGGGAGAGAAAACCAGATGGAGGAAGAAGTACAGAGCTCTTTTCTTATGGCTAAATGTACAGTGGAGGCAATTTCAATTCGTACAGCTCGTTATGTATGAGTCAGAAAAGCTGCCTCTGAACCAGTTCTGTAGAGCTTGTACATAGCAGCCCCTGTCCTTGTACAGCATGAATAAGCCACAGTAATGGATTTCCTGTATTGGAGGGGATTGGGTTAGATGACCATGCACCATTTTCTGAAGCAGATGTCTCATTCTGGCTAATAGAAGGCAGCCCTGACGTAGGATCTCTATCTGTGCTACCACTTCATCTTAAAAATGAAAGGGAGGGTGAATATGGTACTACTTTAGGACTAATGGTATATTTTAGAATGAGTTTTTATGGATTTCAGTCCAGTTCTTCAGATGCATTAATGGAATACAATCTTCCCGACTTGCAGAGTGTATTCCATCAATGCATCTGAAGAAAGAGACTGAAAAGCATGAAAACCCATGTTAAAACAAATCAGTGTTAAAGGTGTCACTAGGTTCATTGCTTTGTGCCACTTTCGTTTTTAGATGGAAACAGACTAAACCAGCTATTTCTTTGAGTACTTAGTCTGGTTTCTGTTTTAGGCCAAGATCTTGCATCACAAAGATGTAGTGTAAAACTTCTCTCAGTGGACCTAAGCTACATCTCTTGCCTTCTCTCTCTGTTGCCTCCCCCAGAAACAGCCGTGTAGCAGCTGGTGTGAGCAAGGGCCCTCTGAGAAGTATCTGGCTATGGCCATTTCCGCACTAGTCTGCTATAGCGCTATGATTCCACTTTCAACATCCTATGGAATTCTGGGGTTTGCAAAACTGCAAACCCCAGGATTCCACAGAATGTTGAAAGTGGAATCATAGCTCTATAACAGGCTAGTGCAGAAATGGCCTATGTCCCTCTAGTCAGACATGTGATGAAGGCATTCTCCAGGACCTTCCAAGGGACCCCTGAAAGTCTAAAGGATAATATCATGGTGTGTTTGGCTACAGGAACATGGCCAGATACTTCTCAGACAATCTTATCTCTAAACTGGCCACTACATGGCTGTGTCAGAGGCAGGTAGCATTAAAAAGATTGGGTTACAGGGAGTTTTGGTTATTGTGTGAGGGAGGCAAAAGTAGAGGACTCAGAACTCTGCAGCAACCAGGAAAATGAGTTACATAGATGTAACCTGTACTTACTTTAGCATAACTCTCTAACAGGATGCCAGTCTTAATTTTCGCAAATTACCTTGATTCCCAGGACAGGGAAAAGGCAGAATAGACATAAATGCAATAATGAAAACAGGAACAATTCTCTTCCTTCCTCTTCATATTCCAGAATGTAGCAGGAAGAGGTAGAGAGAACTAAGTAATGACTTCATTTTACTGATTCATGTGGGTTTTTTCTGTTACCTTTCCTTAACAGATCTGTCGCTCTGCCCATCTTGTGAAATGTCTCATGTTGCTTTACCATGGAAGATAGCTGGCTGTTCATAGATAAACTGTTGTTTTGATCCACTTTTTCCAGTGCTGATTCTCTTCTCTTTGCCACTTCCATTAAGAGAATAGAAGACTGAAAGTTTTAAAAATTAATATTTAGACTTATGACCCATTGAGATAAGAAACGGAGAGGTTTTTTTGCACACAGAACGAATATAGCCAGATATTTAATTAGAATGTCCCCAAAGGAGTTTGTTTCAATGTACATGATGGTCAAAATGTTCATTGAGGTAGTTGAATTATATCTGTGACCAATAGCAGAATTTAAACTGTTTCCAAGCAGTTCTTTTCACTGATGCTTGCTTGGCTATCTTCTGATACTATTGTGGAGTATTCAAATGTCTGTTCACCTTGGCTTCATTCTAAGTGCCACAGGACAGAAAATGATGGCATGTCATCAAATACAGTCTGCTGGCTGAGAGTGAGTGAAACATCAATGAATGAAGGAAAAAATTTGGCACTGGTCTTTTATTACTCATAGCAGTCCTCAATGGTTTTAAGAATTACAATTTAGTTCAAGTAAGAGTATTAAGTTAGCCTCAACCCTTCTTGACAGTAATGCCATGATGCCAGCGGGAAGTAAAGGAGAGCCATTACTTAACAGTAGATACTTCAGTTTGGATGGAGAAATCACAGGGATTGTTCCTTAAGCATCTCCACATAGGGTTGGGGAAAAAATGTTCTGGGAATTCTGACAGCCACTTCCTGTTACTGTTGACACTACTGGGTTATATGGACCAATGGTTTGAAAGAATTTCTAGAAGAACTCAGGAAAGGTGATACGTGAACTCATGTCAGCACAAAAAGTGTAGAATCTTACAAATATTTAGCACTAATTATCAAAGATGTAGAATTCAGGCTAGAAGTAATGTTCAAAATATTCATAATCACCTTAAGCATTTCATAAGCGTTACCATTTTTTTTTTATAGTTATGATGCTTTGTAACATTGAATCAGTTGGGGTTACTAAACATTGTGTTTGGTCCTTTGGGATTATATTTTTCATAGGCACTGGACAACAGAAAATAATAGTAATATTTTTGGCATCCTTGGCTTACTGATTTAGATAGTTTCAAGCATTTCACAGCCTTTCTCAAGCATTTCTTTATCACACTGTTATTATCCCATATGGGAGGAGGAGGATGGCTGAGGGAGATTAGTTTGATTAAGACCACCTTGGATGTTTCTGACATAGTTGGCATTTCCACCAGGGACTGTCTAGATCATTGTAGCAATTATGCTCCTCTTGACAATAATGCATGTAAGAGTTTACACGGTTGCATTTTCAGCTTCTATACCATATTTGGATCTACTGAACTGTTGTCAACAACAGGATTTCTCACCAAACACAGTGTAGGATCCTGACCCCAGGAAGGTCAGCATCCAAATTCCATTGCTGTCACCCTTCACCTCTTCTGCTGACAGCATCTGATTAATTCCAGGTTATTTCTGTAATTACCGGCTCTTGACCTTTTCTCCCCATTGTATACTGAAAGCAGAAAGCTGCTTCTTTGGGTTTGATGCCTTTCATCAGGAAAATGTGCTTCTCAGTGTGTCATTCTTTTCCCCATTTTCCCACAACTCACATACTCTCTCTTATTTGAAATTTTATGTGAGTTCAGTCAAACTCATTCCAGCAAGATACATATTAAAATTTATTTTCTAAAATATTTTTATCATACTATCTCAGGTCAGTGTGCAATAAAATTAGTTTGACTAATTTGAGCCATGGAAAAGAGTAAGAAATAATTTAATCAGACCGTAAGCATATTAAACCATTTGAAATGTTAAAAAAAGGAGAGTTTAAAATGAGTTCAAAACAATTTAAAACCACAATGCATGTGCAGATTTCTTTAAAATCAATTTGGCCCCAAAGTCACAATCTGGTATTCCACAAATGTATTGCCACTGGTGCTCGGACACAGAGGGGCAGCTCATCTGTAGATCTCAACCTTCTGGCAGGTACATAAAGGGGGAAGCATCCCTTCCAGTATTAAGGTGCTAAGACAATTGGAGGTTTGAATATCATCACCTTGAATTCAGACTGGAAAAATATTGGCAGCTAGTTGTTGCTGTGTGCCTTCAAGTTGTTCCCAAGTTGTGTGACCCTAAAGTGAGCCTATCATGAGGTTTTCTGGGGCTGAGAGTGTGTGACGTGCTCAAGATTACCCAGTGGGTTTCTATGGCCAAGCAGAGAATCAATCCCTGTAGTCCAATGCTCAAACAACTAAACCATGCTGGATTTCTTGGCAGCAAATAGAGAGCCTTTAAGACCGGTGTTATATGGTCTCTGTGCAATGTTCCAGTCCATAAACTAGCTCTGCAATTTGCACTAGCTGCAGTGTCTGATTCATCTCCAAGATCCCCATGGTTGATCACTGAGTCACTAAACTTGGTGTGATATCTAATGGGAACAAAACAAATGCCATAAATGACAGTAACATTTTAGATCTGATACATCAATTGCTTTGAGTAGCTCTGAAACACTTTGGATTTGTGAGGTCATTTCCTCACTACACTGTTATAGTGCTATTATTCCACTTTCAACATCCTGTGGAATTCTGGGGTTTGTAGTTTACTGAGGCTAAGGAGCAATCTTGCTGATAATTCTAAATGCCCCTCCCTAAACTGCAAACCCCAGCATCCCATAGGATGTTAAAAGTGGAATAATAGCACTTTTAACAGTGTTGTGCAGAAATGGCCTGAGTTTTTACTCCAAAATGCACATTCATAAACTGACTTTCGTTAAACAGGGTATTTATGCTTAGGTGACATCTTGAACATTTGTGTCATGTTTGGTTCTGTTTCATATATATGGCTTTTTTGCAGAAAATTGTTATTTAGGGTTTACCTTGCATGAAACTTAGTGAGAAATAAATTTTAATAGGTGTAGATACTAGCACTCAAACCTTTCTGTTATTCAAATTAGTGAAATCATTGATATCAACCCAGACAAGGGCAAATAAATTCTTGAGTGGTTTCTATTAATCTTGGGAAAAAGATACCAGCCAGTGGTGGAGCTTGGAGTGTGTGGAGGGGGGGAGGGGAGGGCTACAGTGCAAGGGTCGTGGCCACTGTGCACGGGGGCGTGGCTACAGTGTGTGGAGGGTGGCCAGGGTGCGCAGGGGCATGGCAATGGGCCGGAGCATCCCCAAAACATTGCTGCCCTTGGTGAATCCCCCCCCCCCACATCCCTATGTGACTGATACCGGCCATTATCCGACAAAATCCAAACTCCACAAAAGAGAGATGTCTTTATTGTCCAGCCAAAATGTAGAAAAGATATCATGCAAGCTTTTGAAGCTTCACTGACATTTTCATGAGACAAAGATGTTAAAAAAAAACTTGTGTGATATATTTTCTGCATTTTGGTTGATCAATAAAGCTATTGCTCTTTTGTGGAGTTTGGATTTTGTTGTATTTTGCTGCATGGCCCACCTGGCCAGCCCTTAGTATGATTCATGCCCATAATCCAGTTAGTCTGTGAATGCAGTAGGTCCCCAGAACTGCAAAGGATAGGCTCCATGAATAGTAGAAAACATGGATAATACCAAAAATTATTTTTTAAAAATTAGATGAATGACACGTTCTTTTAGGCTTATCAGGAATGCCAGCATCACCACTCTTGTGCTTGAGGGGCACTGCAAACAACACTAGGATTCAAGCAGAAGGACTTTACCAGGGACTGTACTCAGTAAAAACAAAGACTTTATTATACAAGCACAAGAATTTGGAGAAGGACATTGTACCATGATCAGATCACAAAGAGTAACCAAAAGCCCTATTAAGGGACTGGGTGCCATTAGAACACGTGTAGTTCTGTATGCAGCAGGAAACAGAAGGCAGCATGGACAACATCAGACAGCGTGATACCACAAGCAAGCAGGGTACCATTTACTTTAATTTTACATTCTATGCAATCCTGGATATACTGAACTATATTTTCTTTTATTTTTGCTTTATGACTTCGGTTTCTAATTTACTATTATTAAATTCAAAGTATGTATTTTTGGACTGCATCGCCTCATGGGTAACTGAAATCACGTATGCAAGTCACACAGTT
Organism: Cyclura pinguis; assembly: GCA_030412105.1. Classification (NCBI taxonomy): domain Eukaryota; kingdom Metazoa; phylum Chordata; class Lepidosauria; order Squamata; family Iguanidae; genus Cyclura; species Cyclura pinguis. The sequence continues at coordinate 293,897,182 of CM059599.1, read as the reverse complement.
ATGGATGACCTAGTGTATGAAAAAGTTGTGCATACATACAGAGCTTTCATCGTTATTTCTCAAACAGTGACTTCTTCCACTTTGGGGCATTTCGGCTGTTGGCTAAAACCATTCATGCACCTTTATAATCTTTCCATGCAAGAAGTGTATACTCATCAGGTTGACACATTTATTTCTAATGCCTTAAATATTTCTCCTTTAATTCTTCATAACTAGAAGATTTATAAGCAGTGGAAGCTGTCAGGTTTCTGTTGAACAAAGCAGTGAATGAGTGAATAAAGGACAACCAATAACCCTGTAAGCTTCCATGCTGTCAGTTGAAGAACAGCTTTCTCACAGCCACATCTCTGAGATTCAGAACAAGGCTTCAATGTCTCCTTGACCTACAGAAACCCCACAAATGCAGCAAAATGACAGAGGAGAAACCAACTTGATTCCTTTTCCTGGAAGCCAACAATCACTAACGAAATGATACATTGTACTTTATATTAATAGTCTTGTCACATTAATTTTAAACAGTTGAGAAACACCTCACCCTATGCTAAATATATATTTCATTGTAAGTAGAAAGTAAAATAAAATCACATTTTAAGAGAGGCAGATGGTGCCTGGTGTGTGTGTGTGTGTGTGTGTGTGTGTGTGTATGTATGTATGTGTGTGTGTGTGTATATGTATGTGTGTATATATCAAGTAGTATTGATGGGAATGAACATTTTAATATGACTATTAAAAAGTGAGGCATTTGAAGGAGTACCTTTAAAAAAAAGTATGTCTTTCTGTGTTCTTGGCTGATGCTGGATCAAAACAGTGACTTTGGCATTTGCAGTAGAGTACAAAGTGCATTGGTGTCAATGAAAATTTTGAAGACCGAGGAACGATAGGAACTATACTCAAGAAACCTTGCTTGCCCTTACTTTTCTGGTCCATTTTTGTGCTTTCTGAATTCTTCAGCCTTAGTGAACTTTACAAAATGAGTGTCTGGTTTTTTCCAAGACACTAAATTCACCTATTTATAGCTATCTATAACATATGGGAGAAGAGGCAAATACAAAATAAATACAATTCCTTTTCATGAGATTTACTTTCCAGGTAATATAATTCAGGTGTATCGATAAATTTCTATCTGTATAAATCAAATTTATGAATCCTTTTTTATTTTGTCTAAATCAAATTTACAAATCCTTTTTCATTTTTCATTTTTATTCTGGATTTTGAAGGCTGTAGGATAAGGTTAATAATTTTCACATCACTGAGGGGTACCATGCTGGAGACCTAGTGAGTCTGTAGCACCTTCAGTTGCCTCAATCCAGTGGGTAATATGGTCTTTGTACTTAGATAATGCCAGTGTTGTTGAATGGTGATGGAAGGAGAGGAAAACGCTTTTGGTGGCAGAAACATGATAAAAAGAAAGAGGAAAGCCAGAGGCAGTCAGGTAACAGCAACAGAAAATGTAAGTTTCAAAAGGAGAGAAGAGAAAATGTGGCATTCCCAAGGTCCCCAAGCAAATGATTGATCGAGGTGTGATTCAAAGCAAGAACTTCTTGATTGGGAACTAGGCCTTTTCATTACTTGGTTAATGGCATTGTAGTTCTTTAGAAGGGTCGCCAGATCTCAGAGCATGCTCCTGTGCCTCCAGTTTTCATGGATCATATCCATGAAAAGACAAGGGTACAAATTCTCCAGTTTTGCTGGGCCTAGCTCCAGGCAAGGGGAAAAAGTTCTGTGCAAATCTCCAACTAGCTGGTAGAGCAGCAGCTTGTTACAGTTTGCAAGTGTTAAATGATTTGTTGCTGCAGATTACACAGACTGTCTGTCTATCTGTCTATCTGTCTATCCATCCATCCTTATTTTGTTAACTTCCTCTTTCTCTACTAGTTGTTGTAGTGCCAGGGCTTACCCTCCATTCTACTCTGCATCCATTTTTTGGTAAGACACAACTAGGCTAGATTAAATCTTCCTTATCCCAACTCATCCTCTTCTTTCATAGAATCATAGAGCTGGAAGAGACCACAAGGGCCATCAGGTCCAACCTTCTGCCATGCAAGAATATATCATCAAAGCATTCCTGACAGATGGCCATCCAGCCTCCATTTTAAAACCTCCAAAGAAGGAGACTCCACCATACTCCCAGGAACCATATTCCAATGTCAAATTGCTCTTACCATCAGGAGGTTTTTCTTAATGTTTAGGTGGCATCTCTTTTCCTGTCACTTGAAGCCATTGCTCTGTGTCCTAGTCTCTAGAGCAGCAAAAAACAAGCTTGCTCCATTTTCCATATGACATACCTTCAAATATGTAAAGATAGCTATTATGTCACCTTTTAACCTTCTATGCTCGAGGATAAATATTCCAAGCTCCCTAAACTGCTCCTCATAGGGCATGGTTTCCAGGCCTGTTACCATTTTGATTGCTGTTCTCTGGACATGTTCCAGCTTGTCAATATCCTTCTTGAACTGTGCTACCCAGAACTGGACACAAAATTCCAGGTAGAGTCAAACCAAAGCAGAATAGAGTGTTACTTCTCTTGACTTAGACACTATACTCCTATTGATGCAGCCTAGAATTGCAATGGCTTTTTTTGGCTGTTGCATCACACTGCTGACTCATGTTCACATGCTGACTTGTGGTCTACTAAGACTTCTAGATCCCTTTCAGATGTATTGTGATGAAGCATGTGTCACCCATTTTATATCTGTGCATTTTATTTTAATTCTGCCCAAGTGTAGTACCTTACATTTCTCACAGCTGAAATTCATTTTGTTTGTTTTGGCCCAGCTCTCTAATCTATCAAGGTCATTTTGAATTCTGATCCTGTCCTCTGGGGTATTAGCTCTCCCTTCTAATTTTGCGTCGTCTGCAAATTTGATAAAACACCTTCTATTCCTTCATCCAGGTCATTGATAAAGATGTTGAACAGCACTGGGACCAGGACAGAACCCTGTGGCACCCCTACTAGTGACTTCTCTGTAGGATGAAGAGAATCTATTAGTGAGCACATTTTGGGTTTTGTTAGTCAACCAATTACAAATCTACCTAATTAGTAGCATTGTCTAGCCCAGATTTTACTAGCTTGTTTGCAAGAATATCATGGAGGACATTGTCAGAGACCTTGCTGAAGCCAAGATATGCTATATCTACAGTATTCCCTTCATCTACCAAGCTTGTAACTATCAAAAGGGGAGGGGGCAGATTAGTCTGGTATGACTTGCTTTTGAGAAACCCATTTTGACTCTTAGTGATCACAGCATTCCCTCCTAAGTGCTTACACACTAATGATCTGCTCTAGAATCTTTCCCAGGATTGAGGTCAGGCTGATTGGACAAGTTCAGCTAATTGTTTGGGTCCTCTTTTTTTTCTCCCTATTTTTGAAGACGAGGACAATATTAGCTGTCTTATAGTCTGCTGGGACTTCTTCCATTCTCCAGGAATTCTCAACAATTATTTCCAGCGGTTCTAATCTGCCAGTTCTTTCAATACCCTTGGATGGAGTTCATCTGGCCCTGCAGACTTGAATTCATTCAGAGTAGTCCACTGTTCCTGTACTACTGCTTCACCTTTACTGGGCTGCATTTCCCCTATTGCATCGTCTCCTCCATTTCCCTATTGAACACTGTTTTCTTTTTGGGAGAAAACTAAAGCAAAGAAGGTGTTGAGCAGTTCTGTGTTTTCTCTATACTCTGTTTGCATTTTGCCATCTTCTCTATGCAGTGGTCCTACTGTTTCCTTGTTCTTCCTTTGACTACAGACATATCCCCCCACTGCTCCCCCCAAAAAGTTTTTTTTAAAATTTTTTTTAACCTCACTAGTTAACCTGAACTCATGCTGTGCTTTAGCTTTCCTGATATTCTCCCTACACTTGCTGGCTATTCATTTGCATTCCTCTTTGCTGATTTGCCCTTTTTTCCCGTTTCTTGTATATGTCCCTAGTAAAGGTTAGCTCAGTTGAAAGTTCTTTCACTTTGATCTGCGAGCAGCCTCCTTTGCTAAAATTTCTATATTAATTTCTGGACAAGAAAATATGTTCTGTGTGTGTGTGATTGAATGAAAAGCTGTGAGTAACTGTGGTTGATAATTTATGGTAACACTTAATGACATCTCTAGGGGTTATATTTCGGTCTAGGTTTTGACCCAGAATCCCAGGGCCAGGGCCAGTCCTGAGTGGGGAACCCTACTTGTTAAGAGTTTTTGTTTAATAGTGCAGCTGGAGGTGGAGAGCTAGAGCCAAAGTTCAGTGTCACATAGTCCCAAACTTTGACCCAGAGAGCAGAAGGCGATGGGGACAATGGCAGACAGTTTTGGTCTCAGCACTTGGGACAATATAGGTATGCCAGATCCCACCAGGCCTTTTACTGCAGTTTCCTTTCTTCCTCTGTATATTTAAAGAATGTCTTGTTGTCGGTGTTCAAGGTTAGGGAGATTCATGATGCACACACATGAACACATATTTTGCTACACCAAAAGATGCTTATTTTTGAGTAAATGGGTATAGCATCAGAGCAGACAAGCAAACTGCTATGATGGCATATGATGTAAGTGAGTTTGAAATAAAAAACTGCATGTGTTGAAAAGTCTTGCTTTTTAATCAGGACTGGCACACCATTTGTTTGTTTTGCTCTAATGTATTAGGAATGTGGAAGCAGTTTGCAAAGTACACAGTGGTCATGGGCAGAATGTTAATTATGTGCTTTACAACTGAGGTAATCTACTTGGCCTTCTAAAAGGCCCCCTCCAAAACCATTAAATCCAGATTCTAAAATTACCTACTTGCACCACTGGTTTTGTTATCAGTAAGGGTCTGAAATAAGCCCTAATTGGGATTCTTAGAATGCAATAAAAGTAAACATGCCAGAAGATGAACTCACTAGTTATTTCCCTGTATGGAAAAATACTGTGCTAAAATTTTCCCCACATTTCATTGACCATTCTCTCTGATAAACATTTCTTTCAAAGATGTTTGAAGGCAGAGGAAGTTTTGGAGGAATCTCATGGATGGAATTCAGCTTTGTTACAATTATGAAGCCCATGACATGGCTAAGGAATGTGTATAAGTAGCCCTTAGCCGTTATCATCTCTCTAGGAGCTGGAACCATCAAACCATCATTAAAGCCCATGTGATGACACCATGAAGTAACCTCTGTGAGAAGGTTGTGTCCAGGCCAGATATTTGGATGTTAGATTTATTAATCATTTTGAGAATGTTAAACATTAGAAATCAGGAAATTAATTTTTTGCCATTTGCCCTAATAATTTAATTAGTTGTCAGCAAATTCATTATTTTGTTCAAAATGTTAATTTTCCAGACAGACCATGGGATTTACAAATAATGGCATGGCATACATGCTTTCATGCAGTATTCCCAAGTGTTGGGGTTGGGGAGCCTGGCAAAGTGATATGCAGTCCCATGGCTGTACTTTCATCAAAAACCTTCTTTAAGCTCTGTGTTCAGCTCTAGCTCTAAAAAGCGGATGGGTTTGTTTATATTTAATTTATACCCCACATTTCTTCCATTACAGGATCCAAGATGCTTTACAACATGTAAAAATCAGGGCACAGTTGTTGTTTTTTTAAAAAAATACTTATATCAAAGTTAAAACACAATTAAATGCCAGTTCAGTTAAAAATAGAAGATTCAAATGGTAGAAAACACAAGTAAGGCAGAGTAAAAACCCTTCCTGCTGTATCAATTATAAGCCAAACCCCTTGTTACCTTGACTTCTGGGGGTCCCTGGGGGACACCTGGATTCGCTCCAAAATACAAAGGTTGGGGAAATTAGCAGAACACTGCTTAGCAAAGCAGAAGGCAGGGTAATGCAGTGAGATCTTTCATCTTATGTTTACAGAGTCAGACTGCACGAAAGAGACTAGTCAAGTGTCCAATTAGAAGTATTTTATTTAGCAAAATTGACAGAATTTACACACACACACACACACACACACACACAAAGCAGTCACTCACACAAGCGCACAGGGACTACTGAGTCTGAAAGATTTAAGAGTGGGAAAAACAGAGGGAAAGAACACCGTTATACTGCACCTGATCTTGAAGACTGCAGTTTGGTAAGGAAAAAAAACAAACAAACAGGACTTAGCAGAGAAAGAATGCTAAAGGAAGCTTTCCACTAGCAGAATGCCAGACACTAGTCAAAGGTGGCAGTTCTCTACAGAGAGCCCCAGAGGGGACCCAATTATAATGCAAAGTATGCCGGGGAGGGGCAGACCCTTTCCAGAGAAAGACAGATGTTCGAATCATGCAGATGGACCTTGTTTTGCATTTCAAACCTCATCCTGGAGACATTTAGTCTCTCAAGGTGTCAAAATTGTGGCCGGCCCATCTGATGTGTGTGTATGTGCTTTCCAAGGTTTTCCTCTGGATACGTGACTGGAGGCATGTTGGCCTGACCTCGCAAAAAATGTTTTGGTTTATAGACCCAGATGTCTACATTCCTGTCCAGTGAACTTCTGCCTTAATAACTTTTTGATATTAAATTTTACGCTTTCTCTGGACTGGGTCTACTAGCAGGGGTTACACCCTGCTTGAATAAAAAGGTGTTCACCTGCTTACAAAAGGAAAAGAAAAAAGGGGGACAACCAAATCTTCCACAAGAGGAAGTTCCAGAACCTGGGAGCAGCCACCAAGAAGGCTGCCTCCTGTGTCCTCACCAATCATGCCTGTGATGGTGGTGAGACCAAGAAAAGCTTTCCCTCAAAGAGGGAGGTGGTCAAAAGCAAAATGGAAAGGTTGGGGGAGATGTAGCAGGGAAAAGAAAGAAGGAAAGAAAGAAAGGGGGTGGGATGAAGAAAGGTCTCACTTAATTATCCAAGTGCATAGGTGTAAGAATCCTTGAAGTATTTATATTAAATAGAGTGCAGCAGAGCTATTGCATATATATATATATATATAGAGAGAGAGAGAGAGAGAGAGAGAGAGAGAGAGAGCGTCTTAGGAAATTCCTCTTAGAATACTAAAGGAGACAGACAAAAGAAGTTGACCTGCACTTGGTTGCCCTAAAAGCTGGCTCTCCTGTATGGGTTCAAACCAGCATCTATTACTGGGGTTGGAACCTCAAGGATACTCCTTTTCTAGACAAAGGGGGGAAAGAGACCATCTTCTTGAACAATGGGAAAGAAGGAAAAAAGAGGCTTAAGTACATAAGAAAAGAAACATACAGAGAGGTGAAACAAAGAGAATGTGTCATCTATATTCCCCTCTCTCACTAATTACTCTATATAAGTGTTGATGCCTCTTTGCTTTCAATACATAGCACTGTGTGAGAGATAATGAACACACTAAAGGCATGCAAAGGAGTTCATTGTGGCTCACCCACATAATAATTTTCAATATTGGGTAGTATATAGTAATAAACAATATAAACCAGAATATAATCAGTAGAGGAGGAGAACTGAAAAGGGATACAGGTCACCCCCTACAGAAAGATTTCAAAATCTTCCTTCCATACACATTAATAGGGGTGGTGAGCAGATACTAGCTTTGTAAGAATAAAGGGCCTGACATTTACTCGAGGGCTTCAGCCTCCTGCTGACCTAATAATCCACGTCCTCCATTCTACTGCAGGCCAGGATTCACTTTTTGTTCCTTCCCATTTTTCCTCAATGGTTTCCAAATCCCAGTTCTTCACTTTCTTCTCACATCTTCCTCCAAAGATAATCCTCTTGTTGCAAAAAAATAAAAATAAAAATTACAGAGCCATGTGATGCATTTTTTCTAATCCTTTGTTCTTTTCAAGTGTTACTACTTACTCTTTTATTTAAGCTGGTAGGGAAAGCACCATCCCTCCCTAACAGATACTGATAATCTTAAATTAATTAGCATTTTAAATTATAGAATTGACTTTTGCATGGATCAGAAAATCTAGTCAGTTAATTCAGGTAGGTGAGAGGATGCAGTGTGTTAACTTGTCAGTTAATTTGTTGTTACCATTTCCAAGCTATGTTTCATGATAGTTGTGAGAATCCATAGGGCACACAGCAAGAAGGTATAGTACTGAGGACAGCACAAGTGAACACTTCGGTCTCGTTCTGACTACAACTGAACTGAGGCGCCTTATACTGCTTACTCAGGACTACTCCTTTCAGATTCCACACTTTCCAAGAAGTAGGAAGTCTTGAAAGGATAACTCCCTGACTTGCAGCCTGGCGCTTCATCACCTCTCCAGGAATTCCTGTTGGGCAGACTCCTCACACTGGTCTACAAGATCTCATGGAACACCTGGAGGAGGCAGCCTGTTCCAGTGCCAGGGGTAGGGTTCAGGAGGTGCCAAAGCTGTCACAGTCATGGAATACTCAGGTCTAGGGTGTCAATTGTAGCCAGCTTGTTGTATCAGGCCTTACTGGCTTTGGGATGTCAGGCTTGCAAAACTCAGAGGTGAACATCTCAGCTTATGAGGCTGTATCCAGACAACTACTGGACTCCTGGGACATGATTGATAGGAATTTCTGAAGTGAGGAAACAAAGCCAAGCAGAGAAGTTTCACATATTGCACTATGTAATAAAAAGGGAAAATGCATACACACAACACTCTCAATCTGTCACCATTCCATCAAACACATATAGGAAAAAAAACCCCACCCTTGAATAAAGAAAGGAATTGCATTATAATTACTACTAATGATAAGCACCATCTTTGAGAATCTGGAGTATTTCTGCTCTATCTGGAGAAATTTGATTTAGTCATCCCTCTAATTTCTCTGCCTCCCAGTAGGTGGAGAATTTCAGAAGACCATTTGTACACAGCTATGTGGAAGGAAACAGCCTGAAGAAGTGGCATACTCTGTATTTGGAAAATCTTTCTTCTTCAATCTGTCATTCTCTAAATGTGGAGAATAACACTGGATGTAATGAATCTAACACAATCCCTTCCTCACATGCTTACTTTTACTACATTTTAGAATGCTTGGATAGGGTAACAATGTCTTTCAGATTCTGTAAGAGACAGGGAGGCTGAAGAAAGGAAATGTTGGGAGAACAGCTATAAGTGAGAAAACAAAGGCTGAGAGATCAGCTAGACTGTGCAAAGTAATCAGTATGTTTCAAGTCACATTGGTGAATCTGATGGATGTTTTACAGTTAAGATATCTTCCTTTGTTCCCTCCTCTGGTGAAATGAGCCAGGGGCCTGTAAGGTCAAGATCTTTTGTTTCTCCAAAAGTTATTTGAATGGTGGGGAAAGAGTTTGACCTGCAAGCAGAAGGGTATCCAATGCTTCCATATCCACCATTATGTGCCACAATCAATATAATTTATTTATCCACTCTGGTACTCTTAACAAACGGTATGGTTCATTGACAAGTGGTGGAAAAGACCTATTCATGAACTTTCCCTCCAAATAAATTAGTGTGGATCAGACTGTGAGACTGTACAACTGAACTGCTGGTTGAGGATAATTAAAATATTATTATACTGTGTATTGTTATACTATTAACTCTTTTTTATACTATCAACTATTTTACTATTAATTCTTATTAATCATTGGATGCCTTTGACGGACACTGTTTCCCTCTCTCCAACAGGGCAAGCATTGTGCAAAAGCGAATTATTTATTTTCAAGATGAAGGCTCTCTCACCAAGAGGCTATGTGAGCAAGGTATGATGCACATTATTCACCTCTCCTCTTTCTCATAGCATTCTCTTAATACATCCATGCTAATTTGCTCTACCAAGCTGGGCAATTGAAACACAGGTCAGAGATGCACTGGCATTTCTTTCTGGCAATTTGGAGCGCAAGGCAGCTGAAATTAAGGTTGTTGTTATTGTTTAACTTTTATTGATTTCATTTGGGAGAGGTTTCTCCTGCAGTCATGGAAATTTTAATTTATTTGGCTGGATCCTTCCCTGTCCTTAGAAATCAATTATTGCCTATTGGCCGGGAGTGGGTAACTGATGTTTTCAGACCGAAACTCCCATGAGTCTTCACTACTGGCTAATGTAAGTAATGGAAACTGCAGTGTGCAAACATTTGGAAGGCTACCTTAGCTGCAACTATCTTCTGGTGTGTATTCCTTTGCTGCTAGGTTAGAACTGAATTTCCTTCCAAATCTAACAGTCTTCAACACTCTCTTTATTTACATGCAGTCAAGAAGCCTCCCCCTCAGTGCTATTCTGCGTAGTCCTGGTCTTTCTTTCTGTTTACTTATGAATCACATGGCTGCCTCAACTGAATGCTTGTCAAAGATTTCTCAAGCTGTGATGCTAGTTATACTTCAAAGTAAGTCTGATAAGGATTTCAGCTTCAGAAAGAGCTGGATGATCTAAATGCATCCTCCATACAATTTAGAACTGAAGAGCTAAGAATTCCAGGCTTTTAGAAATGAGTGTCTAAGTTTACTTGCTGACTAAATATAAATATGAAGAGGATCAAGGTTTGGTAGGACTGGAATTAATTCATTCCCAAGGTATCAGCAGAGAAAGAATGGTGACTTGACAGGATCAGAAAAAGCCTTGAGGCTGTCGTTAATTCAAATGGAAACAATGAGACTTACTTCAGAATAAATATAATTAGGTTTGGGCTTGGGCAGGCTAATCCTAAAGCAGTAGTAGCTACACCAGTGTTGACTTACTGGCATGTGTCTAGTTGGTGCATGGAGTGGCACATTTGCAAGTGACTAGACTCTTTAATAAAAGACTGGTTATTTTATTTATTTAATGTAATAGAATCATAGAGTTGGAAGAGACCACACAGGCCATCTAGTCCAACCCCCTGCCATGCAGCAATCCACATCAAAGCACTCCCGACAGATGGCCATCCAGCCTCTGCTTAAATACCACCAAAGAAGGAGACTCCACCACACTCTGAGGCAGCATATTCCACTGCCAAACATCTCTAACCATCAGGAAGTTCTTCCTGAGGTTCAGGTGAAATCTTTACTCCTGTAGTTTGAATCCATTGCTCCTTGTCCTAGTCTTTGGAGCAGTGGAAATCGTGATATCCATTCAAATATTTAAACATGGCTATCAGGTCCCCTCTTAATCTTCTCTTCTGCAGACTAAACATACCCAGCTCCCTAAGCTGCTCCTCATAAGGCATGGCTTCCAGAACCTTCACCATTTTGGTTGCTCTCTTTTGGACACACTCCAGCTTGTCAATATCTTTCTTGAAATGAGGTGCCCAGAGCTGGACATAGTATTCTGGATGAGGTCTAACCAAAGCAGAATAGAGTGGCACTATTACCTCCCTTGATCTAGACACCATATTCCTATGGATGCAACCAAGAATTGCATTGACTTTCTTGACTGTCGCATCACACTGCTGACTCATGTTCAGCTTGTGGCCCACCGAGACTCCTAGATCCCTTTCACACGTACTGTTATCCAGCCACATGTCCCCCATCCTATACTTGTGTATTTCGTTTTTTCTGTCTGAGTGTAGGAACTTACATTTCTTTCTGTTGAAATTCATTTTGGTAGCTTTGGCTCAGCTCTCCAAAAGTATTTCTAAATGAAATTGTATTGGTAAATCTCTGGGCAGGGTACAAGTGATAAAACTACCTTTTCAGATTCTGAAGTGTCGTTATTGTTCCTGCTGTTGTTGTGTGCCTTAAGGAAAACCTATCACAGGGTTTTCTGGGGTGAGAGTGTGTGAAGTACCCAAGGTCACCCAGTGGGTTTCCATGGCCACAGGGATTCAAACCTTGGTCTCCATGATCGTAGTCCAGTGCTCAAACCACTATGCAATGTTGGCAAAGCACTTTAAAACAATTTAGGGATTTAAATCAAACCAAACCAGCAAACTGATAGATCAGAATCCAAGCCAAGTCTTGACACATTGAGAAAATAGACAAATGTCATGACGTTTTCTCTAAGCTGGAATATTTATTAAAAAAAAAAAGTTGGTTGGTGAAAAAAAAACCTAGGAGATATAACTCACTGATGGGTGAGATCATGGTCACAATTGTACATTGTGCTTGTGTTGTATCACTCCACAGCCATTTGATTGTGGTACACCACACTTTGCTGAATGCTGATGTTGCTCAACCTGTTGCATATCATCCAATGCTCTTGTTTATTATTGCTTTGTGTGGTGGAGAATATGCAATGGCTGTTCTCACTATCCCAGTGAATCCACATGCCGAATGATTACACTTATGGAACTCCGTTCTTACAACCATGAATTGAATACATCCATTGAGCAATGGTCAAGAATGGACCACTGAATGTGTAAGGAAACAGGATTTCAGTCCATGAAATCCACAACCAGGGTGCTACAGCAACTGCTTTCCACATTTTTTCAACACAAGAATATTCACAAAGGGAGTACTAAAATATACATTTTCAATGCAAAAATATTTTTGTATAAACTTTTTTGCCCAAATACTCTTTTTGAGAAAAAAAAATCCCAAAGGAAGATAAGTCACCAAAAACAAGTGCAAAACCTCTCATGAGAACTTTTGAAATGTTCACTCTTTCAAGAAACAATGAAATAAACAAAGATTTACATCCTTAGTATAGAGACCTTTCCCATGTGTTCAAAGAGTTGGAGCAAGGTCAGCAAGACACACCAGTTTCGAGTGGGGTCTGTAAGGACCACCCCATCTCCTTTCTGTATGCTCTGTGAATGGGTATGCAACATCTTTGTTAACCATTTTAATATTGTACTACCCTTTTGGCAGGAGTGACTAAGGCACTGCTTCCTCATTCCAAATAAGCCTAGGGTACTGACCAAATATTCTTCAAGCCAACCAGTGGGTTTAAAGTATGGAATGGGTATTTGAGAATTTCCTGAATGTGGTTCTAATCTGGTGTTCCCAACCACTTAGGAAACATTGGTGAGAAGTTCTCACAACTTGTGGGAACTTTTGTTTGTTTGTTTTTGGGGTAGCAAAACAACACAACTTTGACAACTCTGCACAGCCTCATAAGTTGCACAGCTGCAATACAGCACAGCTCTCCAAGGCAAAGTTGCACATCTATGCTAACTAAAACTGCACAATTTTTGTAAATGTCTAAATAGTTCAACACTGAAAGCAGCAGAATGGAACAAAACATTCCTTGAATGCTGAACCCTAAAGCTGTGCACTTGAACTGTGAAAACTATTACTAATTTTCCCACTAATCCCCTTCATCCCCACCAAGGCTGCTCCTCTCCTGTTGTCTCCTCCTCTGATCTTCTTTTTCAGCTGTGTGTGTGCACATGCAACTTGGTCCCTGAACTGTCTGGGCTCTGAGTTTGCGTTCCACTTCTTTCTTGACCCTGCCTGCCTATTCTGATTCCACAGTTCTCTCTCATCCCTGCTAATCTGCTTCATCCTTGCCAAGGCTGCTCCTCTTCTCCTGTCCCCTCCTCTGCTTCTCTCAGCTGTTCTCTCTCTCTCTCTCTCTCTCTCTCTCTCTCTCAATCTCTCTCTCTCTCTGTGTGACTTGCTCCCTGAATTGTCTAGGCTCTGTGCTTCCCTTCTTTCTTGACCTTGAACACTGATTCTGGGATTTCTTCTCATCCCTGCTAATTTGCTCCATCCCTGTCAAAATAGGCAGACTGGCCAAGAAAGAAGGGGTGACCAGACTCAGAACCTAGAGGGTTCAGGGAACAAATTGAGCAAAAAACCGGTGCAGAAAGAATGGCAGTAGAGGGGGTGCAGCAGCAGCCTTGGTGGGCATGAAGTGAAGTGTCAGGGAGGGGAAGGATTCAGAAATTGGGGTAGGCAAGCAGATCAAAAAAGAAGGAAAGTGCAGACTCAGAGCCTGGAAAATTCAGAGCAAGTTAAAAAAAAGGCTGAGAAAGAGTGACCTTTATAAGGATACAGTGAATTACCAGGGATGAGTAGGAACTGGAAAATCAAGGTAGGTAGATAGGTCAAGAAAGAAGAGGAGCACAGACTCAGAACCCAGACAGTCCATTGTTTTGTGGCTCTTTAGACTAGAGAGTGAATGGAGACTGATGGTGATTTTTGCTGCATGCCTTGTCTCTTTTATCAGACAAGACTGGAAGACCAGCTCCCAAACTCCAGTACGCAATAATCCTTTATTTATTCATTCCTGCTAACTAATCCATTTGTGAGCTGTGTTGTTCCTCTTCCTCAAAAAGTTGTGCAAAATAAAGCACTCATGGCTGAAGGCAGAACTACCACTGTGCAGTTGTTCTTTAGAAAGTTGTGAAATTCTGAGAAAAACTACACAAAATTCTTGAAAATGTGCAGTTTTTAAAAGTTGCAGTGAGTTTTCCGTCCTGAGAGAGAGGAAAAAACCCACTGATGCCTTTTGCTCCACAAGAATTTACGCCCCTAGTTTAAAGTTCTTTGCCAATTTCAAAAGTGGCTGGCTGATTCAAAGGATACAGGCCAAACCATGTGTCACAGGCAGTTCCATTCTCTGAAATTGGAGAATTGCTAGGGAACTCAAATCAGTCAGTGAGCTGCTTGCTGAGATATCCACAAAAAAAGGACACCTGAGCTAATGGCCTCACTGTGCCTAGTAGTAGGAACGGCTCTGTCTTTTAGAAATGCTGCTCAATGCATTACTTGAACTTATGATGCTGTGAGTAAAAGGAGGACTATCTCCAATATGAGCCAGGAGGTAGTCACGTACATAGAAGTTCTAGCCCCCCCGCTCCCATCTGCTGACTCATGGCTCTACCTCACCTGAAGCGCCTCCTCTGGGCATTACCTAATATGGTACAAGGGGTCAATGGTTGGTTGAAAAATGCCGCAGTGGGTGTGTGTACTGTTTGCCTGGGTAAAAAGGCCTTGCCCCGCCTCTGGCCTTTGTTCCCGGGCCTCCGGCACCCTGCTGCAGCAGACTCATTTTTTTTACTTTTATACTTTTGCACTCAATAAATCTGGCATTTAGCCTTTGAACCAAGAAACGTCTGGTCATTTGCCTGTTTCTCAGAAAAAGCTGTCCTTCTTTAGGGCGGAGAAGGTGACAGTGCAAGGAGAGTAAGGCCATTTCTGCACTACACTGTTATAGAGCTATTTTTCCACTTTCAACATTTTGTGGAATTCTGGGGTTTGTAGTTTCTTGAGGCCAAAGAGCTCTTTGGCTTAAAATTCTAAATGCCCCTCGCTAAGTTGCAAACCCCAGGATTCCATAGGATGTTGAAAGTGGAACAATAACCCCATAACAGTCTAGTGCAGAAATGGCCTAAGACAACATCTAGTGGTTCCAGTGTCAGCATCATGCCTGCCACCCTTGCCTGCTGGCTTAAGCATGTTTGTTAGCAAGTAAAAATGCAACTTTTAGAAAAAAAATAGAAGGAACTAAGGCTATTTCCGCACTACACTGTTACAGTGCTATTATTCCACTTTCAACATCCTGTGGAATCCTGGGTTTGTAGTTCACTGAGGCCAAAGAGCTCCCTGGCTGAGAATTCTAAATGCCCGTCCCTGAACTGCAAACCCCAGGATTCCACAGGATGTTGAAAGTGGAACAATAACCCCATAACAGTCTAGTGTGGAAATGGCCTAAATTAGGAGGAAATGTCCTTGCTCAAGTATGTAGAATTCTGTTCTAAAAAGTTTAAGATATTTCTCCCCACCACAGAAAAAAAACCCCTATCTTTTGTGAAATGTTCAGCTGACAGAGCACTTCACTGAGAAGGACTGCACAATATTTTCTCTCTGATGCGTAACTTCTTTTGAAATTGTATCCAAATTGCATAATTGTATGCACAAGTCTTCCAGAGAATGCTTCTGAGACATCTTTGGAAAGGAGTGGTAATTTCTTTGTGCAGCAATGCAAAGATAATGGCTGTAAGCTCATCTTATTCCTGCCACTTTCATCCTGGCCATTAGGAAACACTGTCATATTGAGGGAATGCTAAGAGGTACTGTCCTTCATGTTTTTCTTTAGGCCCAAGAAATCTGAGTTAACATAACTTGACCTAAACTTTAAAAAACCTGCTCGCTCGTTTCTTTCTTTCTTTCTTTCTTTCTTTCTTTCTTTCTTTCTTTCTTTCTTTCTTTCAATACGCTGAAGTGTGTGCTGTAAGATGCTTAATTGAATTTAATAAATATGACATATTTGACACTGGCTGGGTTTTTTTTCACTTTGAGTCCATTTAGAAATGCAGCTTGCATTCAATTTGAACCTGCTCTTTATGCTGTGAATGGAGAATGTGTTCAATGAAGTCACTGGAGCAAGTTACGTAAATGAAATTGAGACATCTGTTTCATGTTCTTGAATACAGAAAAATCGAAAGGAGCTTTAGAAGGGAAAGGACTTGTCGAGAATCTAAAGCACATTTGGGTTGTTTCTGGAATGGGAAAATATTTTGCATTCAAAGGTGCTAAATTAACATCTTTCTGTAGCAATTCAGTTAAATATTAGTGCATATGCTGGGCACTTACATTCTAAATAGTATTCTTAATGCAACTGAAGGTTGCTGAGTTACTAAATTGTGCAAAAGTCAATAGCTAGATTTAAACAGTGTCTTTTTGTTAGACTGTACCATCTCAGTTTCTCCATATTACGTATAATAATGGACAAAATTCTATGTTAAGCAGGGTAGAGCACAACTCTCTACCTGTGCAGTTCTGTCTTTGCTATTAGTATTAGTAATTCATTTATATTCCATTTTCCCACAAAACTGGAGCTCTAGGTGACTTACAAAAAAATAAAACAAATACATTTAAAAGGATTCACAAAGATTTATGTTAAAAATGTGTAAAGAAAATAGTTAAAATACAATCAAACCATCCATAGAATTAATATCCTTGAAACCAATAATTTAAAAGAAGTCTATAACAGTAAAAGATAGAAGCCAGTATAACCACGACCTATTTAAAAACCCCTGTGGTCAGTGACTAAAAGTTTCTCACAATCAAAAAGCTTTTACTTGTTTATGAAAAGATGGTGAGGAGGGAGCCATGTTAGCCATCTTATGATGATGTCTGAGCCTATTTGAAATGGAAAGCCCATGCTCCCTTGGCCATTTGGTGTCTGGAAAGGGCATGAGGTGATCAAACAGGATGCAGCTGTACTTCTGCAGCTGGAAGAAAACAGCACCTGTCCCTTTCTCTGATCTCCAGAGGATACTCTGGAAATCCTGGGGAGGCGGCAGCTGGATGTTGCCTGGGCCCTTTGTCCCCCCTCCCGCATCCAACAATGGCCAAAGGAGCATGCACTTGCCCTTTGCAGCAAGCTTTCAGGGTGGCATTGTGCAAGGAGCTGCTGGGTATCTCCTTGTACAATGATTTGAAAAGACATGTGCATGTCTAATTCTGATAAATTTAATTTCTTATCATTATCTTCATGCTTTTTTCTATTTTAAAGTGTTTCTAATGCCATATTGAGTGCTATTTTGGGTGAAAAAGCAAGATTTAAAAGCATTAACTATATAAATACATGAGGAGTTGCTTGCTTGAAAGCATTTCTAGTTAAATTTATCTTTGCTATCAAACTGTACATACCTCAAGAAGAAGGAGGTTATCCCTGTGAGGTGGTAAGTTGCAATATTTTTTGCAGTTTCAATAAGGATTATTGCCAGCTAGAGATACCAGTAAGAGAAGGGAGGGAATGTCCCTTGATAACAGAGTTACAGACATCCTGTCATTGTTACTCAGGAGTAAATATATTGTCAGCCAACTCACTGGTCAAAGTAGGCATTAAGGAAAATTAAAATTACCTGGATAAGTCTTTTTTTCCCTTCCCACAAAGGGACTTCAGTCAATAATTCAATCAGTGAATCCCTTCATATTTATACCCCAACTTTTCCCCAGCACTTGAACTCAAAATGGTTTACAGCTTAAAAACTCAGTACGGCTTACAGATTACAGACTTCCTCAGAGATGTGAGTCTCAGCAATTAAACTTGGAAATTAAGCCCCTGCTTACTTCCAATGGTCAATTACAAAACAAACCATGAAAAACGTAAGATATGTTAGTTGAAGAAAAGCACATGCTATGACAAAAAGAGAGAGCCAGTGTGGTGTAGTGGTCAGAATGCTGGACTACATCACTGGGAGACTAGGGTTTGAATCCCTGCTTGGCCATGGAAACTCAGCAGGCAACCCTGGGCAAGTCACAACCTCAGAGGAAGACAAAGGCAAACCCATTCTGAACAAATTCTGCCAGGAAAACCTCATGATATATTTGGCTTAGGGTCACCACAAGTCAGAAATGACTTGAAAGCACACAACAACAAAGGCAAACAGGCATCTTTCATTTTTTTGTGGGAGCACCAATACTAAATATGGGGCTAAGTATAGCATCCAGCTTGACAGTGATCATTTGGATCGGGCAGCTTCTTAATGGTAATGAATTCTCTCTTGGCTTTGATCTGAATTTTAATGGTGTTATACAAGGTTCTAAACCCAGTCCCCAAACTAAGTTTGGATTGCCCCTTTAAAGTTCAGACTAAGGGCATTTCCACACTAGCCTCTTATAATGCTTTTATTCCACTTTCAACATCCTATGGAATCCTGGCATTTGTAGTTTAGTGAGGGGCCCAAACTGCAAACCCCAGGATGTTGAAAGTGGAATAATAGCACTCTAACAGGCTAGTGCGGAAATGGCCTAAAACTCACTGACGTGGGAGCTCTAAGCCCATTTAGTCTCTAAAATAAATCATTACGAACAGTTAAATAGGCCTCTGTATGAGATACTTATATTAATATTTGGTGTGAATGCAGATTTAGATACATCCAGTTAGGCACAATAATGAAGCGGGGGAGGCCTTATTTTGTTTTTAGGTTCAATTTGTAAATTCTGTATCAGGCTTCGTTTTAAAAGAAAGAGTCTACTATGAGAGAGAAAAAGAATGGGTCCTCAGAGGTTTTGTCTATACTTGTATTAAAAAGAATCACTGGTTTTTGAAAAAGAATCTACTGCCTGGTAATCAGGCCATCATTTTAATTAATTTAAATGTTTTTGTTGCTTAATCCAACTGATTAATAGATTAAATGCTGCAGCCTTAGTAATAAAGAAGAGTAATCCCGTGCTGAAACAAATGGAGTTATGTAATGTGGTTCAATACTGATGTACTAAAACCTTTCAAATGTTGTCTTCCAGGGCTGAGCACTTGTGTTCACTATTCAGACACTTGGTCCTGGTCCATAAATACACTTTACATTAATGATTACAATAAATATGCTTTCAACCAATGCCATGTGAATGTTATTTAGCAGCATGTGAGCAATCTGTTCCAGTACTATAGAGGGGCTTGGGCAGGCAGATAGTGGTAAATTGTGCTTCATTTACAAAGTCTATGATTAACTCTTTTTAAATTAAACTGCCTCAGAATTGACTGCACACCATGATCTTTCAAATGACATCATTGGTACAAATCAGTGGAACTGCTTTCGTTGGCCATGTCCTATACAGGCAATACTTATGGAATTGTATAGACTCATATGGATAGCAACTTAAAAATAATAATAATTTCTGTAGGTGTAGGATTGCAAGCTGACTATTGAATGGCAGCTTGACTTGGTGATAGCTTGCTTTTGCTGGTAGACTGCAGGGTAGAAGAGTAGTCTGAAGTCTAAAGCAGCGGGAAGACATTACCTTCAAACATATATTCTTAACACACTTTGAACAGTCACATAGGATTTCCAAACACTCTCTGCTCACAAATAAATTTACTCAGCCCTAACACTGTCGCTGCCGTACCATTCTTGTAAGTTCAGTTGAAACCATCCAAGACAGGGAGGTTGTCTGTTCATATGCTACATTCAGTCTTGCAGTGCTTTCATTTCTTTTAAACATGAAACCAGTGAGGGTGTTTGACTTAGAATAAGGCTTTGGTATGGTGGCTTGCAGGTCAGTGAGTGATGAATATTTTCAGGGTTTTAGTCCAAACATTAAGGGATCTATTATTGGATCAGAATGTAATGAATGATGGACTCATCATTGGAATAGTTGGGCAGTTGCCATATCTTGGTGCCTGATTTAACCCCATAGCTTTTTATTTCTTAAAGACCTCAAGAAATCATTATGAACTCACAACAAAATCAAAATAGTACTGAATATTCTTAAGTGAATACCTTAATAGAAGCTTAAGCATCTGAGATGTCACATGCAGGAACCAGGATCTAAACTGTCCAGTCAACTCACTTCTTGTGTTTTGATTTATTTTCAGTTTTTAATAAGATAGCTTTAAAATGGCTCACACAACAATATATTGATGGCTCTTGTTGCTTTCTTTTAGACTCAGCCTTAGAGGGGGTGACTGATAAACCAATCTTGGATTGCTGTGCCTGTGGGACTGCTAAATATAGACTTACCTTCTATGGAAACTGGTCAGAGAAGTCACATCCAAAAGATTATCCACGTAAGTTTACTTACTTGCTAGTTTACCAATGGTAGACTATCTCATGCTTATAATTCCTTTGTTCTCGCATTTTACATCTGCACAGAATGGTAGCCTAGAGCCAACATCCATGTCAACATGATGGAAAGGTGTTTCACTGTGGGTCGTAATGGATCATGATCTTTCACTTGCCCTCATTTATAAAGAGTCTCCATTAAGACAGGGATGAACTGGAAATGAGTGGCTCTCTAAAGATTTTTGCACTTCAACTCCTCTCAGCTGAAGCGAGCATGAGAGTTCTCAGTGATGACGGAAGTTGTAGCTTAAATATATTTAGAGGACTTCTCTTTCCTCCTTCTGCTGTAGGAAGAGTTATAAGATGAAACACAGACTAGAATGGGTAGGCAAGTTTTTTGGTCTGGAGGTCAAGCATTAGCCCCAAGGAATTACTGTAGGCAACACCAGGTCCACAAATTAAAAAAAAAAGGAGGGGGTGAAACTAGAAGTGGCCATTAGTCCACTATTGGTTTATGTTTTAATTTTAGGTGAGGATTGAAGTTGAGGGAAGCTTAGACCCCTTTAAATCACAAAGTGCTGATCTTAGAGTTCTGCAGGAGTAGAAGAAACTTTTTTGGCAGAAATAGGTTGGTAGGGCACTGGAGGCTCTGGCTTTTCTTTGGGCATCAAAAGAAGGTATGTAGAGAGTCTTCAGCTTATGAGCCATAGCCTTTTCACCCCAGACTAGAACCATATCACAAAAATTTACACTTACAGAAACAATGCTTTCATTGCAGAGGTGTGAAGGCAGCTCTTTGGAGAAATTCCAGTGGGGCCCTTTGATTCCTCCAGTAACCACTTCTCCCACAATTTGGCAAACTTTTTTTATGTTAAAAATACACTGATGCTAATCAGAATAGCCTTGAGTTAATCATGCTATAGGGGGCACCACTAAACAGGAAAAAAATTACTCTTGAACTCTGCAAAATGGAATGGCGTCACTGCTACTTGCCAAAAATGGTAGCTACAACAACACATTGTAGGCCTCTGGGGCTCTGGATAAGACCAAGTGGGCCACTGCAGCCTACTAGGCTTAGGGCAATAGCCACCCTACCTCATATTGTCAAACTCTGGTTTCTGTGATCAAGGTTCATTCCATGTCTGTGGCCATTTCCACACTAGACTGTTATAGCGCTATTATTCCACTTTCAGTGTCCTATGGAATCCTGGGGTTTGCAGTTTAGGGAGGAATAATAGCACTATTAACATTCTAGTGAGGAAATGGTCTGTGAGTCACATTATGGTATCAGTATCATCATCATCCAACCTTTTTTTCCCAGTCTGTGACCAAAGGTGTTTTACAGAAGTTAAAACAGATGGTTTTTAAAATCACATCATACAAAAGTAAAAAAAAATATATATAGGTTGATATCTTGTTCAGTATTTATGATGTAATAAACTAAAGTTGCAAATTTTGCTGTTCTCATTTATCATTGAGGTGCCATTTTGAAATCTTAAATGCCCACTAAAACTCACCTTAAAAGCCAGGCAGCCACAAGAACTGAAGGTTTTCTGTGGTGCTGGTGAGTGAGGTGATGACGCACTCATCCCCAAATACATATTAGAGTTTTTGGACTGAGAAGAACTGCAGTGATCATTTGAGCTAATGTGTGTGGCAGAGATGGCAAGTGACTTCCATGTCACTGGGATGTTGAATGCAGCCCAGATTTTAGCTGAACATTAAAGGAGCTAACCAAAGTGCTGATGTCTCTACCCCAAAGAGTTTCAACAACTTGGACAGCTCCTTTAAAGTTCAGGTCAAAACCTGGATTCACTCTCCAACTGACATGAAAGCCACCCAGCATCAGTGGTGCCCTTTCAATTTTCTAGTGCTTTGCTCAGGTTATTAGGACTTATGGATCTCACAGTTGATCTTTAAATATTGGCTTCACTACAGTGACAATGAAGCCAATCAAGTGACCTTGAATTTTGAGTCCCATTTCTTTTCTCTTTAATAAAGATCACACAATGGACAACATATTACCAAAGTTTAACAGCTTTGTGTGTCATTTTATTCTTTAATATTGCAATGTCCTCATGTGGCACACTGACATTCATGGCACCAGAACTTTGTCTGCAGAACAATTGTTATTTGATATAGTCTACATAGATTTTTATCTCAACTTTATTAAGCTGGATACTGCCTAGTTTAGATATAGAGCTGTGCATGTTAATAAAAGAGTTTATATTGACATATTAAAATTTGTGGCTAGAATTTGCTGCTGTGAAGCTGAGGCTGCAGAACAAATTAAAGCAATTGACAATTCTCACAGCTGAGATTGTACAGGGATGTGGATGCAGGGGAGTATTTTGATGCAAAAATGTCTATCAAATTTATGGTGTGGACCTTTTGGTGTACTGACGAATCATATAAATAGATGAAATTACTTTGCTATTTCACTGGCATTTTTCTTAATTGTGTGGGTATCTTCTGCTCCTTTGCTTGCTATTTTGGACACTGAATAAATATGAAATCCATATGAATGTATTGCTTTTATTAGGCTAGTCAAAATGGCATAAAAATATATGCTGGCTTTCTAGAGCAACTAAAAAAATCAGTCTTCTTTCTTGCTCCCAGCATTCCTAGGGATTGCTCCAGGTAAAATCTAAAACCATTGCATTACTTGTTAGAGCAGAGTTGAAGAGCACACTGCCTATGGCCAGCATACTGTTTCCTCACCCATTTGTGAAATCTCCAGAGACACCCTCCCCCCCATCTTTGTTTATCATTAGAAAATGAGAATAGTGTTCCTGGAATCCTCCAGGAAGTTCAGCTTATCTTAAAATCAGATTAGGTCCCCATCCTCTTTTTAAGTGAAAAGGTAGAGTTGAAACCAGAAGTGAATTTCCCACCGTTCACGGGCTACACTGGGAGGTGTGTATGACCACATTGGCCATGGCTGCTTTGGAGACTGGAAGAATTGTAGTACTAGTCTCTTCAAGACTAACAGTAATAATGCTTGCTTATCCAAATGACTCAGGCTTTTGTCCCTTGTTCATTACCCATTATGAATCTTGGCTTCAGGCCCTCACCACCAGATTTGGATCTGAGCATGCTAATATTAACGGTGAACTGGCCTGGGTCACACAATGGTTTGAACACAGAGAGTTTGGCTCTGTGTAGAAACAAAGGGCAAGTTTTCATTCCAATGTTCAGGAAGATACCACAAGAACCAGTTTGAAAAGAAGATTTAAGATGGACTTCTTGAAAGGTTTCAAGGAGGTAGGGACTCAGAACACTGTCACTGAAGTGAAGTGAAGTGAAGCTATCATTGTGCTTGGAATCTTTCCACCAGAAAGGAGGTTGTATCAGTACCATTCTGTCAGTCACCCTAACTGTCATATTCAAATCAGTGTGGTATGTAGAAGTCCATTTGTTCACTTCTCACTTCAGTAAGGTGGGGGGGACTCCACATGTGCCCATGATTCATACAGAACAAAGTGACTGCATCCCAGGGTGGCATGCTGTTCTAGATAGATCTTCTCTTTCGAAGCTGAGCCTTTCAAATTCCTCTTAAAGATGTGCTTAGGACCACAATTACTTTATCCCAGGTATGTTACATTTGAAGCAATTCGAGTGGATGTGGGCAACAGTGGTGTTGTATAATGGGGAGAGCAACAGATTTTGGAGTGAAAGGAGGCCATTGAGAGCTTTCTAGCTAGCCTGTCTCACGAGGGATGGGAAAATCTATCACTTTGTTTTTCATAATCCTACCAATATTCTTGTCCTAACCTGGGGCCCTTTCGTGCATATTACGGCAGTGTGGTTCCATTTTTAACTGCCATAGCTGTATCCTGTGGAATCCTAGAAGACCTAAATGTGCCCGCTAAATGGCACATACCAGAATTCCACAGACTCTTGCCATGGCAATTGAAGCAGAATTATAGTGCTGTAACTGTACAGTGTAAAAGAGCCCCTGGTTTTATATAGGATTGTAATATTTCCCCCCTTTCCTTTTCTTCCAAGGTAGAAGCCTAAGCAAATTTTTCTCTGTATTTTTTCCCCAAAATGCATGCATCTCTGTGTGTGCATTTTTCCACTGATTTCCACTGATTTTTTTTTTTAATGCATTCATTTTTAGTCTGGTGCATTTTTCAAACATATTCCTGGCTTTTGTGCCCTGCTAAAGTACATCACAAGCTTTCTGCTAAAGTATATCACAAGCTTAAAAAAAAAGCACTTTGCAAAGGGAGATTTGCTGTGTCCCTTTGCCAGTCTCAGTAAGTGTGAAATGGCTATTTCTGTAGCAAAATGCAAACCTAACTAATTTCATTTCTGTCCCCAGTCACAGTCCATTTATCTTTGAGTAATGTTCTCTGAATAGACTAGATAGAATCAGAAAGCATTTTGGACAAAGAAAAAAAGGCTTGATGAAAAAATATACAATAACTGAATTAAATGAGACTTACTGCCAAACAAATAGATTTACAAAATGGTTGAAAAACATTACAGAGAATAGTTTTTTCAGTTAGGACAAATAGTTTGAGCCTCATGTACAGTAGGGAAGAGATATTAGATTTATTGTAGGAAATATGAGTTTAAAAATATTTGTTAGATATTCTGCCTAGAAAAAAAATGCTATCCTTTCCTCTTGAATATAGACTTGTGAACAGCTTATATCACAGGATAAATGAGATACACATATCAGTGCTCTTTGTATACTTAAAACTTCAGATTTACAAATACTAGTGTAGAGATCATGACCATTTTTACCCAGTTGTCAGGAAGCAGAGAAAGGATTAAATACTGTTAAACCTTATGATAGTGCTATAAAACATACCAGAAAGTGCAGCCATTTTTTCTTGATTTGCCTGTGTTCCTATACAAGTCCACTTCGTAAATATGAACATTTTTGAGTACTAGTACTGACTTAACAAGAATTATTCACTTTGTTTTATTGTCATCCAGAAATGGGATTTTTGCCAGAGCTTTTGACGTTAATGGAGACAGCACTAACCCCTGCAGAACAACCGACAGCAAATTGTAACTATAAATTCCTGAGAGGCCAGAAGGCTTTTCCTCCCATCCACATGGCCTGGTTTAAAAATGAAAAGTACCTATCAGAACTGCTGTTTATTATGCAGAGGATATGAAACTATTAAATGAAATAAATCTTTATTCACTTTGGACTGCAGAGAATCGCGGATCATTTGTCATCATGAGTCTGGAGAGATGTCCCTAACATGGTGCTGGCTGGCTGGCTTCCACAAATCTACCACTTCTAATTATTTGCCAAATTAAACCTCCCATGCTGTGTTAATGGTAGAAGATTTTTCATGCGGAGCATTTGCTAGAATTTTTGGTTAAAAAGGCTTCACCTTGTCATTTCTTAACTTCCATCCAGTACTTGAAAAGACAGAGCTAAGTCTAGAACATGTACTTATTGATGTACTGAATGAACAATTCTGTGTACTCCTCCCCACTGAGAATAAAGTCTGACAAAAAGGGCTGGCTTTATTAGATTCCTGTGAGGGAGGAAGCTTTAAAACACTGCTCAAGCTTTCACTTTGGCCTGGAAGCTTTAAAATTACTGGCTTATAAATAAGACACCAGCACTTACTAATGTTTCCTTTTAAGTTACTTACAAACCTTTATTTACTAGCATGCCATTCAAAGTGCACGTTAATACAGTTCTAATTTTTAAAGCTCATTCTTGGCAATATCTAGAATACCCTTCAAAAAAAAAAAATCTCACTTCAGACTTTGAGATAACAAGATACAGCTTGAAATGTAGTTGAATTATTAAAAGACATACATGACAGCATGAGGTGTAATTTCAGTTTACGTTCTTGAAGTTTCCTTCAACAGTGTATTGAATGAGGCTGAAATAGGTATTTAGCTGCAGAACAACTTGTTGCATCTTAAGGATTCGGTATTTTACAGACTGGTTTGAGAATAAGGGGCAAGGTGAACAACTGTGTTTACAGAGGGGGCAACTTCACAGTATCTAGGAACCAATTTGAACCCCCCTCCAGATGTGTTTGGGGGTGCACTCTTGCCATCACTGCATGCTGCCAAAATTCAAGAAGACAAGGATGGGAGATAAAACAAAGATCTAATTTAAGACAGTGTGCATGTTTTCTTCATGTCTTGTTTTGCACAAACAAAATGTGTGTGCTGTAGGGATGCACAGATTGCTAAAAAAGAAATTAAAAATAAATAAATAAATTGTGTTCTTGATAAGAAGAGGCATCTCAACACGCTGACATACTCTAGCAAAAATGGCTGTATTATTTATTTATTTATTTATTTATTTAGTAATTTGGAACTTTTTGTGAAGTTTCTTTTGTGCAAAAAAAAAGAAGAAGAAGCAGCAGCCAGCAGCAGCAGCATTGGCCAATCATACTTCTCACCACCCTTCTACTCTCCCTCCCCTTTGCTGTCCTCAGCAGCCTGCCATCATCCAGGCCATTTCTGCACTAGCCTGTTATAGCGCTATGATTCCACTTTCAACATCCGATGGAATCCTGGGGTTTGCAGTTTTGGGAGGGCCCCTCCCAAAACTGCAAACCCCAGGATTCCATCGGATGTTGAAAGTGGAATCATAGCGCTATAACAGGCTACTGAAGAAATGGCCCCAGTGTGTCCCACCACTTCTCATTCCCAGTCCTAACATATCTCTCGAGCCCCAACAACAGCAACCCCTCACTTCTCTTCCTGCACACATTGGAAACTTCATTCCTCTCACAGATTCTCAACCAAGTTTTAACCTCCTCTTTCCCCCTTCCTTACATCTCAGTCCAGTCCCAACAAAAGCAACCCCTCACTTCTCTTTGTGCAGACATTGGAAACTTCACATCTATTCCAGATGACAGGGGGCTGTGGTCATTTTGCAAAATTTGGTTGATTTTTCCTGGTCTGAGAATCTGGGAGGGGGTAACATTTCCAATGTGTGCAGGAATTGAAGTGAAGGGTTTCTGTTTTTTTAACTTGAGAGAGGTGTGAAGATGGAGGAAAGAGAAATGGGGGGTGGGAGTGGAAGATGGGAGGCTGGTTGTTGTCTCTCTAAAACTAGGTGTTGTTTTCCTGGTCTCAGAATATGGGAGAGGACCGGTGGTGCCAAACAAAGAGGACAAGGGTATGTAGACTTTTAAACTCATGAATAATCAAATTCACACCTGTGAATGTGAAGGGCTGACTATATTTCTTGTTGCATGCAAGAATTCTTGCACATTGCTTAATTGTAGTTTCACAAATGGGTTGGGGGTATGTGAAGCTCACAAAGTCATGTGTGTCATCTTGATATAAGGGCATGAAAATGTATGACAGGTTATGGTTGAGTCCTAATATACATAAGAGAAGTGAGATTCTGTTGAACTGAGTGGCATTTACTTTCAAGTAAATGTGATATACTTGGGATCAACTTTTGCCCTTTTGTTGTGATAATAAATAAAATGAATTTATTGCCCTCTTCCCTCCTCAGCATGTTAAGGGAACGGCATGATTCATGACCCAGTTACCTGGAGTTGATTTAGTATGCTATTGAAGTAGGCCATTATCATTATAGCTATTTTATATATGGGAACAAAATATGAGAAACAAGCCTTTTTCACATAGGTTATGAAATATTCTCCAACATTTCACATATGAAAACCAGGAAGTAGGTGGCCGAACAACATCAGAATGTGGTCAAATTGCTGTGGTCAGGCAAATTAAAACGTAGAAGGTATAAGAACATGATATATTTTTTTTAAAGCAGAGAAACCCTGGAATTTATGTGCTGATTTTAGGAAAGTTTGGGGAGAGAAAAAGACAAAAACAACAACCCAATACTCACAGCATGATTAAAAATGAATATAATATTATATGATACAATATTCCAAAATCACATAGCTCTTATCAGGCTTGCACGAAATTACAGCTATCGCTCAGATCCACTATATGAATTCTGCCCAATGAACATTATTTAGATCAGGGCAAACCCCAGTTTCCGCATAACATGACACTCATATGGTTACCTTGAGCCAATTGTAGCTTCACAAATTAACCTATTCCACATGATAGTTCTTACAATAAAAAATGGGATGAGGGTGGGAAAAATTATATACAATACTTTCAGTTCTGGGACGTAAAGCAAATGTAATTAGTCAAGATAGTTACAGTTTGAAAAAAAGATGATTGTCATAAAGCAATCCATGGAATCCTGTGGCTTTTTAAATGTACTATGCACATTTAGCTAGCTGTAAGTCCCACTGAATTCAATGAGATTTCTGAGTAGATGTGAATGATTGCATAGTTGATGTAAACAGAGCACTGCTCTGCAGAAAAAAAGACTTCTCTCAGAGTTAGTAAGCAGTAAAGTCTCTCCTAGTGTTCAGCCTCTATAAGTTACAATTTCTTTCCCATGGCACCGGGCACCCTGGCATATATAGAGGATTAGTAAATCAAAAGGAAAGTGGTGTAGAGAAGAAAACTAGTAAAACTAAGGCTTAAAATATAGTGTATATGTTTTATTTAGAGAGGCTTGAAATAATTTGAATGTTATATACTGTTGAAAGGAAGAACAGAAGTAATATTTTTTTCTGTTCTTTAACTTTTTTCCCTTTTCCTTTTCTTTTTCTTTTTCCTTTCTTTTTCTTTTTGCTTTTTATCTGTTTCTAGAATTTTAGTACCCATATTTGCCAGCATATAAGATGCACCCATGTATAAGACGCATCAAGTTTATGCACTGGAAAATACTATTTGCTGGGATATAAGACACACTGGTGTATAGGACACACCCCATTTTCAAACAGTATTTTTTTGGGGGTGGGTGGGAGTGAGTTTTATACACCAGCAAATACAGTATATCTGAAACTTTCAATAAAAAATTAAACCAGCACCTTACTTCCTTGACAAAAAAAGTATATGCAAATTGTGAAAACAAACAAAAATGAGAAATGAAGGGAGAAGAAAAAATTCAAAGCTGGAATGCTTCTTAGTAATATTGATCCTATAGATGGAAGACTCAAGATGTGGGGGGAATCTATTTGCCTGTGAGAGAGAGAGAGACGAGAGAGAGCACCTGGTGCACAGTTTCTGGGGATGCTGTCATTCAGAAAGGATCTCATCAAAGAAAACCTTTCTTAACAGACAGGGCTCTCCCTTTTTTCAATTTTTACAAATCTAGATTTTTTTTTTCAAATCTAGGAAAGGCTGCAGCAGTTTGCTTTTGCCAGAGCTTACCGAATAGGGCAATTTCATTTTGTTCCTGCTGAGTTAATACTGTCCCAACCACTTTTATTTCAGTTTGCAGCAACTGCAGTAAATGGAGGATGGAGGGGGAGAATATGAGAGGAAGAGAGAGAAACTGGAACATTTTAAAAATAGTTTTAAAAAAGTAGGACCTCAGAGGATTAAGTGGAGCCATCCCTGCTACATCAGAACAGTTTGATGTTATTCTGGAATCACACACAAGGAATACATGGATTGTCAAGCTCATTACTCATGCTCTTAACAATGTAGTACCTCATTGATGCTATCTGCATGTTATGAAGCCCATAGGAGCCAAAATATTGCCACATAAAAAAATATTAAAATACTGATTAAAAACATAATCCAGAGCACTCTACAAGTCTTAATATTTCCTAGCTATTAGGTGATATGGATAGGGTCAGTTATTCCTTGTGAAGGCAGAGAACATCTTAAGATGTGTTCATTTGTTTCCAAGATGTATCTTAAGCAGGAAATATACAGGAATCCTTTTCTTTGTTTTTGTTTTTTTCTTCTTTCCTCAGGGATGTTCTGATAATGAATTTTCATTTCAGCTGTGATCTCTTTGAGCAAGTTCATTTTTCCTCCTTTTCTCACCGTTGTCTTTGCCAGTTCTGCGTTTCACCTTCAGCTTTTTCTGTTTGCATTTCTTTGCTATGCATATTCAGCATTTCTAGTTCTTCTCTATTGTTTATTCCAATACACTTATTCTAATTTTTCCACTTGCCTTCTCCCTGAATAACTTTTTCTGTTTCCTCATCCTAATAAAGAAGAACATCCTTAATTTTTCCACCCTTCATTTATTTGTCATGTGCATTTCCAATTTTGTGAGTGAGCCTCTTTTATACTAAAAGGTTTTGGCCCAGTTTGGGAGTGAATGGAACATTTGTTTCTGGCGCCAGGCCTGCAGGGACAGCGAGACAGCTGCTGAACACTAATAGCACTAGTTTGCTTTGTAAGTGCTGACCCAAGCACAAGGCGTAGGAAACAAAAGTAACATGAGGCTGAATTTCCCAACCACCTCCAAAGTACTGTAAAGAGCAAGCATGCAGGAAAATAGCAAGGTGACCTGGTTCTCTCAACCAGAGCCTAGAAAAATTGCTTTTTGGACTACAACTCCCAAAATCAACTGTGAGCATGGTCACAGTGGCCATGTTGGCTGTGAGCTGCCAGCAGTTGCTATCCCAAAGTTTCATGTTTCCAAGCTGTGCTCATTCTTGGGGTAAATTTGTTAGTTAGTGTACTTACCTCACTAAAGTTTTTCTTTTCTCAGCATGGGTTAGTACTTGGATCACCATGGAATGCCAGGTGCTGTAGGCTATATTTTGGGGCAAGGCAATGGCAAATCACCTCTGAGTACTTTTTGCCTAAGAATTCATGAGCTTGCCATAAATCAACAATCATCTAGGGATCTAGGAGTCTTGGTAGATCACAAGCTGAACATGAGTCAGCAGTGTGATGTGGCAGCCAAGAAAACCAAGACGATTCTTGGTTGCCTCAATAGGGGTATGGTGTCTAGATCGAGGGAGATAATGGTACCACTCTATTCTGCATTGGTTAGACCTCATTTGGAATACTGTGTCCGGTTCTGGGCACCTCAGTTCAAGCTGGAGCGTGTCTAGAGGAGGGCAACCAAAATGGTGAAGGGTCTGGAAGCATGCCCTATGAGGAGCAGCTTAGGGAGCTGTGTATGTTTAGTCTGCAGAAGAGAAGGTTAAGAGGGGACATGATAGCCATGTTTAAATATTTGAATGGATGTCAGGCTGAAGAAGGAGTGGGCTTGTTTTCTGCTGCTCCAGAGACTAGGACAAGGAGCAATGGATTCAAGCTGCAGGAAAGGAGATTCCACTTGAACCTCAGGAAGAACCTCCTGATGGTCAGAGCTGTCTGGCAGTGGAATATGCTGCCTCAGAGTGTAGTGGAGTCTCCTCCTTTGGAGGTTTTTAAGCAGAGGCTGGATGACCATCTGTTGGGAATGTTTTGATGTGTATTCCTACATGGCAGGGGGTTGGACTCGATGGCCCCTGTAGTCTCTTTGATTCTATGATTCTATCTTGAAGGTCTGCGTGTACACACACTGTATCGCATTGGTAGTTCCAATCAGAATAGATCCACTGACTCAATTTTTAAATGGTGAGTCAGCAGTTCCAGAGACCACTGCAGCAGTAAATTATACCTCATGCCATAATCCTTAATAGATTCTTTATCCTTTTTGGTAAAGGACGAGCCAACCACTGGTCTGCAATTATTGGTGGATCTCATTCAAAGAACTATGTGCTCTGGGAGTATGGAGGATACGCAAGTGAAGGAGTTAAGCAAGTTGCCGAGCTGGGATCACCTGTAAAAATGGAAGAAGAAATTCGGCAACAGGTAACTGCAATTTAATCAATTAAAGTGAAGAAAAGTCCATGCCTTGCGTGAAAACATTTAATGAGACAGATCTGAAAGACCTTGTTGTTGTTCTGATTCCCAATATCTGTTCTTGCAAACCTTAACAAGATCAGTTAAAGTTTTCCTGAATAATGATTTTGAGATTTAGCCCAGTAATTGAACAGTTGCTAAAAGCCACCTTTGATTCACTCCCCTCTTAATGAAACACTGAACAATAGACGTTGTCTGAAAATGTAACTTGGGACTGCTTAGGACTTTCCTGTACTGCATCCTTAGCATTTCATTTTCCTTGAAATCAGTGGGAGCTTAATGTGCAGGTGGTATACAGCTACAGCTTCTGAGATCAATAGAGGCTTAAACGTGCCACAGCATTTGCAAAATATGCAAGGGGAAATTAGTATAGATATGAATTATCACACCTTACACCATCCTGAGTTGAAGTGATGTCAGATTTCTGAGTTGCAATAAAAGTGTGATGTTGGATGGGGTCTATGAGGTCTAGGAACAGATCTCAAATATACATAGAACTATACTGTATAAATCTGATTCTGAAAATAAATAAATAAATACAGTAATCCCTCCACATTCACTAGGGTTAGGGGCACAGGACCCCTGTGAAAGTGGTAAAACCGTAAATAACTCTAGGCCCTCCCGAACCATATTTAACACACAAAAAAGTATGATCACCATATTCAACCCATCATGGATTCCTTTGAGGCATCAGGGTTTCTTCATAAGGCAGAAGTGGGTGGCTGGTGGGGCTTACTGCCACCTCCACTGCTGCCCCACACCATTTTTAGTGGGGACTTACAATCTTCATTCACAGTTACTCAGTCTCACGAGGCTTGCAGTCCCTATTAAAAATGGCATAGGAGGGCAGCAGAGGTGACAGCAAATAATCCATGAATAATCAAATCTGCAAAAGTGAAACCTGCAAATGTGGAGGGCTGACTGTACCTCAGTCTTAAATTCTTGTATAATTTTCTTCTGTCATATACAATGTGAACTACAGAAAAATGGCTGTATGCAGAAACAAAGTAAGTGTTATATGTGGTACTAGAGTGAAGCTAGTCATATTCTTTTGGAGAAATTGGAAAGTGTAGCAGCTGTTTACTGAGTTTTTGATAGACCAAGAAGAGGGATTTATACTCATGGCGTCTGGACTGGAATTTCCTCTTGTGGTTGGAATACCGGAAGTTGCTGACATTGAAGATGTTCACAAGATGCTTAGTTCAATCTCTAGTGAAAAGATGGGCAACGGCTTAGGCTTGTTTTTAAAATATAATGCATGGTTTCTTAAAGCAAATCAGTTCCACAGCTTGGAAAAGTTACTTTTTAGGAGCATAATTCTCTGGCCTAAATTCAGATGTTAGTCTTAACTAGAGCAGACCCATTGAATCAACAGAACTGATATAAATGTTAGCTGTGGAATTCTGGAAGTTGTCTTTCCTTCCCATCAAAAAATAAGAGGTGTGGAAGTTGTAAGGTTTTTCTTTTCTTTTTTTATTCCAAACTTTCATCAGGTTCACACAATTTGAAAGGAGTAGCAACATGAACTGAAATGTTGTTGAACGATTAGATCTGGCCAGTTTTGACAAGCCTGGTTTGCATTACTTGTTTTAAACCCATTTTTTCAGATTGCAAAGCATGTAAACTATTCTACACCTAATACATTGACGGACTTGGCCAATTTTTTCCCCCTCACTTGGTCATGCCATGCAATGATCATGTATTGTTTATATACCAAACTTCATGTATTTTCTTGTCCATACTAATCAACCTTAGAAGCAGGAAAAATGTAACTCTAGATTTTATGATGACATTCATATCTTCCCCAGCTTAAATGGTGCTTGTTGTTGTTCTTGTTAACTTTATTTATACTAAACCTTCCACCCCAGGAGTGGGACTCAAGGTCACTTTATAGATCCTTTCTGCATGGCATTTGCCATGAGAAAGGGCGCCTGGAGCATCGTGTGATTGTGAGGAGCGATCTGAACGACACACTCACAATCGCGCGACACTCCAGGGGCCAGCAGGGGCTGATTGCGCACCTTTTCATTTTTGGCTGGAAGCTGAAAATGGTGTGCAGTTGCTTATTGCTCCCAGGCCCCGCGCACATTTACCTGGTATACGGAGCCTCCAGAGCTGCACTGGTCGCGCTTCCTGCCCCAACACAGCCTGGGAAACTCCCAGGCTGCACTATGGAAGAAAGAGGTGGGGCTCTCACGTGAGCAGGCAGCTCGTGTGGAGCTGAAGCAGCAGGGACGTGAGAGCCTCTCGCCGGAAGCTGCTCGTGCGATCCCTACACCCCAGTGCCGAAAAAAGGTAAGGTGCGGAAAGTGGCATAAATTAAAATACAATGTAGCTAAAGCATACAGAAGATAAAGACTGACGTTCAAATGGAATTGAACTCACATTTAAAAACAACTTAAAACATACAGTTAAAAATGGTTTTGCAACTTAAGTTGTACAGTGAAAAAGCAGGAATTAATCTTGTATAATATTGAGTGATGTTATGTTATTGTGGTAGACTACGGCCACCACCTGGCAATATCAAGCAGCCTTCCCCCTGGAGGTTAGATTCAGGGCCTTTTCACACTACACAATTGCAGTGTTATGATTCACCTTTAACTGCCATGGCAACATCCTATGGAATCCTGGGATTTACAGTTTAGGGAGAGAGTATTGAGAATTCTTACCAAGAAAATTTTAGTGGCTCACAAAATTGCAAACCCCAAGTTTCTATAGGATGAACTCATGGTGGAATCATGGTGATATAATTGCATAGTATGGCCTTCATATCCAATGTATGACTCTTGTTTGGGAAAATGCTGTGCGAGTTAGCTTCTCTTCTTCCCATATCTCAAGGGTAGCTTGTTTAGGCCTCATAGAAGTTATATGTTTATCTCCTCACCACTGTGGTAGATAATGGAAGGCACATTTGGGTGATTCATTCACATTTGGGTGATTTTCCTAACAGTGTGGTAGGAAAAAGATAACAGAGGGTGGGCTTGTGCTATATGGGTTAAGAGGGTAAAATTCTGTCAGTCAAAGGTTTTGTTAGAAACAGTGGTCCCCTTCTCTGGATAACATGATAAATACGCCCCATGTGTAAGAATCCTACTTTTACGAATAGCTTTCTTTTGCATTTTTTTATGACAGAAGTGAAGGAAGACATCAAGAAAGCCGTTCACTGTGCTGTGTAAGAACCCTGCCTTCAGGAATGGCTTTCTCTTCCATTTTTTTTAATGACAGAAGTAAAGGAAGACATCAAGAAAGTCATTCACTCTGCTGTAGAAAAATAAAATAAAAATAAACGCTGCAGAATCAGCAACATGAAATGGCAGAACAGGGAAATGCATATGGCAATTGAAGGCACTGCTTGACCCCCCCTGGGCTAAATTCTAATATTTGACATGCATACGTGGCTTTCATTATCTTCAAGAAGGGTTCTGTCTGTGATTCAAGCAGCAGAAGTTTTGTATCCAGGAGTATTCCCTCAGGCGATACTAAGGTTTTGTGCTAAATGTGTCCTGAGCTAATGCTTTCCAGCATGAATTTAGATGGGGATTCGTTTTCATATATCAAATGTGAAATAAATGAATAATTGAAATGTCCTGGTCTCAGCCAAGTCTGCTTTACTAAGCAAGAAATGTGTGTGTGCCCAGAAGGTAACGCTTGCCTATTAGTAAGACAGCCTTCTTCTCACGTGACTTCTGTCATTTCTTACAGGTGCATAAATGGGTGCTGCTTAGGCCATAATTTGAAAGTACAAGAGTAAAGTTGATGTAAAAGTAGTGCTGGGATTTCCCCAGTGCATCTCTGTAGCCCTTCCCAGGGCTGCAAACTGGTGGGAGGGTTTTTCAGCTAGCTGGAAAAGGTTATTAGAGCATATGGTGAGTTGCAAAGAGAGGGAGACTGACTGTCAGAAGATCTGCATTAGATACTAGCCACAAAGAATACATAGCTCCATCCATGTGCAGCTCTAAATCTTCACCCTACACCATGTCTTCCTCTCTTACTTCTGCACTCTGCTGCTGCATCTTTCACCTGTCCATCACCTCTTCCCCATCCCCTTTCCACATCTTTCCCCTTCATCAATGCCTTCCTCACTTGCTTCCTGCATTATTCTAAAGGCATCTCTTACTCTTCCTTCTAGAGTTACCAGAGTGAAAACTGGAGAGGAACCCTATATCTTTAATAGTTGTGTAGAAGAGAGAATTTCAGCAAGTGTTGCTTGTTATGTGGTTGTGCGACAAGCAATCATTAAAGGCACAGGAGCCCTCTCCAATTTTGACTACAATCCTAGAAACCAGGGTTCAGTTCCCCGCTTGGCCATAGAAACCCTCTAGATGACTCTGAGTGTGTCACACTTTCAGCTCCAGAAAACTCCATGATAGGCTCACCTAAGGGTTGCCATAAATTGGAAGTGACTTGAAGGCACACAGCAACAACAATCTTACTCTTTTCTGGCCTTCCTTGCTTGCCCTACCTCATGCTGCATTTCCTCCCTTCCCTTAACCTTTCATCCACTGCTGCACCTCTTGTCCTCTCTTCCTTCCCCTCACCACTTCCTAGCTCTGCTGCTTTTCTGATTTTTTTCCCCCTAAAAAGCCAGTGGCTACACAGGCAACAAGTATAGTTTTAATAAGAGGGTGACTAAGCAAACAGCTGAGTAAAGGCAGTGGTGCTCCTGCTGTTGCAAAAAGATATGGAAAGAAGGCAAAGGAGGAGGTAGTAGCTGGAGCAATGGTGAGGAAAGGTGGGAAGTTGGATTGCAGAGAAGGTGACAGTAATGAGGAGTGGCTGTTCTTCTCCAAATATATTTGTTTTTGAGGGTAAGGGCAGTCTCCAAGGTTGCCCAGCTCTGTGTTAGACAAAAGTGCATACAAAAATGTTTATATTATGCTAAAATGCATGCAAGAATGTGCGTGTTATGTTTCCTCCCACCAAATAAAATCCATTTACATTTTCACAGTGGTTTTTTTTTAATAACTTTCAAATTGATGAAAGCAGAAATGGGAGGGAACAAAACCATTGATGGGAAAATGGGAAACAAGGAACACTATAAATAAGAGGTGTCACTTTCCATATTCAAAAGGGATTTAGATCTTTACCCATTCAGAGAGAATCAGAGTCAAAAGGATTGGATTTTTCAGAGTTCACAAAAAGAAAATCCAAATATGTTTTCCAGGAGGTGAAGCTACTACGAAGTCATATGCATCGTAAACAAACTTCAGTCTGGTTTCTCTCTGATTTAAGATAAATTCAGATACTTTCTAAATGTAGATGATTTTTATTCAATTTTTATTTTACACTGGGGCCTTGTGAATACTCTGGTATGTTGTCTTGAAGTACAGACTGCAGGTCCTCACTTTTTGGGATTATTTTGAAATATGAACTGAACAGAAAGCCGTAAATTGAGATCTCTCTAGCTTTCTGCATCCGTATATTCCCAGAACTTATATTTTATCTTACCCCATCCTCACCTCTCATTTAAAAAATGTAAATTTTGGAGGCTTTTTCAGAGTTAAACCAGCCTTCCTCAACCAGATTCCTGCCAATAGTGTTTACTGCAACTTCCTTTTACCCCAGAGAATGTGGTAAAGATTGTTGAGGAACCATAAGAGCTAAAATTCCAAATCTGTGAAGGGTACTAGATTGGTGAAGGCTAATTGATACCTTCCAGAAAAGCCAGGCTTCTAGAAAATCATTAATATAACCACTGCTTAAGACATCCTGCTCATATGCCTTATATAACAGCCAATCTCTAAATAGAAAAGTAGGTCAATACCAACTCCAGAGATCTAACCGTATCTCCTGGTTAGACGTTTGAAATTTTCCTTTTGAACATCTGTGGCTGAAGTAAAAAAGTTCGAGAACATAAAAGGTCACACCTAGCACTTTAAATCTCACTTATTCTTTGTGTGGTTTGACAGTTCAGAAGACTAAAATGCAGACATCTACAAACCTAATCCATTTGGTTTTTAAAAAGGAGGGTGGACAATTCTTGGGGAAAACTACAGGTGACTTAGCAATAACTTGATCCTCACTGTACATTTCTGAGATGGAAGGTTTCAAGAGGAAGGGAGAGATAAAGAAAAGAAAAAGCGGGTGAAATGCCAGCAGAAAGATCAGTAGAATATATATTACATTTTGAATGAGAAAGATGGTATCAAAGTGATGGCATTAGAAGTGTTTCACTTTCATCTCTAGGTCCACTCTTTTACACTTAATATAATTAATGATTTCTGTAGATCTTCCTATTCAGAGCAGACTGATCATTTAAAAATCATTATATTTAAAATTTAAAGTGGACACTTTTTGTTTAAAAGTGGTGTGGGTTTCTGTGTGGCAGACACCATTACTATGTTAAGTATTTCTTTTATAAATTTACTGGTTCACAAAAAATCCATATAAAGATGTTGACCTCTACTCCCCTGATCTCTCTGATGGCTTCCATCACTGCTATTAAAACATTAAAGTTTGCTTTTTAGTAAAATCATGAAAATGGGGAAAGATATTGCACTGCTGAGGTCAGTTTTTACTAATATGTCACAACTATACCAAGCTCATGTAACATATATGGATATAGTGTCATTTCTTACTGTGAGCTTCCTTTGTAGAGAGATTATACTGATGATTGTTGTTGTGGCCGTGTGCCTTCAATTCCATTCCGTATTATAATAATCCTAAGGAGAATGTAACATAAGGTTTTCTTGACAAGATTTAGTCAGAGGAGGTTTGCCTTTTGTGTTTCCTCTAAGGTCAAGAGAGTGTGATTTGCCCAAGGCCACCTGTGGATTTCCATGGCCTCCTGGAAGTCTTATCTTAACACTGCCTTGGTTCTCACGATTGAAGAAAGATAGGATATAAATTAAACAAAAAAGAAAAACACTGAAACCACTACACCACACTGGCTGTATTAAGGATGCTATTGTCCAAAATTCATTTTTTTAAAGAACGGCTATTGTTCAGAGTATTTACCTGAACCTCAGTGAGTTCCACTGAGAGAGATTACATGCCTGGATGGTAGCATGAGTACAAGGGCAAAGCAGCTCCATCTCTTAATCTGGCACAGTGTATTTGTCCTCTCCCATAGAAGAACTGGCACAATTGTTCTAAAGCAGGACTTCTCAGTTGGGTGTTGTTGAGCCTCAGCTCCCAGAAGTCCCAACTTGCATGGTCTGTTCAGGGTGATTTTAGGAGTTGAACTGTAACTATATCTGGAGCCCATGCAACTCCCAGTTGAGAATCATTGTTCTGTAAATTACCATATTTGCCCGTGTATTAGACTCACCAGCATATAAGACGCACCCTAATTTTAGACTGTATTCTTTAGGGGGGAAAAATTGAGTACCCTATCCCCATTCTTGTTGTTTCTGCCTGGGTCGGGGGACCTCCCTGCCAAACAGAAAGAATAGGAAGAGGTGTGTATGTGTGTGTGTGTGTGTGTGTGTGCATCTGTATCTGTGTGTCTGTCTGCTTGCCATTCCTATTGTCTCTACCTTGCAAGGAGACCTGCCTGCCCAGGCAGAAAGAACAGGAAAGCGTGTGTGTGAAAGAAGCTCCCTTCTCAGCCACCATTCCTATTGTCTCTGCCTAGGTGAGGAGAACTCCGCCCTCCAGGCAAAAAGAAACAGAAAGGTGCCTTTCTTCCCACCCAGTTACTTATGGGAGCACTCCTTTCATCCTCCCCCCCTTTCCTATGCACCAGCAGGAGTTACCATATTTACCAGTGTATAAGATGTACCACATTTTCAGAAGGCATTTTTTTGGAGAAAAAAGTGTGCCTTATATGCTGGCAAATATGGTATTGAAAGGTTCCCTTCAGTAAGGCAGAGAGAGACCTAAAACCAACACTGCAACAGATTAA
The DNA here is from genome assembly GCA_030412105.1 of Cyclura pinguis. NCBI lineage: Eukaryota > Metazoa > Chordata > Lepidosauria > Squamata > Iguanidae > Cyclura > Cyclura pinguis. The sequence goes on along the minus strand of CM059599.1, from coordinate 293,857,469 downwards.
GGCCCCAATATAAGGTAATGCTAATGGCTTTACTCTATGGGATGTCTTCTCTTTCTCTGTACTGACCTGCTGGATACCTGCTGAGGGGAAACAAGGAATGCCCACCTCCTGCTTTCACGGGCAGAAGCAATTTCGTTAGTGGAACTTCCCTACTGGATTCTTGCCTACATCTGTGAAATATGTATTTAACTGTGTTTGGAAGTCCAAGTTTTGAAGTCGCAAATGCATTCATAGTATCTTATCTTCTCCTCACAGAAATCCTAGGATGAAATGTAACAATATTAAAAAAACAAAAACAAAAAGAGCTTGCTGTGGGGAGTGGCACGCATTCTTCAAGACATTTAAGGCAGATTGCTTATGCCTTGCAGCATTAGCATGCCAGAAGAGAGTTTGGAAAAGTTATTTATTGGACCGCAAAACCCTCAATCCCTCATATATAAGTCTTGGGGCTGTAGTCCAAAAAGTAACTTTTCCAGCATCTCCACTGAAGGAATAGACTAATGTTGCACATGTAAGTTCAAGTTAGCCTTGAACTTGAGATGGGATTTTTTCATACATACTGTGCGCCTTCAGATCATTTCTGACTTATGGTGACCCTAAAGCAAACCTACCATGGGCTTTTCTAGGGTCTGAGAGTATGTGACATGCCCCAAGGCCATGCAGTGGGTTTCCATGGCCAAGCAGGGAATTGAACCCTGATCTTCAGGGTCTGTAATCCAGAGCTCAAGCCACAACACCTTGCTGGCTCTATTTTTATACGTGACTTCAGGTCCTGAGTTACGTGATTAGAAGAAAAATTCTTAATCAGCTGTGTGGCTGGGCAAGCCTTCATAATAGAAGCAAGCACGCTTTTAATAACAGCACTTATTATTGTAACACGCTGTATGCGAGGCTACCTTTGTAGAGTGTTCGGAAACTTCAGCTGGTCCAAAGAGCTGCAGCCAGATTGTTAAATGGAGCTGGCTACAGGCATCACACAACTCCTCTGTTGCAACAGCTCCACTGGCTGCTGGTCTGTTTCTGGGCACAATTCAAGTGGTGGTAATGAACTTCAAAGCCCTACATGGCTCTGGTTAAGGCTGTTTAAGGGATTGTATTCTTCCTTACGAACCAGCCCAGGCTTTGAGATCTGCTGGGGAGATTCTTCTCTCTGTCTCACCACCCTCACTGTTACCTCAGGTGGGAATACTGTGGCTGCTCCCAGGCTCTGAAACTCCCTTTCCAGTTTGGTATGCGATTATATGTGTCCTGTCTGTTAAAAGGTCCTAGATATTGTTAATTATGCTGAAGTTGCTGAATTTATGGGTGTTTGAGTTTTTAATTATCTTAACTTTGTTTTCATTCTTCCTGATTGTTTACTTGTGTTTTAACTTTTGTATTTGGTGCTTTTTAACTATGTGTTTTTAAATATTGTAAGCTGCTTTGAATCCCAATCTGGGAAAAAGCAGGGTATAAATAAAGATGATGATAATGATGATGATGATGATGATGATAATAATAATACTTTTTTATCAAATTAGAAAATCTTAAAAGTAGAACATTTCATACCCCGTGGGATGGCAAGAAAACTATGTGAGATGTTGGGAATATTAAAAATGTCTATGTCAATGTTGGTCCTCTATGTACATGCCATTATATACCAAAGATGTTCCTCTGAAGCATCATCTTTTTGTTCACAGAGGTTTAAAGTGTGCATCACCTATAGTGGATACAGTTCCCAGATCTCAGGGCCTGGCCCCTCCCCTTTAATCTCCAGGTCAAATGGGAGGAATTTAAAGCCCAGAGCATTGCTTAGCAAAGTGTAGAAAAGCTTCATATAGGACTATCCTGTTTAGAAAGCCACCCACAGTTCATAGTCGTTAAACAGAGTCTACAGTAGCAGCCACAGTCATGGTTTACAGAAACTTATCTGTCAATTACCAGTCTTGTTTCAGCAGTCCAGGTCAGCAATAAATTAAGAGTGTCAGTTCAAGGGTATATCCAGCAATGTAGTCAGCACACAAAGCAAGGGTCAAGGTTTTTCAGGAACACAAACCAAAGATCAAAAGAAGTATGTGTTGCTTCCACCAGAATTAGCAGTTGCCTGAAACAGACCTTTGCCTGCCATGCCTCTGTTATTTATTGGTCAGGAGCCTCCCCTAGCTGTTTGTCTGATTAATGAGACTTCTCTATATAAGTGCTCTGAGCCTCATGGGCTCTCCCTTTCTTGTCTATGCTGGGCTGCAGTAAGAATTGTCTTGTTCATGTCTATGCATTTTGGCTGTTGAGGAAGACCCTGTCTGTGTTTGTACGTGAGTCCTGGGACTGGGACATGACAGACTGCTGGTCACTGATGAAAGGTTAGAACTTTAATAAAATGATGATGATGATGATGATGATGATGATGATGATAATCTGTAATAAAACTAATAAAAAGTTCCTGCTGACTGAAGTTCTTTCATCAGTGAAATGAGGAATGTATTCTCCACCCCAACCCTCATGTCCCCTCCAAATCTGCTCTGGAGGTTTAAAGCAATCTCCAGAGCAGATTTGGAAGGGAAGGCATGAGGGGGAGAGGGAGGGAAGGAGGAAGAGGGCAAGGAAGCCCTGTGACACAAACAGATTTCCACTTCCACTCATATAACTTAGGGAAGGTGAGAAGTTTTTGGATAGGGCAGAGAAGACCATCCTGAAGACTGAATGCAGGGAGGAGCTGTGCCAGGAAATGGATGCTTGGAGGAATGTCACATGGAGCAGTAGAAGGATCAGGAAGGAAACAGAGACTCTCAACCTACAGAATCGCTTCAAAGTTCTTGGCCTTATGAATGATGAGGAGCGCCAGGAGGAGGGAACAGAATGTCAACAAGAAGGAATCCAACTTCAGCAAGAGGAACAAGATCAACACTCACAGCCTCAACAGAATGCCCAGGCAGTCCTAGAAGAACCTGCTCATTGAGGAGCCCCAGACAAGCCTCAGAGGAGGCGAGTTCTGGTTGTTGGGGACTCCTTGCTCAGAGGAACCGAACCGGCAATTTGCAAACTGGACAAGCTCAATCAAGAGATCTGCTGTCTTCCTGAGGCCAAGATCGACCACATAACAGAGAGACTAACCAGGCTGGTCAAGCCCACTGACCATAAGCCCCTCATTTTGGTTCATGTCGGAACCAATGACACTGCGAGGCGCAGCTTTCACCACATCACAAAGGACTGCAAGCTTATAGGGACAAAGCTTGAGGATCTTGGTGACCAGGTGGTCATTTCGTCTCTCCTCCCTGTTCAAGGATATGGCGCACGAAGGGAAAGGGCAATAGCAGAGGTCAACAACATGGTGCCGCCGGCAACGGTTTGGGTTTTTGGATCACGGCCTGAATTTCCATGAACGTGGGCTTCTGGCAAGGGATGGGCTGCACCTCACGAAACTTGGCAGGAATGTTTTTGCAAACAGTCTCGCAAGGAGGATTAAGAGGTCTTTAAACTAAGTTCCACTGGGGAGGGAGACAATATTATTCAGGGGAAGGACTCAGTGAGTGCAGGGGGGAAAGGCCCAAATGATATTCGCCAAGTAGTACAAGCGTCCAATGGTGGGAAGAGTAGAAACTATAGTATAGGACTTGCAGGAGGGGCCCGGGGACTTAAGTGTCTCTACACTAATGCATGGAGTATGGGAAACAAGCAAGATGAACTTGAACTCCTAGTACAACAAAATAAATACGATTTGATAGGCATCACTGAGACCTGGTGGGATGAGTCTCATGATTGGAATGTAGGAATAGAGGGGTATAGCCTGTTTTGTAGAAACAGACCGAACAAGAAAGGAGGAGGAGTAGCCTTGTATGTCAAGGATGTTTTCACCTGTGAAGAGATCCAGGACTTAAACCCAGAAAGCCAGGTCGAGAGCATCTGGGTAAGAATTAAGGGAGCGAGAAACAACAGGGATATTTTGGTGGGGGTTTACTACAGACCTCCAACCCAGACTGAGGACTTTGATGACACCTTCCTCAACCAAATGACCGCGCATTCAAAAAGGAGAGATACAGTAATAATGGGAAATTTCAATTACCCGGATATATGTTGGCAGTCAAACTCTGCCAAGACAGCGAAGTCCAGCAAGTTTCTTGCTTGTCTTGCAGACAATTTCATGGTCCAGAAGGTGGAAGAGGCCACAAGCGGATCAAATCTTCTAGATCTGATCCTGAGCAACAGGGATGACCTTGTTCATGAGGTAGAAGTGGTTGGATCTTTAGGGGGGAGTGACCATGCCCTATTGGAATTTGGCATTCAGTGGGAAGGAGAAGATAAGTGTAGCCAGACACTCATCTTAGATTTAAAAAAAGTGGACTTCTGTAAACTTAAGGAGCTGCTGGCTGGAATTCCGTGGTCAAGAATAGTGAAAGAGAAAGGAGTTCAGGAGGCATGGGAGTTCCTTAAAAGGGAGATACTGAAGGCACAGTCTAAAACTGTATCAATAAGGAGGAAAAATGGAAGGCATCTGAAGAAACCGGAATGGTTGACTAAAGAACTCTCAGCTGAGCCAAGTGTTAAGAGAAACCTGTACAGGAAATGGAAGAAGGGGGAAACCACCAAAGAAGAATTTAAGCAAGTAGCCAGGAGATGTAGGGAGGAGCCCGGAAAGGCTAAAGCACAGAACGAACTTAGGCTGGCCAGAGACATTAAAAACAATAGAAAGGGCTGTTTTAAATATGTCCGCAGCAAAAGGAAAAAGAAGGAGACAATAGGGTCACTGCTTAGAGAAGATGATGAATTACTAACAGGGGGAAGAGAAAAGGCAGAACTACTTAACACCTTCTTTGCCTCAGTTTTTTCCCAGAAGAATACAAGCACTCAACCTGGCAGTTGGGGAGCAGGTGAGGAAGCAGGGGAAATGCAGCACATAATAGGTATAGAGATGGTACAGGAATGCCTGGCCACACTGGATGAATTCAAGTCTCCAGGGCCAGATGAATTGCATCCTAGGATATTAAAAGAACCGGCAATTTCGGAACCGCTTGCTATAATCTTTGAGAAATCTTGGAGGACAGGAGAAGTTCCAGCAAACTGGAGGAGGGCAAATGTTGTCTCCATCTTCAAGAAGAGAAAAAAAGAGGACCCAAATAATTATCGCCCAGTCAGCCTGACATCAGTACCCGGAAAGATCCTGGAGCAGATCATTAAGCGGTCAGTTTCTAATCACTTAGATAGCAATGCAGTAATCACGAGAAGTCAACATGGATTTCTCAAAAATAAGTCATGCCAGATTAATCTTATTTGTTTTTATGATAGAGTTACTAGCTTGATAGATGAAGGGAATGCTGTGGATGTAGCGTATCTCGATTTCAGTAAGGCTTTTGACAAAGTTCCACATGACATTCTTTCAAAGAAGCTAGTAAAATGTGGGCTGGACAGGGCTACTGTCAGGTGGATCTGTAACTGGTTGACTGACCGTTCCCAAAGGGTGCTCACCAATGGCTGCTTTTCATCCTGGAGAGAAGTGACTAGCGGGGTGCCACAGGGTTCTGTCCTGGGCCCAGTGCTGTTCAATCTCTTCATCAGTGACTTGGATGAAGGAATAGAGGGCATGCTCATCAAATCTGCAGACGACACCAAATTGGGAGGGGTTGCTAATATGCCAGAGGACAGGATCAAAATTCAAAATGACCTGGACAGATTGGAGAGCTGGGCCAAGGCTAACAAAATGAAATTCAACAGAGAGAAATGTAAGGTCCTACACTTAGGTAGAAAAAAATGGAATACAGAAATATAGGATGGGGGACATGTGGCTGGATAGCAGTACGTGTGAAAGGGATCTAGGAGTTTTAATAGACCACAAGCTGAACATGAGTCAGCAGTGTGATGCGGCAGCCAAGAAAGCCAATGCAATTCTCGGTTGCATCAATAGGAGTATGGTGTCTAGATCGAGGGAGGTACTGGTACCATTCTACTCTGCTTTGGTTAGACCTCATCTTGAATCCTGTGTCCAGTTCTGGGCATCCCAATTCAAGAAGGACATGGTCAAGCTGGAGCAAGTCCAGAGGAGGGCGACCAAAATGGTGAAGGGCCTGGAAGCCATACCCTATGAGGATAGACTTAGAGAGCTGGGTATGTTTAGTCTGCAGAAGAGAAGGTTAAGAGGGGACATGATAGCCATGTTTAAATATATGAAGGGATGCTATGTAGAGGAGCGACTGGGCTTGTTTTCTGCTGCTCCAGAGACCAGGACAAGGAGCAATGGATTCAAGCTGCAGGAAAGGAGATTCCACCTGAACCTCAGGAAGAACTTCCTGATGGTCAGGGCTATCCGGTAGTGGAATCTGCTGCCTCGGAGTGTGGTGGAGTCTCCTTCTTTGGAGGTTTTTAAGCAGAGGCTGGATGGCCATCTGTCGGGAGTGCTTTGAGGGTATTCCTGCATGGCAGGGGGTTGGACTGGATGGCCCCGTGGTCTCTTCCAACTCTATATTTCTATGATTCTAACTTTGGATCTTCCACTTTTCTATATAAGAGTAAATAAATAACTCAAGGTTACTTCATACTTTGCAACAGCTATTGATTGCCGTATCAGCTTTGCTTGTATTTTGTGCAATAAGTGAAGTGAGTAACTCAGCTTCTGGGAATTAGTATTCTGTGTGTTTACAGCTTGTAAATAACTGTTATAGCAAAGTATTTTGTATAATGGGTTTTCCTTGAAAACTCTAGGACAGTAACAGGTCATGATTGGTTTTTTAAATACTTGCTGCAACATTCCAATTAGCAACTGCAGAAGCGTTCATTTCCTCCCCCTCCTGACATGTGCCTGTATGTGTCTGTATTGTTGAATAATTAATTACACCTTTCCAGTATAATTACATTAACAGCCAGCACAGGTAGACAACGAGTGGGCAGACTTGAATCCTGAGTCCCACCAACCAGAGTCAGGTGGAAATAGTGGCTTAGGGATGGTGGGGGCAGGGGAAGAGAGAGATGGAGAGAGATGGTGGGAGGGAGGAAGAGAATAAAGGAATGAAGGAACAGGTTGATTCTGAGCAAGTCCTCAACCCAGGAATTGGTTTTCTGTATCAGAAGAGGCATCACACAGTCATTTCATACATACATTTATTCCTGGATTTCTCCAAGCTGTCTTCATTTCAGCATCGTAAGTTAGAAGAAGTAGGGAGTAAATTTTGATCTAATGCAATTTATCAAGAGATTCTGCAGTAGATTCTAATCTGTTTAATTTATACTTAAGAGTGTTACACAGTTATAAAAATGTGATACTACATAATTGTCATAATTCCATCCTGTGGAATCCTAGGATTTATACTTTGTTGATCCAAAGAGCTGCACTCAGACTGGTAACTGGGGCAGGTTATAGAGGCTATATTTTGTCCTTATTAAAACAGATCCACTGGCTTCCAATTTGTTTCTAGGCCCAATTCAAAGTGCTGGTTATGACCTATAAAGCCCTGTATGGCTCAGGTCAAGGCTATCTGGCAGACAATATCTTCTAATATGAGCCTGCTTGGGCCCTGACATCATCAGAGGAGACCCTTTTCTGAGTCCCAACATCACTGTGGGGACACAGCTTTGTCTTCCCAGGGAGGCCAGAATGGTCCATTCTTGCTGTCCTTCCATCAGCAGGCAAAATCGTTTTTATTTTGATAGGCTTTTAAACAGAAAAAAATAATAATAAATGGGTTAAGGCATGCTATATTGTTTTAAACTGAATTGTTTTTAATAGCTTTTTATCTTTTTAATTGCATTTTATTCTTTTGACTGGAGAACTGAATTGTTTTAATACTGTGGATAGTTTAATTCTATTTTAATGTTCACTTCTTGTATGTTCTTTTAATTTGTACGTTCTTTTAAATTGTGAGCCACTTTGAGTCCCAATTTTGAGGAAAAAGCAGAAGAAAGATAGACAGACAGACAGACAGACAGACAGACAGATGTGCATCATATTATTTTCAGCTGTAAGCCATTCTGAGTCCAAATTTTGGGAGAAAAGTGGAATACAAATAAATATAAATATTCTAATAATAGAAATAATCGTGCACTTTTTGTCTTGCTTGAACATTACTTACTTGAAAGAAATGCATAATGTTTGAGTCAGCCCTTTGCAAGCTGCATCAACTGCAAGTTTTATGAATCTAATATTAGACACATGCGTTTATAAAGAGGCTCCAAAGTAGGAGGAGATGCTGTGATTCAAAACTGGCTTTCTTTCTTGGTGAAAATTAGCATTCTTTGAAAGTTCTTGCTCTATTTTTGGTTGATATTCTCAGAGTAACAGGTGCAGTTCTGACATTTAAAAAACTCATTGGGTTACCTTATGGAACTTTGTTGATTACAGAATGAACTATATTTATGAAAGTGAGTGCATCATGGTTGCCAAAAACTTCTTAGAATTTAATCCCGCTGTAAATTGAATAGTGGCCAAATGTTTTAAAATTAGAAGTTCTTTTACATACATAACTCTATTTGCCAAAGTCTGTATCTAAGCAATTTCTGATTGACTGAGGTAAGTGTTTAACTTACAGTTGTTACTACTGCCAGTATTTAGTTTTCATAAAGTTTCATCACTTTAAAAACAAATAATGGAAGAATTTGTGTCAGGAATTTATTATGCAAGTACAGCAAGTTCTTTTCACCACTGATCCAGAGGGCAGATCTCTTGAGATTTACCATGAAATTTCAAAACAGATCCAATGTTCTTCCTAAAACAGTGTAGAAGCAACAATGCAGAGATAGCACTTTTCTTAAGATGACTTTTTCTGTGAACTCTCTTATTAATCAAAATGGTTAGAGTTGAAAGACAAGTTTAACATGCATCACCCTCTCCAATGCCCCGTGTCCACTGCTTTCTTTGTTTTGGGGCGGGGGAAGCCCTGTAACCCCAGCTGCACCTCAGGTTCGAAAAACAAAACCTTTTCTCAGTCTCCTGTTTTCCCTGATTTTTTCACTTATTGTGGGGCAGGTTGGTGCAACCCACAGTGGATTCTTGAGGTGGGAAAGTTCCACTGAGCTCAGAGTGGCTCACTCCTAAGCAAAAATGTAAAGGATTGTGGTCTTAGACTATATCTGAAAAAATATGCTGAAATTGGAATATTTCTTTGTTTTAATCTTCAGATTAGTGTTCATATGACTGATGTTGGATGGTATAGTGGATGCCATCTTCCCATATGAGCCTACCCAACCTCTAAAATCTTCAGAGGAGGTGCTTCCCTGTATCCCACCACTTTCACAGACATGTGTGATGGGAGTACAGGAGAGGGCCTTCTTGGGAGCCTAATGAGGTTAGCATGGCTCTTCCTTTGCAGTTTTTTTACAGGAGCTGATGAATACCTTTCTATTCAGCAGGCCTTTGGGAATGCATTGTTTTATTTTGTTTTTTAAAGCACAGGGTGTTGTGGTTGAGCATTGGACTACGACACTGCAGACTAGAGTTCATTTCCCTGTTTGGCCATGGAAAGCCACAGGGTGATCTTGGGTGCAACACACACTCTCAGACTCAGAAAGCCCTATGGTAGGCTCGTCTTAGGGCTGCTGTAAGTCAGAAGTGACTTGAAGGCACACAACAGCTATAAGTGTACTGACTACCGTGTGAATGGAGTGGAAGTATGTATGAACAGGAGAAAAAGAAGAATAGGATCTTTGCACACAGTAGGATAGAAATTGTCTGGGATTTCATGGCAGGCTGTCTAAGTGAAATCATTGTGAGTCACTACTGTAAAGTTGCTGGCTTTAAATTGTTTTGGGGGTTTTTTTTTGGTGAATAATTATAGGTTTCTAGAGACACATAATAGGAGTAGGCTATATCATCATCATTATCATCATCATCATCATCATCATCATCACCATCCCAACAATGGGACTCAAGTGGGTTACAATTTAAATATAAAACAACAGATTATAAAGTATACAAAAACATCAATAAAAATATAAATATAAATTTTATTTTGAAAATTATTAAATTGTAAAATTAAAACTATTAAAATTCATTAATACTCTCTATACAAACCAGCAAAACAGCACAGCACATTATTAAAAGCCCATTCCAGTCAATTTCTAATAGCCTGCTAAAGTAAGAATATTTTTATTGCTAGTAGAAAGAAAGCAAAGAGGAAACCATCCCAGTCTTCCTAGGGAAGGAATTCCAAACTCCAGAAAAATCCACAGAGAAGGCATGCTCTCTTGTTTCCATTAAACAAGCTTGAGAAGATAGTAGGACAGATTGAGGGGCATCTCTTGAAGATCTTAGAACTCTGATGGGTTCATATAGGGAGATATAGTTCTTCAAGTAGCCTAGGCCTAAGCTAGGCCTATATGGTATGTGTCAACAGGCTATGTGTGTATATGAATGTGCAGGTACATATATCATGTGTTTTATATACCAAAATATCCTTCAGTGTTTCTAGTAATGGATAGTTTTCAGGTAATAGTAAATCATAGCCCTCTTATTTCTGTCCATTCATTTGGTGACATCTGTCTGGAGGGATGTGCCCAATGACAAAGTACATCTTATTGAATGTCAGCAGAACTAAATTCAAGTAAATACATTTTCTTCTTCATACAGTTACTTTGGTAGGCAATATACTGTGGGAACTGTGCAGAATGGGTTGGTTGACTGAGATCATAGCATGATATGTTCTAGTGTATACGTTCCATAGGTTTGTGTAACAGCTTGAGTTGTATAATTATAAAATTAGAAGGGACCTCAAGGATCATTTGGTCTAACTCACTAACAATACAGGATAAAAAAGAGAAGTCCAGTAGAGTCTGTTTTAAGTTAATATTCTAAATTGTGCTAAGACAGTGCATGGATACAAGAACATCCTAATGTCAGATAGTTATGCTCTGCATATGGAGGGTAGTGATGGTGAGGGCAGAACTAACATGCTGATTTTCCTTCCACACATTCAGAAACCATATGATGTTAAAATACCTGGATTATTAAAGCTGTTATAAAACTAGAACCTTTCAACAATATTCTTGCATCCACAGCTTTCTAGTAGGGAACAGAGTTTGTAAACAACACATTTAGTATCTGAAACACATTACTTTTGGGAGGTAGTGCAGACATAATTATGTTATTTTCCCAGAACTATATAATGACCAGTAATCTTGTTACTTTTTTGTGCTGAAAGTAAAACTTACTAATTATTTCTAAAATCTTAGTTTTGCTGGATCGTGGGAAATTTGGGACTGTTTTTAGCCATTTTGCTATTTTTAAAGGTACATTTGTATTTGTTTGTTTTTGGAAAAGCAAAAATAACACGTTAGAATGTACAACTAACACATATGAGTAAAGAACGTTTTGCTTTTAACACAGATACTTTACTTTTTAAATAAAGTAAAGATGTCTGAGATGGAGTTACACATATAAGATAGACATCAGGAGGCTGTCTCTCCCAACTTTCACTCTAAGAGGCAGGCAACCCACACAGAGGGGGTTGTAGATATTTTCTAACTACATGTTCAGTTTTAGCTGCCTTCAAGTAATCAGCAAAGTCACAGTCCTTGGTTATTTCCATTTAATTGTGTTGCATACTCATCCTGGAGGACAGTCTGGGTTTTTAATAGCTGCTATAATTCTGTGAATAAAAGTGCATGTTATATTTTCATAACTTGCCTTCTAAAAGTGAGAAAAAGGTGTTATCGTTGATTTTAATCAGCTTTTAATCAGCGTGTGGAGGTGAAGGGTTCACAGTTATGTTTTGATTGAAGACCTATGGGAGGTGAAAGGCTGCAAAATTGAAATGTGGATCATCACCTCTTTTCATTGATAGACTTGGCACTTGTTAGGTTCTGAGCTCTTTCACAATATGATGTTTTTACATGGACAATCGTGTGCACTGTGAACTTGGCTTCATGATGTGCTCTGTTGTTTGGTAGGAATCAGAGTGTCAAACCACATTTCTTATTAAACTTTTCCTGGCAGCTATGGAGTGGAGGCTGCAGCACAAGCAGATTTCAGATACATATATTAGGTTAATTAATGAGCTTCATTTTTGTGGTTCTAACTCACACACAAAGAAAGTCTGGTAAGGAAAATTTGGAAGTGAGTATATCTTGACACTTCTCATCTGCAAAGCCTTTCTATTCAGTTTACCTTTTGTTTTCGGGCAAGTCTGAATTATTTAAAATTAATTGGAAGCAAAATCCATTTGGCAGAAAGCAGCTGTGGAATTTGAGATGGAATATCGTGTGTGTAATTTATAATCATGCTGTAAGAAAGGGGGGAAATGTCGATTAAAAATCCCAGCACATCTCCATTTTAAAATGTGACATGTTCCTAAAACAATCTCATTTTCACACCTGAGACCTCTACTAACCTCACTTATTGTGCCATCAAATTTATAGACAAGACTTTCCGATTTCCAACATCTTTGCCTTTTTTGCAACAATAGAGTGGAGCACATTGGAAAATAATATGCATGCACTGGCAATTACCTAGTTAGAGAGAAGGAAGGAAGATAAGGAAGAAGGAAGGAAAGGAAGGTAGGTAGATAGGTAGATTTGGAGAACAAAGTGTGTGGCATGAACTGGACTAAGGCTGAGGAGCAGCTTTATCAGATTTCAGTTCCAGCCAGGAGTGGAACTGTTATTATGGAGAATGAGGCAGCTACTTCAGGCAGCAGATGGTGGGGAAAAGGAAGGGCAGACGGCCAGCTATTCCTTCTAAGCACCACAGTCTTTTTTCTCCTTTTCAGAGCAGAGCTGTGTGTGTCACACAGCCTATCCTGCCTCCACTGGCCTGCCAGCCTCTGGTGTAGAAGGCCTTATCCCACATATTGCCTGTAACATTCAGCTTCCAGTGTAAACTGGTAGGGAGACACCATCCTCTCCTTGTCCTCAGACAGCAAAATGTCTTGGGCTAACTCCAGTGCCAGCTTTTCCTGCAACCAACCAGTTTCTTATGCCTCAGCAAGAATTTTTTCCAGCCCCTAGAACCATGAATTCTGAGGACCCTCTCATGCTTCACTATTAAAGCACTACAATTCTACTTTAATTGCCATGGCTCCATCCTAGGGAATCCTTGGGTTTGTAGTCTGGTGAACCACTAGTTCTCTCTGGATGGGAATACTAAATACCTCTCCCCTAAACTACCAAGCTCAAGGTTCCATAGGATGGAACCATGGCAGTGGAATCTTAGTGTTGTTATTGTGTGGTGTGAAAGGTCCCTGAAATTCAAATATCATTCTCAGCTATGCAGACTCCATCTTACTCCACTTGGCTATAAGTTCTTACAAACTGGAAGCAGACTGAGAGACCAATAGGTGGATCTGGAACAGAAATGGCATTTCATTTATCAGGCTACTAGAGGAAACAGAAGATACTGTTCTGACTTAGTTGGTGATCTGTTGTTGTAGATTTTATAGAGACTACAGACTTACTTTGCTGCTGAATGACAGCTCTGTATTCTAATGAGGGTGCCGGCTATATTGATTTCACTTAATGGCTTCACACTTTCCAGTTTACAATAATTAATTAAAGAATACCAGTATTTTTAAATTACTTGTCTAGAACAAATTTACCTGAGGAAAATGTTAGCAAATGGAGAAAGAGTGCCACATTCCAGAAGCAAGATGAGAACTCAGATTTCAGCATCATAGTGCAGCAACCCACATCACTCACCAGTAATGCTCATATCAAAGGAGATAGATAGTTCCTATTTCCCATAATGGTAACCTGTATTGCCCATAGGAAGGAAGGGTAGGAATGAGTTAAATTACTAGCAGTGAGAGGGTGATGTTGCTGCATGGTAATCCATGAAACTGTGACTAGGCATGATATCCTTGTGGAGCCACTGTTGACTCTGCTCTCCAACGACTCCATTAAAAGATGTACAATATTTTATCTTTGCTGGATTGTAGGATCAACATGTCCATGTAATAAATACCACATAGCTTTTCTTTCTTTTATTGTAGTTGCAAATACTTGGTCCGAATTCCATCATTTTACTAAGAACTCCAAAACAGTACTTTTCTGGACTATATCTCCCAGAATCTCCTGGCCAGCATGGGGATTCTGGGATTTATAGCCAAAGATAGGGTTATCATATTTTGAAAAGCCAAAAAGAGGGAACTTTACCAACTGACTAAGACAATTCTCATTGTAAATACCTCTACATTTACTATATAAGCTGTGATAAATGCTACTAGAAATATTCCTAAAATTCATTGTATTGAAACAACAATTTTGCCTTTTCTTTCCCTGCCACTTCTAACGGCCCCTTTACCCGCTTCACTAACCACCCTGTTTCATCACCTCCACAAACCAGAGGAAGCCACACCAGAAATTTTTCAAATCCCTGCACATTTTAAAAAATCCTTCCCGACAGAAATTTTAGCTGTGTAAGAGAGGACATGTCTGGGAAAAAGAAGGCTATATGGTGACCTTAGCCAAAGAGATAACTTTTCCAAGCTATGATTTTATTTTCCCCCACTTTACATGATACAATTTCACATTCTTTAGCTGAGAAACAATGTATTGTTTGAGGCCATCTGTGTGGAAGGAGTCCCCACGAAATCAACCATGTGTCTACTACCTCCTCAGAGACTGATAAAGTTTACATGGCACAAACTTTCATGGACTGCACTTCATCAAAGGAGAAAAAGTTTATGTCAAATAAAACTTTAAGTCTTTAAGGTATGACTAGACACTTCAGTTTTTGCTTTGATTAGATTAACATGGCTAAACCCCTAGATTTCCACCCAAAATAGCTTTTGTCTCCCGTCTAAATTGATCTTAGAGCTGTTTCAATGTGACAAGCCATTCATATGTTATGACTGAATGCATGCGTTAGGAAACTGTCTGAGTGCTTCCAAGTGTGAATGGCCTTTTTCTTGTAGTCAGTTGTTGGGGCATCCCCATGACAGCAGTTTTAAATGAAACGTGACTAAATCAATTGAAAATGTAAATCCTGACAGTCCAGATGAGCAGCAACATTGGATATGAGAGTGTTTTCACATACTGAACTTGGTTTTCACTTACAACAAGGGCTGATCCTACCATGAGGCAGAGTGAGGTGACTGCTTCAGGTATCTGATCCTGAGTGGCACAAAAGAGAGCTAGTTGTGTGTGTTGTGTGAGCTACCTTTGGCCCCCAGTGCTAGGCTTTTCTCAGGTGCAGTACAGAATGCTGATTCAGTGTTAATGCTGAAGTAGAATTTCCACTGCTAGTCTGGTCAACTTTTGTACATGGAACTGAGTCCAGGGGAAGGCATCTTGTCTTTTGCCTGAGGCAGCAAAATATCTTGGGCTTGCCCTGCTTACATCTGTCTGTTACTATGTGATGTCTCCCTTGAGGACTAACCTATATAGAACAGTTATATGTGATATACATTGTGAAACAGCATAAGAAGGACTTAGAGAAACTTTTTGGTGTCTCGTGTAAAAGTAATCTTAATAATTGGTACTTTAGAAAGTTGCAGATGTGGCCATTTTCAGTAATTGTCATCTCCTGCCCTTTGTATGTTTTTTTCCCCCTTTCCTCTAAAAACTATTCTATTTTCCCTTCAGCTTCCTACTCCTTTTTCTATCCTCATATTGTTTTATTGCCATGTTTTGTGGAAGATTTTTGAGCAACATATTCAAAAAATGTTAATACAAAACTTGTGTTAACAACATGCACTGCTGTTCAGAGCACCAAGCATTCTTCTGTCATTCTGTTTCTTGAGGTGACGAAATACTGTGCCAAGCAAGATCAAACCACAGCATTCAGTTTGAAAAGAGCTATCTCCCTAAAACAAAACAGTTTCTTCATGGTAATAACAGCTGGCATTTCCCATTGTGTACCAGCTTATCTGGTAATTTTTTTCTCCCACTTTTCTTCAAAGGGTGACTATATACTTTGTCCTTTGTTTATTAATCTAATACCAGTAGGAGAAACAGCCAAATTATGTTCCTGGCAAACCTCTTTTTCTCTTCTGTGAATAGGAATAACAAAACAAAAGGACATAACCTTTGTGTCTTGGGTTTTATTGTGTCAGCCAGAGCAACTGCATCTTCCAATCAATACATTCAAAAGTGGTTCAGTGGTTACTGTAGTCTCTGTAATTAAGGGGTGCTGAATAAATTTCCCTTGTTTGTGCAACCAGCAAGAGTCCTTGTTCTGCCTGGAAAAACAGCTAATCATCTGGAAACCTCACTTAGGAAAACCTGGAGTCCTTTCTTTATTATTTATTTTGCATTTTTGTTTCAAAAGGAAACTGATGAAGGCAGGAACTGACATTTGATATAGCAAATGCTATCTTTTCCATTCTTTCCTATGGAGAAGGCTGTTGGGGTAATAGGTACTACTAGGTGAACCTGAAGGAAATGTGTAAACTACACCAAACTGTTAAATGTCTTTGTTTCTAGGCAGCTGAAAACCAGTAATTTCCAATAAAGTCAGTAGCAGTTGAGAATGCTTTGAGCAGTGGCAGTTTGAGGGGTGGTAAGATTGTTGGCCTAGGACTCCAGGAAAACAGAGTTTAAACTCCTGCTCAACCATGGAAACTCACTAGGTATTCCTGGGCACAGTTTCTCTCAGCCTCAGGGAAAACCAATAGCAAACCTTGTCTGAATAAATTTTGTTGAGAGCCAGAGTGGTGCAGCACTCTGACTGTTGGACTAAGACTCCTGGAGGCCAGGAAATGACTACCCACTCAACATGGAAACTCACTGGGTGACCTTGGGCAAGTCATATTCTCTCAGCCTTAAAGGAAGTCAATAGCAAGCCTTCTCTTAGCAAATCTTGCCAATGATCAGGTCACCATAAGTAAGGTTTTACTTGAGGGCAGACTTCTGCTTGCACAATGGGACCTCCCCTTGCTCTTATTCCCCCCACCATTATATGCCATCCCCCAGAATAATCACAAGAGTGTCCCCTATCTCTCTGTGGAAGATTTGGAGTATAGTAGGGCTCCAAGTGGATGGGAAATCTGTTCTGCCAGTGGCATCTATTCTGCTAGGAGATTGCCAACATGCAACATGGTTCCTTGTACCTTTGATAAGAACAGAAAATTTTACCATATAAGGCACAGGCTGTAGCATAGATCAGCTATAAAGAAAACATAGGAAGGTTCTGCCTTCAGATAACTGAAAAATTCTCCCACTCCAGGTCTGGTACTTAAATATTAAAGAAGAGTTTGAAAGATGGTCTTTAGAGTGGTACAATGTGATAAGGAGAAAACTCTTCTCACTTTTGAGCCTGGATTGTGCATTTTAAAAGAATTTCAGTCTTCATATTTCAAAAGGGAGAGTGATAATCTCCCACTGGAGGGTGCTGAGTCCGCTTTTGGCATGCAGCGTGTTTTGAATGCATCCAGTATCCCAAATGCTCTCTGTGGATGCCTGGCTTGTAGTCACAAAGAAGGGGGGAGAAAGAAAGGATGAGGGATGTAATTCTTCACTAAGTTTCAAGTAATTTTAGCAGCTTTCTTCCCGCTGCAAGAAAGTCTTCAAAATTACATAGTTTTCAAAGGCTATTTTCAGTTTGAGGCTTATTCTGCACAAAATTCACATATGGTTGTTTTGTGCAAAGCCAGCATTTTCAGCAGAGAATGTAATATGTCAATTCAGAAATACTAATTCCTATACAGAAAATGCTATTTTCTGCATAGCAAATGCTGTTTTATATGCCAATCAACCATGTGGAAATTTTATGCAGAACAAATCTTCAATTGCAGTTTTTTTCTCTGTAGAAGCTTTTGTTTTCTGTGCAAGAACTAATATTCCTGCATTGAAGTATTATTTTCCAAGCAGAAAATAGCATTTTCTGTGGAAAACAACCATGCACAAACTTTGCACAGAATACGTCCCAAACAGTGAAGATTCTTATTAGTCCAGGTTTCTTCTCATCAGGATTCCTTGACACTCAAAGAACATTTTTTATCATTTCTTTAAATTTTTAGCCATGCTAGAAACTGATAGGAAACCAATAACCTGAAACCAGAAGAGGAAGAGGAAGGACTGGAGTGGTATGAATACATCAGTGAATGAAAAATACTGGATTAGCAGGATGTTACTTCAATCAAATGAGAAGGAAAGAACTTTCAGGAGGGAAGGCCAGCAAGGTGTAGATTAAACCAAAACTGAGTAGGAGGATGGGGATTAAGGAAGACCTACCGGCGAAAATCAGTTGCAGATGATGCTTCCTGTAAATGTTTAGACAGATATAAGTGTGATTGAGTTCATACAACAGGGCTTACTGCTAGGTGAATGGATACAGGATTACAGCCTATCTTAATAATATTAAGAAGGAATATAAATAAAATTCAATTTTACATTCAGTTTGCACTACAATCTGAAAATTTTTATGAGAATCCTGTTAGTGGAATGGTCCATTATTCTGCTCTAAAACACTTTTTTGAATAGTGAGTAGCAGAGGTCAGGGGTGAGGCCAGCAGAGGCCTCTGTCTCATCGTGAGAGAAAGCTGCCATGCCAGCTCCCAGAAGGGCATCTTTCTTTCCTTACTGGGGTTGTCACTGCTGTCCCTTCTATCTTTGTGGCACCCATGGCCATTTATCCATGGTGTGCTACCACCAGCTATGCTGCCATCACAAGTGCTGGTGTAGTTATGGCAGCCAGTGGGATTGTGGCCAAAATGTCAAATTGCTCATTAACACTAACTGCATCATTTTTTGCTCTTGTTGTTGCTTCGCCTGGAAGTGTACTTACTGAACAGACATTTGACTATGTTAGAATCATTTTTGATGACTCTGAATGCAGAGGATGTATCAAGTTATGCTGAACTGTGCTGAGTGCTGGGGGACCAATTTTAAATAGGATTGTGCTTCATTACTGGTGGCTTAAGACCTTACAACTTTGCATATGCTTTTGAACAAATTGGAATTTTGTAGTAAAGACCTGAACCTCACTCTGTTGCCTATCCAGTCAATCCACATTTGCAAGGTATTCACTGAAGCTGAAAGTGCAACCAGCATCACTAGACTAGTGTGCTCATTAGTGGAACTCCACACAATCAAAAGTATGAAAACTGAAAGGATAAGATATACCTAATTTTGTCCTGGAGAAACCACCCCTAGAGATCACCATTCTTGTAGATCAGTTTGGACCTTCATACATTCTTTTTTCAGGCTGGGTCACATTCAGCAAAGTTACTGTGATTCTTTTTCTCCTAGAAAATACTGTGCCATGAAGTCTCAACAATTTGAAAGCTCTGCCCAGTCTTGTCAAAATACTTGTAAACCTTAATGAGCACTTGGCCCTCACAAGTCTTCTGGATGTGCAACAAACAAGAAATCAATTTCTTTCATACACTAACTGCATCATTTTTTGCTCTTGTTGTTGCTTTGCCTGGAAGTGTACTTACTGAACAGACATTTGACTATGTTAGAATCATTTTTGGTGACTCTGAATGCAGAGGATGTATCAAGTTATGCTGAACTGTGCTGAGTGCTGGGGGACCAATTTTAAATAGGATTGTGCTTCATTGCTGGTGGCTTTCATGTCAGTAGGGTGATGAATCTGCTCCAAGATTTAGTAAAAACTTTAAAGATACTGCTTGAGGTTCTGAACCATTTTGGGGGAAAGATTCACCTTAGGGTCCTATAAGTCAGAGATGACTTAACACAACAACAAGAAGATTTCAGCACCCTGGATAGCTAATCCAAGGACTTTGAACTTGGGTAGCTTCAACACCTCACTGAAACAGAAACCACCAAGTGTCATGGGCTTCCAGGACCTAGACTCAGACTCAGAGTCTGAGGCAGTAGAACCTGCTCTGAGCCGTGACACAGAGACTGCTGCAGCAGAACCTGCAGAGCAGACAGTACCACCACCTGCCCCAGGGACAGAATGTTAGCCCTAGCAGGGAGCCCTGTTCATTCTGATACAGAGAATGATCTAGCTGTACCTACCTTTGCCCAGCATAGACACCAAAAGGGTCTCCTGCGTTGCTCCCAGAGAATTTATGCCAAATGCCAATTAATCAGGCACTGGCTGACCCTGGAGCCTAGAAGAACTGGGCCTTTCCCCTCTAGCTTTTGTCAGCAATCAACTGACCATTTCTCCCATGCATGCTTCTGTTTTCTTCCCTTGCCTGTGTTTCTGCCTTTGACTTGTGTTTGTTTTGCTGGCCTCTGATTTGTTGGGAGCATTATTGCTTCTCATTTGCAAAGCTGTTTCCTTGCTTAAATAAACTGACACTTAAGTTACTGCTGAATTTCCGACCTATGTTTGTTATCAGCTTCTCCTGGCTGCCAGCCCAGACCAAGCTTGGACACCAACCACCATTGCACTGAATATTGAGGAGGGTGGCAGATCGACATAAATGAGGAAGGGCCAAAAAGTTTTTCCAAAGTTGTTCTTCATCAAGTATGCTTTTCCTCACTCATCACTGTTTGTTATACCATTACATCAACATTTGAAGCATTCTTGGCCTTCTGCATATTATCATACAACCTCTGATGCACATTTGGATACAGATATCTCCTATACATGCAGTTTCAGCAGCTATCCCCCTAAAACTAATGCATTTCAACAAAGATCCTCATTCATATTCCATATCAATTGATAAACCATTGACTATACAGGTATGGGGTTGAATGTGTGTTAGGAGAGAGGGAAATAGATGTATCCTCCACATACAAAGTAGGGTTCAGGACCCTTTTTCCTGATATGATAGTTTTCTTTGCTCAAGGAATAATTTTACATACAAAAGGGATTTGGACATTCGACACACTACAAACAAAGAATCTTCTTGGTTTCTTATACATCCCCAAATCCCTCTACAGAAGCCATTGGACATTTTTGTCCAAAGTAGAATAAGTTCAAGGTTGCGTTCAGCTCAAGGGGATGTGCATATGGGGTCATTGCTCACATATGCTGTAAGAAGCTGGATGTAGAGCCTGTAAGTACACCCAAGAAAACCTGGAAAGGTAAGAAGTACTTTATGTACGACAAGAAACATAGAGTTGCCAAGTGAAAGATAGAGATGGCTCCTGTCCATTTAATAGTTGTATAGAAGAGAAAATTTCAGGCAGATGTTGATTGTTACCTGATTACACGGCAAGAATTATTACCTGAAATTCCATCTTCTATGTAACCACTAAAAAGTACAGGAGCTCTCTCTAGTTTTCAGTCTGGCAAGTGTAGAGGAGGAGGTCAGACACTTGTTAAAAAGTTGTGATGTAAGTTTGGCTTTGTAGAGGCTCAACTTCTACAAAACTGTAAATGTGCGGAGAAATCAAACTGAGGCCAAAATCAACAATAAAACATTTTGAGCAGTGTACAAAACAATAAAACATTTTGAGCAGTGTACAAAGGGGTAAGCTCATGGACTTCAAAGAAAAAGCGTGCTGGTGTTCCCATACCAGAGGAGGAAGATGCAGACACACATCCTCATCTGATTACACACTGAGGTGTACATTTGCTGTGCACTACATGGCCATTCAGTGCAAGGGCTGCATAGCACATTTAAGGCATAGTTCTGCATTTGTGCTACCACACAACCTGAGTGTTTAAAAAGCAACCTGTTAAGATTACAGATTAAAATGATGGAACAGGTCAGCTTGTTACATTACTTATTGCACTAGTAGTTATTTTTCCATTACTTTCTTTTTTTTTTCTTGAGAGAAAAAACACTGTAGTCTAAGAAAATGAAATAAAACTTTAAAATTTCCTGTCAAATCGCCTCTTTAAAAGGCCTTGAAAGTAAATTTTGAAACAAACTAGAAACTGTTATTCATTACACCAGTAAAGTAAATTTGTGCTTACTTGTTGCATTGTTTTTAAAATGTAACTCCCCCTTGCTGTCTCCCAAAGTAACTAGCTAGAGGTAACACTATTACTTGTAATTTATTAGTTCAAAGTCTGGCTCAGCATATAGCACACCATGTTTTAGGAGATGTCCCAAAAATGGAAACATGGGAGATTTTGAGATGCTATGTTTTTACACTTGTCAGACCATCCTCCCAAGTGTAAAAACTCAAGGTATGCTGTCCTTGCCAGTTTTAAGTGTCACTTAAAAAAAGATTTTTTTAAAAATGACACCTTGAACCTTAAAGAGTTCATTATGAAATAAAATTTTCTGTGTACCTTCATTTCAGGCTTTGCTCTCCTTCAAACTTTATCTGGGAAAAAAAAAATCTTTTGCTGAATGACCTTCCACCTCTCCCTCTTCACTAAGTAGACTCTCTAGGCAACTGCTAGGCTCCTGATCTCTATGGTGTAGGACTATATGTCCACCAAGTAACTTTGAACTATAGAAGAAAGGATCTCCCAGGACCTCTTAGCACATCTATATCCCTAAGTGAGATAATGAACTAATTCATGTTCTTTTGTGACATACTCAGAAGAAAACAAAAAACAAAACTTAACTCATCGTAAGTAAGAAATAAGGAGTAATCAGTGAAAATAATTAATTACTTCAAATTAAACATGCAAAAAAAGGTGTAGCCCCTAAGCTGTTCAACAGACCTGAATGTCGTTCCTGTGAAGTTGCTCACCCCAAGCTTTATTGTGAGAAAACAAGGAACTATATTGCAAGAGCTTGTGCTTCTTTGGACTAGTCTGGAAGAGTTCCATGTTTGTGGAACTGAATTACACTTATCACTCTTTTTTCCATCTCATCTTTAATGGCTAAACGTACAATATGACATATACTACATGGTCTTTCCCATCCTGAGAATAGCTATACCTATCAAATTTGATCAGTGTAGTTCGGGAAGAATTTTGTTCGATTCATTCTTTGTAAGAAATTCATAAGATTTGCAGATTTCGCCTTCTATTCAATGAGATGAACTACAATTTAAAAAAAAATGTGAGGAAATGGCAAAACTGAGGGATTCATTAATTTTTTTTGGGGGGGGGGGGAGAGAATTCTCAAAGGGCAACACAATTGGTGAGGTCTCTTTTGATGTTGTTACCTTCCTGAACTTTAATGGTACAATCAGGAAACAGTTGCACTGCAGAAAGAGGCTCACAAAGCAAATTAGCCTCTATTCAGCCAAGTTCTAGGAAAGATATCAGCTTTCCTATTTTGAACTTCCTACGCAGAATGACAATCTTGTAAATGCACCAGAGACATAATTAGTTTATAGTCGTTTGTCTTCATTTTGTGAACAAGCTCTGTTGGACAGCAGCAGGCCATAATAGTACTCCGAGCTATGAACACAATAATAACGTTTGATCTAAGACAACGTCAACAGAGTGCCAGGCACTCCTTTCTAATCAAAAGATTTCCGTATACCACTGTTGTGGCTCATCGCAAAACTCAGCCATTATGCAGCAGAATCCCATAGTGAGAAAAAGCTGGCTACAGTTATTTTTAAAAATGCTAGTGTTTATCTACCCAGTGGTACTTCAAATCTGAACTTTTTAAAATGGGCACAGATGGCTTTTAATAGCTAGGATTGAAGCCTGGATTGCACAAGTGATAATAGCTCTTTAAACTTTATCTTCTGGTATGCCATTTTTGTCACAGAAGTAAATTGGTAGATTATATGAGAATCTGTAGTTTTTGGCACCACAGCTGTAATTTCCAAGAGTCAGTACATGTATTAACACATTTCAACTAGGTGTTTAGAATCTGGTTGAAACTGCAGGTCTGTTGTATTCTGAAGAAGAATGTTCATTTTGCTTTATGTGAATGGCTCCTGTTCACAGAGGGCATAAGTCAACTGGAACAGAGGCAGTTGGTGTCAAACAGCATGAGAATGCATGTGCACAATAGCGCACACCACAGTGTACTATAAAAGAACCAATACCTGAAGAGAAAGATCCTCCACTCTCTTTAGTAGTTATGTTTTAAAGACAAATATTTTAACCAGCAGTTGGTGTTTAGAAGCATGAGAATGCAGGTAAAAAATCTTGTACATCCTAGAGTGTAACTCAAACCAATAAATAAAAAGAAAAGTTCTCTATTGTATTCACAGTTTTAAAGGCATTTTTAAATGGCAGATCTCTTAAACTGTGGTAACAGAAACTTGGTTTGCTGTTTTTAAAGGCTTGGATTTATAGGAAATGGGTGGAGGGTAGGAGAGCCGTACACAAAAACAATGATGTTCTATACATTGGAGTGCAATGGAACCATAGCATACTTAAAACATTAGTTTTGTGGCCGTGTGGGTTAGGGTGGTGGTTCTCAGACTTTGGTCCCACATGTGTTTTGGGGTTTCAGCTCCCAGAATCCCTGGCTGTTAGCCAAGCTGGCTGGAATAGAGGTCAGAGTACAGTAACAGTGTGGAATAACGCTCATCCCACTAGTCTTGTGCACAACTGCTTGCACAGAGTCTAGGACCATGATGAAGTGGTGCTCCAGTGAGTCAGTCTTACGGTGCCAGGTAGCCTCAGGCTGTTCTTACAGCACAAAATTCATTAGATCTGCTGCCTAAGAAAAGGAGCCAATGCCTACTGGATATGAACACTGCAACAGCCAAAAAATATGGCTCGTCCTGCTACTGCAGGAGTCATTCATTGTGCCCAATGTACCAAACCATCCTGGGGTGAGCATAGGATTGCCAGGTGAAATAAGTGAGAGGGCAACCCTAAGTGAGCAGCACAGTGTTGCTTCTTTGCCACTCTGAAGCACTCTGAAGTGAAGCATTTAGATGATGGCTGTCACATCTTTTCCAGTTTAAACAAAGCCATGGCCCAAGGGAGCACCCTGAGGCACTCCACTGGAGACTTCTGTCCCTTTCTCTCCAAAGAGTGTTCACTAGCAAGAGGAACCACTGGTTAGCACTCTTTGGGTCCATTCCATCAATGGGTTCACAATCCACCCAATAACAGCATTGTCAAGCCCATGTTTTTTCAGCTTGCCTACAAAAATATTATGGGGAACCTTAGTATTCTTAATTGAATTATTTAAATTTGCTCATGCACAAGGTTTTAAATTGTCTTACACTGTTTTAAGTGGTTTGAATATGTCTTGTTTTAGCTTCTAAAATGTTTAGTATGTTTTCAGTCTGTTTAAATACTGGGTGAGGAAGGCCTCTGGTCTTTTTGCATGCATGTAGCTTAGGATAAAGTGTCACTCCAAGTGTGTGTGTATCTGTGTCTGTGAGAAAACCAGTGAACAAGGCAAAATCTGGTTTAGATGAGATTTCAAGGAATAGGGGTGATGGACATCTAAACAAAGGGTCTTTCCGCACTACACTGTTATAATGCTATCATTCCACTTTCGACATCCTATGGAATCCTGGGGTCTGCAGTTTGGGGAGGGACATTTAGAATTCTCAGCCAGAGAGCTCTTTGGCCTCAGTAAACCACAAAGCCAGAATTCCACTGGATGTTGAAAGTGGAATAATAGCAGTATAACAGCGTAGTGCAGAAAGGTCTGAAGTTTCAGGTACACAGGTACATAAGTGAGGGCTGAGAGTGGAAATTATGCAAAAAGCCATTTTTTTCTCAGCTAGGATGAAGATGGGATAATTTTGTTAAACAACAATGTATGTAGCCTCAATAAAATAATTTTTCCTCAGTTACATGTAAATATAAATACCTGCTTTGTTCTTTGAAGAAATACCATGAGACTGTCAAATATGTAATATTCTGCCTAAGCCTCCTGCTGTTCTTAAGCAGCATCTTCTAAATCCCTTTCAATCTAAGCTTTGTATATTGTGCATAATAAATCCATTAGCACATATTCTAATACTGTTTGGGAGAAAGTATTCACCATTGTTTAATTTCATTTTTAATTTAATTTTCCAGGAGTGCTTTTTCAGTCTTTAATGGGAAAGGCTATAATGTGACATTGGTGGAACGCAATCAGGATTATTTCATTTGATTTTTTTTTTTTACTTGTGTTGAATAAAGATCATTTCTGAACAGATTGTTGCCCTTGTAGGTATCATACTTCCCCCCCCTCCACCGGCATTTTTCACTTTCAATAATTCACCACTCAGCCACTGAAGTGAAATAAGGTGTAAATGAATTTGAGAGAAGTTATTTGCCTGAAGGATTAAAACAGATATAAGAAAGAATACAGGATATTGTAATGGAAATGGATAAAGCATTTTTATTAACTTCCAAATATAATCTCATTGGATTCCCTTTGGAATGTATTAAAAGGAGTTTTTTCTGTAGGCTATCTTGTTCACACCTGGTTGGTTTTATCCCGGAAATTCTAGTTTCAGGGTTTTTTTAGGATAAGTGAGGCTGCAGTTCACAAACACTTAAATAGTTTGAGTGCAAATCTTTGGATAAAGCAGTTTCTGGAATGCACCATGCCCTCCAGTATTTCAGAGAAGAAATCAGGACACATGTGGCCAAGCAACATCAGAGCGTGCTCAAGATGGCAAAAGTCCTTTATTTGTAAGCAGGAATATACAAGCCAGGAGAAGCCGCAGCAGCTTGCTTTTGTCTGAGGCTATTGGGAAGAGTGAGACCCTGCCGCCTCCTCTCGTCCCCTCTCCTGCTGAGTTAATTGAGTGCAAACTAGTTCTTCACTCTGAATTCACTCTGCAGCAATTGAAGGAAGCTGAGGAGAAGAGGGGAAAGTAGGATGAGGAGAGAGAAAGTGAGACATTTTTAAAAAGCTGAAAAATTGGACAAGTGAGGATTAATTGTGACTGTCCCTGCAAAACTGGGACAGTTGGAAGGTGGGAGGGTCTTCACTATGGGTTTATGCTACCAAAATTTCATATACTGCAAATTAGTGGGACAGAAGTAACTTGAAACACACAATTCTTTTAGGAGGCGAGAAATCTGACAGTGAAAGAGAAATGGTATAATTTACCCTCTATATAAAAATCAAAGTTTGTCTGTGAGTTTGTCTGTTTGTCTGCATCAGGCAGGCAAAGACCTCATGCAATTGGCTGTGTGAGGCAAGAAGACCTCATATTATTGGCTGGCTGTGAAGATTCTATGGAATCCAGGGATTGGCAGTTCAGAGAAAGGTCTTTAGAATTCTCAGGCAGAGAGCTCTTGGGCCTCAGGCTGGTTGCTATGGAGATGAGGCCCAGCAGTAAGAAGAAGGGCAGTGTATTCCCTCCGAAACCGAACTTCTGTTATGTTAACAACTCTGAACACAGACTGGATTGGAGAATATGGGGATGAGTTACAGGTACTGGAATAGATCAGTTGCTATGGAAATGAGGCCTAACAGCAAGGAGGAGGGCAATGTATTCTCTCAGGAACCCAACTACTGTA
The DNA here is from genome assembly GCA_030412105.1 of Cyclura pinguis. NCBI lineage: Eukaryota > Metazoa > Chordata > Lepidosauria > Squamata > Iguanidae > Cyclura > Cyclura pinguis. Next base: position 293,830,417 of record CM059599.1, on the reverse strand, counting down.
TATTAACAACTCTGAATATATATTGGATTGGGGAATATGGGAAAAAGTTACAGTTACTGGAATAGACTGGTTGCTATGGAGATGAGGCCTAGCAGCAAGGAGGAATACAGCGTATTCACTCAGGAACACAACCTCTGTATGTTATCAAGTGTGAATACAGATTACAATGGGAAATATGGGAAAAGTTACAGGTACCGGAGAAGACAGTTTGGTGAGTTCTTAAGAGGAAAATAAAATCCTGGGCAATGCCGGGTAAATACACTTGTATCTCTATATTTTTCTGTTAGTTTATCTTTAGGTTTGAGTATTAGGGCCATGTTGTTACCTAGGACTGATTTCAGTAGTGAAGAAAGAGAAAGGCTGCTAGCACGTAGTGATTAATATTGGATTTTGTCTGAGGAGGCCTGGATTCAAGTGCAAGTCAGTCACAAAGCTTACTGGGTGACCTTGGGCCAGCCAGTATTTCTTAGTCTAATCCACTCACTGCGTTCTTGTAAGGATAAGTACAGGGAGGAGTAATGTGTATACCACCAAGAACTCCTTTGAAAAAAGACCGAGTATAATGTAACACAGAGAAATAAAGACTTAATTTTGACTCTGAGCTTCATTTTTATTGTTTATGCAAAGATCTGATGATTTTCTAATCCAGAAGAGGTTTTAATAAAAATTAACAATGTTCAGGCCAATGTTGTTTTCACTAGCACGGGACCAAAGCATTGCCTGGATAGTTTCCCAGTCTTTTTATGAAAGATAAAGTGGAGGTGAAACTGTGTGGAGGAAAGATGGGATTTTGAATTCACATTAGTAGAGACATCTTTTCCTCAATCCCATCGACCCATTGTGTCTGACCGTTTTTGCCCAATAGCACCTTAAGAAGAATGGCATGTTATGTAGCATCGTTCCACAGAGGTATTGGTGGGGGAGTCCTGGAGCATACTAGGGAGGGTCATTTCTGCAGCAGCAAGAAAATCTTGAAAATTACCTGAGAATTTAAGAAATGTATGTCTGCTATCCCAAATTCAAAACAAAGCTTTTCCCTGGCTTACGCTTTCATGGCAAGAGAATGGAGTTAGGAAGGTCGGGGGCATTTTCAGCCCTGCTCTGAAAACCAATCAGTATAAGAACCGGTTTAGTGGGTTTTTTTGTGTGTGAAATAGTCTTTGTCTGCATGTTTTTGAGAGTTTCTAATATTCATTAAAATGAAAGGAAATGAACAAACAACCATCTGCTCGTCAAGAAGGTAGTCTTTTATTGCCCTTTAGTATAAAACCTCAATAGGAATTGGCTATATTTAACCATCTTTTATATGAGGAATGGGAGGGGAGTGCTATGCAAATTGCTCTACAAAATGACCTAACCCTCACCTACTGGAATAATACGCACCATATTGTGGTACAAATTTAAGAAAAGTGTTTGAGAAAAAAGAAAACATGTAAACCTATAAAAGCATATTTAAAATATATATAAAATACACATTTAAAGAGGTATTTAAAGAAGAGTTTGTACAAATTATATAGAAATCCAAAGGTTCAGAATTTTTTAATTAAAATATACAAAAAAGGAATGGTCCGCAAATAGAAAGAACTGGCTGTTTTTCTTTGTTCAGAACTTCCATAGGAAAGAGCAATATATGGAACACAGAAATATAGGATGGGGGATACGTGGCTGGATAGCAGTACGTTTGAAAGGGATCTAGGAGTTTTAATAGACCACAAGCTGAACATGAGTCAGCAGTGTGATGCGGCAGCCAAGAAAGCCAACACAATTCTCGGCTGCATCAATAGTAGTATGGTATCTAGATTGAGGGAGGTACTGGTACCACTCTACTCGGCTTTGGTTAGACCTCATCTTGAATACTGTGTCCAGTTCTGGGCACCCCAATTCAAGAAGGACATGGTCAGGCTGGAGCAGGTCCAGAGGAGGGCAACCAAAATGGGGAGAGGCCTGGAAGCCATGCCCTATGAGGATAGACTTAGAGAGCTGGGTATGTTTAGTCTGCAGAAGAGAAGGCTAAGAGGGGACATGATAGCCATGTTTAAATATTTGAAGGGACGCCATGTAGAGGAGGGAGAGGGCTTGTTTTCTGCTGCTCCAGAGACCAGAACAAGGAGCAATGGATTCAAGCTGCAGGAAAGGAGATTCCACCTGAACCTCAGGAAGAACTTCCTGACAGTCAGGGCTGTCCGGCAGTGGAATAGGCTGCCTCGGAGTATGATGGAGTCTCCTTCTTTGGAGGTTTTTAAGCAGAGGCTGGATGGCCATCTGTCGGGAGTGCTTTGAGGGTGTTCCTACATGGCAGGGGGTTGGACTGGATGGCCTGTGTGGTCTCTTCCAACTCTACATTTCTATGATTCTATAATTTTATGATTCTTAAGCATTTGGGAGTAGAGTTGGAAACATTTTCTGTGCCCTTTCCACTATCAAGTGTTTTTGTTTGTTTGCTTAGTGAAATCAGAAATTTGTGAAAAGCTATTGCAGAATGAATTCCTTCCATTTTTTATAGTTGGCTGCTTATTTTGAATTAGCTGGAAATTATTCCTCTGCTAATGCAGACAGGTGAAGGGCAATCCCATCTTACTTACTTGAACAGAGCACTGAGGGCTGACAAGTGAATATTAACTAGAACTAATATCTTAGTATGCAGGGCTGATAAATCCCCAGACAACTTTGCACATACAGACCCTGTTCCCTGTAATAGCCTTTTACTGCAGAAAGAACAACATGCAAGAACTGTGACTTGTTTTCCTAGTGGGCATCAATGTTAGAAGACTGTTAGAGCAATGCTGGTAGACACTGCTCTGATGATGATGATGTCTGCTACTAGTAATACATCATGTGCCAGAAGTAAACCTGTATTCAAGTGGATATACTTGAGGAAAATGGAATTCCTTCCCTAGGGGAATTCTCCTGGCACCAATTTTGACTTTTTTTCAGACTTTGTTTATTTGCTCCAGGACATCAGCATCTTTTATAGCATGTTTTTATGGGTTTTGTTAGATTGTAATGACTTTGCAGGTTTTATAACTATTGTCTCTGTGACTTTAGGGTTGTTCTTTTATTAAGTTCTAATGTATGTGCTTTTTAAATTTCAAACTATATACCTCAGTAGGATTCTTGTACTGAAAATGTTTGTAAAAGAAACAAGCATATTATCCAATCTCTTTGCTGGGACTCTCCCATATAAATTGTGTATCCTCACAGAATCCTAGACATTGTGGGACAAACAAGTACCGTAACTTTTTCAAGTTGTGGGTGATTTATGTATGGCTATGTCCTTTGGAACGATTGTGTGAGCTCACTTTTCTCATACTGAAATGTGGAGGCCTCCCTTTCAAGATAGTGATTAGTCTCTGAGAAAATACGCTCCCCAATCCCTGACTAATCTGGGGACTGTGCTTGAAGAAGGCAGGTTTATTCTGCAGCATATCGTAACACTATATTATATTCACATTATGCCAGTGCTTCAACAATTGCATTGGTTCCCTATTTAAAATGTTCCTTTCAACATTTTCTTCTTAAAACCATGGTACCTGAAGTACTACTTCTTCCACCTGTGTCGACCTGCGCTCTTTTAGGTTCATCAAAAGAGGCTTCTTCAGTTATGACTGCTTCTAAGGTATGACTGCTTCTAAGCCAAAGGACATCGTTGGTGTTGGCGACTCTACTGTAGAATGCTGTCCCCAAGGACACTCCTTCTGGTGCCAGCCTTGATGCCATTTTAATACAATTAAAAAGACTGCCTTTTAAACAATCTATACAGTACTCTTATGCTTCTCAGTACAGGTTTTCTGCAAGTTGGTAGCTGCTTTTATGGTGTTCTTCTATATTATGATGTTTTTGTTTTCATTTTTTTGAATTGCACATGTAGGCTATCCTAGAATCTTTGAAAGGTGCAATATTAAAACAATTAAAAGTAGCTATCTACCTAGGTAGCGACGTTCTTTTTTCTTGTTTTCCCTTTTCAATGGATATCTTTTTCACCTGCTTTTTAGTGTTTCTCTATGTAGACTCTTCTTTTTTTACTCTTTTTCAAGTCCTATCTAACTCTTGGACTTTTTTTCCTATTATTACTACTCTTCATTACTTGTTTCTAGGTACTTTATCTTCTTTTTTTCTTTTCTCTTCAATCTTTTCAACTTTTTGTTTGTTTGTTTGTTTGTTCATTTGGCTTTGTAAAGGAATGCTTATTTCTTTTCTTTTTTGTTTCCTTTTTTTGTTATGGTTGATGTATTTCATTTTAAACATATTTTAAACATATTATATCATAAAACATTTAAAAGTGAAATTAATTACCTTTCTGTTAAGAATAGTATACACAGTATACATTTTAGAATGAGTAGGGTAAATATTTCTTTGATTCATCATAACTGCTTTTGAGTAGTTTTGCACTTCGCTTTGGACGCGAGTAACTATTGGTAGAATTTAAGGCTGTTAATTGTTTTAGTTCACTGAGATTTTTGCTGCTGTTACTTTTTCTTCATTTGGTTGATATATATTTATTATGATTTTTTAAAACAATATGTACTTGTAAGCTGTTTCAGGGACATGAAATGGTAGAAAGTAGTAGTGGCTATTGACTGTGATTTTGGTGAGACTGTGAGTCCCCTACAGCTTTTACTCCAAACTTTAGATGAACATATCAAGATGCTGAACATATTTGAGGGATAATATTCAGCACCTTGGATAGCTCCTTTAAAGTTTGGACTAAAACAGAGCTTTCCAAACTTTTGGTAACACACTTTTTAGACATGCATGATTTTGTGACACAGTAATTCAGTTTCAAGGGGTTAAACTAACCCCTTGTAAGAAATACAGACATAAATTGTAATAACAAAATGTATGGGGACACAACATATCTCATGAAAACCTTTCATATATTTTTAAAAATATATGATTTATAAATAATAACATACATTTCCAAGATTGTAGGCAACATACCTACGCACTTCAATCTACATATTAATGTGTCACGGCACACCATTTGGAAAGCCCTGGACTAAAACTGAGGGAAAATTCATCTTCTCACTGACATGAAATCAGTGGTTGTAAAGGCAGGATAAAAGAATGTTTAGAACCTTAAGAGTGTTCCTTGCCTAAGAATAAGCTATAAATTTCATTGAGATTGCTATAAGTCAGCAGGCGACTTGAAGTCACATACACAAACACACACACAAGAGCCAACTGTCAGATCAGGTGAAGGGTATCCATTCAGCTTCTGATTGGGATGCAAGGAGGATGATCTTTCCACCTCCATCCCACCCCACCAACCAGTGAGACTGCAGCAAGGTCCTTGTTCTGATGATTGCAGGTTTGCCGGCTGGCAGGAGGGGTGGAAACATCATCTTTCATGTGCCCTGATTGGAAGTTGAACCAGACCTCTTTCACTCAATCCAGCAACTGGCTCTTAATGTGGTTTGGAGTGATATTTACATAGGTTTCCAGTAAGGCTATAGAGTCTTACTGAAAATAGACCAGTTACAGATCTGTAACTCTACATTAGAAATCCATAACTGCAATACTCAATGTCAGCCATTATTGTTTGAGTGCAGTTGAGCTTCTATCATCATCATCATCATCATTATTATTATTATTTTGGATGACATTGGTTTATCACAGCTGGAAAACAGCAGCCAACCAATAATTCCATATATGTTACATCAGATATCATTGCATTCTTTCAGATGATTTTTTCCCCTTTACAATCTTAATAAAAGTTTCTGAAGTACTGGGCTGGGGAGGGAAGTAAAACAACAGCTCTGAGGCAAAATCAGAAGGCGGGAGACTGATGCAGAAAGCCTTTGTTAATATGCAGTTCCTGTTCCAAGCATTCCATGGCATAGACATAGATGAGTACAGCTTTCTGTCTCCAATATGCTTATTATTCCATTTATCATTCTTCTGCTTTTTTGAGTTTTTAACACTCAATCTATGCAGAGAGGAAGAAGAGGAACATTTGGGGGGAGGGAATCCTTTTCCCCCCTGCAACTCCCAGAATCCCCCAGCCAGCATAGCAAGTTACTGTGCCAGCTGAGAGCTTCTTAGCATTGTCCGAAAACATAACTTTTCCGATATCTTGGGGGAAAAAAAAGATTTGTAAGGGGCTATTGTCTCATTATCTGGCTTATTTGGCCAAGCTGGAAGGAGTTCTTCCACTTGAGGCTAGCTGTGCTGTTTCACTGTGTGATATTCTTATTAGTCTGTGGAATTAGTTCCAGTGGTGAGTCAGGGGCAGTCATTTTCCCAGCTCTGGTAGCACTGGAACTTGGTCCACACCAATGGCAAGATGAGCTGGCGGTGGGAAACATGCTTCATATTGGAAGATTCTTCATAAAAGGTCACATAAAGCATCCCACAAGGGGTCATGAGGTGTGATTTTGAGTCCCCACCTCTGCCCACATGTCACACATACCCAGATCATTAGAGGCTGCACATGATCAGTTTGTCCCATGATAGACTGAAGATTTATGGTGCCATGTTATCAGAAGCAGTTTGAGTACCCCATGATTGATTACTTGGTCGCGCTGCTCCCATTCCATGTTACTGGCACAATTTTTGTGTCAGCAGCCAGTATTCTGTAGTTCTATTCTGTTTTTGTGTACACCAATTTGTGCCTTTTTTTTTTTTTTTTTGAATAGATAAAAGGTTAAAATTGAACTCCTGAGAACATCAACTTTTATCCTTTTGGAAAGAAGATAGATAGATAGATAGATAGATAGATAGATAGATAGATAGATAGATAGTACTAGTTTATCAGAAAAACATGACACATGAAGTGTAGCTCCACACATGCAGGCTGCTTCTACCATCATTTTTATTAAATACTGTGCTCCAAACATGGACAAGGCTTCTCTCCAGCACAAGGATTCTCCTTCACCTCCACTGACAGTAGAAATCACCTTGGAAAAATTCATTTTTTAGACTAAAGCTTCCAGAATCCCCCAACCACCATGATCATTGTCTAGGTTGGCTGGCTGGCTCTGGGAGTTTTAGTTAAAAAAGTAACTTTCCCAGGATCTGATTACTAAAAAGTGCTTGTTGCTTATAGGTAAGGTGTTCTAATCCCAAACCATTTTTTAAAAAAGTCTTCCATATACAATTTAATATCTGGCCACAGACCGTTATTTTATTTTATTCTTTTATCATTTCCAAGATAGAAAACATTTTCTTTGAGGTGTTTTGTTAGGGGAAAAAAATTGAAAAGCTATTCATAGGACTGAAAAAAAAATTGGAGGCAGCCTGTTTGCCGACTGCCTGTCTGGCTGCTTCTTTCACAAAAGAATCACAGAGTGGTTCAAATAAGAATAGTTTATTCAGACAGAACAAAGGTCTTACATGAAACTTTTCCTGAGGAAGCAATAAAACTGTATGAGTAATCCCCAACAATATGTCATTAGTATCCATCAATCCAAAAATTTAACCTAGGCAATTATGTACCACGATACATCAAAATCATATTAGCATTTCCCATCTACTATCAGATAATAGCATTATAACATCTGAGTCATGTTTGCTAACTGGGTCTTTAGGCATGCCAGTCACAATGAAATACTTACACAGTTGCAGCCAATATTAACATCATTGTACACATAACTTCAGATCAGATTTAAGAAAATGATTAAACTTGAGTGTGATGGAAGGTAATGCAACAGAAATGAATGTAATCATAGATAATATCTTCAAGTAAAAACTAGAATGTGCTGGACTGTATTTATATTAATAACCATTTATACAGTCAGTTATAAGTACCCAGTCTGGATTTGTGGATCCCCTATATGACCTTGTCACACACACAGGGTTGCCAGAGTGAGACTGGAGACAGCTCCTGCACCTTTAATGGTTGGGTAGAATAAGGAATTCTAGCAGACTTGCTTGCTACCTAGTTGCAGGACAGCCTACTGAAAATTTCCTGTCCTACACAACCATTAAAGGTGCAGGAGCCTCTTCCAGTTTTCAGTATGGCAACTAACAGGCAATGTTACAGCCTGGCTGGTGGCTAGAGTACAGGAGGCACAGGTCGGAGCAAATGTGAATGAAGAAGAGCAAAGACCCCATTATGTAGTATTGTCCAAACAAACAGGCAGACAGACAAACAAACCCCATCATGCCTCTAAGTTTTTATCATCTACATGTAACCCAGCAAATTTACTTCAAATAGTGAGGAGTCTGTTGCGATCAGGCTCCAAAAAACAAGGAGTGGAACTCTCAGGTATCTGCTATAAGCAGTTTACCAGGTACTTAGAGAAGAAAGTTTCTCATATTTGTGGGTTGTTGTGGGTTTTCTGGACTACGAGTCCATGTTCTAGTAGTATTTGCTCCTGATGTTTCAGCTGCATCTGTGGCTGGCATCTTCAGAGGATATGGAGACATGGAGTCATGAAGATGCCAGGCACAGATGCAGGCAAAACGTCAGGAGCAAATACTACTAGAACACAGCCTCATCACCCGAAAAACCCACAACAATCCATGGATTCTGGCCGTGAAAGCCTTCAAGTTTACATTTCTCATATTTATTCATAACATGATACAACAATCATTGTACACTCCAGAGAAATATCCAATTCTGCATCGGATCAGGTTTCTTGGTTTCAGTTTCATTTGTTGCAACCTGGTAATGTAGTCTGAATTCAAAATACTGGTAGTGAAATTCAAAGCTACTTAACAGTTTGGGAGCTGAACAAGCATTTCTCCTTATATATACTCACCTCAGGATTAAGGTCTGCTGGAAGGCACCTGCTTTATCTACCACCAGTAGGACTAATACACTGAAATGGAATTGCTTCTCCCAGCTGCACTAGGAAAGATTAACAGGCCATGGTGGTGAATCGACTATCCAACTTTATTTAGAGAAATAAATGCATCTCTGTCCTCCACCCTGACAGACAAGCATCGAAAAGAATGGGTGCCCTGAGCTCTGAGTCCTTACATCCTAAAATAGTTTTCCAGGGCTGCCAGGCCACTACAGCAAAGTGCATGTGCTGGAAAAATTCCATCAAGCTAGTGAATTTGATAGAAGTTTTCTCTTTTAAGTGTTAGTTGATCATTACAATCTTCTGGAAGATAAACAGTCATTCCCTTGTCATTGCTCCATAACCCATTCCCCAGTTTCTTGGTGTCTTTAGAGAACAAAAATACACTACACAATCTTTACAGTGTCAGCTTGTTCTTTTGAAAGAATTTCCCTAGCACTTAGATACATAAGAAACAGAGAAGCAAGCACTTTTTTTGAGTTAGCACATGCAAAGCCATGGTAGGGTTCCCCTACAACACTATGAGAGGACATGGAAGAGGGCATTCTATGCTGTGGTACCCCATTTGTGGAACATGTTGCCCTTGCAGATCCCATTTATGCCAGTATTGGCTTCATTCTAGTAACATGTTTCTCCTTTAGGGCCTCAGATACTTCTTCGAAAATGTACCCCTGCATGGTTTCAAAATATTTTAATCTTTTCACTGTTTTAACTTGTTGTTTCATGTATTTCAGTGTGATTAAATTATGTTTAGTCTTGCAAATTTCAATTTGTTTTAAAGTGATTTTACTTGTATGCCCTCCTATATGATATAGGTGTGATATCAGTATTTTAAGAAATAAATATAACTACGAGAATTTTGGAAACAAGCTAATTAATTGCCAGGTTCTGAGCAATAATATGAATTCAGGGGTATTCCCCAACACTGAACAGACTAGACAAACCCCTTGTTGCATAGGTTCTCCTAAGTTATGTCTTTAAGTAAGTGGTTGTGCTTTCTGGATCTTAATATGTGAGGTCCATGTGGTTAATTGGTCATCTGAAGGCAAGAGCTGGTGTTGCTTAAATGCCTAAGCCATCAAGGTTTTTAAAAGAAAAAGAAAAAACAAGGGCTGAGGTCCTTTCACTAGTAGGGTATAAATCTCCATCAGGTGTAACTGCGTGCCCTCCTCTGTCATTAGAAAGGTGACACAAAATCATAGCATTGAAATGGGCCCTATGGGCCATCAGGTCCAATGCCTTGCTCAGTGGAGGATCTTCAGCTAGAGCATCCCCATCAAGAATCTCTTTTTGAAGACATCCAAAAAAGGAGACTGCACCACCTCTCTAAGCAACTGGTTCTATTCATCCCCTCAAATCCCTGGGGGAACCTGGGACATCTGGGAAGATACTCGGTTGTCCTGAAGCCAGCTCTTGAGGCACAGCCAGCCACTGCCTGGATATTTCCATTATCTCATTGCCCCATGACTGTAAAGGGCTAGTACTAAGACAGATAAGGCTAGGGCTCACAAGAGCTAATTTCTACCATCCATACAGACCATTCAAAGAAATGCAAGTGTGAGGTGGATTTACCTCTACATATATCATCAGAAGGATCCTGGTCAAGAATTCTTTGGATTATATCTCCCATAATACCTGCATCATATCATCTTACAGTTTTCCAAGTGTGGCCATAGAATAGTCTCTGGCCTATTGTTGTCCAATAAAGAAATGTTATGCTGGAAAGGACACAAAGGGAAGTACCAGTAGCATGGTGGGAAAGCCTATGATCCAATACTCCTCTGTTTCCCACAGTACTCCCTTATAATGGTGGGAAGAGTAATACCACCAGACCTGCAGCTGGCATAGTTGATCTCCCTCTCATAGGAAGCAATAAGAAGAAAAAATGATTTTTATTTTAAAAAAATGAAAAGCCAGATAAAAAGGAGGGAGGGTTACACACACACACACACACACACACACACACACAGAGCTTTCTGTATGGTGGCATGAGCCAATAAGTTTTAAGAAAATGTGATTTCTGCAACTTAGTTTTACTCACATCCTCCTCCACTGGATTCCTCTGTCCATGTGTTACTGTGCTCCTAACATCTGAGCAAGAAGGTGGAGCTGTCCAGCTTCAGCCTGCAGGCCCATGTTTTACATGGACTATTTAATCACCCATCATCTTTTATTTCCATCCCTGGAAAACCAACAATGGTATCATTATTATAGCATTTCTATCAGTAGCGCTCTTGAAAGCAATAATTTTCAGTCTCCGTGCTGTTGCAATTAGGTACAAAAGGTATCTGGGAAAAATTGGTATCACTGAACAAAAACCCATGAAAACCCTATTATGTTTCTTAGCTGTGCATCAGTTTTAAATGCTTCACTTTAAAAAGTTAATGATGTGATTGCCACATTACTTCACTGATGAAGTGAGAATATGGATAATGAGGAGGTTCTAAATACAGTGACCTTTTTTAAAAGGGAAAAATATCTCTTTTCAGACTTTCCCTTTGGCTATAGGATGCTTACTGAGTTTGTCATATAAGAGTCGATTACTGATATTTTTAAATACTTCTGTTCCTCTCAGTAATTGATGTAGCACCATTTCCCCACAGCGTATTTTCTTGTAAAACACATCCATCTTTTCTCCATTAAGATTAAACAGAATGGTCATTATATCATAAAGAAATAAAATATTCAGTTATCTACTTACTGCAAAAATGCAGCTATTATCTATCAAATATACAGATTAACTGCCTTCAGGTAAGATTTTTAATGGCCCTTTAAATATAGTACAGAATCACTGCAACATGTGATAACAATGACTTTTCTTCATTAGGGGAAATTATATCTTAATTGTATGTGAAACCTAAGGGCAGTTGCTGTTCTTACTCAATTCATGCTTTACATCTGTTTGGGTCTCCAGATTTATGACTTATTATACAGTGCAAGTGGAAAGTGGGTTTTTTTTATAGTAATTTAAGTGCAAAGTTTCCAACAGAGTTTAGTAAATGGCAAATAAGACTATGTTTTGCAACCATACTCAGATAAACTAGCAATGATGGACTATGCAGAGAATAGAAATAACTTTGGCTGGTTTCGTTTATGAGTGGAAACACAATTGATATGTAACTACTAGTGATGCAATTCTTCACTCATTTTCTTCTTGGAAGAAACAATGAGTAATTTTAGCAATTTCCTTCCTTTCTGAAGAAAATCTTCAAAAACCATGCAGTTTTCAAAGCCTCTTTACAAATCAGGACACATTCAAGAAAACAACCACATGTGAAATTTGTGCAGAATAAGTCAAGAATGATAAAGGTTCTTGGCAGTACACGATTCTACACAACAAGGTTTTTCAAAACTTGAAAAACATGGTTTATTGAATATTTTCAAATATTCTTTCTATCTCTAGTATCTGTTGGCCAGTTTGCCTAGATAGTGATCCAAAGAAATAAGTGTGGGAGAAAAACAGGTTGAGCTTTGCTCATTGTATCCTGTAAGGCACTATTCCCTGCTGAAGAAGGAAAACACTTTGTAAGTGAAACAGTAGCTTATCTCTTTGGCAACGGAAGCTGCTACTGCAGAGACAGGAAGTGACCCTCACTCTGTGCTTTTAGATTTTCTCTCTTACATACACCACTCCACTGTTTTATGTTGTACGTTAATCTCTTTCCCTTATAAGATTCAAGTTTTGCCATGCATCCATTCTCTTATATTCTTCAGTGTTGTGGCAGGAATTATTCAATATAATTTTAAACCAGGATCCAAAATGTTGGCTTCAAGAGAGTGAGCAAGATTCAAAGGATGTCAAGATTCAGGTGGTGGGGTAGAGAATGGAACAGTGGTGACCAGTGGCTTTTGTGTCAGTCTTTTAAAAGAGATAACCAAAATGGCAGTTGTGGAAATGCTGGACTCACCAGGGACACTACATTTCTTATTTCCAGCTCCCTGGCTTTAGAAAGAGCTGCTGTTAGCCTGGGCAAGGAAGCCATTAAAAGACCATTGGTTAGCTTTGAAGGGAAGGAGCTGGGAGGCAGAAGTTTTCAGATTAGAGAAGGGCTGCAGGAGTGAATTTTAGTGAAATGGAGGGGCTGTGAACAAGGACTAATGCACCAACTTGGCTGAGGCCTTTCTTTGCTGTTCAAGGTAGCAGGATACCTAACAGAACTGTAAGCCAAAAGGGAGTGAGAGGGACCATGGAGATGAACCCCTGTCAAAGGAGAAATCCAGACAAATTGGCAAGATAAGGAGAGAACTAGAGGTGGCTGATGTAAACCATACTTTTGTATCTTCTCAGATACCTTCTCTTTATTGGTTTATTTGTATTTCTGTTGGCTCGTTGGGACTCCAACGCTTAGAAATTATCCCTTCCTGGGCTCCTCACCCTGCAGCGACTTATCAGGATCCTACCAAGGTCTATATCCTGAGGCCACTTACCTCTGTGTCACTGAAGCCCATTCTACTTTCACTGGTGGGTTTTCCAGTTTTCCTATCTAAAGAACCTCTAACTTAGAATAAAGATTCTTTTCATTATGTGAGTGGTTCTGGATGTGATTGAGGGGTCATGCAAACTTGTGAATTTGATGCATTTTATGAATTTGACTATGGCCTCCTTTTAACAATACATCCATCACTTTATTTATATGCCACCTTTCTCTTAGACTGGAACTCACAGCAACTCACAAAAGACAGAAAATTGAAATAAAAATACATAAATATAAAAAGTGAGGTTAAAACAGTATTAAACTAACGATAGAGTTAAAACTATTTACATTCTAAGTTTAAAACAAAGATTAAAAACCATTGTTTTGTGCCTTCAAGTTGTTTCCGACTTTTGGAAGTCATGGGGGCTGAGAGTGAGTGATGCACCTAAGGTCACCCAATAGGTTTCCATGGCCAAGCATGGAACTGAACCCTGGTCTCCTGGGTTGTAGTCCAGTGCTCAAACTATTGGACAATGCTGGCTCTCAAAAGCCCTACTGTTGTTAACAGAAAGACCTGCTATTCAATCTGCTATTGAAAAGAAAGTTCTTTCTCATGTTTCCACCAAACATGGTGTGAAGGAAGTGGAGATAGAAAGAAGTGCCTCCCTAGAATATCTTAGGCCCTTAGCACACTGTGCTGCGATCCTGTGTCATCCCATCATGATCCCAACAATGTTGTTGCTACAATGGGATTGGGACCTAAGTGGTCCCCACTGACATGGAGGCTCCTGGTCTCTTTTGGGATGAAATAAACAGATATTAAAATCAAAATTCTAGCAGCTGTGGACATAAGGAATGGTGCCATTTAAATGACCAATTTCCATCTGTCAGCTGTTTCTCATCTGTTTTTTCTTTATTTTCCTTCATCTCTAATCCTCTAGGCCAGTGCAGGCCTTTGGTAACTAAGTGAGCAACTGAGAATAGAGCATAATAACTCTGCCCTTTCCATCAGTGTTGTCTACACAGTCACAAATTTCGGGTTCTGGATTATATTATTATTCAATCATTCAATCATTCATTCATTTATTTATTTAGCACTATCACCATACATGGTGCTTAACAAGTAAAAGGATAACAAAACATATGGAGAGTCTCCACATGTACAGGAAGCTCTTCAGATTGCAACCCTCCATGTGAAGAGAGTTGTGGGAATGAGAACAGCCATGTTCTGTCAGTCACTATTACTGATGGGTATTCTGTTTTATTTCTTTATTGTTTCATAGACCAGTGATGAGAACAATGTATCCTTCTATCTGTTGTTGAAATACAACTCTCAGCAGCCCTAGTTGGCTAATGGGGAGGAATGTTGGGGGTCGCAATTCAACAATAATTGAAGGGCTGCATGATTCTTACCTCTCTTCTACACAAACAGATGAAGGCAAATATTCAGGACTAGCAGAGGAACTGTTACATAACAACTACCTCAACACTTGCAAAATTGTTATTTTGTACATTATCTCTGTATAGACTTACTCTGGGCAAACTTAATTTGTTAATGTAGCTGGGTTCCTAATGAAGCAGCCACAGAAATCCAATAAGAGAGAAATATGCAGTAGACAAATATAGAATCACATCTAAACTATTTCCATGGCAATAGCCCCTTTGAGTCATTCTAAAACTGCAATGATATGCAAAGGGGAATTGTAAGAATAAGAATGGATGAGAATGTCATTTCATTTTGCTTTGGATAACTCTTTACCAAAATTCATATTTCATACATGTCTTTATATTTAGGGCAGAAAGAAGTCAATATTTTAAATAAAATTTAGGGAGAAACCAAAACTGATAAATTTGCCTATTCAGCTCCAAAGCTGTGAGTCCTTAACTACTAATAGTTTTAGTGTGTACTCAACCATTTTAGTGATGAAAGTGGGTTGCCTATATGTCAGGCAGAATATTCCTCCCCATGCTGGAAATTGTTGTACATATTGAATTTGGCTGGTGCAAATTGGGGAGAATTTCATTTTAGCTCAGTTTTGAAGAGTAGGCTGAAATTTTCATGTTCAGGACAGAAAGGATATGAAATGAAAAAAATGAGTGTGAAAGTGCTGTCTTAAAAAAACATGACTTTGAGGCCTTAAAAAAATGAATGTGGCATTTTTCACATTTCGAAAATGAGCTAGACTGGGTCTGTCCCTACTTTCTCTCTCTGTTCTTGTCACTCTCTTTGTGTCAGCTTCAGAAAGAACATCTGAAGACAGAAACCTCTTTTGTCTGTGGAGGCTCTGTGGGTGGTCCATCTATACATCAGCACTTTTTTCCCCCCTCTCACCCTCTGTTAGGCTTGCCAGTTTAGATATAGGATGAGATTCCTGTACCTTTAATCCTGAACTGATTATAGAGCAAGATAAGGTAGCGTAAAACTTCTGTCAAACAGGATTAAGGTACTTGTCTTTCCTTACCTTCCAAGTTCCAACTGTCACCCACAGCTAGTGAACTGAACAGCTCCCAGAGAAAGAAATCTAAACTAACCAAATGATATCCTTAGAGGACCTGGTCAGATAACTAATGTAGTTCTTATATGTCTATATAGGCCTTTCTTCAGAGACATTTCTGAAAAAAGAGTAGGGGAAGTTTGTCCCATCCCTCTGAAGTAAAAGTTCTAGATTTGGGTCCCTTAGTCAAGGCAAGATGGATGGAAATAATGGAGGAAGAACTTCTCTTTATTGGTAAAGGGGCATCATGTTATGCTGTATATGCACCTGATTTCATTAATGAAAATTCTGTATTAAGATCTGTGCTGATAATTGGTTAAATAACTTGCTGTGCCTGCACAATGATGAAGTATGTCTAAATTAAGACCCTTTGGATCACTGTAATTAAAGATATGTATTGAAAGCCATTTGCCTATTTTTATTTTTGTTCTCTGGACAAAGAACTCCATTGGGCAATTTCTAATAATTTTTGCCTGGACATGCCCAAGATCCATTAGAAAAGAAATGGCATTTTACAGAGTTGCTAAATGCACCTCCCCCCCAATAATTTATCTTCTCTGTGATGAGTCACACCAACTAAATTACATTTCTTTTCTCTTGCCGAAAGACTTAAAGTTTTTGAATGATGTATGTAAACACCAACCAGTTTAATGAAGCATGTGCTTCCCACTTTTTTTTTTTGTTTTGTTAGAAAACATTGAAACCTTATAGGCTCTATAAAACTTCTTCCCAGAACAAGAGAAGAGATAGAAAATTGTATATGCCCAGTGCTTTTAGGACCGCCATCATGTTTAACACACAAAGGAGTCTGGCATCATCTAGAACAGCAGTTCTTATCTGTGGTCTGCAGGTTCCTGGGGGGCTATGATGTCCCACAGGGGGTCTGTGAAGGCATGAAGAAATGTTATGAGTTTTTACAATTAAAACAGAAAGAAAGAAAGAAAGATGGGATGCTTGTGCATTGATCTCAAAGAGAAGTCTTTTACCAGTGATAGGCATCATTTGTACAAAGTTTCATTAAAATATCTCAGATTGTACAAAGGTTATGAAAATAACTGTTTGATAGCAAAAAAAAAAAAAAAAAAAGTACTCAGCACTTGCTGCTTCTAAATGTGTTGAGAACATGCAAGTGAATGACATTGGCAGAGAGAAAACAGGTGACATTTCTTACTACCACTCATAGAGTCAGAAGTTGCCTTCAGAGCTGTATCAAACTCTAGCATTGTCTACATTGTGTCACCACATTCTTGGAATATCTCAGAATGTCCATTGCTTCCCAGGATTCTGTAGAATTCAGTAGCTGTGTCAGATGATAGTAACAAAATCTGGGTGCTTTTATTCTTGTCATTCAATAATATAGGTCTCAGATACACCAGAGTTCTATATGAATGAATAACAGTTCTGAGGCAGCCAGTTTTACTTTGATTACCTATTGGGGGACCTGTGCTATGCCAACTAAAAAAACACAGTTTATAATATTAAAATGCAGTTAAACTGATTGTTATACTAAAACAACAGCTTGATTAAATACAGTTGAAAATCCCATTGGCAGGAATACTGCACTCCCGTTAAAGCCCCTTCTTCAGTGAACGAACAATCAATCAATCAATCAATCAATCAGAAAAAGGCTATCTGAATAAAAATTCTTTGCCTGCTGATGGAAGTGCAACAAAGAGAAATATTCAGGATTCAAAAATGGTGGTACTTAAGAAATAGCCAACTTGTTAAAAAAAAAAACCCGGCAGAAGTAAGGACCATACATGGTGTTAATTACGTGAATAGAGGTAACATGCTTCTGCCCCCTGCTTGGTGTGTAAAAAGCAGTGAAGGAAAGAAACAAGAACCTTTACTCCTAAGGGCTGTGGATAGGGAGGAGATGTTCTAACCTTTTGTCTTCCTCCAACAAGAATAATATCACAGAAAGCTTCCACTACCACAATTAAGAGCTTCCCTTGAAATGCAAATTGTAGCTTTGAAAAGGTGGTCTTCATTAGGAATACCCTCCCAACCTATATCCCAGGGCCCTATGACTGCTCAGGCTGCTATTTATATAACTTCATGCAAATTATCCAACATCTAGTTTGTCCTACAATCAATTAAATAGCAGGTAGAAAAGCAAGGGAGGAATCATATGGCTTGGGAAAGCTCTAAATTGTCACCTCCTTCTTTAAAGTATGGAGGTCATCTGCTAAGGCACTTCCTAGGTGTTTGCCTCTTCCTGAACATAGAAAACTTCAGAATGGCAGCCCTCTGTGAAAACAGGCCTCAGCTTACTGCAAACAGAATAGGTACTTCTGACCTGCAACTTAGCACTCTCCTGCCCACCGATAGGTTTGTTACAGCTGGTTGGCTGGACCTCACTTTTATGAAATGCCCATTTGGACCATTTGCTGGCTCAGATTCCAAGCTTGCTTGCTTGCTTCCTTCCTTCCTTCCTTTACAAAAATACTTATCTCGCCTTTCTTGAAGCTGAAATGTAAGACAAAATGTTTGGTGCTATTGCTTTGCAAGGAAAACCTAGTAGAGCCTTCTATTGTGAAACCAGTGAATGAACATACTGATTTAAATTGTAGGGTGATTTCCTCAGTAAACATTGCAGTTCAGGGGGATGGGGTGCTCAGTCTGTTTACAATAATCTGAGGCCTATTTCTAGAGAGCTACTTACAAACATTGCGTGAAAAAGAATAATGCCAAAACATGGGAAAGAGTAAGGACAAAATGTACTGCTCCTTGTTTGGCTGTGAAGTATCTATTTGGAGATTAGTTTCAGTATTTGCAATGTAACCCATCGCAGGGAGACAACAGTAGTATTGGGTGAGTGGGGAGGGGAAGAGTTGTGAGATTTATGTTATGTGAGACTCCTATTGAAGCAGGAAAAAAATATGTCTGCCTCATCAGGCTGGTATCTGCTTTGAAAGATATTTTCCTCCTTCCACAAAGGAAGATCTTTCAAACTTTCCAGAGGCAGCAAAAACATCAAAAAGTCTTGTGGTACTTCAAATACTCAAAAGTTTTAGGCTTTTCTAGACAGAGGTGTCTACAACTCTGTTGGTGACTGAAGTGGGAGAAACACCTCTACTACCCCCATCTTGGAGCTGCTTTTCTGTCACTACTTTCCACTTTCCGGTTTTTTTTCTTTTTCTTTTTTTCTTTTTTTAATCTGCTTGTTCCTAGCAGCTCTGTGCAGGCAATGATGGCAAAAAGGGACAACCACCACTGACTGCACAGAGTGCTGCCCATACAGATATATCCACTGGCATATGGGGAAGCAAGCTGCTTAAAAAGACATGTATACACTCCCTCAGTCATTTAGCAGCTGGGAGAAGGTGTAGGACACCTGCGAACCATCCAGATGGTCTTCTACATTTGTGAGCAAATTGTAACCATGCCCCTGCATTTCCTCCATTTCTTGAACTGGGTGATGTTGACATGGAAAAGATTTTGGTGTGGACTCTCCTTGAACTGCTGGCATTAGAGACAAGTGTGAGAAGCAATCGTGGTGTGCTGCTACAGCAGCACCCACTCTCAAGAAGACAGTCTTCTGGACTCCATTCAGGATTGGATGGATCATCAATGAATCAGTTGGTGCAGGCAGATAGACTGAAACAAGGAGGCCACAGCCCTGAATTTGCAAGACCTGAGTAGGGCTATTGATAACAGGGTGACTTAGAGGTCTCTTATTCATAGGGTCACCATGAACTGAAGTCAATTTGGCAGCCATAAAGAATGGCAGCAACAACAATAATTGGTGCCATTACTTCAGGTCCAGTGTCCAGGTTTACTGACTGGATGGTGGTCCAGCACTGAAGCGGGGAAATGTTTGCTTCCCTTTCTTCCCCCAGTCACTTCCTGAATCTTTCAATATTTCTATTGTCATCAACATTTTATGAGTTATTTGAGTAAGTGAATAAAAATGCAAATTAGTTTTATAAGGCTCATTGAAGTCACAGGGCTCAAAATGATTTTCTACATTGAAAAAAACTGTGTTTATCACCCCTTCCTTCCTTCCTTCCTTCCTTCCTTCCTTCCTTCCTTCCTTCCTTCCTTCCTTCCTTCCTTCCTATTTGTGGAATTGCTGAAAAGCCACAATCACCGTAACCTGGCCTTGAAAACACAGCTTGTTGTTTTTTTTAATGGTATGGTTTCTAAACAAAGAAACTCTTCTCCTCTATTGACAAAATCTTATTGTCCAAGAGGACCCATAGTGCCCCCGACACTGTCTTCCTCACTCTGCTGACCTGGCTTGATGATGGTGTCCACAGCAGGGTTCTCTGTCCAATTGTTCCACTACAAGCTGGATGAATTTGTACAACAAACCAAGTTTTTCCTCAGACTCATCACACTCCTTATGTAAGGTCAGAAGGAACTATAGTAGAATTCAACTTATCCATATTCTGTAAAAGTCAAAAAAATAAAGAAGTTGAGCAGCTAGTTTATTGTTCAAGGACTCTGACAGGAGAAAAGTTGGCCTGTTCACTGTGAGCGCTCAAAAACAGCTGATGATAGTGATAACGTCTTTTATTTCTCTGAGTTTGTGAGGCGTGAGAAAATAAGATGGGTTCTAAGCAATCAGATAATTCTAATTTTTCCTCACGCTACATGGAAAGATAAGGCTGCCATGTGTTGATGAGATCAGCACTTTAATAGCAGTAATTTATCTGAACGTTCTGTGGAAGTAAACTGAATTTGCCTGTCTGTAAAAATATAAGGATATAAAAGGTAAAAGATATAAAATTTCCTCTTTCACATAGTAACATCATTAATTATTGGGGTCTCCAACAAAATTAGACATTTATTTGAGATGAAATACTGAATAAAATAATGGTCAAAAGGCAGTATTGAAATGACCAGGAGGAGGAGGAGAAGAAGCCGCTGCAGTAGCAGCTAGCTTTGAGGAGAGATGTATTGATTTAATTAAATTTCTGTCATATGCCTAGGGAAAAATGGCAAATTGGAGTTCACAGTATTGGTTAGATACTTAAGATGTGACACAAATGAAGTCTTTATTAATTCTTTGCCTGAGTCCATCACTTGTAGTCACTGCAGTACACTGTTATTTTTGAGATGTGTTAGAGCTTTCACCCAGCATAGTAAATTGGGTATTGGTGCTAGAAAATATTTATGTTATGATGGAGCTGTGAAGGAGTTTCTTGGAAACCATGATTCATAAGTATAACAGATATCTGTTATAGTGTTCCAATAGAGCATTAAATACAATGAAACAGTTTGAATATGTGTTGTAGTTTCGATATGAAAATATGTACCTAACCTGAAAAATCACTACCTTCTGCTCAAAATTCCAGTGTGTCTCAACTACATGACAGGCTCTTGCGGAGGGATTCTGAGAACTGTAGAACAAAAAAGGATTTGCTAGTTATTCTATCTTAGCTGGCTTGAAATGATAATGGTCATTTCAAAGCTGTTTTATTCACATCAACATGAGGTTTTTCAATTGCATGGGTAGGAGCGAGAAGGTTGCAGAATAAGTACATGACACCAAACTGGGAAATAAAAGGCCACGACTTTCTTGGCTGCAGCATACAAATGGGTTGGCCCACCCATGGGTCTGGATCCTGGCATCGATCAGCCCCTGTTAACCAATGAGCCCAAGCTTCCGGCCCAGTGCTGGAATTCCGATGGAATGGCAGTGGGAGCCCCACCGTCTGGTCACCCCCTGCCACCCCAAGGTGCAAGAAAGGCATGTCTCTCAGAGCCAGACATGCTTGCCGCTGTCTTGCACCCCCACCAAACCGTGAGGGGCCACTGAACCAGTGCCAACGGCCATTGGCCTCAGCCAACCAGGATCCAAGCCCCATGCAACCACCCAAAGTTGTGACAAGTAGAAAAAGTGAGTAAAACAAACAAAGCATAAACAAAACAAATACAAGTAACCCCAGCAAACTGCAACATGCAAGTGAACAAGAAAGAAGGGGGGTGGAGAGGGGAGCGACCATGCAGGAAAGAGGCTGCTCAGATGGAGGTGGGGAAATAAATCCCCTTGCCACCATCTGGCCGGGCCGCATCAGCCAATTGGACCACACACGGCACGATCCAATTGGCCAGCACCTCATGGGCAGCCAGGGAACCTGGGGGCCCGGCCTACGGAACCAGAAGCAGCCGCTCCTGGCCCGGCGTGCCGAGCGACACGCCATTCTGATCAGCCCGCTCCACCACGCAAATGGTGCCATGTGGGTGAGTCACGCAGTGCAATTTAGCAGTTTAAATTTGCTGGTATTCAGACAAATCTGTTGTTGTTACTGTTCTGGCTAAAGAGGCGGCTAAAGGGCCTTGTTAGGGGTAACACTCCAGTTGTGACATCCTGTTTTGCACACCCGATACCTAATCTGACAACCCTTTCAGTGACAGCTTTTAGCACCACTCAGTTACTTCCCTACTGCAATTTAATTGATTTTAACATCTGTTTTATTTTTGTGGGTTTTTTCTTTTTTTTCTTTTTAAAAGATGGCATTCACTCCATATTGTTTTAAACTGCTTTCATTGTTGCATTTAGTGATAACATATTTTTTTTGCAAGTCCATTGAAGTAACTCTATTTTAAAATGTATTAAAATGACCTCTATCAATAATCTAAGTTAAATCAGTGTTGGACCATCATCTTCTTGCAAAAGCAAATACTGGTTTAGGGGCAAGCAGTAGAAAGAGAGCAAAAACAAAAAAAATATATTCTCTTTTTGGGGAAAAAACATACATGCTGAAGTCTTGGCCTTCTAATTGTATACATAGAGAATTTGCTTGGAAGAAGTCATTTGGCGTATCCAATAATTTATTTTTTTCTCTTCAGAGAATTCATTCTCAGGACTTAAGACTCAGACCACCCCCAAGCAAGCTTTTTGAATTACAGTGCATCATACTCTTTCGGGGTATTAGCTTTTCCCAATCAAAGCTAATGGAAGACCATTTTTCTTTCACCACGGGCATTATTCTTTCCTTCCTGCACCTGCTTCTCATGGCCATGTGTCCATTCCAAATCATAAGTCTGGCACCCAGGAGAAAACTGCAGAAAATGAATTTCATAAAAAACCCTCACAGAACCCTGCTTCCCCCTAACGAATCTCATCTAGTTCCGATCAAGCTGAATAACTTTCCCACTGTCATTCTCTACTTTAAATTAAGGCAGTAGCACAGCCATCGATATCTGCTTCTGTTTGAACCACAAATGGCAGGAATTTTCAGACCAATTGCCCTTGCCAATTTTGAGCTTGGTCGGCTCGTACAATAGAAAAGCACTTTGCTTTCCTATATTGATATTACACTGCTGCACTGAGCTTCAAGATCTTCAGTTCATCTTTCATCAAATGCCACTACTTCCTTCAGCTTCCTTATTGGAAACCTTATAAGTTTTCCAGGCCCTGCCAAAACATTTCTAGTAACAAAGACGATAATGACTCCTAAGCCAATATCTAACATGGAGCCACTTCTTCTGTCATGTGTGAAGTAGCCTTAACATAGATACCTCAATGGAGGAGTGGTAGTGGGAGGAGTGGTCATGTGTCTTCACTTGATAGGAAGGTAGAAGTAAGACATAAGTAAGGGCAACTTGGGAGATGGAATTAGCTTGAAAAGCAGCCCAAAGTTTGAAACCAATTGAAACCAACCAGGATAGACCAAATTAATCAGGGGAAAATTATAAGTCAATACTTGTATAAATTCCACTTATTCTACTTTAGTTAAGGTTAATAGTTGGATTTAGGCAAATCTAGGAGTTTAGAAGAACCTGGAAAATGACTGTGTAAAGTGAGGATGACCCAATAATGGGTTGTATGAACACCAGGGATGAGTGTAAACCTTGAAGTATGCTTTGTAATAACTTGGAAATTATCTAAGAACTTCCATAAATCCAAAAGCTCAATAAAAATTATCTGCCTGTGTCTAACACTTTTCTCATCTACAAGATAGAGCAGCCACCACCACCCCCAGCCCAAGAGCATAGTTTCTCTCTTCTTACTTGAAACAGCAGAGGTGGTAGAAACAATAGATGAGATGCATGGTAGCAAGAAGAAAGAAGGGGGGTTCTACAACTTTGCTCAGGAGAACATATGTATCTCTTATAACTGCCTTTTTTTTGTTGGGGGGGATGCAGATAGGCTTGGGAGTTACTAGTAAAATGATAGCAATTCCATAGGATGGACAGAAGTGAAACCAGTTTGGAAAGACAGAGGAGTCTGCACTAGTAATTCATCCTTAATCTTCTTCAGTGGCCGGATTTTTCTTCAGATCTCTTGTGCCTCCCTTTGTGCAAAACATAACAGTCTTCTTCAGTGGCCAGATTTTTCTTCAAATCTTTTGTGCCTCCCTTCATGCAAAACAAACATCCAGCCACTGAAGAAGACTGTTATGTCGAAACACATCCGGCTGTTTAGACTATTCAGGTATCATATCAACCAACAAGAACCATCGGGTTCTTTTTTTCCCCTCCTTTCAGGAGATTTTCCATTAGTGTTTTACAAGCATTGGATTATCCCCAGGACTATGGCTATTTGACCATGCTTATGGACCACCAACCCTGAGTAGCCAACATTGTTCTTCCTCCCATTGGAAGTTGATATGTTGATACTTTATGATTCATTGCATCAGCCCTGCCTGTAGAAATCATAAGGTTTCTCTCTATGTAATTTCTGTATGTCTATTTTGGTTTTAAATATTTAAATAAAATTGATGATTTTATATATAGTTTACCAAGTGAACAGTGACTGTATAAAATTTATCTTAGACAATAATTTTTAGATATAAATTTATTTTCTTATAAGTTACACTTCATTTTATTCCTAACTTTTAAGTTTGTTGGTTTTAACAAATATTTTGCCAGTTCACATACAGGTTTTTCAACTTTCCAAAGCAAAGTAATTCTGTGGAATTGTATTTCCTTGTATCAAGGCCATATTTACACCACAATTTCTTTACTCTTTGGAGGAAATTAGACCTTTGATGGTATTTTAATGTACTTTAAATGGTTTAATTTCTTTGGATCTGGTACTATGGAAAGATCTTGATTTCAAATCCAATATCCTGTCAATAGAGTGGAAACATTTAATAGGCTTAATAGCTCCTTGGAGTTAAATTAGTTTGTCGAAACCTGCTTAGGCATTAAGGTGTTTGTTTTGAATGCATCTGAACGACAGTACACATTTAGTGCTATTGAGCCAGGAATATATTGGAATATATCATTTTTATGGGCATCAACTAACTAATTTCTATGCTTCTGCTGCTTGCTTCCTTTGTTTCTACTACACTAATAGCACTGATGTGCAAATAAAACAGAAGTTGTAAAAATATCATCCAACAAAGACATTGACACTTCTATTTCCTGTTACTGTAAAACCAGGCAGTACTGGGAAGTGGAAAGCTGTTTTTAAGGAACACGTCATTTAAAAGAAAATTATTATTAAAGGCATGACATACAATTTCTATGCTTTTGTACTGGTAGATTTTTGTAGATTTTCCCCATATACTTTCCCTCATATACTTCTGTAGATTTTTTCCCATATACTGAAATTTTTCACCTACCTATCTGTCTATCATGGAAATCAGGAAAAGAAATAACTATTAGTTAATGTGGCCAAATCATGAATGTTGTTGTCTCAGAATTTGGTGTTTCTCTCTGGTCCAAGCTGAATCAAACTAAAAGCTTGTCCAGTCTGGCACTATAGTGTCCAAAAACCTTACCTATAGGGAGCCCAGGGGCAGGTCATGGGTGCAACTGTATTTCAGGCTCTGTATCTCAACTTTGACTTATGGTGACCCTATGGAAGATAGAACTGCAAGTCACCCAGTCATCAACAGCCCTGCTCAGGTCTTGCAGATTCAGGGACATGTCTTCCTTGATTGAGTCTGTCTATCTATAATGTCTTCCTCTTTTTCTGCTGTCTTCTACTTTATCAAGCATTATTGTCTTTTATAGTGAGTCATGTCTTCTCATGATATGATTAAATTACGACAGCCTCAGTGCAGTCATCTTGGCTTCTAGGGGGAGTTCAGGCATGATTTATTCTGGGACTTACTCATTTTTCTTTTTAGCCGTCCAGGGTATTCATAGAACTTTTCACCATCATCACATTTCAAGCAAGTTGATCTTCTTTCTATCAGCTTTCTTTACTGTCCAGCTTTCACAATCATACAGAGAAACTGGAAATGTGTTGGCATGGACAATCCTAACTTCAGTATTCCGTTATATATCATGACCATACTTATTTTTCTCACATTAGCCTGGGAAGGTAGATGCTCAACATTTTCATATAGATCTCTTATTTGGCTCAGTGAAAACTACTCTTAAAAAATGAAGCAGTCTACAACTTTCTTGTTTGTGTATTTAGCTGGTGTTTATTTTTCTTAATATTGCACTCTAATTAGAATCACTTACAAAGTGATTGTTCAGTACACAAAGGGCTACATTCAGACTAACTTCACTGAATTTATGTCCTGGTGAAATCAATAGGACATGGTGTCCATGGCTTATCTTGTTGATTTCCACGAAAACTAAATTCAGCTGTCTTACTCATGGATATTTTGTCATAATTATCCAAATAAAGCAGTTAGAAAAGGCTCATCAGACATTTTTATTGAACCAGCTTGAATCACTTTGTCAAGGATGAGAATAAACTAGGGCACTTAAAGCACAAATCTTTCCCTGAGCCTGCTGATAATGTTGTTTAAGTTTTCTGCCCAGTAGTTCAAGTGAAACTATTATCTGAACACTGTTCTATGAAATGCTTATAAACTAAACATTTCAGTCCAGCAAATACTTTAGAGAAACTGTTTCGCCTTATTTCAGAATCAGTTTCCTAACTGCTTTTGTCATTATAACTGGCCTTCCTAGTGTGGTTAGCATTAAATTGTTTCACCATCTTTTTCCACCATTAACCCACGCTTGCTTTAGAGAGGTTATAAACATGGTCATTAAGGTTTAAAACTTGGTGTATAGAGTTTCAGCCCAGGAGCTCATGTTTTTTAACAATGAAAAACATTTAGTTTACTTTTATGTTTTACATCTTTGAAAGCTGGCGTTTAATAGCCATCATGTTTCTTCATTTCTGTCTGCTTAAATCCTGATTAAGGGGTGCTTGTGGTGTAAAACTGAGGGAAGATATCCCCAAAATGGTTCGTGCTCAGAGTATAATAAATGTTTCTTTATTACGTGTCTCCATTAAAAAGGTAGATGCATTTTTCACATATGTTTCATAATACATTGGGTCATTGGATGCTTCTAGCTTAGAATCCTTTAGGGCTATCGAGATGTTACTCTCACGCAGTGAGCTGAAAGCAGAATACCAAGTGTGTTTGTGCATTGTATCAGATGAAGTGCTTTATCTTCACTGTAATCTCACTAGATTCCATCTGTGTGGAAAAAGAAAATGCAAGTAGATTCTCTAATTAGTTGTTTCTTGACACAGGCCTGAATCCTGTTGGTTAGTTCCAGCTGTCATAGACCCATTGAATCAATTGTTGGAGAAGTCAATCCATAGGTAAATCCCAATGATTCACTGTGTCTACTTTAATTAGAAATAAAATGATTCATTGCATACACTTTTCCTCAGTACTATTTTCTCATTCTGTTTTTAAGTTTTCTTCAGTGTGGCTCAATGTCCTCTTCCTCTCTAGTCCAGCAAGAGGAAACCAACTTCTTCCTGACTCCTTTCTTACCCCAGTGAACTTAAGGTATATTTAGCTAGAATACAGCACAGTAAAGTGAAGGCTGGTGGCTATCCATGTCTGGTGGTTCTTTATCTTATTTTGCTGATAGTATGCAACCACTTAGATAGTTCCTTTAAACTTCAGACTAAAACCTAGACTGGATTCATCATCCTCCTAACGTGGAAACCACCAGCTACTACCCTATGGTATTTGTGTAATGTGAAAATGACTGCCTTTCTCCCAGAGTCATCTGGCACATATACTTATGGAAACAGGAAACAAAACTGTGCAAAACACTGTGTGAGTGAGGGATATTTTTGCCCTTCCATCAGATGAACAGCTTTGTGCATGAAACCACAAATCTATCTAGTTGTGGTATTAACAACTAGAGACAAATCTAGTCCCCTTGGAGAGTACTGGTTAGATTCATTGAGCAAGAAGTAATGTGAACATAGCAGTACCTATGGAATTTTGCAGACTACTTTGAAAATGGACCACAGAAAACTCATTCACAGAATTCACAAATATATCAGGCCAGTTCTAAATTGCATTGAGGAAAATTCGCCCATCACTAATCATAATGAATTCTATAAGTAGAATCCATTTTGAATGTTAGCTTTTATCACTTACTCCATTGCTGTTTTAACGCTTTTTATGTCATTTCCTTGGCTTTATATCTGTTTCCTCACTATTAAGTTTTTAAGCACACAAATACTTCAGTTGGCGTCACAACAGAATGTTAGCAATTCTTCAAAATGGTATTATGAGCATATATTTTATGATTGCTTAAAGTGTGGAAGACAGGAACATGAATATGACGACTTTTCGAAAAGGGTAAATGCTTGCAGATTTAAAAAAAATAGCAGGAAAAAATTCTAGCATATAAAATGTTCTTTCCAGACTAGCTATTCTTCAATTCACAAGCATTTTGCATAGCATGTAGTACAACATACAACTCTTACTCTGTGTTTTCTCCATACTGTTTCCATTTTTTTTAGGTAGAAAACTCATAAAATCTAGGTTGTTTTGTTTTGTTTTGTTTGGAGTATTGATATGCTTATTTTATTACATAAAATCCGTTAATAAAAAATAAAAAAAATAAAATCTAGTTTTGACAGAAAGAACACACAGCAATCAGCAAAGATATGGCTGGTTCTTAGGACTACAGGTACACTTAACTTAAATGTAATTGTGAATTAGCTCTACATGTGTAGGTATGGATCAGACAGGAGAACAAGTCTTTAGATTTTTTTTAAAAAGGCTTGCTGGACATAAAATATTTGGAGTCGATTTGAAGGCACAACAAGAAGAAGAAAAATTAAGGGTAGGTTGAGTGCTAAAATTAATGTGCTCACACACTCCCAACTCCAATAAAAGTGCCCCCTGTTTGCATGAGCTCAGCCTCTCATTTCTGCCACTGCTTGGGTTCTATCCCAACTTCCTATCCCCTAACGATAAATCTTTTCAGTTTTGGGGAAAGTTTAAAAATCTGGAAGTCTTTTGTACTCTGGGGAAAAGTAAATTGGTAGAAGATGGTGGCAAAGCCAAAGGGCCTTTCCACCAGTGGGAACTGATATACAGAATCTTTTTTCCTGTGAGGAATCCTGAGGCAATCTGCTGTCAAGACAATGTGTTGAGCATCATTTCCTCCAAAAAAAATTCCATGTGTGGGCAAACTTTGGGCTTTTTGCATGGACTTTTTTTTATCAGACAACCCCCATCGTAGTGGTGGCTGGTGACTGCCATGTCAATGGGACAGTTAATTAGCTCTGTATTTTAGGATGAACTTTAAAGGGACATCCATCATACCCTCAAAAGAGTGTGTATATTGTGCTTTGGGGTTTTGAATGTATTTCAAACAAAGACCATTCTTGTTTACTTGGCCTAGAGTTCTCAAAATTAACATTGGTAGCTCTGGCTGTTTAAGGTCTTTGTAAGTGATTTTTTTTAATAGTGTGTGATTTTATAACTGTGCTTAAAGAGTATTTTTAGTGTTGTTTTAATTTTTTAGTTATGTTCTAAATGTCTTCATTTGTTATATGTCACCTTGGGGATACTGGAGGATGGCAAAGTGAGAAACAAATATCACAAGTAGATGAATATTTTTTTTTAAAAAAATCTGTAGATCACCTTTCGAGAGTCAGCATGGAGTAGTGGTTTTAGTATTGGTCTAGGACTCTGAGAGACCAGGGTTTGAATTTCTGGCCATGGAAACTGGGGTGATCTTTAGCAGTGATGTAGACTCAAGTCGACTGACTCAGACTCAAGTCGCTTCAGTGACTGGACTCAGCAATAGATGATGTACAGACTTGACTCAACTTGAGACATATATTTTTAGTGATTTACTTGCTGCCCTTGGTCCAGTAACATAACACATTCATCCAGAAACCTTACAACTTTGAACAAACCTTCCATCTCTTTTTGCCTACTGGTCACATGACAGTGACAAAGTGTGGGCACATTTCTCAAAGGTGAACAGCAAGTAGGTTAGGCAATGGGACTGAGGCAGGCTTGAAATCTCCTCAGCAGTCTGACCCCATTGCATATTGGAGGAACCTTCTAAATTATCTCCTAAGAGCAGAAGGCAAGACTCGCCCCCAGAGTACAGGGTGTATATCTTAGAGGGAAACAACAAATGGGTTAGGCAAGGGACTTGAGGAGTAAGGATCCTTCCTTCTAAAGCTTTTGAAGATTCAATAATGGGGAGTAAGAAAGATCCTTTTCCTCACTTCTGAACAAGTGTCCAGCTTCAGAAATGGAAAGTAAGAAGGATCCTATTCCCCACTTCCAAAGCTGCAGATGGCACAATTGGGGTATAAAGTTGGCTCCGAGACTTGAGATTTGACTTGAGATTTAGAGTAGAAGACTTAGATACATCACTGACCTTTAGCAAGTCACACTCTCAAAGACAAATCCCTTTCTTGGCAAATCTTGCCAAGAAACCACATGATAAGTTTGCCTTAGGGTCACCATAAGCCAGAAACAACTTGAAGGCACACAAGCAACAATAGTATCATCTTTTATGCAATGTCCCATACAAAAGGCCTATGAATAATTTTAAATGGATAAGGACTTCTCCTCCTCTTCCATCAACTTCCTTTCACTAGTTTCTCACAACTCCATCTGTATTGATCGATCTCCTTTATCTCATTTCTCTATTGAATGGTATTTATTTTTACTTCTTTTATTCATTTATATCCTGCCTTTCTCTCAATAATGAGACTCAAGATGATTAATAACGTATTTAAAACAATGCAAATCAAAAAACAAAACAAAAGCATTAATAAAAGTATAAATATAAGATTTAAAAAACAATTTATAAAGTTAAAATATTAAATATATTAACATTCATTGAAAATACATACAAACCTTAAAAACAGCACCACACAGCATTAAAAGCCCAGCACTAGTTATTCTGTATATGCCTGATGGCACAAAAATGTTTTGGCTTGTTGATGGAAGGTCAGCGAGGATGAGACTGTCTCAGCCTCTCTAGGGAAAGAATTCCAAAGTCTGGGAGCAGCCACTAAGAAGGCCCTCTGCCCTGTTCCCACCAAACAAGGCTGACAAAGTGGTGGGACAAAGAGAAAGGCCTCTCCAGATGATCTTACAGCTCTAATGAACTCATAAAGGGAGACACAGTCCTTCAAATGACCTGGACCCAAGCCATATAAAACTTTATAGTTCAAAACCAGCACTTTGAATTGTGCTTGAAAATGGACCGGCTGCCAATGGAGTTGTTGCAACAATGGAGTTGTGTGCTCCCTGTAGCCAGCTTGAGTTAACAACCTGGCTGAAGCTCTTTGGGCCAACTGAAGTTTTGAGCACTTTTTGAAGGTAGCCTCATCTAGAGGACATTTTAGTAATCCAAACAGGATGTAACCAAGGTGTGTACTACCATGACCAGATCTGACTTCTTCAGGAACCGGCAAAGTTGACACAGTTGCTGTAACTTTGCAAAAGCACTTCTGGTAACTGCTGAACCCTGGGCCTCCAGGCTCAGAGCTGAACCCAGGAGTACCCCTGAACTGCAAACGTGCTTTTTCAGGCTGAGTCTCTATTCCCAGATCTGCCTTTTGATTGACCGGGAGCACCTCTGTCTTGTCTGGATTGAGCTTCAATTTATTTGCCCTCATCTAGTCCATTGCAGCTGCCAGGTACTGGTTTAGCACAAAAACAGCTTCCTTAGGTGAAAAAGAGTGATAGATCTTGGTTTCATAAGCATACTGGTGACTTTGACTCTAAAACTCCAGACAGCCTCTCCTAGTGGTATCATGTAGATACTAAATAGCATGGGGACAAGACAAAATCCTCAGAGATTCCACAGGAAGGAGTTGAGCTGGAATTCCCCAATTCAACCCACTGAGAGCACCCGTCCAGGAAAGAATGGAGCCACTGTAGAACAGTACCACCAAACCCCATCCCAGAGAGGTGCCTCAGAAGGATACCATGGTTGATGATATTGAAGTTGCTAAGAAGTCCAGCAGAACCAATGGGGACACACTCCCCCTGCCCAGTTCAATGCATAAGTGATGGTCAAAGCTGTCTCCATCCCATAACCAGGACTGAAACCAGACTGAAATGGATCTAGATAATCTACCTCATCCAGGGACCCCTGAAGTTGAGAAGCTCTCACATGCTCTAGTACCTTGGCCAAAACTGGAAGGTTGGAGATCGCCCTATAGTTATCCAGTATAGCAAGATCCAGGGAGACTTTTTCAGAAGAGGTCTTAACACATCCTCTTTGATATGTATTGGGACCCTGCCTTGTTGTAAATAGGCATTAATCACTTCCCCACTCAGCCAGTCTTCCTCTGGCCTATTAATTAGCCAGGAAGGGCAAAGGTTGAGTACATATGTGGCCATTACCTTTCCAAGAACCCTGTCCCCATCCTCTGGCAGCACAAATTGAAAGTATTCATCACCACTGGACAAGCAGGGGTGAAGGTTACATCCACCAAACTGTATCAACTCCAATGTCTAAGTCAGAGCAAATCCGAGTGATGTTATCTAAGAAATGGTGGGCGAGTTCTTCACAGTGGGCTGTTGCCTGGCTTACATATGTCTTTGGGCCAGATCATTACAGATCCCTGACCACTCAAAACAGCTCCACTGAATTCTGTTTGGATGCAATACTGTTAGCAAGAAAAGCCTTTTTAGTGCCCTTTGCTCCATCATAAGCCGTCAGATAGTTTTTCACCTGTTTCAGTTGGACTCATTCTGAATTTTCTGCCACTTTCACTCTAATCTCTGTGTCACTCATTTCATTGATGCCAGCTCCTTAGAAAACCAAGGTGCTGATGTAGCTCTACTCCATGAGAAGGGACTTTGAGGGGTGATCATATCTACCACCCTGGTCATTTCCCCGTTCCAGAGATCAATCAAGACTTTGACAGGATCATCTTCCAAGGCAGTAGGAAACTCCTCAGGAGCCATCAGGAATCTATCTGGATCCATAAGCCTCCTGAGGCAGACCATCTTAATGGGTCCCCCACCACTGCAGAGCTCTGATTCCTTGCAGTTTAAACTGACCAAGAAGTGATCTGTCCATAACAACAGAACAGTAGTAAACTTCTCCATTCCCAGATCACCATCATCCCTCCTAGTACAGAAAACAAGGCCTAGAGTGTGCCCAGTAGCATAAGTGGTGCCAGATGCCACTTGGGACAAATTCATGGTTGTCATGGCAGACCTGAAGTTCTGAGGCACTCCTGAGAGGGAAGTCTCAGCATGGATATTGCAGTCCTCCAGCATCACAAGCCACAGGGACTCCAACAGGACCCCCACGCCCACCCTGGCTAACTTAGGAAAAGACGTTGTTGAGTAGTGGGTTGGCAGCACACCAATCTGTCCCTAATCTGTCCTGGCAACCCAAATGGTAGTAGGATATCACTAGCTTTAATCAAAATATTAAGGTATCTGTCACAACAGACTTGCTTTCCAAATTGTAGCAGTCACCCCCAGCAATTGCCTTTTATCTCTCTTTGCAGTCATATGTCCACATTACTCAGATGTTCACCATAAGTTTGTTTAATTATTCCAGCTTTTCAGCTACCAAGTCAAAGCCATTTATTCCCAGCCACAAACTGCCTGCTCCCTCCCATCAGTGCCTAAACCAGCCATCAGAGTCTTCAGATGACTCTCATTAAACTCAGTTTAAATAACTTTGTTGACATTTCTTGCAGCTGTTTTACTTGGTTCGGTCTGTTTGATGCCATTATCAGTTCAGGTTTTCTCTGTCATCATTGAAAACAAACAAATAAAATATTGTGCCAAAAACCTTTACCAATCGTCTGTCCCATCTGCTATTCAGTCCCAACCTAATCTCTCTCTCCCCCTTTTTTTTCCTTTCGTCAGTGTGTAGCCAAGAAAAACATATCTACAAAATGTTTAATTATGTTAGGGGAATTTTCCCCACGTTGGCTCTTTCAGTAGTGTTTATACCGTAATGCTTATCTCACAAACTGCTGATATTACAGAAAATAGTTGAACTTTATAATTAGATCTTTGCCCCACACCATTAAGCATGCAGGGGACAACTGTGTAATATCTAATGCACCAGCTTGATCCTTCTTAGTTGCAGGGGAATGTTGCCAGCATACATCAGTCAGAAGGGATAATGGCCAAAAAGAAAAGGGAACCCTTTTCACATATCCTCAAACACAAGCTGCACAAAAGCCCTTTTCAGACATCACTCTAAACACTTTCCTCAGCACAGGAGCAAGGGAACACTTGGCTCCACCTGTCTTTGTCATCACTTTTCCCACAAGGAAAGAAGCATGTCTGAAGAGGAGATGTTCCTGTTTGTGTGTAACTTTCCATGTGAGCAAGATACCTGATTTTCCAAGTTCTTGTCCATAGGAAGAGCCCACATATGTACAGGAAAATCTCTTCTGAGTTTTCTATGTGTCAGGGGATGCGGTGTGATGACAAAAGGCCAGAGATAGGAGCTCCCCCGCTCCCATGTCCAAAAAGCAGGGTGAATAATGCATGAACAGAGCTTATGTATGTATGTATGTATGTATTTTTAATATTTTAAAGGGCTTATATTTGATGGGCTTTCAGCCAGGAAAGAAGGAGGAAGAAGAGGAAGTGAAAAGGGGGTGCATAGAGACTCACTGAAGGACTTCATCTTCTAGAGTGGAGGGTAAATATCCCAAATTTCCATGGGTTAAAGGGGTTTACTATAAGAAGAGGAGGCTGCGGAGAAACAAACAAAAGTGGTACCTCCACATGATTACTGATTCAAGCTTAGTTGACATGAATTAATCTCACAGACTTTGGTGTAGCTGCTTTATTGACTCAAGAAGATTTATTAATGTTTGTTTCACCAGAGTTCTCATATTTAATGTTTATGGTTGCAATCCCCTGCTTAGCTACTTCTCCGCACATTCCACTAAAGCCATTGGGGTATAGCCTTGTGTAACTCATGGAAATATAGCTTAGTGCTTTAATGTTAGCTTCATTAACCAAAGTAATTTGAGTGATTTTTTTTTTAAACAGAACTTCAGTAATATTTTTTTAAGGGATTTTTTTTTTCTTTCTTTTCCTGCATTAATTTTCACTCTCCTTTTTTCTTGATATACATAGCTATTCATTTAAGATACTAATTTTTTTTTATTTGATTAACAAAATAGTGATGGGAAGATGTACTTGCTTTAGATTTCCATCTCACCAGCCTTATTTTTTTTTTCATACTTCAAAGGCTGTTGTCTCTGAAGAGATTGTAAAATAGTCCATTACTACCATTGCCACTGTTTTACAAGCGATAACCATTTTGAGCAGTCATTTCATATGTTAGTAATCCCCAGGAAGTCTATAATAGTTTCTGTCACCAGACTGTTCAACAAAATAATTTGCACCTTTTCTTGATTGTTTGTCATAGCACTTCATTTTCAACTGTCTTCACCCAAATAATATTAATGCACCCTCCTAAAAGCACCAGATCTGATGGCACCAGATCTGATCTTAGAAGCTAAGCAGGGTCAGCCCTGGTTATACTTGGATGGGAAACCACCAATGAATACCAAGTGCTATAAACTATATTTCAAAGAAACTGTCTGCATATTCCTTGATTAAGAAAACTGTATGAATTTCATTGTATTGCCATAAATTCACAGGTGACTTAAAAGCACATACAAACACATCTTCTACTCTGCTCTCTCTCTCTCTTTCTCCCCTCCCCCCTGTGTTTTCCTTGATGATGTTTATGACATATTTAGCTTTCATTTCAGCTTCACATATATTTTCGGAAAGGCCTCTTTAAGTACCATGTGACCGTGGGCATACAAGTTGAAAGCATGCATTAAGTACTCATATGATTGGGTAGCACATGTGCAGAGTTCCATGCTGTCTACTTTCTGCACGTTGAGCTGCACTGACGTTAGCGTGCATTGATCTGCACTGACAAAAGTGTACAGACAAACAATGCACAAACTTCCAAGGAAAGGATTGTTATCTGATAAACGTGATTAGCAACTGAGAACTTAAAACTTGAACTAGAATGGAAACCAATCAATTGATGAGTCTAATTGATT
The DNA here is from genome assembly GCA_030412105.1 of Cyclura pinguis. NCBI lineage: Eukaryota > Metazoa > Chordata > Lepidosauria > Squamata > Iguanidae > Cyclura > Cyclura pinguis. Next base: position 293,794,575 of record CM059599.1, on the reverse strand, counting down.
CTATCTATCTTATCATTTAAAACTTCTATTTTAGCTCTGAATGGGACTGCACAGCTCCTGGAAAAGCAGCATGGTTCACGAACTCAGAAATTATATCAAAACTATAGATTTGAATAACTACAACCTTTTAACCAGACACATATCTGTTTCAGGCTTTGTATATATTTGGTAACCAACTTATGTCCTGTCACTTGATTCATGGAATGTCAAAATTGGTTTGATCTTTACAAAGTTAGGTCTGTAAATAGGAGGCACTTAAAAGAGGTGCAAAAGAGAAAGTAAATGCTATACATCGCCTGTAGATATTAACCTATCCAGGTGTTCTACTTATATGGGTAATAAGTGCATGAGCAAGGAAAAGTGCACAAATATCATGTATTTCCAACACTCTTTACATTTGGAGGGTAGTCTTCTGAACCTTTGTCTGCAGAACTTCTCCATGTGATTTCAAACTCTTATTTCCCTAGGTTTAAACTCACATGGAGAACCTCTATGAATGGAGGAAGCTCTCTCCTTGAGAAAATGGCCCTCCATGTGTACAAGCTGATGGAAGTGGGGAAAGAGGTAATGGGGCTAGTGCATGCCTCTGATTTACATATTTTACACAAAATTAAAATGTTTAGAAAGGGCTTTTGATTTTACATTTCCAAATAAACAGCAGCAAATGATCAGTAAGCGTAGCTGATGCTTTTTGGCACAGAGGCTAAGATCTAACAGAGACGACCTTTTAGTGTGGTGGAAAAACTGGTACTTATTTTAGGCAAAGCTTGGTCTGGCAATTGTACTCATGGGAAAAATTGTTACAGAAGTATGAGATGTTCACAGCTGTCATGCAATAGCTTGCCATGGATTCAACAGGGTGACATTAACTGTTAGACAAAGCACAGCACAGAAACTGAGATAAACAAGGTTTCAGAGATAAGATGATTTCCCAGCTAAAATAATGTGAACTTAAATAGGCAATTCCAAATTGTGAGAGAAAAGGGAGGCCTTTTCTTTGTTTGGATATTCTAGAAGCTTCTAGAAGGGTAAGAAATGTTAAAAGGCTCCAAACAACCAGCACAGTTTGCCAAGGGCAAGACATGGGCCCAGTAATAAAATCAGTCCAGATTGTTTCCACTGACATCTGTTGAGTGTTTAGAAAGATCCCTTTGGGGAGCAAAGAACATCTTCTATATGGGCAGTAGAATTTCAAAAATAATAAAATAAGTAGTTATTCTCATGAAAAGACAGAGTCACACATCTCATGTCCCAGATGGAGTTCACTAAGGGTTAAAGCAGAATACATCTATTAAACATGAAGTTGCTGCAAGACTCCTTGCTGTTTTTGTGGGAACAAATTAAGAGAAATGCTCTTTCAGAGCACTCCAAGTTGTATCTGTAGCTCATTGTAAGCAAGTCACAAGCAAGGCAGTTAATAGATCTATAATGATAGTGACTTGGATCCAGAGATCCAGCTGCTTGGGTGGATAGACTTCCCATCAAAAGGATGGATGATATCGCTATTTCTTGTGTAACCCGAAGATCAAAAGATACTTGTCCCACATCCCTCAAGTTCCTTTTAATTTCAACCCAACAGGGGCTTGCCAACATCTGCCCCATTATTTCTGTCAATTTCCCCTGCTTACCCCACAATAATCACTTACGTTTGTGCTTGAGGTTGAGGACATTAGGCAGCAATTAGGCCTGTCAAGAGGAAAGTGATGACCCTGAGGAGCTTACAGTCAAAAAGACAAGCATAGTGTTTTAAGTCCTTCTACCTCAGGGGTGGCAATTGTGCAGCCCTACAGATGTTGAACTGTGAACCCACAGTTTACCTCACCATTAGCTCCAGTGGCTACACAGGCAGGGAGCTGCAGTCGAACATTTGATGGGCCACATAAGTTCTCCTCACCACCACTCTACCTCCTCACAAAAGAGATTGTTTCCTTTTTGCTTGAATGGTCTTCCTTTGTTCGCAGTTTCTGCCAGGAAATGGGGAGAAAGGAGAGGCAAAACTATCTGTGTGTATCTGTGTGTCTCCACACACAGAGAGACATACATACAAAACCCCACAAAGTTGGATTTTTTTTTTTAAGTATTGCAAAGGGACACGTGACAAAGCTCTACTTTTTTCTAGCTTATCAGCAGCAAGACTTTCTCATATCAGCACATTTGGGAGGAGTGGATCAGCAACATCTCTTCCCCCACACAAGCGGAATGCTTTCCACTCATGCAGCAGTGAATTTGGATCTAAGCAGTTAGGTTGTGAGACCTTAGTGAGGAATAGGTACCTGTTTTTGTATTTAACTTTGTATATTGTAACTGTGGTAAGATGCTTCGAGAAAAATGTCTAATAAATTTGTTTTCATTCTTGTGTTTCTGCTGCAGAGAACTCTAGAAATGTATGTCTTACTGAATCATGTTTTACCCCCTCCTTGTATCTACATAACTAGGACAGAGTTGTCTTTGAACTGTCTCTACAAAGGCTAAGTTAGGTTGCCTTTGGCCTTCAGATGCCTAGTAAAAATGGTATTGTTCTACTAACTTGCAGTGGTCTTTGTTTTTAGAACTCCCCCCCCCCCGCGCCTTGATTTATGGCAATATATGTATATGATCAGTTTTTTAGTGTTTTAATTTTTTTAATTTATCCTTTTATTATTCTTTTATGAGCCTGCTGTAAATCACCTCATGCACTTCTTGAATTGAGGAATGATACGAAAAACATATTAACTTAACAAAATTAAAACACAAATAGTGCTGTTTATCTGCTGTATTCAACCAGATATTTGTGTGTGTATGTGTGTGTGTGTATACATATGGAATACATTTTTTTCTTTTTTTTAAGTGTCTCATTTACAGTGGGAGACAACCCAATCTGTTACTGTTTTATTAGATTAAATCAGAAGTACCTCACAGATTTAAGAGGAATTGCTGTATAAAATTCAGTTAAATATATTCCTGGTCCTGGTGTGCCCTACCTTTGATATCCTTGCTAAACAGTAAGCAAGGAATCAATACAGGTTTATTGAATGTGACAGAAGATGTGTTGGCATTGATTTTTCCATATTATAAACAAACAAATATTGATAAAACTTTGCACACAGAAAATTGATCTTGCCTTTACTGTAATGAACAACAGAAATGTCTATAGGAATCAGTTCACAACTACACCTACAGTAGGTTATGAAGCAGATGTTTTATTATGTTAATACCAGCCACATTAAATTAATATTTTTAGGCCTCCAGCAGAAATGAGTAAGGAACAGGTTTCATTTATTTCAATATTGAATTTAACAGCTGTATACATAATGAAGAATTTAATGAAAAGAGATAATGGAAGTTTGATGTATGGAATATACAAAGATATGCAAGTGGGAGCGGATGTCTAACGTTCTGGTCCACTTCACCTTCTTGCCATTATTAAAGTTTGTAAAACAAAATAAAAAGAAATTGAAATAGTGGCAAATTTCTTCACATGCTATCTTTTTTAGAATGGTCATGGTCATGGAGTCATCCAAGTAATGCATGAATCTTTTGTTTCTCAAAACTCAAGAAATAACATAGCTATTGAATATTCATGATTGCATCTGTATTTGTGTACAATGTTGCAAGGCCTGATTCCTGTAAGAGTAGAAAATTGACACAAACATGATCTTTCATCCCCTCCTTCTCCCACAAGGAACAGAAGAACCGCGGAGGGTGATTTTGAGTAGGCAAATGTCAGGAAAGGAAAGGAATAAGTAACCTCCTCTAGTCTCTTCCATTGTTTCTGCTCTTTTGCTGATGCTTTTTGTTAAAAGAAACAAAGCATCAAGATGAAAAATTTTAGGTTTAAATGTAATAGTGTCCATCTGCCAGTGGAACAGATACCGGTAGAGGAAGAGCTTTCACCTCTCTCCTGGAGTCATTTCCTGTGTGCTTCTGACATGGATACTAAGAGAATCCTGATTATTGGCATTTCAGGGCTTTTTTTTTTTTAAGAGATTAATTTAAACCAATTCAAACCTATATGTACCTTGCAGCCTCATTTTAAATCTCTGCATGACAGATACCAGGTTGCTCATGAGTAAGAGAAGACCAAAGAAGTAAGAGAATTCCTCAAGAGCAGGAAGCCTCATTTGGTCCAAATGTGTGTACCTGGTTTCATATGGGGCACCACGGGACCAGTCTATTGAAGCTTTTACTTCTGTCCTCACTATTGGAACCATGTAGGTCTTGTTTCTGTCTAACCCAGCTTTCTGGTGTCTTTGCCTGGGCAAGAGGAAAACTAGTGAGGGGGAAAAAAAAAAGAATGGAGGCTACAGATGCAATATTACCCCTTTGGACAGTTTTACCTGAGTTTTAGCCATGTCACCTGGTACCTCTTTGTACCATTATCTAGCCTGGATTCTCAGATTTCATTTTAAAAGTGAGTAAGGATGTATCTGCACTAAAGTTATTTCAGTTTCATACCATTTTAATTGTCATCACTTCATCTTAAGGAATCTTGGAATTTGTAGTTTGATGAGACAGAAGGTAACCAAGGTGCCATGAGAAGAAAAGAACTGGAGACTTCTGGGTTGGAATGGCATCACAAAGGTTGACCCTGTAGTGATCTCTGCTCAGAATCTAGTTGCTGGACATGGTAGGAGCCAGCCTGGCATTCTGTAAACTGGCTAGAATTGTCTTCCTTGTGGGGGAAACCCAGAGGATCAACCACAGGGTCCACAGGCACAATCTTAGCAGCTAGGGAACCCTGACTTAGTATGCAGCTGGGTTAGACAGAATCTGTGCCCTGTCACTAGCACCATAACCAAATGTTCTTAATAGGGATGGGACGAATCCAGAATTTTCCGAATCTGAATCCGGATCCGAATCCCTGGAAGGTTCTGGGAATCCACGAATTTCACGAATCTCAAATCTTTTGAATCCTTTTTTTAAAAAGGGTTTAAAAAGCAAGGGAAAGAAGGATAATCTTGGGCAAGACACACTCTCTCAGCCTTAGCAAAAGCCTAGGCAAAGGAAAACCTCCCTCTGAAGAAATCTGGCCAGGACAGTTGTCATAGTTTTGCCTCAGGATCTCCCCAGATTGAAAATGACATGAAGGCCCTTTCTACACAGGTGGGAAAATGTGGATTAATCCCACAATTTCCTGCCTGTGTAAACAGGACCACACATTACAATAGAGAGTTAATCCAGGTCAAAACTAGCTTTTCTTTGCATAGTTCCTTCTGGCATCCTGGGGTTTCTAGTTTGATGATGCACCAGCACACTTTGGCAGAGAAGGCTTGTAAAACTACAAACCCCAGAATTGTGTATAAAAGAGCTTTGCAAGGGAGTGATGCAAAGAAATGTTCAGCTGTCCTTGAAATCTCAAGAAGACTGTACCTTCCAGTGAAGTCTCAAGTCCTGCAACAAGGAAGGCACTTAAAACACACACACACACACACACACAAACAGCCTCTAGTCCAATCTCAATTCTGCACCCTGCAGTCTCAAGAATCAAGTCTCAAGTCCTGCAACAAAGAAAGCACTTACAAACACACACACACACACACACACACACACACGCCTCTAGTCCAGTCAATTCTCTACCCTCAAGTCCTGCAAGGGACACTCAAATCAAATCTCTAGGCCTGTCTCAACAATTCCCAATCCCTACCCTCCAGTCTCAAATCAAAAAATAATACAGATTAATGCACACTCAATTAATGATTCTGGAGGCAGCTACTATTCACCTTGTTTGTTGTAGGCAACACACACTCCTCCTATAGAATCAGCTAGAGTAGAATTCCATTCTTTCCCATTCTTGGCATTCATTCTTTACCACAGACATGCTGCTGCAACACAAGACCAAAAGTCTGTGTTTCTCCAGCTCTCCTTTGCAACTTTTCAATGGCAATGCTGCCTATAAACTTGCAGCTAGACAGAGGAAAAAGAGGAAAAGGGGTTGAGAAACAAAAAGACTTTCTAAAAGGGAGCTTCAAAATGAGTTAACTGAAGTATTCATGTATTCAAGACACAGAAACTAAGAGAGAAAGTGGCATCATGACAATCTTAGTCCCAGAATTGACCAAAGAAAGCTGGTGAACGGGAAATTATGGCTGGTATGGCTTGCATGGAACCCCTGAACCCCTTTTTGCAGTCCTTGGAACGCCCTGGGACATTCCCACAAGCTTCTAGACCCCCCCCCACAAACTCAGTTTTGCTTCTGTGTCCCTCACCTCCCAACCCCTATCCCAAAATTACCTTGCAGAGGGAGGCAGCAGCAGGGGGAGGCAGCACTAGGGGCACAGGCAGCAGGAGGGAGAAATGGCGGCCTCCAGTGCGTGCAACGCTTTATGCCGGTCTGCCGGCCAATCACCCACACCCACGTTGGGTGGGGAAACACGTGAGGGGCAGGATCCCATCCTGGTCCTGAGATTTCAGGCGTCCCGGTCTCCAAGGTTTTCAGGCGTCCCAGTCTCCCAAGTTTTCAGGCGTCCCGGTCTCCAAGAAACTGTTTGAGCAGTGGATTCAAAAGATTCCATTTGCCTATTTTGGCACAGGGATTCGGATTCCTGAATCTCGAATCCCTGCCAAAGATTCAAGGATTTGAGGATTCAGTTGGCCTGTCCCTAGTTCTTAACCTCCCACATTTTAAGATTCTACACTAGAGGAAGACCTTTTGCTAATGGGAGTACAAAACTTCACACTATTGCTTCTGTACCAATTTGTGAATTGTTCTGAATTATAGTGCTTCTTCTTTGTTTTTGTTTTTTAAAGGTGTACCTGGCCCTAGAACAGACTTTAAAAATAACATTTGCAAATTAGTGTGCCAGTGCTCTAACTCTCCCTCAGAATCTCTATTGGATATGAACAGCACGGAGGCCAAGATGTTTTTGATATCCACGACATTGAGTATTAGAGTCAAAGATAGGGAAATTTTGTGTGAGATCTTTTCAGATCCTAATCCAGTACTGCTAACATTAAAAAGAATGCAATCAATACAATTGGAGATTCCATGGTGACTTGTTAAGGAATGAGAACATATTGGTTAAAGCAAGAAAGATTTTTTTAAAAAATAATCTGAATAATTAGCATGGTGTGGGGTGCTAGTAAAGCAGTTATTAAGGGTTTTTTTATATATTACAAAACATAGAATTAAAAAGAAGACAACAGAGGAATCAATGAACTTTGGATGAGATTAAGAAAAAAGAAGATGAATTGAAAAAGAATCCAGCAAAATTATCTGTGCTAAATAAGATAAAAATCTCACAAAAGCAAATTTCTATGAATATGGTCCTAGAAATGGAGAAAAAGATGAAATATGCTGAACAAAAACATTCTGAGTTTGCAAATAAACTTGTGAGATGAGTGGCCTACAAACTGAGCAAAGATAGAAAAGAAATTGATTTTGAAGGTTAAAGATGGTTACAGAACTGATATCAGATAATGCAATGATAAAAAAAGACCTTCTTTAAGTTTTATCCTGCACTTTACGAGGAACAACATGTTTCTGTGGAGAAGACTGGAATGTACCTGGACTTACAGAATTTATACAAGATTTCAGAGAATCAGAGAGAAAGAGAGAGAGATTGAATGCTACAATTACAATGACAGAAATGGTAGAGCTGGTAAAGAAGGTAAAAGTAGGGAAGGCCTTGGGTCTAGATGGCTTTCCAGCAATTTATTATAAATCCTTATAAGATCAACTGCTTCTACTATTAAAGTTGATGAATTCTATATTAATGACAGGTAAGATGCAAGGTAGTTGGTGCAACACCAATATAATACTAAAGTCAAAATAAGATTGAGATGTGAAAGATCCTAAGAATTTAGAGGCTTATTTAATTTTTAAATAATGACTAGAAAATTTTTACTTCTATCTTGGCAGAAAGGATAAAAAAAAATTCTCAAAGAAATGATAGAGGAAGACCAAGCTGTTTTTTTCTTTTTGCCAAAGAGATTGATAGGAGATAATATAAGATCTGTAACAGAGGCTCATAATGAAAAACAATTGGTTTTCCTTTTTTTAGATGTAGAAAAAGCCTTTGATAAAGTGAGGTGACCATTTTTGAATGAATTGCTAAGAAAGATGGACTTTGGGCAAAATTGTACTACATGGTTTAAAGCAATATAGGCTTTACAGAAAGTACAGATTCCGAGTAATGGAGAAACTACAGATTTTTGTGACGTTCAGAAGGAGAGTAGACAAGGTTGTCCTCTTTCACCTTTACTTTTTATTTTGACTTTAGAAGTTCTGAACAGAAAGGTAAGACAGGAAAAGAAGGCCAAAGGAGTTCTGATAAAGAAACAGATTTACAAACTAAGGGCTTTTGCAGATGACCTGGTGATTTTCTTATAGTATTCATTAGATAGTGCAAAAGTGTGGAAGAAGTGCTCCAAATTATAAATGAAGATGGATCTATTGTTCTTTCAGAAATTAACAAGGATAAGACAGTTATGTTAACTAAAATATGACAAAACAAGAACAAAATTCACTGATGCAAAAAACAGGTTTTAAGGTTAAGAAAGCAAAATATTTGGGTGTTACTATTGAGAATAAAAATTCAAAACTGTTTCAAAATAAGTATGTGAAAGTATGGAATGATATCAAGCAAGATTTAAAAAGATGCTCTAAATGGAAGTTGTCATTGTTGGGTAGGATATCAATTATAAAAATGAATGTTTTGCCAAAAAATGTGGTTTCTATTCCAAACAATTTCAATTATAAACAACAAGGTGCATTTTAAACAATGGAGTAAAGATATTGCTAAATTTATTTGGTTGAGGAAAAAGCCAAGGGTCAAATTTAAGTTTCCTCAGGATTCAAGACAAAGAGGAGGTCTCAGCCTACCAGATACAAAACTAGTTTCACTCTTGCTGCTTGATTTGGTTGAAAGATTGGATTATTTTAAAAAGAGAAAGGCTTATTCATTTAGAAGATTTTAACTTGAGGTTTGGATGGCATTTTTTTTCTGCTATGATGTAGTTCTTTGTGATTATTTAAAATTGTATTTCCATGCCATTTTTCTCCCCGATTGGGATCAAAGCATCTTCCAGAACACATGTAATAAAATTTCAAACAATTAAAATCAATTATATAAAAGAGCATAAAAACATTATGAAACCATATGTAAGTTTTTTAAAAATATTTTTGCCTACTGGTGAAAAGAAAGCCGGGGGGGGGGGCAGCCTAGCCTCCCACAGAAGAGAGTTCCACAGGGTGGGACAACCACCATGAAGGGCCTCTCCCATGTCCTCACCAAGTGAGCCTGGGATAGTAGCAAGACCAAGAGAAGCCTTCTCCAGCAGATCTTAAGGCTCTGGCAGATTTGAATAGGGAGATATGGTTTTTCGAATAGTCTAGATAGATACAGATAGTCTGTATAGGGCTTTATAGATCATGACCAGCACTTTGAATTGTGCCTGAAAATGAACAGGTAGCCAGTGGAGCTGTTTTGACAAAGGAGTTATGTGCTGTCTATAACTGGCCCCAATCAGCAGTCTGGCTGCTGCATTTTGAACCCTCTGAAATTTCCAAACGGTTTCCAAAGATAGCCCTGTGTGGTGGGCCATACAGTACTCCAGCTAGAGATGTAATCAAGGCATGTGTCACAGATCTGACATCTCAAGGAATGGATGCGGGTGGTAGCTGGTATGTTGTCTTGTGTTATGTATAATGTGTATTATGTATTTGGTGTGTAGTTTTTTTCCTTATATGTTGTATAAGGAATATTTAAAGAAAGAGAAGGGAGGAACTGAAGGACATGAATTCATGATACCTTGGGAACTGTAGGTCAGGAAAGTAGATTAGAGCTCTCCAGCAGAGAATTCTAACCAAAGAATTCTCTAGCTTTTGTATAAACTGAGCTATGAGGCAAAATCTGCAGGGACTATTCAGTCCAACTTTAGGCAAGAAAAAAAACAACCTAGCATTGCCTTACAGTATGATTAGCCAATGTGCGAAGTCAGGAGATGTCATTTACATCACATCTTGGGACTGTTACAGATTTAAAATAGTAATGTCCCATTGATCATCATTTTGCATATATAAACATACAGTGTGCAACCATGCTAAATGGAATTACTATTAAGATTAAATTGGCAGCCCTCAGCTATGAATGCTAGAACAGCCAAAGCATTTGTTAAGAGTGGGTGGCTTTTCATATCTGGATTTGGTTATGGATTTTGTGAGCATAACCAGATTGGCAGTGGAAGTGAGAGACAGCTGTATGTGCGTAAAATGTGTGTGTCTATGTGAGTGAAAGAGAGAGAGAGAGAGAAGGAAATGAGATGAGACTAAAAGTCCCCTTTCAGAAGTGCTTCATCTTTTAAGCTACATCCTCTACCAATGGAAATAAGCCCCACTGATCTCACATGGTACTGACTTCTGAGAAGGCACGTAAAAAATTACACTGTTGGACTATTGGTCCTCAAATCCCTATTCTTGGGGTAGCTATACATGTTTTTATCTTCTGCAAGTGTTGGATGCTCAAGAGCTCTGTGAGGAGAAATGTTAGAAGACACTGTCTGTGTAGAAATACATGTGGGGGTCTTGTATGTGTGTCCATAAATACACTTTCTGTGCAATAAACACTTCTATACAGTAAAACCTAAGTGTACTAATACACAGCTGTATACCTCCAAGTTTTCAGAAATCTGTTTCTTGGCTAAGAATATCCAAATGAATACTCTTTCTGTTCCTAAGCAGTAGAAGAGACTCAGAGGATGATCTTGATAACTGCGCAGGAACAAATCGTAGAAGGCACTCCTTTAGAGGAGACTGAAGACCCCCTCCTGTGACATAAAGAAGTGGTAGACATCATACCAGTTCTCTATACTTTTTCAGAACCTTGAGGAAATGGAGGGGAGATGAGTTACATAGGGTCACACAACAGAAAGATATAGACCACCCCATTCCCAAATGGTATAGGCTTCTATGTAATTTCATGGCAGGTCAGTCCAACCTCATTCCTTAAGCTGCAATATTATGCAGAGTTATTTGGAAGTAAGCCTCACTAAACATAGTGGGGCTTGCTTCTGAGTGAGCACATACATGAGTGAGTTGTTCATTATGGAATGTAAAATACAAATTTTCATTGGGAGGGGAATGAAATACAAATGAAGCAGGGAGCACATTGAGCTGTGTTCCCTGGCAGCCCACTGTCTTTTCCCTCTTCAATGTATTTTCAACACTGCTATTGAGAACATAAGAGCTGCATTAGTGACTTAAATAGCATAAACAATCAGGAACTAATTGAAGTGTGCTAAACGTATGTAAAAATAGCTCTGTCCCATCTTTATTCAAAGGCAGAAACTGAAAGTACAAAACAAAAGAAGCACGAGGCTGCACAAGGCGGAAAGAAGTGCCCCCATAGTCTTGGCACAATGACTTCATGATGCATTAGATATAATTACAGAATTCGAATCCCTGCTTGCCCAGAGTTATAAGCCTTTGAAATGGGTACATTCTTTTGTACTCATTGCTGGCTTCATGTACCACTCTGTGGGTTTTACCTGTAACTGCACCAGCAGGGTATTTTCTCATGACAAAGATGAATGTAGTTTTTTTTGTGCCAACCCAGCATGATTTGTCCTATTTTCTCATGCCATTATCAAGAAAGATAGCATGCATCCATTATAAATATTTGAAACTTGAGCCTACTGTGACAGGCAGCTGCTTCAGCAGGGAAGAACCTTGTGCTTATACAATGATATCTTGGGAGGCAAAGACATTCATGCAACTCTTAAATGTCTTCAGAACAGATGAAAGGTTTTTCCTCTGCCTTTTTTTAAACCATACTTTTCTTTTGAGTTTCTTTTAATTCTTTGCAGAATGGTGGGACGTCCATGATGCCAAAATCAGCACAATTCACATATTACAAAGGCCTTGAGGTGGTACAGCAGAGTTTAGAGAAAAAGGACTGCCCAGTAGGGATGCTGAGGATACTTGAAAAGGTTCTTGTCCTCATTGAGAAATGGTGTCTTGACAAATCAAGAAAATGGTCAACAGCCATGAGAGGTTTTTGTTTTGTAGTTTTAATTTCACACAGCACAAGGGAAATGTTTGAAATCGTTCATTTGTGCATTTAAGCATGGCATAGGTAAAGTTTTACATCTCTACTGTCCAAACAAACCCAATGTTCTAGCTTATCCTCAGCTTAATAACGACTGTTAGCCATAGTTCCTAACTGAATCCTCCTTCTCTAAATTACAATAGTTTGTACCTTCTGTGCCATCATTTTGCTACAGGTGAAGACTTTACTGTTTAAATAGCCTTTACTGCCCAGGGCAGTGGGTCATGTAATCAGATGTACTGTTTTTAATATGTTCTTCACGTTTTTTTAAAAAATTTTTTTAAAGTTAATATCTTGAAAGTAATGTTTTAATTCAATAGATGGTTAAATGGCCTTTTAAACTTTTGTACGTATTGTTTCAGCTGTTCTGTTTTGAACATATATTGTAAACTACTTTGAGTTCCATTTGGGAGAAAAGTGAGATATAAATCAAATCAATATACACATGCATATGAAAATAGTGTCCCATAGAGGTTAAATTTTGGATGGGGGACAATGGATGCCCAGGTCCAAGGTCACAGACCCATGAAACTCACATGGTGACTTTGGAGTAGTCGCTCACTTTCAGCCCTAACCTTCCTCACAGGCTTGTTGTGATATGAAATGAAGAAGAGGAGAGCCACATATACTGTCTACAACTCACTGAAGAAAAAGCTGGGTATATATTTTGATAAATAAATGTATAGGTCAAAATATATACTAAAATGCTGCAGTAGCCTGAAGCGGGATGAGAGCAATTCCCCCCTACCCCATGCAGTTAATATTTTAGTGAACATATGAAAAATCCTTAAAAGATCTCTTGGAAATAAGCTCCACTGAAAATAGGATTTAACTTCCATTAAATGAATTCAGGAGCCTGGTATAAAGCTAATTAAAAAGCTTTTGTGCATGGTCCAGCCAAAGATAAACATGCTCAAATCCCATTGATTTCACTGGGAGAATCAACACACTTAGTCTTGCTTAATTTTGGCTTGATCGTGTTGTGTGCATTTTTATAGAAATCATCCTAGAAACTATCAAGCTTGTCCTTTCAGGGGCAAGTATTCCCTTGGTTTTTTTTTTTTTTTGCAGATCTTTTGATGCCTAGCTGAACCGAAACAAACAACTTCTCAAGGAAAATGAGAGAACTCTCCCTCCCCCTCCCTCCCGCTCTCCCTCCCTCTGTGTGTGTGTGTGTGTGTGTGTGTGTGTGTGTGTGTGTGTGTATTCCTAGGTGAATAAACTTACTACAAGGAGATACACTTATAAAAAATGCAAGATGTTTTGAAGTTTACCTAAACTTTACCTTTTTCTTTTTCCATTCTTTTGGCATGTGTGTGGAGATGAACTTGCAGTAGTTCTTTCCAAAAGTGAGTATTGGGAAGAAACATTTGCTCAAGCTGTGTAGAAATTAGTCAGCTGGCTGCACAGCATCTACCCAGTTTCTCAGTACAGATTTTCTGCCAGCCACTTGCAAACTTTTCTGTTAGGAAAGTTTTGACACAATGTTGACTGGGGAGTTGTTTTCAGTAAACAAGACCTCTGGGGAATATGGGAGGAAAGGCATGGAAAAGCAGAGGGCTAGTCGTTTAGCAGCTGAACTTTGAGCTACAGATAAACAACAAAAACAAGAGAAAGCTCAAGAATAAATTCTCTCCTGAATGAACATGAGTTGTGGCCACTGACTATAGGACTAGGATGTTAAACTCTTGCACATTCACAAAGTAATTCTGATCCCAGTGTTTGCTCATGTATGGGATTCTGTGGAACAGGGCTGAGAAAATGGTGTAGAATCTTGACACGGGTATATGATAGATGGATAACACTTTTAGGTCAAAGTTGCCAATGGAATTAAAACACAGCAAATGTTAAGAGTTGTAGGTGTGAATAATGAATGTCTCAGTCTTTGCAATGCTAGAAATATGGGGATTGAAGGAAAATTTGGGAGGGGGAAGTATTCTTTTTGTCACCTTGGGGATATTCTGCCTTCCCCATGGCCTCATACCCTTGAATAGAACCCAAATCAAAATACAGTCCTCCCTCTAAATTTGAGGGTTTGACCTTCATTTTCTTCCTCCCATTCCCTTGCATTCCTCACCCCAGGCTTGCCAGGCTTGTGTTTAAAATTGGCATTTTTCCCTTTTGGGTAAGCAAAGCCCCCCTCCCACTGCTGGAGGTGTGTCCTCGCTCCTGTGTGGCTGCACTTTCTGCTGTGTAATGGCTGATTGGTCAGGTGCTCCCTTTGCTCCTACCCTTCCTTTTTCAAGAGGGCACTGGAAATAACTAGAAGGGAAGAAGTATGCTCTTCTCCCTTTGAGGGAAAAGTACTGATATGCCCTTTACTATTTCCTTTTCTCCCCGTGCCCCAACACCGGGGCCAGAGGCAAAGGGATGGGAGGAGGGAGCTCCGGAGGGAAATCGTAGGGGAGTTGGAGTTATTCATGATTTTTCCACTTTGATGAGGGTTCTGTGCCTCTACCCTTGTGAATGTGGAGGGGTTACTTTGGAGGAATGCAGAGATGTTAATGTATGTCTGTTTATTTTTTTTAAAGTTCTTAAAATGGCTGTAAGTAAGGAGTCATCACCTGGCAGTGAAAAGACCATAGTGGAGGTAATCAAGCAGGCCTCACTTGAGCAGATCTTTCTACAGATGAGGTGCCATCACTTAAAAGGCTATCTCTCTCTTGTGCGTATGCGGTTCACTTTATTTGGCAGGGGAGCTAGAAGAGGGCTTCAGATGGTGACTGTTAAGTTGGAAGTAAGGAGATTTGAGAAAAGATACTCTTCCATGTCCTCTAACTCAAGTTGTTTAGGACTTTAACTTTTATAAACCAACACTTTAAATTGGCTCTGGAAATGGAATGGCAGCCAAAGCAAATGGCAAGAGGCCAGGGTAATATATTGGCCGGTCCTGGTAAGCATAGTCTAGCTGCTCTGTTTTGTACCAAGTTAAATTTCCAGACCATTTTCAAAGAGATTTACACAAATAACACATTGTAGTAATCCAAATAAAAGGCTGGTGTGTGAGAATAACTGTTGCAAGGCCATCTCTGTCCTTGTAAGGTTGTAATTGGTACATGGGCACAAGGAGACAAAAAGCACTCTGAACCTCTAAAAGCATCTGAGCCACAGACAAAGTTCCAGGCCCTCTAGTGCAAATACATGGTTTCCACTGTATATAACTGATTCTTTACCCAAGGGGGACTTATTCATTTCTACCTTCTGGGCATCAGCCTGGGGGGAATATTTCCTGTAAGTACTAGGATTTTTAGTAAGAGTTCATTGTCAGTGCTGATAATTTATGAAAGATTTCGTGAATTAATAATCTGTGAATGACCTTAGCTATTAAAAGATCGTGTAATTTTACAATAACAACAAGGCACAATGATCTTGATATTGTACCTTTTGTATTCCAGAGCAGGGAAACAGTAGGCAAGCAATCCTAAATGGAAAAGAGAAGGAGGAACCGAGGAGGGAAGGTGCTTTGATTTATTTGGCTGATGGACTGATACTCTTCCGTGGTAGGAATGCAAGGTTGCTTCCATCATAATTAAATTGTTTCAAACAATTACAACAGTAATAAAAAGTGGTAAAATGGGTTTTTAAAACTCTTTTTAATCTGCATTGTTGTTGTTGTGTGCCTTCAGGTCACTTCCAACCAACAACCCTCAGGCAAACCTATCACAGGGTTTTCTTTGCAAGATTTGTTCATGGGGAGGCTTCCTTTGTCTTCCTCTGAAGCTGAAAGAGTATGACTTCCCCAAGATCACCCAGTGGGTTTCCATGGCCAAGCAGAGATTTGAACCCCGATCTCCAGAGTTGTAGTCCAATGCTCGAGTGGCTACACCACGCTGGCTCTTGCATTTTCAACTAGTGTTTTTAAACAGAAATTTGATATAACTGTGTTTTACATTTTGTACTGGAAGCTTTTTAATTGAATTGTGTTTTTAAAAGGTTGTATGCCTCTTTCGATTCCATGTTGGGAGGAAGGTGGGGTATAAATTAAATAAACAAACAAAAATAAAAAGAGTGAGTTGCTGAAGGTCTGCTTGAATAGAACTGTCTTTGCCTACCAGTAGAGACACAACAGGGATGGGGCTTCTTTAACCATCTTTGGAAGGGAGCGCCAAAAGAAGGCCATGAAGAATATCTTTTTTTTTAAATTTTGATTTAACTGTTTTTAGCCATTTCCTCCTCCTCCCCATTTGTTTAAATTCTTCTCTTACCACTGCTTCCAGTAGGAGAGGAATGTAGTTCTTCTGCCATTCAAGCAGTTTAACAGAAGCATGGGAGAGCTTTGAACCTAAGTGCATCCACAGTCTCTTGCAGAATGTCCATGGAATATCTCATTTTTGCACTTCCTGACACTGGAGTTCATTCATTAGTAGACCTTTCCACAGTGTTGCTTAGAAGGCTTTCAGAGTATGGTCTTCCTATTGGAGGACAGACCTCCATAAGAGAAGACCCCTTGCTCAACATTCAGAGAAGGAGAACAAAATAAAAATGGTGCCTGAGGAATGCCCTCCCACAGACCATGGGGTTTCCCCCTTAGCAGTCATTTAAAAAATAAAAAGGAGGTATAACTAGAAATGTAGCTATGTGGCTCATTTTCTTCCCTCTTCATATATAATGTTTATGGTTGGCAGGTATTCCAGTGTATCTGTAGCAATATCTACACATCGAGACAAACACCCTTCTTTTTTTTTATGACAGAAAATTGGCTTTCAGCTACTGAAAACCTTATGGGAATGCAAAACTAATTGTCTAATCAATTTTGCTTTACTTGCTTAAGTACTGCTCTGCTTTATTTCTTTCCACACTATAGTTGCTTTTATGTGTATGGCACAATGGGCTGTGCTCAGAGCCAAGGATGTGTGAAATTATACATTTCTATGATGTAGGAACTTTTTCCTTATTTCATATACACGCTGTTTTTAACTCAGATGGTGCACATCCCATCTCTATTGCTATCTACGCCTTGTTCTCCTTTGGCCAGAAATCCATCATTTCTTCTCCTGTGGGTACTTTCATTGTAACTGAATAGTACAGAAAAGAAGGCTGTTGCTATCCAGAGAGGAAATCTGTTTTAGAATGTCCTCTGTCACCTGGCAGGTCTCACACAAAACCCTATATACCTCAAAAATATTTCTTGCTAATAAACACTCTCCTTAGTGTCAGGAAGGAAAGAAATTGACAGTCAAGGGCTTATGGCGTTTTATCTTCACCCTCATGTAACAGGATCCATGAGTTTCCCAAGGGTTCTCTAATTCTTTTCAGTTTCTAAATCTCATGCCTGAGGCTGAAGTCTACAAATGTGGATCTGTTCTTATTCACTTATCTTTGGCAGTCTTGCATTATAGCTTTATCTGAGTTTACAGAGGAAGTAAACTTTAAATGCATTTCAGAATCTTCTCAAGGATTTCAATAAAGGCTAGCCGATCCTTGGCATACCGTGCTGATAGAAGTCAGGTTGAAGTAAATTCAGAGCATACATTGGGCAGATTGCTTTGAGTCTCAAAGCTGATCTCGGGTGAACAGTTTTCTATTGCAGAGATTAATAAAGATAGGAATTATAAAGGTTTTATGGCTGGGTTGCTGTTTTTTACATTCAACACTGCAGACAAAAAAAAATCTTGGGGGGTGGTTTGGCATAATTTGTAGTACTGAGTGCTATCTGTCTTAGACTGGAAACAAAGTCATTTCCTAATTGCTTTGTTTATTTTTCTGATGAAACTTTTAAGACCTTCTTTAAAAGCAGATTTCTTGAGCTTGCAAAGTACCCATGAAAACAGTGAAGAGTTAATTATCAGCATTCTTTTCCTTCTCTAGTCTCCTAAAGGTTTAGCTGTTCTGGTGGTATTTTGTGAATCCAGGAATGTGTTCACTCTTAAAATGCAGGATCTCTTGGACTTGGATCCTAATGCCCCGTAAATGGAGAAGCTCCTTCTTTCTCTGGAGGCTTCCACTGAAGAAAGAGACAAGATGGGTGATTGTTATGAATCTTTCTCATGCCCTCTGAAAGGCTATTTGGGGGAGGGAAAATTGGTAACAGCAAATCCTGTACCTTTAAAAATGTAACATGTGGACATCAAAAAACACATGTGGAACATAGGTGCATTCATCAGAAAGCTGCACTGGCTGCAGTTCTTTTGGGTGTTCATTTGTTTTCATAGCCCATTTCATCAATGTGCGATGTGCGAAGTCAACCAGAGTCACTGTATCCAATATTATGATGGGTGGATTGTATACCTGTCTATAGAATTGTCAATCTGTGCAGGAAAAATACTTTGTATTCCACAGGTACAGTTTTGTCATATACCATATTTGCCGGCATATAAGGCGCACCTGTGTATAAGACACACCCCATTTATACACTGGCAAATATTATTTGCTGGCGTATAAGACACACAAGCATATAAGACACACCCCATTTTCAAACAGTATTTTTCAGGAAAAAAAGTGAGTCTTGTATGCCAGCAAATACAGTATGTATGGGACCTAGTCGCAGAACATGAAGTGTATTTGTTGTATACATTTTTAACAAAGGTTTTTAAAGACACACACACAGACAAGTGGCCTTTGTAAATACTGCTTCCTTTCATTCTCTTAGATGACTTTGACAGCAGATAGGCTGAGAACCTATGACTTTTTAATAAAAGGGAAAAGGGAGATCAGGAAAGCCTTTAAAGAGTTCCTCATTCTTTAATATATTATAGTCCATCCTCCAGTTTTATAGTGTTCCTTGTACCCCTGCTTAAAGCAACCTTTGAAGCATCAAACTGCATTAAAAGCCCCTAGTGCTTCCATTCTGTGTGTTTGGCTTGGTTCTTTTTAAAAGAAAAACAACCAAAAAAAGACCAACAAGTTTTTCTATGAGTCGAAGGAGGTATAAAGCATGTGAACAAATTGTTTGCAAGAGCTTGAGGGGAGAAAAAATAACATATAGTTTCCCTCCTCATCAGTGCTAAAAAAGGTAGTATTTACAAGAGGTATTACTTTCTGAAGAAGTGAATATAATTCTTTGATACTATTTTCTTTTTGTCTTTGAGATGACATGTTTAGTAATTTGATGAGAAAATTACCATGGAGAATATGTTTTCTTTGAACAACAGAATAAATAGCTATATAAAATTCATGCCGCTTAGTGACTACTTGATGTTACCCAAAGGCTGTAATAATTTATATCACTTCTTGTGAACAGTTTCCGAGTTGGTTTATTTTCCTTCCTTTGCCTTTTTTTGGTGTATGAGAACTAGATGGATCTTCCCATGGTTCCTGAACGTACAAACTCTCAATTTTCTAGAACAAGAATGTATTCAAAGGTGATTTGGAGCAATATAGTATAGCGTGGCCTTTCTTACATTTGGGCCTTCCAGACTGCTGGCTAGCGGAAGTCATTCTAGCTTGGAGGTTATAAGGCACAAAGTCTAACATAGTTGGAGTGCATCAGGATGGGCCAAACTGATCTACAATTTGGGAAGTCAACAGTTGTATAACTTCCACTGATCCACTGAATATAGTCTGGTTCAAACTAGCAATTTGATTTTGGCCATGGGTTGGCAAAGTGCATCCTTCTGGTTTTTGTTGAAATGCAACTCCCTGAATTCCTCACTATTGGCTATGGTGGCTATGGCTAAAAGGAGTTGCAGTCTAATAATATCTATAGGGCTGCATTTTGTCCAACCCCAATTTAGGCAACTCATTACATTATCCGGGGGAAAAATCATAGTTTTCAATTTTGTAGTCTACAGAAAGGAATGGGTCACATGAACAGCTTTTTCCACAGAAGATATTGTACAAACTAGATCTAAGATTTTTCTAGTTCACATCTGTAATTCTGGATATCAAACAAGTAACATACTTTCCAGATGTTCAATAGGATAACTAAATTAGTACCTGAAGAAAATGTTGTAAAAGGGTCTTCTCTACCTAATGCTTCACCAAGCAAAGACCCAGTGATCTTTGCAGTTAGGGTTAAAAAGTAACATAGGAACTTGTTCAAAACAAATGCAAGATAAATGAATTTTTACAGCTTTTACTCTTCTCCTTGGCTAAGCACAGAGATTGGCAAAGATAGACTCTTGGACCACATGCACCTGCCCAGGCTCTTTTGGACCCTAACACCCCACTAGGTTGCTTAATTTCAAAACTAAAAATGCTGTCATACCTCCTAGTGGATGGGGAACTATCTTTTGATTTGGACTGTTTTAGGTCTAAAAAAGGTATTTCTTTAAAAATATTTTAAAAAGGAAGTAAACCAGAAGGAAATAAAATAGGCTGGTGAGGGCATTTTTTGTAACAAATATTAAAACATAAAACAAATTAGAGGTGGAAATATGGATCCTTAAAGTATTGGAAGCTCAGTGCCCCTTCCCAGCTTTTGGCAATTGTCCACACAAGGCTGATATTCAGTAGAAAAATAGAAGAAGGTAACAGAGACCAGAGGTGAGTCAGAGTGACTGGGAAAAGGAAGTAAGGATATCACAGATCAGTTACCACAAGAACAGCCTGGATATGAATGCCATGGACTAGGATTTGGAAAACACATGTCTGGTCAGGTGGCAATGGAGGAGCATCCAAGCTGATCACTCTCGTTCCATTGGGGCTAACTTGGGAAAGGGAAACAGAAGAAGACTTGCAGAATGGTTGGTTGAAGAGGCATTTTTATTGGGTAACTCTCTTCTATTATCCAGTTCTTGGGATTATAACTCCTGCATTTTGATGAGATTCTGCATGAACTTTCACTGTACCCATGCAAAAAACACTATTTCTGCATTGTACTTATTTTCCCCAATGAGTTAAATCTTCAATAATAATAATAATAATAATAATAATAATAATAATAATAATAATTACCACTCCCCAAGGCTCAAGGCAAGGAGAGTGTTGTGTTAGTGCTTGAATGTATGCTACAACCGTTCAGCCTTTAACCTCTGGGCATGCAGCTTCAGTTACCTTCTAATATGGGTCTCCAGAAGTCAGATATTGTGAGGATGATATCAAGGCAAGTGAATGCATTTTTAGGCGTGTAAATGACATACAGAAAGGAAATGCCTCTTGTATTGCTTTGTTTCGACAACACATGCCTCTTTCCAAATGACCCAGAACTGTTGCTGGATGTCCTCCTACTGGAGTTGTAGCTATGATCCAGTAAGAATAATCAGAAGCTGTGTGAGATTAGCAATTGGTGAGAAATTCATTCTGTTCACATGTCAACTTTCACTTAACTAAACTTATGCTTCTCAAATCTGAACAGGAAATGGAAACTAGTTAGCTGTTCAAATCTGTATAAATAAATTTTGTGATACTGCTCCCTCTCTCTCTCTCTCTCTCACACACACACACAAACAATGCATACCAAAATTCCTGCATTGAAAAAGTGTGCAAAAACTACATAATGTTTTAAGGTTATAAAGAACTGGAGACGGAAATGCAAGGTTGTCATATTCCAGTTCCCCAAATTCAGTAATGCAGATTAAGTGTATATGCATAGTTGCATGTTATGTAAATTTGGCACATTAATAATTGTGTTGTTTTTCTACCACTATGTTTCAGTCTTGACACTATTTACCTAGTAAGGATTGATCTGAGAAAGCAAAAATGAGGGATCAACCACTTCTCCTACCTCAGACATGAGGGCTGCTGAGAGGGCCAAAAACTTCTGCCAATGAAACTGGTTCATCTTCAATGTATCACAAGACTCTTGGCTGTTTTTGCAGCAACAGGCTAACATGCTTACCTCCCTGAAAAATTTGGAGAGCATTCCATTATGTAAAGAAAATATATTTTTCAGAGCAAGTACCAAACCTATGTGGCAGAGCTATTTTTCTCTCTAACATTAATCACTCATATTTTATTTCCACTTCTCCTCAATATAAATATTTTCTTCACCCACACATTGGCTGCTGTTTGGTTTCCCTGCTGGGGTTGCATTGCAGGAAGGGACTAGGGTGTGTTTCTGGTAAATAGAAATATATAAATTTCTTGCAAATGTTTACTTAGTTGTAAGATCCTTTTAACTTAGTAGAACATATGCCAGTGTAAACTGTTCATATTCCCAAGACAGGTATATGTTAAGTTAGCCTTTTCAAAAAGACTTTATCATTTCTTTATCATTTAAAAGCTCTTTCTAGAAATCCAAGATACACAGCAAGCATCCATGTACTTCTCTAAGTGCCTGCATGTCTATCCTCTCCTTATTTATTTATTTAATAGCCTGCCCTTCTTCTAATGTGTGACATGTCTTGCTTTCATTGTGAGTTAAAACAAAATATAGCTGTGACAATGTATAATACAAATTTAAAAAAACATTAACTAGACCATCCTATTGGATGTACCCTATTTGCTGGCATATAAGACTCATTTTTCCCCCCTGAAAAATACTGTTTGAAAATTTTATAGGCCAGTGTATCTTATACACCAGCAAATAGTATTTGACAGCGTATAAATGTGGTGCATTTTATATGCTGGTGCATCTTACATGCTGGTGCATCTTATACGCTGATGCATCTTATACGCTGGTGCATCTTATACACCAGCAAATACGGTAATTGAAAAAACCATATTTAAAGCATAATAAAGATGAAAGTGTCATGTATCTCATTAACAATAAGAATAACAAAATCTTATATTGTCACCAATTAAAAGTTGAAGGCCTACTTTAATAGAAAAAAGATTTTGCCTGCCAGTAGAAGGAGAGTACATAAGCCTCCCATGGGAGGGAATGCCATTGTCTGAGAGCAGCCATTGAGAAGGCCTTCTCTTATGTCCTAATCAAATGTCCTTGTGACATGGAGACTGAGAGGAGCCCTCCTCCCGTAATCTTAAAACATTTGACACATGCCTTCTTCAAGCTCTTCCTTTCCTTTTGGTAGCACTGAGCTCATCTTCATGAACAAGTCCATGGAAGATAAAATGGAACTTGTGTTTTTGTCAAAACTTATTAAAGATATAATGCCATGTCAGATCTATTGCAACATGACAACAAATATTGTTGCACCTTAAATAATAATTTTATTTGAACATTGGGGCATTTACCTTGCTTTCCCTGGTTACTTTGTTCTCATTTATTACTCCATGATTATGTTTTATGACTTAGCTTGATTGCCTTCTGTGCACTATTTCTAGACAGTTCAGTTTCTGTAGACTTCAGATTTCTTTGAACATACAAGGCTTTTCTTCAAAATCACATTTACCCAAGCAATTTAAATCTACAGTGTAAAACTTTATGAAGCTGTGAGACATTAGCACTCTCATTTCTCTCAGAACAATAGCCTATACATTTCGCTTCATAATTTTATCTAAACTTGTTTGCTAATGGTCTAAGAAGGTACTGGGTAGCATCCTGTTAGCAGGATACACAAGAATAAGTTAACCTTATGCCTTCATATGTCTATATGTAGTCACTGAGGAAGCTGGTATTCTCCTTCTCACTCGGCAGAGACTGAAGCTCCCCCTGAACTACTGCAGAACCACTGAAGTCATGTCTCCCCCTGGCCACTCCACACCTGATGGACAGCTGTGGGGGAACATAGAAATATATCTGCATGTCCCCACAGCTAGACATGAAATGATTACATCAGGTTCTAAGATCTCTGGAGGTCCCTGATGGACCTTATGATAATGTAATTAGTCTGTACCTGGCTACTGTGTCATAGCTAGACACTTCTGCAATCCTGCCTTGCTCTCTACCAGGCATGAGAACTGCTTCAGCAGTTCTACATTAGGTCTGGGTCCAGTGTTAAAGGACTCAGCATAGTGAAGTTCCAAATGCAGAACTACTATGCCATACTGACTCAAGCAGGATTGCAGCCACAGGATAGCATGTCTAAAATCCAAGTAAAATCCAGACAACCAAGTAAAGCAGAAACTGTGCCTAAGTAAAGTAATGAGCATGTACATATTTTTTTAAAAAATAGAAATGTCTTGTGCTCTTGAGCCTTGTAGGATCACTTCTCCCTACAAATGCCTTCACTGTACCCAGACATGCCAAGGAAATCCTCTTCTCTGTTTGACTTATAGGAGCAATACCTTGTCTGAAGCTACGGGGGAAGGCCACCTCTACTGTGACATCCCAGCTGTGGCTTCCTCTGGAAGCATGTTTTGCATTGACAGAGACCTTATTCTAGCTCAAAGTTAAGATGTAGCTTTTCACCAAAATTTTTGAGCCACGGGGACCACAGCCTAACTGCACTGTATAGCTGTGATACAGTACACAGTGTGTTAACCAAGTTAGAAAGGTTTACATTGTTTTAGACTCAATTTCTTAGTGTTGCTTTGTTTTTTGTATTACATTCTGAAATATTGTGGTCTAGGGCAGGATATAAAACTATAAGTAAATAAATATGTGCATTTTGGGGAATCATACCCAATGGCACTTTATTTAATGGAAGGTTTGCTTTCAAAAATATTTGTTGCAAAATACACATGAAAATGGCACAAATGGATTAAAACAAACTGTATAGATTAAAATAAAGTGATGATGAGCCAGCATGGGATGAATTTAACAGTGGGAAAAAAATTAGGGCATGAGCAAAATCAAACCTGGCAGCTTCATTCATCCATGTATAAGATAAAGGATGTTTTTATAAAAACAATGTTTGGCAGTACACAGTGTTACAGAAGTCAGTAAATAGCAAGGTATTGAAAAATAAGTGGTCCTAATGTGTCGCAATATAGCAAGTAGAGCCTTTAGCAACCTGTACAGAGGCCAGGGTCCCAAAATACTTCATGTGAAAGAAGTGGTGTTGTGAGCACACAGGAGCATTCTTATTTTTTATCAGTAAAAAGTTGGAGAGTTATGGGCTTCTGAAGATCTCCAAACTTTGTTTTCCATATTGGCATTCAAATGCAGATTCTTGTCTTGCTTAGCTGAAAGAGAAGAGGCACCTTTGAAGAAATGCTAATAGAAAAAGCCTGTGATAAGGTACCATTCCTAAGACTTACCTTCCTTTTTTATTTTTTTGTACAACAGTTCTTTGAAATCTAGACTGAAAAGAAATAAATAAACCATTTCCCTCTTATCAGCCTTGCTTTAATGTGCTCAGAACAGTGAATCTTTATAATGCCAGGAAACCTGATGGGTGATAACAAGCTTTTCATTTACTGTGCTGATTGTCTGCTGCTTTTCTGTTTCCTGAACACAGGAGGATGATTATACAGAAATAGCAGTTTGTTGCTCATTTCTTCCCCTTTGTGACTTTGTGCTTTGCTATGTAATGTTTACTGAAATGACATACCACTTTAAGCATATGATGAACACTGATGAAGCCTCTTTTGCTGGGGGAGGAAGAGTAGTTTAACAATTTCTAACTACAGAAAATTGCACCTGTCTTTTATGGTTAAATAAAAGACACAGCCTTGAGTGGAAATATTTCTGAAGTAGCTTGGATTCCTTTTGGAAGAATTTTTGTCACTTTTTATTTATACCAAAGGAAGAGAGTCTTTCTAGAAGGGGGCTAAGGATGCAATGTCCTTTTTTGAAATGCATAAAAGACCTAATAATTTTGATCAAAGAATGGACAAAAATGTCAGAAATAAATCTACTGTCAGGATAACTGTAAGATTCTGGACATCTATTGGATTATAGTGCTGCATCCTTGAAAACTGTGAAAAAGCTTCAAGCTGCAAAGACAATTCTTAATAACTTTATTATTCTCACTTAGGAGCAATTAAGGTTAAACTGCTTTTGCCTGCCTTTTGGTGTCATTTTTCTTATGGGCCCATTAGAGCAAAATTAAGGTATTTGAGTAAGATAGCTCAGTCATTCCAAATTACTTCCCTGTCTCATGTTCAAGCCTTTGATAGCGTACTTTGCGTTTGAATTCTGTTTTGGAGAGACACTAGGCATGTTAATTAGATTCTCTTTGTGCTCCTGGTAGGCTACAGGGAAGAAGCAGCAAAAGATTATTTTTAACACTAAGAACTACAGTAGTACTACAGTACAGGGTTGAAGTATTCACTATAGCTAAAAGTGGATTAAGGAATATATTTTCATCTACTAAAAATAAACTCATGGTCCTTATTACTTTATTATTTTGGGGTCTTGTGTTTTTAGATGCACTCCTACAGAACTCTCACTAGAATTGCACAAGCCTTTCAAGACATGTAAACATCGTTTGCTCCAACTCAGCAAGGATGGCGAGATCAAGAAGGAGAATAGCTCAGGGATGTAATCCTTTACTGAGTTTCTTCTTGAATTAAACAAAAAGTATATTTTAACAATTTTCTTCATACCATGAGAAAGTCTTGGGAACTATGTGGTTTTTGAAGCCTATTCACAATTTGGGGCTTATTCTGCACAAAATTCCCCCCCTCCCCCCCCCCCACAGGAAACAGCATTCTCTGCACAGGAAAAAGCATATTCTGCAAGGAAGATATCTCTGCACGGCCATGATTTTTGGCTGTGCATCATGATGACAAACAGACTAAGGCTGTTTCGCACTACACTGTTATAGTGCTGTTATTCTACTTTCAACGTCCTGTGGAATTCTCGGGCTGGTAGTTTACTGAGGCCAAAGAGCTCTCTGGCCGAAAATTCTAAAGGCCCCTCCCTAAACTGCAAACCCCAGGATTCCACAGGATGTTGAAAGTGGAATAAAAGCACTATAACAGTGTAGTGAGGAAATGGCCTCAGTGTGTGTTACTTTCACTCTGTACTTTTAAATGGGGACATTTTACATGGTTTTAATTCTATAGATAGTTTAATGCAAGTTTAAAGATATTTTGTGTGTGTTTATCTACATTAATTTCTACATCCTCCTCCTCCTCCATCTTCTTAATTTATATCCAAGCTTTCTCCTAAGAATGGGACTCAAGGTGGCTTGTTGTTGTTGTTGTTGTTGTGTACCTTCAAATCCTTTCAAACTTATGGCAACTCTAAGGTGACTCTATCATAGGGTTTTCTAGGGCTGAGAGTGTGTAATGCAGCCAAGGTCACGCACTAGCTTTCCATGGTCAAGCAGGGAATTGAACGCTGGTGTCCAAGCCACTACATCACACTGGCTCTCCAACAAATTAAAAACAATACAGATTAACAACTATACAAAAACATCAAAAAAGTATATCTAAAAGCTATGGTGCAGGGATGGGAGGTAGTTTGCCCTGAGCGGCACTTTTTGGGGGGCACCACTGCTCCTTGCCTGCCCCCCCGCACACTGTCGCCCCTCCCTCTGCACACCGTCGCCCCCTCCCATGTGCTGTCACCCCCCCATGCCGTAGCACCGCCCTTGCGTGCTGTCATCCCTCCTCCGCGTGCAGGAGCCCCTCCCCGACGTATCATAGCCGTTCCCCTGCGTGCTGTAGCCCCTCCTCTGCATGCCGTAGACCTGTCCCCACCCCCTGCCCCTTCCCTGCTCATGCCAAGCTATGCCACGGCCTAAAAGTGATTTTTTTAAAATATCTTTATTAAAAATACAACACAAAGAAAAAAGAAGATAGCACACCAAAGGAAAGTAAACGATTATACAAATCAAAGAATACAAAAACAACATACTGGTACAAATACACATAACTGCATATACATATATAAATTTGTATATACATTAAAAAAATTAATATGTTCATGTCTTTTACGCTTAAGCTGGTGTAGTTAGGTTAAAGGGATTGAAGTGAGAATTATTGGATCACATCTGAAAGTTACTTAAAAGACCACTGAACCATTTGTAAAGTTAAAGCCATTACAATTCATTAAAAAACGGTCTACAGACTGCAAAATAGTACAGCACACCTGTGACAAGGCCTACTTTTTCTCTTTACAAATTGGTGTGGCAGCTCCCTCTCCCCAGTCTGCTAAAGCACCTTGTGGCTTTATACAGCCCCACCTTTCCCTTTAAAACACCACCTTCGTGTAAAAAGGGTAAAGCCTTTCAGTTGTTATTTAGAATGATTTACTGATTTGTGGTGGCATGGCTCTGTTTGGTCAGAGCTACTGAAAATTATTCAGCTGAGTCAAAATCTATAAAAAATACACTATAATCTTTATTAAAACAACAAACAGAATAAAGTATTGGTTTTCATATGCATGTCTAAGCTCAAACAGATCTTCAGAGTGTGTTTAAACAGTTTGTTAGGTCTTTACATCAGCATAAAGGCACAGCTCTCTCCCTCTCTCTCTCTCTCTCACACACACACACACACACCCACACACACACACACCCACACACACAGCCCTCTGGCTACTCTTTTGCCAAAGGCTCTGTTCCCAAATCTAGGTCACTCAAAAGTGGCTTGATTTCTCTTCTGACCATCTCTCTAGGCATATTCTGAGAAAACACACTCCTCTCATTCAACCTGCCTTGGTTGACTGAGAAATTCCCTGGCTGAAGGACTGACTTTTAGACCCTCTTCTGGAAGTCTGACTCCAAACCAATTCAGGTGCCTTTTATATATACACTAGCATATTTTCCCGGCATTGCTCAGGATTTTATTTTCCTCTTAAGAACTCACCAAACTGTCTTCTCCGGTACCTGTAACTTTGCTCCACATTTCCTAATGCAATCTGTATTCAGAGCTATTTACATACACAGTTTGTTTTCCTGAGGGAGTACACTGTCCTCCTCCTTGCTGCTAGGCCTCATGTCTATAGCAACTGGCCTATTCCTGTACCTGTAAATTTTCCCCATACTCCCCAATACAATCTTTATTCAGAATTGTTTACATTCAGAGGTTGGGTTCCGGAGGGAATACACTGTCCTCCTCCTTGCTGCTAGGCCTCATCTCCATAGCAACTGGCCTATTCCAGTAACTGTAACTTATCCCCATACTCCCCAATCCAATCTGTGATTGTAGTTGTTAACATACAGAGGTTCGGTTCCTGCGGGAATACACACTGCTCCTCTTTGCTGTTAGGCATCTCCATAGCAATCGGCCTATTCCAGTACCTGTAACTTTTCCCCATAGTCCCCAATCCAATCTGTGTTCTCTGGTGGCATTGATGTACTGGCTTTTGATTTTTTTGCTTTCTGTTGAATTTGTGCAATGGCTTTGCATTTTTCTGGAAGCATTTTTTTGTTTTGAATTTCAACTTTAAGATTCCTCACATATGGAACCCATACAATCTACTGTGTAAGGCGAGAAGACCTTGTAACTATGTTGTGTATGTCACTTTAATTTTTCTCACATATGCCTCCCAAAAGTTTTCTGGCACCCTTATTGATGGTAGGCCTCATCTCCATAGCAACCGGCCTGAGGCCCAAGAATTCTCTGGCTGAGAATGCTAAAGGCCCCTCCCTAAACTGCCAACCCCAGGATTCCACAGAATCTTCTCGGCCAGCCAATCATATGAGGACTTCTCGCCTCACACAGCCAATCGTATGAGGTCTGCGCCCGCCTGACACAGCCAAACAGACAAACGTGCAGACAAACATTGACTTTCATATAGTAGATTTTCACTCAGGCCTCCAATCCCTTCTTTGCTCTAAAGGGGCTGGGTTTCTCTCTGGAGTGGCCATTCTGGTTGCCTGGCAGCCTGTTGGCTGGGTGGCTTCTCTAGTACTCAGGATAGCTACTCTCCCAGAGTCCATCACAACACCATTGAAAGCCCATCCCAATCACCTATATGTATAGGACTGGGTTGTTGTTTGCCCCTTTTGTCTAAGTGTCATATACTCAGCTTGTTTCACCTGAAAATTACATAACTATAGCTTTACCATGAGTTGGTGCTTCTGTAGCTCGGAAACTAATCAACATGATTTGTGATAATTCCCCATCAGCATGGGTAGTCATGGGGCAATAAGTGTTTAACTGGGAATAATAATTCTGCCATACTCATTCTTATTTCACTGTAGAGGGGGAAAAAATTCTGCCACTCATAATGTAGGTCCATACCTGGACATAACAACTCTACTCCCTGGAAAATGACTGCAGATACTGTATATTTGCATTTTGCCCCACTTAGAAGTCAACTCGGTGAGTAAATGTGGTGTGTATTTTGAAGCTGCAACCAGCAGAGGCACATAATGCACAGACTGTAGGGATTAAAGGAAAGGGTAGAGAGTGTTTGCCTCTCTAGTCTTTTTAGGCTATGGCCCCTATAGTTTTTCATAATTGGCCATATTGGCTGGGGACTCTGTGATCTGATGAATAAAACACTTTGAGATCTTAAGATTTTCATCTCTGGCTTAAAGACAAAAACCATTGTTGGCTCAACAGTCATAAGAATGAGATGTATGAATAATCTTAGACTGGCTTGGTAGTGACTATGACTTACTTTCAGTACAAAGATGTCCTACTTTTCCACACAGTAAAAAATATTCCTTTCTGTGACAGTGATGTTTTCTATCAGCTAATAATAATTGTGAAATGGAGCACACATCTGAATCTATCCCGACCTCTCCAAGGGAAGAAAATGCAGTAGCTTCAAACAGAAAAGCATTCTTTTGAACAGAATGAACCCATGGGATCCTGCTCTACTGATACTTCTATACTTGCAGTAGATTGAATAGTAGAGTATTCAGCAGACTGCCCTGAATTCTTGCAGAAAATGTGTGTGTTTATCAAGCTTTCACTGGTTACCAATCATGATGGCCCCGAATTCTGGGTGCCTGACATAATGCACCACAATCGAGAAAGTCTGTTACTTCAATTTTTGTAATAGTAGAACAGATGGAAAAACTACTCCCCCTCCCCCTCCTCCTCCTCCTCCTCTTCCTTTTCCTCCTCTTCCTTCTCCTTCTTCTCCCAATGGATTGGGACAGGGAACAGTAGATTAAAATACAGCAACAAATAAGCACAGTTAAACATGGTTAAAAACACAGGCACCAACAAAAAGACATCAACAGTTAGAAAAGCATAACTTTGATTAAAAAGACATACATATTAAAAACAATCAATTCATAATTTAAAAACTCATAATTTAAAATCCCTCTGATAGGCCTACTAGAAGTGATTGATCTTTCAATACTGTTTTAAATGCAGACAGAATATCCAGCTATCAAATCTCTTCTGGCAGGTCATTCCACAATTTGGGGACAGCTGATGGAAAAACTCCTCTGGTTAACAGTTGACAGCCTGGTCCTGGTTGACTGAAGTAAATGTCCCCCAGAAGACCTGAGTGTATGGGAGAGATTATATGGAAGAAAGCAATTCCACAAGTAACCTGGACCCAAACCATGTAGGGCTTTAAATGTAACAACCAACACTTTGTACCTTGCCTGGAAATTGACAGCAAATGGGGTGATTTTAGTATAGGTGAAATATGATCACTCCTAGATGTACCAGTAACCAATCTAGCTGCCATGCTTTGCAGTATTTGAAGCTTCTGAAGTTAATACAGAGGTAGCCCAATCCACAGCACATTGCAGAAGTCCAGTCTTGAGGTTGCCAGTGAATGCCGTACCATCTTTAGGTCATCCAGCTCTAATAAGGGGTGCAGCTGCTTTATCAGTTAAAGCTGATAGTAAACATTCCTGCTTATCATATCTATCTGGGCTGTTATTTGGAATGACAGATCCAGAAGCACCCAAAAACCACAAACACCCTCTTTCAGGGGGAGTATAACTCTGAAAGAGATTGAAATAGGTGTCAGCTCAAATATGTCAGTTTGAAAAGACGGTAAGTTTCACAATGGCTGATAGAAATGTGCATTCTGGACTTTGGGGTCATACTACGGATCACTGTAGTTTTGTAGTAATGAAACTGTAAATCAAAATGATACACAAGGTGCTGTGGTTCCAGGAATGTTTTCTATGGTTCAGTGAGAAAGGGTGCATTCTAGGGGACCTCTGAGAAAGAGTTCATACAAAGCCTGTTGATCTGTCAGCCAGAACAGCAGGTTGTGCCTTGTGTGCTTAAAACAATGTAAGAGATCAAACCTGACAGAGCTTTCATGTCATCAGACCACCTCAGAAAATATATTTTCTAATGGAGGCCATTGAGCAGTCGTAACTTACTGAGTGATGAAATGATCAGCAAAGTACCTACATGTGTGAATTATTATCCCTGAATAGCAACAATTAATGGAGAGTAGGTTCTTAATTGCACTGGAAATGGAGGTAATAAAATTGACAGTGAAGGGAAAGGAATAGATGTGGTAGCTAAGATAAAATTAAGCAGTAATGACACACAGAAAAATAAGACCTTATATAAGGGAGAGAGCTGAGGTCAATGACAAACAGATGGGCATCAGCTATAGGAAAGAAAAATGAAAGGTTTCAAGGACTCAAAGAACAAAGAAAAATGATGTTACAAAAAGACATCTAAAAATGAGGAATGAAAAGAAAGATAGAAAAGACTTGATAAAACCTGATGAAAAAAGCTGAATCACAATTAAAAACTGTCTAGTCACATTGTCTCTAGTTTGCTCTAACCTGTTTCTTTCCTCCTGAAGTCGAATTTAACTCAGAAATTTGTGAAGAATTTCGGAGCTGTATGCTTTTGTTATTGGTCAGTTCCCCACTCAGCCATGGAAACCCATTGGCTGACCTTAGGTGTATCACACACTGTCAACTCCACAAAACCCCATGATAGGTTCATCTTAGGATTGCCATAAGTCAGAAACAACTTGATGGCACTCAACAAAAGCAATGCTTTTTTTTACAGCCTTGAGTGCCTTTGCAATCCCTCCGATGTTACTAGTGCACACAAAGGAGTTGAAAGAACACCAGTCAATCAGTCAAAACAGTGAAACACCACAGAAAAAAACTTCAACAGAACAAATTCTGTAACCACAAGCCAAGATTGATTCTCCCCTCCCAGCCTTTTGTTGATATACATGATGCATATGTGCAACAGCTGAATAACACACAAATATAATCATGAAAGCATACTATCACAAGCTTTCTTTGCACTCAGTTATCTTATATATGTTCACATTGGTAGAGTGGGCGGGGGACACATCTGAATGTAAAGGAATTGAAAACTGGAAGAAAATACATATCCACAATAGTTATTTCAAAATTCAGAAATCTGAACCAAAGGAACAACTGAGAATTCCGAAAGCAATACTTCCATCTTAAAAAATTAAAAAATATACTGCTCTCCCATATGGTATAGAAAATCCAATGCCTTTTTGCACATCACAGGGAGTGATGAAAGAAAGTATTTCCTCTTTTCTTCCTGCTCTTGTTACCTGACAAAGTATAATGTGAATCTAAATTGGAGGCAGGCAGGGAACCATAGGCAGTCACTGCTGCAAAAGTTCCCACTGTCTGCAAAATTTGGTGACTGCCACTGAGGTTCCAGCTGCTGCAGTGCCTGCTGAAATTGGATGGCAAATGGGGCAGCTCTGGTACAGCAAAGTGCCAGAGCAGTCTCCCACACCATAGGGTAGGGCAGAGTGTTTCCTTCCCTTCTAGGTGTCATTGTCAGAAACAACTTCTTTCCCAGAGATAACACTGCAGTAGCAAAATAGGGTTGCCAGATCTCAAGGCTTATCCCTGACTCTAGTTTTTGTGGGTCATCACCGGATGGGAGATGAAGGTGCAAATTCTCCAGATGGGGTGGACTTAGCTTTATACACAGAAGGCTGTGTATAAATCTTCAGCTCAGCTAACGGAGCAGCAGCTTAATGGATTTCATTGCTGAAACTTTTCAAAGACACTAACAGGGTCTGTAAACTTAGTTTACTTAGCTTCCTTCTTGCCACACATGCCAGCGCTTTCCTTCCACTCTGCTTTACATCTACCTTCTATCTAGAAGCAAGTAGTCTAGATTAAATGTTCATTATCCCAACTTTCTGAGTAGCAAAGAAAGAATAATCACCACATTTCACCATGGTCTAGGAACAGCTCCTTTAGTTAAGATGTCTGTCTTAATTTCCAAACAGGAAAATATGTTCTCTGTGTGTCTGTTTGAGTGACAATAATGCTTAATGCCACCACCAGGGTCATCCCTAGGTCTCAGGTTTTGACCCAGAAACCTCAGGGACTGGAACAATCCTGAACTGACAACCCTAAGTGAGAATGCAGCAACAGCGGCAGCAGAAACAGCAGGCCTGGGGAGCCTACTGTTGCTCATGTGTTGCCCATTTGCTGTACAGTTGCCCATGTTTGTTCTATATATATTATTTATAACTGACCTTGGGTTGTCAGGTTTTCAAAAGAGCAATAAGGAACTGTCAAAATTCATGAAGCGCACCGGTGCAACACAGGGTCCACAATGAGGAAGAGGCTGTTAACAAGGCTGTGCTAATACCAAATGAAAGTGTAATTTTTAATAACTCCATTTTAAATGTATAAGAATACATTATTTTCCTCCAGTCTTGCAATTTGAGCCTTTATAAATATAAATCTGCCTAAAATTACATTTGCTTAGTGAAAATCTTGCTTCTCTTTACTGCATGGGGAAGGGGAGAGGCAGTCATAGAGAACAGGGGCTTTCAAGGGTCTTGACTTTGGAGGGCTGAGGGTTGCAGGTGTATCATTGAACTCCCAGGACTGCTGGTTCCCTTTTCCACATCACACTCCTTAGCATGGTCCCGTTCTACTATCCCCAAGTACTCATTTATGAAATCTTCAGCCCATAGAAATTTTTACGCTTCCAGTTAGAATTCTTTCACAGTTCTTGCCCCCCTCAGCTATAATCTCCACTCCAAACCCTCGAAAAACAAGTATGCTCTTTATAATGCAGTCTCCCCCAGACATTGTACCCAAGTAAGTGAAAAATGCGTGTCCATTACTCAGCATGTCAATCATAGCTCCATGAATCAAGGGCAAGGGGAACTAAGATAGGGCTGAGTTGGATTCACCTTATCCCACTTTTGAGATATCAGCAACTACATCTGGAAAACAGCTGATTTCTAGAACTACAGAGACCTCTCCTGAATTAGCCCCCAATGGTTATTCCCACAACTTGAGAAAGTTCTTTTGCTTCTTGGACTACACTTCCCAGAATCCCCTTACCAGCATTGCCAGTGGCCAAAGTCATGAGAAATATCTGCAGAGAGATCGGTGGAAAGGGAGAGCGTTCTGTTGTTGAGCTGTGGAGAGGCAGATGATAGCCTAGAATGAAAAAGAGTCTGGGAAAGGAGGGAATGAGAGAGAAAGTGAGATGCAGTAAAAATGGGATTAAAAATGGAGTAGATGAGAGCAACAACCACATGTTGAGGGAGGAAGAGGACCCTGTCAAAGGGAAGGAAGAATTAGGGAGGGGACCTTAAGGAAAGAAGAAAGTTGGACAGAAAATGGATACCAGAGGGCCCTGGTGGTAGTATTGGAGGAAAAGGAGCACCAGAGAAGGAAGAAGGGAGAGTGTCAGAAGGAGAAAATGACATTGAGAAATGAGTGGTTGGAGCAAGGCAGGTATGAAAGGAAGGAAGCAAAAGAGAACCAGATTGTAAGGGAAGAAAGGAGAATGTGGCTGGCATGAGATATGAATGGGGAGGATACAGTAAGGAATCTGTTACCCTGTGTACTGGGGGTCCCGGGACGGACACCAAAATGTGCTCAACTAAAGGTGGGGAAAATCAGCTCAGAGCACTGCTTAGCGTTACGAGACGCAGGGTAACACAGCGAGATCTTGAACCCTATGTCTACGGGGTCAGGTCGAGTCAAGGAGCACACAGAAGTTGAAACAATAAATGATGTTTTATTAAACACAAGCAAAACAGTGTATGCGACACATTCACGCAGGATAACTAAAGAAATAAAGGTTGGAGTGGTATAGAGGGATTTTTAGAGGAGTTGCTGGTTTGGGTGATACTTCACCTGTCCTGAAGCCCAGCAAAATAGAGAGCGAGGCTGGGGTGCGATGTAGGTCAGCACATGGAGCTGAGGGGAGGCTCGCCAAGCAAAGTGGCAGCAAGGCAGGATGAAACTCGGGAGTGATCCAAGGAAGGTCTCGGAATCAAGGGTTTTTATAAGGAGAATGTGACTGCAGGCTATGCCGTACTTGGGGGAAAACAATAGACTTGGAGTTGGAGACAAAGCCTCCGAAAGGTCAGAATCTGAATGATTGAGTTATCATAGCTGTTTTCAATAGAGTAGCCAGTATGCAAACGCAGAGTACTTGGGTATTGTATAGTTCACCCATCAAGCTGCCATCACGGGGCAGAGGATCTTTTGTAGGTTGCGTGCATACCTAATTAGAGTATTTGCCTGGAAATCTCCTAAAGCAGCGAGTCAGCTATTTTCTGGCCTGCCTGTATTGTATTAGGAATATTACAACGATTAACGGCCGAGATTGGTGGCGTGCTTGTCCGGTGGCCTCGCAAGCACGTGGAAAAGAATAGAGAAGTGAAGCCGAATTGTGATATCAACAGGATATCTTTTAATATCCCCAAAGCTCGGACTAGCCAGGGCAGTAACAAATCAGAAAAAAAAAATCAGAGTGTAGAGACATAGGGGTGTGACAAAGAAGCATACATTCAGTAGGGAATGTGTTGAGGGGAAGAATTGAAAGGAAGACAAAATGGCTCTGTTGGGAAGGATGTAGTGGTGACGGGCTGGATTGTTAACAGAATGGAGGGGGGGAAAGAGGGGGAGAGAACAGATGAAGGTGAAGGATAGCTGGAGGCAGCCCCTGAGAGACAAACCAGGCCATCCTTCCCCCCACTGCACCGTCTTTTGCTCTCAGAGAGCAATGTGGCCACTGCTCTTCCTCTGTGACATCAAATCAGATAAAATCTCACAATGGCAAGCCAGCAGCCAATGTGTGGTAAGGAAGAGCAGGAAGAACACAAGAAGAGACAGAGGGGAGGTAAGTCACAAGCAGACAGGCCCTCCAGCATTTTGTATGTAATTGAGACCACTGCTGCGTACCAAATACTGGAAAAATCTGTCTGTTGAATGCAGCTGTTCTTGCTGTTCACACTATATAATATGGCTTAAATAGGAAGTTTTGGTGTTCCATATAACATGGATATGGGGCAGCTTCTTTGGCATCTATATAAGGAACTTCCCATATAAACCAGGATGCCAGTGAAGCCTATATTGTCCATATCATATTTGTTTATGTGTGATCCCCCCCCCCCGCATCCATCTCTCATGGCTTCTAGATTGTACTGTTTCCTTTCTGCCTTTGACAAAGCTAAGCCCTTTAGCCATGTTGGGCTGTGTCCATGGAAACACAGGTACTGATAAGCATAAGTTACATGCACCCATTGTTCATTTGGCAGCAATCCTTCCTGTTTTATATGAAATCTTTTGATCCATGTGAGGATGTATCAGCCAACTGCAGAAGTTATTTTGAAGTGGCTCATATGGCAGTGGGTTTCATCCCCCTGCACAAATACGCAGGTGGATAAACAACTGACTTTGAATCTAATATTACAATTGGTCCTTGTCTCCAGGCAGTTTTTGGTTTGATACTGAATATGATGGCATAGCTTAATGAAAGAGAAGCGACACAACAGATTTTAAGTCATTTGAATCTGAGTCTACATCTTCTACTTCCAAAAGCTTAGGCCTGTAAATTTTGGGACATAAAACAATGGAGTCTTGTGGTATCTAGCTGAGGCTATCTGGAAAAAATCATACCCATTCTGTTCTTTATTTATTGTCCTGTGAATCCATCTGTCTAACTCATACTGAATCCAGTTTAATCAAGAAACTAAATTAAAGTCAGATCTCACAATCACACACAAAGCCAAAAATACATTCTTGGATCTTTCTCCTCCTCATTTTCCTGTATGTTGCCAGTGTGCATTCGTTGTATCTGTTGATAGCAGTGGCAGGCAACTTTGAGGGGACCAAGAGCTAATCCGCCCCCAGAGCCCTCTATGAGCATACACTCCCTACGTAGACTACCCAAGTACCTCCATTTTCCTAGATAGTTCCTCTCAAAGTGATGGGAGGAAGTAATGGGAAGTCACTTGATTGTCATGATTTTGAGAGAGACTGCAGAGGGAAATGGAGGTATATGGAGTTAGTGAGGACTTTGAGATGCTTGTGAGGATGTGATGACATTGAAACATATGCATTTCTGTGCAAAGTCATTTTTTTTCATGTCTGAAAAGCCACGTAAACTTGTGCAAAAATCAATTGCTCAGACTTCCAGAATTGTGAAGAATCTCACACAGCCCCTCTGTTTTTCTCACTAGGGTTTCCTTTTCCCTGGAGCAATCCTTTTATCTTTTTGAGTTCAGAAATTACATTAAAGAATATTATTTCCATCTCTACAATTCATATTTTTTTAATGGAACAAAAGGAGATTCTTAATGTGCCTGTCTCAGTACTAATTCAAATTTAGGAAACAATTTATATTCTTAGAACTCATTGTCCAGGTGCTCTTAGTTCTGTAATCCCTTAGGAGTTACGGAGAAATCAAAATGCTGTATTATAAATTGTTTTGGCTGTTATTTTTAATAAATCACTCACTCTTCAACATTAAAGAAGGTTTCAGAGCAGAAGTGAATATTTCTTTCTTGCATAATGGTGTGTGTAACAATAGGAAAGAACACTATGTCTCTTCTTAGAGATGGATTGTGCCTTCACAGTACTAGATGTGCATTAATAAAAGAGAATAAGGCAGTATGTTTTGCATTTTGACCACTGTGAAAGAGACCAGCTGCTATTTAATGATGCCTTACAAATGGAGGAAATACTGCCTGAGATGTTGTTCACTGTTTGCAAAGTGTAGAATTACACCAGCCTTACTACACTTACAGCAGCTGGGGTTCACTTTTGTCCAGCTGATCACAGAATGGGCAGCATGGATATGCAGTGTCCTATTTTGCAACAATTGATCCACATCCCCACTTATCATTAAGGACTGAACTTATCAAATCTTCTAGATTTGATAATCTTCTAGATGGTTTAGCTGCCATGGTAACAGGTTAC
Organism: Cyclura pinguis; assembly: GCA_030412105.1. Taxonomy (NCBI): domain Eukaryota; kingdom Metazoa; phylum Chordata; class Lepidosauria; order Squamata; family Iguanidae; genus Cyclura; species Cyclura pinguis. Next base: position 293,755,859 of record CM059599.1, on the reverse strand, counting down.
AACAATGTCACAGGGCCTGTGCTGTTCTGAATACGATACCACTCTTGCACAATCTTTGAGAAAGTGCAAACACTTGTATGATGATATTTCCATCAGAGTAAAGCCACAGTGGGATCCCATCCACAGTGTTATGGTTCTTTTCAACACGTAGAGTATGTGTGTGTTGCAGATAACTCTTACTCTTAGAGGAAATCACTTGTCAAATGCATTTAATTGTGTGCATAGGCTTACAAAAATATGTGCAAAAACTTGATGCAGAGTTTTTAAAGATTTTTAAAGATTATGTAGTAAAAGTAGAGAACAAATGGAACTTTGGGGAAAAAAAGAGAGAAAATGACTGAAATTAAAGTTGACTGATTCATCCATCCCTATCTGAATGGTCTCACAAACAGTGGGTCTAAATTCTTTAGGATGAAAAGGGGAAGTATTTGCCTCTTATTCTAGCTCATTCTTACCCCTTTCTGGAAGGAAAAGTCCCTTGGGAAAAGTGCAGTGCTGCTGGCAATATCTTAATGCCAGGCTCTCAGCCTGGTTCCCACAGTAGAAGCAATGGTATGAGGTATCTCCTTGTACTAGCACTGGTAACCTAGCAGCAGAGATTGTGGAGAGCATAGCAGTGATCTATGTAAACTTGTATTAAGTCCTAATATAAGCAGCTTACCTGTAGTGTGCATTCAGCTGTTAATAAATCTGTGCAAGGATAAAGCAAAGCACAAGAGATAATGAAAGGGGAAAAGTAATTTGTCTTGAACCATAAGAGTTTTCTGGAAAAGAACACGTTGGTTTGTTTTGTTTTTAATAAAAAGCAATCATTCATTGGCTTATAAGATGCAGCATAAAGGTGGTTAAAAAAATGATCTGTGTTCTAATTTGATCCTTTAATGGGGAAGGGCCCTATTCGCAGTCTGAAATATCAAGCTGTAAATAGTTGAGTAGTGCAAATGAGGATTTAATTGTTCAGTTTTCATTGGCATACATGACAGATGGGAGAAAAAGTGAAATTGAACTCCGCTATTGAATGGATTACTCAACAACATAAAGAAGCTGCTGTTTTAAGACTATGTATTTTGTGTTTTTGTGTAGTTGGGGGGAAAAAAGCCTAGAAAGCTGATGTTAGTGTTTATAGGAGTAGAGGAGAATAAATAAAAATAAGAATCATTATTCTTGATCTTAAGTAATATGCAATCAGTTCTGGATGGATGGGTATCCTCCTTTTTCAGCTGTTAGATCAGTCATCCAGGATAACAGAGTGTTTTATGGTATTTGCCTTATAAATGATCCTATGGAGAACTAACTGTGCATTTTGTAGGCAAACTTGTTGTATGGAACTTTTCTGTATATGTCAGAGGTAGTGCATTTTTTAATGCTGGATGATCATATGTTCAAAATGGTAAGGATTACTCCTAGCCACTTTGGGTTACTTCACCTATTTTTCCCCGGCATTGCTTGCTGCTGGAGTTCCCAAAAAGAAATTCACACCCCATGGACTCAGACAGATCCCCCAACCTTGTAACAGACTGATCAGAATTCTGTCATAATTAGCAGAGGGCCATTGTTAAGTAGAGCTTCCTGGAGAGCAGGAAAAACTGACAGGCTTGTTATTGGGAGTAATGGGGCATTATGGTTCATCGAAGTTCCACATTCATGTATGTGATCAGTTTGTAGGTGACATGTTACAAATCACAGTGAACACTTTCCCAACCTTCTAGCCCAATACACAACATTTTGCAGCTCGTGTATTCTTCCCTCCAGTAGATTTGAAGATAATTCTTCAAAAATCTGTTACTGTATTTGGGACAATTGCTTGTAACTATTATTATGCAATTTTCATTGCTGGAAAAAAGAAAAAGGAACATCCAGTCTTTCGCCCGACCTGAGATTCTTTTCTATGGAATTTTTTTATAGCCTATGTAAATATATGCTCAATATTCTAACAGTTACACATGTGTTTCTGTGTTACTAAGATGCTGATAAAAATGAATAGCTGTGTCTTTGTTGTTGTTAAATCTTAATACAGACAAACAGCTTGAAGCTTCTTGGCATGTAAATGGAAACAGAAGGTGCCATGCTTGTGAATTCTGAGTGTAGAAAAACATGCATAATTCTACTAACAGCTTGACCCCTGTGGCTCCAGTGTTCTAGAGTGTTGCTGGCTCTGGTCCAGAGAAATGTGTGGTGAAGTCCATCCAGTCAACAAAAACTTGGAATAATGTTAGTGCTGGAAGAATTCCTATATACTGTAGAAAAGGCCACCCTTATAACATGTGAGAATATTCAGAAATGACTCTGAACATTATTTATAAGCCACAAACATAGCTTGTTTCTAGGGTGGAAACACCAAGGCCATTTCTGTCAGAGTTCAACTCCCTGCCTGTGCCTTTCTGCCAGCAAGGGAAGGAAGGTGATAGTTCCTTCCCCGAGAGGAGAAGGCTGTGGGAGGTGTCCAATGCAAACAATCAAGGAGAAACACTGAGCCGAGCCAATGTCAAGGTCATATTCAAAAGGCCCAGAATGCCGAAAGTCAGTCCAAAAAGGTCAGGAGGGCCGGAACACAAGGGTCATGGGGTTGAGTAGTGATTTGCTACAAGCAAACAGCAAGCCACGCCGACCGACTTGTATGCTGACAAAAACAAGTGTTACTTATCCTTGTTCCATTTACTCAGCCTTGCCCAAATGGCTTCCCTCTGAGCTGCTTGTTTCTGACTCCTCCATTATTGGGCGCTGGGCAACGAAGGTGAATCTAACTCCTCTAAATCATTGCTGGTCCCCTCTCCCACTGGCACTGGTTGTAGCAATTCAGTCTCGGCTTGTCTTTCAGCTGATGGGGGTGTTTCCAAGATAGTTTGGTCTGTCACTGGCTCTGTTTCTGGCACAATCAATTGCTCATCGACCTCAGAGCCTTCATCTATCACAATTTCTGCCGTGCACTGTTATGGTGCTATTATTCCACTTGCAATGTCCTGTGGAATCCTGGGGTTTGCAGTTTAGGGAGGGGCCTTTAGAATTCTTAGCCAGATTGCTCTTTGGCCTCAGTAAACTACAAACCCCAGAATTCTATAGGATGTTGAAAGTGGAATAATAGTGCTGTAACAGTGTAATGCAGAAATGGCTCAAGTGGCAAATTGTGTGTACCAAGACAGTTTTTGTAGTTTCTAAATAATCCTGTCCAAAAAAGGTCTGCATCAGTGATATTCAAAGGAAAAATATAATACCTCTTTCCTGCTTTATTTAAAAGAAGCGTCCAGTTTTGTTACCAAATTTCAACAGAATGGAAGCAGGAAGGTGTTGCAGCCAATGACAGGTTTTGGACAGAATGGCCCCATACCCAAATGTAGTCTACCCCTATTCCATTAGATTCCATTAAAGGACTCCAAAACCACACAACTAATGTACAACAACAAAGTGTTACTGGAAAAACTCTAGCACTTCCTCTATAATATATAGCCAAGTCCTGTGAATATTAACTTAGAAGTAAGATCCTAAGTCCAGTGGGGCTTTCTTGTAAGTAAGCATTTATATGATTGCAGTCTTCATTTAACAAAAGCAAGAGTAGACTTGGGAATTCTGACTCTTAAGATTTTTCAGGTTCCTCTTACTTACTGGACTAGACTAAAGCTTTCCAGGCAGAGCATTTAAGCCAGTTGCAGTGATAGCAGTTGCCTTGTAGCTGCCTGCCAGGTCTGTCCACTCACTACGATTGCCAGAAATGATTGCCAAGGAGACCAAAAGAAGAGGAATAGACAAGAGATATTAACATGCAAGTGGGAGACTGCAAGAGTACAGAAATCAGAGGACAAGGAGTTAAAACATAACTGTCAGCAAAAGCACTCAGATGTATACTTTCTATAAATTGTGACGCTGTGGTATTACATACCAGATCATTTGTAAGCTGTTTCCGATGTCTGTATGATTGTTGATAGCTCATGCTTACAGAATGAACATGAACAACAATTACAGTGTATGTGGGGGGGTGAACATTCACAGTAGTTGTGTTGCAGTGTTACTGATCTTCATGAGGCATGAGATGGGATGCTCTGGAGAAACCTGTCACTTTTTACACAGTGAAAATATGGGTGAGCCAAAAATGCACGTTTGTCTACCTGAGGAGGCTAGACAGGCCATTTTATAAGTAAAGGGCAAATCTCTTTTGTAATGAAAAATTGCAGGGGGGGGGGGGTCTTGTGAACCATAATCCTGTGACCATGATCCAGTCACAACCTTGGTGCATTTAGACTGGCTCTCTTGTTGTCGAAATCAGTAGAGATAAGCGTTCCATGAGGTAGCAGCAGGAAATCCCAGTGTGCACAACACACTGGAGTACAACTTTTCTGCAGAAACAGTTGCTTTAGAAATAATCAAAGAAAACCTTGTTGTCATCTATTAAGGAAAGAAAAGTGAACCTAACTTTCCATTAATGTAGTTCCTACATTAAAAAAAAGAACATCTTAGAAAATTATATAGGAAACAAGTGTTTGCACATCTCACTATTCATATCACACATTGCTAATTCTTTTGTCTTTTGTTTAAACTGGTCACTGTTGCTGGCAAACTATAGCAGCATTTATTCTGCCCCAGAGAAGGTGTACAGTTAAGACAAATGAGAAAGACTGTGTGGATCTATGTGGATATGACTTTGTTTTGGGTGTTGCAGAGCAAGGGGCTGGGCTGAACTGTGAATCTGTGATTTAAACAGCCATGCCTCTAACTGAAATCTTAAATGTCATAAAATATAGGCTTCAAAGATCTGAACTGTGTTCTTTTAAAGAAAATTATAGCTCTGATTCAATAGATGAGTAGGGCTTCCCCATCATTTGCTCTGGGATGGCTTCCAGTTTTTTTTTCCCTTCTGTGCTTAAAATATCTGGCCTTTGCTTTCAGTGTGTCAGGTGATCCTGCAGCATAAAGCCATAAATGCATAAAGCTACAGAGGGCAAGTAATTAAATCCAATATAAGCACAGCAGCCTCCTAATAATTGCTCCAGGGGTAGAGACATGTGACCCTCCAGATGTTCTGCTGTAACTTCTATTAGGCATAGTCAACAGAGTCAGTGGTGAAAAATGATCAAATGTTGTATCTGGCTACATCTGGAGGACCACACACTTGCCATTTTCTTGTTGAATCCACATGTACCACAGGCAGAAATAAACATAATAGTGTACAAGAGCAATGTCAACTGAACATGCGATCAAGCAACTGAGTTGTACCATACTACACACAAATGCAAAAATCCAACAAAAATAGTGTTACTATCCCCTCTTATGATTACTAGTCAGTCTGACATAGAGGGAATCTCTCCTTGTCCCATGGATATTAATGAGCAGAAAGTAAGTCCAAGACACTGAGACTCTCTAGGACAGAGCTGCCTCTCTAGAGTGTTTTTGTACTCTCTGCAAGATAGTATTTCCCTAAGTGGTAAGAAATCATGGAGCACTGTTACAGAAAGTAATTCCCCAAAGCACAGAAGACTTTTACAGGAGTAACAAAGCTGCTTGTTCATTTATCTATTAAATTTATATCCAGCTTTTGCAGTAGTGCTCAAGGCAGCTAACATCAATAAAATACAAAGCAAAATGCAATCTATTTAGTCAAACAGCACCAGTAAAATCAACTGAATGAAACCAAATCCAGGAAAAAAAAACACCAATGGTAGCATATTTACAATTGTAAAACAGATTCTGAGGCCAAATGCTGAACAGAAACATTTTGCCTGCAAGTAGATGACAGCTACTTGACAAAAACCACAACAGGCTAGGAGCAGCTACAAAAGAGACCCTCATTCACGGTCCAATTAAGCATGCTTCAGGTAATCATCCTGTACCATATTGCTCTGCTCCAACTCAAAAATCCAAGCTTTCTATGTTCCTGATTTTTGTCCATAGTTACACTGCCATTACCTCAGACGGTCTTACTGGCATCTCATTTCCAGAACTGAAGAGAAATTCTAGGTAAAAATAGGCAAGAATGTCACTTCAGTTTGTTTGTCTGATTAGAATGTACCACCATTTCCAAATTTCCTCACATTTGAAGAGAATGAAGGACTTTAAAACTGTGAATGTGGGAGAAACAAAAACCAGACAGATTCATCCACCAGGCAAAGGGGATTGAATGCTTTGGTCTTTAATACAGAAAGCTAACTTGCTGGTTTAGTTATTACTACTAAGTTGCCATTATTGTTCTGATTGTGCCAGTGGAAAATACAGGACAATGTTCTGTTGTACCCACAAGTGGCCAACTCACATACTGTGCCTTTCCAGGACAAATGCATAAAATGTTACAAAGCAGTCTTTCCCAACTGCTTTGTCTCCCCCTTACATTGCTTTGGTTGAATCAGTAATGCATAAGAGACAGACCATTCCAACAGGCAAAAAAGTAACAGGATGAATTTACTATCAAAGTAACATGCTAGAAATACAACTTACTTTCTAGGTCTGGGCAAAGTGTCGAAAAATCAGCCTATTCATGCAAGTGAAAAAACAAACAAACTGATAACACCATTATTCTTTAACAGACTCAAGTTGGTTTTCAGTCTTAGTCACTATGGAAGTTCTGTTCCCCTCTTTCTTGAATGTAGTAGTGGGTCTCCGTATAAATTCCCTGTATTTTCAAAAGGAAAACCAAGTAAGAAAATAATCACTGAAACTAAACCTTGCCTAGTGTCCTTACCTTCTTTCACATGCAAGGAGAGAGAGAACTAACAGATCCTGCGATAAGAAGCAGAGACCTGAGGGAGAAACAGATGAAGAAACCAGAAGGCAGGAGAAAGAGAGGGGAGAACTAAGAAAAGGAAGTGTCAAGAATAAAAGCTGACAAAACAAATCTTATAGAGGATTGGGCCGCAGAGGCTATTCACAAGAAAAGTGTGAATAAACAAAAATGGCTTGAGAGGCAGGAAGGTTGCAGGTCAGAAAGTTAAAGACTTACAAGTCTAAGTGGAGTTACAGAAGGAGAAAGAGGGCTTCAGTTTAAAGCATTCATTTTAGCTAATTACTTAGACATTTTCCAAGTCAATGATTGCTGTTTATCCTAATAATTCCTGAGTTTTGCTTGACATTTGGTAGTCCCTGCTTTACTTACCTCCACTCCATGCTGCTGTCATTCTGAGTATATGGCTCATTTTTCTGCAACAGTTGAATGACTATTTGGAAAACCAGCATCCTATTTACAGAGGGTTATGCAAATAGACCCAATTTCTAACATTATTTTTCAAACAGATGTACAGGACATGGCCGCAGACAGGAGGCTTTGTAACGTCCAAATAACCAGATGTGAGTCTGAGTTGTATCTAATGTGCCAGCTTCAGAGCCTTTTGCCAGATGTTTGTTTTAAATTCATGTTAGATTATTAAGAGGTTATAATATCTGCCCCTAGGGGTTTTTTTCCCTCCATCCATCTGCTCCCCTCATGCTTTATAAAAGCTTGACTAGGCAAAATAAATAAATTCATGTAACTAACAAAGTGACACATAAGTTTAAGAGGGTCTTTGGCACGGTATTGGGAAAAGTTACTTCTTGGAATAGAACAGTTCCAGAGATTGGAAATTCTAATCCAGAAAAGTAACTTTTCCAGATTATGCTTCTCCTGTAATTCCATCTGGGGCAACTGTTATACTACCTAAACCAGAAAAAGATACTTTGACAGGTAGCAGTAAAAAAGGGACTGTCCCTCTGTTTTTGCCAGAAATGCTGACTCCTTAAAACACAACTGTTATGCTCAAATAACTCTTGGAACAGAAGAAAGTATTGCATAAGCATGTGATAGTGGGGGCGGGCAGATGTTCTGGTCGCTACTCAGTGGAAACAGATTCCCTGCTTGGCTCCCTGTCCCTGCCCATTTGAGAACGATCATTGTGAAGGTGAATGGGAGTGACACACCATTAAGTTTGATGCTGCTGTTGCTATTGCTGCTACACACGGGGCCCTTAATCTCTTGGCACTAAACAAAACAGCAAAACAAAACCAAAAAGCCCAGAGCTGTAAACACAGCATGAAATCAGAAACAGACCCTTTTTGAGGCTGTGTGAAGAAGTACATTGCCATTTTGCATATTTTCCGATTAGTTGATCCTAGAGAAAAGTGTCACTGCACCATGTGACTAATTTCATTATGAGGAAATGATGTGGCATGGTATGATGGATTTCTACATTGCTTAAGCAGAGGCAGTTAAACAAATTTATGGAAGATCCTGATAGATTCTTGTCCGGAAATGCAGATTTTCATGGGATCTGCTATAAGCAGATGTATGACCAAGGTGAAGTCTTAAAACTCAACAGTCTTTCTATGTCCTGGGCCTAACAGGCAATTTTCATCTATAAATCCCAGGTATGGGATTTTTATTCTTTTATCTTAGCAACTACACAGCAAGAGAGGTGAGGCAGTAATCATAACTGACCTTGGAAGATCACTGAGTAGCTTTGTGAAAGAGGAAAATGCTCTTTTTAAAATGACTGAGAAAACTAAAATGCTTCTTAGACTCAATGAAAAAATTCTGCAATTTTGCTGTTTTTAGTTACTATATGTTTTGCAGATTTTAGACCAGAGCCTCCCTCTTTCTGTAATTCTTTTTTTCATTTCTTCTGACAAATGAATAAGGGAAAAGTAGGATAGGCACATTATTCACTTTCTTAATGTGCTTATTAAATGTAAATAGTATTGCACATATTTACAAAACTTCTTTCTGAATAATATCTTTCTGAGGGGCATTCTGTAGTACAAAGAGATAGAACTGCAATACCCTTTTGACTATCATGACCCCATCTTATTGAATCCTAGAATTTGTAGTATAGGGATGTTGAATTGGGCTGAAATATCAGCCCTACTATGCCTCCCTAGGTATGGCACAGAGCTGGATTGGGTCCTGAATCCTGGATAGGAGGGAGGCAAACAAAATTACTTTTGGCAGAGAGGGGCCAGATTCCCAGCCCCTGCTTTCAGCCCAGCTGCATAGCAAGAGTCTGGTCAGATAGACAAGTTTTATTTGGCAGCATCAACAAATTTATAGAACTTTCAGTATTTCTTAAACAGAAAGAAAATGTCCATGGGTTAAAGTTGTTTAACATAAGTTGCAAGGTATACAAAACAGGATCTTCGCGACCATTCTACCATAAACATTATCATTTCTATAAACAAACAGATTTTCTTCAGGGTAGGACAGCCAGTTCCAAAATTCTTCTTGCTACTTTATGTGTGTCATTGACTCTGGACACAGTTCTTGCATTTAGCAGTTTGCAAGAAACCAGTAAGACAGAATCAAAATGGATTCAAAAATTTTTAACCTATAGAATGGCTTCTTTAGAATGGCTTGGGAAATACAAGACTAACTGCTTGAAAATATTTTTGTTCCACAACAGGGAGGGGTGCTTCAAATTCTTTCCCAGAGAGCTGTAGTACCTCATCACACTACAAACCCTAAGATCCCAAAGGATGAAGCAATGAAGGTCAAAGTGTAATCAAAGTGCTATAATTGTGTAGTGTGAGAGGGCCCTTAGAAACTTTTCTTGTTAGAAAAACTCATTTGACAATACGTGGAGTTTATACTGAACAAAGTTTACTCATTCAGCTTTTACAGCCTGATTGCAAGAATCTCCCAGTTTTCCATGCCTTCTGAGAATGTTAGAATAGGTGGTATCATTCATACAAAGTTACCCAGTGTCATGATTTGGGTGGCCAAGATGAGAAAAAACCACTTCTGCAAAAGATGATTTCTACATTCTTGCACTGATGCACATATATGTTAATGGCATGCCATATTGTTTCATGCCTAAAAATTAGTTCTTGTAAATATTATGTACTTTATCCTCTGGGACATTACTGGCCCCTGATTTCTAGTTTGCAACTACAGTCCTCCCTACACATTCGCAGGTTTGACCTTCAAGAATTTGATTATTTGTAAGGTGCCTGCTTGCCTCCTCCTATTCCCCCCCCCCATTCCCCTACTTTTTGCCTGGCTGTGTGTATCTTCCTTTCATGGACCTTGGCAAAAGGCAAGTGAATGGCAGGGGGTAGCCCCACATGTGTGCCTTCTGCAGTTGTGTTGCCACCCACTCCCATTCACTTTCCTATTGCCTGGGACCGTGCAAGGCAGTGCACCCAGGCAAAATGCAAGTGAATGGGGGTGGAAGGAGCCTTGGAAGGGAATGGGAAGGAGAGCACTCACTTGGGCTGGGGAAGTTATTCCTGGGTTTTTTTAAACTTTCGTGAGGGTTCTGTGCCCGAAACCCTCATGAAAGTCGAAGGACCACTGTACCTTTTTCTGTGGAAAAAGGAAGCTTCAACAAGAACATAAGAATCATGTTTAATGCCTTTCAGCCCCAAGAAATGAGGGATTTGTGTGGCAACAAGTGATATCCAAAAGTAGTGGATAAATTATTTATTTAAAAAAAATATTGAGATTTCATCTAGGTTTGCCAATTGGTCAGAGTGCCCCTGAGTTGCTCATGGACTTTACAGGCAAGTAAGCAGATATGAAATGATTCCTAGGGTTTCTCCAACATGTACATTTTTATAGATATGAATGAGAATGGTAACTCTGTGACACAGGGGGAGCTGGTCTTTATCCACCACGGTGATGCAGTCCTGGAAGTGGCATGGCAGTGTAGAGCAAGGCTGGGAGATAAGTCCCATGGTGACCCAGTAAAATGTTTCAACGCTCTTACACTAGTGCAAAGTATGAGGAACATGTGATCCTTTCATGCCAGAATTATGCTATGAGTCGTTACCTCAGTTCATTTGTTAATGAGATCCAGCTATGAATTCTAGGGTTGCCAGTTCAACATCATCCCAGGTCCTGAGATTGTGCATCAAATACCAACCACCATTCTCACAGTTTTTCATGGAAACACACACACAACTCATATTTTTATGTCTGAAAATTAAGAGAGATATCCCAACTGAGGAGGCTGTTCCCAAGTTAAGGTGAAATGAGGAGCTTATTCCTTCTTGCCTACTTGGGGAGATAGGATAAGGAACATTTAATCTATCCTGCATGCTTCTAGTCAGAAAACAAATGCAGAGCACAGCAAAGTATGAACCCTGGTACTACCAGTCCTGGGAGGGAAGAAGAAAAGTCCTTGCAAGTTGCAGCAACAAATCCATTAAGCCTTGCAGATTTTAGCAAGGTGCTACTTTCCCAACTTGAGCTGGAGATTTGCACACAGCCTTTTGTTCTCTGTAATGTTCCTCTGAGTCCATCAAAACTGGAAAACTGAACACTCATCTTTCGCCTGGAGATGACTCATGAAACTGGAGATTCAGGGTCATGCCCTGAGATCTGGCAGTCCTAATGAGTTCTCATCTTCTTGGTTTTGCAGTGGTCTAATCAGTATTAGAACTGGATTTTTCTTTTTTCATCTTAGCCAGAATCAGAGAACATCGTTTACCTTGGATAAAAAGGCAAAAAAGCAAATTTTATGTCTCAAGTTGCTGGGAAGCTTTAAGTCATGTTGGCCCTGTACAGCAGGGATCTGTCAAAACAACAAATCTCAGCTCTGGTTGGGGAATTGTATTTCATGGTGTAAAGTAAGAAGGCCTAAGGAAACTCTTATCTCTTGAAACTGCAAAATCTTTTATGGAGGTGGAGGAATAGTATGCTCCAAAGAGAGAGAGAAGGAAAGAGAGAGAGAAACAATTGAAGCATGCTAAATACAGAATTTCTAAGCCAACAGAAGATTTTTTGGAAGCAAAATGCACAGTGGGAGAATTTTTCTTTCTTGCTTTTTTAATTGATGGAAGGGGAAAAAAAGAAATCAAGTTCTATAACATTTCCAGACTGGAAATGGGCATCTCCGTGTGGAATTTTAACAAGGGAATTTTCATGTCAGACAAGGCCTCTGGGATTCAAAATGCACTTATAGCAGAGCAGTGGGAGATATTAATGCTTGCGTGCATTTGATCCATTTATTTAGCATTACGCTGTAAGCAAATTAATGGACAGGCAGTGGAAGCTGCCTACTTCTTGAAGAGATTTCTTCTGTTATTTCATTTTTGTAATTTAAAGTTGCATAGGATTAGTTTTTAGAACCACTGTCACCAAAATTCAATCTCAAAACTCTTAGTGGAGCTTGTGGGGTGGATTTGCTTAGCTCCTGAGACAGTGCCCTAGAGGAAATAAACATGGGGTTGGTGGCCTGACACTTATCACATCCTAGTTGACATCCTTTTAGTGCCAAACACAGACATAATTCTGCCTTAAACCTGCATATGTCTTATTGCAGAGGTTGGTATTCCCTTCTTCCCTCTGCAGTAGTCCAAGCACACACAGCCCCACACAATTAGGACTGAGCTGTTCCAGCCTGCCTGACTATGACTGGTACCTAACAAAGGGGGAGGATCAAAGAAGCATCTGGCTGTGTAGCCAGACATGAAATGATTATATCATCCACTGAGACTTCGAGGGGACCCCATGCATTTGTCTATGAGGACATAGCCAGACACATCTCCAGTTCTTCCTCTTCTACCAAGCACATTCTTCCATAGACACCTGCCTCACACCAAGGGCCCTGCACACTACACAGTTATAGCACTATGACACAACCTTAACTGCCACCACAGCTGCATTCTGTGGAATTCTGGGGTCTGCAGTCTTGTGAGATAGTTGAGCACACTAGCTGAGAATTCTGTGTGCCCTTCCCTCAACTGCCTATCCCAGGATTTCATAGGATGTTGCCATGGCAGTTAAAGTGGAATTATGGTGCTATAATTGTGTAATATGAAAGCAACCTTGATCTCTTGTGGCTTAGTATTGTCTACCTCATTGGAAGTGTCTCTCTAGGGTTTCTGATGAGAAACTTTTCCAACCAACTGTACCTTGGACCTTTCACATGCCTTGGATTTGTTTTCCACTGAGCTGTAGATATGCTTAAGATATCCAACAAGAGGGTGTTTTTACCTTTCTCCCTGTATTCCACCCTCTCCTTGCTCCTGACTCTCAGAAGCTGACTTCTACAGCAGATGTGCAATGTCCAGGAACTTGTTTAGCTAGCACTGCCAAAGACTACTACTGCAAATATGCATGGAGCAGAAAGCCATATTCTTTACATTCCTAGTTTTACTCTAGGGAAGAATGCTTGGAAAAGTTACTCTTGGCACTCTTGCTCCCTTTATCTCTTCAGCCAGCATGGTCAGCTGGAGGATTAAGGGGTTATAGTCCCAAACGTAATTTTCTAAACTCTGCTGTGGAACTTTCCTGTCACGCAGATAAGCCCAAACAGGCAGCACAATGCCTGAAATCTTGCTGGTACTCTATGTGGCCATAGCTATACCAGCATAGGCAATGGATGCGTCAGGCATTGAGGCTATGGAGGGATTAAGACATTATAGAAATAGGCTGTTCAAGGCCTACAGATTATGGCTTGAAACCTATATTACCCCTGGCTAGAGTAGATCCATTAAACATATGTAATGTAAGTATGTACCAATTCAACATTCAGCAAACAATTTTGTTAATCTACACCAATATGACTCAAGTTTTTCTCTGCCTTGCCCCCTACATACACGAAGTGGAAAAAGTGCAACAACTGATGGAATGCACAGACAGGAGTCCAGCCAATGTGTTCTACTCTCCAGTCCTTTCTGTTATTCCTACATCACTGTCTGGAAAAGCTGCATTTCCAACATGAATCATGCATTCATTTATACTGGAGGTGGGGAAGGATGGCGCATTGGCCACAAACAGCCCCCCAGGGTTATTTATGTGTGGTCCAATTATTTTTGTTCGATATATTTGTCCCAAAGTCTCTCCAAATGGGTCCTAGGGGGTTGGAAGGGGCATTTTGCTATGGTTTTTGCCCCACCCCACCTCCGCCCTTCGATGTTTTAGACCCAGGAGAAACCTTTATTTCCTAACAAGAAATGACTTCTTGGTTATTTTTTATTGTAAAAAAGGCATCTCCTGAGCCTAAAATATCTGGGGGAGGGAGGGCAAAAAGATTGCAAAATTGGCCCTACCTCTCTAGGGGTTATTTGGGGGCATCTGGGAGCAAAACGTTTGACATTTTTATGTGGGGGTCCAGTAGTGAGTGCAGCCCTGAAAGGTCTTGGGGGCTAAGGCACCCAGCTCCATATAGTTACCCAGCTCTGATTTACAGTTATATAACAATAAATAAAAGTGATAGCAGGTGCAAAACAGAAGATATATGATATACAAGAACCAATCAGGTATCAGTCTCATGTTCTTTGCTGGTAACACTGCTTGTAGAATATATTTGAGAGAGTATGCTTCCCTCACTGTAGTAATCCAAGATAGTCTCCATAGGACCAGATTTCTGTTGAGAGAGTTCAGAGGCCAAAGCAAGCTTTCAGAAGGATTTGCAGAGGTTTTGGAGAGAGAACTGAAGAATGTGGCAAGGTCTGTGAAGAGTATGCATATGCCCTGATACCTATGATCAAGTAGTCAAGGAGTTATCAGAATACAGAGGCAGCCAGGCAGAACCTCTGGGTCGACCTTTAAGAACAGGGGCAAGAGCATTCAGTGTTATTGTACCAGTAAAAATAGCTGGCACCTGAGCCCATCTGTAGCTAGGAGGATATTGAAGCAGATTATTCATCTCTGGGTATTTCTGGTGCTCACTGATCACTACTAAACCAGAGTTTTATGAGTTCAGGCCCAATCTGTAGGAATGCTTCCAACATGATTTAAATTCCTTCCCAAATTCTGGCTCTCTAGTGTACCTGGTTCTGCTTCTGGAAGGGATCCTGATGCATCAGGAATTCTTTTCTGTTTCTGCTTGCCCATCCCAGACTCTTTCTACATTCTCTAAGTCATTTCTCCACCCACCACTTATACTCCTTCAGTTTTTCTATTCTTTTCTGATTCTCTCTCCTGCAAATTCAGCCCAAACCTCTATTCCTTCTTAGGCAAAACAGTGACAACAACACACAAGACTTTTACTGTCCCAGCAATTTGTACACAGGCTTAACAAGCCAGCAGTATCTCATTCCCTGAGATGGAATGGAGACCAAGGAGTGAGTTCTTGTGAAGCCAATGGGGCAGGTCCTTATGATTTCACAGAGGGGTTTTTTTGATGTCACAAAGGCAGGCAAGGGTAGGGAGGGAGTCTGGAATAGCTGCTAGACCAGCTGATTGTAGCAATGAACACAAGGGGGATATAGGTAGAACATGGCTAACCATGTAATACAGCAACCCAGATCCAAGAGGAAGAGAAAACTATTTTTCAGCAAGTGCAACATACATGCTTTAAGCCAGTGAGCCCTGGTCATACCAGTAGAGAAAGAGTGGCTGCCACCTGACACACAAAAGTCAAGCTTCATCCTCCCTCCCCCAGTGCTGCTCACCCTGAAATCAGTCTACCTGCCTGGAGAAACACAGAGGGTCCCCAGGAATTCAGCCAGGATAATAAGATCTGGAAGCCCTACTACCAGGGAGAAATTTCAAGCCAATCCATGCAGCATGCTAAAACAGGCTGAAATAGGCAGCAGCAGATCCATCAAAGACCATTTAATTCAAGGGGACGGGGAGCAAAGTAGAGGCAGTAATGTGGGCATCCTTTCTTTCTTGGCTACTTGGATGGGCTTAGATTGGCATTAGATGACTCCACAGATGGGTGGGAAAGGATTGCAGTTGGGATCAACTTAGAGCTGCAAACTGTGAAGGAAGGCTACCATGGCCCACAGATCTCATAATGTGTAGTCCTGTGGTGTATACCCCGATATAAGGAGTATGTAATATATGTTGTTCTGCCTTCCCCTCACACAGTTTTACCTGTTCAACATCCTATGGTTTTCTCCTGTGTCAATTTCATCTGTGTGAAGTTAGGTGCAAGAGGTACGTCACACATGCTATATATAGTTTGTTTGACTGGTTTGCCTAACTCCTCTAGGCCTTAATCAGAAATAAATTAAACTGCTGTTTTTCCACACAGTTTTTCATCATCATCATCATCATCATCATTATTACTATTATACTTTACTGAAGATACGAAAATCTCCTATGGCCCAGTCTGAGCATTTATGACAGTCACAGTACACTTCAAGTTGTTTCCCCAATGGATATGGAAAAAAGTCAGAGTTTAAATACCCATTTTATGAGACTTCATTAAGCTTTTGTTATCAGCTTTCAGCCATTTTATAAGCTCTTAGCTGAAGTAGCCCATGAATAGTAGCTCCAGAGATTTTGTTTTTAACAGCCATAATCTAAAGCTTGCTGATTCTCTTTTCATAAATTATGGTCATATTAAATATTGAAACCTGATACAGATAGAACACTTTCATTTCTGAGCTCTAAGAAATGCAATGAAAAGAGCTGATCGCTAGCATTCCTAGTGTGACTTCATTACCTGTTATAGACATGAGCTGCTTAAATGGGGAAGGGGAATCACACCCTTTTGTATATGTGAGAGAGACACAGTTTTGCAATATAGTTATTACTAATGTTGATTTAAATGACCTATGAATATTTCTAGTCTGATCCAGTGGCTACCAGGAAAAGCAGCAGAAACTTGTGTGTCTTGAATGGCATTTAAAACAAAGGATTTGGCACTAGTGTGATGTAGTGGTTTGAGCACTGGACAACAGCTCTAGAGATCAGGGTTCAAATTCCTACTGGGTGACCTTGGGCAAGCCGTACTCTCTCAACCTCAGAAGAAGGTAAAGGCAAACCCCTTCTGAAGAAATCTTGCCAAGGAAACCCTATGAGAGGTTTGCCTCAGGATCACCTAAGCTGAAGACAACCTGAAGGGACCCAAAACAACAACAATGCAGGCATTGCATATAAAACAGGTTTTGCTTGATGAAATTTATTATTATGTCTGAAATACAGGAAAGCTTAATGTGAGGCCTTTGGGACATTCATTGGAGGGGGATTTTTTTTTAGGAAAAAAAAATTGTTTCGTTTGTTTCTCAACTTTCTTCCAAAGAACCCTAGGCAACACAATGACTGTCTTCATCTCCCAACAGTCCTGCAAATTAAGTCAAGGCAAGAGAGAAGTGACTGGTCTAAAATCACTTGGTCAATTTCAAGGTTCAGTGAGGACCAAAACCTGGATTTCCAAGGTCCCAATCCAACTTTCAAATCACTGTGCCACAATATCTGTCACAGTTTGGATTAAAACAAGCCAGAAATAATTGGTACTGCTGAATTCTTGGCCACTACTTATAACATGCAAGGAAAACCAGGTTACAGGGGCACTACTCATGATATGCATATGTGGATTCCTATCCAGATTGAGTGAAATATCATTTGTTACCTCTGTGGGCATATAGTGATGCCAGGAATCACATCACTTTGGACAAATGTGCACTTCTGACCCAGAAGATACCAACCAATGCACCTGTGTAATTAATGTAATGCTATTCCACCACCACAGCTGTCTATGGCAGTACACAAAGATTACCTACAAAGTGTGAAATTATCAGAAAGATAAAAATAGCCGTAGAACACCAAGAAATGGAATCGGTTTAGCTGAGCTATGTGCAATGGCATTCCATGGCATACATTGTCAACTGATGCAAATAGTCTCCTATGTCCTTTTCCCCATATGCATCCATTTTCTTTATCCAGCATAGACAGAATTCCATGGAACTGCCACAACTTAAGAAATAAATCTGTCTTTCTTGTTCTAACTGCAAATAAATAGAATTTTTAATAATTTTGCATCCGGACACTGAAATTCACTTAACACCTATTTTATGTTTAAAAGCTTGTGCTTGATACTGATTGGGGAAACAAACATAGTCAGAATCCATTCAGCTCACATAGTCTATAGAAATGTGAAGGCAGATTTCTGTGTGTTCACTCAGGAGAATTAATTGAGGTATTTACATACTACTATTACCTAATTAGCATGGTGACAGGATAATTAAGTTACAATCTACATTTGGCCAAGAACCACAGCATATACAAATATTGCCAGTAGCTTTCACTTAGCTACATCTTTCTGTTAGCTTAGAATTCACATAGCCGTCGTCCTTAAGAATTCTCTGAGAAGACACTTGTTTCACTGGAAAGGATAGATTTCCAATTTATATGCTTCCCTGGGAAAAAAAAAGTAAAGGTGCAGCATAGCCCCCACAAAAAGATAATCAGCATTTGGCAAGCTGTTCATGTGTAGAGAATGCACTGTACAAGACATTCAGTCTGGTAAATTATCCATCAGAAATGGCCACAGAGGGTTCATGGCAGATGTTCAATTCAAAATGCATGCATCTTTTAAAATATTCAAGGCAGTGGAATCACCCTATCAGATTTTTGCGTTTGTGAATCTGATCTATATAAAGGACAGGGTTTTTTTTTTTCTCACGATGAGATGGTTTAATTATGAGTTCATGAGATCAGACACTTGATTTTTCTTCCCAGTACCAGAGGGCCTTGTGGTACAAAAGAGATCTTGACAAAAGTTTTGATAAGTAAAAGCTTTCTAATTCAATCTAGTCATGTGGTAAATAAGAACTCACTTTGTACCCATTTGGTAAGTATGAAGAGCCCACTTTGAAGTTCTTCAGAACCTGGAAGCCAAAATGGGTCAGGAAAGGTCTGAGAGATTTGTAGTATCTATCATGATCCTAATGACAGTGCAGTTAAGTCTATAGGCTCTATCAGATGCTTACTGCTCCATTTCTCATTGCTGTTTTCCCTGAGGTGACATTGTGGAGGTAGGTGGAAGGTTAAAAAAAATAACAACCTGGTTAACTAGTGGTGCTTTCCTCAGTTGATTCAAACTTCCATTTCAAATTATGCCTTTGTTCTTATAAGAGGAGGAAAGGGAAGGAAACTCTGTTATCTGATGAATAAATAATAAAATAAATAACAGTGGTCCCTGCCCAGGGACAGGTTTTAGGAGATCAAAAGGTTTTTAATCTAATGTGATTAATCTAATCTAATGTGATTAATCTAATCAATCTAACTAATTAATTGGGTAAAAGTTGACACCTGATTTATGGGGCATCTGAGTAAATTAGAGTAACATTGTGTAAGATAGGAACACCTGAAACCCTATCTTAGCCAGTGCCAAAATAATTACAGGTAATTTTTGCTAATAAAGCCTGTCCAAATCATGTTGAGATTAACGGAACATTTCAGAGGCAGTCATATGACTTTTCACATGTTGTTGTTGTTGGGTGCTTTCAAGTTATTTCTGACTTATGGCAACCTTAAGGTGAACCTATCACAGGGTTTCCTTAGTAAGATTTGTTCAGAAGGGGGTTGCCTTTGCCTTCGTCTGAGGCCAAGAAGGTGTGACTTGACCAAAGTAGCCCTGTGGATTTGCCTGGCTGCGTGAGGATTCAAGCCCTGTTTTCCACAGTCCTAGTCCAACATTCAAACCACTACACCACACTGGCTGTCATGGCTTCTCACACAGTGTCCAAAATTTCACAGATGAACATTGGCACACCCGTGATGAAACAACATCAGAGTGTGGTCAAGATAGCAAAAGTTATTAATGATGGAGAACAGACAAGTTAGAAGAGAGTGCAGCAGTTTGCTTTTGCCTGAGTCTACTGAGAAGGGAAAAATTCTGCCCCCTCCTCTTCTCTCCATCCTGTTGAGCTAGTTGAGTGCAAATTAATTTTGTACTTTGAACTCAGTTTGCAACAAATGATGAATCTGAGGACAAGGGGGAAAAAGTGGGAGGTGGAAAGAGAAATGGGAACATTCGAAAAGCAGCTGAAAAAGTGGGATGATAGAGGGGTAAAATGAGACTGTTTCTGCCAAATCAAGATAGTTGGAGGGTATGTTTTCAGAACACCCCAATTCTATTCACACAAATAGAAAGTGACATTGAAGTCAGTGGACAACCCTGTCCTGAAATCCAGGTCAGAATCCCAGCACAGCATTTGAGATGAAAACACAGTTGCTTCAGAAATCATTTCAGTGTAGCTTATTTAAGAATTTAATTTCAAAACAAAGAAAAGATACCATGGCATGGTGAAACAAAGTTTAAAAGAGATAAAACTTTAATAGAACTTCTTTTGCAGGAGACAGCTATGTTAATGCAATTTATACTCTTTTATTCCTTTTCTTCTGGAATCTAATAATAAGTTGATCTGTTCAAAAATTACAGATCCCAGCTGGGTAAGATGAGATGTTTCTTGCATGTTGTGTTCATCTTCACATCTGATTGTGATGAAATGGATGAAGGTTCACGCTGCAGTAAATGTGTTAGTTTTCAACTTGCCATTGGACACTGTATTTACACCATGTAATTGTGTTTGCCCACCCATGCTGACTTTTGTTTTGCTTAGAATCCCCTTCTCAAAGGTTACTGACCTTTGAAGACACCTCACATTTTCACACCAAAGGAATTGCACTCCTGCTGTGTTTATAGATCTCTGTCTGACCTGTATGGTTGACACACACCTTAGCTGTCTGACAAAGCCTCCCCATAAACTTCACATTTTCTAACCTCTTCGTGTTCACAACTTCATGCTTCATATTTAGATTCAGATAAATTCATTCTTAGTTTCAAAGATGCCCAGATGGCATAATCAACAAACTGAGTTAAAAAATGAAGGTAAAGGACATAAAACACTCTGTCCATCAGACTTCGGGGGAGTGTGTCTTCCTGATCTCAAAGTAGACCACCACGAAAACCTAGCCATCAAATCAGTTTCCATTCTATTGTATCCAGTTCCAGTTGT
Organism: Cyclura pinguis; assembly: GCA_030412105.1. Lineage (NCBI taxonomy): Eukaryota > Metazoa > Chordata > Lepidosauria > Squamata > Iguanidae > Cyclura > Cyclura pinguis. Next base: position 293,735,270 of record CM059599.1, on the reverse strand, counting down.
AGTCTCCAAAATCTAATTTCAAGTTGTACTGTCCTTAGAGTTGTCTGTTTTTCGAAACAGCAATAAGAGGCAGTTGAAATTCACAGCATGTAGGATTGACATCTAAAAGTAGCCATTAACAACTCTGGGTTCTGCCTAAATACCATAGGAAAGTAAAGATTTCAGTTAACTAAGCCATTTGCATTTGTAAAATTAACATATTTTCATATTCATAAATTGAATGATGCACACATTTCTGAGTTTATGCACAAGAAGGGTTCATACCCCAAAATGCAGATTATTTTTTTTTTATCTTGCTCAGTCTATATAAAAGGAAGAACCTTCTAAACCTCAAACAGGGGTGTCCCTTATAATAATAATAAGGGACACCTATAATAATAATTTTATTATACACACACACACACACACACACACACACATATACACACACATACATCTATAATATATATATATATAATTATAATTATAAGGGATACCTGCCAGTCCTATAAGGAACAAGCTTTCCGGCACTCAAATAAGGGACATCCTTCATAATTAGGAGGTTCTCTACCACACAATAAGAGAAGGTAGACATTCCCATCTTCCAGGCACAGCTTGCATTGTTGCTTTTCAAGACGGATAATAGGACATTCTGAAATATGCTTGAACTACATCTCTACCAGTGTTTGTGTCCCTGCTTGCATGCTTGCTTACTTATACATTCATTAATTTATTTAATATCTTGCTTTTCTCTCCACATGGGACCCAGTGTGCCTCGTAACATAGATTAAAACAAAATACAGCTGAATAATAATCATTATAAGTAAAAAGTAAGAAATAAAAATCAGTTCACTACCCTACCCTACCAGAACCAGCTAGAAAATATTTAAAACATAATGATGAGAATAAAAGTACAGCACTCTTCCCCCATTCTTCAAATAAGCAGTTAATACTCAAAAGCCTGTTTGCATAAATAAGTCTCTGCCTGCTGGCAGAAGGAGGGCAGAAAGGATGCCATCCTAGACTCTGTTGGGAGACAGCCTGGGCGCAGCCATTGAGAAGGCCTTTTCACAAGTCCTCACCAAGCATGCCTGCAGCAGTGGTGGAACTGAAAGAAATTCCTCTGCCAAGGCTCTTAAAATTCAGTCAGTTTCCTATAGGGAAATGCAGTCTTTCAGATAGTCTGAACCCAAGTCATCTAGGGCTTAATTATGGATGGTTTCAGTCCAACTACAGCTTTTCTCTCCTCCAGCCAGCGGGGTTGTTAAGAAAGTCCCTCAGCCAGTTTAGGTTAGGTTAGGAAGTAGGGAAATGGCACTCCTGTATTGGAAGGAACTGCCATGCATGTTCCTAAACTGAGATGCTGCTCCTTTTGTTTTCCTGGCCTGTGTTTATTGTACTTGCCTGTGGTGCTGTGGTACTTCCTTCATAGCTTTTGTGTTTTGGGGGGCAGCCATCGTTCATCCTACTTTTGGAAGGTTTATAGTAAATGATGGATGTGCCTTGCCTAATATCTTGGATAAATTCCAGAAAACTGTAACTAGGGGCTGAGAACCAAGAGAAGCTAAAAAAACAACCCGTTGGTTCTATCAGTATCACTTTCCTCCTACTTCAGAGTACCAGAGAAATTTTCTTTCTTGCCTTGACTGACATTTACATGTCAAAATGTACAAATAGCTATGTGTTTGGAGTTTTTGTGGGGAGGGTTTTGTTGGAATTTTAAACAATATAAACAGATACCCAGAACTGATAAACTGACATAATGATACTTGGGATTTGCCTTCAAGTCTTCCACTGGTACCAGTATGTGCAGAGTGACTAACAATGCTTGACAGATTGGGTTTTACTGTAGTTATTGCTTTGACACCTTTTGACTTTCTGCCAACACAGTTGGCATCCAGCCTATGTCCCTTCTGCCCCGTTGGCTGTCTGGAGACTGTAGTAGATTTTTCTTGTGATCTCCACTATTTTCTAAAGTGTAGTTCTTTCTTTCCCTCAAAATACTCAGATATCCCAAAGGTTCTGCTCTCTATTGCTCTTTGTCCTCATCCAGCCTCTAGACTTCAATGTCTTTTTCCCCCCTTCTGTGGAGGGGAGGGTTATTTGCTTTTTTGTGCTAGTGTTGAATCAAAATGACAGGAATAAATTTTTAGAAAAACAGAAGGCTCACTTTAAAAAAAATGCTTTCGTGGTTTGTTCTGTTTTTAAAGAACTTTTGCATTGACTTCAAAAGTGTTATGGCATCAGTGTTTCTTTCAGAATTAAGCCTTTTATCCCTAGAAAATAATACTCTTGTTTCTGTTTTGAGGGGATGCCATGATAAAATACTTTTAAAGGAGTTGCTGGTGTTTTCCTTCTTTGTGGCACATCTTCTCAGGTTCTCTCAAATGTAAACTTCTAAGCAGAGTAGGAATGGGAAATGAGGGCCTTTTTTTCCTTCCCAGCCCCTCATTGTAAGTTATGGTGACAAGAATGGATCAAGCTGCAGTTCTAGAACATCTGGAATGCCACACATTCCCCATCCAAGGTGTTGAGAATGGCTGTGTCTTGTGCATGGGGTCATCCAAGACCCTAAGGTTTCTGAGCCAAAATCTGAGGTCTAGGGATAGCCTTTTGTGTTGTCATTAAGCATTAAGTACCAACCACAGTTGCTCAAATGTTATCATTCAAGCACACATGGCGGCGGAGGGGGGGTATTTTCCAGTTCGGAAAATTAAGACTTAGCTAAGTCAAGGTGAAATGAAGGGATTATTTCTTCTTACTAATTTAGAGAGATTGGGATGACAAATGTTCAATTGCGTATAGCCAGAAGGTGGATACAGAGCAGAGTGGATGGTGAGCCATGGTGTCATAACTACTAGGAAAGAAAGAAGAAGCTCATGCACTAAATATAGAGACGCCTTGGAGAGTCTTTACAAATTGCAGCAACCAGTAGCTGCTGCTGCTCTTTCAGCTGAGTTTGAGATTTGCACCTCTTGCCTGGAGCTGACTCCCCCAAAACCGGAGAGTTGGCACCCTCATCTGCCAACTGGAAATGACCCACAAAAACTGGAGGCTCGAGATGAGACCCTGAGATCTGTCAGCACTACTTGTGCATACACATAAACAAAAAGGCATTGATATGAACACTAAGATACCATGCAGTGCATACTCTAGCATTTTGCATATACAGTAGCCCCTCCACATTCCTGAGGATCAGGATACAGAACACTTACAAAAGTGGAAACAATACAAATAACTCCCCCCTCCCCTGCATTATTCCCCTCCCATTCTTTTGCCTCTGGCTCTGACGTTGGTGTGGAAGAGTGAGGGGGAGGGAAAAAAAGGGAACCTAACAGGCTTCCTGGTACTTTCACCTTAGTCAGAGCAGAGAGAAGTTCTGGACTTCTCATAGAATCAAAGAGTTGGAAGAGACCACAGGGGCCATCCAATCCAACCCTCCGCCATGCAGGAAGTCACATCAAAGCATTCCCAACAGATGGCCATCCAACCTCTGCTTAAAAACCTCCAAAGAAGGAGACTCCACCACACTCCAAGGCAGCATATTCCACTGCCGGACAGCTCTGACCATCAGGAAGTTCTTCCTGAGGTTCAGGTGGAATTTCCTTTCCTGTAGCTTGAATCCGTTGCTCTTTGTCCTAGTCTCTGGAGCAACAGAAAACAAGCCCTCTCCCTCCTCAACATGACATTCCTTCAAATATTTAAACATGGCTATCATGTCCCCTGTTAACCTTCTCTTCTGCAGACTAAACATACCCAGCTCCCTAAGCCACTCCTCGTAGGGCATGGCTTCCAGACCCTTCACCATTGTGGTCGTCCTCCTCTGGACATGCTCCAGTTTGTTGATATCTTTCTTGAATTGAGGTGCCCAGAACTGGACACAGTATTCCAAATGAGGTCTAACCAATGCAGAATAGAATGGTACCATTATCTCGCTCAATCTAGACACCACACTCCTTTGATGCAACCAAGAATGGCATTGTCTTTCTTGGCTGTCGTATCACACTGCTGACTCATGATCAGCTTGTAATCTACCAAGACTCCTAGATCCTTTTCACATGTACTGTTCTCCAGCTACGCGTCCCCCATCCTATATTAGTGCATTCCATTTTTTCTACCTACATGCAGGATTTTACATTTCTCTCTGCTGAAATTCATTTTGTTACCTTTGGCCCAGCTCTCCAATCTGTCAAGGTCATTTTGAAATTTGATCCTGTCCTCTGGGGTATCAGCAACCCCTCCCAATTTGGTGTCACCTGCAGATTTGATTAGCATGCCCTCTACTGCTTCATCCAAGTCATTGATGAAGATGTTGAATAGCACTGGGCCCAAGACAGAACCCTGTGGCACCCCACTAGTCATTTCTCTCCAGGATGAAAAGCAGCCATTGGTGAGCACCCTTTGGGTTCGGACAGTCAACCAATTCTAAATCCACCTAACAGTAGCCCTGTCCAGCCCGCATTTTACTAGCTTCTTTGCAAGAATGTCATGGGGAACTTTGTCAAAGACCTTACTGAAATCAAAATATGCCACGTCCATAGCATTCCCTTCATCTATCAAGCTTGTAACCCTATCAAAAAAGAGATAAGATTAGTCTGGCATGACTTATTTCTGAGAAATCCATGCTGGCTTTTAGTGATTGCTTTCTAAGTAATTACAAACTGACTGTTTAATGATCTGCTCTAGGATCTTTCCTGGTATTGATGTCAGGCTGACCAGGCGATAATTATTTGGTTCCTCTTTTTTTCCCTTTTTGAAGATGGGGCAACATTTGCGCTCCTCCAGTCTGCTGGTACTTCTCCTCTTCTCCAAGAGTTCTCAAAGATTATTGCGAGTGGTTTGGAAATGACTTCTGCTAGTTCTTTTAATATCCTTGAGTATAATTCATTTGGCCCTGGAGACTTGAATTCATCTAGTTTAGCTAGGTATTCCTGTATTACTTCTCTATTTATTCTGTGCTGTATTTCCCCCTCTTCCTCACCTGCTCTCCATCCCCCCGATTGAGTACTTCTATCCTTTTGGGAGAAAACTGAGGCAAAGAAGGTGTTGAGCAGTTCTGCCTTTTCTCTTCCCCTTGTTAGTAATTGGCCATCTTCTCCACACAGTGACCCTATCATTTCCTTTTTTTTCCTTTTGCTGCGGACATATCTAAAAAAGCCCTTTTTATTCTTCTTAATACCTGAGGAAAACCTGAGTTAATTCTGTGCTTTAGCTTTTCTGACCTTCTCCCTACATATCCCGGCTATTTGTTTGAATTCCTCTTTGGTGGTTTCACTATTCTTCCATTTCCTGTACATGTTTCTTTTAACACTTAGCTCAGCTGAGAGTTCTTTCGTCAACCATTCTGGTTTCTTTAGACACCTCCCATTTTTCCTCCTTATTGGCATAGTTTTAAATTGTGCCTTAAGTATTTCACTTTTTAGAAACTCCCATCCATCATGAACTCCTTTTTCTTTCAGTATTTTTGACCATGGAATTTCAGCAAATAACTCCCCAAGTTTACAGAAATCAGCTCTTTTAAAGTTTAAAATGTGCATCTGGCTACACTTGGCTTTTCCTTCCCACTGAATGAAACATTCCAATAGAGCATGGTCACTCCCTGCTAAGGACCCCACCATCTCCACCTCATCAACAAGTTCATCCCTGTTGATCAGGATCAGATCTGAAATAGTTGATGCTCTTGTCACCTCTTCCACCTTCTGGACCATGAAACTGCCCGCAAGTCAAGCGAGGAACCTGTTGGACCTTGTGGTCTTGGCAGAGTTTGACTGCCAACAAATATCAGGATAGTTGAAACCTCCCATTACTGTTGCATCTCTCCTTTTCAAATATGTGGTCATCTGCTCCAGGAGGGCATCATCTAAGTCCTCAGGCAGGTCTGGAGGCCTATAGCAAACCACCACAATCACATCAATATTGTTTCTGTTCCTTAATTCTTAGCTAGATGATCTCGACCTGGCTACCTGGATTTAAGTCACGGATCTCTTCACAGGTAAAAATATCCTTAACATATAAGGCTACTCCTTCTCCTTTCTTGTTTGGTCTATTTCTGTGAAATAGGTTATACCCTACTTATTCCTACATTCCAATCATGAGACTCATCCCACCAGGTTTCAGTGATGCCTATTAAATCATATTTATTTTGTTGTATTAAGAGTTTGAGTTCATCTTGCTTATTTCCCATGCTCTGTGCATTTGTGTAGAGACACTTAAGACCATGTGCCCTTCCCGCAAATTCTAATTACTTCTAAGTACTTCTGGGAGCCATCTTGGGAAAGGAGCACCAATGAGCAAGCACATGCCCCACAAATAACCAAATTCATGAAAGTCAAACCCATGAATGTGGAGGAAGGACTGTACTGGAACTGCTGTGTAATGTTTAGAACTGTTCATACATAGTAGGTGGATTGTGTTTTTCAAATCTATCTTTACCAAAAGAACAACCATCCTGCTGGGTTTTAACAAGAGCTGAGTTTTTATTGCACATAAATGGGAGAATTACTAGAGGCCATTATTGTTCTGGTCTTGCAGTGGCACGTGTGTTACAGCGTACAGACAAGAAGCAAAGAGACACGAGCAGCATGTATTAGTTAATGTCAGGGAGAGGATAATGCCAATAGCCGTGCCAGCTGAGGAGTTCTAGGAGTTGTAAAAAGTTAACATTTCCAAGCTTTGCCAAAGCATACCTCTGTTTTAATATGAGAAGATATTGGGGTATGTGGAAGACCAGGCTATCAACTATTTATTCATAACCCGAGCAAGAGGCAAAGATTAAAGCAGTATGAGAAATCAACTGCTCATTGTATTTCCATATTGAAATATAACTTTTTGGAAAAACATCATCTTTTTGGGTCCTGTCAGCCTCATGCATGTTATGCTATGCCTACACTGAGTACATTATCAGGGTGGGGTCCTCACTGTGTCCCAGACCTCTTTCCTCTTTGATGTGCTGTAATGTTTATTTATTTAATGGTCATGCTTTCAATTGGCTTAGCTTAATTATATTTCTCATACTTCTATGAAGTGAATTTTAATCCTGTATCCATTTTAGCCTGTGTAAGTGGCCTTGAGTCCCAGACTGGGAAAAAAGTAGAGGATATGATTATAATATAATATAATATAATATAATATAATATAATATAATATAATATAATATAATAGTTCATGATATCTGCACACACATCTGTCTGCCTGTCCCCCTTACCTTTTATAAATCACTTCCCTGGTGCACGCAGAAATACAAGCACCAAAAACAGATGAAAAAGTGGTAACTCTGAGGAATTTCTTAATTTTTTTCTGGAACAAAGCTCCAAATTACCCTGTTTCCTTAAGAATAATCAAAGTTTGTAAAGTGTTTCTAAGACTGTTTAATACAATACTTCAGCACAGTACTTCTTAGGATAAAACAAGTAGAAGCCATCCTTAACTAAGCAGTGATAAGATGATGCTCTGGGACACAATCATTATGTTTAGCCTTCTCAAAAGTAACATTTCCAAATTCTGAAGGTTCAACATCATAAGGTCTTGGACAAGGACAACCATCACTTCCTCTGCTGGTAACATTTTCTCTCTCCCTCCTATGCAAACCTGCTGTAGGATTTGGAATAAAAGATCTAGTAAACCACAGTGATGAAAAGCTTTATTTTTGAAGCATGGTAATAAACTAGTAAGATATTAGGCCTAAACACACACATACCATGGACTCAGTGGATCTACTTTTAAGTAAATGTTCTCCCTATCTGAAAAATATGGCATTTAAATACAGTATTAAAATGAAGTACTGATCATCAGTTGTCTGCAAACGCTTTTTAAGATTTCATAGAGCTTGGACCAGTATGTTTATAAAGTAACTCATTATGCAATTTGAGGCATATTCCCCTCCCACCAAAAAACAGGTCTTACTCTTGTGTTACTTATTAAATTGCATGTTCATTTTTACTTACCTAAGGTAAGCAAGATAGACTAGAATTTGAAATTATCTTTTAGCCTCCTAATATTAATGAGAAATAGCAATGAATTAAAGTTACTTGACAGGGAGTGTCAACTGATAAGGGTGTGATGTTGCCAGACATTACTTTGTTTGAAAGAGTTGTTATTCTCCATTACATATAAGTGACTTGATGTTACTTCCCAGCAATACGAATGTACCATTCCTAATTGTCCATGTGTGGAGCATTTCTTTAAAATCTGACTGAGAACTATGGTTTCCAACTGTGCTTAGCATGCCTTGGGAACTGCCAGTCAGCATGAACTATCCCTCCTGCAGTTTAAACCATTTTCAGTGCTTCTTTCAGATGATAAAGTATTGTAGTTAAGATATTATCTTCCTACAGCGAAGAAATATTAGCATTGTTAATGAATCCAATAGACAGGTAAACTGAGTTTTCATCTATGTTAATCCCTTTTGACTCTTTTTCTTTTTATTTCTACATGGAGTGGGGTGGAGGGAGTATACTTACATATTTGCTCAGCAGGAGAGTTTGTACATAGGTAACAGAACACCCATACCCATGCTGAATTTAGTTAGAAAACTGTTTTGCATCTTCAACGATAGCATAACTACTAGTAACTATACCTAATGATTTTCACTGATTGTTGTTAGTTAATATATTTATTATTATTTCTAGTAGTAGTAGTAGTAATACTAACTTTACTTATACCCTGCCTTTTCCCAAAGATTGGGATTCCAGGAAGCTTACAAATTAAAATGATTGCAATATAGTTGACAATATACAAAAAGTCAACATTAGAATAGAATAGAATAGAATAGAATTTACCTAATTAATTAACAATATTAAAACAATTTAATAATAATAATTTATAGCACCCTTTACACCAAATTTAAAACATTCCCTTTAAAATGAAAAAAATCATCTTAAACCAGCACAGTTTAAAACAATAAAAGCCTTTTCCTTAAAACAATAAAAGCCTTTTCCTTCCTTTCCAGTTTGAAAACGCTGTTGGAATGGGATTATATATTTAAAAGCCTTCCCTGCTTATGTAAGAACAGCAAGGAGGGAGCCATTTTGGGAAGTTCCATAGCCCTGGGGAATTCACCAAAAAAGGCCCCTAGGCTCTTATCTTCCCCTAAGGATCTAGAGTTGGCCAGGCTCAGACATCCAGAAATGTTCAGTCAGGTAGCCCTGGACTAAACCATGTCAGTGCCAGGGAGCAACATGCTTAATATATTTACTGACAACCAGCACTGCTATTTCTGCTTATGTTGCTGCTTCTGGAGTTCTGCTCATTACACATTTGGGGAGGTACAATTTGTTCATTCCTTTACAATTTCAAATTGACTGGGATAGGGTGTTATTGTTTTCACAGATACGCTTGCTGCCTTCTGGTATCTATCAAAGGTGTGTGAGCACAGTTAAAGGAAGAAGGAGGCGCTGGAAGAGAACACTGATTTTGCAGCAGGGGAGGGGAGATAATGGAGTGGTATTGAGTGCAATATCATCATTGCAGATGTTTCACAGGAATATGAGTCTGTTCTCCCTGACAGAGGATTTGTGTAAAGCACAATTGTGTGGTTAAACAGTTAAAGATTCAGGAGTCTTGAAAAGAAACAAAATATCTAATAGCTTGATACTGATATTGAGAGTGCCACTCAAGCTATTTGGGCAGGCTGCAGCTCTTTCAATATTGTGCTGACCTTGTCTCAGTTGAAATTCCCTATTGGCAGTTGTTTGTGGCTGTGTATAAACACAGTCATGCCATCCATTTGATTTTTTCCCCAAGTTTCATTTACCGACCTGAATATTGAATAATTTCATGGCAAAAACTGCTGAGCCTTCTCACTTTTTGAAAGTATTTAAAATTTCCCTTAAGGAATTAAAGGGAAAATTATACCACTAGAACATATAGGAATATTTAAAATTATACATGAAGGTACTCCCCACCCCATGGCATGGAAGTAGAAGGGGAACTGAAGTTTAAAAACCCAAATGAACTATCACACGTTACTTGAGAGGGAAAGTCTAAGCCCAGTGGATCTCAATGAGAATCATAGAATCATAGAGTTGGAAGAGACCCCAGGGGCCATCCAGTCCAATCCCCTGCTATGCAGGAAGACACATCAAAGCATTCCCAACAGATGGCCATCCAGCCTCTGCTTAAAAACTTCCAAAGAAGGAGACTCCACCACACTCCGAGGCAGCATATTGCACTGCCGGACAGCTCTGACCGTCAGGAAGTTCTTCCCGAGGTTCAAGTGGAATCTCCTTTCCTGCAGCTTGAATCCACTGCTCCTTGTCCTAGTCTCTGGAGCAGCAGAAAACAAAGCTATTCATTTTTCTTTACAGATATCCAAAATATTGTTATGCCGTTTATTCAGATATAATTTAATGAGACTTTAGTTTTTCTTATGGGTCAGCCATATTTTCTTAGAAAAAGTATATCCATAATAACAAAAAAATAGATATCCACAATCTGTAATAAGTACTTTGTTCCAATGGCACTAGTCTGGCCAAGTTCCAGATGTTATACAAGATAGCTGATGCAGTCTCATTTTAATTTTGTATGTGTATCTGTGTGTATGTAGGAGGAGCTAAGGCCTAAATGCTTTAAAAGCTAACCAGTTAGTTAGGACTTCTAGGAGGGACCACCAATGAATACCGGGTGCTATAAGCTATACTTCAGAGGAAAGAATTGGCAGAACTACCTCAGACTATTCCTTGCCTACGAAAAGCCTGTGGATCACCAAAAGTTGACAGACAGCTTCAAGACACACACCACAGAGGAGGCAATTTCTATTTCACTTAAATGTTACCCACAGAACTCAGCACCATAATGACATAATTCCAAGCCATGAATTTTACACAGACCACCAAGTGGCAACCTGTAAAAGATGTGTGTGTGCTTTACCAGTGGAAGCAATATATTATGTGAGGACATGAGCTTTCTCAGCTGTAGTGATAGCCTAAGTATATAATATATAGTCATATATGAAATTTAATATATGTTGTATTGGGATATTCTTTACCAAAAGATGTTCAGGGTATCATATTAGGCTTGTTTTGAGGGACAGTTAAGTGAGAAAACTACAAGCTTGTTCAGTCTTTTTGTAGAAATAAAAAAAATTATAAAATGTATGCAGTAGAAGCTGACCTCAGCAAATATAGGAAGTCACAATCAGAAGAAGAATGTTTTGTGGTAGAATTTAAGGAAGTCAGAACCAGGGCTAGCATAGTTAGAAATGAAGTTTTGTTAAGCTTTGAAGGGAATATGTCTAAGATTAATATTTTTACCAGTACAGTAACAAACAAACAAAAATCAGTCTGTAAAATAATAATATTGTGTAGACAGCATGTGTTGATTTTATAGACTGCATGCCATCTTTGCTTTTGTTAAATAATTAGTGATGGGTGCATTTCAGAATTAGCTTGATACTTTCTAGTTTTTAGATGTACTCAAGAAAAAGACCATTTTTTTTAAATCATTTTATTCAAAATTCTCATTATAAAAAAAACATACATATTCAATTGTCAGCTTCAACAGAAATATATCTGATCTTCCACATTGATCTAGATTCCATTTTCCAGATTTCTACAAACATAAGGTACTCTACAACATTATACTGTTAATTTATCTGATAGTTCTTACATTTCATTCATCATATTTCCACTTCATGATATATACCTGTCGCCCACGCGTAATATAACTTTAATCATGAATTACGTATTTCCAGCTGTTAAAACCCAGCAATTACCCATTACAATTTGCCATTCTTTCTGTATCTCATCGTCTGATTTCCCCTTTAATCTCTGGGAGACCATGTCCACATTTTTATTTTCGATAAGTGTAGCCCACCATTGTTCTATTGTAGGTATTTGCTGAGTTTTCCATAACTCTGCATATTCAATACGAGCTGTTGTTATCATATACAGTAATATTCTCCAATGCTTCTTTATACCAGCACCCTCTATTATATCAATCATATTTAACAAATACAATTCAGGTGTCTTAGCAAACTGACCTTTCAGTAATGTACAAATCACATTATGTACTTCATTCCAATATTTCTTAGCTTTTAAGCATGTCCACCACATATATCGTACCAACCTCCTTCTGACATTTCCAACACTGTCCAGTACCTGTATTATAAATCCTTCTCAGTTTATCTGGTGTCATATACCATCTGTGAAATAGTTTGTAATAGTTCTCTCTCAAATTCTGGGCTACTGTAAACTTCTGCGTTTTTTTCCAACTCTGCTCCCAAGACTCTAATTGAATTGAATGACCAATATTTTGAGCCCATAAAATCATTGTTTCCTTTATTGTTTCTTCTTGTCTCTCCTGCTGTAATATCTCTTGATGGATTTGAGCAAGAAGGTGAGGCGGATTTTCAAAAATCCATTTAACTACTCCAACTTTTTCTTTTAGTTCAATTCCGTAAGTTTTTATGTCCATATGAAACCTTTTGGTTAATTGTCTATAAGGGAACCAACTCAGTCTTATTCCCTCTTGTTCTAGTTTTTCCCTTGTTTTCATCTTAAAATTATTAGACACTGATCTCTCAATTATATCATCATAGCGCAGCCATTTATCTGTATCAGTCCATCTACCAAAAAAAGCCTCTTGCGGTGAGACCCATGTGGGGAGCTGCCTCATGTTTTTGACTTTATAATCATCCCAAATTTTCAAAAGCGATTTTCTGATATAGTGATGAGAGAAATCTTTATCTATTCTTGCTTTATCATAAAACATATAGGCATGCCACCCCATCCTCAAGTCTGCACCTTCCAGTGCCAGCGTTTTCGTATCTTGAAGGTCTATCCAGTCTTTTATCCACATAAAAGCCGCTGCTCTGTAATATAATTGCAAGTCTGGTAGACCCATTCCTCCTCTACTTTTTATATCTGTCATGATGTTCCATTTTATCCTAGGCTTCTTCCCCTGCCATATAAATTTAGTTAACTCTCTCTTCCATTATAAGAAAGGTTTCATATTTGTTATTATAGGCAGGTTTTATAACAAAAAGTTCATTTTTGGCAAAACATTCATCTTAACTGCTGCAATTCTCCCCATCAACAAAAGCCGCAAAGAAGACCAATTCTGTAGATCTTTTGTTATTTCCTTCCATTTTTTCTGGTAATTATTTTGAAATAACTCATTATTTCTTTTCGCTATCCAAATTCCTAAATATTTTACCTTTAGTCCTGTTTTAAATCCTGTTAGTTGTACTAGTTCCCTCTCTTCTCTTTCAGACATGTTTTTGATTAAAAGAACTGTTTTATCCTTATTAATTTTAAAACCAGAGAATTGTCCATATTCTTGCATTGTAGCGTTCAGTTTTTCTATAGATTTGCATGGATCATCCAAAAAAAGGACCAGGTCATCTGCGAAAGCTTTCAATTTATAATGATATTTCTTAATTTGAAATCCTATTATTTCTTTGTCTTTTCTTATAGCATTGTTAAGTATTTCCATTGTCAAAATGAACAGCAAAGGTGACAAGGGGCATCCTTGTCTCGTCCCTCTATGGAGTTCTATCTCTTGTGTTCTTTCGCCGTTGATTACCAATCGAGCTTGTTGTTATCTATATATTTCTTCAATCCATGCAATAAATTTCTCTCCTGCCTGCATCTGTTTAACCACTGTCTTCATAAATGGCCAACTAATCATATCGAAAGCTTTCTCCGCTTCAACAAAAACCATGACCAATTTCCGTTCATTATGTTTTTCATAATATTCAATTATGTTTAGAACTGTTCTAATATTATTTCTCAAAGATCTTTTAGGTAGGAAGCCATTCTGATCTTCGTCAATTATCTCAGATAAAACTTTCTTAAGCCTCTCTGCTAATATTGTAGCGAAGATCTTATAGTCTGTATTCAAAAGTGAGATTGGTCTATAATTCTTAACATCTATCAAGTCTCTTCCTTCCTTCGGAATCAAAACCACATTGGCTTCCCTCCAGGTCTCTGGTATTCCATCGTTAATTATTTCATTTATAGTACTTTGCAAAGGCATTGAAATTTCATGTTCCAAAATCTTATAATATCTTGCAGTAAACCCATCAGGTCCAGGAGTTTTATCATTCTTCAAGTTCCTGATAGCCTCAACTACTTCCATCATAGTAATGGGATTATTCAAAATTAATCTTTGGTCCTCATTAAAGCTCATTCTATTCATCTTCTTCAAATATTCTTCCATTTCTTGCTGATTCTTCTCTTTTGGGATCTTGCTCATCAATTTCACATAGTATTTATGAAATACCTGTTTTAATCTCTCTTGTTTTGTAATTTTTTCTTCTCCTATTCTGATCTCAGTTATAACATTCCGAGCCCTTCTTTTACGCAACATTCCTGCCAATAGTTTGGACGGTTTGTTAGCTTGCTCAAAAAAATTATATTTCATTCTCCTTATCTGTTGTTCTATTTCTTCCATGTTAAGTTGATTTAACTGAGCTTGCTGTATCTTCATCTGTAATCTAATCTGTTTGTCTGACGGTTTTTGTCTCAGCTGACGTTCAATTTCTTTCATCTTTTCCAAAGTTTGCTGCTCAGTATTTCTCTTTTCTTTCCTGATTTCCGTCATCCATCTGATGAAGTTACCGCGCATGACAGCTTTACTTGCATCCCAGATAGTTTTCATCGAAAGTTCCGTCGTTAAATTCTCATTAAAATAGTTAGTTATCTCTGTTTTTGCTTTTATTATATATTCCTCCTTATTCCAAATCACGTCATTCAATCTCCATGTTCTTTCTCTGTTGTTAATCTTTATCCTTAGTTGTATTGGATTATGATCAGAACATGGATTAGGAAGTATATCCATATCTGTAATCTTCATCAGAAGTTGTTTAGATACCAACATCATGTCTATCCTTGACATAGACCTATGTCGATCCGAATAGAATGTATGTCCATCCAGTTGTCGATTCTTGTATCTCCAAGTGTCATATAAATTTAAAGTGTCCATCGTATTAAAGAAGCTCTTGGGTAGTTTGCCATTGTTTCGGGGAGATGACTTTTGCATTGTCCTATCAACCTGAGGATTAATTACGCCATTAAAATCCCCAAGAACAATCATGTTAGGGTTTCCAGTTTCATTAAGATATTTCAATATCTCTTCCTGTAATGTAGGGAAAAATTCACCTTTGACTCCATTTGGTGCATATATCCCGACGATTAATATTTTGTCTTGTTTCAGAGTAACTTCTACTCCTATGTAGCGACCATTTATGGCCTGAAATATTTGCTTTGTACCAAATTTTGAATTTACATATATCAATACTCCCCTCTTCTTTTTATCAATCGTAGCTGCAAAGCAGCTACCTAATTTCGTATTCCTAACATATTTCAGGTCTTGAGTCCGAATTCGAGCTTCTTGTAGACATATTATATCAATATTCTGTTTCTCTAAATAATGAAATAGTTGTCTTCTTTTGTATTCAGAGTTAAATCCCTTAATGTTCCAAGAGCAAATCTTCAAATCCATTTTGCAAATTATAATAAGTTTTTATTAATGTCATTTATCTTATTTCAACAATTCTTCATCTACCTCCCCTTCTTCTTGTTCCCCAGTTGCTTCCTCTTGTTCACCATCTTCTTCTTCTCCCTGTAATTGTCCTCTTTCCTCCTCTTGAAGCAACTGTTCTTGTTCTTTCATCCCTTCAGAGGTATCCTTCTGTAAGTCCTTCTTCAGTCTCTCCATCATTTCTTTAGCTTTGTGTATTGAATTAATTCTGTATCTCTGCTGTCTATAAATGAAAGACAAACCTTCAACCCTTTCCCATCGATAATTAATCTGACATTTCATCAAAAGATTGGCCAATGGTTTATATTCTTGTCTTTTTTTTAGGATTTGATAAGGTATGTCTTTAAAAATTCTCACATCTTTATCTTCAATCTTCAATAGTCCATTGTAACTTCTCTGTAATATTTTATCTCTAATCATAGTCCTCGTAAATGTTATAATAATGTCTCTTGGTAATTTCCTCTCTCTCGCAACTCTAGAGGAAACTCTGAACATTCTATCAATGTATATCTCCATCTTTTCTTCTTCCGTGTCTGCAAATTCTGCCAAGGCCGGTAGCATTTTTTCATAAAGATTCTCTGATGAAGACTGGAACACCTCGAAATCGAAGGCATCTTTCCCAATATCGTAACTCCTGCTGTGTGATTTGAAGTTCATCTTCCTGTTGTTTCCCCTTCGCCTCATCCATCTCCTTTTCAACTTGTTTAACTTGTTTAACTTGTTGTTTTATCTCCTTAGTTTCAGTCTTTAAGTTTGTCACTTCCTTTGATATATTTTCCAATTTCTTCCCCAATTTATCAATTTCTTGTTTCATATCAGCCCGCATCTCTTTCCTTGTTTCTTTTATGTCACTTCTAATCTCTTCTTTCATATTTTTGAACTCTTCCATCATCTGTAACATAAAATCTTGCGATTTCTGTGGCATATCCACAGATGTGCGTCTGACTGCCTGAGATGCTGTAGTTGTGGCACCTGCTACCGCTCCTTTTCTTGTCCTTTGATCCATTTCTGATCTTGTCCTTTGATCCATTTCTGATTCTTCTTCTTTCTCTTCTGAGTGTTGGAATTGCTTTGCCAATTATTTAAATCACTGTCAAATATGTGTACCAATGTAGTCAAAAAACACTTGCTATTTATGTATTATCAGTTCATAGAATTCATATTATTATTTCAATTCAGTACATATATGAATCATTTGAGTCAGTCCCATATATCCCCAAGTTCAATTAATTGATTTATCTAAGCATTGAACCATCTATCCAGTCATCATTTCAACAATATAGAAGTGAAGATAAAAGTAATTACTATATTTTGTTAGTTATAAAAGTTCCTTATATACTATATATATAAAGTTAAAAGATAAACTTATATGTGTATACAAATCCACCGATTAGTTCTATGAAATTATATATATCTATAAAAAAAGCCTTATCATATAGAACAACTTAAAAACGTAAATAATATACTTATTTCATTCATCAAATTGAAGAGTAATATCATGCAATAAGCTCATTCAAAATCCTCATCTAGCTGTGCCTAGGCCCAATTTCTCCACTCCCCCCTCCCAGCAGATACCAGATCTTCTCTCTCCTTTGGAACTGTTCCCAGACCTTGACTGTGAGAACTTCTTCACTTTGCCATGCTGATATTAAAAGTCTGGATAGTCCTCTGCGTGGGGGCGAAGTCTCTCTATCTTCTGTCCTTCCAGCACAGCCACAGCAAAAAAACTTGTAAGCAATTTTATTTCCACGGAAATGTCTCAGTAGCAAAGCAAAATCCTCTAGTTCCAAATATTAAATGTTTAGTTCATGAAACAGAAGAAAAAGAAGAAAAGAAAGAAAGAAAAATCTCCGCTCTGAAAAAGTCTCTTCTCGTCGCCAAACAATACTGTACTCCACAAGTTGCCAAAAGCCGCGTCTGTCGGGTTATATGTCCATTCCTGTTCACTGCTGTAAGTACGTTGTTGTTGCTGTATTTGTGAAATGGAAAACCAGATCAACTGCTTGTTGTTGATATTAAATTGAGTCTGCTTCTTTAAAAGTCGGCGGCGGCCCTTGTGCCGCAAAAGCAGCGTCCCTGCTGAGTCCGTCTTAGGCTCTTTGGCTCCCCTGAAGCCTCTCGTTCCCTCTTGACAGAGGAAGCTCGGCTTCAGTTCCGGGGGCCCCGTCGAGCACCTCCGCACCCCCTTTACTGGGGGGGGGTGTCAAGCCACTAATCAGTTGTTAAAAAGAGTGGCTGGAATCCAGCGGGAGGTAGCACGGAGTTCGCGGATTCACTCCGTGCGACCGCTCACGCGAGCCATGCGACCGGAAGTCCAAGAAAAAGAAAAAGACCATTTTTGAGAATGCTTTCCCTGTTTGTAAGGTTGACATATAAGGATTGAGGGTGTGGCTGTTTGTGCATGCTATCACTGACTGATAAATGTTATGCCATCATAAACCATAATGGAGAAATTCAGTAGCCACTCCCCTCCCATTATGAACATATCTGGAAATTCTGTGATTTTGACTCCAGCGTGGGACAAAAGTTGCATAAAATGATAGCATAAAACACTGGAAAAATTTGACATGAATAAAGAAGTTCGTATAACCTCCTTCCCTCATCTGCTGGCCAGCTTGGCTGGGAAATTTTGGGAGCAGTAATCCAAACATGTAACATTTCCAAACCTTGTGGCTTGGTTAACTGGCCTGGTTAAATAATAAAAGTTTTATTGATTTATGTGAAATGAGAATCAGGGGTTCACATTTTCTGGATGTTCACTTAAAAGCCAACTGGCTTTACAGTTCACAGTTTTGTAGCAATCAGTGAGAGCATTAGTGACAACAGTGCAGCTAACTATATCTACAAAGTAGTTTTGCCTTTAATCTGCTCACTGCTCATCACACAAAGAAGATATTATTATATTCTGTAAAAGAGGGATGGGGAAAGGGGTCTGGGGATCATATGAGCACCCTGGCCTATTTTTTGTCACCCCTCATGGCTCTCCCACAACTCCAGCTCCCTGAGATTACAGCCCCCCCCCACTGCACAATTGTCATGGTTTAATTTGGAAATATTATTTAATTGGCACTATATTAGTTGGTGTTGGCACTATATTAGTTGGCTTATGCTAAAGAGCTGGACATCTCTAAGCAAAAAGGGGAAATCTGCACCAAATTGTGATTGTCTTAGCCCTGACCCCTCACACCTGGATGCTTCCCTGCTTTGTCTTCCCAACCTGTCCGCAATACTGGGCCATTATGACAACCATTACCCATTTGTCACCTAAACACTAAAACCATTAACTCTGTCTGGACTTCACTGTTTGTGTTGCAACTTCCATGGTTTGCTTGGCTGGGCGAATGATTTATACCCATACCCACAGGATTTTTTCACGTATAAGAATCCCAGATTTTGAGCAGCTCAGCGCAGACTCTCGACTTCCTGAGCACCACAGTGTCCATTTGATTTCCATGCAAGAACTGTCTGTAGGTGCCTATCTAAGCCATCTTGCTGCTTTCCTTGCTGCTCTCTGGACTGGTAAATATCACCTCAACCCTGAAAGTCCACTATCCACATTTTCCTTCCTTTACCTTTGGCTAGTCCTTGTATGTATGTGTGAGTGTTTGGACCTTTGTGTGCTTGTTTGAATTTCTTTCAATAAAAACACATTTTACTTTACATTTGAAATCTCGGGTTGGTTCTTTCCTGCATCAACCCTGTAAACATAGGTGGTAGATCTCATTAAGTTATAGGCCTCTTATTTTTGAGCTAATTAATTTCCCATTGTCATGTAGAGATACTGGCATCATGAGTGGAGCTCTGAGTCACCCACATTTTGGGATAACACACTAGTTTTTAAAAGCCCACTCTGTTTTGGACCCTCTTTGGATGTTTTAGGCCCAGGAGAGGCCTTTATTTAAGAGGGAAGTAAACCAGAACTTCCATCACTCACTTTATGACTTTTCCGTTACTATTTTAAAAAAGCATAGAATGTATAAAATTTAAAATTTCCATCAGATGCCTTAGTATATGCATTTAAATGTAATTGCTGAAGAACAGCTAGAAATGCATCAATAGCATAACTTCACTCCTGTTGTTTTTGAAATATAATTCCTTCTGTCCTAGCTGCAGTGGAGAAGAACTTGTTATTTGTAAATCATTACTTCCATGCTCTGGCTTTACTACAGACCTGTGGTTCTCCTTCTCCTTTTGCAATGGCAAAGAAATATGGGGTTTTACTAGGGGATTTGCAGGAATAAGAAAAAGGGGTAAAAAATCTTAATAAATCCTTTCTTTTAATGTTCTCTAATTACTATAGCTTTGTAATTAGTAGATTTCATGTCACTGATTAGGAGCACTTCTGGTTCCAATAAATAGGACTGTGGAAGTATGGTTGTTTTGAAATGTTTGTATCTTTAGCAATAACACACATCCCATTACTATGAATCAGGGAATCCATAGGTGTGAATCAGGAAACCTATTTGAATTGCCAAGTAAGAAATCAGACTGCATTATGGATCTCAGCACATTTTTTTCAAATGAGAGGGCCAATTGCAATGACTCTTTCAAAATGAGGCATTGGGAATCAATGCAGTGTAATTTGAGAGAGAGAGAGAGAGAGAGAGAGAGAGAGAGAGAGAGAGAGAGAGAGAGAGAGAGAGAGAGAGAGAATTTACTTTTCAGGTACAAAAGTTCAAAATCACTAACTCTTGTGATAACCACTACGTTTTTTCTGCCTCTCAAGCCTCCTGGGTCATATCCAATTGTGTGAGAATATCAGTATTTCTGTTTCCCTTTTATCAGAAAAGGAGAGAATTTCTTATAACTGAAAATTGCTGAGTTTCTCCTCCTCCCCACTTTGCACTCAAATATGGACAGCTACATTTTGTTCATATTCATTAGATAGATGAGCCCTGCATATGTGAAATCTCTTTTATTTCCCTGTAAGTTTTGGGGCCAATTAAGTCTTGCATCTCAAGTTCTTTTGCATGTCAAGTTATTTACTTGAGATGAAGTGTTTGCTGAAGTGGTGTCCCAAGAAAAACTGCCTTACCAGAGTGATTAATGTAGTTCTGCACAAAGCTGTCAGCAATCTGTCCTTATACTGGAGCAGCCTAGTGACCACTAGATCATGACCAAAGGAGCAAATATAATTGCTTCAACCTACATCCTGATGTGTAAAAGCAGTTTGGCAGATTTGCTATAGCAATGCATTCAAATACTTTCTGTATTACTGAGAAAGAGTAAAAATAAATATTAGTTGTGATTTACAGTGCACCTGAGAACTATCACCACATTTAGGCCATTTCTGTACCATCACAATCCTGGCATTGCCGTTTGCATTAGGAACATTCTTTTCCACACCCTTATGTCTTAAGCAGATGAATAGCAGTATTGCCATTGGTATTCCTTTTGCATTACAGTGCATTTTGCATTACAGTGTCCTTGACCACTCCCTTGCCCCGCCTTCACCCCACCGCACCCCA
Source organism: Cyclura pinguis (assembly GCA_030412105.1). Taxonomy (NCBI): domain Eukaryota; kingdom Metazoa; phylum Chordata; class Lepidosauria; order Squamata; family Iguanidae; genus Cyclura; species Cyclura pinguis. The sequence continues at coordinate 293,714,343 of CM059599.1, read as the reverse complement.
CCCCGCTCCGCCCCGCCCCACCCCACCGCCCCTGATTGAGTGGTTTTCTTTTGGGAGGGGTTGGAAACCATAGTAGTGTAGCAATGTTGCAACAGCATGACACACTACTACACTATTGCACTTTTGTGCTATAATGCTTAAAAATGTACTTTTAAAAAATAGGTTTTAACTCAAAGGAGAAATTTAAAATAAACACAGAAAGGTGATAGATTTCGAAGGTACTATACCATGGGAGTAGCTGAGGAAAGGGACAAGCTGGGTATGCCCACCCCACCCCACCCCAGGATCCGCAATAGCAAGAAGTGCTATCAAGCACTATTATAGTACCACACTGAGCTGGCTGATGGGATTGAAGTGCTAAAGGAGGCCCTTAACAGATTCTTTCTGGTGATGCTTGAGGGTGGGATATCAGCTGGATAGTGATGATGTCATGAGGTAGCATGACTCCTGGACTGGAAAGAACCCGCTGCTGTTGCTCTGTAGTGACATTGTGTGGAAATGACCTTAGTCAGATCTAGACGGAAAGCAACCTCAATGAAATAAGTTGCTATGTTTCATTGTAGACTTCAGTTGATCTGCTCTCAAGTAGTAATCTTCAAACGGCCACAAAATTATATGGAACCCAATATAGTGTATTGAAAACACCACCTTATACTATCATCACCAATACATACAGCATCCAAAAGAAATGCTTACCTAGTCTTTTCAGAAAAATACTCACTTCCATGTATCTTCTTACAGTGCTTTTGGGAAGACCCCCAACCCACATTTCACTGAATTCCATACTTATTATACTCATCAATGGGCATGCCCTAGTCCTTCTTATTTTAGTTAGTTTAAATATTTAAAATTGACATTGTGTTCCAACTGTCACATTCTAATCCTCTTCCCCCTCACCTAAACAATCCAGTTCCATTTGTTCTATCAAAACTGACTTCAAAACCATTTATCATCCTCCTTGGTCTTTGTGGAAGCCTTTGAAGCTTGTCAACATCCCCTTTAAACTGTACTGCTCACAACTGTAGTGCCCAGAAGGTACTTTTTCAGAGGTGATATTGCCAATAGTGAAGAGAAAAATACTTTTAAGATTTAGGCTTAAATCCAGTTGCTAGTCCTGGCTGGAATAGGTCCATTGAATCAATGTAAATTGCAAGTTTTATGCAAGTTTGACTTACCATTTAACAATCAGTTGGGTCTTGATTTTGGGGAACAGCTGAGGTGGTTTTGCCAGATTCTTCCTCTGAAATACAGTATAGCCTACAGAACCTGGTATTCATTGGTGGTTTCCCATCCAAGTTCTAACTAGAATGGAACCTGCTTAGCTTCCAAAATCAGATGGGATCTAGTGCCTTTCAGGTATTTAAGATGAATAGGGATGTAGATATTCAACTATGTTGTCCTTGAATGAAGGATGAGCATCTGCGTTTAATGCAAAGGTTGTTAGATGACATCGACTGAATACTATCTCAAAGTGCTCTAAAACTTACATAATGATGATGGCTAGGCAACTAAAGTACACCAGATTTGTCCGATGTGATAGTCAGATGACTCTCTGTGGTAATGAAGCATGTTTACATGTTTATAAATAAGTGGTTTCTTTTAACAGATGAAGAAGACATGAGATGAATTCAGGAGTTACTGGGTGAGGCTAGATGTTCTCTAGCTCATATGCTGGGGAAAGTGAGATAAAACTTGAATGGTGATGATAACAGTGGACATAAACCAAAATGACTTCAGAGAAGATAATGTATTTTCCTATCCTTTCATTTGCTAATGCTTTGAAAATATACTTCAAGAGGTCAAAATCTTATTTTGTGAAATAAGTTTTCAGTTGTATTTTTAAGTTTTTTAAGCCACTTGGGGTCCCATGCTGGGAGAGAAGTGGTGCAGAAATTAAAGAAGTAAGCAAGCAAGCAAGTAACTCTGGATAAATTCTTGAGTAAGCACTTTCAGGTATGACTGTTGTCAGACGATTCTTCCCTCAGAGAGTTTTGATGCAGAGGCAGGTGTCATCATTTTCCATTTGTATTGTATTTCCAGTTCTTATGTATGGTTGTGAAAGCTAGAAGGTGAAGACAATGACGGCAGGCTGCAGACTTTAGTCCAGGAATAGGCAACTTCTGCGTCTCCAAATGTTGCTGGATTCCAACACCTATCACTGCTGTTAGTCTGGTCAGTGTTCAGGTGTGAGATGAAACTGTAGTCCAATAACTTATAGAGAGCCACAGCTTGGCCTGCAGTAGACAGCCAGTGGGGTGTAATTGCTTTGGGTTGGACTAGGACTTTTGGGACCAGGATTCAAATTCTTTCTTGGCTATGAAAACCCATTGGATGACCTTGAGTAAATTGCACACTCTGAGCCTTAGAGGAGGCCAATGGCAAACCTCATCTGAACAAAGCTTGCCCAGCAACCCCTGTAATAGGTTTGTGTTAGGGTTACCATAAAGTAAAAAGACTCGAGTGCAAACAGCAATTCATGGATGGTGAAAGAGCACCCCCTAGCTGTTTCTGCAGTTCTCAAACTCTTTAGATTCCCGCATGTGTTTTACTTGAAACAACTTGAATACACACAGAAACAAGATATACATCATTCTTCCAACGGGATGAACTTTGCTGATTTCAAAAATGAAAAACAGATTGCCTGTCTATCTGTCTGTCCGTCCATCCATCCATCCATCCATCCATGGTTAATAGACCTTTTCAGAAGCCAATAACTCTCAATATAACCACAATCTGTCCTTCTCATTATTTACACACAATTTCAATATTTCAATTATCCTTAAATCTTATTAACAAGACTTAATAATATCACGAGGAGCTGATTACAGAATTGCTGAATAAGAGCTGGGCTAATAATTAGTCCCTTCAGAACCCTGCTAGAAGCAGTTGTTTGTATTGATGTCTCAACATGAGCAATTACACTTTGAGCTGTTTAATTAAATCAATTGATAATCCACCAAACACGTGAGCTCCACTGATTTTAATTTCATTTAAGCTTTTAGGCACAATGTAATCAAGTAGTGACCCAAATTTTTTTAGTAAAATCAAATGCTGCTGCTTTAACACTATTGTCTTTCTTGTGCCTATAGCTTGTTTATTTTACAAGGTCCTTTTTATTTTTTATTTTAAAACTGTAGGCTGACATAAATTCAGATATATTAATATTCTATAGCTGTAATCCTAAGCAGATTTACTCAGTAATAAGAAGGTTACACTATCATTTTTAATACCAAATGTCAGGATGTATTGACTTCATTGTCATTTCTTCACTGTTAAGCTTTCTTGTAAAGTCACCTCATAATGCTGCACTCATGCTTCTTTTCAGTGCCAAGGCTTATGAAGTGACTGCCCACATCCAGCTAGACCATCAGCAAAGATCAGGTAGCAAGGTTGCAACTTGGCAGTATAACAGGGAACAAGGAACAAGAAGATTTGTAGGAGGAATTCTTAGATTTTAAGCAGCCTCAATTTGACATTTTTTGAAAGAGATGCACATCTCATAATAAAGTTCCACACGGGTGGAATTGCAACAGTCTCCATTCTCCCTTCCTGCAGTCTCCCCTATTAGCTGCTGCAGCCCCCACTCAATAGCCTTTTAGTGGCTGGTGGAAAGAAGGGGAACATTGGAGAAATGTCTAACTATGTCCCTATAACCAGAGGCAGAATACTGACATTATGTGCCAGGACTTCTACTAGTCACTTCCCTGATGTTCCCTGTTCTCCCTGTTGTTCCCTGCCACTAAGTAACAATGGAGTTGAGGCTCTAGCAACTAAAATGTGGCCCTAGGGAGATTTTGACTGTTGCAGAAGACTAGCAGAGATTTCTGTCCCGCACAAAAAAGAAAAAGAAAAGACGTGTAAAGGTGTAAGTTCAAGTTATGCCATAGTAAATCACTAACAGAACATTAGCTAAGATGTTCTTTCTTTCTGATGGGAAATGAGAGGAGTGTTATGGAAGTGTGTAAGAAAGCAAGGGTTTCAAAATGGAGAAACTGGCATTGGGACAGCGTGGGGGGATTCCACTGACTAGAGGAGATGCCCTCTGCTGAACTCCATCTTCACTACTCCAGATATTGAGAAGCTTATATTGCCGTTACCAGGTCAACAGCAGCGATGTAAACCTTCATAATTCTTGTTCTCACAGGCAAAAATTAATAGTTTTTTTTCCTCACTGTAGAACAAGTTTCCAACACAAGACAGAGAAGAAATGTTATTTTTCAGGGCAGAAAAGAAGTGTCTTGTGCAGAAAACTGTCGTGCCTTTTTCTGTGTGGTGAAGAAGAAGAGGAAGAAGGGGAAGAAGGGGGGGGAGAATAAAAAGAAGAAGAAACCAAATGTGCATTTTTCATGAGGAGTTACTCCCAAATTGCAAAGATTCTCACCCATCTGGGATTCTCCTGGTCAGGATTTCCTAACACTTAAGATTTCCCTCTTTTGGGGGTCATTTTTTAAAAAATATTTTCGAATATTGTTTCCATCCCTAATCAACAGAGGCCAGGTGACAACAAGGGAACAGTTAATCTAATTTTACTTAGAGTCTGACTATGACTTGGAGCTTGCAAAATATACTTTCAGCCTACAAATCCATGTTGGCTGGGGCATTGTGGGAAATGTTAATTTTGAGAACTAAAATTGTCCAAGATGTATTTTGGCCCTTGTTGCCCATCTCAGCAATGTGTCGATCAAGTTCAGAGTCTGCTGCTCTCACAACTCTTAGGCCCTTTTTGCACCTTTCCTTTTCGCGCTGCTGGGTTGGGGTTCTCGAGCGAGAAGGCTTGGGAGGAACGCTGTCGCATCCCTCCTGCTTTGGATCCGCGGCTCCTTCCTCGTCGTGCGAATGCCCCGCCCCTTCCTTCCGCAGTGCAGCCTGGGAGTTAGAGGCTGCACCGGGGCAGGAAGTGTGACCGGCGTGGCTCAGGAGGCTTCGCACCACAGTTAAGTGCGTGCGAGGCCCTGGGGCGATGTGTGACCGCGTAGCATTTTCGGCTTTGAGCCGAAAATGAAAAGGTGTGTGCGCGGTCCGCGTCAGGCTCTTGAGCGTCGCGTAAATGTGAGTGCATCATGCAGACCACTCCTCACATTTACGCGATGCTCAAGGGGCCCTTTCGCTTCAAAAACGCCATGCAAAAAGGGCCTTACTAATGTTTCTTACTTGAGTGCCCGAATGCTTCTGGCTAGTTGCTCTCCAGTTGTAATAATTGGTTTTCTTCCACCATCATTTTTGCCACGAAGATCCATTCACCTCAAAAGGTGTGGTGTAGCTGGCTATATATAGAGAAGAGGAAAGTCCAGTTCACTTAAGCTGCTATTTAAAAGGAAAAATACCAAGTGATAATTAAAAATAGGTATATTTATTTAGCACTAAGATGTGCTATGATGATGCTAATCAGACAGTTCTATGTGTTCTTACTAAATTAGCCTGCCAGTGTTACAATGCCATAGAACTCTCTCATTTCAGTAGGGTCTTACTGATATAGTGGGCTAGACAGGTCCTAATTAGAGGAGACTCATTAAAATGAATGGCATGTGAGTCACAACACTAACTTGTCACATTGATTTTTGTAGATCTATTTTGTTATTGTTGTTGTGAGCCTTCAAGTCATTTCTAACTTATGGCGACCCTAAGGTGAACCTATCACTGGGTTTTCTGGGGCTGAGAGTGTGTGATACACCCAAGGTTCCCTAGTGGGTTTTGATGGCCAAGTAGGGAATTAAACCATGGTCTCCAGGGTTGTAGTCCAACATTCAAACCACTACACCACACTGGGTCTCAGATCAATTTTAGGTGGCACTTATGTTGGATTTAGATGGGGGTTGCATCCCTCCAGATGCTGTTGGATTGCAACTCTCATCAGTTCTAGGCAGCATAGTCAATGGTGAGATATGATGAGAACTGCAGTTCAAAAACATTTGGAAGATCACATTATTTCCACCGTCTGTTTAGACCATTATGGTCTTTAGGGGAAAAAGTCAACTAGGAAAGCATTGTGTAGTGCTAATTAAAAGACAGATTAAAAATTAATAGGGCCATAAAGTAGTGCCTACTGCAGAGGTTATAGTGAATAAGTGCTAAGCTGTGCAATCTTTCAGTAAGTATTGTGAAGGGGGTTGTATCCTTCCCATAAGCTGCTGTTGAAGCAGATATGCAAAATCATCTTTCCCCAAGAAAGCCATTGATATGTTGAACTAAACTGTGACTGCCCTACAGGCCTCAGGAACATGCCCTAAGAATTTATAAACCATAGTCTTTTGAAACTCCATTAGTAGTTTTTAAAGATAAAAATAACTTCTTGAAAAACAAACTGGTCTTCACTTTAAATAACTGTTTTCATTCCATACAGTTGCTAGATTGTGCATAGCAGAAGGAAAGAGGGTTGTGAATTATTTTAAATTGCTTACTACTAGTAAACAGAACAAACTGGGATTCTGAAGGGGACTCATTATAGGAAAACCTTAAGAGAGAAGCTACCAAACGTATCATAATTGCTGAAAGCAATTCAGGAAGAAATGTAATTCCTCCATTTGGATCATATAATTGCATGTATTTCTGTCACTGAAATAATTGTTTGACTTTAGGATAAGACAGCAGTTTAACCTTAAAATTAAAACCAGAGATTAAAATGGAGCTTATATATTAATGGTTATTCTTTAATTGAAACAAAAAACCTCATTATCATAATCATTTACAGAACTCTAGCCTTTTATTATATTCTAGACTGTGGCTGTGCATTTGGAATATTATATGTTACTTATAACCTTCAGTTGTGTGTATGTGAGAGAGACAGAGACAGAGACAGAGACAGAGACAGAGAGAGACAGAGAGAGTTTAATGGAGCAGGAGAAAAACATTCTGTCATTTAAGATTTAAACGCTACAAATATTATTTTGAATTAAAACAGAACTAGAATCCACCAATTATCATTCCAGCTCCCTGAAATTAGAATATATAGTTTAGAGCAAAGCTGTCAAATTACAGCCAAAGATACCCCAATGTATCCTGCTACTAAATTCCACACAGATTGCTCAGGTATCCCCAGGGCTAGAAAGCAATCTTCTTAGTAAGCCATTTAACAATGAATACTACTGCATACCAGAGCATCAGCCTCACCATTCTCTTAAATTGGCTTCACAGATGTCAAGAATGTTTGAAAGTACAGGGAAGTGAAGTTCAGTGTACTATAACAGCAAAATGGATGAACAGTAACAGTAGGGTATGGAATTTCTGATTAGTCCACATCTGCTGCCAAAGCATAAGGTCAGAATTAGTGATATCGGTACCCTATGGCCAATGGAGAAAACTTATGAAGCATTATCTGGTCTGACAGGGCTGGAAGTAAAGAGAAACATATGGAAAGAGTGCTTAGGTGCTGGGGAGCTGGTGATATCAAATGGGGTGCTCCATCCCAGAGAATTTGGCATTTGTGAGATTTGTGGAGGCAAAATGTGGAAGGCTGAGACACTGGGATCATATTTCATAGGGTACTGATAGAACTTAGCAATTGGTGCTACCAGAGTGACTTTTCTGAGAAAGACTTTGAATCTGGCTACTGGGTATCTGGCACAGGAACTTTAGCCTCTGACTGATTTGAGTTAGATTATACAATCATAAGAATGTCTACTGATATTCTAAATAGCTTGTTATCTTTGACTGACATCTGCAGTGCAAACATAGATTGGTTTAAAATGGTTTTAAATGTCACGACTTTGACACCAAGACCCAAAATTTGGAGTGGTTCATGGCCAATAGCTCTATTAGCATTGGGATCAAATTGCTCATCCCTTTTAGGATACACTTAGCAACTATGTCATCTCTCCCCTATGAAAGGGGAGATTTCATCCCCTATCCCAATACACTCTCAGTCTGGATGTGACTTCCCATCCCTGAATTGTGGGCTGTTTTTAAAGAGTTCCTTCATTTCTGTGGATCCTTTTTTGCCAATGCAAATTGTTGATAAGGATGGGTAATCTGGTGGGTATTGCTACAGTAAAATTGCTAACAGTAAAAATTAGGGATGGCTCGTATACCTTTAATGGCTGAGGCAAAGGCAACCCCTCTCTGAACAAATCTTGCTAAGAAAAGACCATGATAGGTTTACCTTGGGCTCACCATGAATTGAAAACTAGTTGAAGACACACAAAGAGAGGGAGGATCAGCAAGTATTGTTTCTTATCTATGGGTGTGGTAAGCAACGCCTGTTGGAATTCCCTCTTCTACACAACCATTAAATCTCCAGTTTTCCAACTAGCAACTCTACTGAGGGCATAAAGGGATGAAAACCCCTGGGCATTGTGCTAAGGTTCCAATCAGAATTGGATCCAAAGAATTTACTTTTCAAAAAGAAACAAAAAATTCTTTAAGGCAACATGTAGTCTAGCCCTCAATGAGAATCAAACTACACATTGCTCCAAAGATATAGTAGGTTGTTTGTTTGTTTTTTTAATACATACTATGTCAACAAATTCCAAACCGGATATAACAATTTGAGTTTTTAAAATGTTTGGTGTGGAAGTTACTTTCCAAATTTGTCCTACAGAAGAAGTTAGTTGAAACAGCAATTATAGCATTCAAGCAGCTAATACATTTTAATTAGAAATAGTCATGGAAGAATATTTATTACAAACTACTCATTACTCATTTCCTGACTGAAAAATTGGTTTCCCAAGACTTGGAAAGCCCAGTCAATGTGAATATCACAATGGTGAAAATTTTGTTCAGTTCTGAGCCAGTATTTTCAGATCCCAAAGTGTTTTGAAAAACTATCCTGCACAATGATGCAGATAGAGTTTTGCGTGAAAAACACAGGGACTTTGTGCAAAAAAATGACAGCTCCCCTTCTGTTCCAGACTTATGTTACCCTGATTTCTGGGGGTCACGGGAGGGACACCTTAATGTGCTCAAAATAATGGGGAATGGGAATTAGCTAAGAGCACTAGTTAACAATGCGAGAGGCAGGGCAACGTAGCGAGATCTTGAACCCAATGTCTATAGGGTCAGGCCGAGTCAATAATCAAACAGAGGTTAAGAATAATTGTTGTTCGTTATTTATCCAGTCACAGCAAACGTACACTCTCACTCAGAAGATTAAGAAAAACTGCACAATTGCGCAGCCACGCACACAGTCCTAAAGAAATAAAGAGAGGAAAATGGATAGGGGATTTTCAGAAGGAGTTTGTCGGGAAATACTACACCTGGTCCTGTAGCCCGGTATAAGCAAAGAAGCTGGGGAATGTGGGTTCTCAGCACGTGGAGGCTGAGGGGAGGCTCGTCAAACGGAGAGGCAGCAAGTCGGGAAGCAAGTCACGAGCAATCCAACAAGACGCTCAAAGTCAGGGGTTCTTATAGGGGAAAGTGTCCCTGCGGGCTAGTCCGTTCTCAGGGAAAACAATGGATTTTGGGCTGGAGACAAAGCCTCCGAAAGGTCAGTACTTTAGATGATTGAATTATGACAGTGTTGTCAATACTGTAGACAGTATGCAAACGTGAAGTGCTTGAGAGTTGTATAGTCCGCTCATCAAGCTGCCTGCTCAGGGCAGGGGACCTTTTGTAAATAGCGTGCATACAGAATGTGATCTTAAAAGGTACTTGCCTTGAGGTCTCCTAAAGCTGCAGTCGGCAATTGCTGGCCTGCCCGGACTGGGATTTGAATGGTTCAGCTATTTTTGGCTGCTCCTGTGTGCGTGCTTGTCCGGGGGCCTCGCAAGCAGATGGAGAGGAATGGGTAGTGAAGGCCAAATTCTTGATTTCAAATGATATCTAATATCCCACAAGTTCGGACTAGAAAACTGCAGTAACACTTTATAAGTTATAAGCTGGACTTATGACCTCACAACTGCTAAGAATTCACATTTACAGCTGTTACCAACAGAATGTGACTCTCAAAACCTGTTTAGCTTGGCAGCATCTTAACCAAAGGGTTTCCATGGTGCTGAAGGTAAGAGCATTAGGAAACTCCTGACTGCAGCACTCTCCTGATTGTGAAGCACATTAAGACATGGAATTGTGGCAGGACCTCAAGGGGTCTCTCCAGCTGCCTGTCTCAGTGTGCCTTGCAACTAGGAGAGCACTGCAGACATTATTTCCCAGTATCCCAATCTGTAGTACATTGGAAACCCTTAGCTGCAAAACTTCTTGCATTTTTCCTGCCCAAAACACTGTTTCCAGATAGCCACATGGGGTTTTTTCCTGTCTGTGCAAGATTGCTCTTTTGTGTGCCCAAAACCAAAACAAAACAAATATACACTCTCATGGGGCTGTCTGGAAACTGCTTTGTGCATGAAAAACATGTGATGGGGAGAGTACTGGAAAACAGATGTTTAAATGTTGTTGTTTCCAAAGAAAACCTTAGCATTTCATAAAGTCTTTGATATTGGTTCTGTTCAGATCCTGGAAAAGTTATTTTGGATGACTGCAGCTCCCACAATTCGTCAACCTGCATGGGCAGTGGTCCATTTTGTAATCCAAAAGAGAGAGAGAGAAGAAAGTTTCTAAGCTGTGGCACATTTGATGCCTTGCGTTATACACACAAGATTGTGTGAGTAGCAGATACTGGTTTCATATCTTATTTTTGTTTGGTATGGTAAATGTTTCTAAAACGTAAAATGTAAAAAATTTTTCTGGGCAATTTTGTATCTGCTATTTGAGTCATGTTGTGATTCATTTTTGGTATTGCTGTATTCCACTCTGTTTTTCGTTTGGAGAGATTTATAAATTTGCTCCCACAGTCAAATGTGTAGAAGGCAGGGGTTAGAGAGAGGAAAAACTGGAAAGAATGTTTTTGTTTGAAGGAAGCTTTGGGTGACTCAACACATTTTAATGCAATTTTAATGAAAGTAGAAGATGTTGTGAATGAATGAAATATAATTCTAAACATACATACAAACATACATACATACATACATATTATACACTCAGTTCAGTGGGGTGGATTGAAGAGAAGTAATTCAAGTAAGCGTGCTAAGTTAGTAGGATTCATATCGGATCACAATATAACAAAATTTGGTGTTCTTTTACCAACTTCCTGTGGCCTTCATGCACAATTCAAAATTCTGATCATGATTACAGTAATCCCTCCATATTCGCTAGGGTTAGGGGCACGACCCCCATGAAAGTGAAAAAACCTTGAATAACTCTAGGCTCTCCCAAACTATATTTAACACACAAAAAAGTACGATCAGCATGTTCAACAAACCATGGATTCCTTTAAGGCATCAAGGTTCCTTCACAAGGCAGAAGTGGGGGGTTGGTTGGGCTTACTGCCATCTCCACTGCTGCCCCACACCATTTTTAATAGGGACTTTAAAGCCTCGTTCACAGTTTCTCAGTCTCATGAGGTTTGCAGTCCCTATTAAAAATGGCATGGGGGGCAGCAGAGGTGACAGCAAATAATCCATGAATAATCAAATCCACAAAAGTGAAACCCACAAATGTGGACGGCTGATCGTACTTGCAAAGCACAAGTACCATAAACACCTAGAACACACCTTTCTTGGGTACTATTGGAACTACCCTTTCCTACCGAGTAGAAACCGTGACAATTTATATTCAAGAAAGAGTAACTGGATCAAACAATAAGTAGCATTAAACATGCAGTGTACAGCTCAGGCTCACTTTTCTTTTGCTCCAGTGTTGGTGCATGTTGCTTTCATCTGGATCAAGACCTTCCCATGTGGAAGTGGGAGATACACACTTTCCTCTCTAACTGCCCCACCCACCCCAATTTCATACATAATGCAACCTATGCATGGATTAAAAAAAGAAAATATTCTGATTAGTACCAACCACATTGGTTTGTTTTTTAATTCCTACATTATTTTTAGATAAAATCCAAATAGGGAAAAGGTTTAAACCTCTCCCACCTATGTATGCTAATCTCCAGTTGGGCCATGCACACTTATTTTAGTGGGTTTTTTAAACAGATATTTTAATGTGATATTTTAACGTAGTTTGGCCCATTAACAACATTAGTCATAAGAACTGAACCCTCTGCATACCGTCTGTCTTTTTGCAAGTTAATGCAAGACATGTGCACATGAAATATTGCAGATGTTTGCTGATTTAAATCAAGCAGATGTAATGGTGGATTCTCTAGTGTTACCTTGCTGTGCTCTTAGATGTAATGTTTTGCATTAAAGCCACTAATTTTGTGACGAGGAAAAACAGGAGACCTGTTCCCAGTTTACCCAGTGAACTCACTGGAGCTTACTTCTGAGTAGACATGCATACGCTGACATTGTGTGTTGTTTATCTGCTTCTTTTAGATATGCATACTGCTGGGCTAGGGATGGGGAGTTGGCTTGAATGAGAAGACCTCCATTAACATATATAGGAGAAAATGTAGTTTAAATTGCCACAACTGTACTGGTTCAAATGTTTTAACTTGATTTTGAATAGAATTGTTCATTTAACTATTTTAAATGTTTGTATTAATAAGATTTTAGCTGTATTGAGTTCTTCTGTGCCAGGAGAAATGGGGGATATAAGTTAAATAAATAAAAATGGGTAGTGCCTTTGGATGGTGCAGGGCATGAATCCAAGTATCAGATGATCCCACCTGCCATCTGATGACAACCTCCATCAGTCTACCTGTTGGGGAAGATCCGTGGAATGGCAATAACTGGTGCACACATGAGCAGAAGCCACTATGTGATTTCCACTGACACCTAAGGGTGAGAAAGTGGTGATAGCCCTCACCCTAAGCTTGGGGAATCCCAAAATCAGAGAAATAGACTCATACTCCTCTACTTTTACCCCCCCCCAATGGAACTAGCCCAGTGGCCAAACTACCACCCCAACTGGGGTAAAGGTAACACATTCACATACCAAATTTAACAACTCATGACTCATGACAACTCATGTGACTATACCAGAAGAGCTCAAATTGAGAGATGAAGAGTGAAGAAGGCCATATAAGGAAGATTGGCTGGAATCACAAGGCAGTGCAATATGTTCCCTAGATGGACTAAAGATGTCTTCTAACATTTGTGCTAGTGAATCCTGTTTCCAGCAGCCAACAAATCTCCAGATTGACTACCATTTCCCTCCATGTGCAGGAAATCTGTGCTTGCCACAGGGCTCCCTGCAAAGAAGACACAGTACTGTGTGCAGAAGACAATGGCCACTTTCATCTCCTCCTTCCTGCAGTTGGCAAAGAGGAGGTTCTTGTAAACTGGGATACCATGCCTTTGAAAATAGTGAAGTAGCACTATACACGCAGCATATACATAGTTTAAGTACATCATTAATAACCTCTAAAATGGTTAAAGCCAGACAAAGATTCATATTGAACAATAACGGGTTGGGGGAAAGATACTTCTGCCGCTACTTCAACTCATCCCAAAGCCCAGACAGGAGAAGGTGGTGAAATGGCTTTGAAATTTATTTTGGTGGGACTCAAGGCAGACAATTATAAGCTATTTATTTTATTTATGACCCAACTTTCTCCTGGTATGGGACCCAAGGCAGCTTACAACAAATTAAAACTAAGTACAGCTATAACCCATTTGATACAAAAATTTAAAAACTAGTAAACAGTTCTATTAAGAACATGAAACCAAACTAAACTAAAACAGTTTGAAACACATTGAAACAAAAGTAAAAAGCGAAACCATAAGGTACCCCACTCAAAGATCCCTCTGCCACGAGAGCCAAAGATCTGCCTCAATAAAATGGTCTCTGCCTGGTGGCAAAAATAGAGCAGGCAGGAGGCCAACTGAGCTTGCCATGGGGGAATTCTACAACTTGGGAGCAGACACAGAGAAGGCTCTCTACCTGGTCCTCACCAAATGCAGCTATGATTGCAGCAAGACAGAGAGAAAGTCTTCCCCTGAAGAACTCAAAAGCTGGCAGGCTCACTGAGAGAAATACAGTTTTTGAAATACAGTTGACCCTCCACATTTGTGGGTTTAACTTTCACGAATTTGATTATTTGCAAGTTTCTCCAACCCCTGCCTTCTCCCTTGCCTCAAGCATTTCTTTTCCAGGGGAATCTTCCATTTCAGGCATTCCAATCCAGCCACATAGCCCTTTAAAAATTGCCCTCTGGTCCTCCTCCTGCTCCACCAGTCACTGCTGACCAGCTAAGGATGGATTGCAGCTGAATTTCTCAGCACCATAAACCTTCTCCCGATGTTCCCTCACACCCTGACCTAGTTTTGTTCCTTGGTGCCTAGTCTCCTCCCCATTCAGACTCCTTCACACACATACACAGACATTTTGATATTTGTGATTTTTCCCATTTTGCAGGGGTCCTGCACCCCTAACCCTAGCAAATGTGGAAGGCCAACTATATTTTGGATCCAAGCTATGCACAGCTTGAAAAGTCATAACCAGTACTTTGAATTGTGCCTGAAAATCAGCCAGTAACCAGTGAAGTTGTTGCAACGTGGGGGTTATGGGTTCACTGTAACCAGATCCAGTCAGCAATCTGATCACAATATTTTGGCTCCACTGCAGTTTCTGAACAGTTTCCAAAAGCAGGTCTATGTGGAGTATCTTACAGTAATCAGGTACTTGATAATCAGTGCACATATAATTAATCCCAGGATCTTATGTTTTCAGGAATAGGTGCAGCTGGCAGACTAGTTTTAGCTGTGCAAATATGTTTCTTGTCACCGCTGAAACCTGTGCATCCAGGTTCAGATCCAAGCCCATAAATATACCCAAGTTGCAAACCTGAGATTTCAGGAGTAGTGTAACCTGATCCAGTACAGGCTGAATCCCTATTCCCTGGTGAAGTTAATTTACAACACTGGCTTAAGAAACCTACAAGGGGTCATCTTTCAATTCAAAGTAAAGATAATTGTGTTGGCTACTGATGGCAGGAGTTGTCCCAGTTTATCTTTTCTTGCTCTTTTTACTGAAGAAACTCATTTGCATTTCCTCTTTCTGCATGCTTTTACCATTGAAGAATGTATTTAGATTGTGAATTGGGATGAAATCAACTGTTATTAGCTGGACTTGATACAGACCTGTATTTGGTCATGCTCCAATAAATAACAATCAGCAGAAGATGTTACAAGTGCAAATGCACTTATCTGCATAACAGAGATACTGATGTTGCCTAAGTGGAATTTAATAGGTGGAGTGAGGGAATTAGCCACATTACATCTTCAGTCTAATTTGTAAATTAAAATCTAAAGATAGCACATATAAAACAAGTGGACTAAACACTTGGCCGGTGCTTGACAGAAGGAAGCCACACTGAAAACCTTTTGTTTTAAAAAGGCACACAGCTGATGTACACATTTTTTTGCATGAATCACACAAAATACAAATGCGTGAATCAAATGGTTACTCCTAAATAGACTAGACTCATTGAATCAATCAGGCTTATAGAAGAGTTGATTTCATATGTCCAGTTAATTCTAGTTAGGATCTAATCTAGTTGGGACTAACAGTTGGTTGTGTTATGGTACTTAGAATCATAGAATCATAGAGTTGGAAGAGACCATAGGGGCCATCCAGTCCAACCCCTGCTATCCAGGAAGACACATCAAAGCATTCCCAACAGATGGCCATCCAGCCTCTGTTTAAAAACCTCCAAAGAAGGAGACTCCACCACACTCCTAGGCAGCCTATTCCACTGCCAGAGAGCTCTGACTGTCAGGAAGTTCTTCCTGAGGTTCAAGTGGAATCTCCTTTCCTGCAGCTTGAATCCATTGCTCCTTGTCCTAGTCTCTGGAGCAGCGGAAAACAAGCCTGCTCCCTCCCCAACATGACATTCCTTCAAATATTTAAACATGGCTATCATGTCCCCTGTTAACCTTCTCTTCTGCAGACTAAACATACCCAGCTCCCTAAGCCACTCCTTGTAGGGCATGGCTTCCAGACCCTTCACCATTGTGGTTGTTTTACTCTGGACACGCTCCAGTTTGTCGATATCTTTCTTGAATTGAGGTGCCCAGAACTGGACACAGTATTCCAAATGAGGTCTAACCAAAGCAGAATAGAGTGGTACCATTACCTGCCTTGATCTAGACACCACACTCCTTTGATGCAACCAAGAATCACATTGGCTTTCTTGATTGCCGCATCACACTTCTTTTCAGTTAGTTTGGTTTGGCTGCATTACTTTCTTATCCTACTGACATCTCTGCAGTTGGCTTACCAGTAGTGACAGGAGGAACAGGATGGAATCCTGTTAGTGATATACTTGTACATAGGTGTGACTTACGGGCACATACAGCTCCTTTTGACTGGGGCACAGGGAAATTTTCTTTTACTGTATTCACCATGTCAAGTCCCGAAATTGCTGTTGCTAGTGCTGCTTCCTTCTGGGGAAGGAAGAGAAGGGAGAGGCAATTCAGAAAATGAATATGCAGTTGCCCTGGGCTCCAAGGAGAAGAAAGGCAAGCTTGCACTCCATCTGTGAGTGTGCCCTATTTTCTATCTTTTCTTTAAGATCTGCTATTTGTCTTCTTTTGAAATGCCTCTGAGTTCTCCCTTTCCCCACAATAAACAGCAGCAGCAGCAGCCTGTCCGTGGATTTGACAGCTGCAGGGGACTTGAATGGGTGGGGCATTATTCCCCACCTACTTTATGCAGGATCTCAGCCATAAGCATCAGGCCTGATATACTGAGCAATTGAGATATTCTGGTAACTGCAAGACAATATCAGGCCACTTCAGACAGTGGCAATGACCCCTGTTACCACCATTAGTTGTATGCGAGAGAAGGAGGCTGGAGAGAAAGTGTGTCTTTTTGTACCTTCTCTTCACCTATGTATGTCATTTTATATCATTCTTTTTTTCCCTCATGGTTTGATTCACTCTGTTGTGCGGTCTGCCTGATCTTCTCTGATTTTTTACCATCATTGCTGCCACAGATTCTCTGAATACCTGCGTCTGGTAGCAGATCCTATGTCAATAGGTTTTTGAATCCACTTTAAGTTTTAGTGCAGATTTTAAAGAAAATGCCTAAAGCACTGAATCTGTTTTGAGGACAAGCATTGCCACCTTTAGTAGATCCTTCCAGGTCTGGACTAAAAGAAAGAGGAGACTGACTCCCCAGCTGACATGGAAGCCATCTTCTGTTACCGAACTAGTAATAGACTCAAATGTATTATTCCCTTCTAATGGAATGGATCAGTGATCCTCTATGCTCAGTCCCCTTAATTATATGATATGATACCTACCTCTCTGTTATGTACAGGCTTATCTCCATTAACACAGGAGGTGAGTTCCTGGGCAATATGTGTTTAACAAAAAATTTGGTACCAGAGACAGAAATAATATGGAAATAATATGGATAGGTTTCCACACTTCTGTAAAGAAGAACAGTTCCAACACGTTAGAGCAAATTTTTATTCAAAAAGAATGTGAGCTAAGTAAAACTAACATGTCACAAATGAAATGAAACAACCAAATCAGGTAAGCCTTATGTGAATAAAGAAAAACACTTTGAATCTTAAAGACCACTTGAAGTCTTCTCCTTTTCTCTCTGTTTAGCTGCACGCATGCTCAGTAAGAGATTCTGTGGGCAGCTTCTATTTATCTTACCTGTTATAAGCAGCCACACGTGACTACAGCAGGATCGGCTAGAGCAAAATCTCATTCTTTTGCAGCTCAAGCTTTGTTTATTGCATTGTTTATTGCAGACTTACTGCTGCAGTACAGCATCAATAGTCTGTGTTTCTCCAACCCTCCTTCACAATCTTCCCAGTGTTGTTGCTGCTGAGACCACTTCCAGCTAGACAAGTGAGGAGGGAAAGGGGGCTGGGCAGGTGTAAAATTACTTTGTCAGAGGCTTTGTTAATTGAGGCATGCTTGTACTTGTGATTTGGTGTGGAATCTGAAGCTGGAGTCATCAATTTCAGCTATTTGCTCTATTTGCGCTCTTACTACTTGCTTTGTAAACCCATAGAATCCATATGTAGCCTGGATTGTGTTACACTGATAGCATCATTAGACAGTGGTATTGCTTAACACCAGCAAACGTTTAAGCAGACAGCAAGGTGATCCTAAGTTTAAGGGACAGTGGATGTTTCTTATACAGAAACTGTGTTATTACATGTATAGACTTCCATTTTCTAAATCATGTTTATAGATTTCACTAGGTTCACTTGTGGGGGAGTTTAAATCTCTGGGATCAGCAGTTATGGATTTTCTGCCATCCAGTCCATATTTCCCCATGTTTCATCCTGCACCCAGTTACTCTGTTCTTCTACAATATTGGTATAACTGAACACTATGTATTTCTGTCCATTATATTTTGGGGATGATTATGAAATATCACTTAGCATCCTGCCAATAGCTTTAAGGGATGAAAAGACTACTCAAAACATTTGGAAAATGATTTAAAGTAATAACAGCACAGTTTTCAAGTGCTGAGAACCCTTAATGAGAAGAATCCTGGATTGACAATAACCTCTGCAGTTTGGGACTTGTTCTGCACAAAATTCACATATGATTTGTTTTGCCCAGAAAACAACATTTTCTGCCCCACAAACAGCACTGAAATATTATTTTCTATGCAGAAAATCCTGTTTTCTGTGCAAAACAACCATGTGCAAATTTTGTGCAAAATAAGTCCCAAATAGGAAATAGCCACCCATAATTGTTCTCGCTGCAGGAAGAAAACTAGTGAAATCACTTGCTGATACCTTTGAAAAGAACGTTAGTGAGGAATTTCATCTCTAGTATCCTTTCTCAGTACTCAAATGCGTCTATACACATCTCGGGTAAAGCACTTCATGTTGCTTTTGATGAGTGTCATTGGATCATTTAAGAACTTAAGCTGAGTGACATCTAAAATTGCTTTTCAAAAGTGCTGCTATCTGCAATACCAACATTAAACCTTTTCTTTAGGGCTTAACTTTTTATTAGATTCCTAAAGAGAGCACATAGATACAATTTACATCAGCTAAAATGTTGTCGGAATTTTCATTCTAGATGTTGAAGCTTTCTCAGTTATGAAGGGGGAAAAAAATCACGTGAGACTTTTAGGAATTGTCAATTAGCAGAAAATGACGAGTTGTCTCTGCTCAAACACAGATTTCATTTATTTGAAAACTGCCGTTAAATTGGCCATTAGTGAAACAATAGGACCATTCAACTAAAATAAAATAAAATAATTAAAACTAAATCACTGCTGACATTGAAGTGTATTTAAAATCAGCTGCAGTCAATAAGACTGTTGGAGTTTCATTTCACAAAATGAAAGGAATGCAGCCACAAGGGACCAATAAAACTGGGTGATTTATAGGAGGGAAGAACCAAAAAAAAAAAAAAAATGCAGTGCAGAGCAAATCAGCAAAAATAAAAGAAATTGTATCATAGGACTCTTGGAAGGGAGGAAAAACATTACAAAAAACTGTAGGGGCTCCTGATGCTCCAGCTAAGCCTGGAAAACCAGGGACTGAAAATATATTCCCTTAGAAATTCTGGTTCTGTTTGATCAGGTATCATACCAAGATATAGGAATCCTGGCATTTAGGTGGTGTACAGAAAGACTTGAACCATAACTGAACCTAGTCAGAAAATTTCTCTAATTAAGTGGTATGGGAGGAACCAAAGTCAGAGGGGAGACTATCTTTGTGAGATTCGGCTTATGGAGGAGTTGCACTGAGGAACAATGATGTGGGCTTGGACACTTTTTGAGGCCCGTCAGGCAGCTTTTCATGTGTCCTGCGATTTAGAAGACTTTCATGTGAATGAAAACCAGATCATGGCTGGCAAGACTGCAGCTCCATTGCCCACCCTACTTCTCTGTGTAGATGGCTCTGGATTAATGATAAAGCAAAGACAACTGCAGCACAGTGCTCTGGCCAAATTGGTGGCAGCGGGGAATGTTTTGTGGGTATATAGGTGTGTGCTCATTCATTCCACAGCAATTTATGATTTGTAAGAGTCTTAAACACATTCACTATGGCCTGTTGGTCTGATATGATTCTTGATGATTACCTGGCAGTAAGGTGACCGCTCAATGCATTTTTGAATTGTGTGTTGGTATTGCATTACGACTTACATACTCGCCCCCTATCCTAGTATCATCAATGGACATACTCTCTTAGGGCTGTTACTTTTCCATTTCTTGTTTGTTAGAGTTTTTGTGACTGTAGCAGCTGTATAATATGGGGAAATTAAACTAATAGTGTTTCCTCTATCAGTCTACCTTCAAATTGGGAAAAAAGACAGTCCCTGTTTTATTTGTACCTGCTGCACACTATTTGTTAAAGGCCCAAGAACCCCAGTTTCAATATTCAAGTGTCTGGTGCTGAAGTCAAACACACAGCTAGAATTCATTCCCAGTACAGAAAATTCATTCCTAGTTATTCAGCAGGGATATTATCGGGGAAGAGTAGACTCAAAAGAATCTGCAGTTGTTTAAAAGATTAAGTGTGAATCAAGGTACTGGTGACTGTAGAGGTGGATTAAAGCTTTTGAACAATCAAAAGCATTCTTTCATTTTAACTTCTACTCCAGATTATATTCTATAAACTAAACCACAAGACCAGTAGAGCAAGCAGCCTACATAATCAGTTGGAATGAAGCCCCGTTGAGTCCAGTGGTGCTCATCACCAAATTGCATGTTGGATTGCAATTTTGATTTTGCAGAAGGTAGGAGGGACATGGGGCACATGTGAGAGGGAAGCCAAAATGCCACGTTTCAGATTCCAGCAGCAGTTTTAGAGGTCCTATGCCTTCTCTCCCTGGGGAAAGAGGATATTCCTCGACTTCACTTCTGGTTGCTTCTACCAGCTGCTGCTTCTCTGCACTGTAACCAAATAAACTTTATTGGACAGTGGAGTAAAATGGCAGGGTCCTACCACCTTGGCTCCAAGGCTCATGTATTTTTGTCTTCTTTGAGTAAGGCTGGCGGCTCCACCCCCAACCTGCTTCTTTTCCTTCTTCTCCGAGGTCAGAGTGTTGACCTCAAGGACAAAGCAGTGTGGAAGATGATAGGAGATATCCAAGGTTTGATTTCCCCATTGAGGCTGGACCTTTCTGTCCATATGCAATGAGAGGTATTACCTATATCAGGGCTTCAAGTCATGTTCATCCCCCAGATGTTGCTGGGCCACAACTCCCAGCATCTCTCTCTTTTGGCTGTGCTGGATAGGTTACTGAAAGTTGCAGTCCAACACCAACTGGAGGACCACATGATTCCCACTCCTGCATTATGTCTTATCCCCCTGGGACACACTGCTATGGATTCCAAGTTTACTCCCAACATGATAAGCAGGCATCCGTTAACATTGGTATGGGCAAGGACTGCGTCTATAGGAAAGCTGTAGTAAACATTGTTTCACTAAAAACAAGGAAAAGTTGAAAAGAAAGAAGAGATGACTCTCACCACATCTCTTTGCAAAAGAGGTCCTTCTCCAACCTGGGAAAAAAATTCTTCAGAATGTCTCCAAACTACCTGACAGTGTGCAGAAAGTACCACACATGCACATCATTAATAGTTTAAGAATATGGCTGAATAAGTAGGTACTGGGAATCCATTCAGCACTAATGAAGGAAGAAGGAAGAAAGTAGCCAGCCTACTAGTCACCACTATAAACTCTGATAGACAGCTTTCTAATAGGGTAGAAGGGGCGAAATGAGGTTTCCCCATCAGACTCTTCTGATAAGACAACTCAAATGCTGTTGGTCTCTCTCCTTTAAAATCAATAAATCCCTTCCCCAGTCTGCCATCCAAAAGGAGGTAGGTTTGAATTCAATGGGTGTGTTTTGCAGGGGTGTACTAAAGCTCTGGGGATTGTTCCTTTAAACAGCATTCCCATTGAGAGGGTGGTGAAGAACTGGAGAAACACAGACATCAGTTGCCAAGTTGCAGGAGCATATCTGCTGTAAACAGTTCAACAAAGATTGAGCTCAGAAAGAATGAGATACTTCTTAGCCAATCCTATTCTAGTTGTCCACACCTGCCTACAACAGGCAAAGTAACAGTTTTGTTCATCAAACAAAAATTCTGTCTTGCTCAAATTAAATTTTATTTCAGTTCCCATATTTTTTGCATTGTAGAGTGAGACATTGGAAGTCGTTCACCCTTAGAACTCTTACATTAGCTGTGTTTCCATCTATTTGTTAACTTTGCCTGCCTCTTTTGTTTGAATGCCTGAACTATATTTCTAAATACTCAAATGAAGTTTTAAATCACTGCAGCATCAGAAGTTTGAGAACTAAAAAAAAATGTCATTTGAGCAACATAATTCTTATTGGGGGGCAATGCCCCCATAGCTATACCTCTGGTATTTTGGAGTTTGCTCTCATGGCAGGAGAAGGGCATCAGGTAGCTGCTTCCTAATTGACAGGGGAATGAACTCATGTTGATTGCAGTGACTGCTTACCTGTAAATGAAGTTTAGAGGAATTTCATGGTTCTTGCATAGCCCTTATACTAGGGGATGCTTAGGAATATGAATACATAGCAACTTCAAATGAGTAACTGCATTTAACCCAACCCATTTGTTGTGGGTTTTCTGGGCTTTGAGGCCGTGTTCTATTAGTATTTTCTCCTGACATTTCACCTGCATCTGTGGCTGGCATCTTCAGAGGATCTGGTGGCATGGAAGTGAGACAGAGTATATATACTTGTGAAGTCCCCAGGTGGGAGGGAGCAATTTGCATGTGTTACAGTTGGCCTATGTATTGTTAGTCAGGGGATATGCATAACAGCGTGTTAAGTACATTAGCAACCCATTCTGTCATTCTCTGTAGAGCGACCTCCAGAGCCTGGGTGGTGTTCATTGGTGGATCAGTCTGCAGTCTTCACAGCAGTGAAGATAAGCAGTCAACTAAAGGGAATGTGTTTTTACCATACATCAAAGGGGTCGCTGACCGTATAGGGAAACTGATGAAGAAACATAACCTCCAAACAATCTACAGACCAACCAAGAAAATTCAAAAAATGCTATGCTCAACAAAGAACAAGAAGGATCCTCTAACTTTTGCAGGAATTTTTCGCATATCTTGCAGGTGTGGGCAGGTCTACATAGGGACTACAAAACGCAGCATCCAAACACAAATCAAAGAACACAAAAGACACTGCAGACTGATCCACCCAGAAAAATCAGCAGTAGCAGAACATGTTATAAACCAACCTGGACACAGAATGCTTTTTGAAAGCACAGAAATTCTGGACCATTCTGACAACTACTATGTCAGACTACACAGAGAGGCCGTAGAAATTCATAAACACATGAACAATTTCAACAGGAAAGAAGAAACTCAGAAAGTAAACAAGATTTGGCTACCAGTACTGAAGAACATTAAAATCAAGACTAAAAAATATGCCAATGAATACCACCTAGATTCTAGAGGTCCCTCTTCAGAGAAAAATACAATGGGTTGCTAATGTACTTAACACACTGTTATGCATATCCCCTGACTAACAATACACCCTGGGGGATATCCCATTTAACAATAGGCCATCACACAGGCCAACTGTAACACATGCAAATTGCTCCCTCCCACCTCGGGACTACACAAGTGTGTATACTCTGTCTTACTTCCATGCCACCAAATCCTCTGAAGATGCCAGCCACAGATGCAGGTGAAATGTCACGAGAAAATACTAATAGAACACGGCCTCAAAGCCCGGAAAACCCGCAACAGCCGATGGATTCAGGCTATGAAAGCCTTCGATTTTACAAGTAAGTGCATTTGCTCAACAGGATTCCAGCCTACATTTCAACCAGAAAATAAGAACACTGCACATGACATGCTGGACCCTGTGATGGTGGTAGTCAGGGAATTTCGAGGGCATGTAGAGGAGAATCTGTTTCTAGTCATTTTAACTGTGGTCCCTCCACAAGTCTTGGTTTTCTGACAGCTGTGCCCATTCTGAAGGGTAGCAAAACAAAAGTACCTGAAAAATGTATGAAGGTTGAAATGCTGAATCTGAGGAAACACAAGTAGATGAGGATATTTATTAAAGAGTGTGAGTACAAATAAAAAATTAATCTAAGGGAATGTCATCTTCTGTGGTACATTCTACATTCCATTTTGTCCAGCTGTTCCTTCACCGCCCTGCAGGTAGGAGTATAAAAAACAGAATTTCAGTCTCTTAAGGCAAAGTGTTCAAAATAATTTTGCAGCCATGGAGACAATCACGTATGCAGTCTCTCTTGTCTGACATCTGAGCAGAAAGCTTTGATGCCCTTATATTGCTGTATTATTAAGCAGATGATAACAGAAAAATAGACACCTTCCCCTCTGCCCCCAATATGAAAGCATAAAGACATGAAAAAGAAATGGCCTAAACAATAATAGAGATACATCCTGATCTACAGAAACGCAAGCAAAGGTAGAAGGCTGTTTATATACTAGGAATTAGAAAGGGGGAGCATATAGAAAAATTCAGGAATACTGGTTGGGAATAGGGGAGAAATTTTGCAGGATTCACATTACAATTTAAGATTGTTGTTGTTTTTCAAATCGTTTCTGACTTATGGTGATCCTAAGATGAACCTATCACAAGGTTTTCTGGGGCTGAGAGTGTGTAATGCACTCACGGTCACCTAGTGTGTAACCATGGCTGAGTGGAGAATTGAACCTTGCTCTCCAGGGTTGTAGTCCAATGCTCAAACCACTACACTATGCTAGCTCTGAGTTCAAGATTACCCACACCTTACTTCTCAAGCTCAAATAGAGAATTCAGTGGATCCTGATTACAAAATCCTTGTACTTCTGAGGCTTGTGGAGGTGGTGGTGGGGATGTATGCATCTGAAAATGCATATTTGAAATGTGCACACAAAAGAACATGTACAAATGTGTACATGTGCACCAATGTGCTTTTGTCAGTTGAATGAAAATGTATACACACACACACACACACATACTGCAGAAGTATGGACACATAGTCTAGATATGAAAACACATATGCATTTTTTGGAGTGGGGGTGGATTCAATGTGGAATCCAAGTCAAAAGAAGTTCGGTGGTGGAAAAGCGAGGGTGCCTGTGATACTGAGCTTCACAGATTCACCCACCCTTAGTTCTAATAGTGCCAATTATGTTAGGTGACTGGAAGAAACAAGTGATATGGGAAATACATATACTTTTAAAGGAACAGAATAGCACAAAATGGAAGAAAAAACATTTGCTCCTGCTCTCAGGTACTAGTCAGATAATGTCCTGTGAGTCTCAATGGAGTCACTTGATCTCAAATACACTCTCTCATTTTCTTCCACAAAAATGAGAGAAAAATTCACATGAATTTGATCAATGAACTTATGACTTTAGATACATCTCCTAAGAGCTTGGGAATAATTAGAAATATTTAGATATATGTAACAAGTTTTAATTTGTTGTTGTGTGCATGTAACGGGAACAATAACCCCAGCAATTTAATAGTTTAAAGCATGCAGCCAGTACAAGGATCTGCCTTGTTATTTGTTCACAATGTCTTTTGCTTAAGAAGCCTCAATCTGGGTGTAGTTTTTATGGTAAAAGGTGTGCATGTCATGCTAATTCTGGTTTCTAATTGGTAGGAGAGGAAGGGAGGGAATAGGATATTCCAAACTATGAGTGAAAAAAGGGACTCTAGGAATGCAGAATGAAAAGCCAGTGTGTGAAGAAAAGGTGAGAAGTCATGTTTAAATCCCACTTAGTTCTAATGTGCTTTGGACTACATCTTTGACCCATCACACAATACTTGACTGAATTCTTTATATATGAGATGCTTCTCCTCCTTCTATTGGCAGTTCTTGTTTTCTTGGAAGTTTAATGCCAAACAGCTGGATTGAGCACATTGATCACTCCCAATGTGTAGTTTTATTAACATTACATTATTACGGTATTAAAAACCTTCCCATCTCCTTACCATAACTCATATTCATTTATTTATTAGTTCACCTTTGCTTGAAGGAGCTCAATATACACCGCAACAGGCATCTTCAGCTACAGGAAAATATATCCCCCTTTGATGCCTCTACTCCCCAATGACACAGAAATGCAATTTGACGGCCACGTATGGTAACCCACCATAGATTTGATAAACCTCCTGTCTTTGGTGCATTTCTAGGAATGCAAAAATTGAAGACTGATCTGTCAAGTACTGGATGGCAATATTAACATGATTGGTAGAATGTGTTTGGCTTAGCAAAACACAAATTGTGCCCAAGAAGCACACATCAGTTTTCCAAGGCCAGAGCGATACTTGACATCTCTTTGCCTTTGCCTGTGGAGCATCTGACAAGGGGTACTAACCTTCACAAACTGTTTACTTGACAGCTCTTTGTTGTTGTTGCTGTATATTGTCATTAAAAGTATTGATTAAGTCATAGGGTTATGGAAGCAGGCTAAAAAGTCATGCATGCACTTGCAAAATTTACTGCTCAGATATAACGTATATGCTCCATCAGCAGACTTGTTTTCTTCTGGCCTAAGGCAGAAAATCACATTTCACCTGCTCCTGGAAGTAGCCAGTGCTATATCATTTAACAGTTTAAAAACAAAATACTTGCCACCTCTTGTCTAAAACTTATTACAAATTTTTACAGCATTTCCTGTTCTCATAATGAATTATGATAGTGAGCTCATGTCAGTGTGGTGGGATAAATGCTCTCTTTTACAATGTAAACGACCATATTCATCTCCTTAATTTAAAGCTCTCATAAAATAATTACATTGATGCTGTGCTCAGCAGTTGTTACTCCTTTCTTACACGACCCCCTGCACACATTCAAGATGTTTAAGGTATGGTGGAGAAACACTGTTGAAAAATCAAGCATTTTTCCCACTGTTAATCCTATAGAATGGTGAACGCAAGGAAAGTCCTTCTCAGGCCATTTCTGCCCTACACTGTTATAGTGCTATTATTCCACTTTGAACATCCTGTGGAATTCCAGGGTTTGTAGTTTACTGAGGCCAAAGAGCTCTCTGGCTGAGAATTCGAAATGTCCCTGCCTAAACTGCAAACCCCAGGATTTCATAGGATGTTGAAAATGGAATAATAGCACTATAACAGTGTAGTCCGGAAATGGCCTCAGTCTCTTTTGAGTTGGTGTCCTTTCCTGAGAATCTTGAAATGATAGAGGAAAGAAATCCATATATCTGATTATTTTAAATCAGATATATGGATACTTTACCAACAGAGATAAAAATTGAGACAATTAGATCCAGAGATTTGAGACTCTTAGAGTGTGCTCATGAAAGGAAGAAAGAACTGCACCAGTTACATACCCTCCAACTGTGGCAGGGACAAGATTAATCCTCTCTCAACTGTTTTTTAAAATGTCCCAGTTTCACTCTCCTCCCTCCAATATCTCTTTTGTCCCGACTTACTTCAACTGAGGCAAACTAAAGTGCAAAATTAGTTTGCACTCAATTAACTCAGGAGAGAGGAGAGAAGAGGAAGGGTCAGAATCATGGTCTTCCCAGTAGCCGCACACAAAAGGAAACTGCTGCAGCCTCTCCTAGCTTGTGCGTTCTCCCCCATTATTAACGGTTGTCATCTTGACTGATGTTGCTTGGCCACACAGGTTCCAGTTTCCACATGTGAAATATGATATGCTTACCTCCGTCTTTAGTACTACATTCTAT
This sequence comes from Cyclura pinguis, assembly GCA_030412105.1. Classification (NCBI taxonomy): domain Eukaryota; kingdom Metazoa; phylum Chordata; class Lepidosauria; order Squamata; family Iguanidae; genus Cyclura; species Cyclura pinguis. The sequence goes on along the minus strand of CM059599.1, from coordinate 293,686,856 downwards.
CCTCTTTTGTTAAAAGGATGGAAGTTGGGATACAATTCAGTTGTTTGCCCACAATGTTTGTTTAGTTTGTGACGTACATATAAATTTTAAAAGTTTCTCACTGTGGCTAAAGGCCATCGATTCTTGATTGCTTTTGTTATTCCTTCATTTCTTCGCTTTCAACTGACATTGCCTCCCCACAAGGTTGTTTGTATTGTGTGGTGGCATGAAAAGCTTTGCTTTGGCATATTTATAATTGCAGTTATCAACCTGATGCTTTTAAATATGCAGTTTCCAAACAATTCACTTTTAATGCAAATTCTACACTTAGCTCTTGAGGATGCTATGTCAGGAATCAGACAGGAGAGGGAAATTGCCGGGTGCCCAAGTTAGCATCCATGTTAGAAAAGATACTGCTTATTAATTTTTTTTTTTAAGTGTTAGTCATCTGGGATCCACAAATTTGTTTGACCTTGGTAGCTGGTCATTATTTATGGCTGCCCCTCCACTGACCCTATTTTAAGTCTTCTTACACAATTATAAGATATAGGGTTTGGGAGCATTAAGAGATCAGCTTTTTAGCAGGCTGGGAAACTATGAGAAGCAGAAAGAATCTCTTGCTGAACTGTGCTAAGTCAGGACCATAGAAGAAGACTAGGACTTTGCAAATGGAAGTAGAACCTTGGTTGTTGTCGTTTTGTTTTGTTTTTTTAAATATTTAACACTAATATTTTTGTGTTAAATCAGTTACTACCACATATTTTGTTGGTTGCAATGTGGAAGAAGCTTAGTATTATTTAAGATAATTAAAAATTCATGTTCATATTCATAAATTCATGTTCATAAGAAGCAGAGAATCACCCTTGCTATCTCTTTTATTGTTGTGTGCCTTTCTGATTTATAGTGACCATAAGATGACCCTATCATGGGTTTTCTTGGCAAGATTTGTTCAGAGGGGGGTTGCCTTTGCCTTCCTCTGAAGCTGAGAGTGTGATTTGCACAAGGTCAACCAGTAGGACTTCATGGCTGAGCAGGGATTGAAACTCTTATTTCTAGATTCATAGTCTAATGCTCAAGCCACTGCACCACAGTGGCTCTGCTATCTCCATAGCCCAGAGCAAATGAGATCTTTTCTTGTTCTCAGAATACTAAAGAGCAGTTCTTACCGCTTTAGAGTGTCTCCAAGCCTGAAATAAAGAGGTGCCTTCCTCTCCCCATCCAGAAGCCTCCATACCCACCAGAGGACACAGGCAAATGGCAGAGGCAGTGGTTGTTTTCTATCTAATAAGAAACAAGACATCCCTCCACATTCGAGCGCTCTCTGCTGTAGAGATAACTTGAAGGAGAGCACATATCCATGTAATATCAAAGAAAAAGATTCATGATTGCCAAGAGTAAACACATTTATAGAACAATTATGTATATACTGTCTTTAATTTCCAAATTATTTCTCATTTTCCTGTCTTCACCATGGACATTTGGAACACTAGTATTCCCATTTTACAGAGTGTGGCTGAGACCATGGTAGCTGTCCAAGGAAATACCACAAATTTTTGCTGAAGACTGGACTTGAACCAAAAAGAAGGTTCTGTTTCCTCATTCCTGCAATATACTGAAGCTTTGGTCAGGCTTTCTGATACCTAAATAAGGTAATCACACAAGGAGGGAAACACATTGGCCTCAGCTATACCAGGGTAATTTCTGGCTGCCTGCAAGAGGACCTTCTCTTCAAAAAGTCGCCCTCCTTCTGTGGAGAACAATTGGAAATTACGATGAATTGGATGTTCCTTAAACATTTGTGTTATTCAGTTTTAAGAACGACAAAATAGATCTTAACTCTCCAGCCCTACTTGTTTACTTTGAGAGAGAGAGAGAGGGAGAGGGAGAGAGAAAGAATTGCATAGCATTTTCCATTGTCTCTAAGATTTGGTGGAACTAAAAAAAAAGGCATCATAAGAGCTCCCATTAATGAATAACTTTTCCTGATATTGCTGCTTTCAGCAACTTAGCATCAATTTCTTTCTTTCCAGTTGAATGAGAATTTGTACACCATAGTACTTAGTGAAGGACTTATTAACTGAACTGCATTTTAAAAATTTTGTGGATAGAGTACATTTTGGAATAGAGAGTGTGTGCATGATAAACTGGGTTTGATTAGACCCTTCCTTAACTGCAAACCCCAGGATTCCATAGGATGTTGAAAGTGGAATAATTGCACTATAACAGTCTAGTGCAGAAGTGGCCCAAAAGTTAGAAAGTAAAAATGGGTGAGAAGAGGATACCCCTCCCCACTCCAGCACCTCTTCATAAGCCAGACATTGTCATGATGTGTGACCATTTGATTCTGAATGGCAGTGCTACAGCAATAAGGAAGTGTGATGCAATGGCAAGAGCATGAGCTATCTTCATCAGAACTCAAATTATTTACTTTTAAATAACAACTTTCACCATCTTCCAGCCAGCATGGCTTCTGAACTTGCTAGCTGAGGCATTCTGGGACTTATTTTAAAAAAATCCAAGGTCAAAAGTAAATGTGTTGGAAGCACTTACTTATCACCACTTGGAAAATGAATGAATTTATGTCTCACTTGCTTTAAGCATTCAGGAGAAAAAAACTGAAGGAGTTCTAGTGGAAACTCTTTCCCTTTTGGTAAGAAATGTCACCTTTGTGGGAACTAGAATACTAACAAGCACACATTGAATTGCATTGTAATAGCTGAATATTGCATGGGGATGTTTTTCTCCTCCTCTCCAGCCCGCTCCATATGGAAATATATTTAATAGTTCAGATTGTTCTTACTTTGTTCTTTCTTTATTTTTTGTCAATGGTTGTTCCATGGAGTTTTCTCACTGAAAATTTTAAGCATGGTTTTTATGGTTCAGAGAATTGAAAAGAGTTGCAATTACCTGTGCGCAGCAGCTGATGCCCATTTAGAATATTTATGCTGTAAACTCTGGCTCGAAAATAACACTGTTAAGCTGATTTGCCACAAAAACTTTGAAAGCTTGGAGAATGGCCACCTGCTCACAAAATGTAGAGCTGTAAAGTGGTTATAATTAAAGTTGTTGGCTTTAAATGGAAGAAAAAATTGTTCTTTGTGACATCCAACCATTTCTAGCTGGGTTTCACAATGGTGTTAATGCAAAACTATAGCTGTACACTTACATACAGTATGGGAGCAGCAACTCTTGTCTGTGCTTATTTCAAAGTCTGCTCTATTGAACACACTGAGACCTTTGAGAATATAGACATAGGATCAAGCTATAAGAAGCAGAGGCGGAAAGAAGTTATTTCTTTGGACCATAGCCCCCAGAATCCCCCAGTTGGAAATGAATAAGATTTTAGCCAACATATATCTGGGCAGGAATACAGGGAGAAAAATACTCCCCCCCCCGCCCAAATGGTGTGCAAACAGGACAGCATGCATGCAAAACTGGTGCCAATTAGAAATATACTGGTCCATCCATCCTTATTCAACAAACCAAATACTGTGCCCAAAGGGTGAATAGAGTTACTTAGTTTATTATTGTATGTATTCATATACCCTATTGTTGTCGGGTGCCTTCAAGCCATTTCTAACATATGGCAACCCCTAGGCAACCCTATCTCAGGGTTCGCTTCGAAAGATTGTTCAGAGGAGATTGGCCATTGCGTTCTTCTGAAGCTGAGAGAGTGTGACTTGCCCAAAGTCCCTCAGTACATGTCCATAGCTGAATGGGGATTCATCCTTTGGTCTCCCAGAGTCCTAATCTAACTCTCAAACCAATACCTAATGCTGGTTCCTATTCATATATGTACTCTCACAAATCAGACACAGCCTTAAAAATTCAATATAAAACTATAACAATGATGAAAAGCAAAAACAATAAAAGTAGACTTCTTAAACAGACCATAAATTATTCCAAAAGCTCCAGCAAATAAAAAAGTATCTGGCTGGTGCTGAAAAGCCTGTAAGGACGGTGCCAGACAAACATCTCTGAGAAGGATATTTTATAACCTGTGTTTGAGACTATGCACTAGTTGGTAACCCTTCTTCAAGAAGTTCTTCCCAACGTACACATTCTTCTTTCCCTTCTCCTCCTCCTCCTTCTTTTTAGTGCAGCCAGTTGTTTCGAAGAATATCATGTGAATCCCCTTTTAAAAAAATCCTTAATTTGCTTTTAGTCCCTGCTCTTTCCCTCATCTTGACATTCCTGAATCCAATCAGTTCTTGTCAGGCACACATTATCGCTCTGTTTACAAAGTCTCTACACTTTTCATAAAAGGCCAGAAATGGACTTCAGGGGCTTCGAGGTCTCTGATAAGATGAAAAAAGTAGTTTATGTAGCGTCTGATGAGAGAGGGGAATGGATTCCTTATTTATAAAGGGAAAGAAATGACAGAAGCTCGTGTATTCAGAATGATTGAGTTGCTGGGGGAATAATTCAGTCTCTGACTGTATAGGTTGCTATATAAATATTGATTTCTGTCCGAGCATATCTATAATCTTCATTTATGATGAAGGGTGGTTTTCTCAAGTGCCACTGTTTTCCAAATGTCAGGTTATAAGAGCATCTCCATTCTGCCCAAGAAAATCATTGTCATATAAATGAAGTTGTGTGAAGAGTAAAATTGGCAAAATCCAGGCTATGTTACATCTTCAATAGAAATAGATTTATGGCTGTTTACTTTACGGGAAGCTCAGAATTGGACATTTATTATACACATGCCAGAAAAGACTTCAAGCCACTACTCTTCTGAGCTGAAACAAGGCAAGCAGAAGCTTCTCGTGCAATTTCTCTGTTTTATTATTTCAAACTGCAAATGAGGAATCGAACAACTTAATGCTCTTACCAGACATGCACTGGGCTTCCCAAAGAAAGGATTTGCCTACCTACGCTAAGTTTTAAGTACTTACCTATGCACCAGTCAAACTTCTCTGGAAGACTACCACCAAAAAGATCTATTTCCTAATAGTCACCTCCTCACCTCATTTGACAGGAGTACCTAAGAATATCCAGTACCCTTATTTATCACAGAATATCTGATATAGTTGCTACCAACAACTCAATAGGTTGGATCCATTTCCCATTGATTTCAGTGGATTTAAGCTAAGGATTACTGTGTCTGAACTCACCCTAATGCAATAAACCAAATTTGTAATACCTCTTGTATAGAATATTTGCATCTTTCTTGGGAAGGTAAGACAGGAGATTCATAAGGGTAATAAGAAAAATGCTGTCATTATTGGAGTATAATACAAATACAAGCTGTCTACTATATGAAAGGAATGAAACAGCTGAGCACACAATTGTTTTCCTCACGAGTGACTGAGTGGACTGACTGATGCTCTCTAGTTTCCCATTTGTTCAGGTGAACAGAATCTAATAATGATTTTCATTAGAAGCTGCTTGAAACACAGCATAAATGCAGTTATATTGCAAATCCATCGTTATGAATGTTCCCTATTATAGAATTAGGTAACCAAATAATGCAGTCTGATTTGAAAAATAGAAGTTCCCAACATAGATCATGCTGTTTTTTTTAAGGAAAAGTTGTTTTTTTTAATGTGTTGCAGTTCTGTGACTATAATGCTATGAACATGGGAAATTCCACTGAGGGCAGAGAGAAGGTTCCAGGCACAGAGGGAGAGATCCAACTTCAACTCTCCCATGCAGCCCTCATGGATATTTCTATTATTTGTTATCTTCTTAGCATTAGAGCTCTGGCACTGGAAGGGATGGATCGGTGTTATGGCAGATATATTGCAATATTTTTAATAAATAAATAAACAATAAACAATCCCCCCCCATGTTGTAAAGAAAAAAAGGAGCAACTAACAGAAATAGTTCAGTAATCATGGTAAGAAAAGAAAAGGAAAAAAACCTTTTTAACAGGTTTAATTTTGTGTTTTTAGCTCACTTAAAAATTATGACTCCATTGTGACTATAGGACTGAAATGGATTTTGCTTCTACTGCCAGGATGATAAACATATTAACCTCAGAATAATCAGCCTTTTGTAATTGAAAAGGTTGGTATGTCTTTAAAGTATGAATAATGAAACACTGGTCATTTCCGCACTAGACTGTTATAGTGCTATTATTCCACTTTCAGCATCCTATGGAATCCTGGGGGTTGCAGTGTAGGGAGGGGCCTAGGCAAACTGCAAACCCCAAGATTCCATAGGATGTTGAAAGTGGAATAATAGCACTATAACAGTCTAGTGCAGAAATGGCCAACGGTGGGCAACTGTATGCAGGTATGCTCAACTGTCCTCAGCTATAAAACCTTTTTCATCTTTCCCACTCTGAAAGGTTGCTGTGGTGAATCTGTTTGCCCAAGGCAGTGGAGGATGCAATGCTGAGCCTCTGTGGCCCTGTCTACCATCACCTGCTGCTCTCTGGGTGATCACATTCCTTTGTCCTAGACTGTGTGGCCTTAGATTTTGGTTCAGAAACCCAGCTGTAGCATAGCGTGTCACATACCCTCTAATATTTCACAGATGAAAACTGGGACACATGTGGCCAAGCAACATCAGAGTGTGGCCAAGATGGGCAAAGTTATGAATGGGGAGGAATACACAAGCTAGGAGAGGCTACAACAATTTGCTTTTGCCCAGAGTCTACTGGGAAAGGCAAGATTCAGCCCTCTCCTCTCCTCTCCTCTCCTCTCCTCTCCTCTCCCCCCACTGAATGAATGGAGTGCAAACGACTTTTGCAGCAGTGGCAGTAAATTGAGGACAAGGGGAGATAGTGGAAGGGGGAAAGAGAAACTAGAACATTTTAAAATCAGTTGAAAAAGTAGAACAAGAGAGGATTAATCAGGACTGTCCCTGCCAAATCGAGGCAGTTGGAGAGTATGATGTTAGTATGCCCAAATTTTGTGACCCATAGGAAATGGAGTCTTCTTCAGGGTTGCTGGAGTTGCGTGAATCAGCAAGGCCCCCAACAGATTACAGTGTGTACTGAACTGCTACTGCAGCATGCCAGATTATGCAAAGACAAAGTCCACCTGCTTCTCACTGTGCATACCATTCCTGGCACACTGTTACCCTTCCATCCCATCCAGGAAAAGAATTACTGAGGAGTTGACTGAAAGGATGACTGGCATTGGAGACTATCTGGAGACTGAGCAGGACTGCATAATATTCTCCAGTTCAGATTTTAATCTGATTTAGAGAAGAATTTGGAGTATTTAAAAACTGAGCTGAGGTGTGTGGGGTTTTGGTTTTTTTTTATCTTTGCATTTCTTTTCCAAGTCTAATTCAGGAATACCTCACCATATTTCTGCTACTTGAACATTAGGATCTTGTTTCATGTGTGGATTTATTACTTGTGTAGAGCAATTACTTTTAATGTGTTACTTCCAAGAGGAGTGATTAGTATTAGCATTCCCAATTGCACAAGCTGATGTCATTCACATGGCATTTGAAATACAGACAGCCAAATTCTCACCAGACTAGGATAAAATGTCATGTTATTATTGCTGCTTTTGAAAGACCGACTTTTTCATTCTGATTTGCCTCAGTTGGAAACTTGTTTGGCCCCTTGCCTGTCTTAATGAAAACAGCATATTAGCTCTTCATTAAAAAATTATTATTTCAAGCTGTTCTTTTAGGATGAGAGGAACACCAAGAGAAGCTAAATAAGTATCACTGGCCATGGATGTAGTTTCCCTCCCCCACCTCCACTTCTCACTGAAAAGAGAGAAAAGAAAGTAATGACAATAGCAAAAAAGCAGCCTGCGAAAATTGATTTCCCTAAACTGGGGCATATGTGGATTAGAGCTAGCCTGAGGTAGCAGAGTCATTTCTGTCAAGCAGAGGATGGCAAGATTATCACTAACCTGAAAGGACAGCTCAGTCAGAGCTGCCAATTACGTGTAATGTATGGCATGGGCTTTGAGTTTAATTGGGGAATAGATGTAGGTGTGTGTGCGTGTGTGTGTGTGTGTGTGTGTGTGTGTGTGTTAAGGTTGTCGAAATCATGGGAATCAGTTGTGAACTTCATACTCCCTTAAACTGTTTACTGGGAAAGGATCCAGAGAGAGTGAGAAGCTCCTAGAAACACATGATAGATGTTCACCAGAGGCTTGTTAAAAAGAATCTCCTGGTTTTGTTTGAGGTTTATTATACTACATATAATTTTAGACTTGCTGAAGCAAAAATCTTTCATGGGGTTTTTTTTTAAAGCAACCCCACATTTTTCATTCCTCAGCATTGAATAGGTATGCTAAATCCTCATGTTTTTTATGGGAATGAGTCAGATGGGGAAGCAAGGGGATGAAATCATACTATAAGAGAAGCAGCCTCATGTTCATTGTGGATTATATCTTCATAAAATGTTTCCTTGCAAAGCAGGGTCCTTCACACTGTTTCCAGTTGATCTGGCAAAAATAATATTGGCATAGGTCTGGTTGCTACCACAACTCCCTGAAACAAAGCTCTCTGGATATTTCCCTTCCCTGCATAGGACCAGACTCTCCCACATAGCATGACAGAAAATAGTGTTCAGAAAACTCTCCTTCCTTCCTTCCTTCTTTCTGTTTAGGCTTTATTACTTTACACAGAATAAATTCTGAATTGTGAATGGTCTTCAAAAACTGAACTGTTTGCAACAATTTTCCCACAGCATGGAGAAGAACTGTAAAATTATTTGTTCCTTCCTGTGAAAATGGTATTTACAAAGACTTATCCTCTGCTGTTGATATGCAAATACACACTTTCAGACTGTACTTCACCAGCATTATTGCCTGATGCTCTAGAGCAGTCATGCTTGCCTGGGGAACAGGATGTGGAGTAGCATTCTAGGAGGCCTTTGCTTCTTCTGACTTGCTGCCTCAACACCCAGCCACTGCTGCTAACGTGGTTAGAGCATGCATGGCAAGAAGGACCATCTCATAACTTGTGCAGTGACTGCTTCCCAGGAGTGGATGGTTTGGGTGCTTTCCCTAGGTGCCAAACTGAAAGGGCCACTAAGCTTAGCTCAGTGACTTGGCGGGGAGTCATATGTATGGCCTACACAGTCAGTTAAGCTGAAAGAAAGGGTGTGTCTTTAGCCCTTTCTCCTTTTTCCCCAGGTTCTACAGATTGTTTGGGAACAAATGTCCATAGTTAGCTGCAAAATACATTTCTTATTCCAACTCCAGATTGATCTTATTTGTACTAGTTAAAAATCTGAGGAGATGTTACAAACCCGATAAATACAATGAACAAAATTAAAATTGTAAATATTTTTAAAAGAAAAGTTTAAGTTAATGAGAGATATTTTGCTGCCAGATTTTAGATGAAATGTGTGTTTTCTAGTGTCATGTACCAAAATTAATTGTCTGGCTTTAGGTATTGTATTTGCCTGGGTAGGCGAGGGGTGGGGTAGTATTTGCTGCTTTATCTTGGACAGCAAAATGACTTAGTCAGTTCCTGGTAATTAAATGTCTGTGGTACTTTTGGAGGGTACTCCTGAGGAGAATCCAACAGAAAGCCAGAACCTGCTCATGGTGAAATTATCCTAGGAAAAAGTTACATGGAAAAAATGCTTCCAAGATGATGTACCCCAGCATACATATACTTGCCCACTTGAGGATCTGTTCAAATAGTAATAAACATTATGTCAAAAGCATTCCTCAGTGTCACCCAAAGGAGGAAATATATTCCCTGAATAGAAATTGGAATGAACTATACCTGCCTTCACAGAAATTATGAGAAGCAATTTGAATTCAAGTGCCTTTTCTGCCAGTTACAAATCACCATAGAGTGTTATTCACCATAATGCTGTCCAAACATCATTTTATTTATCAATGTTTATTGCTTCTTTTTTGCAGAGTGATGAGGTTTTGACTGTCATCAAAGCAAAAGCACAATGGCCTGCCTGGCAACCACTAAATGTGTAAGTAGGCGGAGAATTAAACCTCCCAAAAGACTTTCTTCCTCACTGTCCTCTGACAGAATACGCTAAATATCTTGCCTTCCACCAAACTTTTATCTGTTTCAGAGAGCAACAGGGGCAAAATGCTGTTGATAAATGAGTTTCTTTTCAGTTTGTTTGTTGTCTCCTTCCTTTTATATCTGGAACAATATTTCAGCAGGGAGGGGTCATGCAGGGTAGTAGATGAGAACCTTCATTTGTTTACCAGGTATTACAGATATAACTGTATATTGTTCAGTTCTGCTCCCCCTGCTCTGACGGTGGAGATAAATCCACACTACTATAAATTCGTAGGAGGATGGCATGCATGCTTACTTAGAAGTAATTCTAGCTGAGTAACATAGAGCTTATTCCTAGGTATTGTGCAAAGACTTTAACTTTTCAACTAGTCTAATGAAGAGAGCTTTGAAAAGTTCAGTAGAAGTCTGTAGGAGGAGGTGCTTTTGGTCTTCAGATGTTTTGGTCTATAGTTCCAAGAAACTTATCCAGTATGGACAGTTAGAAGGGTTTGTGGGAGCTATAGCCTAAAACATCTGGAGGGCAAAAGCTTTCCTGTCCCTGCTTTAGAGTTTGGCTTCCATCACATGCAAATGTTTGTTGAATTCAATGTGTTGTCTTCCAGAACCATATCATTTTCTTATTTGTTCACAGTAAGTATTGTTGTGTGCTGTATTTTGCAATCGTTGTTGAGGCTTCTGAGTTTTGTTTGGCTGAGGTGTTTGTTTAAATTTCTTTTCCAAAATGGCTCTATAAATGATTTAGTCATCAACACCCCCAGTGATTCAAGGCTTGTGCTTGATTTGGCCAACCCTGTGGCATGTGCACTTTGGCATTTCATGCTTTCAAGGTTTTTGCCTAAACTATATAGCATCCCCGCCATTCTGTCTGTGCTTTGGATCTGTAAAAAATTGCCTTTTCCAAGGCTGTCATCCCTGCATCTTTGTAAAACAAGATTAAAGAGAAAAAGTAAATCACAAGTCCTCTGGGCTTTTTTAACCAGAGTGTTTTAGCAGTGAATAGTTTTAAAAACAATGAATATCTAAACTTTTAACCACATACCTATTTAAACATTTTTTAAAACATGTTAGCTTATTCTTAGGCTTTTAAGACACTCTTGATATTTATAGAATTATTTCAATTGTCATGTCATTAAGTTTCATATCATAACAAACAATGTCTACAAGAAATGATGCAAATATCAATAATTGAAAATTTCATATGAAGGTTTATTCACTGCTGTCAGGGAACATCTACATATTGCTTACTTGGGGGGATGGATTTGCTCAGAAAGCACATCTGATTCTGGCAGTCATCTCATGAAGGGTGGGCTCCAGAATCTCAACTGCAAATCCAGAATGGGCTCCCTCTGCTTTGGATATAGCTAGTTCCTGGTTTTGGGCAAGGTTTATCTTGGCAAAATGAAGGTGCCTACCTTTTCAATAAGCATTTGCCATGCTAATATAGTTGCAATAGGCCTCACTTCCATTGGGGTGGGAATTATATAGCCGTCCCCACGATGTTGTTGGACTGCAAATTACAGTAGCCTTCATAACCAATGATAAGTTGCAGTTTCCCAGATTCTTAAAGGCTGCATAATCACCACTCCAGTCTTAAATGTTAAATGTGTGAGATTGTGTGTACCTGTACAGTGTCTTTCATTTTGTTAGCAACTGGACATCCTCTTGCTTGTGTCTAGAGCAAAAGTTTTTCAGTTTCAGAGATTATCAGCTTCAACCCCCCAGATGCTCTAACCATTGCCCATGCTCACAGAGGAGTTCAGAGAAAGAAAACCACTGGTGGAACCAAAGAAGGAGTCTTTTCTAGAATTTTCTCTACAATTTCTGTTCATGACTAAATTTCCCAAGCTCCTTGAAACCATGAGAAAGAGAATGGTTAAGAGAGTCAGATACCAAACTGTATAAAATTAGGTAATAAGATAAAGGGATTGGGGTTGGCAGAGCATTTATCAAAGTATAGCATCAGCCTCAGGCTTTTGTTTGTGACAAAAGACTAGCATGTCTTTGGTTACTTCCTTTGTTATTATTATATTTTCATTGCTGGGCTTTAGAGAGGTGGTTATAAGATTTTCTTTCTCAGGTACCCAAACAAGTTGGCTACTTCTGGTTATGGCACACCTTGACTTTCAATGAACGGGGGCGGTGGTGGATCTCTGTATCAGGTAGCAAAGTGTCTACCTGATAATGGGTGGTGGATCTCTGTATTAGGATCATGCTCATTTAGTTGTCTAGACTATACACCGTTTCGGTTCTCTTGCCATATGTTTGTCTGTTTGCATTGTCCATATGTCTGTCCATCTGTCTTCCTCTCTATTGACCTTGATTCAGACATTGACAGGAAGATCTGTAGATCAGTGGTAGAACATAAACATGATGTACAAAACACATGCTTTCCATACAGAAAATGGTTTAGAGGTTTTCAGTCCCTGGCACCTCTGGAAAAACTCCTATCTGGGCATCTGTCTTGGCTTCTGTCAGTCAGTGTCAGCATTACTGGGCTAGAAGAATCAGTGAACTCACTCAGTATGCAACAGCCTTCTGTGTTCATGACAGAAGGAGTTTGTATACATGCTGTTCAGCTGTGAGTAAACTGAGCAAATAAAGGTTGTGATTTTGCACTGGGAGACTTAGCTATGAGTCTCAGCTGCAATAGTCTCCTGTCCAAACCCCACCAGCCTATTTTTTTATAGCTTCACCCCACCCCAACCTGGCCATTTCCTGGCTAGTGGAGAGCAGAAGGAACAGCATATAAGTGTCCAGCTGTTTTTCTATAGCTGGATGAACAGTGATACGCATCTATAAAGACTTCTAAGGGTCCCTGGAACAACCTGCAAATGATGTCATTGCTTTGTGTCCAGCTATAGGAAAATAGCTGACTGCTAGTTTGCTGATGTCCTGACACTCCAGTGACCAGGAAATGGCCTGGTGGTTTTGGAGAAGGATTTTGGTCATTGCATAGATGGTAGTGAATTCCAACAGTTAAAGAACTGAGTTGTGATGGTGTAGAGCTGACTTACACCATCTTAATTCACCAACAGAATGCTAGTTAAAGAATGCTGGGTATTCCTTAGGACAGGGTGGCACCAGATCCTCTGAAGATGCCAGCCACAGAAGCAGGTGAAACTTCAGGAGAAAATACTAATAGAACACGGCCTGAAAGCCTGGAAAATCCACAACAACCTATGGGTTCCAGCTGTGAAAGCCTTCGATTTTATATCAAACAGGTCAAGTTACTTTATACTTCAGGCAGAAAATTCGAGAAGGGCTTCTACCCCTAGCTAATAGTAAAAATACCATATGAATAACTGAAACTAAAACTAACGTTTGGAGTGACTTTTCATGATAACACCCAAACTGGCTTCCTGAGAAAGCCAACTTGCCTGATGGCTTGGCCATCCTGAGGTTCACTCAAAAGTAAGGGTTTTTCTGCACTACACTGTTATAGTGCTGTTATTCCACTGTTAACATGCTATGGAATCCTGGGTTTTGCAGTTTAGGGAGGGGAATTTAGAATTTTCAGCCAGAGAGTTCTTTGGCCACAGTAAATTACAGACTCCAGAACTGCACAGAATGTTGAAAGTAGAATAATAGCACTATAACATTGTAGTGCAGAAAGGCCCTAAATCTCACTTCTTTCTGTAAGCATAGGATTTCTGCTTGAGTAAATCATGCAGTTGTCACGTTTGTTCCAAAGGAGAGCTGAATAGTAGATAAAATGCTATCAGGTTAATGGAGGATTTTAAAGAATTCAAGAGTTGTATGAGGCCTTTGCTACTTCAAGGCATGCACATTTCTATAACCATTGACATTTACTCAGTTAGAATATGTCTGCGGTTTTGTTTGACTTGTTTTAACAATACCCATTCAGAAAGGATTTTCAGTTAGAAACAGGCTAAAAGGAAAGCCTGCCTTGTGTCCTCTAGAAAAGGATGCATTATGACGAAAAGTGACCAGACAAAAAACCATCTGTAAAATCCATATACCCAAAGGGATTAAATTCCATCCAAGAGCTATTCTCCAGAACTGGGTGTTCCTGGGGAAAATGGACAAGAGATCAGGCAGAGCAATGCAGTGATTGATGCTGGAGATCTCTGTTACCCTGATTTCTGGGGGTCCCGGGAGGGACACCTCAATGTGCTCAAAATTATGGGGAATGGGAATTAGCGAGAGCACAAGTTAGCAATGCGAGAGGCAGGGCAACGTAGTGCGATCTTTTACCCAATGTTTACGGGGTCAGGCCGAGTCAGGACCAAGACACAAGAAAGCTCCAATTATGTTCTTTTATTTATGAAGTCACAGCAAACTTACGCAGTCACTCACTCAAAATTAAGAAATACTGCACAATTGTGCAGTCACGCACACAGTCCTAAAAAAATAAAGAGAGGAAAATAGATAGGGGATTTTCAGGAGGATTTTCGGGGAAATACTACACCTGATCCTGTAGCCCAGTAGACGGAAAGAAGCTTGGGAGCGTAGATTCTCAGCACGTGGAGGCTGAGGGGAGGCTCGTCGAACGGAGCGGCAGCAAGTCAGGAGGCAAGTCACGAGCCATCCGATGAGACGCTCAAACTCAGGGTTCTTATAGGGGAAAATGTGCCTGTAGGCTAGTCCGTTCCTGGGGAAAACAATGGGTTTCGGGCTGGAGACAAAGCCTCCAAAAGGTCAGTACTTTAGATGATTGAGTTATGACAGCGTTGTCATTCGCGTAGACAGTATGCAAACGTGGAGTGCTTGAGAGTTGGATATTCCGCTCGTCAAGCTGCCTGCTTGGGGCAGGGGATCTTTTGTAAGCTGCGTGCATACATAACGTGATATTAAGAGGGTACTTGCCTGGAGGTCTCCTAAAGCTGCAGTCTGGCAATTACTGGCCTGCCTGGATTTGTTTTTGAATATTCAGCTATTTTCAGCCGTGCCTGTGTGCGTGCTTGTCTGGGGGCCTCGCAAGCACATGGAGAGGAATGGGTAGTGAAGGCCAAATTCTTAATATCAAATGATATCTAATATACCTCAAGTTCGGACTAGAAACTACAGTAACATATCCTTCTCTTCACAAGAGGTATTCCCCCCTCCACACACACACACACACACACACACACACACACACACCATAGAAACAAGAAGTTCCTTCTGCCTAAGGAAACCAAACACTGCAAAACAAATATTTCTTCAGAAACAGTAGTGGCTCCTTGATGCCACGGCGTGCATCCTGCTTCACTCACTGAAGCAGATTCAAGCATGATTCATTCTCCTGCCCCATACGTCTATGGCATTTCTCCAAGATTCTCTTCTCAGTGCTTTCCCAAGGAGAAGTTTTACCTATATAAGAAGTGTATGTCTTACCATTTCTCTCCCACTTTGCCAAGATTTTTAGTCACACAAAACACTTCTGAACTAGCCAGGGGATTCCATATTTTCATGAGGGTAACCTGGCCCCAAGGTTGCTTCCTAGTTCCTACTCAGGATGAAGTTCATGCCATTTTCCTCTCCTTGCAGTATGCACTGTGCTCTGGATTGGGTGGTGCTTGTAGAGATACATGTATGATACAGTCCTCCATAGTGAAAAAAGAGAAGGAGACATGCAACACATTCAGTGGGTGGCAACAGATTTTTCTGTGGGTGGGAGGGCAGCAGAGAAAGTGGTTCAGTGACTGGCCTGTGAAGAGGCAGTGAGAAGATTGTGGGAGTGAATGAGTAAGCGTGAAAAGCAATGCAGGGAAGCAGTGAAAGAACGATTTTTAAAAGACTAGCATAAAATATCATTAGCAGTGCTTACATCCACACCGTACAGTAGTAGCACTACAATTCCACTTTAACTGCCACAGTTCCATCCTGTGGAATGTTGGGATTTGTTGTCTGGTGAAATTTTTGGAATTCACTGCTAGAGAGCCCCAGAACCTCTTTCTGGAGACCTCTATCTCCCCAAAATACAAATCCTAGTATTCTGTAGGATGCTGCTATGGCAGTTAAAGAGCTATGAAACTGCTGTAATTGGGTAGAAATTGTCACAATCCCAAGGGTTTCAAACATGAAGTATAGTGATAGGGTGAAGAGGGCCATGTCAGAGGCCTTGAGCCACCACTCCTTAGTGTCCTCTGCTTGGGGCAGCAGCTGTAACCACTATAATGGCAGGAATACCAACTCTGCATCTCCTTTTAAAAGCCTTTTCCCTACAGCTGTGTTTGATGGCTTGTTATTTTACTGTATGGGGCGGGGGGGATAAGAACTGGGTAGCTTTACCAACTAAGATAATTTTTATGCTTCCATTTTCCATCTTGCCTTTGCTGATTGAACTATGATTTAGCAATGATTGAAACATTGCCCTCGGTTAAAATAAAATTAGCTCATTTTTATGCATAACATAACAAACTAGTTGCAACAAGGAGGTGTTGCTAATTCTACTAACTAATGAGTATGGAACATTTCTTCAGAATAATCACCAAAACTGACACCAGGAAACTGATTTGCCAAGGCATAGGATTGTACAAAATATAGCTATGTCAGAAAGGGTCGCTATATGTTCAAGCAAGATATTACTGCATGTTAATTATGCTGAGATTATGAAACATAAAATATTTCCACCCTCAATTTTAGTCTCCAGTGATCATAAAGTTAGACTACGGTTGTCATAAAAAATTATGGCCCTAATCTTTCAGTTTTAAAGATATCGCTATTTGGAATAAGGAAACATTTTCTCGTGTGATGAAATATGACTAATAATTGTTCTAGTAGTTATCATGGAAATGTCAGTATTTGCCTGAAGTTAAAATATGTCATGGGTATCTGGAAAGCTGTGACTGCCTTGCTGGATTTTTATATGTTGTTTAAAGATTAAGCACTGGCTGCCGTTAGACATAAGTCACCAATCTTTTTTCATTTTTAAATTATTTTTGTCACTCCTAATGTGTCTGCTTGGGGCTGGATTTTTTTTTAAGTGTTTGTGCAATCTCATTGTTAACTAATCTGATGAAAGGGAGAAAATACAATTAACACTTTGTTTTCATGAGTGGGTCTAGAATGAAGAAGAATGCCAATTCTGCAGGCTTACATTCAACACCCAGCTGCTATTAGTACAAAAACCAAAGATAAAGGTATGAGTAGGGAGAATGTTGGCTCTGATTCCTTCAAATATGAATTCTGAACCCCCATTAAATTTTCTTTCAGTCCATGTTTGTGGCATTTTAGACACTGAAAATCATTCACATTTAGAATTCTTATAAGTGCTGTGTTGGCATTCCCTTGTTAACTTTGCCTGCCTCTTTTCCTCGGATACGTAAACTGTGTTTCTAAATGCTCAGCTGAAGTTTTAAGTTACTATCATGCTAGAAGTTTGATGAGTGAAGAAAAAGTTCATTTGGGTGGTAAACTCATTTGTTGTCATTTCTTTCCCGCTGCCATATCTTACACCGCTGATACATACCTATACTAACCACAGTTGTTAGAAGAGGAGGAATAGGGAAGAAAAATCCCTAGGGCCCAGAAGTCTGGACGTCCCAGGCCTCATGAGGTCTGGACAGGGAAAACACAAGCAATGCATTAAAATATATTGTATGTTTACACTCATCATATATAACACATAGCGTGCAATGGTATATAAATTATGTTAACTGTTAAAAAAAATAAATTTTGGTACCTTGGCAGACCAGAGAGTGGCTATATTTTAGGTTGCTCGGTTGAGGAAGGAGCGTCCAATTGTGCCTCTTGTCAAGGACTCAGTATAGCTCAGTATAGCTCTGAGTGTCCCTAGCCGATCTTTTGGTGCTTGATATGGGGATGCCCCCTCCTATTCCTTGTATGGTAGAAGACAGTGACAGTTGAATCTCAACACTAGTGGTGGGTCTGCATCCTCTACAACAACTGTCAATGGCAGGCTGGTTTAAAGAAGGGGGCATTGTGCATATGGCTATCTTTCCCAACATCTTACTGAGATATGCTGCCTCCATTTAACTGGTTGCCTTATTCTGCCTAAGGAAGGAGGAGGGGTTGGAGTTAAACTTCTAGCATCCCTAGGCAGCACAGCCAAAGATGAGGAAATCTAGGAGCTGAAGTCCAACAATATAATGGGGACTGCATGATTCCCATCTCCAGCCTAATGGTCCCTACATATACATCTGCATAAAGAGGTTGAAAACATGAGGATTATATTGCAACATACCAATATACAACATAGACTTGTACTTCTCCATGTAAATTTTACATAAGCAGTTGTCCAATATAGATTCAGGTTTATGCAAAACCTAGTCTTTTTTTAATTTTTTTTTAACTTTCTGCATATTGGAATAAAAACCAAGAAGAAGAAGAAGAAGAAATGAAAAATTATTTTAAAAGAACAACTTGACAGTTAGTCACTGTGAAGATGCAGCAAACATCAAAACCTTGTCAACTGAAGATGCAGCAAGCATCAAAACCTAGTCATATTGAAATTCTTTTCATTTCTGTCAAAATTCTCTTCAATTTTACTTCAAGATAAACTTCCAAGCTTGCTCCAGGCAGAAATGATGCTAACCTAGGATTGTGCAGAACATCCTGGGGAATTTAGCTGGTTTGGTTTCCTTCACAATTTTGCAGAAGTTTTGCTGGGGATGGATGACCCCCAAGGACTTCACATTTTGTTTTAGGTTCCATTTTCAATGAGGTACACCGAACTGTGTGAAACATCTCAACCTCAGGAGAATTTTGTTTTGATTTGTAAATTGAATCATGTCTTCAGAGTTGAGAGATGTCTGTGCCAGTTAGAGCACTAACTGTCCTAGATGAACCATTTGCCTGATTTATTATATGTAACCACCTCTTAGCTTGAAATTTACAAGTGAGCTTTTCCATATAGATGAGTTCTCTAGATCATGATCATAAACTTCTGCTATAAAATAGTCAAACTATAGCAGTCAAAGATGTTAGGTATAGTTCATCTGTCATTCTTCATGGGATAAATTCACCATGAGGTAATACATTACATAAAATGTACAGGCTGAATATTTTATTGAATGTGATAGATTGTTGGCTCAGATCCAATTATTAGTCCTAAATAGAGTAGAACCACAGAATAAATGAGAAGTTGTTAACACATATGTAAGTTCCACGGATTCTCAATGGGTCTGCTGCTGCCATTGAGACTTTACAGCTTGGAAGGCATCCTACTGGATGATCCAATTCAAAGTTACTTCATCACAGTTCACTGTTTTCTGTCACTGCAGAGGTCAGAATTCTGTTCTGACAACCAAAATCTCCTCCCCCTCAAAACACCTACCTTATGAGCAGTGCTGCCTCAGTGATTTCCATGTTGTCAGAGAGCAGGGGAATCAGCAGGGACACATCCAGCTATTTTCCTGTAGTCTGACATGCTGCAAATACACCATCTGCAGGGACCTCCTAAGGGCTCCCAGAGGTCCCTGCAGATGCCTGTAGCTTTGGCCGTTTCTGCACTAGACTGTTATAGCACCATTATTCCACTTTCAACATCCTATGGATTGCAAACCCCAGGATTCCATAGGATGTTGGAAGTGGAATAATAGCACTATAACAGTCTAGTGCGGAAATGGCCTTTGTGTTATAAAGTTATAAAACGCGAACAAGAGATGGTTTATATTGAATGATGTGATCCATAGAGATGTGATCAATATGTTCCTGAGAAAAGGGGTGGGGATCTCCCTTCCAGTCTCCTTGAAAAAGGTTCAGGTGTAAAGTAACTGGCCCAAAGTAACATTATGGACAATCACTGCTTATAGCAGCCCCGAGGAGAGTTGGAATAGTTGTAAAATCACCCCACAACCTCCCCTGAAACCATCTAGAAAGATGGCTGAAACTCCAGAATTTGCAACCAGAAGTGACTTGCAGTCATGACTTCTGGCCCATTTTCATCTAAAAATTGACCAACGTGAACTGCAGAAAAAAAGAAGACTAGGCTTTACATGCTTATGGATGGTCCAAGTTTATTCTTTAAAAATTTCAATGCATTCTGGCCTGTTTATAAATTAAATGGTCTTCTTCATGGACTATATTAAACACACACACACATTTCTGTATTCTATAATATAGTCCAAACTCATTCCCTTCTCTACCACAATATTAATAATTTGTATGATACCTTCTAGTGAATTCTACATAGTGCCCAAAGTTTCCTTGATCTATGCAGTTTATGTTGTTGCTCCCTTAGGTGCTGAACAAATTGTGGAGTTTAGTTAAAGAAAAGGAAGATTTACTGATTTTCTGTATAATTAGATATTACACATGAAGGACATTCAATGGCTCACACACAGAAAATACACTTGAATTCCTGTGATACCATCTTTATCTGAATCTCTTGATGGTCTCCTGTGGTTTACAATATCACTGTAATTTCAGAAACATTTCTTCATTGCCTTAGCCATCAGTCATTTCTGGGAAGTTTGGGCAAAGTTCATCTAGCCAAATGATCTTTCAGTTAGTTTTGATGAGGAAACCAAATGGATTGCTCATTTTCTCTGGGTGCATGACTTGTTTCTCTTGTTAAAATGAATTCGGACAAGTGACATAGACATTTGGCACGTAGCCTGGCATAAATTTATCACACCATCTAGATAGGATTACCCTAATACAGTGGTTCTTAACCTTTTCTTTATTGGGGACCCCCTGTAAATATAGTTTTTTGGTGGGGACCTCCAAGACATAAATCAAGATTAAAACATTTAAATTTAGAGTTAAACTGCAAAAGAGAGAATAGTTTGGGCATACACATGCTTCTACCTCTAGGTCCCTAGGGTTGTGGCAGTGTGGAGTTGTGGGCACACTTGTCGGAAGACATTTGCGCACACCCCCACTTCTCCTTCATTTGCAAATAAGAGAGCAGTTTGGGTGCACGGATGCACATCTGCCACTGCCATGTCCCCGTTGCTGCTGCTGCTATTGGTGTCCAGCAGCAGGGCTCTATGGGTCCCTTCTGAGGGCTCTGCAGAACCCCAGGTTAAGAACCACTGCCCTAATAGATATCTCCTGAACCATTCCAATACTTTAAAAATGGCGAATGCAGCTAGACTGCTTTTAGTAACAAAAGGGATTTTAAAAATGGGTGGACAAGATCACATAGGTATTTCCTCTGTTAAAATCAGTAGTCCCAGTGGAGAATGGACTCTCGGATAGAAGGTTCTCATGATATGTTTCTAGAATCAGAGATAACATAAATCAAGCCACTGTTTATAGTGTATGACGTAAGACAATCTTTGCCGAAAGGGCAGGGAATACAGAAAAACGGTAGTTATTACATTGCTGAACATCTTTATTCCTATTGAAAAATGGCACGTGCCATTAAAAAGTTACTTTTTTAATGCAACAAACTTGTTTGCCTTTTAAGCTTTTCCTTTTAATCTTTCTGTAACATCTTCTTCTGTGTAAACAATGAAAAGAAATAAGCATAGAGTTCTTTTCCACGAATAAGGTGTGTGTTTCTCAGTCACAGTTTTAATTCTCCTATTTTAAAGTGGGAAGCACGGACGTATGTGCATGCTTATAATGCCCAAATGGAACAATGTCTGATGATTGTCCTCATCATCTGTTTCTTAAGGAGCATTTTCTTAAGGAGCATGTGGGGAGCATTTGAGCCAATGTAACAGGCGGTGTAATTCAACTTTGCTGCCGTCCTTTGCTTGCCACTCAGGAGCATTTGCAAAAAGACTGAGTAAAATAAGCTGACATCTCAATTCCCTGCCCTGTTCACCTCTGTTAATAACAGAGTTGACCCCAACCTGAGGCAGCTGTTTTCATATTCTGGACTATGCAGCCCACCAATGGCCATTCCTAAGGGACCCCAACAGAGAAGCAGCCAGGCTTAATAACTGAACAGCTTGACAGCCATAGCACAAAAATGAAGAGCACTTTTAAAAGTGTCCTTAATTAATCAACACATGTCCAGCTGAGGCAATTAACAATACCCTCAATGTTGTTCCCGTTACATTTCACACTTTGCCTCAGCGTGAAGCTTTATTTGCCAAGTTTAATTTTTGTTGAGATTGTAACTATCCAGGATCCTGGGGCTTCCACATTTCCAAATGAAGCTACAAGCCCATCTCAAACCACTCAAGACACTTAAACCACTTGGTGAGGAAGAACTGAGGTTAATTCTTAACTTTAGTCATTTATTCATTAATTAGATTTACGTGCATCAAGATTTCTGGAAGGAGTTTGTTGGTAATTTCACACCCATAGGATGCCTGCAATGACTACCACCAACAACAACCCCAAACAGAGGTGTCCAACATTTATTATCAGTTCTCCAGTAAGCTCAAGGCAGTCTACATGGCCCTCCTTGTTTTCACTTTATCCTCACAATGAATCTGTGAAGTGGGTCAGTTTGAAAAGATCTGAGGCCCCGCATTCAACCAGTGAGTTTCACAACTCAGTGGAGACCACCAATCCAACTTTCTAACCACATTATAGAGATTACCAGTATAATGCAGGCGTTGCTTCTATGTGGTCTAGTTCTATACTGTACCACTAATACCTGTAACCAGGGCATCGCATGCCTTGGCTTATTAGTGTTGCTCCTACCCATATTAATATTATCAGTGTTTATATGGGGATTATATCTTTTATACTTCCAGTTCTAGCACATATTCACAATTATTTTGTAAACTATAAAAGTAAAATTAAATTGTAATGCATTCATTACAGTCGCTACGTTGGTGATCCAAATGAACGTCACAATTTTGAAATCTATCCCATATGGGAGAATTCATAGGGAATCAGAATCTATTTGAAAGAATGTGTTCCAAGACAGCCTAAAGAAGCAGTTTGAATCTCAGCATCTCTATCTGTGAAGGCAGATTCTGATGTAGCTTCCAAAGTGACCAGAAAGAAAAGGAAGGTACAGTTATGTCACCTTCTGGATAACCTGATAGAATCCTCCATTAGCTGTTGCCAATTGCACTGTTAGACATACTGTGGGAACTCTTATGTGAAAATAATGTGTGAAGATTGTAGCTAACTATGGGACTTCTTGTGCAAATTGTGTTCTATACTGGATAGTCCAATAAATTTGAAGACATAAAGGACTGCTTTTCAAAAAGGACTAGCATTTTTCCTACTTTCTTCAAACATTTTCTGCTTTCACGCTATCTTCATTGGATAGTCCAATAAATTTGAAGACATATAGAACTGTTCTACAAAAAGAAATGGCATTTTTCCCCCTTTCATCAAGAATTTTCTGATTTCAGACTATGCTTCCTTTTTTGGATCTCCAATCTATTCTATTTTAATAACAGAATTCTCTTTAATAATAGAATTCAATGTATTAGTGAACAAAATTACTTATTCCTACAACAATTACATTCATAGTCATCAACTGATTACTAATAATACAGTGATATTATTAATAATAAATTCTGATGATGATGATGACACCAATATTCTTAGAACATCAGTGTTGTATGTAGCACATGATAAAGGAACCTATTTCAATTACAAAGAGTTTACAAATTTGCATGAGAGTTTTGCATGAAAGAGTAAAAGGGAAGAGAGATGAGAACTGCAAACATGAAAAGAGACGGAACATGAGCAAAGGGAACTGCAAACTACATTTGGGGATGGTTATAAAAGGGCTTTATAGAAAAGTGGAGTCTTTTGAGGGTTTGTTTTTTAATTGTTAACTAAACAAGGATGTCTTGGGTTGCTTCAGGAGTATAGTCGGGTAAAAGGTTAGCTGACTCTTTCATAGAAAGATGCTCAGAAGGTAATGAGTGGTACCAAGAATGTTCCTTTCTATGACCTCATAAAGTTCACTCAACTTTACATAATATGGCCATTTCCAAATGGCTGCTGTTAAGTGGTTGTAACAATTATAACAGGAGGCTAAGGAGGTAGTGGCTTATCTTACCACTTCTGCCCCTATGTATGCTCATGGATATTTGTGTTGTCTTGCTCATGTGGGGATGTTTTAGCCTCTTTTACTACTTGAAACACAATTGTTGGCAGGGACAGTTGCTCTTGGCTGCTTTCCCACTCATTTCTCTTGCACAGCAGGCAACTCCTGAGGCTACAGAGAGAATGGACGGCAGCATGCAGATGGATGAGGCAGGAGGCATCAAAGAGGAGCAGCCAGCTGCTTTTTATCAGCTTTCCTGCAGCACAAAGAATTCCCTCTCATGTAGTTGGGGAATTAGCAGCTTTCTCTAAACCATTGTCAGCGTTCTTTCTCCCAGCTTGATCCATACTGCATCTTTCTACAGGCCACACAAGTAAAGGGAAGAAGTGGTCTCTTGAGCAGCACTCTCCCTAGGGACCAAGCTTATAGCAGTGTTAACTCTATTTTAATGTTCCCACTTTCCAGCAAACAAAATGAGTGCCAGGGGAGGACCATCATGTCCTTAATGCTGGAGGAGTCTAGCCAGGCATGCATTCACTCAGTGAAATCTGAGCACATTGGTTAGACCTCTGAATTTGTTATTTTTTTCAGAAAAGGAACCTAGACAGAAATACAATATGATTATTGGCTAACAACAATTTTTTTTGTAAAAGACACAAAATGGACCACATCTTTCATTTCTTTTCTCTCTTGTATTTTGTTTAGGTAAAACTCTACTGTAATACATTATATGAAGAAAACCAGTGGGTTTTTTTGTTTTCTTTTTTTCAGTCCAGCAGGACCTGTGAGGAAAATAGAATTAACAGCAAAGTCAATGAGGCATTTCTGACGGAAGGGACTGCTGTTCAACGAATCCCTTGTGCAATGTTGCTGCTGCCTCCAAATGTGATTGGTTGAGGAAAAACATTTCCACTTCTTGTAATTTTAACACATGTTTTGTAAGAGTTGATGCTGTGCTTTTAACTCCCAGTTGCTGGAGCTTATAATAATTTGCGAGGTCTACTGATTTTTTCATTATGAGAAAGGGTATAGTTCTGACTTGCGTGGCTGTGAAAGAAAGATTGGAAACCAAGCCCTGGCTAGCTCTGCGGACTGAAGTAACAGGAAGGCAAGGCAAGAGAAAGGAATGGTTACATTGTTTTCCAGTGTGACATCATGGTAAAGCCAGGCTTCTAGTGGTGAAGCGACGGGCATTTGAACCAAGACCAGTTGTATGCTCTTTCTATGTTTAGTACTAGAAGCAATAATGAACAGAGCTGAATCTGACAATAAGTAGAATGAGGCAGCTGCCTCGCATAGGAAATCTTGAAGGACATCTTAAAAGCCCTAGCCCTTCCTCCTGAATCTCCTGGTCGTTCTCCTTCAATAGAGGACAGCGCTGTGTGTCTTGAACTTCTTAAACTATCAAGATGTCCCCAGATGGAGGAGGCATCTTCTCAGGAGCACTGAAATAAGATTCAATTGCCAGTTCAGTTGGCTTCTATATGTGGAATGGTGGGAGGAATTGTTTTCCTTTGTCTGGGGCAGCAAAGCATCTTGGACTGGTCCTAATATTTCAAGGCTATGATTCTCTCTGGTGTGGGCTTGAAACATAGATTGGCTTTACTTAGTTTGTTAAACCAGCAATAGAAGGTGCTGGCTGTTACATCCTCACATCTGCATTAAGAAGGCAGTTACAAAACCAAGTCAAAGCATAAATGTAACTTACAATCAATACTAATGTAACAGTGCTATGTAAGGAACTTGCTCCACTGGATTTTCCCTCCTCAGTTTTCCCCAATCCCCACTGCAGTGCTACATCTGGAAGTCTATATATTTTCAGTGCTGCCAATGCCTTCTGCAGAATAAGATAAATGTGTCTGATAAAATATTCCCATTTGAAAAGTGTGCTAAAAATGCATAGGTTTTTTTTTTTAAAAAAAAGGTGTATAAAGGCATTTTAATCAGTGAGAAGATGCAGATACAAAAAATATGTGTACTTTGGAAAATGTGCATATATCCAAAGACATGCAGAAAAACCTATACAGATTTTTAAACATTAGAAAACAGATCTGTAGACAACCACCATGGAAATAGGGTTGCCAGGAAGAATACAGGACAGGGCTCCTGTATCTTCATTAGTTAACCAATCCCGGAGCAGAAAGACATCTAATAAAGTTCCACGAGACAGACTTATGCGATATCTCCACCTTTGACCTCACTCCAAACCCACCTGCTAGCTGCTGCATCCCTTTGCTCCAGCCAACACAGCCATTTACTGGCTGGTGGCAAGCAGGGACTAATATGTTCCTATAGCTGGACATACTGGACTGATGTTAGCCTTCATGCAGCTACAGGAACACAGCTAGGTACTTTTCTGCCACTGCACCCCCCACTGGCCTGTATTGATGGGGAGGGGACTGAAATTGCACTAGCTAAAATGTGAATTGGAAGAATGAAGGATCCCCCTTCAAGATATGTTAATTATTAAAGATACAGATATAAAGATAAAGATATTAAACATACCCTGTATTCAACCTGGTGACCCTACTGGCAGTTGAAGGGGGAAAGAGGAAACTGTAGAAATTGTTCTAACAGCTCTGTCCATGCTAAAACTCAACCATGTGGTAGTTGAGTTTGGACACTAAATATGACAACAAACAAGACTGAATGTTGGGCTCATGTACACACCTTCTTTTTTATGTGTGTGATTGCAATGAGTTCAAAAATATCAGTTCTAGATTGAGAGCACTTTATTATGTTTTGTAGACACCAAGCTCATCTTAACTAACTCCACAGAAAATGGTTTGAATTTGACTTTTTTCAATGAACCATTGATGGATGAATAATTTTGTCTGAGTCTCAACACCACCACAGGGTGCAGCTAATCTAAAATGGAAAAGAAGGCTTGGGAATTCCTCCTCATAGCCCCACTGAAAGAGAAAGCAGAAGCACTAGAGCCCCAGGTTCCCTGTGATTGACTTTTATAATGCTGGACTATCTTACAATTTCTGTACAGGGTGGTCAGTTATCAGAGATTCCAGGAAAGCTCACAAAAACCAGATACTCACCTCAAAGAAGGGGTTAGTACTGGGAAACACCTTTTCCCCCTTATGGCTTGGATTAAAATCCAAGGCAGAGAAGAATCCCAAATCCACCTTGCTCACCAAGCAATAACAGTAGATCTTGGAAATGCTACTTTTCATAAGGTCTGTTGGATGTTTCTCCCCAGCAGGTTACCGACATGTTGTGGATATAAGAGTTGGAATAGATTTGTCTCTCTCTTTCCTTTGCACCACAGCTAGAAGACTTCTACAGTTGACTAAGTGTTGAGATGAATAAGTGTTGTTTAAATCCAGAGTGGGTAACCCCAAGTCATATGTAATCCAGGGACTGATCTGATAAGACACTCTACCTCAAGTCTCTGCAATGATATGATCTGTCCCTTCCCTAGCAATCTGGTTGATGGGGATGGAGGAGAGGGTGGTGGTGGCATAAACAGGGAACAAAGGAGTGGGCTTACCTAATTTTAGCTGTGATTCCATTAACTGCTTACATGTGGCTGCAACACATCACATATGTTTGAGAGAATGTGGTCCTCAGCAAAAAAATATATCCACACTGGCTTTTCTTTTTCTTTTTCTTTTTTCTTTTCTTTTCTTTCTTTCCTTCTTTTTTTTTTTTTTTGAGCCAATGCTTTGCAAGCAAGCACTCTAACAATCCATCTGACGTAGTGAGGTATGAGGTTGAGTGACTGAAGTCTGGGGTTTTCTTCTCTGTGTAGTGAAATATTGCATGAATGCTTCCCTGTATAGCCAAACCTAGTTGAATGCAACTTCCTTTCATTACACCATCAGTCAACTCTCGCCCCCCCCCGCCTACTGCTACCTGCACATGAAAATCAAATATTTAAAGCAATTGTGTGATCACTTCATCACACATGGAAGAATGGAAACTCTCAACTTACATTCTTACTTTATCTCCTAAACCCAAAAATTAGTCCTGATTCTTGGGAACAAAGTCAAGTCTGTGTAGTTATTGGGTGGGAGGGGAAAGAGCGTTTTTGTCCCCAAATAAGAATTCTTTCCCTCCATGACATTTTCATTCAGTCCTCAAATTCCTAGCATTGCAGACAGTAAGTCACTGAAAATTGTTCAGTGAACTTAGAACATATTTGCATTCCCTTGGTATCCTTTCCTCCTTTTTTACTTTGGTGCCTAAACTGTATCTCTAAACATTCCATTGAAGTTTTAAGTTACTTCAATGCTAGAAATTTGGGAAGTGAAGGAAAATTTAATTGGGGGCATAATTCTTATTCCAGGGTGCAATTCCCTCATTTTCCTCCCTCTCCTGTAGCTATAATCATATTATAGGTACAACATCAATATACTGTTATTTGTCCTTCTATCCTTTCCTGACGTGGACTTCATGTTTTTTTTTCCAGTGAGGGATATTACAACTTGGTATGGAGTAGGATTCAAACACATAAAACACTTTCTCCCTCAAATACTTTTGCTCTGAACCCACTCTTCCAAATAGCCACATTAACCTAGAACTGAAAACTTTGGGAGATCATTGATCTTCTGTGCCCCAGATCATTTGACTCTGAAACAATGGCCTACATCCAGTTGCTAGATCCAACTAGAGGAGAACCACTGGAATCAGTAGGATGTTTGTAAGTGCTCATTTATCATTTATCAATTGATTCAGTGGATCTACCTTAGTTGGGACTAGCAATTGAATTTGGGCCAAGATCTTTCTGTTATCAACTAGAGTGTATAATGCAGGATACAGGCTATTAAGTCACAGACTTCTCTTGCTCATGCTGGCAACAAAAGAGTAAGCTCACTGTGTTTGTCTGTTTTTCCCATATCTACAAAATAGAGTATGAATCAGAGCAGGCATGGAATTAGGCTCCTATTAGTTATCTAGTTAAGTTTTTGAGTTAGTCTAATTCCCAATGAGGGACAGTGCAGTAAGAATGGCTTTGGAACACATAAGCACCCAGATAATTCACTGGCACTCTTAAGATTCTGCTGTGTTTGCTGAATGAGATTCTGTACTAAATCTATACTAAACCTGCATTAATCAGCATTGACAAAGGAAGATTCAAATCAGTGACCTTCTCAGTTTTGATAAATGAACGGATTTAGATAAATATTAATGAAATCCCTCAAGCACCAACCCTAGAGAACTAGCAACAAGACCAAGTCACTATTGTCAATTAGTCTTCCAAGAATATCCTTATTAACAATGCATAAAGACATTTTCTAATAACACATCATGATCCCCAGTGCATACAAAGTTAAATTCACACAGTAGTACCCAAACTTCTGTTTAATTCATAGTAGAAATAATATCTCCATTTCCTTTGCCTGCTGGCACTGTAATTTATTCTCTCTCCATACTGAATTATCAGGAATAGGAAAATATTTGTCTATACTTTCCTCTTAAAATAGTACATAATCACATTTGATTTTCTTAAACTGTAACCCCAGTAGGACATTAAAAAAAAGGTGATTCAGGAAAGTGCTCTTTTTAATTGGACTGCTCAGCTCACCTTTTGTACTACAACACAATTCAGTGTCCATTAGCAGGGGACTTTGCTTTCTTTCATTATTTTGTACTTCACGGTATCAGTTTCTGAAAGGATAGATCACAACTGAACAAATTGGCACTGGAATTGTTGTTTTACTTAGTTAATCATGTCCTTCATCTATCCAGCTGAGAAGTATAATTAGCAAAAAGATGTATTTTGAACATACAAAGATAGAAACTTCAAAGCATTTGCTCCGGATGTGACTAATAACTAGAATTTTGAATTGTAAAATGCACACTTATTCTAAAAACTAATTAACTGACAGTTATGTTCAAATTTTAATTTCTATTTGTTATCTCCTTGAAAGTATAGAGGAAAGCTAGTGTCATAGTCCTTTAATAATTTATGCACTGTATATCATTAGCATTTCATTATACTAATTTTTTTATTAAAAAATTCCCTTTAATAATTTGAAAGTGAAAATGTGTGTGCAGTTTGACCTATAGTCGATAGGTCTCACTCAAAAGTTATTTAGAAATGAAGGTGAATTATGTCATGTTGCCTGATAAATATGTGATTAATGATAGGTGACTGTTCAGACAAATCTTGCCTACAGAAGGACTGTCATGGGCTTTGCTCTCCAAGAGCATTGTTTAGCATCCCTCATTACAGAACTAAGGGGTAACCTGCACAAATTCTCAACCTTGATGGGATTAAACCACATAGAAGTGTATAGTTATCATTTCAGCAGGCTATGGAGCACTGAAGAAAGATACTTAACACCCTGAAAGATGAAAACATTGGAATGGGCCAAGAACAAAAGAAGAGCCACATGTTTAGATTTTGTAGTCTGAACTCCCATGAGGTCACAGTGCTGGCTATGCTTCCGAGGACAGGAATAAAAATTAATTAATTAAATTAACTTCAGTGAGAATTTAAGTTAGATTTTTTCTCACAGAAAGGAACAATGAAATTAAATTTATTTTTAATTTAATTGACTGACTTAACTTGGACTTTTAACGTTATTTTAATTCCAGAAGTAAGTTGTTAACTAAGTAATTAACTAAATGAGAAATTATGCTAAAGAGGCAGCAGTTTTTACATTTCCCAGCTGTTTCTTTAACAACAAATGGTTATAGGAGTCTTTGTGTATGTTCCCTCATTATTAGACTACTCAAAAGCTAAAAGTTTTTCGAGTGTTCGAAAGTTAAAAAATAAGATTGAAGGTTAAATGATTTTAAACTTTGTAAACTTAACGTAGTAAGGGTACCTTGGAAGGGTGTTCTTGGCAAGTAGGTGGTCCTTCCATATGGCCCACTGGACAACTCACAGAAACTTCTTGTCTTTCTCAGGAAACTGGATGCTGAAGCTTTTAATCTTGAGACTTTTGTTGAGAAAGAGAAAGGGAAACAAGAGAATGATTGTTATTGGGTTTGATGACAAATAAGTGTTTTCAAAAATTCATGCAGCTGCTTCCTTGTTCTCTAATGTCAAGAGAGGGATGGGAGGTATCGGTGAAATCACCAATAATTTTTTTTTAAAGGGTAACCGATGAAGTAGCAAAATTCTTTGTATCAGCTGCTAACTCCCATAAAACAATTCTACAAATCTTACAGTAACCCAGACCCCCTTTGGTATGAAGTGATGGTTACTTAATTACAGGTGAATCAGTATGATGAGTATGTATGATAAACACAATTCTCACATTTTTAATGGTCTTAATTTGACTTATGTTCCTCCTAGATGATATATAGGCCATTTCTGCACCGGGCTAGTAAAACGGTGCAGAGTGACCTCTAACGGAGGTCTTCTGCACCGTAGAGTGGACTGGGATGGACTACTTACTGTAGTTCCATACCTCAGTCCACTCCAGAGCGACCGGAACTGGTCGCGTGGCGTGTTTTTTAAAAACCTCGCCTGGCTCCAGAGCAGATTTGCAGGCGCGTGCAAGTGCGTGCCTGCAGATCTGCCGGGGGCGGGCTTCCGGCTGGCGAGCTTCTCCGGTTGGTGGAGAGCCTCCACCAACCGGAAGCCGCCATTTGAGACACCGGAGGACTGCGGAGCAGCGAACTCGCGCTGCTCCTTGTGGCGATGGACTCGGCCGGCCGGAAAACAAAGCCGGTAAGCTCTGTTTTCAGGTGTCCCCCCCCCCGCATGCGGAAAGGGCCATAGATTTTAGATCTGTAAGCAATGTTTATTAATGGAATCCCTGTAAGTTACTACCATATTTCCCAGTGTAATCAGATGCACCAACATAATACGATGCACACCACTTTTAAACAGTATTTTTCAGGAAAATTTTTTTTAGTACGTTTCTAATCTACGGTATTTTGCATCTAGGCATTCCTGAGGTGCCTCCTTGCTGGCCAATTAGCTCCCTTGGGTGGCGTGATTGCCTCGTGCAGCTTGGCTTAGAGCAGTAAATGCTCTTTGTGGGCACGTTCTGTGGCAGCACCTGTGGCAGTGGCTGCGGAGATGAACCACCCTTTGGAAAGTAGGGGAAAGGTTGTGCAAGGAAGGCGGGAAGGAGGCGGGGAGAGAAGGGAGGTGGGGCTAGGCTGATCCCAGGAAAGGGAAGGGTGGGACTCTGTCATGGAGCAGCAGCAGCAGCAGTCAGGGAATGCCTAGACATGAAATTTGCCAGTGCATAAGATGCATTGGCCTATAAGACACACCACATTTTCAAACAGTATTTTTTTGGCAAAAAGTGTGTCTTCTGTGCTGGCCAATAAGGTAAGCATTTTCCAATTTGCAGTTTGTTTTTTAAGATGTATTTTTAAATAAATGTATTTTTTTTGTATAATTTTTATTAAAAGTTTGTCTCGAAAATAACCCCCCCATCACACTTCCATGCTTAAATCTTCCAGTTGAAATTGCTTATTTCCATTCCATTACAAACATATTTTCCATCTTACAGAGAGAAGAACAGTTACATTATTTCTTCTTTGATTTCTTATACATTTATATCCTTACTCAATCCAATACTCCTTTCCATTCTTTCTCAAAGTTCTGGATAGATTTATTCTTCAAGGAAAATGCTAACTTTTCCATCTCTATCATATCTAGAACTTTTAACTTCCATTCTTCTATATCAATATGTTTCTTTTCTTTCCAGTGCTGCGCATATGTCAACCTTGCCGCAAAATAAATATATTTTAATTATAGTGATGTGCATTATGATTTGTGAACTGCAATAAAGGCTGATGATATTTTTCAGTTTTGTTTTGGTAAGAGTTTTAGTGCAGGATTTTCACTTATATTTAAATACCATTTAAACATAAACATAATAGTTAATTTTTCCACCTCGACTATAAAATACAACTGGTTTAGATGTTTTAGGTTATGAATGACTAACTGACTGTATCAGCCTTTTTCTACTGCTAACATTCTTACTGAGGTTGATGGGATTTTTGACTAACAACATTTTGAAGCTAGGTCTCACAAATGTACTCACTGTGCATTGCATTATGCTAGGTATTCATATCATAAAAACTGTGTTCTGGTTTGCAGATGAATGTGGCAACATTTAAACCAAACCTGCAACTTCACATTGTGTTGTACAAATATAAATTCATTTTTTATTCCCTGAATAGAGATTGTTTTTGATATGGTAGATATCAATGGAATTGGTTATGCTGTTATGTGGCTTCAGGTTGCCTCACATATAGTAACCCTATCATAGGATTTTCTTGAGAGATTGGTTCAGAGGAAGGTTGGTCTTGCCTTTCTCTTAGCCTGAGGGAATATAACTTCCCCAGTGGGTTTCCATGGCTGAGAGGAGATTTGAAATATGGTCTTCGAGAGTCCTCATCCAACAGACAGAGCACTACATCACACTACCTCCCTTGTTGTTACTGTACTCCTGTGCAATATGCTATGTTATTTCCCCCTTAGGTCTCTTCTATTCAGGATACATGCAGTTTTTCACCAGTATTGCCAAGATAAGCTTGTGATATAACATGAATTTAAATAACTAAGGCTATACTGAGGTGAACATTGTCAACTGCTGTGAGAAGTCTCTTCTTTCTAGAGATCTTTTGGAAACTGCATCAAAAGAAGATTTGCCCTTGTAATCAGTGGTTGATTTTTTTTCCCCAGATCAACCACGTGATCAGTTCATGAAGAAATCCTGACATTTAATTGACATCCTGTCCTCTTACTTGCCTCCACATGCAGTCAAATCTAATTGATTTTTAGTGCCGTTATATCCTGGAACATCATTCACTTCCCTGTATGATTACTGATTGGAAGGGTGCACACTAGCCAAAAGAAAGACACTTACTGTAAGAAGAAAAAGAGGAGTAGAAAATTAGAAAAGAACAGGGAATTCAAATAGCAGAAACACACTTTTGAAAAGAGATAGAACCACTCAGGAAATGCTTCTTCCTTCAGCTATACTTTCAACTAAAAAAAAGAAGGAAGGAAGGAAGGAAGGAAGGAAGGAAGGAAGGAAGGAAGGAAGGAAAAAAGAAAGAAAGAAAGAAAGAAAGAAAGAAAGAAAGAAAGAAAGAAAGAAAGAAAGAAAGAAAGAAAGACGATGAATATTTAGCATAATCTTAGAATAACACGTCTGTTTTCTCAAACTTTATTTCAGTGATTGCAGAGTAGAAATGTAGAGTGTGATTGGTGGATGGTGATTTCCTTATCAGTGGTTTGGTGATCCTATCTGAATTTTAGACTAAACTTTAAAGGAGGTGTCCAAACTGTTGAATCCTGTTCCTCAAATAAGTTTAACATTTCACTATTTTCTTGAATATTTCCATGGATGTGAGTACAGCCTTTTGCTAACAAAGCACCTTCATAGTATACCTGAGTTAAAAACTAGTCTGCGCTTGGAGTGAATTTATTCTAATAATATAAGGCTGCACCAAACAGTATAAAATTGTTAGCTAACACTGCATATTTTGTGTTCCAGAAATAAGTGGGGAAAATAGCATTAAGCTACTATTTTATGCATATATCTTCCTGGGAGAACAATTCTCTTTAGGAAAGTGGGACATATTTTTTAAATAAATAAACATAGGACTGCCCTGTAAAAGTAGGCAGACCATTAAAAGCTTCACTCTGAATAAAAGTAATATTCAGTCTTTATATCATTTAGATGACAAAGGTGGGCATACTGTGGCTTACATCAGCAATATGAGTGTAGAATTTTGATGCCATTTCAAGGAAGGGTCAGAAAACAACAGTAAAAATAAAGATCTTCTGTGATCTTTTAATACATTTATTCTTTAAAATAGGTGCAGGGGAAGTGTCACCTGTACACCATGATGGAGGCCCCCAGTACCTCCAAAATTGCAGATGATGATGATGACGACGATGATGATGATAGAGGCATAGGGCATTTTTTCCCATGTTTTGGACGCTCAGGACTGTTTAAAGCCTAGGATAAGACTTTTTTTTCAACTAGGAAATAACCAAAATTTGACCAAAACATTTTTTTTTCTTTATTACGTTTGTCATTTATACTCTGCCTTTCATGTAAAGAAGCACATGAGAGATAGCATTTTATCCTTTCAAAAATCCAGGCCCTTGAGTAACCGAGTAAAAGCTGTAATTATCATGTCCCATGTCCCATGTCCTTCATCTGAGGAATGACTGCGCTGTACTTGAAAAAGCTTTTCTCTCTGGGGGCACCTGCCGTATAGCAAGGTTGATACAGTCGGCTACCGACTTTGAGACCAAAACAGCCATGACTTTATTCATGCAATTAACACGTGGACTAGCATGGTTGTTTTTTCAAAAGTAACTTCCATTCATGGAGCAGGGAGGGGAAGATTTGGATTAGGAACTTGCTGTAGAGAGGGGAACTCTGGATCTAATACCCCCCATAGAGGCTATTTACATCAGAAAGGAAGGTCTTAAGCTCCATTTAGGTCTGGATTGAGGGCTCCCGTGGCTGTTAGTTTTGTTCAGAGGAAAGCCCCACTCTCATCTCAGCAAATTACTAGTGGGATGGTTGTCTTGGTGCTCTCCTTGGGCAAAACCTCTGGCAGGGTGAAAGGGTTAAATTCCTCATTCTGTTAACTTGAGTCAGATTACCAGCTTCACCAGCTGGTACTTACTCTCCTGTTAGAAAAGGTTGCTAATTGTGCAATATGTATCTGTTTGGTACATGATAATGTGAAGATGACAAAGATTTTCAGTACTACTTATTGGTCTGAGCATGCTGATTTTGCAGCATAATTTTCAATTGACTTTGGACAGATCTCACTTTGAGCAGGGTGTTGTTTAATTGCTTTCTTAATTACAGTGGTTTTATAACTACTTTGGATGCCACGATGGTACAAAAGAAATTGATATATTTAAGCTTCTTTAAATAATATAAATGAAACATTTCTTTAAAAGAACCCATTTTACTAGTAAATCACGTTTGTCAAATTCCCAGTACTGTCAAATCAGTTTGATGGCACCAACCTTTCACAAAATGGTACCATATAGTGGTAAATAAATATGTTTGCAGTTTGGGGATTATGGAAAGAAAGAGGAAGACAACACAGTCACTTGTCTCTATGGCAACAGTGCAGTGTGCATAGCTCAGCTGTTTCTGCTTCCTTTTTAAAAATCATTTTAAAGATAACCAGGATATGTCTAGCACAGAAAGATTTCTTTAATGTTGTCAAAAATAGAGTGCAAAACAGTGATACGTAATGAAAGGAGCATCTCAAGCATCAAGAGAGAAGAAGAGAGAGAAGAAAACTTGTGTATTGTAACTTCTGACTTCAAACAGGCAACTTTGTGAGCCTTTTGTGCTTTGCGATTGGCTAAAGCTGTTGTGTCTGAATTATAGTGTGAACATAATTCCAGCTGTTAATAGAGAAAAGCAACCTCTTAGAATACATTAAGAGGAGTTATCTGAAAGTGTCCCCATTTCAAAAGTGGCTGTGCTTACGATTTCTTCTCTCTCTTATCTTCCTCTCTGTCATCTGTGATTTTCAATTATCTGGTTCTCAACAAAGAACAACTGAGATGACTTAGTTATCTGTCATTATTCCACTCTTGATTTCTGCAAAGGTCATGGGGTATGTACATTTGACTCTTGCCAAGGGTTTTAGACCCTTTGCAACATTTCATCTTTCCTGTAAGCTGGGGCAACGTTTGACAACCTAGATATTCTAGACTTCAGCTGCCAGGAATCCCAGCTAATATAACCAGTTGTAACTAGAGATGTAAAGAAATACATCCTTGATGGAAACAAAAAGGATTTTAATGTACGCTGACAGTATCACACACACGCACAGCTGAGAAAATATGTGGATTTCGGTCACCATTTGCTCTCCAAGATTTATTTTCCAAAAATTTTTGTGATGAATAATAACAATTGTTCAAATGTGAAGGCGATTTGGCTACAACATCTGTTTCCCCCCTTGAT
Source organism: Cyclura pinguis (assembly GCA_030412105.1). NCBI lineage: Eukaryota > Metazoa > Chordata > Lepidosauria > Squamata > Iguanidae > Cyclura > Cyclura pinguis. The sequence continues at coordinate 293,650,238 of CM059599.1, read as the reverse complement.
CACCAGAGTTGATTCTGCTGATCTGGCTGGCCAGGTGGATGTTACCTTCTTCCTTCACTATTCCATGTGTGTACGTCCTGAAGCTTCATACTCGGTGGAAAAGGATGACCATCCCAGATAGAAGGAGCATACCGTTCTTTGGTCAAGGATATACGATAGCTGAGATCCCCTGCTAGAACCTCTAAAACAACATTTTTTATGCATAAAGCATGGTGTGTGTGTGTGTGTGTGTGAGTGTGAGTGTGTGTTTTAACAGAAAAATACTTTTGTCCTGCTCAAAAATATTCTCTCTCTTTCTCTCTCTCTGTATGTGTGTATGTGCTGGAATTTTGGAGGGAGAGCAAATAAATTTTCTATACAAAAAAATCAAGTATTCAACTAAAAAAATATATATGTCTTTCTGTGCAAATCAAGTTTTTTTTTAAGTCCTGAATTATACAGATTAGTCAAACACTGCCCAGAAGCTCTTGTATTCTGGCACAACAGGGAGAAAACTGTTGAAATTATTCATGCCTGCTTGGAAGAGCAAATCAAGTGAAGAAGTAATTTTAATCATTTTCTTTACATTGCAAGAAAGTCTTTAAAAATCCCAGTTTTTGAAACCTATTCACAATTTGGGATTGAGTCTGCACAAAAAGTACACATGGCTGTTTTGCATAGAAAACAACATATTCTGCATAGAAAAATGCATTTTCTTCGGAGAAAATATTTCTAGGCAGAAAATACTGTTTCCTCCACATAAATTGTTTTCTATCTGCATCAGCCACATGTGAATTTTGCACAGAATAAATCCCCTGTCACAGTATAGTTTTACACCAAATAAGTTCAGAACTGCCAAGATTCTCATCAATCCAAGAGTCTTCTCATCAGAGTTTTTGTCCATTTTGTGAATATTTTTAAATATTCTTTCCATCCCTAAGTTTTACATACTTGCCATTCCCTTTAGCACGGATCAAAGCTATTTCTGTAGATCTAACACATTCCTCTTTGCCACTGCAAAGTGCCAGAGCTTTCTCATGACTCATATTTATATTTCTATAAATGAAATATGCTTGTTGTCCTGACAGAATGAGTTGAAGTGTTGGGAAATGGATATTGTTTGCTATGCCCACGTAAGTGATCTTTGCTACATTGTACTACAGAAACCATGAGGAATGAAATCTCTCTATCCTACTATGGGTCCCTGCTGTTTCTCTTTTATGGAAATGTAAAAGCATTCTTCATCCGCCGCACTTATGTATACCCACATTAGGGGTGTTCTGGAAGCCACCAATGGCTTTCATGGGCATTAATTTGTTCTGTTTTGATTGTGTTTTAATCTGGTTTAATCTTGTCCCACCATCAGGAGAAAGACAAGGAAATAAATACATAAATCTACCTCACACATACTCAGCTCAATTTTTCTTTAAACATCTGCTCAGAATTTTCCCTGCCCAGTCTGTGAGGAACAACACCTTTGCTGTATTTTTGCCCTCCTTGAGATGTTTTAGGTCCAGGAAAGAGGCCTTTTCTCAAATCAGAAAGTGAAATGACAGTTGTGTTCAGTTTTGTTAAAAGACCTCTCCTATGCCTAAGACAAATTGAAGGGAGAATGTGTTGAAATTGCTTCCACATCTGCAGGGGGGGTCAAGGGCAGTTTTGGAGGTTTTTCTAAACCAAATTTGTGCAGTACTTGAGGCCACATGTGGTCCAAAGGCCACCCTTTGCCCAAGCCTGAGGTATATTGAAATATAATTTGTTTACTGGGAAGAAGGGATCTTCTCATTCAGTCCATATTTTTAAAATATATATACTGCTCAGGAATGTAATTCTTGGAATAGCAATAAGAGTGTATATCTTTTTATTTGATTAGATGGTCTATCAGTCAACATGAAAATAAATGAAAAGTACATTCCATAGCACAAGACTAAGAAATATTGTGTTTCTTATCATGGGAACTGAAATCAATAAATCATACCTGTTGCAAGCTTTCACAACCAGCATCTGTTTCAATCCATTTCCTGTGATTAATTTTCCATTTAAAATACAGCTGTCAATAACAAGGACAAATGATCACAATTACAAATGAGAAACTGTATGATTTTTTTTTTTTTTGCATAAAAGTATATTTCCAAACCATGCTAAGAACATGCACAGACTTCAGAAAAGTTCCTTTTGTGGGCAGTTGTTCCCAAAATCCCCCAGCCAGCATGACTAGGGAATTTGAATCTGAAATGGATTCAGTTCCTGTGTTTATGTAATCATTTTCTCCTTTCTCACATCTATGGCTATTATTTCATAGGCCCTTTCCACACCAGGCAATTAGAACGGGGCAGTGCGTCCTCTCATGGAGGTCGTCTGCACCTTGGAGCGGACTACTTACCGGAGATCCACACCTCAGTCTGCTCCAAAATGACCCCAAGTGGTCCTCCAGCGTGTTTTCTAAAGACTGCAAAAAACAGGTCTTTATTTTCCTGGAACGCACCATTACGTTCCTGCTCCCTTGTGCAGATTCGCAGGCTTGCACCAATGTGAACCTGTGATCTGCGGAGGGCGGGCTTTAGGCGTGGTGAGCTCCAGCGGTTGGTTGGGACCCACGACCAACCAGAAGCTGCCATTTTGGAAGCCGGAACCGCCATTTTGGAAGCTGGAAGCCGGAGCAATGCAGATCTACAGACTTTGCACTGCTCCGATTCGCCCTGGACCAAGGAGGAGCCCTGCAGAAGGGCTTCAAGGACAGTCCGCTTTGCTTCGGACCCCAGAAGAAGCGATAGGTAATGGCACAGAGTGATTCCCTCACCTCATGCGGAAAGGGCCATAGTTGCTTTCAGAAGATTTGTTTCCTGTCCTTTTTTTAAAAAAAAATTATTGCATGTCTGCCAATATTCACATAGATGCTTGTAAAGCATATACTGAAATGTGTAACAGAAGTTTGATAAGATTTAAACTGAGTTTTCTATTCTTCTTTCAATTCTCTGTCAGGTAAAAAGATTGAGCGTGTTAAAACTTCTGACAAGCTTTTTTTTTTTAAAGTACTCAGTACTAAAGGGGGTATGGTACCGAAGTCATAATAAAGGCCCTGTGGTGTCTTACATCTTCAGAGATTATGGAAAGAGTGAAAATACAATTGCAGGCTTGTCAGTGCTTATAAAATAGATCGTCATTCAGATGGGAGAAAAACTGCTGTAAGCTCTGAGGAAAGCTTCAGGGCTAAGTTTTGCTATCTCTTGTTTTCCAGATATTGTAACAAGTGACATGGTGATCAGAATAATAAAAGCAGGACATTTCCTGGAGAGGTACAACATTTTGGTGCTTCTTATCTATGAAATCCAGATGTTTAGGCTGGTTCACCTCTTGTCAGTCCTTATGATCCCATGTACAGCATACTCCAAATTGCTGGTCTCCAGCAGTGGCTGTGGAGGCATCCTGGGAAAAGATAAGACCCTTTACCATGGACATTTCTGCTGTTCCACCACGGCTGCTGCTGCTACTGCTCTTGAGCTACTTCAAAGCACAAAGATTGTAGAAGGAGGCACTGTCAGAATGCACTACGCAGGCAGCTGCTAGTGTGAAGGGATTCAACCTTTGAGAGCAAGTATTTTATCAAGTGGCAGCCAGCATTAGTTTTCCCAGAGTTGCAGAATGTATGAAATTTCAGTGTTGATCACAAATTCCCTGTTAAATTCTATGGTAGATAAGACAAATTGGAAGAATGTGGCTTGTGACAGGATTAGTGACATAAGGAGTGTTAGTCTGTTCTTAGTGAAAAAGTTGTTGACACCATGAAATTTCTTTACCTTTGTGAAATAGCAAAAGGACCAGTTATTCCACACACTCCACCTTTTTTTCCTAATTATGGTTACTTTTCTGCAAATATATTTCATTTACTACAAGAAACAATGGTCAGCATTTTACATCAGCTGCTTAGTTAAATGTGCTTAACTAAGTAAGTTCTCCTGGCTGAGTGCTTCCAAACCCAATGGAAATTTCATTCATGCATATTCCGATGGCTTGCAGAATGGACCTCTTCTGTCTTCAATCAATGCCCAGTAAAGTAAGCTGGGGGAAGGAATTACAATAGTGTCAATAACGTTGGAATTGTGACCAAGTAGCAATCATGAATATGGAAAAATTACCTCTGGATAAAAAGGAGGAAGGGAAGGGGAGAAAAAAATGTGGCACCATCTTTAAGACTGACTGGTTTTTATTTTAGCACTGACTGGTTTTTATTTTCGTGGATACAAATCCTCTTCTTCAGATGCAGTACATAGTGACCTTTAGGCCTCAAGTATAAAGCATATTTATACAGTTATGGGAGTGAGATAGAACAGTGGTTTTTAACCTGGGGTCCACAGAACCTTGGGGGTCCACAGAGCACTGACAGGGGTTCCATAAAGTCCTGTTGTTGGATACCAACAGCAGTGGCAGCAAAAGGAACATGGCAGGTATGTGTGAGTGTGTAGGTATCAAACTCCCTCCTCATTTGCAAATGAGGGAGCACTTCAGCAAGCCACAATGTCCTTTATATCAGGAACGTGGCAGCAGGGGGTGTGGAAATCAAGGAACATGGTGGCAAGCATGTGTATACATGTCACTTGGATACTCCAATGGTCCTTGCAACCAAATTTCCTATGCACTGTACACTATCTGATTGATTGATTGATTGATTGATTGATTGATTTTTAAAAATCCACCTCTTTGGTTCAGAAGTAATGAGGCAAAGGAATACAGGTGGGGTTTTTTTTGTTTTGTTTTGTTTTTTGAATGGTGCCCAAGGTACATTAGATCTTTGGCTAGCAAATCTTGTACCATTTCTACCCACTCGGGAAAAAAAAAAGTTTCCCACCAGTGTAGAAATATGGTTCACCCTGTGTTATCACCACACTGTAACCAAGTTGGGTTTCCCAGGATGTCCCGGGCTGGCTGCCCAGGTAAATGGCACTCTTCAGAGGATTTGATTTCTTAGCGTTATAGCACCACCACATTTTTGTGTCATATTTTCCTGATTTATTTTTCATATATTAGTGGAATGGGCTTTTAGATCTGAAGTCAACCAGCTATAGTTCAGTGGTTAAATCCATTCTTGACATGCAGTTTGAAGCAGATCAACAGATGTAGTCCACATGTCCCTAAAGGCAGTCAGTTTATTAGTGACTCTGCTTTTGTTTCCTTGCTGTCAAACATCAAGTACTTTGTGAGTGCACAAAATCTCTTCTGGCTCATCATTGCTGTGAAGAGGCAGCAACCTGACTCTGTATGCCACCTTTTCTCCAAGGGATCTTGTCTTTTGTTGTGTTCATGCATTATATTGTAAATAATGCTTTCCATGAGGAGAATGAGTGCTGCTGCCTTTGCTTGTTTAATTGATTGACTTGCAACTGTCTTTGGTCCTGGGTGTTTCTGAGTGATGTCTATAAGTGAACTCTCTGAGGATATCTGCACCAGGTCCTTCCGCTTCTACCTCTCAGAATATCAGTTTGGTTCTTCTTGGGTAGTACAAAGTGAACATGCATTGCTGCCCTTCCACTTTTGAATAAAGGGATGGGTTGTTTATCATCTGAGAATTCATACCACCTTCTCTACATTATGCTTCAACGACAAAATGGTATAGGCCTTTTTTAGGCTTAGGGATAAGAACTGTGTTAAGGACATCTACAATGCCCAGGGCCCCTACTCACCCACACTTTCTGAAAAGTCCCTGAAGCTACCCCTCACAGCCATTCCATGTTTCATGTTGAGCAGGCAGGCTTGGGGAAGTGTCTGGAGATTTGCATGCAACTACAGCATACCTAACAAATGGCCATCCAGCTTCAGTTTAAGCACCGACAATGAAATGAAGTCTGCTATTTTCTGAGGCAGTCTGTTCCACAGTCAGACACACCAATAATATTAGTTTCTCCTATAGGTTAAAAAGTTTTTAAAAAGCACTTTGAACTGTGCTGTGAAATAAATTAGTAGCCAGTGAAGTTGTGTAAGAACCATTGTGACATGTTCTGTCTGACCAGTACCAATACGTGTTCTGTCTGACCAATACCAAAATCCATAGCCCAGAAAGCTGTTGTATTCTAGACCAAAGGAAGTTTCTGGCTAGATTTCAAAGGCAATATACAAAGATATATGCGACAAATTGCAATAATCTGATCCAGAGGCTACCAAAATATGGAAACTGTTGCCAGACAATCTCTTTCTAGAAGGGGTTGCAGCTAATCCCAGTTTGAATTGTTGGAAGGCACTGTGAGCCACAAAAACCATGTTAACTTGCAGGAGATTCAAGAAAATAAATGGGATTACATTTCCCTGTTCTTTTCCTGGAATGAGCATCCATCATGGCAACCACAGCTGCTTTAGTGCCAAAAAACAAGATGGAAACCAGATTTTAAATGGATCTCAGTGCCATCTAGGAATGTTCCAAGTTGCACAGACATCAACTGATTGCACAGGTTGCCTCAAAAGGGAAAATTAGGAACTAGCTGATAGAACTACCTTCTGAGTCCAGAGATGACTACACAAGTAGTCTTTCAATTGCATTCTTCAAGACAGCAGAATAATTAATCTTAAGAAGGCTTTAATTCCCTCCTGGACCCAGCTGGCCACTTCTTTCCTATTAGAAGATATGAGCCAGGAGGAGAAAGAGTTGATCAATCATATGGCAGAATGTGTTGTCCTAGTAATGTGATTCACATCCTTATGCCAGCTAGGAATACATACTGGGAAACTGAAATTCATCCAGTAATATCAGGCTAGATGGTGCTCCAAACTCATTAACTGACTCAGTTGCAAACCTAGTAGCATCAAAGTCAAAGCAGGTATGATTTTTGTTCTCTAAGTATATAGCATGTAAACCAAAGAAGACTTCCAGCATGATCTGTTCCCAGAAGCCTCCACTGACAGGTTCCTATTCCTAACGCTTCACAGAACTGACCTGTGAAGTAGCTGGGAGCAGATGAGGTGGCACATGGTTTCTCCTTTTCCCCTTTCCCTCCTTTCCCTCCCTGAGCAGCAGTGAGATACAAAGTTTGGGGGTCATAGGAAAAGAATTACCTCAGTTTTAACACTACTGAAATGCCTGTCTAAAAGGAGTGATATTCCAGATCCCGCCCAAAAAATGTCCAGGAAAAAAAGAATAGGCTTCTACATTTCTATAAGCAAGCTATTCCACAATTTGAAACAACCCGGAAGACCCTTTCCATTTTACTTCTATACCACTATATATTCTACAACATTTTACAGAGAAAAACTGGGACACATATGTCCAAGCAACGTCAGAGTATGGTCAAGATTCCCAAAGTTATTAATGAGGAAAAAACACATTAGTTAGGAGCAGTTGCAGCAGTTTACTTTTGCCTGAGCCTACTGGAAAGGGCAAGATTCCACCCCATCGTCTCTCTCCTGCTGAGTTAACTGAGTGCAAACAACTTTGGTGGGATGACAGGGGATTAATCAGGACTGTCCCTGCCAAATTGGGAAAGTTGGAGGCTGTGACACCACTATTATATTTTCTGGATAGCAATGTCTCCCAGTGGTATAGATAATGAAAAGTATTGGTCCACCTTTGTGATTCAGCCTACATGTGATTACACTTCAGGAGACCTGATATCTTTTGCCAACCTGCAGGAGGCAACAAAATGGCAGAGATATCCAGCTGTGACCCCTAGACTGTATCTGGGCATAAAGCCATTTTTGACTCATGGAGGCCCTGCCAGGTTTATTGAAAGTTGGCTCACTCATTTGTTTATGAAAAGGAAATCACATGCACATTAATTTTGTACATGATACAAATTTTGTACAAGATTCTGCGTACTCACTTGTGCTCCCGAACTGTTAAGAGATAGATGTTAAATGGCATCAACTTTTACAATTTTGCTTTTGATGAAACTAAACCACTGGTGACTTTTAGGGACTCAAACCAGTCAAATGACCTCTAGCCTCTCAGTTATGATCTGATGATCTGGGTTAGGGATGTGTTAAAAATTAACTCTCTCGAGTTTTGATTTCGTTTTTTTAACTTTCTGCTTGTTGGTTTACTTGATCTTCACCTCCCAAGGCAATATGCAGACAGAAATCCATGCATTCCCTAGCTTGCAATGTATTCTGAAAAAGGCACACAGATGTGTGTGCATGCACACACACACTTTGGCAAAATGTGGCATTTCAAAAATATGGTAAAATCTGCAGTGCATATTTCTAAAATGCTAAGCAATACATGTTCATTAGTGAAACCATGTATATTGCATTATTGCAATCATTTGAAAAATGTGTTGAAAAGTAAGAACAAATTCCCTCCCCTCGTCTCTCTTCCTGTCTTTGGATGGCATCGTGTTAGTGTCATATGCATGCATGGGGCTTATGTCTCTAATTAGATAAAGTGCAGGGAACCTTTCTTGAACTTTTTGCACCCTGCCCCAAACCTCCCACACTCTGGCAGCTGTCGGGCACTGAGAGGGGCCTCTGCTTCTGCTTGCCAGTGGGTAAAGGAGGCAGCCATTCAAACAATGAAGATATTGCCTTGAGCTCTGAGAGGAAGGAAAAGAAGAGTGCACTCTATCTGTGAGGACACCCTAATTTCTTCCCCCCTCTAAGCCAAGGCCAGTTTCCTTATCTGAATTGCCTCTACCTTCAGAGGAAACAGAGAGAAGACATGGACCTTCTGTTTGATGTAGGTTCTTGGTGTATTTAATTTTAATGAATAAATTTAATGCTGGGAAAAGGAGGAACTCCATGGAAATGGAGTTGGCAGATGCCCATCTCAATAAAGATAACAGAATAGTCTCTGAGAATAGAGGAGATCTTCCTTGCTTGTTACTAAGTATTAAAAAATAAACACAACAAATGCTCTTAAAATTTATTTCTTCTCCACCATTTAGCCTTTAATATATTCTAGCAGGGGCCTGGAGACCTTGCTGTATATCCCCGTCCCTCAACTACTCAGCCTGATTGAAATCAGAAATGGCACCCCTGATGTCTGACAGGCACTCTGTTTTTCCTTCCTGCATTATAAATTATTTGAGGAATGAGAGGTTCTGTTCACATTGGCAACTACTTTAACTCTTTCCTTGACCTCTGTTTTACAAGAAGAAAGGAAAGATGGCACCAGAAAATTTATTTATTGCTGCATCTCCCAGGCCCTACATTTCTATTGCCAAAGTGGCATGACAGGTCAGAAGAGAGTCCCATGCTAATAGACATTTCACATATCTCTAGGATTAACACAGGGGAAATTGCCTGACCTGTCTTGTACCTCCATAAAATAGAGAACCTCAGCTAAAAGGCACTATATTTTTGTTGACAACGTACAGACAATATATGAAGGTCAGAAGACCTCTGTATGTAATACTGGCATTCAGCAATATTACTTTGAGTGGGCTTTCTTACATTTTGCTGTCATCTTATTCAACAGCCCACATCCAGAGCTGTTTTCCCTCCAGCATATTCGCTGTCAAACCCAAACGGAGCAGTTGCTCATTTGTGTGTGTGTATGTGTATATAAGCATGCACAGGTAATTTATATAAATAACTTTTTTCTCTCACAGTTACTTCTGCACAGTGTGAGATATCTTTCAACATTTCTGCTTGATGTTCAGAATTTTCCTTTATATATACTAGCACAGTCCTTCTGCTGTTCTCATCTGTGGCACTGTGAGCACTGCCAACCAGAAAACACTTGGTTTTATCTTATTCTTTTCCATCTGCCTGTCCCCAGAAAGAGGTAAACGAAAGTCATTCATGTGCATGAATTCCTTTTATCTAATATGACATGGAAACACTGGGAGTTCACCATGAAAAATGCTTCCTTCCTTTGCTTAGGCACTGTGCTCAAAAATGACTCCCGCCCTTTTGCTGCACCGGGACAAAGCAAACTCTCTCTGTAAGTGCTTTGGGGAGACTGCTGAGGGTGTAACAAAGGATATGAGATAATGGCAATCACTTAAGCCAGTTCTTGCAGACTGTCAAAGCAACCCATGTCATCACATTGGCAGATAAGATGTTTCAGGAAGAAAATTGAGAATTTTAATTGTTTGAAGTGCCAACCATAATAGATCGCTATGACTCAAATGTGTCTGCTTTGTGTAAGATGTCCTTTGTTTGGTCTCCTAACTGCTTGTCAGTCTCTGGTCCTCCAGATGTTTTCAACATCTGTTCCCAGAATTGCCAACCACTCATCAGTAATACCAGGACCTGAAGCCTCAAGCAACTGGAAGATATTTATTTATTTATTTATTTATTTAGTATTCTGCAGGTCTCCCAGCACAGGACTCAAGGCAGCATGCAACATTCTGAAAACACAATACAATTTTTTCACACTTTTAAGGTTGTAGCCACCACTTTGAATTCTGCTTGGAAACAAATTGGCAGCCAGTGGACTTGTTTCAGCAAGGGAGTTATACCCTGCCTATAGCCTGCTGTGGCATTTTGGACTCACTGATGTTTTGAAACAGTTTCCAAAGGCATCTCCACACACTGTTACAGTAATTCAAATGAATGTAATTAAATCATGTGTCACTATGGCCAGATCCAATGTCTCAAGGAACGAGCATAGCTGGTGCACCAGTTTTAGCTGTGCAAACACACTCCTGGCCACCACTGGAACCTTGAGCATCCAGGCTCAGGTGTGAATCCAGGATCAAAGTTTGAGAACTCTGTCCTAGAAGAAATTCAAAGTACTCTCTAATGTACTACCAAGAAAGTATAGTTTTCAGAGCCTTGTATCAGCTGTATATTGTGGCTGGAATCCTGTTGGTGTCATACATATGTGTAAGTTTCCTTATCTATGCAGTTGTACTTTCTTGTCATGGTGCAATGGATAAAAGGAGTTTCACATGCATATCCATTTCATATGGGCCTAAATCCTATTGTTAGTCATAACTAGAGTACAGCCACTGAATCAGTTGGATTTACCTGCATGCTGACTGCTCTCATCCAGCTTCTAATTAAATGGTTCTACTCTATGTGGGTGTAATCAACAGAATCCCAATCATATAGTGGCTCATTTTTGGATGGTACAAAACTATTCACCAGTGCCTTCAATGTATACTTTATTCACAGGGACTGCAGACAGCCACTGTGCATTCCCCTATTATACAATGTAATGATAAGCAACATGTTAGCAGATACATGGTTGGCTGTAAAATATCACAAGTTCAGCACAAGAATGGTGTAGCACAACCACCATCTAACTCCCATAGTGTAGATTTACACTGTGCAAACAGAAGGTAGAATCACAATCTATGGGTTCTGTTATTCTAACAGATTGCCTGGAAAGGTTGGCCAATTGGCAGTGCCTACATCTTAAATCCTAAAAGGATATAAAATTCTCAACTGTTACAAATATTTGCTTGCCTTTGAACAAAAGCTATAGCACCAGTTTAAGAGAAGTTCCCACTTCTGTATGAACAGTAGTTTAACAAATACAATTAATGTTAAAACTTTGCTTTGTTAAAACTACTGGGTGAGGGAATCCACATTTTATGAGGTGAAACTTTTTCCCCCTTAAACTACTTCAAATGGGTGAGATTTTCTTTATATTGAGCAAGACATGCATCAACCTGAAAAGTATAATTCTCGTCCCATTTTGCTTCCATCTGCCAGTTTCAGAATACATAATTAATACAGGGGGTTTTTTTTTACTATTAAAAGGATGGCAGCTTGATTATTCTTACTGTGAAACAGTGCATTTAAATTATATTACAGGATGTGATAAGACCTTGTCCTGGTGATTTTATCTCCCATCTAAAAATAACAGCACCATACTCATGAAATGCATTGACGTGGAGTGAGCTGATGTGAAGTGAATTACTGCCTCACAGCACATCCAGCTATATTAATAAATTAAATGAATTTCATCATTTGGTAGGTCTATTTTCTCATATTGCTGTGATTTTATTACTGGCATCAGCATAATGGGGACAAGTCATAATGCCAATTGTATAGAATGCACCAAAGATGAATAGATGGTAAAAAAAACCTGTCTCCTTTTATTTTATTATTTATTTTATTTTATTTTTTGATCAGTTCACTGTGACCAGCATTCATCTCTTTACCAGGTTGCCATATTCCCATCAATGTAGGTTGTGTTGATATCATTTATCCAGCCTGGTTCCTTCCAAATGTTTCAGACTACAACCCTCAATGATATTGACTTTTCATCATGTTGGCTAGGGCTAAAGTGAGCTGTAACCCAGAATATCTAGAGAGAATCAGGAAAAGTTGGGAAAAGCTGGCTTATATCAATCCATCACTTTTGAGTTGTGTTCACAAACACTTTATTTGTGAGTGTATTGTGCTTTCATGGGCCCAGGCAACACTTTCCTCAAGCTCTGGATCTTCTTAGTTTCTTAAGCGTTCCTCCTTCTACATCAACAGCAACTGAGCTGCTTTTCTGTATTGCTTGATCTAACATTGTATATTTGTCTTTTTCATAGTATAGCCAGATAACCAATTTGAGCTGAGTCAATTGCAAGTCCAAGAACAAGGAAACAGTGCCAACTTGTAATATTTTTACACCTGAAGCTAAAGGAAGGAAAGAAGGAAGGAAGGAAGGAAGGAAGGAAGGAAGGAAGGAAGGAAGGAAGGAAGGAAGGAAGGAAGGAAGGAAGGAGACCCTTCTCTCCCCAATGAATTTGATAATGACATGTAGAGGATCATGGGACAAAACAGGCACCATTTCTAGAAACTGCTGACCGAAGTGACAGCTTCAGATTGCTTCATAAAAAGGTTACTGTGGGTAGAAGTACTTGAGCTGGTTTTGCTGACACACAAAATCAGAAGAGATAGACAAAAATGCTGAAGATCAATCTCTAGTAGTGAATTATGATGAAGACAAATATATATCAGTAGAAAATTTTTAGAGAATTGTAAAGGCTTCTGTGAAGGTAGCAGTACATTTGGAGGACAGCATGGTAGCTTTCAAGAAAGGCAGTCTGAAAGAATTTTTCAGATAACCAGTCTGTCCTGTATTCCTCCCAACAACATGTCTAAGAATTGTCTGTTAACTTCAGAAACCTGTTGCAGAAGAAGTGATGTGAAAATTACAGTTCCATGAAGATCCTAGTGCAAGCACTATTGATTTCAGCAGGGGGTGCTCCATCAGTTCGACTGTAAAATTGATCTCTGCATCTGAAATCCTGAACTTGCTAAATCAGTTGAAAACCTTGGTATTTAGTTCACATGGTGCTCTTCAATACATCAAAGGTATTCTTAGTAAAGAGACATGTTTGTTCAAAGAAAACAACAACTGAACACTAATGGCTTGAGACACTAGAACTGGAAAGGCTGAAAGACTAGAAAACAAAGAGTAATTTTATAGCTTCCAGGTGATGGATGAGATGGCAGCAGGAATCTTTTCATCTGTGGCATTTATGGTGTTGAGCTGTTTTGGCCAGAGTCCTTAGAGGACTCTAATGCAAACAAAGAACTTTCCAATACTTGAGAATGTTAGTTTATCAAGTCCCAGAATCTCATGAGCCAGCAGAGCTATTGGTCAAGCTGATGGAGGGAATTGTGGGCATTCTGGTCCTCTCCATTTCTAAAAGTAAATTTTCCAAATTCTCAAAATTTGAGATATGGTTTCATTGGCATGCTTGACAGGAATTTTTCTTCTAACAGCATAGGCTATGAAACTTATTACTTATACACAGGCAAATGGTCACAACTGTAATTGTTTCATTCATTTATCTTTTCCAATTTTAAAAAAATTAAAATTCCCTGTCTAGGTTGTTATAGATAGAAAACTGAGTTCCAGGAATTCTAAGGTAGCTTTCTCTGAAAATTTGCATGTTCCATGGGGAAGAGCAGGTCGATTGAGATAAGATGGAGCAGAGCCGATGGTGATGTTGGGGATATTAGACACATGTCAAAAATATTTCACAACCTGGATCTGTGTATAAAAGGAAAGGGCTCCAAAATAAACCAAAATGGAACTAGACTGCTGATCCCTAATATCAAAAACATTACTGTACAGCTCTTAAAATGACAACACGGAGAAAGCCAACAGCAGCTAGTGAGCTCTCAGGTTAGGATGAATAATTCCTAGGGAATAAGACTGAAAAACTGGGGAGTGAGCTGTTACCTCAGAGGCCATGACAACAACATAGCAACCTTGTGGTGATGCAATTTCTCAGTAGGAAGGCAACTTGGAGGAGGCAGTGAAGCACAACTCTCTTATGTTTTGTTAATTCTACTGCTGTTGGACACTTCTATCAACAGCTGGGAAATTGTGCTAGCATTTTAGGTCACTGGTGTGTCCTCTGCCAGGTCTGGGCTTTAGCTTGATATCCAGCCATGTTGCGCTTGATACCCTCTCTGCCTGCCCCCAACACTGTATGGCAGAGCACTTGTTGAGATCTTCTCCTTGTAGACTGCTAAGAGAAACAGATACTATCAGTATAACATACTTCTAGAGGGCAATAAAAGATGAGGAAAGGTCATGGGCAGTCTACTTGTGCTCCATTCTTGAATCTTCTTTTGGTTTCAGTGGTGCTTGTGAGGTTGGCACAACCCTGTGTTATTTTCACATGACAGTACATTTTGCCTGACAGGTAGGTGGATGCAAGATGCCACTGTCTTGACAAGGTTAAGGAACCTTCTGAAGCCCCATTCCTGCAGGATGAGAAACTGCTTGTGAACTATATATCTTGCAGAAATAGTTTTCTGGTTCTGTAGCTTTACGCCTTACCAAGGATGGTGCATGCACAGGATAGACAGACTGTCTATCACTCAAGACCTTTGGATGTTGTTATTAAAACTTCTCAATTGATCCCATATGCAACATATCTTCTGTTTAAGGGAATCCTTGGCAACCTCTCAAGAATTAGGGTGTGCTACTTATCAACATGGATTTACTTTGGCAGGAGTTTGCATAGTGCTTGGCTACAACACCTTCTGGCTGATGCTGTAAATCTCACAAATGCTTGAGCATTAAAACCTCAGTAATGGCGATTTTGAAAAGGTTGCCAATCTCAACATTTTAGTTGTAGCACAGCAAATATTGTCCAGGGAATATAACTTTTAGAATACTTTTTACTACATTCCTTGGAGTTTAAAGGCTAGAAGTGTGAGATCAAGATTTCCTTTGTTGTTTTTGCAAGTAACTTGAACACTCAATAAAATCTAAAGGAAATCCAAGAATGAAGTAAAAGCCATTTCATTAAACATCCATTGTTGTCTTACTGTTGGAAAGGATACAGTGTGCTACAAGAGTATCAAACACTTTACCTTATCAATCTTTAATTGCAATATTTCAGGTACATGGAGAAATCTGTTGCCAGTCATTGTGATCCTAAAAGCACTTTGTGGGAAGTGCCCTGTCAACTTTAGTTTCACTTGGCTCACAAAAATGTTTTACGAGCTTCAGAATAACTCCCTCTTGCTTCCCTAAACTATATACAACATGCAAGCTGATGGCTTCTCAAGTTGCAGTCTTTAGCTATACCCTCTATTTCTTTTTCATTTACAGGAGAGCTGCTCCCTCTGCTGAATTTTCTGTGGACAGAACACGCCATCTGATGTCTTTCCTTACCATGCTAGGCCCCAGTCCTGACTGGAATGTAGGGCTATCTGCTGAAGACCTGTGTACCAAAGACTGTGGATGGGTCCAGAAGGTCGTTCAAGATCTGATACCATGGGATGCTGGCACTGACAGTGGGGTTACCTATGAGGTATCAGAAATATCAATATTTGCTTCAAAAATGTAGATTCCACTAGGGCTAAATCACACAAGATGTAATATAAATCACTAAAGCAGATTCATAAATACTCATATCTGGTATTGATTGTGAGTTTTACAGCACCCAGTCAGAACAGTAAAAAGTGGAATTGCAGATGCTATTTCCCCCACGTACCAAGGGACAGGATGTAACTTCATAAACAGAGTAGACTGTGCCTGGTTCTCATATGGTTACCTCTTGATCATCATACTCTCTAACTGTCCTGATTTGTCAGAGACAGTCCAGATTAATCTTCTCTCATCTCCAATTTTTCAGTTGTGTTTAAAATGTCCCAGTTTCTCTCTCTTGCTCCCACATCTCTGTTTGACCTCAGTTTACTTCAACTGCTACAAACTGAGTTCAAAGTGCAAAATAGTCTGCCTTCAATAAACTCAGCAGAGGGGAATGGAGAGAAAAAGAAGAATGCAGAATCTCACCTTTCAGTGGGCTCAGGCAAAAGCACACTGTTGTAGCTTCTCCTACCTTGTGTGTTTTTCCTCATTAATAACTTTTGCCACCTCCTTGACCACAATCTGATGTTGCTTGACTACATGTGTCCTGGTTTTCATTTGTGAAATGATAGAGGTATGGGGCAAGTTGACTGTGGGGGTGGGAACAGAACCAAAAACATAAAGTCTCTGGATTGACAAACCCAATCTCTGTATGTCCTTTTGTTTGCATGTATGGAGTTGTCACCCCAGTTTCACTTAAAGCATGATGTGAACCAAAGCTTAGGTAGGGCTGGAAAGAATATTTGAAAATATTCGAAAAGGTGGTTGAAAAACGTGTTTTTTCAGTGTTGAGAAAACTCTGACAAGTATCCTAGGCTGGTGAGAATCTTCACAGTTCAAGACTTATTCTGTGCAAAATTTGCACAAAGTTGTTTTGTGCAGGAAACACCATTTTCTATTCAGGCAACAGCATTTTTTGCATGGAAAATTCTATTTCAATGGAGAAGTACTAATTCCTACACATAAAATGCTGCTTTCTGTCTAGAAAAAGGCTGTAACTGTAACTTTGTTCCCAATTATTATGAAATTATAAATATTAATACTGATAGTATCAATCATATGTTTGCATTAGGAGTCTCCAAGGAGATCTCAACGAGACTAGCCCAAAGTCACCCAATTTTATAGTTCAGCAAGTTTTAGAAACGGAGTCTAATGTGAAAAAAACCATCTTGCCCCACTGATTAGAAGAGGGATAGACAATTGCAGAAAGGGCCAGTTTCCACCCCTTTACACCAATGGTAAGTCAGATTGTCCCATTTTCAGCTGAATGTGAACATCAAAACTGGAAGTGACCCCCGGTTGCAGCTTCCAAGTATGTTGGGGCTTTATGGGGATTGTTAGGAGGTGCTGGGGAATCTTGGAAGTGTCCAGGAGAGCCTATCAAGTGTTAGAGAGCGTTTTTTGTTTTTTTTTAATGTGAACTAGAGGGAGCGATGCAGGTGCTTTGAAGAGAGCAGGGACTTTAAAGGCCATTTCCACACTATACTGTTACATATGATGTTGAAAGTGGAATAATAGCACTATAACAGTGTAACACTATAACAATGTAGTGCAGAAATGACCCATGTCTCCAAAGAGAGTTTGGGGATGACATGTGGCCTTAGGCTACACCTTCCACACCCCTGGGCAAGAATTGGAAAAATAAGGGGAGAGACTGACTTCCGGAACCTATCAGCTGGCATGTCCACAGGCCATGCTGGTTTGCAGTGTATTTGAAACTGTATGTAGTTAAAAAAAAAGTAACATTTCCCATTTCTGCTATGATGGGCCTTTCTTGAGAGAGAGTGAAGTAAGATAGACATAAGCAATACTTTGAAAGATTTAGAATCAAGTAAGAAGTAATCTTTGAATCCTTTGTTTGGTGATACTGGAAATTAAAGTTTTACATATTAGCATCCAGGAGTATTATTTTATAATGTTTATTTATAAGATACAGTGGCTGTAATCCTGCCAGACATACCTCTGTAAAGCTCTGCCAGGTGTATTTCCAAGTGCTTCTCCCTCACCCTTGCATGAACAATCTACCTCTTTGCCATCCAGATGCTCCCTACAGCCATGCAATGGCCAGGGTAGGCAGTGTCCAGATGTGTTTCTGTAGATGGATGCACAAAGATGACATCATCCTCTTAGACTTCCAGAGAACTCTCAGGAGGCCCAGAAGCATTCTTTTTTTTTCTTTGTGCCTTTTGGCTGCAGGAAGACAGCTGGCCCTTGCTTGGCTGCTGCCCCCTGCCCTCCCATGTGTAGCTGCAAAGAGATGGGCTGCCAGCTAGGGAAATGTTGCAAACAGAGGTACTGGGTACCTCCATCCACAATGACTTCAAAAGGATATATGCAGGTGAAATGTAGCAGGATTCTGTTGTTATGTGCCTTCAAATTGTTTCCAACTTATGGCGACTCTACGGTTAACCAGTCACAGGGTTTTCTGGTGCCGAGGGTGTGTGATATACTACTGTATTTTTTAAAATTCTAGTTTTTCCAAAGATATGTGGGTTTTTCCTTAAGGATTCTTTTTGAATTATATCTTCAGTTTTCCTCATAGAGTATTTTTTCCCCTTGAAACATAGTGGGACCCAGACAGTGGTGCAACATTCAGTGGGGTGGGAACAGTGATGTGATTTCTTTGGGCCGTTTCAGGTTTGTAAAAATCCCTTTTCTTGCTGCTAATGTTAGCAGCCATTGGGTTTCCTGGTTGCATCCACATCCAATTCAATGGTTACAGTAGATGCTCTGAGCCTTCAAATACCTGTCAGGGACTAGAAAATACCCTAGTGACTTAGGCCCTTTTCACACATTGTTTCTAAAGCGAAAGGGCCCCTTGAGCATCGCGTAAATGGGAGGAGCGGTCCGTATGACGCACTCCCATTTATGCGACGCTCAAGAGCCGGACGCAGAGTGGACACGCACCTTTTTATTTTCGGCTCTAAGCCAAAAATGGTGCGCAGTCGCGCAATGCCCCCGGGGCCCGCGCACACTTACCTGCTGTGCAGTGCGTCGGGAGCCGGGCCGGTCGCGCTTCCTGCCTCAGCGCTAGCCTGCAATTCCCAGGTTGCACTGCGGTAAGAAGGGGCGGGGCGTTCGTGTGACGTTTGTGCGACCAGGAAGCCGATGCAGAACTCAAGCAGCAGGGAAGCGGCAGCGTTTCTGAGGCTTTTCGTGCGACCGCCACCCCCCACCTCTGCGAACAGGTAAGGTGCAGAAAGGGCCTTAGTCTCCATGCCTTTTTTTAGAGTGGCATAACTGGTAGTTGTACACAAGAACTATGCAACTACAAGAATAAAAAATTACAAGTCCAGGACTTGCAACACTGGCTGTTAGGAGAAAAAGTCCAGTGGCAGATACTGAGTTGCAGCTATCGCCCAGTGGCTCACAGAATCAATCCCCCTGTTTAGAGGAAAGTAAAGAAAATGCAATCCTTATCAACAGAAGCAATATGCTAAAATTTCATAAGGCAAGTCACCTCCTCAGAGTGGAGCAGGGATAATAACTTGTGTGTACACAAAGGATCAATACCTTATAATTAGACATTGGGCTGTCCCCTGAGGGTAGGGGAAGAAAGCTGGATCTTAAATCAAAACTGTTTTCTTGAAAATTATACCTGTCTTCTTTTGTCTAGTTTTGAAATAAATAGGTACCTAATGCCCTTATCAGTGAGGGGAAGAAGAGAAATTCATGCTTCATTTGCATGTTTGGATCTATTTGCTTCTTAGGGATAAAGGACCTTACAAGGAAAGTCTATCTATGTGTGGATCAGTATTTGAGACTTAGGATGATCTTTGTGCATTTACAAAAGACCTGGCAAATATATCCAGAGAACACACTGAATATTCCCTCACATTTTGAAAGATGAGCACCTTTCGCTTCTAGGAATTTGCTGGAGCTACACTCTAAAATGAAACACATCGCATGTAAAATGTACAGATTGGCATGTAGTTCCCCCTTAGAATCTTCAAAACAACAAAGAAAAACAATGTGGCAGAATACATATCTGAAAATCACTTAGTAGAATACATATTAAGATGTGCCAAATGTCTAAAACGTTTGGTTCCTGACTGACACATTGAAAATGGGGCTGAATATGCCTCTGGGATGGATGGGATTTTACTGGTCCCAGAGACATCATGTGAAAAATATGCTGCTTCCATGGCAACAAACATTTTGCAGAATGGTACATGGAAATATTGTATCCCTCCCAGGGCAATTTTGGCCACTATTTTCAGTATGCGTGGCAGCCACCAAGCTTTCTAACCACTTCAAGTAGTTTTTAACCTGTTATTAAGAAAGAAAAACTAATTATGACATCTAAACCATCTTACAGAATCTCTACTTTTAGGGTCTTTCCACACTACATTGTTATAGTGCTATTATTCCAGTTTCAACAACCTGTGGAATTCTGGGATTTGTAGTTTACTGAGGCCATGATGAGCTATGGCATAGCAAACTGCTTCTTGAGCTAAACAAAAGCCTTGTAAAAAGCAAAGCAAAGAAAATCTACTCTGATACCGCCTGGCCGCATGTGTCCCAGTTTTATCAGTAAAGTGTTGAAAGGTCTGCTCCTTTTGCATTGTAGCTATGTTGTTATGGAGTGAGTGGACTCACTAAATGCAAGAGAAGGAATGTGACATTGTTCAGGTGTTGTCTTGTCTAATGCCTTATGGGTGTTGATGTTCAGGGAAGAAGTTTTCTTTTGCATCATTTCTGTAAAAACTAAGGAAAAATGTTACAATTAAAAAAAATAATATATATAACAATAATTTACTCATTTTGGAACTTCAGAACTATGAGAGCAACTTCTTTATTATTATTAATTACCAATTTATGGTTAAATCCAAGCAACCCAAGCAGTGTAAGGCATCTGTATGTTGAAATCAGTTAAAGCAGCACTCATTTCCATAAGAACTTTAAGCCATTTACACCCTACACTGTTACTGTGCTATTATTCCATTCTCAACACCCTGGGAAATTCTGGGGTTTGTTCTTTACTGAGGCCAAAGAGCTCTCTGGCTGAGAATGCTAAATACCTCTCCCTATATTGCAAACCCCAGGATTCCATAGGATGTTGAAAGTGGAATAATAGGAGTATGACAGTGTAGTGTGGAAAGGCCCTTAGTTTTTAAAAAATCATTGTTTTGATAACAGTCTTCAAGCAGTCTTTCAAAACACTTAAGTACTGCTCTCTTTTTTTCCCCCCAAATTTTGGGCATTTCTGCACAACGATGTCCTTGTACATTGTCCCATGGCAGTCCTGGCAGGGAAGGGAGTGTGACAGGAACGCTCCCCTCTGCACCTCACCAGCTCCCTGTGGAAGAGAGCATGAAAGCCCTGCCTCTTCCTTCCACAGTGCAGCCAGGAACTTTCGCATGCTGCACTATGGAAAGAAGTGTTACCCTCGTGCGTCCCTGCCCTTCTGCATAACAGTAAGTAGGGAAGTACCACACAATCATAAGCACAAAATTCATTTATTCTATTTTGCAAATACTGTGCAAGTGCAACGTTTGGGGACCGGATGACAGCAGGCCAGTGATGATGTCGTGCAGAATCACAATCAGCCAATTGCTGCCATCCTCCCCGAAGCAGAACAACCCCATTGTGTGGAAATGGCCTTCATCTAGATTTTTAAAAATCTACATGTGGAAATGGGGCTGAAAAGCTTACAACTAAGTATATACAAAATGGATACTGAACAACCAATCAGTTCATCTTAGTTTCTGTACTTCTGTGTGAACGTCAGAGATATTTTTACCTAAGAATACTGCAGCTCCTGGCTCAGGGCAATGTTATGTACTCTCAAAGTGACAGACCTTCCAAGCTTTAAAAATAGAGGCAAACTAAATTTAAACTATTTGTATTGACTCGTCATAAAGTTAAAACTTCTTTGCTTATTTTTGTTTTAAAAACAAATCAAAACCCAAGTTTTTTATATGCTAATACACAGGATAATATATTCAAACAGCAGTAAGTGATTCCAGTATTCCGTTGACAAAAGCAAGCCAATTTTGAAGGCAGTCTGATGAACATGCACTGAAAATAATTTGTTCCAGTTTATGAACATCCATGCTGAGATAACCAGTGCTGTGTGCCGTTTCCTACCCAAGGCTTCTTTGGAGCAGTGCAGAGATGATTTCTATGGTTCACAACAGGAATGCTGATATCTTACTGTTCTGTCATTGTGTTACTCTGTGTGGTCTTATCAAACTTTCTTCCTACTTTCATTTTGTGATGTTTAGTAAAATTATTGTTTTTCAAGCAGTGTATTGCTTTCCTACTGGCTGTTGTTGTTTTAACCCTCACCCATTCTGGTGTGCTTATCTCATTTCATGGTTTATTATTCAGTATGCTTTCTAAGGCCACTTTATACTACTGGTCAACAGCTCCAATTTAATATAGCTGTAATTATGTACTGTATTGTTTACTTTCTCTTGTAGTCATTAGCAAAGAGGCCAAGCAGAGAGCGGAACCAGTGCCACTTGCCAACTGATTCAACAGTTTGTCACTGTTGTTTCGTATAGGCTCTTCGCAAAAATATAGAGAAGAAACTGGAAGTGAAACTTTAGAAACGTATTTAAAAATGATTACATGCACTTTTCCTATTTTAACTTCCCATAGCATTTCATATATAAAGTAATTAACATTGACTTTGGAAGACTGGAAGTTCTCTAAGAAAGTGGCTTCCTTCCATTGTCTTCTGTCACTGAAAACAAAAATATCATGAGACCAATCTTTGACTGGGTATGGAACATGATTTTGCTGGATTGGGCGTGCTCAGTATCTGTATCTCTTTGCAAGAGGAAATATACCTTGTCTCTAGAATTTCTATGTTTGTCAGCTCACAGAACATTTCAGAGAAACAAACTGTGCAAAGAACAACTTACAGGTTTTAAAATGGAAACAGACTAGAATGCACACCCTTGGAAAAAATATGCACTAGCATGCTTCAGTAAGTGGGAATAATGTATACATTAAATGAAATGCATGAATAGATAGGTATGTTGTGGAAAATATGTTGAAAATGCTTAGAAATTTCAATATGGAGGAGAAAGCAGAAAGTCTCCCCACTATATGGAAAAAAGATGGGAAGAAAATGCAGAAGGTACAGAGAAGCACCATGAAATCAAGATTAAGAGACTTTCGTATCTGTATCCTTGACCAAGTTTATTGGCTGTGTCCCATGGATTGGCTATATTTGCATCAGGGCACCAAGACAGCCCCAGCTATGTGAACTGTAAGTCATTTTAACTCATATATCACAAGCCTTATTCACGTGTTATTTGCATGAAGAGTCTTGCCATGTTGAAGGAAGAACAAGGTCTTGCTTTATGCCCTACCCCCAATATCATGCATAAGTCTTTTGATATCTGTGCATCAAGCACAGTTGTTTGCAAAGGAACCTCAACATTTGAATTGCGTGTAGGACATTTCCGCAGCCCAGTATCCCAAATGCATGACACCTCTGCGCCCAAGCAGCCGTTTGTGCATTGAATCTCCTTTGCAAACAAATGTGCTCAGTACAGAGATCTCAGCAGACAAATGATAATGCGAAAGGGCTAAAAGTATAGTCATATTTTTCAAAACAGGCTGTTCATGTGAGTAGCAAACAAATAAGGCTTTAATACCATCATTTGGTATTCACCTATTTCATAATCAGATTGTGCTTGCCTTAAAAGGTTTATTTATAAGTAATCGGTGGTAAAAATAAGCAAATAATCCAGTTGAGATATATAATGGACATGTATTTTTCTTTAAAGAACAGATAATAACAAAAAACAATCTGGACGTTTACTGTACGAAAGCAGACCTTGATCAAATGAAGGCTGAAATTCCTAGCACTGGCAGAAGAGAATGCCACACACTTATTTCCTCACCAGGACAGATCTCTGCATGGCTTATTATTTTGGTACATTAATGGTAGTGGTGATAAGAATAGAAAAACGGTATGGTTTAGGTTATACTCTACAAACCCTTTTTTATGAGAAGGCTTGTTGAGGAAGTTGAGATTGGCCAGTGTGCTTTACCTAATCTAAGAACTGTGGCTGAAACAAAATCTGGATGGATGGGGGACTGAAATATTGTGCCTTCCAGGAACTGCATGAGTTGGTTTAGCACTGTATCTAGGGGCAAATAAGGCAGAATCATTATAATCAGCATGACGGTGCCATAATCATATTCTCTAAGGGAAGAGCCATGCTTTAAAAGGGAAAAGGACACCAGAGCAGCATCACAGAATTCTACAAAGACTTCTCCCTGGCCAGTCACAGTTGCCATATTAGCCTTTTTTATGATAATGGCTACAGAACCCATTATTTTTAACTGCATATTGGTTCAAATTCTAGAGATATTTCAGAATGACATCAACATGTGATTACACAATTCACACAGGCAAGTCACTTGATGATGCTACCAATGAATGATGAAAATACATTTAGGAACTGGCCCATGTAAGAAATAGGTATCTCTGAAAGAGTTCCTTTAAAAAGGTACATTACCAATAGTTTGATCTGCTGCCATCTATAGAGAATTGAAACCTAAGACTTTTGCTATTGTTTGTTCCTCAATGTATAAATGACTCTACTTGCTTATCTTTCCACTTGAAATAGGCTTCAGCTATATATTTCTTGTCTTCCAGCAGTTCTGGGGGTGTGAATTTTTAACAATGTTCTCTGCACAGTTGAATTGATAATACTGTAAAAACCAGCTGTCTTGGAAATGAAAAACAATTTCTTCCCTCCCAGCACAGCTTTCTAATGGATGAACCTGATCTGATCAAGAAGGCAAAGCTTTCAGGGAAATACTTGCTATAGTTTCCTTGACAAAAAGATATATGCATTTCTTTATGTGCTTCTCCTGCCACCTGCCTGCCTGTTATAGCTACTGTCCAAAATTGACATCGCTGGCTTGAAATGCCAATCTTCTGATGCTTAAAGAATGAAAATAATTTTTTGTGTAAATTCAGCAGTAGGGATATTTTGTCATCATGCTTTATTTTTAAAACAAAACAAAATATTGTTATGCCTTTTAATGTTTGCTACCAGCACTGAACTCATGAGATATCATGAACTAGAACTTTAAATAAGTAAATACTGTATAGCATCCTTATTACATGTAATAAGTAGAAGCATGATTTATGCCATTTCCTGCTATTTCTGGAAAAACTAAAACAGTTCCCTGAGTCAGATTATCTCTATACTAAATTCTTTTAACTCTAGCGATGCATGGTTACTTTTCTATGTTTAACAAAACATGGACTTAAATGGAAGATTCCATACAGCATATAGAAGCCTGTTCTGTTCTTCATCATGCCCAAGGGAACAGAAACAGGCATTGGAGTGATTAAGGAAAGCTGTTCAAAGCACAGTTTTCAGGTTCTCCATTGCTCATATCTCAGCCACAATCAACAGGAAGTAACCAAGTTGCCAGAACCCATAAACAGGAAAGCAACATCCACTGGAAAGCCTCAATTTTATTTTTCCTGTTCACAGTGACAGGGTGGTTTCCTTTGACTACGTATACAAAAATTGCCATATATCAGCCTTGAGCAAATATCTAAGGGACATGGATACAAAAGGTCCCAGATTAAGTTCCTGCAATCTCTAGGCAGGGCTAGGAAAACGAAATGAACCAGTGCTCTAATTTGGTATAAATGTAGTTTGGTACGTTATCCTAGCCTGGGGTAAGTACACTGGGCTAGAATCAGCATGCATTCTGCTTCTCTGTGAAACATCAGCGAACCACAGAGGATGGCTTGTGTGGATACAATCTGAGAGTCAACTCCTGGCTGGTAAAGATGGGCAAAAGCCAACTGAACCAACACCAGACCAGTTGAAACTGTGCTTAATCCAAATCCCTCCAAACCTAGGGATGCTTAGCTACCTTCACCCTGGTCTTATCTTTGTGCCAGAATTCCAGTTCTGTCCCTGGGCTGTAAGAGGTTTAAATCCAGCATAACTTGGCTCCTTATCTACTCCAGACTTCTGTGCCCTGCTGCCAGCAGGTCTTAGATAGCAAAGCAGTTCTGCCAGCAAATTAGTTGTGAAATTAGCCAAAAGAAGCATATTGCTGTGGCAGCAGGACATTTCTACTGACAGAAGAGGTTTTTGCCTAATCCTAATTCCTGACAGATTGAACTCTATAGCCTGTATTCTCTTAGGGATACAAGCAAACACACATTAACTATACACATGTGGGGTTTTTTTTAGTTTTTGTTCTGTTTGTCTCTGCAGAGGTTGACATTCACTTCTTCCTAGTTACCAAAGCTCCCCTTCCTGACATACCATAGGCCTGCTGAAGCTCCCCCTCTATGGTCAATCTATGCATAATGGGGAGCAGGAGGGTACAGCAGTGTTCAGCTACATCTCCATAAGCCAGACACAAAGAGATTACTTCAGCCACTGCCAGTAGAACTCATCGGCTACATCCCTTTTGCTCCCTGCCAGACATGGCTTGGCTATGAGGAGAGGCTTCAGCAGGACGCCAGTAGCTCCAAGGGTGGTGGTAAATGATTCAATGTAGCAGTAGCTCCACATGCGGAACTATACACTACAGTAAGCAATGCTGGATTCAGACCATAGTCTGTGGCGACGGACGGACGGAAGGAAGGAAGGAAGGAAGGAAGGAAGGAAGGAAGGAAGGAAGGAAGGAAGGAAGGAAGGAAGGATCCCCTGTCTTCCTTTTGCTAGCTGCCTGGCTCTTCAATAAGAAAGTGATTGTCACCCTTGAGCCTGCCCCGAAACTTTTCCCCACTGTTCTGGCAGGGAGGAGGAGCAAATTCCCACTCCCAAAGTAGGTTGGGCTCAGCTTTGAAGATGAAAGCAATTCTTCCTTGCTTGTGTGTCCTTCTTCCCCTGTGACAGAGAGGAGAATTGGATCCTTTCCCCACATTTATTCAATTGTTTTCACTATCCTGAAAATGTTCTGCTGCATACCCCTGGGGTAAATGTACCCCAGGTTGGGAATCACTACTCCATACCATTCTCATGTCTTCTCTTACCCAGCTTTTCTTCATAACAGCCCCTAACATCTTTCCTTTTAAGGGAATTGCTTCAGTCACTCAATCACTCTGTTCACTTTCTTCTGTCATTATGTGCCTTTTCCATTTCAATGAAGTTACTGTGCTTAGTTACGGTAGTGTATTAAAAACCCTAAGGTATCCGTAGTAAGTTTTCATTGCTGACATTTTTTTTTCTGAGTAGCCACAACAGAAATGCAAAAGTCTTGAGGGGTAGGGGAAGCTGAGGTGGTGAAGTTGTGGTGGCGAATGAAAGCCGTTGCCATTCCATCTGAACTTTGCCTTTTATGTATCAAAGTGGAAGGTAGAAAAAGCAAGGATTTTTTTTTTAAAAAAAGAATGCACAGCATGAGAACTTGCTTTAGTCTTCAGACCAGTCAACCTGAAGTCATTGTGTAAACTTGGAATGATTTATGAACATTGGCAGACAGAGTTCGTGGACACTAGCTCGAAGTCAACGCAAAGTCTTCTGCCATATTCAATTTTTATATTAAATATTTACTTTCCTGAATATGGATGAGAGCAGTTAATGAGAAATGTGCAAGTGTAGAGAAAGTAGGGATTTAAATAAACCAACTTGTTTGTTTTCCAGCTACAGTTTTCTTTTTTTTAAGAAAGGTACTAGGATTATGCGTGCTTGTTCGCCCAGGGTCTTGAAATAGCTGAGTGAGGCGCCATTTATTAGGGAATAAGGAGTTTTTTCTTAGCTTGTTGATCTAAAAAGTATTTATATTCAAAATTTGTGATGTATTTCAATTTTGCACACTAGTGTGAAGAAGTCACCAACCGGGATGAGTTTATAACATGGTTAGGCAACTGTGATCTTCCAGTTGGATTGCAACTCCCATAATCCCTCACTGTTTCTTACCTAGGGCCAATGGAAGTTGTACAACAGTTTCATCTAGAGGGCCACAGTTCTTCATTGCACATATTCATCTTTTTTATTGAATCTCTCCTTCCTCCAAAACAATCTCTTTACATTTCTGATTGCTGTTTTTATTTGTTTGTATTAAGCAAACAGAATTGAAGCCAGATAGTTAATGTCAAATTGGTTTTATTGTTTTAATGTACATTTTTGTGGCATGATTTGACATGTTTTTATATATGCTCCATTTGCTGCAGGGGGAAGATTATTTATTTATTTATCTATTTGTTTGATGTAAATTTCAATTTTCTCCTAACACAGGATTCAAGGCAGCTTACAACAAGTTAAAACAAAATACAGCTAAATAAGATTTTTTAAAAAAACCTATTTGTACAAATGCTTTAAAACAAGCAAGATAGGAAGGAGATAGAGAGCTGAGTGTTGTTGGCATACTAGTGACAGTGAACTCCAAAATTCCAGATAGCTACTTCTAGTGATCTCATGTATATGTCAGATAGCATGGGGAACAAAACTGAGCCCCATATGCCAAGGGCCAGAGGGTGGAACGGATCACTTTCTGAGTTCCATCTGAGTTCTCCCCACCCCCATCCCGCCCATCAACACACATAAACTACTGGAACTAATGTACAACAGTGCCTCCAAGCCCCACTCTGAATGGTGGTCCAGAAGGATACTATGGTTAATGGTACAGAAAACTGCTGAGAGGTCCAGCAGAACCAACAAGAACAAACTTCCTTAGGTTACCCATCAAGCTGTTTCTGTACCATAATCATGCCTGAAGCCAGATTAAAAAAGGATATAGACAATCCATTTCATCCAGGAATCCCTGGGGCTAGAAGACTATCACGTGCTGTAGAATCTTTCCTCTAAAGTGGCTATTGGCCAGTAATTATCTAGTGCAATCAGGTTTAGGGAGGGTTTTTCAGTGGAGACCTCACCACAGACTCTTTTTCGGCAGGATGCAACTCTGCCTTGCTCCAGTGAAGCATTCTTCACTCCCCTTACCCACTCAGCCAGTTCTCCTCTGAGTGTTTTTATAAGCTACGTAGGGCACAGGTCTAGTAATCATGTGGTGGCTCTCTTCCCTATAAAGATCCCTTCCACATCTCCAGGCTGTACAAACTGAAATGTATCCAATAACACAGGACAAGCAGGAACCGAATTTACATCCACTGAATGTGTATCAACTACACCATGGATCAGAGCAATTTTATCTGCAAAGGGTCATACAAATTCTTTCCAGTGGGAGGATGAATGGTCTACATAGTGCTCTTGTGAAATAGAGCAACCTTCAACATGTTTAGGGTTGAAAATGCAGTATATCTATAAATCAGTGTTAGGGATAGAAAAAAAAAATATTTTAAAAGTGGTTGAAAATGTGTGTCTTTAATTGTAGGAAATTCCAGTGAGAAGAATCTCATACTGATGAGAATTGTTGTAATTTGGGACTTATTCTGCACAAAATTTGCATGTGCTAATTTTGTACAGAAAACATCATTTTCAGTATCGTACGTAGGCTTTTAAGTTTACGAAATAAAATTTCTCCACATAACTACAATTTTCTAGGCACAGAAAATGCCAGGTTTTGGGTATGAAAAGACCACATGCACATTTTTCACAGAATGTCCCCATCAAGCACATTTTCTGGGCAAAAAATAATATGTCCTGTGCAGAAAAATGGCATTTTCTGCATTGAAATACCATGTGCAAATTTTACATAGAATAAATGCCAAACTGTAAATAGTTTATGAATAATGCAGTTTTTGAAGATTTTGTTGTAGTGAGAAGAAAAATGTTTGAATTACTAGTTACTTTCTTTTTAAAAAGTAGTTAAAGGTTACATCTATGATAAATAACACGTTGGCTTTCTCTATAATAGCCTTTATATCATATATGTATCATCATGGAATGGTGGGGAGGATTCACCTCCAAAGAATGTATAAATGAAGAAGCAAAAAGGATTTCAGATATCAACAACACTTTTCCATTCCTATTTTATTATAATAATTTATTGTTAGTCCAAATATGTTAAGAATGCCATGTAGATATTTATTTGCTTTGCCCTTTGAGGTGGCGCAGTGGTTAAATGCTGGTACTGCAACCACAGCATTGTGAGTTTGATCCTGCAGGGGCTCCAGGTTGAGTCAGCCTTCCATCCTTCTGTAGATTGGTAAAATGAGTACCTAGCTTGTTGGGGGCAATTAGCTAAATACATTGTAAACTGCTTAGGGAGTGCTTAGCACTGATAAGCAGTATAGAAATGTCATTGCTATTGCTATTGCTTTATTAACAAGATTTTAGTCAGCAGTAGGATTGGGTAGGAGTTTTGTTTTTGATACACGTTTGATCAGAATTAACAAAAATCTACAAATTTCTAATGTCATAGAAAGAGAAACTGATTTGTTTATCTACTAAAGATGAGAATTTTATTTCAGTATACTCTTGATCAGAATTCAGCAGAATCAGAATTTCTAGCATTCATAAAATTTGAGTATAGAAGAAACGAAAACTGACTCAGTCATCAACTGATCTCTTTGGAACTTAAATTAGGTATAACTAAATTAGTTATACATAGCTAAATTCTAAGTCTATTCTCATTATCGCTAAATCTAGATCCAAACTAACCCACTGGTTCTGAATTTGTGGGTAGGAACAATAGTGCAACTGTATTTCATAGTGCCTCTTAATTCTACATTTTGTGCTGAATGCTCATTGTTCAATATAACATTTTGTAATTTTTTTCTTTCTTTAGTCTCCCAACAAACCTACAATACCTCAAGAGAAGATAAGACCTCTTACCAGCCTTGATCACCCACAGAGTCCCTTTTATGACCCTGAAGGAGGTTCCATTAAATCAGTAGCCAGAGTTGTCATTGAAAGGATCGCAAGGAAGGTACCAGAGAGACATTCTAGTAAATACAATATAGAGCAAATGCCAGTAGAATATTGAACAAAACTGATCATAAAATCAGTGTATGTCACTTAGCTGGGCATCACTGCATTTTTTTAAAAAATCATATGTATCACAGAGAAGTTATAAATTTAAATGTGTATTTTTTGACTCAATGGAGGTGTAAGGGCCTCGCTCTCCACTGTTATAAACTCAGAGTAGGCTGGCAGATTAGACCCTTCCTCACAACAGCAACTCTCCAGAGTAAATTCGTCTCTGTTACTTATCTGAAGTTAAAGGACACATTGACACCAGTCTCTTTGCTTGGAAAAGGACCTTTTCTATCCAGTCAACATTTGGACTAATGAACTCACAGAAGAGGCCTGCTGGCCTGCAAACATCTGGAGCATATTTTTTCAAGGAGAATCTGGCCCATCAAAGGTTACACCCATTAGGTAGCCATGGGAATATGATGTTCAGGGCCTCTCTTACAAGATTTGAGAAGACCCTGGGCACAGGCTGTTCAGTTCCTTATTTCCTTGGCCACTTATTCCTGACCCCATCACAGCACCTCCTTTTTATTTAACCGAGCAGTCTCACAATGATGGCAGCAACAACCACAGGTCTCCTCCTCCACCACCTTTCCAAAGAATACAAGTAAGGATAGTTTACATCTGTAATCTCCACTGACTGAATTGCAGCCTTAACACTCATTTTAAATTATTTTTTTACGGGTGTGGGAATGGTAGCAAATTGAATTAATCAGATATTATCTTTGGGATCACTTGACTAATCAGGATACCAGAATGGTTAAAGGCCTGCCTCTTGCTGCACCAGTGCTCTCCAAAGGCAGCATACGATTGTTTCAAAGTGTTGCCACTGTTACACTGGGGGAAATACTTTGATTTCACATTTAGTTACACCTGCAGCCTTTCCTGGCTGACACAGCACTTTCTTTAGTGCAAAGGTAGAAATGGTGTGGCCTACCAGATGTTGCTGGACTGCACCTCCCAGCAGTATCAGACAGCATAGCCAATGGACAAATGCTGGAGTTCAGCATCATCTAGAAGGGCATACAGGTCCCAGTCCTGCTTTAATGAATCCCATGGCTTTCCTTCTTGCCCAACACTTTGTTTGGTGATCATTCACCCTCACCTGAGGCCATGGGACCCTCAACCTGAATGTTGAGGTCATTGCTATAGTTATCTCTCTGTCTCTGGCCCACATCTGCCCACACATCTTACTCGTAACATCCAGTAAAAGAAATGACATAATTTCATATAATGCTTATCCGCTCTGCCCAACAGTTAGTAACACTTCCCTTTCTCAGAATGCACTTGTGCATCAGAGCTTGTTGTTTCAAGCTCACATTTGTAGAGTTTTCCAGAGAGAACCGGCTGTTCTCCCAATGTACTAGCAGTGGTGACCTGTGGCTTCCATGCTGGTGGAGCAGTGAGCTTGTTCTGGGTTTTAGTCTGAATTAAAGATATCCAATGCTGAACTTGTTTTGGGAATAGGGATCAGTACCTTGAATAGTTCCTTTAAAGTTCAGACAAAAATACAGAGCAGATTCACCACACTACTCATATAGATGCCACCAGCTGCAACAGGTTAGGGAGAGTTAAAGAGAAAGAGAGAAGTTTGTGACCTTAGGTGACTAGGCTCTTCTATGAGACCTAAGCTTTTGAGTACAGCAGGTCTTTGTAAACATAAAAATCCAAGCATGCCGATCTTCTTTGTACATCTTCTGGTAACTGATTTTCCAATCCAGTACCCACAATTGCTTGATTTCCTCTACCAATTTAAACCTTGACATTTTTTTTTAAACAGGGGGAACAGTGCAATATTGTTCCTGATAACGTCGATGACATTGTTGCAGATCTTGCTGCAGAAGCCCCAGAAGATGAAGGTACTTTTTAATGATGTTCTACTTGCATGCCTTTGTGTTTTGTTTCACCCTCTAATGCAGCTGCTCTGTATTTCACGCTGTCTGTGTTATTACTAGGACAGTATTAAAAAACAGAAGGGGAAAAAAAAAACAATTTGCTTAGCCATTTACAGTTGGAGCCAGCATCATTACTTAATAAACACCCACCGAGATGGTGTCAGCAGGCGGAATTTTTGGAATTGAAAGCAGCACTATACTAATTTAAAAGAAGCCTAATCCCACTGACTTTATTATCCAGCACTGGGTTGGTCTTCATCAAGCAACACTATTTTCCTCATCTAATGCTCTTCTTTATTAATGATGGTGTTTTGCCTGTAAGGACAGGCTGCCCTTGTAAGTTTATGTATAGAATTCAAATGAGAGGGAACAGTGCAGCCAAGTCTTCTACCATAGTATATCTTAAATTGGCCCTTCAGAAATGATGGAGTTGATTTTGAAAAGCAAAAAGGGGCATTTTGTTGCCCAGCTTTTCCATAAGGGCCAAGTGAGAGTTCACTGCCACAGTAGCATCTGTGACTTTTAACTTTCCCCTAGGATGAACGCAATTTGTGTTATTTCTGGTAATGTTCTCCAACTGCATATTGTTATGTGATCTCATTAAAACAGAACATTCAGTCTGAAGACCTACTTTTCAGTCCATGTAGTATGTTATAGTTAATTCTTTGGATGAATTGGTAATTTTCTAAGAAAGCTCGACCACTTGATACCTGGTGGAAAAGATGTATCAAAACACTAGGTGTGGCAAGCATATATGAAATTGCTCTCCCTCTGTCTTACCACCATATCTGATTGATTGGTTGATTATTGGTTAAATAGCATTTAGAAACTGTTTACATCTAACTAGGGGTGTATCTATGGAAGAAGCAAAATGTGGTCATTCCCCCAAATAGGTATTCTGCCCCCAGTGATATTTTTCTTCAGTTCCTAAATTTCTAGAATTGCAGAGTGGAACAGTGATAATTGTTTTTACCTAGAAATCTTCTGTTTGCTTCATTTGCAAATTTTTTTGTGGGGAGGTCACTTTTCCTGCCCTCTTTTTTTGAATTCCTAAACTGCATTTTCTAAATGTTCAACTGAAGTTTTAAGTTACTATAAGGCTAGCAATTTGGGGATTGAAGGAAAATATCATTGTCAGGACAGAATTTTTATTTAGGGGGCAGTGCCCTATCCCCCCATAACTATGGTCCTCTATCTAACCCCGAAGGGGGCACTGTGTGCTGCTGTTTACATGCAACCCCCATTTATTTTTGCAGTCACCTAAGATTCTCTGCTGACAAGATCAAATATAATGTCACAATGGGGGTGTTAAAAAAATCTTGCATTTCCATTTAAAACTAGGTGAAGAATTGTCCAGCTCTTTCCCAACTGTGAGATGCTTTAGGCCATGCAGCTGCAGGCCTTCTGCAATGTCTTGCAACAGCTGCCTGTGACACAGCAACTTGTTGTCAAGAGAGGGCTGAATGTTTCTTCACTCACTGCCTCACTCCGCAGAGCCTCAAAAATCCCCATGTTAGTTGGACCGCCTGGCTTCTAAGTTAGATTGTTGAAGGCTCTTTCAGTCATTGCAATGGTACAGTTATTGTAAACGTGAATTCCAAAATGTATGATGTTGTGAGTCCAACCTATGACACTATAAGTAATGAACAGGATGCCAGTTTGTTCAGTGTTGTAGCCACCCTACAGCAGCCAAACGCCAAACCAAAGAATGGTTTAAAGGATTCAGGAGCAAAATGAGGGACAGAAGCTCTGGATTGTTTTCTGTCTGTGTAAGCAAAGAGGGAGTCCATCCCAGTGTTACAGGTATCAGGTAATGCTATATATAGGTATATACTAGGAAGGTGTCATGTGATGCTACATTAATTTCATCCAATGTGTCTGACAATTGCATTTGCCTAAGCAACATTTGGCCTGAGTGGGTTCTGTGGTCAATCATTTTATGTTACCTAGTGATCTTAATACTTAATATTACTTAATATCCAATATGCATAAGCAGCTAGAAGAGGGTAAGGCTAATACTGTTTTCTTTTCTTAAAGTGGTACTTGAGAGATAACAGCAGAAGGCAAACATAATTCTACCTTGCTGGCAGGAGATGTTCTGGAACAGTGTAGCCTTGGATAAGTCCTTGAAGTAGAAAGATCTAAAAGAGAGGGGGGCTTTTTTCCTCCTCTCTGGCTTACAGGTCCTATATACTTTTAGCATAGCCTAAATATACACCAGTGTAATTATTCTAGGTTGCACAAAAGTGCCATGGGCAGAACAGCTTTGAGCTCAACCATTTAGTTGTTTATTCCATTTATATGCCACCTTTCCCCTGGTGTGGGATCCAAGGCAGCTCACAAACCATTGCACAATTTGCCACCCATCAAGTCAAAAGCAAGAGAGAAGACTGGGTCTGCACTTATAGAACCATTCCTGACATCAGGGACTGCTGTCCGCACTTTCCCAACCCTTTGGAAAACACGACTGCCTGTTCAATGATTTTTTCACCCATGAAATAGCTCTAGACTTTTTTTTTTCCAGTCTGCCAGCCTGCTTTTAAACCAGTAGGACATAAAATCACACATGAGAGATGTGGTTTCATTGTTGGAACAATTTTGGGATTTTGCTGCATGTTTTCTTTTGTATTGTTTTTGTTCTTTGAAGATTTACATTTCTCATGGAGATGTTGCTTAATTTTTGCAATATAAAAAGCAAATGTGAAAAAAAATGGCCCAAGCACAGAAATCTAAGTGATTTCTATTTTAAAAAATAGTTTCTGATGGCAAACCTGAAAAATTCAAATTACTAAAAGTATTATCCTATTTAAGTTCAGAAGTTGGACAGTCATATTTCTCTCCTCAGAATTTGTCATATTTATGACTAATGCTGGCAAAAAATAAGGCTGTCTTTGGCATATGCCTAAACATAAGAATTATCAAAGCATGTCTAAAATCATGTCTAATCTTTAATGTTTGCTACTGACTTGTCTTAGATGTTCATAGTACATGGCAGCAGGACAGGAAATGACTGCCAAAATCAGACCAAAAAGGAAACTTTTTCATTAATTTTCATGGGAAGAAGATTGAACACTGACATATTTCAGTGACAGAAATCCATTACTGTGGAGTGTCCACTTAAAATGCCTCAGCATACAGCTTTCTATGTGTCACAAAGCTGCAATATGACACTGACACACTATAGAACACTCCTGATCCAGCTTTCAAACATCACTTGTAAAACATGCTCACACATTTCACCAGTCAACTGGAAAACTGATGGGAAACATCTCTATCATTCCACATGGAAGGTCTTAATGTAGGTGCAAGTTCTGTACGGTGAAAGTCCCAGATTCAGTGCCTGACATTTCCAGATTAAACAGAGCAAGTAGGTGGGGGAAAAGAGAAGAGATTGCAGGAGTCTGATTGTGGTAGAAATGTCTATATCAGATTTGATCAGGTCAGTTGCAAGGGTAAAATACTATGTGGGCAACTTTGTGCATAACTGATGAACAATGGCAATTTATCTGTGGTGGAAAGTGTTAAGCAATGGAAAGTAAGAGGACAAAGAAGGCAAGAAGTACAATAGATGCAGAAAGGGTATCAAGGAAGAACCCATCTGTGACTTTTTCTAGGCTTCTCTTTGTTCTTTCTAATGACATTTGTGGAGGTGCCCACTGTAACATACTATAGCAGTGAATGTCATAGGCTAATTGTGTGCCATTTGAGGAATCATTTTCTTTTGTTTGATTGATTTTTTTAGATGATACCCCTGAAACCTGCATCTACTCAAACTGGTCCCCCTGGTCAGCTTGTAGTTCATCCACATGTGAGAAAGGCAAGCGGATGAGACAAAGAATGCTTAAAGCTCAGCTTGACCTCAGTGTGCCTTGTCCAGAGACTCAGGACTTCCAGCCATGTATGGGCCCAGGTTGCAGCGATGAAGGTAGGAGCAAGGACAAAGAGAATGGGAATTGAGATATCCATGATCTCCTTTTTTAAAATTTCAAACTTAGGTGAGATCTAGGGACACACTGAACTTGTCTTTGGTATTGTAGATGGCTCTACATGCATGATGTCCGAATGGATAACATGGTCTCCCTGTAGTGTGTCCTGTGGCATGGGAATGCGATCAAGAGAGAGATATGTAAAGCAGTTTCCTGATGATGGCTCCATGTGTAAAGTGCCCACTGAAGAAACTGAGAAATGCATTGTAAATGAGGAGTGCTGTAAGTATTTGATTTAGCCTTGCAACATTTAATCAGCATAAAAGCATAATGTGAACCCTCTGTTAAATGAGTGTGAGTAGACTGATCTTCTGCCTATATATTATGAATAGCTCCTAGCAGCTGCCTGGTGACAGAATGGGGGGAGTGGGATGAGTGCAGTGCCAGCTGTGGAATGGGGATGAAGAAACGGCACCGAATGATAAAGATGACCCCAGCAGACGGATCCATGTGCAAGGCGGAAACCACAGAGGCTGAGAAATGCATGATGCCTGAATGCCGTAAGTATCCATAACCCTTCCAATGACTGTGTGAGGGAATGTTACTGTACCTGCTCATCATATTACACAAGCATAGCATATTGATACTGGTGGGAAACGGACATTGAGACATGCAAACAACACATGCAGATAGGTGGCATAATCCATGTTGGCTGGTTCTCTGATCAATTTAGTCTACCAAAGGCCTCCTTCATGGGGAATCTCAAATAATCTAGTCCACTGAAAACTACTAGCATAACTGTAACATTATTCTGTCTCTAGAGCCTACGTTTCCAAGTATTTGACTTTGACATAATTATCAATAGGGATGCAATTCATCACTAGTTTTCTTCTCAAAGGAAGCAATGAGTAATTTTAGCAATTTGAAGAAAAACTTCAAAAAACACACAGTATTCAAAGCCTGTTTGCAATTCAGAGTTTATTCTGCACGTGAATTTGCACATGGCTGTTTTGTTCAGAACACAGCATTTTCTGTGCAAAACAATCACATGTGAATTTT
Source organism: Cyclura pinguis (assembly GCA_030412105.1). Taxonomy (NCBI): domain Eukaryota; kingdom Metazoa; phylum Chordata; class Lepidosauria; order Squamata; family Iguanidae; genus Cyclura; species Cyclura pinguis. The sequence goes on along the minus strand of CM059599.1, from coordinate 293,612,839 downwards.
ACACTGAATAAGTCCCAAACTGTAAAAATTCTCTTCAGTCCCGGATTCATCTCATCAAGGTTTCTCAATACTCAAAAAAAAAAAAAAAAAAAAATGTTTTTTTAATTATTAGTATCTCCAAATATACTTTCTCTACCTCATTGCAAAGTGTATTTGGGGCACAGAAAATAGCTGTCACACATATAAGGGTTCCTTTTCCCCTTTTAACACAAGCATTATAGCTTTTGTACATTAATAATTTTTGTCTGGGGTTTTCTGGTGTAATTTGCAACCATTATCAAGTGATTGGTAGTTAATTTCCCTCCCCCTCAGCTTTATAGGATGCCAGCTTGGGTGTCGTACAGTGAAAAACACACCACTATTCAAACATCACTCAAGAAGTACACAGATAATTAAAGCCTGATGAATATTTTATCTAATTTCAAGCAGGGAACCCGTAGTGGTAATACTGAGAAGCACAAGAGAGGTCACAAGAAAGGAAGCTAGTTGTAGGAAGGAAGCTAGTAGATCAGGACCTTGGTCAGCCCCCTGTGAAGCAGATCTCAGAGAATAAGTATGACACATTAGGAATGCTGCTTTGAAGGAACTGTGGACTTCACAGGCCAGTTAGGTCTATGAAGACTGTGTCTGTACATGTTTGTCTAAGGGATCTTTTAAAATAATTAGAAATAATTGTTGTGGTGCTTTGGATGAAATTTAGCCTGGAAGTTTAGTCCTAGAGGTTGAACATCTTTAAAAATGGTAGCAATGATTAACAAGATCAATAGTTTTTTGATCCTCAGTTCTCAAATGGCTGGTTTTCCATTTCTAAATAGCTTTATATGAGCATTGAAGTAGCATCCCTTGTCTTTTGATAAGTAATGCCATGCATTGACCAACTATTACCAACATTAGTGATGGTGAAAAGTTTTGCTTTCTATTTCAGCGAACTAGCCTTTAATGGAAGAAAGCTACAAATGTTTACTGAACACATTTTAAGGAAAATTTTCTTGAATTTAAATTTGAAGCCAAGCTGATAACATAGGAAAGAATGGATATTCTACATACTGCTCATCTACTTCTGTATCACAAACTTATTGAAATGACTTCCTTGCCCAGGTGGATTATGGGAGATCATGTGGAATTGTTTGCAATTTTCTCCCATGGCCAACAGCCTCAGTGATATCTGATACATCTGAAAGCAGATGACAATAACCTTAAGCTGACATGTGCACTAGTGCATAGTATAAGAGGAATAGGGCCAGAAGGAAGACCCTGATAGGGGAAGAGAGCCAGAACGAAGATTGTAGGGATATGGGGAGATGCATATTGCCAGGAACTATAAAGGTAAGGAAATCATAACTGAAAGCTTCACTAGTTGCCCTTAGTTTTTCTTCCTAACTAAATGGCATATTTTGCCAAATTAGTTCACATTCAATGGCAAATATTCATCTACCAGCTGTTCATGTGACAACTATATGAAAAAACAGTTGATGTGCATAGAGGTGTTATTGCCTTTTTAAACCTTTCTTATCTGGCTTATCTCCACATGTTGAAGGATTCTTGAATCCTTCACTGTAGAGCACAGCAACCAGAATCTCTATATACAAAACAGAGATTCAGTTCATATGACATGAACTCCAGGCAGCATGTGTCAGTATGGAATACAGTGTTAAAGAGGTACAAATGCATAGCAAAAAATGTAGTGTGCAAAATTTGCCCTAAGGCAAAGGATAATTAGCATCTCTCAAACCTCTTATGTAATTAATTTTTCCTGCAGTATATCTGTTTGGTCCAGTGAACCTTAGCATGTTATAAAAACAACTAGAAATCTGTTTAATGTGAAGATTGCACGGGTAGACCATGATTTGTAGAAACAATAAACATCATCAATGGGTCGCTGAAGGATGAACCATAAAAGCCAGCAGTGAGTGCATGCAGCCGTATGTCACCAAATCACACTGCTCTCCAGTGTCCATTTCTTTTACACATCAGGAAACCAGCCATAGGAAACACTTGTGGTTTATGACTGACTTGATGATGTGTGAAAATCCCCATTGTTTCATGTTTTCTTCCCTGCCTAAGCCAATGTCAACTTCACTTTTGTTCTCCCCAAATCTCTGATCTACCCTCTCCCTGCTTGTACATTCCTAGGTACTTTTCCTCTACCTTCCGGTACTTATTCGTTAAAAAAACCCTTCCAAATTTATAGCTGGCATCCAGAATTTTCTTAGGAAGGCTACATTTCTAGCACCACAGTGAGCTGTCATGGGAAGTTTTGGTCTGATTCACTGCCAAGTCAGTTTTCTTTGTATGCAGAGCATGCAACGCTTTGGCCCACCAAAGTCCATGGCAAGGCTTTCTTAATATAGCCCTTTCCTCTACAACATTCAGGTTATTCCAGTGCCCCCAAAGAATCCTCATGTTAGGCATGTTCTGATAACAATGAAGATCCCTTGCTCTTATTTTTGTAGAATCACTGTCACGTTCGCCTAGGGACAGAACAGAAATTCATTAGTTTCCCAACTGGGGTCGAATATGGAGTTCCTGACCCCTCAAGAAACTTAGATGGAAAATAAAATGGCATGTCTAAATTTCCCGGAAAATCCAAGAACTTGTTTTCATTCCAGCACAACATAAACTGTGACGTTTCTACAAGAGGTTGAAAAACGGCACAGGTTTGCAGTCAAAACTTACACTCACAATCTTTTTTTTTTTCTCTGCACAGAAAACTGTACAGCTTCCCAAGGGGGAAAAATGCCTCACCTACTTCTATTGTTTTTCATTATATCCTGGGGAAAGTGCAGAAAATGCAAAACTAAATTGCACCCTCTCCTACTATACAAACAATATGGTGAAGTGTTCTATGTCATGGCTATAGCCTTTGCCAGTTTGAAAGTCACACAACCCAAATGTTACACAACAGGAAAAGAAAGTCAGGCCCATGGAAGCTCCAATCACATGTGGTTTTGTTGTGCAACACTGCTGATTTTGTATGACATTTTTGTTGTGCAACACTGTTTTTTTTATGTAGAAAACAGCAATGTTGGACAGCAAAAATGTTGTGCAAAATTAGCAATGCTGCACAACAAAAAGCCATGTGGTTTTGTTGTGCAATATTGCTGATTTTTCATAACATTTTTCTTCTGCAACATTTTTGTTGTGCAACTTTGCTGTTTCTTTAAAAAAAAAAATCTTGAACAAAACACACATTTGACTACCTGAAAGCACTCATTTTTAAATGTAAACTGCATAGTTTGCAGTGTAAGCTGCACAGTTCTCAAGAAGTGCAGCATTGCTTCTTGAAAACTGCTGGTTTATGGGGAGGCTGCACATCTTTTGTTTAAAAAAAAAAGCTGCAGAGTTTTCTGTCATTGCAGGAAAAAAATTTCCCCAAGTATGTCAAAGCTATTGAACGAACAACTGCTTTATTGTTCTTGATATCTGACAGGACTTGGAGAAATCAAGATTTACCATCCCTACCTTCAACTTCTCTCTGTCTTTACTTTGCTTAATGTTAGCTGTGAATGATAAATTCCAACCATCACACATATAGACAGTGAGTAATTGTATCTTGATCTGCCTCTCTTATACCAGTGCAGGACTCCTACACATAAAACTTTGCAAATGATTGTTGTAAAGCACAGCATGGGAAAGGAAGAATCCATCAGCAGGTGTCTTGGGATGAAGCAAAGATGCAAGAGATTCATGATCAGATTTCTCAACATCTTTTTCTTTACTTCAAAGTAGACATACAGCCCAAAGTCACATGAACTGGCAGTGGAACCCCCACTAATAATCACATGGCCCCATGTTCTTCCAGCTGAAACAGGGATTTAAAAAAAAATGTTGCTCTCTCAGCAGTCTAGATAAAAGTAGTATTTTTACACCCCACACATTTTTATATCAAGACTCATGATGAAAACACTTCACCTCACACATTTGCACATTTATGAAGTTTCAGGGAATAAAGTATCAATAACAACAACAACAACAGCAGGAGCATATTTTAAAATGGCAAAGTGTAAAGAATTATTTTTAAAAAAAACCCACACAGAAGCATGCTGTTGCCAGTGGGAAAAACTGCATAAATTGCTATTCCATTCTCCCATGTAATTTAGGTTCATTGCACAAATCAGTGCACAAACTTTTTAAAAAGTATGTAAAAATGCAAAGATTTTAGTACAGGAAGAAAACAAAGTCATGCAAGTTGATTCAAAAAATGGATTGGAAGAAAATGCAGATGGGATCCTATGAAAACAAAATTGATACTGAGTGATTTTGTCATCACTAAGCTGAAGTTTCGAAGCTATTTAAAGTCAATCACATAGAGTATATTACAGTTGTTTAGCTGACACTAAAGCAGGCTCAGAGTTATCCAGAAAGGGCCGTAGCTTAACGTACAAGCTGAAGTGGGTAAGAAACACTTTTGACCACCATGGCCTGAGCACCTCTTGTTGCTGATGAGTCCAGAAGAACTTCAAAACTGCATGGTTGGTCATTCAAGTGTGATGAAATCCCCTCTAAGAAGAATTTTAAGCATTTAGAAAAGTTGAGTTCCCTCCTTGCAGTATCTCCAGGTTAAGTCTGAACTTGCTTGCTTGCCCTCATCCATCCCAAAATTCCTCCCCCCACAAACAACAGTTCAAGACCTCCAATGGCTCTTGGGTTGATAGATGAGAATAGAGGTACAGCTGATTATAATCTGTATATTGATGACAGTTCAGGCTAAGGCTTTAGGTGACTTCCCCAAACAGGTTCATATAAATGCTGCAAAGTGTTGGGATAAAAGGAAACCTTGTGAAACTCCATAGGCCAGTACCGAAGAAACACACTGTATCACTCCTCCAGGAAGAATCAGAACTATTGCAACACCATTGATCCTAAGACCATCTCAAAGAAATGAAGGATATCGTGGTTAATGGTATCAAAAGCCACTAAGAGGTTCAGGAAAACAAACAGGGCTACTGTTTCCCTCAACCATTCTGTGAAATGAATTATCAACCAGAAAACTAAGGCTTTTTCCAAGGCTGACTGAGGAATGAAGGGGGATCTCTGCCTCTTGGCTTGAGCACCTTTATACTTGCATAGTTCATCAAGTGGCCCTAACCTGTCTGAAGACATATCTGTGGCTATCATATAGAATACTTTTGCTGTGGGACTAGTACAGGTTGCATTCTAAGCACCAAATTGCTCTTAAAAACATTCTCCTCCACAGTACTACCCCATCTTTACAAAGAAGTGTTCCCCACCCCCCAATTACTCATTGGCTGGATAACAATTTAAAACTGAGTTGTTGATTGTGAGTGGAAAGGACTTCAACTTTTTCCTCCTCATTAGATACCATCCCTTGTATGCTGTCTCCGTGGTCTGAGTGGAGTGACTGCAGCGTAACATGTGGAAAGGGGATGAGGACTCGACAGAGGATGCTGAAATCTGCGGCAGAGCTTGGAGACTGCAATGAGGAGCTGGAACAGGTGGAGAAATGCATGCTTCCAGAGTGCCGTAAGTACAGCTGTCTGGACCCTGAAGGCTCATGTAGTTACATCCCAAGCTTGTCACTCTATTTAGTACTCCGGTTGGTCCTAACTAGATAGTATCCTTATATCAAGAAGGGTGAAGCATGGCTATACTATTGTCAAAATACACATCAGGTTACCATGTCGGATAGGAGTTCCTGACATATTTCCAGAGACTACCAGTGGAGAAGTAATGACCTCTCTCAGGTACGTAAGTATTTTAAAGGTCTCCAACACCACTGAAAAGCCTTTAAAATAGCAGCACAATAATAGTCCTGATTCATTTTTTTTTCATTATGGGCATTTTATTCTGCCCTTCAGCTGATTTCTAAGGACAGCATGTGCAAGTCCCAAATATAAAAATATTGTTTAAAAGGACAAACTAGAACAACTAAATAATAATAATAACATGAACATTTTGAAGCTTCAGAACAGGAAAGACTTCTACCTGGAGCTGAAATGGCAGCAGTATAGGTGCTGGACACGGCTATTGGGAGAGAATTTGCATGCTTGGACACCTCAGCTGTGAAAAGAGGCTCTCTGCAGAAGCTCATTATACAGACAGTCACATTTGCAGACAGGGAGTGCTTTCCTGTCTCCTAACATTTATATACCTATGTCCATCCACCAGCAGGATAGCCAGCATTCGACAGAATTGATGCCCCTTTCTCTACAGTCCCACTCATATGCTTACAAAACTGTCTTGGAGGATTGATCTTCTAAGGAGATTTGAAGGGTTTGAAGATGAGTGCAGGGAAAGGAGAGAAAAGGGAAGTCTGCTCATACGGTGTTGGATGGAACACTGTTATCTCCAGGTGGCTGACGACTCTTCACACTGAAAAGATCAAGTTTATAACTGAGAGGATATTACACCTCACCAGTTTTCTAATTAATGATCACTGCAGGACCATTATGGTGCCAATTGACATTGGCAATAGTGTTACCCCACAGTGTGGGTAACTCAGGGGTTCATCCACGATGCCAGTGCCTCTGTGAAACAGTGGGGAATATTAGCTCAAAGAGGAGGCCTGTGTTGCGGGGGTAACCTTACAAGATCTTTCACATCTGTGTGTACCAGTACTAATGTGGGGAACAACCAGCTGGAGAGTCGAAAATAAGCTTGTTCATTTTATTGGGGGAATTAACAATCACACATACAGAAAATTCAAGCAGTCTCATGTACACACAAGGCTAACTGAAGGAAAAGGGAGGAAAGGGTTGGATAGTGAGAATTTTGGATGAAGTGCGTGATATTTACCAATCCAGCAGAACGGAAGCAAGGTGATGTGGCTTACACTGTAAGTCCACAGGTAGTACAAATTGGGAATTGGAGTAGCAGAGTGACAGTCAGTATGGCAAAAGTACTACTTGTACTAGAAGTTGGTTGGCTCAGAGTCAGGGTTCAAATACTGCTTTGCCACCCTGAGGGGGAAGCTGTTAATGGCTCTCTGGCAGAGCAGACAATGGAGTCCACAGAGCAGACAATGGGGTCTGAAACGAGCTAATGGCCTTAGCATTAGGTGACAAAGAGACTGACGGGTATAGCTTCTTAATGAAGGGACAAGTAAGGGAACAAAAGGGAGAGTTTCAACAGACAAAGGGAGAAGACAGCCTTTCTGTGGAAGCAGTTTTGGGAACTATTGTTTCTATAGGTTGAGTTGTTGAGAGAAATCTGCAAGTCGAAAGTCCAGGGCTTCCCTGACTATGACCAAGCCAAGTCCTGAGGTGCCATTCTGACCTAGACTTGCAATGCACATGTGCAGCCAGTTTTTTTGCCAACAAGCTTCCCAGTCATAGCAGGATGTAATTTATATTTCATGCCAATTAAATATTTTGCCAATTAAACCATATCAAGGAGTAGGAGTGTATGACCTGGTAACAATAGGATGGTATAAGAAGAAAAGAATGAGCAGGGAATTATCATTTGAAAGTTGCAAGTCTACTAAGATTCATGAAGCTGATGTATGATACCTTCTTTTGTTTTTTGTTTTGGGCTTATTTTCCATTAGTGGCAATTTGTTCAGGGTTCAGATTAAATAGTGTGCTCCATTGAGAACCTAAGTGCCACCTGATGGTCTAGTGGAAAAATCACCTTTCAAAGCATGCAGGCTTCCCATACCAAGCATCCAAGTAGCCTGAATGCTGAGGCTTTGGAGAAGAACAGTGCGGCTGGATTCCGTTTAGGAAGAATGAAAGTATCCAACCAGGAATTTTCCAGTGAGAAGCAGAAGGGAGCTAGGAGGAAAGAAAATGGTTCAATATTAATACCTGATAGAGAATCTCTGAGAATCATTGAAGCATCTGTGGAAAAGCTACGGAGCTTTGCAGGAGTATTCAGCACTCTTTGACTTTTCCACATTTTATTATCTTAGAACCTGAAATTGAAGTGGAGTAACTGCCATTATTATCACTTGATGCACACAAGGCAGTCAACGTTGTGAAGGTGTAAAATATTTTTATAGTAGAACAAACATTAAGTAAACAAAAACAAACTGGTACTTGCTGACTGAAAAAGTATCCATCTTCTTTGCTGTGACATACCTAAATATACTCTTCCAATCAGTCACATAGGTGGTTGAATGGAGTTTACCAGCATCCCATTCAAGTGCCACCATGATCTCAATGTAAATATATCTGTTTCCAGAAGGCCCAAGAGCTTTTTGGAAAGCCTATCTAAACAAGCAGCATCATGAAGCTACCAAAACAAGTCCAAGACAAATTGGGCAGAACCAACAACCAGGGTTAGGTTATCAAAATAAAATAAAATAAAAATCCAAAATTCCAAATATTCCCCTCTTCTAGAGCTGTTCAATCCATTATTACAAAATGAAAAGAGTATGACCCAACCATGGCTCTACATAGTAAAGATCATCCATGAAAACCCAGTGGCTCAGCAAGGAGAACATTAGTCAGAGAAACAACTCAAAGGCAACTGAAACACTGAGGAGATGGAAGAATCTGCAGCTGATATTGAAGACACCATCTATGGGACAGCTATTGCCTAGAAACACCACAAAGCTGGAGTTTATGGAACAGTGGCAAGAAGAAAGACATTACTGAAACAAAACACATATATTAAAGCCCATTTGGAGTCTGAAAAAAACACGCGGGAGACACAGCACAAGTGGGGGAAATGTTATCTGGTCTGAGGAGACCATAGTTGAAGTTTTGGGTCCTTTCACAGAATGCTATGTGAAGAACAAAGCCAACAGTCCTCAGTGTCTTGAGAATACCATTCCCATGAAGTGTGGTGGTGGTAGCACCGTGTTGTTGAGATGCTTTCCCTTGATAGGGACTTCAGTTTGGCATGAGGGAAGAATGGAGCCAAATGCAGGGTGGTTCTAACCTGTTTTGGATTCCAAGAGAATTGGGACTGGGGTGGACATTCACTTTTCAGCAGGATACTGACACAGCCAAAGTAGCACAGAGTGAATGTCATAGAATGCAGGCCCCGACCTCAATCCAATTAAAAATCTGTAATAAGACCTGAAAGTTACTATTTGGCAATGGTTCCCATCCAACTCAACAATGCCAGAGTGATTTTGCTAAGAATGGCCAAAAAAATTGAGATCCAGATGTGCAAATCTGATAGAGGCTTGATGCAAGAATGTTCACAGCTATAATTGCTGCCAGAGGTGCTACCACCAAGTATTTACATTCTTAGGCAAACAGCAGGAGAGTAATTATGATAGGCATCTTCAGATATCTCACAGGCTGTCACATGGAACGTTGTCTTCTACTCTAGAAGATGAGACTTGATCCAGTGGATTTAAATAAAAAGACATTTCGGTTAATCATCAAGAAAAATGTCTTGATGGTAAAAAAAACTAGTGAATAGTGAAATGGGCTATCTTGGAAGGTGACAAACTCTACAGAGGTTAGATGTTCATCGATCAGGGATGCTTTAGCTATGGATTCTTGCCTTGGCATGTAGTTGGACAATGAATGTTCCAAATTCTATGACTCTGTGATGGAAATGTTAATAGCTTTATTATCAAAAACTGGCTAATAATACAGGCCCGAATCCACTTGGGCATTTACAAATACATAACCTACATTTACACATTCATAACTGCTATGTATCCACAATCTGTACATAGCTCCCAGCTTAGGGGCGATGCAGGGACTGTGAACATCCCTGAAACCTCACTTACTGGTAAGGAGCCAATGGGATTGACAGATATCTAATCCTCATCAATGAAGAAGCATGAGGGGGATTTGTGACAGGGTCATTTTTCTGTCATGCTGGAGATTGCTCACAGGCAGGGATGGGCACATCATGAAGACGCTTGATGATCAACACTGGAGCAGTCCCCCATCAATCCCAGCTGCTGCTTACCAATAGGTGAGGTTTGGGGCAGGGGAGGTCTGGCTGTACATTGTACATAAGGGTCATGTAGAATTCTGCCAGCAATTTGTACATGTTGAATCAGAAATAAGCACAGGGAGTTCATAGATCATAGAATCATAGAGTTGGAAGAGACCACAGGGGCCATCCAGTCCAACCCCCTGCCATGCAGAAACACACATAAAGCACTCCCAACAGATGGCCATCCAGCCTCTGCTTAAAATCCTCCAAAGAAGGAGACTCTGCCATACTCTGAGGCAGCATATTCCACTGCCGGACAGCTCATTCATTAGGTTCATTAGGTCTTACCTGATTGCAGCCTAAGAAGCTGATCTAGTTTACAGCTTTTAAGTGTGGACTGTGATAAAATTTGCTGGGAGACTAAGGATTTTTTTTTCCGTATTTTTAGTTCTTAAATTGAAAACAAACAGATTGCCCTTCTTCTCTAATTCCAGTTAACTTGAATCTAATAATATACTGTCCTTGCATTCTCTCTGCATAGCAATTGACTGTGAGCTCACAGAGTGGTCCCAGTGGTCTGAATGCAACAAGTCTTGTGGAAAAGGGCATATGATTAGGACAAGAATGATCAAAATGGAACCCCAGTTTGGAGGAGCTCCATGCCCGGAAACTGTGCAGCGCAAAAAGTGCCGAATAAGAAAATGCTTGAGAAATCCCAGTGTTGAGAAAAGGCGGTGGAAAGAGCCTCGTGAGAAAAGGAGAAGTGAACAAGTAAAAGAAGATGTTGATGGTGAGCAATTCCCAGGTATGTACACCAAACATTACTTAGAACAGTTGTACCTAGTACAACCACTAGGAGGGGCAAAGAGACACACAACACAAGAATACAAAACTATGACCAGAATCCTGTTGGGGAATTAAGTCTTTACAAGTGGACATACCTTTATGGGGATTAGAACTGGGCACTTCTGTAACATCTGTATCCAATAGAGGGCTGCGGTTACATTAATAGATAGGGGAGCCACCAAACTGACTAATGCACGTTGGGACCAATACAAAATGGGACCAATGCACAAAGGGACTGATACACACTGGTCCTGTTATGCATTGGTCACATTGTGTATCAGGATACTAGCTAGGGAGTATTGATGCTCATTGAATCACTCTTCCTGATGTCCTGTTATGCATCATCACAATTCACTAACAGGGTTTCTTAGGGGCTCTGCTGAGTAGGTAAGCATGCATAAATTAAATAATGAACACTGTGACAGAGCAGTCTGACCTACCTTAACAGCTCCTTTGATCTGATGAAGTGAACTGGAGTCCACAAACCCTTACACTTGGGGGGGAAGAGTTAGTTTCAAAGCTGTACTGTACTCCTTTATGTTTTTAATGCTAAAACAGACTAGCTTGGTTCTCTCTTTGAATACTACCTTAACACAGGTAATAGAAAATTTAAAATAATCTTTAAGCATTGCGTTCTTTAAGCATTGTGTTAATTAATTATTTTATTGGGTTCTAGTTGTTGTTCTTGTTGATCTAAATCCTGTTAGTCCCAGCTAGGGTAGGCTCACTGAATGAAGGGGATGTACCTACATGTTTATTCACTATCTAACAATTGATTCAGCAGGTATATTTTAACTGGGAAGAAACCAATAGAATTCAGACCATAATGTTATTATTTCTAACAACTAGTTTTATTTTCTCGTTTCTATTATCAGCAGCTTTCAGGGTTTTTTCTTTAAAAAATAGAAAGGGACGTAAAATATATAAAGAGCAATAATACTGGAACAAAATGCTGCTACTGCTACTACTACTACTATCTAAAAATTAATTTTTGAAAAGCAGTTTTGTAACTGCTACTAAAAGTTAACGGGAGCATATTCTAAAACCCCAAGCCCTTGTTTTCATTTATCAAAATCTCTTTTGTTTAATTAATAGAAGAGGTCTAGATCACATACTATGCTGGCCCTGGCCCTGGTAAGGCAAGGTCTGTGACTCATAATATCATTGTATTAGATGCTGTGGTTGAGAACAAATTCATGACTTACACACAAAAACATTAAGGTACGGCCAAATAAAGAACTTCTACACGTACAAAAAGTATTTCAGGCAACTTGCAGAATGAGATGTGAAAACTTGTTATTCTGATATCAACCACAAGATTTTAAAATTAACTACCAGAATCCTAGGTTGGCTACTTAGTAAAGCTGGCATACTAAATAGGATCTAAATAGCACCTCCACTCCCAGCCCACCTTAAGAGACACTGCTGTATCAGATGAAGGAGGTCTGTTTTGCTTCCAATCTGGGTGGCATTTCCATCCTCCTTTTGCCAGCAAGCAAGGCTGAAACAATCAGAAGCAGGACTCCTATTGTTGCAGCCTTGTTTCCTGGTAGGACTGGGGTGGAAGCATTAGCCTCCTTGCACCATCAGAAGCTGAATGGACCTCCTTCTCCTGATCTGGCTGCTGGCTCTTAAGGTCAGCTGAGGTGGCATTTACATGGGTTTCCAATAAGACTACATAGTCTTAGTGAATATAGACCAGTTCTATAATTCTATAATTCTATTCTATAATATATAGACCAGTTCTATATAGACCAGTTCTATAAATCTATAATTCTAAGTTACAAATCCATAACTGAAATACTGAATGCCAGCTGCTGATGTTAAACAACAGGGCTGGCCATACCATGAGGTAGTACACGACAGTTCAGGCAGCAGATTTTAGGTGTTACAAAAGGGTAACAATTCTTAATTGGCTGGGTCTAAATCCAGTTGTTATGTTATATCCACTGAAGCAATTGGATTTCCATAAGTTTTGACTCACTATTCAGCACGTGATTCAGGGAAGCTAGTCTATTTGGGACTAGCCAATAGATTTAGGCCTTGATTTAACATCAAACAACAATGATGACAGTAATGACGATGATGGCATTTCAGTTTCACTCTCATGATTGTCACAGAACTCACGTTTTGTTTGTTTGTTTTAAAATTAGGTTGTAAGATGAAACCATGGACTGCTTGGTCAGAATGTACCAAATTGTGTGGGGGTGGAATCCAGGAGAGGTTCATGACAGTCAAGAAGCGATTTAAAAGCACTCAGTTTACTAGCTGCAAAGACAAGAAGGAACTGAGAGCCTGCAATGTCCACTCTTGTTAGCAAAACCTGAGTCTTTTGAATAATGCACTCTGAGCTAAATGTAAAATCAATCTTGATTTGATTTTTTTTAAAAGAAAAGATATAAATTGTGTATATTAGTCTTCATTTTTGCAGTGTGGTTTGCTTATTAGTCTTGCTGGTGCAAGAGATATATTTTATAAATATTTCCTCCCAGATGTAAGCTGAGAGTTGTTCCTCGATGCTCCAGCGAGCCCTTAATGCATAAAACTAGTGAAGTCATTGTGAAATCCTATAACTTTTAAAACTGTAGACATCTCTGTGTGGACACACCATAATCATAGAAATATTCCTGATAAATACATGGGGTGCATGCATAATTGACATTGCAAACTTAAATATCTATTTGAATCCATTAAAACACTCAAAGCAGTGCCTCTGTGATTACACAACTGTGCCAAGGAAATAACTTCAACAATACTACAGGTGCATATTTATCGTTTACCATCACATGTGTAAAAACTGTATAATAGCAATCCTTTGACACATTTATTTTTCCTTCATGGAAATGCTACAGGCCCCTACAAAATAAAATCATTTTGTTGTTGTTGTTCTTTCCATTTTCTAATAGCAAGGATGGAAATTTTTTACTGTCTGCAGATTACACCTGTAAACTAGCCAATGGACTGCATCCGAGATCACTTTGTACACTCCCACATAATCACATTTTAGGTGATGCAATACAGTAAACAAACACACTTTACTGGGCGCTCCTTGCATGAAGTAGAATTCGGCCAAACAGATCCCATGGACTTTAAGGAAATCCAAAGGATTTCAAAGATGTTGACCATGCTGGCTGGGAGACTGTACTGAATATACAATATAAGTACTCAGTCCAGGAGTGAACCTGCCTAGTTCCAAAGGTTCAAACCTTGCCATGGATTTCTAAGAAGGATTCAAAAGGGCAGACTTTTCCACTGTACACCAGAGGTTGTTTTTGCTTCTTTCAGATACAACACATTCATTTTATTCTCCATCTCTTCATAGATATGTTAACTTGCTCTCACAACATATCACTACATCAGCCATATTTTTGCTTCTCTTCATTTTCCTGCCAGGTATAGGCCCTGGCTGCCATGTTTCTCATTGGTTATAGTTCACAGCAGTCATATGCAAAATTAGCCATCTTGTGGGAACCCACAGGTTTATGCTACTTTAGGTATTATCTAGGAGATCATTGATTGAAAACTGATAGAAACTTGAAGGATGATAAATATCAGCCCCATTAGAAAGAGGCTAACTCATAACTGGTTCTCTTATCTCTTGGAAGAAAAAGGAGGATAAGGCTGATCTTCCATAAAGCCATACAGCCAAAAGGTAGCTCACCACAAACAAGGAAGGGCCAGATTCGTGTTGGGGATTTATGTCTTCATAAGTGGACTTACCTCTGCAGGAATTAGAAGTGCACAGTTGCTTAACATCCATATCCATATCTCTACTGCTACAGAGTCTGCAAAATGCTTGATGCAGAATTGATGCACAATGAGACCAGTGTGCATTGGTCTCAATGTGCATCATGTTGGTCCTGATGCACATAACATTGATCCTGATGAATTTAGGGCACCAATGCACATTGGACACTCTTGCTGCTGCCCCGTTATACTTCTTCACAATTCAGTAAAGGAGTTTCTTAGAGCCTCTGCTATATATTCATAAAGTTACATAATATAACGGGTCATATAGGATTATGACGAAGGTTTATTAAGTGAAGAGCTTGAAGGTTACTCATTCCCTAGCACAATGAATATCCTAATGGAGAAGCACCATTTGTTTCAATGTGCAAAAATGAAGGATAGGAAAAGGCAATGTTGGCCATTTTGCAGTTAATAACTGAATATATTTACATGTTCAGTTGTTTCTTTTTTCACTTGGAAAAGAAATAAGGCCAAAGTAATACCTTATTAAGAAGAGGTCATAGAAAGAACTGAAGGAGCACTCTTACTGAATGAAAAAGGGCCTGTATCCCTTGCAGTGTTTTTGGTATCTTGCAGTTGATGATCCCAGGAACATAGTGTATGCATTCATCTGCAGCGGCAAATAACTTTGCCAAGCAATTCACTTTCTGGGAGGAAGTATCAAAATGGGTTTCATTGACACATCGGGAAAAGCAAGAGACAGATTTGGACAGCACGGTTCAGTGACATGTAAAAGACAGCCAATTGAAAAATCATAATGTCAAATTGGATCTTCAGTGCTAAAAATCATCTCCATGATGTTAGGTTCTTCATCTATCCGCAAAACTGAGTCAAATTGTTTTTTTCCAAAACTATGGCAAATGTTGCATTTCTTTGTTTCAGAATGAAACAAACTGCAGGGCTATACCTCAGAATCTATCAGATACCTTGAGCTATATCAAGAGAGGGAATAGGTCCTGCACTCTTCTGATATGATTTTGAATGCCCTTGGGAGAACTTTATGATAAGAATATATACCGTACATGGAAGACTTTGTGTCATGGATGGGAAACATGCAGCTCTTCAAAAGTTGCTCCCGTTGTCCTTCCTTATTGGCTATGCTGGCTCAGGCTCCTAGCAGTTGGTATCAAACAACTTTTGTAAGGGTGCCACATTCCACACACCACCTTTCTGCCTAAGTTGTTTGTCTGCTTAACTTTTCTGGGAATGAATCCAACCCAACTGGAATCTAGATTCTTCCTTAAATAAAAGCAATGTAGTCAATCAACACAAACAGTACGTGTCCATATATGATTTGTTGAGCAACAGATGTTACTTCAGAATCAGCTCTCTGTTCTAGTTGTCAGTCTCTCTGCTATTACAGAAGATTCACACTTACCAAGTGAAAATCTGAGATCTGTTTTTTGTTTTCTTAAAACACAGAGAGAGAGAGAGAGAGAGAGAGAGAGAGACAGCAGAAACACACAGTTTTGAGAGAGGCCCTGTTTTTCAAGAGGGAAGGCACTATTTTGAATGTATGTACCTTTGTTTCAATGTTGAACTGTTCTCTTGAATTTTGTCATGCTGAAATCAAAAGGATCCTCAACAAAAAACCTGCTTATAGTATCTTATGTCCGAGAGACATGTACACACATGTAGCCTGCTCTACCACTTGTGCCCACCCTCCAAAATCCTCAATATATTTTTCCATCTCATGAGACTTCCTCATCTTCACATTCCTCCCTGAGTGGCTCGGGGAAGGATATGATCTTATCACAGACATTGCAGAACAGTGGAGGAGTGTCTTCTCATGTAACAGTTTACATGAGGAGAGGGAAATTGCACTGAGCGTCCAGCCATTTCTTGTGTAAATCTGTCGAAAGCAATGAAAAGGCAAGGAGCAGAAAACTTCAGTAGCCCCATATGGTTTTAAGGTGCTGAATAGTACTAAGGAGGAAAGTCATGAAGGAACAAGCACATGAATTTGTGCGATTTGGTTGATGGGCCTTTGTTTTTCACCCCGCATTTCAGATATTTACGATCCCATTATGTTTCACTTACATGTTACTTCCATCCAAATATGCATGAAATGTGTACACATACCAGTGGCATTTAAGTTAAAAAAGAAAAAAGAAAAAAACTGCATTAAAATATTTTCAGGGTTTTTTTTTTATGCTGTGTTTACATGCAGTGTTAGCAATTGTCCTAGGAGTAGTGCTGCTCCACTGAAGTAAGAATGCTGTGCTTAATTTCAGTGGAATTAATCATTTGTCTTTCACTGTTTTAAATATTTGACTGACACAGCAGTTGCCCAGTATAGTTTCCATTAATTTCTATAATATCTAATGCTATTATGAATGATTGGCTGACTTTTCAAAGGGTTGCTATCAGAAAGCATGAAACAATTTACAGCTGAAGATGATTCGGCTGTTCCATTCTATTTATATCAACTGATAAATGTATTTGTCCCACTTCACAGTGACAGATTTCTTCTAATTTGATACAAAAGGGTGACAGCATATTTATGCTAGTTATTTTTTGTAGTAATAACAATAACAACAATAATAATAATAATACAAATTTTGGAAAAAAAAAACCACAGTGAAAAAAGAGAGGGTACCACTCCAACTAAAGCCGATCATTTTCAGTGGCCCCTGAACTGTGACCTTGTCCCATTAGATTCAACAGGACTTAATCATGTCTAACTTTAGCTAGACTGAGGCCCTTAAGGTGGATCTGTTAAAGAAAACAAGGGGGAAAGTGATAGGGAATGCATATAATTCTTTCAGTGTTACTGTAATCTTTCTAGTAGTGTAGTATTTGCTGCACATCAATAAAAAGCCACGCTTGTTATCTTATACAATAATAAACGCCTGTTGCAGACTCCGGAACTGGAAGCACAGGTATAAGCTCTAGGGATTTTATACACCTCACTTGCCATTTATTAACAGTCTGTGTAGTTTCTTTCTTTCTTTTTCTTTCTTTTTTAACATAATCTGTAGAAACTTTACAAGCAATGAAACAGAAATGTTAAGGGGCTTCTATGTACAATAGGTTTTAATAAAAACAACTTGATTTTTTAAATAAAAAACCCTCTGTGTTTTTAGGTTTTCTTTGTTGGTTTTGGTTCACTATGGAATTTCTGAGAAAGCTGTCATGGATATATTTCTTACCAAAGTCTTGTGTAGATGTTTTGTATGTAGTTGTCTGGCTAACACATTATTATTTTGGAATAAAGACATCTTTACTATGAAAACAACACCCCTTGTCTCAGTTTCATAGTACATTCTGTAATCCCTTTCAGGAGTCCAGAATCTAATTAAGATAAATACACAAAAAAGCAGATGCTAGCCCACTCAGCGCATCATCATTCTGATGTGGAAAACAATATCCTGAAGAGGAAATCCTCCACTGAGCAAGTGAACCCTTAAAAAAAAATTATCTTCCAGACCGAAATGTATATGGAGGAGAGTTTAATGCAGAAAATCAGAAACGAAGCATTTTAGGACTAGAGGGCCTGACACAGCAGTCAGAGTCCTCTGCACTCATGAATAAATAGTAATGGAAGCATTTGCACTTTCTCGGAACTTCTGTCCAGCTGTTTTTTCCATTGTCTGAATTGCCTCTCTCCTCCCTTCTTTTCTCAGTGGTAAGCAACAGCATTGGCCTTGCTTGGGGTTTAACAGCTGCCAGGGCAGGGGGAGGCACAGGGGCACATGAAACTGTGAGGGTGGAATGTTACACTCAAGTGTGGGAGCTCAGCCAAAATCTGTTGTTGCTGTTACTTCCCCCCATTGTTGCTTTCACTGCCATTCCCCAGCTAAATGAATCAACAGCAAACCCTGTCCAAATAACTCTTGCCAAAAATAAAAATAAAAAAATTTAAGGAAGGGGTTGCCATTAATTGGAGTTGACTTGAAGAACCATAAGAACAACAGCAGTAGCAGCAACAACAACTGATATCCTACGTCAATACTTATTCATATCTGTGTAACTAAGTCACATCTCCTGGCCCTACTGCACCCCACCTTCTCCAAGCTGGAGAAGAAGGTCTGTTCAACTTCCAAGGGAGGATGACATTTTCACCTCCTCCTACTGTTAAGCAAAGCTGTGACAAGGACTTGTAAGAGGGATCCTGCTTCTGATGTTGTAACCTCATTCACTGGTGGGAGGGGTGGAAATGTCATCCTCTTTTCACCACAGTCTGAAGCTAAAGAGACTTCCTTCTTTCCATCCAGCTCCTGGCTCTTAAGGTGGGCCGAAATTGCATTTATGTAGTTTTAGAGTAATAGTACGTAGTCTTATTGAATATGGAGCAGTTACAGATCTGTAAATCTATCTTACAAGTTCGTAACTGCAATACTGAATGCCAGCCAACAAAAAGAGCAATATGACTCTTAAACTGGCATAAATCACCAATATGATTTCAGCTGGCAAGTCTAGGAATTGATAGATAAGAGAAACAGATGGACGGACAGAGAGCGGACAGACAGATCAATACAGTTGCATTTCTGGGCTCTTCTTGGGGACTCTTCATGAAGGGGGCCTGCACTTCAAAATTTACCACAACACACTAAGCAGATCAAGAGTCCTGTTTCAATCCTGATATTATAAAGCCTTCCTGGAATGTTGAACTAAAAAATATTAACAAATTTAAGTAAGTCCTATTGATATACATGGGGCTTAGTCTCTGGAGGGTAAGCACAGGTTAGCAGCCTCAAGGAAGGAAAGCAATATGGCAGGGTCTCATCTGTGTGCCTGCTTCTTCATCAGCAGTTCTACTTAGGAAGAAACACTTCAGGATAAAGATGTGGACTAAGATATTACCTCATTATTGTAAGTACAACAACAGACCTCTGACAGTGCCCTCCAAAACCTTTGCAGCCTATCAGCGACCTCATCAAAGCCTCTCTGAGGTGCTGGGTAATGACATCCACAATACTCTCTCAATCATGGAGTGCCTTGGAATTGGCATCTGGAGATACCCATTGAGATCCTCCCACAACTGCTTATCTCAAGGCATCCAGTGCCTGGGGCGGGGGGCACATTGCAGCCATCATTTCCTAGCACCCAAGTCTGCAGCACCAAACTTTTCAGTCAAGGAGCTTCCAGGCTGCAAAGGCAAATCTAGAGGGTCATGCAGTTACAATTTTTTTAAGTCCAGCTTGCAATATTGTTACTGTTGAACTGGGTACCAGCCCTCATTAGCACATGCGGAAAGCATTAAAGATTCTTATAAAGAGGCATTCTCCCCACCAAACTTGTTTAAGGCCATTATCATCACACTTTCACTGTCCAAACTCCACTTCCTGCAGTATTCCACCCTCCTGTGTTAAACAAAAAAAATCAACACACCTGGATGATAGCCAACACTCTCTCTCCTCTAATCTACAAGTGGAATGTTTTGCAACTGAACTGATACCCAGTATTGACTGCTCAGTGAACACTAGGTAAGATTCTTCTTTGCCCTTTCGGACTGAAATCGCAAATCCTGCATTGTATGCTTTGAAAAAGATATCTAAGACAGCACTGGCAACTACATTATTGGAGTATCCAAAGAGTAAATTTCAAAGGGGAAAGAAAGCATAACAAAATGTGTGCAGTATTTACCCCAGTGGTAATCATATCCCAAATTAATCCACTTGGTTGGAGATCAAATCAACATGAAGCCAGTCCTTTGAGTGGGTGTTCACTGACACAGAAGCATAATTCATATGATCTCTTTTGAGAAGGGAAACCACCTTCAATTAGGCATTCATTGGAAGGGGGGTCATGATGAAGATCAGGTTGGACTAGAATTATCTTCAAAGTATAATATAGATCCATATGGTGGGGAATCTTCAGCTTTCCAGATGCTGATGAACTGCTACACCCACAAGATCTCAAGATCTTCCAGGCTAGCTAGAGCTGAGATAATTATCCTCTGTTTAAGGAATAGGAATTCTGTGGACTTCCAGATGTTGCTGGACTGCAAATCCCAGTGTTTCTTATTATTGGCTATGCTCATTCAGGCGGCTGGGACCTTCAAAGACACAAATTCTTGAGGACCACATTAATTCTACCCTGGTTCTTCTTGAGGACCACATTATTCCCACCCTGGTTCCTGGTTCTTCTTCTTTCACTGCAGGTAGACTAGGAGTGGGAGAAAGTTGCTCCTTCACATGTTGGATATAAATAACAGCAGCAGCAGTAGCACTAACCAGCATAGCCAATGATAATGAGAGCTGCATACTAGAGAGCCAAATATTCCCCATCCCTGATGTAGAAGTAAACTAGTGAACCAGAATCAGGAAAATTTCAAAATCAACCTCAACTCTTGCTTCACTGTCTACTTGCTATAGGCTGTAAGCAGAGTTGGCTGGTGTGTATAACCACAAAGATGCTTTCATTCTCAGTTTATATATAATTCTACAGGCTGAGTGACATCCGAAGAGACCCCCACAGCTATTCTTTTAGTACCTGAAGTGGGTCACATGCGGTCCCCTGCCCCAAGGAAGGTTTTATGGTCCTTGACACCTCCAGGATCCCCATATCAAAGTTTTTGAGGCTGAAAAAAAGAGAGCGAATCACTGCTCTTAGAAAATTCCTGGTTCAACAATTGAACTTTTAAATAGGTCTCACTGTTTAATATCCTTTTTTAAAAAAACACACAAAACCATTTTTGAGAAACAGAATACTTCCAGTCCTATTGGGGTTTTATTGTTGTTTTATTTTTCAGTAGTCCACCAGTTTTCGGGGGGGGGGGTCAGAGGATATTGAAGTGACCGCCACACCTATCTCAGTTAACAATTTCTTCTCTTTACAATCTGAATCGTGTAGTCGACTTCGTCCACTACTGTGGTCCACACCAGCCTCTCCAAAGTGCTAACTATGTTAGGAGAAAGTCTGAAGGGGAATTTTGCAGAATACATCTAGGCTGACCCTCAAAAGTGAAACCCAGCATGCTCATGGAGAAACCTATGTGCACTGAACAAAATTTCACCCTTCAGACCTCCCCCTAATTTAGGGATGGGCCAGTTCCAGCATCTGAGGGCCAATATTCCATCCCAAAGACCCATCACAGGTGCACCAGGCCTAAAAACGTCTCTCCAAAAATACATGTAAAAATGTACATTACAAATGTGCAATTACTCATTCTAAGGACATTTCTGTAAAGCGGTTGGAGGAAGCTAGATAGAGTACAGAAAGGGCTGTATTTTTCTAATGCAAAATTGGGAGACTCCACCCTCTCCTCTCCTCTTTCTCTTGCTGAGTTAATTGAGAGCAAACTACTTTTGCACTCTGAACTCATTTGGCATTTTGCAAATGTAAGCTGAGGACAAGGGGGCAAAGTGGAAGGAGGAAAGAGAAACAGAGACATTTCTTAAGCAGCTGAATAAGTAAAATGACAGCAGAATTAATTGGGACTGCTCCTGCCAAATCATGTCAGTTGGAGGGTGTGCTGTATATCACTAGGCAGTTACCTGAACAGAATTATTGAGGATGATATCTTCTTGAGGACGCAAGGTCCAGCCCTAGCCCTTATCTGTTCTTCTCCCCAACAGCACTTGTTCTTAAGGCACTAGGAAAGGGGTTCTTGTATAGACGCTAGCAGTTATTGCATAAAAGCAAGCCACAAACTCACTTACACACACCACACACATACACACACCAGGAATATGTACTCAGAGAATTGTAGGTTTGGAAGGAACCGCACATGTAATCTAGTCAAAACCCATGCCTGTCACCCTAAGAAATGGGATCCATCTGCAATGCCAACTTCTCATTAGAGTTCAGGGAAATTAAATCTCAAAGAAAGCCTGTTAGAGGAGGGTAACAACAGGATCTCTTCACCTATGTATACCTGTAATAACTGCAGAGGGAGGCTCCATTTTTACAAATACACAAAATGCTTTATTGGAAATAACACACACACACACACACACACACAAGAAATCAGATACTCTCAAGAGTCATACAAGGCTATCAGAAAATAAAGCATGAAAGGTTGGATAAAGAGAAATTTGCGGGTGGAAGAGAGAGATATTTACTGGTCCTGAAGAAACAGAATAAAAAGAAGAGGCTCAGATGGGCATCTGAAGGTAACACAAAACTGACAGCAATACTGACAATCCAAGATGTTACAAATTGCTGGGACCAAAACCAGAGTTTAAATACTCTGTTCTAGACTTTGAAGGGGTGTTCTGGCAAAGCTTTCAAAACTTTCTCATGGGACTGAATGACCAAAAGATTCCTGAATGGGAGATTGCTTTGACACCAGATTGACAGATTCTGTGGGAATTGTGACAACCTTTTGAAGTTTAAACTGATAGGGAAGGTGTAGGAAAAGTCTCTGGTTGAGATGGTCTCTGATTGTATTATTGGGCTTGTTTTGGAAATGCAAAGATCTGAGATCAGAAGAGAGATTAGTTTGA
This sequence comes from Cyclura pinguis, assembly GCA_030412105.1. Taxonomy (NCBI): domain Eukaryota; kingdom Metazoa; phylum Chordata; class Lepidosauria; order Squamata; family Iguanidae; genus Cyclura; species Cyclura pinguis. The sequence goes on along the minus strand of CM059599.1, from coordinate 293,590,043 downwards.
ACCCCTATTCCAGGACTTTCCCATCTACTCTTCTTTGAACTATATGGCCTGGCCATGTCTTAGGTTGGTCTGACCTCGTAACAGCTCTCCACTGAGAACGGGCATGTCTCAGATCAGCAATGCTTCAATCATGTATTTTCCAGCCATAAATGTGTTCAATTTATATAAAAATGATATACCCCACCAGTCTTGCTATCCTGCAGGATGGCGGTGTAAAATATTGTAACATGCGAAACAGGAATACACAAAATCCCCCTGAGATATGCCCCTCCACCCTCTGTTTAACCTAAAGACTTCCAAAGTCCAGCAGGCTCCCAGATACTCCACTACACTTCTTACAGGAAAGAAATTATTCTTAATGTTCAGGTGGAATCTCATATCTTAATTTAAATCCATTGGTTTGTGTTCTAGTCCCCAGAGCAGCAGAAAAAAAGTTCACTCCTTCTACATGACTGCCCTTCAGATATTTGAGGGTATCTATTCTATCACCTTCCAGTCTTATCCAAGCTAAATATAGCCACCTGCCTAAGCCATTCCCTGTAGTACTTGGACATCATCCTGATCACGTACACCCTGAACATGCTTCAGCTTATCAACATCCTTCGACTGTGGTACCCAGAAAAGGACACACTATTTCAGGTGAGGTCTGGAATAAAGTGGTATTATTACTCCCCACAATGTGGATACTATACTCCTGTTGATGCATCCTAGAATCGCATTCATTTTTTTGGCTGCCACATCACACTGTTGACTCATATTTAACTACTCATTGACTAACTCCCTGAAATCTTTCTCACATATACCATTAACAAGCCAGATGTTACCATCCTTTTTTTTGTGCCTTTCACTGTCCTACCTAAATGCAGTTCTTTACATTTATTCCTTCTGCAATCCATTTTGTTATTCTTGGGCCTAATCTCCAATCTGTTAAGTTCACATTGAATCTTGATTCTGTCCTCTGGAGTATTAGCTACTACTCCAAATTTGGTGTCTCCAAATTTGAAAAGCATGCCTTCTCTTCCATCATCCAAGTCATTTATAAAAATGTTAGACCACACTAGGATCAGGACAAAACTATGAGGTACCCCACTGGTCACTTCTCTCCAGGCTGAAAAGGAACTATTGGTGTGTACATTTTGAGTTCAATCCATCAACCAGGTAGAAATCCACTCAACAATAACATTGTTTAGCCCATATTTTACCAGCTTATCTACAAGAATATCTTTTCCACATGAATATTTTTTGTGCTCAAAATAACATAAAAATGTCAACATAAAACTGGTTGAAATCACATAATTTATATGGAATTAGAAAACCAGAGCAGCTGGTAGAATATGGCATATTAAAGGGGAGGAGCAACAGACTAAAGATAGATGTAAATATAGAGATGTCAGTGGGAACAAAGACATTTTTAATGGACAGCAAACGGTTATTAAGGAGTGTGCCAAAGTAAAACTACTTTCAAGGAGTTTCTTGACATCATTAAGCCCATTGGCTGTTACTCATTCTTTTTGGTCCATGTGGGAACCAATGGCACTGCAAGGCATAGCCTTCAGAATATCACAAAGGATTACAAGGCTCTGGGTAGGAAGCTGAAGAACCTCGATGCACAAGTTGCCATTTCGTCTGTCCTTCAAGTGGAGATGAACAACTGGTTCCACAGATTGTACTGCTGGGAATTGTTGGGCTTCCTGGACCACAGTCTGTGGTTTCATGAAGATGAACTTCTGGCAAGTGATGGGTTGCACCTCTCAGCAGTTGGCAAGAATGCTTTTGGAAAGAGTCCCACAAATTCAATCAGGAGGGCTTTAAACTGAGATATGTGGTGAAGGGACACAGTATTCTTGAGTGCAGGAGTTCATCAAAAACCTGAGATAATAGTCCAAATGTTATAGGGAGAACTGGGTGAATGGTACTAGAACCCAACAGGAAGGAGAAAAAAAAACTTTAAAAAGCAGGTAGGAGGAATGACCTATGCTCTTAGATGTCTCTGCACTAATTAATAGAGCATGGAAAATAAGATGAATTTAAACTCAAAGCAAATATGACATAATAGGCATCACTGAAACCTGGTGGGCTGTAGTAGTAATGGGAGACGTAGTAATGGGATGGTGTGATAGTAATGGGAAATTTCAACTACCTTGGTGTTTGTTGGAAGTCAAGCTCTGCCAAGAATATAAGATTCGACAAATTCTTCACTTGCCTTGCAGGCAATTTTATTGTTCAGAAGATAGAAGAGGCAAGAAGGAAATCAGTTATTTTAGATCTGTTCCTAACCAACAACAATGACCTGGTGAATGTGGTAGAAGTAGGGGGATCCTTAGGTGGGAGTGACCATATTATCCTGGAGTTTGTTAAACAGTGAAAAGGGGAAGTCAAGTGTAGTCAGACATGCATGTTAGATTTTAAGAAAGCTGACTTCAGTAAATTCAGGGAAATACTGGGTAGGATCCTAGGGTCATGCATACTAAAAGAGAAGGGAGATCACAAAGGATGGCAAATTCTTAAAAGTGGGATATCAAAAGCACAATTTCAAATATTTCCCATTAAGAGGAAAAAATGAGAGTTGTCTAAATAAACCAAGATGGATTTCTAAAGAACTTTCAACTGAGCTAAGATTGGAAAGGGACATGTACAAGAAATGGCAAAAAAAGGGAAACCACCAAAGAGGAATTCAAACAAGCAGCCAGCAGATGTAGGGAGAAAGTCAGAAAAGCTAAACATAGAATGAGCTTAGGCTAGCTAGGAATGTTAAAAACAATAAAAATAACTTTTTTTGGTTAAATCCATAGCAAAAGGAAGAACAAGAAAATGGCAGGGTCACTAGGTGGGGAAATGGTGAAATGCTACCAGCGGACAGAGAAAACGCTGGACTACTCAGCACCTTCTTTGCCTTGGTCTTTTCCTGAAAGGAAAACAGTGCTTAATCTGGGAGAAATGGAGCAGATTATATGCTAGGGGAAATGAGGTAATACAGGAATACCTGGCTACTCCAAATGAATTCAAGTCACCAAGGTCAAATGAACTACATCCAAGGGTATTAAAAGAACTGTCAAAAGTAATATCAGAACCACTGGCAATAATCTTTGAGAATTCCTGGAGAACAGAAGTCCCAGCAGATTGGAGAAGGGCAAATCTTGTCCCCTGCTATACAAAGAGGGAAACTAGAAGAAGGAAATAGTACCACTCTATTCTGCTTTGGTCAGACCTCATCTGGAATACCGTTTCTATTCTGGGAACCACAGTTAAGGAAAGATATTGACAAACTGTAACGTGTCCAGAAGGGGGAAACCAAAATGGTAAAAGGTCTGGAAACTATGGCCTTTGAGGACTGGTTTAGAGAACTGGGCATGTTTAGCCTGGAGAAGAGAAGGTTAAGAGGTGACATGATGTTCCCCCAGAGACTAGGATATGGAGCAATGGCTTCAAAGTACAGGAAAAGAGATTCCACCTAAACATTAAAAAGAACTTCCTGATGGTTAGAACTATTCAACGGTGCCTTGAAGTGTGGTGGTGTCTCCTTCTTTGGAGGTTTTGAAATAGGCTTGCAGCCAGCATGGCAGAGAGTTGCACTCAATGGCCCTTGTAGTCTCTTCCAACTCTATGATTCTATAATTTTATGATTCTAAACACGATTTGGGTTTCATCCCTTTAATTATAGGTTTAAAAATATTTTGTTTTGTTGCTCAGAGAAAAGAATGGTACTAAATCTAAAATTGTTAGTCCCAGCTAGAACACTCCTTTGAGTAAATGGAACTAACAGTCATACAGACTTATTACATTTCCAGTGGTCCAAGTTCTTCAGCTCTACTTCAGTTCAGATCATTATACTGTTGTGAACACATTTAGGGGTGCTCCATATGTGACGTGGAGCTCCCCAGCTTCATGGGATAGTGAAATGTGACATTTTTGTTTTGTTTGACTGAAGTTTGGAATTTAAATTCACCTGAAGCTATGAAAAGTTACATTTTTATATTACAGCTTCCAGAATGCTGCCCAGTTCTTTTTGGGAGGTATAATCCAAAATTAGAACTTTTTCAAGCTCTGGCCTCACCCAGTTCTATCACTAATTCATGATCATATTCACCAAGCTATAGTTCGTTTATTATTTACTATTTGAACTTTAAAATACAAAAAAGGTAATAAAGGAATGAAGACATGACTCCAAAAGACTGAGGAATGTTGGGAAAACTTCCAGCGCTGTTTGCCTGAATATAACTTCACATCGGAAGCACTGGTGAGAATCATAATAATTTTGATCAGGCCTGAAAGAGAAACAAAAATCCTCTAGATGGTGCTAAAAGAACACTTATATCCAAGAAGTGCCATTTAGGCTGGAAATGTTCTAAACCTAATCATTCTGAGTGATCCATCAGTCTGACTACCTGTTTGTACTTCAAATCAATGCACAAAAGGTTATGGGATGTATCTTCATGTGCCTGTCTGTGAGCAAAAGACTGACAGATAATTCCTATCTTTTCATGTAAAGAAGGGATTGGGAGTTTTCATCTCACAGGAATTACCCATCCTGAATTCAAGTTTCTCTTCTTTTCATCCATGAAATGTTGAAATGTTGGAGACTGGGTATGGTATCTCCGCCAGTGGGGAGGTCTCTTCATTGTAGAGGGGCGTGCAAGAATGTGCTCTGGTGGTGTACCTACTCTGTTTTTGTGTATGTGTTCCCCACAACCTGCTCTTTTTCATGCCCCATGGTAAAGCAGATAGTGGAGGAGTTTCTATTGCTCAGACAGTGGACAGGATACACCAGATTCTTGATTTTTGTCAAGAAAAATCCAGCCTTCCTATTTGCTGCTAGCAAATTCTTTAAAAGTTTCCAACATAAACCTTTTCCAAGTTTTCATATCACCTCAAGCACTGTTATACTTGCAGTTTAACTTAGCCTAGAATACCAGTTTTAAAATTTTTGAAGGCACTGAGACATTCAAAGCACTGGTTGATTTGGAACAGTGAACCATGATTTTGAAGCACTGCTTTTGATTTCATCTGCTTTATAGGGGAAGAATAATTTTCCCCTAAAGGGCTGTTAATGGAGGCTCTAGATGGCCATTTTTTAGGGGGACAACAAAATAAGCTTTGTGGTGTGTGTGTGTGTGTATGTGTTTGCATAAGGAAGAAGTATCAAATTCACTACGGTAATCTCTCAGTGCAACAGCACCAGTTCATTATTTCATTTTCCCTTTCTACCAGTAGAGGGGAGCACATAGCTATTTTATGATTTAACGCATCACCATTCTAACTAATGAGTCCTCATTTTCCCTTTGAGGCTCAACTAAGCCCATTTTCACAAGTGATGTTTAAATCAGTTTTTTTTTAATTCCACAGTTTATATCTTGCATATAAAACCCACATTCTATTATAAGAAAGCCTTTGTATCTTTCCTGGCTCAAGATAGCACCTAAAGGTGACCCACTTATAGGGATGGACAGATCAGAGACTACTCAATCTGTCTTAGGTTTGCAGTTTAGGGAGGGGCCTTTAGAATTCTCAGCCCGAGAGCTCTTTGGCCTCAGTCAACTACAAACCCCAGAATTCCACAGGATGTTGAAAGTGGAATAACAACACTATAACAGTGTAGGGTGGAAATGGTCTTAGTTTTGCATGGGATCATTCATATGTACAATCCATCTTCGTTCTCTGACTTTATTTTTTCAAAAAAAACAGCACACAATTGCATATGGCTCTGTCAGAAAACAGAATTAGTTGAAAAATGGAATCTATGTACTGTATTGTAGGGAACATGAAGGATTTACAGAGGCTCACTTGGGACTGACCATGCATGTGCTGCTTGCAAAGCCTCTCAGACTGCTTAGCATGTTTTAAACTCCTTTCAGCTCACATTGCAAGCAGGGCACACATGTGTGCAGTTCCAAGCAAGCCTCTGTATAAGAACTGATGAAAGAGTGAAACCCCTACGGAATTCACGGAGTTTCCCCTTAATTTAGAAGCATCAAAAGAGAAAGTTGTCAGGTAACAGGCCATCAAAAGATGGGGGTTTCCTATATTCCAATTATTCCAGATAATTTGTTCATAACTAAAACAATGTTTATGCATTACTGTCTAGAATGTGTGCAGTATATTGTGTGTGTGTGTGTGTGTGTGTGTGTGTGTGTGTAATACAAGTCATTATCTTTGCTAAGCCACATCCATCACACCCACTCAGAGCTCATGCCATCCTCTTCACTTCAGCCAATCAAAGCTGTTCTTATTGTACTAGCAAACTCCCAATTAATGCTCCATCAATAACACCTGGATCATAACAAAAGGGTTCTTTTTATTTCGTTTGCACAAGTGAGGAGTAGCTGTGCTCATGCACCCAAGACAAACCACTCCAAAGAAATGGCTGCATGAAGGCAGCTATGTACCCTGCTGAGCATGGCTACAGAAGAAGAAAATACTAGTTAATTGGCTATTCCAAATACATACATATAGGAATTATGTCATGAATTCATTATTATATCACCATGCAAACATTGTGCATGTCCAAATAGGTGGTCCCAAATTATAATACCAGATCCCACCTTGGGGGTGTGTAACTTAATATTCTAATGAAGCATAATTAACCTGTAGGTAACTAAAGTTCATGGCTAGCTGTGCCCCCCTCCCAACAATCCGGTTTAGGCTGACTTTCTTAACTACGACCCTTTTCGAACCTTACCTTTTCGCGGTGCTGGGGTGCAGGGCTCGCGCAAGCAGCCTCCGGAGAGAGGCTCTCACTTCCCTGCTTCTTTGGCTCCGCATGAGCTTCCTGCTTGCGCGAGAGCCCCGCCTCTTCCTTTCGCAGTGCAGCCTAGGACCTCGCAGGCTGCACTGAGACAGTGCATGACCAGCCCTGCTCCCAAGGCTCCGCACAAAAGTTAAGTGCATGTGGTTCCCCGGAGCGATGCGCGACCACACAGCATTTTCAGCCTCAAGCTGAAAATGAAAAAATGTGTGTGCGGTCCGCATCAGGCCCTTGAGCATAGCGCAAATGTGAGTGCGTTGTGTGGACCACTCCTCACATTTGCGCGACGCTCAAGGGGCCCTTTCACATTGGAAATGCCACGTGAAAAGGGCTTACAATATTTCAAGATGACCAGACATAGATAGTTTCTTACACCTGCAATTCTATTTTCAGTCAGATTCTACAGACTCCCACTTTTCCAGCTTCAAAATGTAATTTTTATCAATGTCAATGTCCATCTGCATTCGAAAGAGCATGGCACACTTCCCAGGACCTCTCAAGCTGGACAGTTTCTGAAGACGTTCCCACAGTAGGGGAAAAAACTGTTTGGATTATTTGTTTGCCCCAACAGGATCAAGTAATTTAAATAAGCACACTCCTTACTGTGCACCTCTCAGAGAGACACTTGAAAGGTAGCAGATGAATTAGATAATTCTAATTTGTCTTGGTGGTATAGCTGCCAGCCAAGCCGTCTGAGGCCAATTTTAAGTCTCAGGCAGGTCTGCATTGGCAAAAGGTGTCCTCCAAATAACCTGGTCCGAAACTGTTTGTAGTTTTAAAGTTCAAATACCAGCACTTTAAAATTAGGGTCTGAGCTCAACTATGGCCAGTGAGATGCTCCTGGGAAGTCCTCAACCAGAGTATGATGCTCATAGCGCCCTTTCATCATGCCCCCCCGCAGCTGGCATTCAGACCCATGCTGCCTTTGATTCTAGAAGTTCCATACAGGCATGGTTACTAGTGGCCATTAATAATAGATCTATCATACATAAATAACCTTCTTTTAAAAGCAGCTAAGCCACATCTTGTGGCAGGGTGCTCCACAAATCATTTGTCAATTTGTTCCTCCAGTTGCAGACTCCGTCCCAGTGGGATATAAAATTGATATCAAATATGACTTCTATGACAGAGAGGTTGCCTGGGTGGGTGCGTAGACATATAGGTCAAACGATCGGACCTAGGTCAAGGCCAGGAAAATCCCCAGTCACATTTCCCAAGGAAACCTCAGGCTAGACATGAACAAAGGGTCTTCAGCCACAATAGCCAACTTGAAGGGATTACTGGGTTTTCCCCAGGTTGAGCAACTCCAACTTCGGAGAATCCTACAAGGGCAAAGTCCATTTACATGAGCTAATCATGCAAACCATCAAGTTACCATTGTGCGGCATTTTTCCTTTTATTTTGGCCATTGTTCTTCCCAGGAGAGGGCCTGCCCTCGAGGTACGTTCTGCCCTATAAGTAGTCCCCATTTTGGAAAGTCTCTTTGGAGAACTCCCCACCACACTAGCAGACCGGCACTCTGTTAGTCGAGAGCTCCCCTCAGCTGCCTCTCTTCACTGAGCTCCTTCCTTCTCGCTGCTTCCCAGACTGAAGACTTCTGGACAGGTGCAGTATCTCCACCTTAAACCCTCTCCATTGTATCCCCTCTAATTTTTCACCTCTCTCCCTTCTCGATAGTCCTCATGTGTGTGAGTGATTGATTGCGTTGGTGCGTGAGAACATATTTGTTAATAAAACCCATTCATTAGTACGATTGTCTGGCTTGGTCTGACCCTGTAAAAATTGGGTTGAAGATCTTGCTGGGTTACCCTGCCCCTAGTTCTGCCAAGCTAGTGCTCCCCTAATTTCCTAAGTCTTTGCATTTTTGGAGCAAATCAAGGTGTTTCCCAGGGGACCCCAGAAGTCAGGATAACAAATTATTTGTGCCAAAAGGGTTTATCAAACTAAAATCAAAAGATCTTAATGGCCTTTCCCTTTGAGTGTAGACACATTCCAATGGCCATTAGGTCTGCCCTTTGATCTTCTAAGAAGAGAGAGGGAGAGAATGTGAGAGAGAAGAGGCCAAGATAATTGTCTCTGTCTTTAGGTAAGCTTTAGGAACAGTGTATGGCAACTACCTGTTTCATCCTTCCCATGTCCTGAGAAGATCAGAGAAGAAATTTGGGAAATAGTGGTGTTCTCTTTCCCTGTTATGACATCAAAAGGAAAAGAAAGATAAAGTCATGAGTCCTTCCCCCAAATAGGGAGAAAATATGAAGAGAATTAGTGCTGGGAGTGGCAACCTTTGCATGCTTAATTAACTGGCTAGTTAGTCTGCATGTTTATTGTAGGCATAGAGAGATAGCCTAGAGAAAACTTTCTGTTTGTTTGGATCAACACCTCTTCCTCTAGCATGTACACATTCTTTGTTCTTAAAAAGGTTCTCTTGCCATTTACACCACTCTCTCTTTTGTCTTCGCCTTTTGTCCTGAAAGCATGCTCTGAGATCTCCTAACAGGGATTATTTTCAGCAAGCGTGTGAGTGCTTAATTTCTTCTCACTTTCTTCAAGAATTGAACCTGTGTAGACTATGCACAAGATTTTGTGAGTAAACTTTTCATATTTTTTAACTAAACTGTTTGTGTTTATTTTGAGCTAGATTAAGTGTGTCTGCGGTAGAGATGATAAAGTGGGACTGCTAATTTGTTCAGCTTCTAACTGTGCATTACAAAATACTCTGCTGATTGAGGGACTTATTACTAAAAAAACCTCTCAATTCTCCAACAGGTTATGGGGTCCGAGAACAGAACAATTACCAGATTTTCTGGTTTTTAATTATTTTTGCTTCATGTCTTTCTTGCGAAAGTAGCTGGTTTTTCCCTATTCCCCCCTTTTGGAAACACACATCTAGCTAGAGAATTTTTACCTTTTACCTTTTGGGTGCTCATTCTTTTTTTTCTTTTTTTTTTCAATTGTTAACTAAAGCAAAAATGCTGCATGCAGATTTAGACTTAGCTTCCAAACCCAGGCCCTTTTCGCATGGCATTTGCCATGCGAAAGGGTCCCTGGAGCGTCGCGCGACTGCAAGGAGCGGTCCACATGGTGCACTCACAGTTGCGCGACGCTCCAGGGGCTGACAGGTGTCAACCGCGCACTATTTCATTTTCGGCTTGCCGTGTGTGCGGCGCTCCGGAGCTGTGGCACTCACACTTCCTGCCCCAGTGCATTCTGGGAAAATCCCAGGCTGCACTGCAGAAGGAAGAGGAGGGGCTCTTGCACGAGCAGGCAGCAGCTGCAGAACTGAAGGAAACAGGGCGCGAAATCCTCTTGGAAGAGGCTGCTCACACGATCCCCGCACCCCAGCTCCGCAAAAAGATGAGTTGTGGAAAGGGCCCCAGACTTGTGCAACTCACTAACGAGAGCTATACAGAATGGAGACAGAAATTAAATTTAGCCTTTAATCACCATAATGTTCTTGATGCAATTGAAAAAGAAAAACCAAATGGAAAGCTGCAGAACAATGGTTGAGAAAAGATGCCACAGCACAGTACCTTATTGGTAATGCATTAGAGGCTAATCAGCTACTCTGTGTAAGAGACTGTACCACTGAAAAGGAAATGTTAGACAAAATTAAAGAAGTTTATGGTCTTTCATATGAAATATCCCAGTCAATTTGGATGAGGGAACTTGTACAGCTTCGCCTTCATACTAAAGCAGGCTGGGAAGCTTATATCAGCAAACTGATTATGATTTTTGATAAGTTGAATTCCTGTGGATTCCAGTTTTCTGATAGACAAAAGGTTTGGTTCCTGATTGGAACTCTGGGATCAGAGTTCAATCTCTTCATCTCTCTCTTAAAAAACTTAAAAGGGCTAACCTTTAATGAATCTATGTCTAAATTACTAGAAGAATGCATTGACCAAGAGGCTTCCCCTTTTGATCATACAGAGAGACCAAGTGGATCAAATTACCTGGTCACTAAGAAGAGCAGACTCAAAGCTCCACCTAGGGACCAATCAGAGTTCAGTTGCTATTACTGCAACAAGAACGGTCACATTGCAAGAAACTGTACCCTTCCCAAAAAGCCCTCAGCCAATGGTAGCTCTCCAGCTAAGAAATTTACAAAACAAAGGCAGCATGAAGTAGGTGAATCAAGCAAACAGTCTTACAGAGGAAGTAATTTTCTTTTAATGGGACAGACTTTGGCAGCTAATGACTACAAGCAGAAAAATAGTTGTAGGGTTATAGATTCTGACTGTACCAGTCACAGCACATTTTCTGATGCTTATTTTGATAGAATTGATAGAGATGCTACAGGAAATGTTCAAACTGCAAATGGTGAATCAATGCAGGTCCTGGGATCAGGAAGCTGCACTTTAAACTGCCTATTGCCTAATGGCAAAGTTACCCAGAATGTAGCAAATGATGTCTTGTTTATACCTGAATTACACTGCAACATGCTCAGTGTGTCTGCCTTAGATAAGAAAGGATTTGAAATACTTTTCAAACAAGGAAAATGCACACTTACCAAAGATAATGTCCGTTTCGCAGAATCATTTGAGAATAATGGTGTCTATGAGTTATATCTTTCAGCTCAACAAGCTAATGTTGCTAGAGCACAGATGAATGAGAACAGCCTTGACCTATGGCACAGACATCTTGGACATCATGATCCATAGGCAGTTCTTGAACTACAGAACCAGAATTTGGCCACAGGAATCAAGATGAGTCAACAATACAATGAGAGCACCACCAGGTGCATAACTTGTGTTGAACAAAAGTCAGTCAGACCCTCATTTCATCCAAGGACTGAAAAGAGAACCATTAAGGTACTGGATCTCATTCACAGTGATTTGTGCGGTCCATTTAGTGTTCCTTCACTTCATGGAAACAGATATGCTTTAATTTTTGTGGATGATTTTTCAAAATACTGTGTTACTTATCTTCTGAAAGAGAAGAGTCAAGCCCAAGACATGCTACAGAAGTATGCTGTCTTGGTTAGAACCAAATTTGAGTTCACACCTAAAGCTATCCAGACAGCTGGTGCTGGTGAGTACATTTCATGTCACACACAAGATTTCCTGGAAAAGCATGGCATTTTGCACAGGAGGAGCATTCCTTACACTCCTGAGAAGAATGGGATTGCTGAAAGGAAACTGAGATCTCTCCTGGAGATGACAAAGTGCATGCTGGCAGATGTAAATTTTGAGGTGATGCTTTTATGACTACAACGTATCTCCAGAATAGATTGCCAACAAAAGGCACCACACAAACACCATTTCAACTATGGCATGGCAGAGTACCAGACATGAAACACATTAGAACCTTTGGAAGCATTGCACATTCATACATACCATAACAGAAGTGACACAAACTACATGCAAGAGCAGAGCAGACTATTTTAATTGGCTATGCTCCTGGAAGCAAAGGCTATAAAGTAATGAACTTAAAGACTGATGAAGTTGCTTCTAGGTATGTAGTTTATTTTGATGAACAAAGCAGAGTTGATAAGAGAGGAACTGTCATAGACCTTCCAGGTGAACGAGAGACTATCTTAGAATCACTGGAAGAGGACGAGCAAAATGTTGAACCTCTCTTAGAAGTGCAAATGTTACCTTCATCTGAAAGCTACACTACCTGATTCTGAACAAAGGATTGAAGTGCATCCTGGAGAAAGCGAGCTAAAGTCAGAGAGTAGTACACCAAGAGAAGAGGATGTAGATAGCTCTGACCTGAGCACTGGATTGGAGGATGCTGCAGAGACAGATCAGTTCCAGAACAAGTCACTAGACACTCAATGTGACCCAACAAAGTTGTAGCAGCTCCACGCTTGTCCTATCTCACAACATTGGTGTTACCAAATGAACCATCAAGCTTTGAAGAAATTGAACAGATGCCTGCTGTTGAGGCAGCTCAGTGGAGAAAAGAGCACAAGAAGAAATAGATGCACTGCATAAGAATAGAACATGGACACTTACTGAACTTCCACCAGGAAAGAAAGCCATAGGATCCAGATGGGTCTTCAAGCTGAAACTGGATGCACAAGAAAAGGTGGAATGCTACAAAGCAAGGCTAGTTGCTCAAGGCTTCTCACAGAAATTTGGAATAAACTTTGATGAGACATTTGAACCTGTTGTCAAACACAGCATCATAAGACTGCTTTTCAGTCTAGCTGCTTCCAAACAAACGGATGTCAGACACCTTGATGTAAAAACTGCTTTCTTACATGGACAGATAACAGAGGACCTGTACATGCAACAACCTTTGCAGACCAGTTTTGTAGACTAGCTTTGTAGACCATAAAGCAACCATATCTGGTTTGCAAGTTTAACAAGGGATTGTATGGACTTAAGCTGCTAGAGCTTGGAATGAGAAAGTAGACACAATGTTGAAACAATTAGGCTTTAAGCAAGGAGAAGCAGATCAGAGTCTATACACCAAAACCAAAGAGGGTTATTCAACTTTTATTTTGACCTATGTTGATGATTTGATTATAGCCATCAACAGAAATAAAGACAGTTGTACATCACTTGAACAAAGAAGTGGAATTGAAAGAGTTAAGAGATGCAAAATACTACTTGGGCATGGAGATTCAAAGAGAACAAAATGGCTCTTTTCTACTAAGTCAAAAACAAAAGATTGCTGAACTTTTAGAAAGCTTAGGACTGCAAGATGCCTATCCTGTAGCAATGCCCATGACCACAGATTTTCTTAAAAATACTGAGGAAAATGATCTTTTACCAGATAACAGTCTCTACAGAACAGCAATAGGAAAACTCCTGTACCCGTCTACCAACACAAGACCTGCAACATTTATTGAATAAATCTTTATTGCTCAGCTAAAAGCCATTGCAACTCACCACAGTCAGACAAAATACACCTAAATAACAGAATAAGACATTACAAATGGTAAGAGACTCATATAAAAGCTAACATACAAGAACAACGTATAAGGAATAAACGATCAGTGTAATGATTTTAAAAAATCGGAGCAATATAAAATATAAAATATGTCTCTAAGATGATATAATATAGTCCAATGTAAAATTCAATATAAAATTATATCATATTATATAAAATATACAATTTAAAATTACACCTATGTATTCTATAAGACCAGGATCAATTACTTTTATCACCGCTGTATTATTTGTGGGGATAGTTTTGATATCTAGATCTTATCTTACTTGCAGCTAACGCAAAATTTGCAACCATAACAGTGACATAGGGGTCGTTATCAGCTAATAGTCCACAAATCTGCTCAAGAGGTGGTCTATTGGAAAGGGGAGAGGAGTGGAGGAAGCAATTAAGGAACTTTTGCCTGGGAGATGTATATAGAGGGCAATATAAAAGGTAATGTTGGATGTCCTCTACATCCCCGTTCTCACAGATGCAGAGTCTTTGGCGGACAGGGATATTATCATATCTTCCCTTCAAATAGGCAGATGGCTTACACTGAAAGCGTAAAGCTGTGAATGCTTTTCTAAGTGGAGCGAAGGTAAGGTTTAAAAGATATTGCTCCATTCCAAAATATGTTTTATATAATGGGTACCATAAGGAATATGCTGTTCGGGAGAGCAAATGTAGGTCACCCCATTTAGAAGCGAGGTAGATTTTTTCTTTAACCAGTTGCTTAATTTTTTTGGAAGAATAGGTGGGTAAGGCTTCTAAATTGATCTCAAAATAGAGGAGTATAGGCCTTATGGAATTTGTCCACGAATTTTGGAAGGGGGACTGTAATTGCTCTAGAAAGCATTTTCTGGGAAGCCTATTGTCGTTCATACTGGTCAGCTTCAGCCAATATAAAGCTAAAGCCGCCTGTACTCCAGCTTGTAAAGAGGCTAACCCAGTTTCCGCTCTTAAGATAGAGGCAGGGGTACCTTTTGGGGCAGTCAACAAAGATTTCAAAAAAGCATTCTGAACTGTTTCTAAAGGAAAAGAGTTATCATATCCCCAGATCTCCGCACCATACAATAATTGGGGAACAATTTTCTTTTGGAAGACCTCAACAGTGGGAGCAACCAAATTCCCCCCGTAAAATTTATGAAATCTCAGTAGAGAATTAATAGAATGAGAGCCTTTCAGCTTAACTGCCTGGAAATGAATTTTCCATGACAGTTTTGAGTTAAAACCCAAGCCCAGATATTTAAAATAAGTTTGCTGTTCTATGGAGTTTCCATTAAGTCTCCAACTATGTGGTTTTTTCTTCTTCCCAAAAACCACCACTTTGGTTTTAGTATGATTTACTATTAATCACTCTTTTAAACAAAAAGCACTCAACTTCTTTAGTAGTCTCCGCATCCCAATCAGAGTGGTAGCGATCAAAACTATGTCATCAGCATATAGGAGAATCGAGAGTTTAACATCTTGAAGGGAAACTGGAAAACATTCCGGGCCACTCATCTCTCTGACAATATCGTTTATATAAAAATTAAATAAAAAGGGCACCAGAAGGCATCCCTGACGAACTCCTCTGTCTGTAGGGATATTATCAGACAAAAGTCCATTTGCTCCAAGTCTAACCCTGAGGGAGGTATTAGTATGTAACAACTGGATTAGAAAAAGCAGTCTTCTGTCGATATTAGTGTCAGCTAACTTTTGCCAAAGGCGATTTCCGTCAATAAGATCAAAAGCAGAGCTGAGGTCCACAAAAGCAGTGAAAAGTTCTTTTCTACCTGTTTGGGAATATTTTTGAATTACATGGTGAAGGGTGAAGCACTGATCGATCGTAGATTTGCCCTTCATAAAGCCTGCTTGTTCTTCTGCAATAATATTGTTATCAATGGCCCATGACTCCAACCTACCCAATAAGTACTTAGTATATAATTTGGACACTATGCTTAATAAACTAATAGGTCTAAAATTTTTTGGGTCATCCTTAGAACCTTTCTTGTGAATGGGAACAACTATGCTCACTTTCCACCCCTGGGGAATTTCCCCATGTTGGTTAATATAGGTGAAAAGTGAGGCAAGGATTGGAGACCACCAACCAGGATTTGATTTAAATAGTTCTCCAGGAAGCATATCTTCTCCAGGTGCTTTTTTAATAGGGAGGGAGTTAATAAAAAAGTTAATTTCATTGGGAGATACTGGATCCCATTCAGGACAACAAGAAAGTACAGGGATGACCATGCTGGGCTTCAGAGTGGACGTAAAGATAGTATGGTTGAAGAGGGTGAAGAAGTGAGCCTGCCATTGAGCAGATGTGATTTGGTTAGCAGTTGAGTCGTGTACGCCCCTTGTCCCTTTTGTCACCATTGCCCAGAATTTAGTAGAATCCCTTTCTGCAAGTGCCTGGGCTAGCTCCATCCAAATCTGCTGTATGTATCCTGCTCTTTTTTCTTTAAGTAAGTTTTTATACTCCCTGCGAAGGTGTATATAGACCCTATAATTTTTTTGTGAATCTTCGTTTCTTAATTTTCTTATAGCTCTTGTTAAAAGACGCTTCTGAATACCACACTGAGAATCAAACCAGCTGTGTTTAGATTATTTACCTGGGTGCCTACATTTGGTATTAACTAGAAAAAGCCTAATTTCTTGGACTAATTTATCAAAGAAATCCAGTGGGTTAAGAGAGGTTAAAAGTTGGTCTCTTAAGAGAAGAATATTTGGGGACATTAAAAAAGAGTTTATAATATCCTGTACCTTCTCATTCCATTCTCCTTGAGTGGCTGGGTTTACCGGATGAACCATCAGATTTTCAGGGGATGTTATTAAACAAAACGAGGAACAAAGGGATATTTGAATCGGCATGTGGTCACTTTCGGGTCTGGCCAAAACTTTAAAGTTTTCCAAAAATGGGGTGGTTGCTTGTGAAACAATTAAATAGTCAATCACACTTTTCCCTTTAGGACCTATCTATGTATAGAGGTCTGACTCAGGATCTCTAGCTGTCCTGTTACACAGGAACAGCTGATATTTAAAAATAAGGGAAAAAAGAAATTGGCCAGCCACGTTGATCCCTTGATCCTTTGAATTCCTGATGGGGAGATGGTTCAGATCCTCGGGGCCTAAACCCAGTTTCTCGGCTATTTTATAATTATTTGAACCCAGTCTAGCATTCATATCTCCAGCTATTATAATTAAGGGATCTGCATGCAAATTGAAAAGGGAAGTAAGAACTGACTCTAAATCAGTCCATCTAAAAGCACACTCATACTTTGAATTCGAAGGGGGACAGTATACATTAATCACAAAGAGTTTCACACCACTGGGCCAAGCAATTTGAACAGTAAGTATATTACTGCAATCTCCAATATTCATTTGTGAGGTTGTTGAGTTAGAATCAACAAGCACCATAGTTGCCAGGCCGCCATGTGGTCGGCCTTTAACCTTTGATTTAATAGCTGGAAGAGAGTATGCTATATACCCTGGGAGTGCAGGGAAATATGGGGAGGTAACCCAGGTTTCTTGAATGCAAATTATTCCAAAATTTGCACAAAAATCTTTAAAATGAATATCGGCTGACTTAGAGGACCATCCTGCCACATTCCATGATAAAATTTTAAAAACATTCTCAGCTCTAAATTGATTTTGAGAGTCCCCTGTTGCATCTAGGTTAGGGTAAGAAAAAGTTTGGACGTACTGAGATTCCTCAGTAAGTCAATCAAGCTCTACTATTTTGTTAAGTTTTCCTTCTTTGTCCAGGTAAACAGACCCTCCTCCAGCTGAGGGGTTAAAGTGGCCTCTACTAGAAAAGGTAATTTGGTTTTCAGATACATGGGGAGGCTGTCCAAGTTCATCCGGGTTAAGGAATCTTCTTTGTAACCACTCATCTGAGGACATAGAAGGCTTTATTGGCAAAACAAAATTATATTCAGTAGTGGGAAAATGTTCTTCACTATTTTCATCAATTTTATTTAAGATGCTATCCTCTCCTTCCTGTTGCTTCTTTCCAACTCTTTCACTCTTAGGCCATTTCATACCGGGCTTCTAGAACGGTGTAGAGCGACCTCTAACGGAGGTCGTCTACACCGTAGAGTGGACTGGCGTGGACTATTTTTCGTAGTTCCACACCAGAATCCACTCAGGAGCGGCAGGAACTAGCCGCGCTCCGTGTTTTTTAAAAACCTCTTTTTCGAGGTTTTTAAAAAGCACGGAGCGCGCAGCCCAGTGCCGCTCCGTTGCCCAGCTCTAAAGTGGATTTGCAGGTGCGCGCAAGTGCGTGCCTGCAGATCTGCCGGGGGCGGGCTTCCAGCTGGCGAGCTTCTCCGGTTGGTGGAGAGCCTCCACCAACCAGAAGCTGCCATCTAGGACGCCGGAGGAGTGTGGAGCAGCGAGCTTGCGCTGCTCCGCGGAGCAACGGACTTACCCGGCTGCGGGTAAGCTCCGTTTTAGCGTGTTTTCACCCGTTCCCCCCCCCACACACATGTGAAAAGGGCCTTAGTCAGTACACTACTCTGTATATCAGGATTCAGTCTGGTTTCCACTGATAGCTGTATTACATTAAGAGTGTCCTGAAGAGCAATTCATCTGGTGATAATTTCTCTCTTAGAATCCGAGGGAAGGGCCAAAAATGAGCTAATCAAGCTTCTTTCCTCTGTTGTAAAACATTCAATTCTTTTATCTGTATTACTATCATTAAAAAGAGGATGATTTATCTGGGTGTTCTCTAAACTTATCAGTGTGCCAGTTTTACAGATCCGCAAAGGCTGTAAAACATTGTGGAGGAGAGGCATGATAGTCTTGTTCCTGAAGTATCGACATACTTCTATGCCAGTTTCTGCCAGTTTGTTTTTTTGCCTATAAATTTCACTAGTGATCTGTTGATTCTTAAAGGTTATAATTGCACAAGCTAGGTATTGATTGTAAAAAAGATATTCTGTATTCAAGATATTCTCTATATTGGTGGCCAGGGATATTTCCTCTCCAATCAGATGCATAAAATGCATTTTGCGTTGAAGCTGTGATAACAGACCCCTTGGTTTTGGATAATTGACAAAAACTAGCTTCGAGTGTTCTAGAACAAGATTCCAGCTATGTGGAGCTTGTTTAATTTCATAATTATCTGGTTTGTGAAACTTAGAAAGTTGTGCCCGGCTCTCAATGAGCACATGATGCCAAGGGTCTTGAATTAAGTTTAAAGGAGATATTGAGTCATTAGATAGATTCTTGAGTGTATGATTCTCTACATTGTTCAGGCCTCTGTATTGAGTATGAGAGGAGTCTTCTTTTTTGCTTTTATGATTTTTGCTTTTATGTTTTTTTTTTTTTTTTTTTGGCACATTTTAGAACATTTCTTGGGCTGATCTCCTAAAAGTTTAAAAAGTTTCTTAAAATTCATTTTTTTGCTATTTTTAACTTTGGAGTTTGTTTTGGTGTTCTTCTTTTTCTTTTGTATCTTGCAACTTGATTTCTTTTTAATTTTAACTGTTTTCTTAGAGTCAGGCTTAGAAAAGTCTGTATTTGTGCCTTTATTACAAAAACTAATTTGCATAGCTGGAGTACCTGTTTTCTCCTCTCTTTTATGCATTTCTACCAAGGTGACCAAGAGTGCATAGCATTCTGACAGGAAGTTCTTAATTGATTTCAAATCTTTAATTTCTTCAGAATATTTACCAAAAAGCTCTGCTAGTATATCCAAACGCTCTTCTATACAGGACTTATACAGCTTATTTTTTAAAAAACTCAACAGCTGAATCACATTTTACCGGGGAGTCACTTTGCTCTAAAGAAGTTTGATCCGTGTGCTTGTAGTTGCATGTGGTCTCCTCACAGCTATTTACTGAGGGCTGTGTTGATCTTAACAAGCCTTCAGCTTTGACTATTTCTGTTGCCAAATCTGTTGTCAACACAGGAACCTCAACATTTGAATAAAGTTCAAGCCTTCTCCAAGGAGATTCTATCGTCCAATCAAGAAAGCTGTGGCAAGCTGAAGCCTGGCTTTCGTTGGATACGACCTTAGTAGGGAAAAAGGCAGGAATTTTTGTCTGTTTCTTCCTCCGTGGTAAATCAAACACAGGAGATGAAGAAATTCCCTTTTCCTTGCAAGCTTGTCTTGTAAGCATTTCATTTATAGCCAGGGCACTTAAGAGTTCCACAAAATTATCAGCAGTGTAGCAAGAGGGAGTTAACTCCTTTTGACCTCCTTTGACCAGTAATTTGCTAACAAACTATTACAAACCTTGCTTGCAGCTGCTGATCGGAGGCTCTTCTAAGGTAAGTCCAGTTACAGTTATTTACAGAAGCTTATCAGTCAGATAATTACTGTTCTTTCATTCAAGAAGTCCAGATCAGCAATAAATCCAGCTTGTCAGTTCTTATTCTCAGCCATAGCAACTGTTTCTTTTTTTTCTCTGAATATATTTGTGAAGACAAACACAGGGCTAAATCCAACTGTTTGTGGAGAGTTCTGGAGATCCACAAGACCTGATATTGCATCTGCTGTAGAGTTTCTGAGCAGGAAAGTTAGCTCACCCACAAAGAAAGATTGGACTGAAGTAAAAAGGGTGGCTAGATACTTGAAAGGCACTATCAGCTCTAAATCGAAGCTACCAGCTAGTAACAATCCAAAGTTGGTGTGCTTACACTGATGCAGATTGGGCTGGTGATAGTGCAGATTATCACTCAGTTAGTGGTTTCCTATTTTTGTATGGAGATGGCCCTATTTCTTGGGGCAGCCACAAGCAGACTGTGGTGGCTCTATCTTCTACAGAAGCAGAGTATATTTCAGCATCAGAAGCATGTAGAGAATTACTATGGCTTGATTAATTGTTGTCTGATTTTGGAATAAATGAAGAAAAACCAATTCAAGTTATGGAAGACAAACAGAGCTGTATTAAACTTTCTCAAACAGAGAAGATGACACCATGCAGCAAGCATACAGGAACAAGATACCACAAAGTATGTGAGCTCATAGAGAATGGAATGATTGAGATGATCTACTGTCCAACCACTGAGATGGTAGCTGATATCTTGACCAAACCTCTACCAAGAGATGGCTTTAAGAACCTGCAAGTTAAGATGGGACTTCAGGGGTGTGTGCATGGTTGAGAAGGGGTGTTGAGAGTGGCAACCTTTGTAAGCTTAATTAACTGGCTAGTTAGTTTGCATGTTTATTGTAGGCATAGAGAGATAGCCTAGAGAAAACTTCCTATTTGTTTTGGTCAACACCTCTTCCTCCAGCATGTACACATTCTTTGTTCTTAAAAAGGTTCTCTTGCCATTTACACCACTCTCTCTTTTGTCTTCGCCTTTTGTCCTGAAAGCATGCTCTGAGATCTCCTAACAGGGATTATTTTCAGCAAGCGTGTGAGTGCTTAATTTCTTCTCACTTTCTTCAAGAACCGAACCTGTGTAGACTATCCACAAGATTTTGTGAGTAAACTTTTCATATTTTTTAACTAAACTGTTTGTGTTTATTTTGAGCTAGATTAAATGAGTCTGGGGTGGAGATGGCAAAGTGGGAGTTGCAATTTGTTCAACTTCTAACTATGCATTACAAAATACTCTGCTGATTAAGAGACTTATTACTAAAAAAAATCTCTCAACTCCCCAACAATTAACAGTGGGCCTGTATTGATCACATGTCAAACAATTGACCATGGCCCTTTCCACAGTGTCCTCCCATTCTGGCATGGGGATGGGAGAGGAGCAGGACCAGAACAACATTTCTACATGATGTTGTCACAGTCCCAGTCTTCTCCTGTCCCCAGGTGGTATGATTGTGGATTAAATCATTGACAGCTTTTCCCAGTCAATGGCATGCAATCGCACCGCCATCTCATACTTACCTGTCCTGAGGAAGGGCAGGAAGTGTGATGGCAGTGCTTTGTGCATCAGTGTAGTCTGGGAAAGTACCCAGCTGCCCTGCAGAAGGAAGAGGTATGTCCCTCACGCTCCCTTCCACACGGAGCCGGTCCCATGCAGAGGGGAGTGCCCCCATCATGCTCCCTTCCTGGCAGCGCTGCTGGCTGGCCCCTCCCTAAACTGCAAACCCCAGGATTCCATAGGATGTTAAAAGTGGAAAAATAGCACTATAATAGTCTAGTTACAGAAATGGCCTGTGTCTGAGGGTAGCACGGAGGAATGGCAGTCTTGGGCATCACATAAAACGTACTACATCCAGGATACTAGAAAAGGCTGGGCTTAAAGCTAGGGTTTTTATATCCTATTCCATGCCCTGAAGGGGTGCAATGACAAAGCCATAATGGCTTTTTCACAGGATTGGTAAAGGTGTCCAGAATAGGCTGATTACTTACCTCCAGAGGGACAAAATATTGATGGGACTCATGATGATCTCTGTTTGGTCAGGTAGGATATATAGGGAAGCTCTCCATAGGATAAGATCAAGGGACGGTCTCTGATTGCTCACCAATCTGGTCAGATTGTCTTTCATTGTACTTGAAAATACAAAGAGCCTGGAGTGGTAAAAGGATTAGCACAAACCCACCAGTGTTGGGTTTTCCCACTTAATCCTCTCTGGACTTGAGACTCTGAACACATCTCAGGTCAGCTTGACCCCAAAACATGTTCTCTCGCCAGCATGACTTCAATCATATTCTCCAGTCATTAATAAGTCCAATTTATGAAAACTGCATATTTCACAGGAGGGATGGTAAGATATGGTAACAGTGATAACCTCTAATTCAGATGGCTTCAAAAACAGATTAGACACATTTATGGGAAGTCTACCAATAACCACTATAAATAAAATGAAGCCTCCATATTCAGAGAGAATCTATCATAGAACAGCAGTTTCTGAAGACCTGTCAGCAAAGAAAGAAACCAGAAGCTTTCTATTAAGGACCACGAAGAACCAGCCTTGGCAATCCATCTATTCCATCCGTCACTTTATTTATATCCTTTCATTTATTTATTCTCCCAGACAGGGACTTAAGGCAGCTTACAAAAAGCAGAAAATCAACAGAATCACATACAGTAAAAAAAAAAAACCCACAAAAGTTCAGATTAAAGCAGTATTAAACTAAGGCCCTTTCCGCACAGCATTTGCCATGCAAAAGGGCGCCTGGAGTGTCATGCGATTGTGAGGAGCGATCTGCATGATGCACTCACAATCGCGCGATGGTCCAGGAGCCAGCAGGTGCTGATCGTGCACCTTTTCATTTTTGGCTGGAAGCCAATAATGATGCACGACCGTGCATTGCTCCCGAGCCCTGTGCGCACTTACCTGGTGTGCGGAGCCTCCGGAGCCGCGCCGGTCACGCTTCCTGCCCCAGCGCAGCCTGGGAAACTCCCAGGCTGCACTGCAGAAGGAAGAGGTGGGGCTCTCGCATGAGCAGGCAGCTCATGTGGAGCTGAAGCAGCAGGGATGCGAGAACCTCTCGCTGGAGGCTGCTCGTGCGATCCCCACACCCCAGCGCCAAAAAAAGGTAAGATGCGGAAAGGGCCTATGAAAAGAATTAAAACCATTTGAAATATTACTTTAAAACAAAGACTAAAAACAGTATGGAATCATAAATAGCCCTTATCTTGTTAATAATCAATTCCCAAAGGATGGAATAGAAGGATCTTAACTTACTACTGAAAAGACAGCAGAGGAGCCATCTGTCCTATCTTTCCTAGGAAGGGGGTTCTAAAGTGTAGGAGCAGCCACAGAGAAGGCCCTCTCCCAAGTTCCCACCAAAGGTGCCCATGAAGTTGGCAGGATAGAGGGAAGTGTCTCCTCTGACAATCTTTGAACTCCGGCAGGATCATACGAAAAGACGCAGTACAGAGTTTTAAATTCATCCTAGTCCTTATAAGCCCATAATAAGACTAAACAAGGAAAATACAGAAAAAAAGGAAAGTGTCAACACAAAACATCTCAAACTGACTTCTAGCATTATCAGCTGTGTTTTTACCACTCAACAGCACCAGTAGGGGGTTAAAGCAGAGCATGTTAAAAAGGAGATTTAAGATATGTAGCTGAGCAAAAGCGTGTGCTATGGCAAAACAGTCATATTTTTTTCCATTTGAAGGGCTACTAAATCTTCTAAATACGTGCTAAATGAGCTTTGTAGTTAAAGAAGTTATACTGCAGCCAGCAGAAAAACTAGAATTCAATGCGAGGAACTCTTAACTTTTGCTGGCATCAAAAGAAGCGACCTGAATCTTTTTCAGAGAAAAACCACCTCTCACCTGCCCTCTAGCTTCTCAGTGCTGTGGCAAACATCAGTGAAGCAAGATCACTGTTTTAATTTCTGTTCTTTTGTGAAGCCATTAGGCAGACAAAGATACATGCTCACCTTCAGCTCTATCCACCCCTTGTCTTGTGCTGTGTCTGCCTAGTTTCTCCTATTCTGTTCCAGGTCTTCATAATGGGCAGTCAAACACAGTCAACCCCATATATCAAAGCAATTGCAATTGCTAGATTGCAATTGCCATGGTGGCAGGAACAATTATCCACTGAGATGATGGCTGTCATAGAAAAATCTGAGGATGGAAAAATTGGGAAGCACCCAATAAAATGCAGAGAAGAAACTCGAGACACCTCTCAAAGTGCTCACTTAAATTATTGAGCTAAATTGAGCACGTTAAGATGTTTCACTGATTTTTTTTTCTTCATAGAATAAATGGGTAATTTTATTTATTTATAAAGTACCTAATGCATATTGCAGTGGCTTCTTTCTAGACAGGGGGCAGCAGATCAGATAGAAGGACAATGGATCAAAGTCCAGCCCTGATCAGAGGAGGGGGCTTCTGAGCTCTCACACCCCACATCTCCCCTATGGCTGCCACTGACTGGAAGTGATGGGGGGGGGGGTGGATTGAAAGTAGGGATAGTTTTCCTTCCTGCAGAGTCCACTGTGATGGGTCATTTTAAAAACAACAGTAGCAATGACTTTCCATTGAGCATTCTGGTGCAGGAAACATGGCTGGAATGAGGTAGAGAGGCTTGACGCTGCTAGGAGTATTAACAAGGCATTCCGTTTTCCTTCTTTTCCTTTCCCACCCCCTCCTCTTTCTTTTGCCTTTTCTTTTTTTCCTTTCTCTCTTTTTCTTTCTCTCTTTGAGTGAAAAAGAAGTGGAAAAATTAGTCTGCCCATCTGAAGAATAATTTGTCCTGACTGCATCCCATTTGGCTTACTGTAATATCTTCTAAGTGGGACTGCTTTTGGAGACCATTCAAAAACTTCAATGGGTTCAACATGCTGCAGCCAGCCTGTTGACTGGAGCTGTGACCTCTCCCCACCTGCCACTGAAACAAATTTACTGGCTGTCACTTTGTTTATGAAAGACAGTCATTTCCAGACTATCTGAAAGAACATATCTCCTTATGCAAGCCAGCATAATTTTTAAGGTCTGCAAGGGAGGGCTTTCTCTTGGACCTACTACCTTCACAAGTATAGTGGTAAAGACATGAGAGAGAGCTTTCCCTGTAGCTGCTCTCAGGCCGTGGAACAATCTTAAACAAGAAGTCTGGTTGGCCCCTTCCTTGCTGTCTTTCCATCAGCAGATGAAGTCTTTTTTACTCAAGCAGGCCTTTGAGTTTTAAATTATGTAGCATGTGAAGTGGTGTGCTTCTCGGCCAGCAGAAAAACTAGAATTCAAATTTAGTTTTTTAAATGTTTTGTTAATTATTAAAAACTATGGTTAAAACCTTTCACAATCACAAATAATATTGTTATTTACTCCATCCATCCATCGCTTTATTTATATGCCACTTTTATCTCAGGCTAGGACTCAAGGTGGCACATAAAAAAGAATACAATAAAACATATACAGTTAAAATCAAGATTAAAACAGTATTAAATAACAACAGAATTAAAAGCAATTAAAACCTTTAAGAGATTTATTTTTAAAAAGTGTAGTGTTTATTATTTTTTTTCCACTTTGGTAAAATAAGATTTTAATTTATTCTTGTTTAGTTTTGAACCACGAAGGTATTTTCTTCTTCCCTTGCCCCCTCCTCAAAAATGCTGGGCCAGAAGGTTCAGTACCATCCTAATCCTATCTGCTAAAGTAAAGGAGAAAGACTGATGGCCTTTCGGCACTACACTATTATAGTGCTTTTATTCTGCTTTCAATATCCTGTGGAATTCTGGGGTTTGTAGTTTACTGAGGTCAAAGAGCTCTCTGGCTGAGAATTCTAAAGGCCCCTCCCTAAACTGCAAAGCCTGGGATTCCATAAGATGCTGGAAGTGGAATAATAGCACTATAAACAATGTAGTTTGGAAATGGCCTTTTTCTGTCTTTACTATCTTAGTATCTGTCTGCCTGTCTGTCTGTCTGTCTATCTATCTATCTATGTATCTGGAGTATTTATCCTCTACTCTTCAGCCACAAAGGCACTCAGAGCACCATACAAATTGTTAACGGGATAGTTGTGTGCCCTCACACTCACAATCTAAATGGAATACAACACAAGGAAAGGGAAAGGCGCTGGGGAAGGAGATTAAGTCCAACAGATGCTGCTGTTGCTTCTCTCCCTCTGAGGCCATGGCAGTGGCAGTTGGGATGGAGAGAGGGTCTTTCCACTGCTTCTGTGCCTATCACAGCATCAGGGCAAACAGTTGAACCCGCTTGAGTCCACGAAAGTCATGGGTGGTAGATGTGCTCTGAGAACACAGGCAAGTCCCCTTTATGGAAGGTCAGAGATTAACCCAGAAACTCACATTTTGATGCTTAAGCCTTCACTACCATCAGAGTCAATATATGGCTTTGAAGTCCTTCTTGGCAGATTCCAATTCAAAAATCTTTAGTTTGAAGCCTATTTTCCACCTCTCCTCTACAGCAAGATCAAAGTGAGTGTTTGATGCTCTTGGCTTCCTCAGTATAAATAAACAGATAAATAAATAAATAAAAATTAAGGAGTCAAGGCAAAATATAGTTACCAAAAGAAGAAAAGAAAGTGAGCTGATCAAAACAAGAGGGTTTTTGTTGTCACGCTTCCCAGATGAGTTTTCTTTGTATACAAGGAGTGCTACATCTGTTTTATTTAT
The DNA here is from genome assembly GCA_030412105.1 of Cyclura pinguis. Lineage (NCBI taxonomy): Eukaryota > Metazoa > Chordata > Lepidosauria > Squamata > Iguanidae > Cyclura > Cyclura pinguis. The sequence continues at coordinate 293,563,439 of CM059599.1, read as the reverse complement.
TTTTAACAAACACCTACTGTTGGGGAAGTTGAAGCATTTCCCTTTCACCTTTGTTAATTCTTGCCAAGTAAAGCTACTCACTTGATACACAAGCAGTGGGCTTTTTCATGATTAACAAAGCACAGAGAATAGATCTACCAATGTTGCCTGGCCTTGCAAAGTGAAATGCAAATGAAGGGAAAAAGGTAATCTCCTCATTGTGCTTCAAGAGTAATTGTCATTTTGCCACAGATTTCAAACTGGGTTTCTGCAGAACATATTTTAAGGGTTATCTTTTCAGGCTGGAATTTCTAGGACTTGAAAGCTTCTCTTTGTCTCATGGAGGACTTCTACGTTGTCAACTCCTCAACAGAGATGCATTCTAGAACTGAATGGGGAAAGACCTATTTGTAATGTTGTAACACATTTTAATACTATTTATGAAAGGACCTTGCCAATGTGTTACTTTACAGGAGTGGTTAATAGCTTCAGCATTTGAACTGCCATCAAGGACACATTTTGCATTACACACAGATAATTGTATCCTCGTAATTTTCAAAATGAAAACAAACCTGAGGAAATTTTAAACAAAGGTAGGTGTGGAGTTGGAGATACATTGCTTAAACCTCTTCACATCAGTCATATATTCACTGAAAATCTACTTTTCCTCCCAAAACAGCCCTGATATATATTAATATATATTGCCCTTTCTGCACCCTACCTGATCCCAGTGGCATCCCGCAGGGATCTCAGTAGAGGTTCTCCCAGGAGGGGAGCATAACAGGAGCACTCCCCTCTGCACCAGCTGCCTATGGGAATGGAGGAAGCATGATGGCACCGCCTCTTCCTTCCTTCCACAGCCAGGTACTGTCCCAGGCTGTGCTGGGGCAGGAAGTACAGCCTTTGTGCTTCCAGGACTTCTACACACCAGGTTAGTGTGGGTGGGTGGTGGGAGGGCTGTGCAATCAGCAGTCATTGACAGTGAAAAATCATAAATGATTTTCAGAGCGATCACACCACCTGGAGATGGTAGACAGACAGGACCCAGACAAACGCCATGCAGAATCATTGTCCAGGTCCTGTCCTTCTCCTGTCCCCAGTGTGGGATGATGACATCCTGCAGAAAGGGCCTTTGTTTTGTGTAGCACGTTTGCTCCTCATGATCTTACTCATATTCCACGGGGGCTATCTGTTTTGTGGGTATGGGTGTATGGGTATAAATATTTTCTATTCCCTTCTGGAAAAATATATTATTACACCCTATTTTCATGTTGTTCATTTTTTCCAATTTAATAGCTAGCACCCTTCTTAATTATAAGAATATCTAGAATTTAGGCCCATCCACTGCTCATAGCACTTCTCAAAAGCAAGCAAAATATTAGCAAAACATTTACACAACACAATTTGGACTATATGGGCAGGAAATAACCAATATATATTTTGAAAAACAGTCCAAAGCTTTTGGGTACCAAACAGCAGAAGATACCGATTATACAAATGTTCTCAAAAGAACAAAGTTTGTCCAATGTGTTCTTGGTTTGGCGCATATACATCTATTACTAGTGTGTCTGCTACAGCAGGGGATAAAATGGCAGTGGGAAAAGTGAGTCCCCAAAAGCATTTTTGGTTTGGGCCCCTCTTTCCAGAGAGCCCTTCTCTCCAGGGTGCTCCTCCAAATTCCCCCTTTCAATGTTGAAAGAATATTTTTGACAAAATATGTGGTTGTGCTTATCATGGAGGCTTCCAAAGGTGACCATTTTGTGGCAAATGGGACATTTTGCCACTGATCTTCAAACTAGACTTTGGCCCTTTTCACATGTGACTTTGAACACGAAATGGCCACGAGAGTGACGTGGAATTGCAAGGACAGTTCTGCATGACGTTCTCGCAATCGCACATCTCTCCCATAGCAATCCCGCGGCAATAGCAAATTATATCATTTTTGGGTTTTTCCCAAAAATGATATGAGATTGCACATTCCTCCCACATCCCTCCCACTTACCTGGTGTGCGGAACCTCAGGAAGTGCGATGGCCATGCTTCCTCCCCCAGCGCAGCCTGGGAAAGTACCTGGATGCACCGCGGAAGGAAGGGGAAGAGCTATCATGCTTCCTTCCATCCAGCACAGAGCTGGTGTGGAGGGAAGCACAGGAGATGCAATTCTTTTCTGGAGGAGGCTTTTTGCATGATCCCTGCACGACGCCAGAGACGACCAGGTAAGGTGCAACAGGGGCCTTTGTCACAGATCTGCCCAAAGGCAAAAGCTGCAATTGGATATGTAACCTCTTACCTGTTCTGATTTCTTAATAATGGGGGGGGGGGAGGGGGGCATTTTTCAACCTGGTACAGCTCATGATGGATTCTGTGGGTAAAAATTGCCCCCTAGATCATCTGAAGTTGCTTCCTCCACAGTAAAAGTTGATAGTGCTGAAGGGTGTACAACACTGTAGTCTAAACGTGCAAACATTATTATCCAGGGTTTGTGTACTTGAAACTAACACCACTACAAAGATAGATAGATAGATAGATAGATAGATAGATAGATCGATAGATAGATATCTTTATTACAGTCACTGACCAGCACAAAAGGGGATACAGAATATAAAAGGTAAAGGCATTAAAAACAGTAATAAAATGGGATTAAATATTTAAAACAGTATTCAAAACAATATAAATGCAGAGTTAAAAACAGTAATATTATGATCATAGGCTGGTATAGAACTATAAAAATATAAAATAGACTAGGAATAATAAAATAGCTTATAAAAACAGATACATAAAATTAGATATAAATATACCTAAAGATTTGGTACCAGTAACAACATTTAGGCCCTTTTCGCACAGCATTTTCCATGCAAAAGGGCCCCTCGAGCATCGCACAAATGTGAGGAGCGGTCCACATGACGCACTCACATTTGCATGATGCTCCAGGGCCTGGCAGGCACCACTCTCACACTTTTTCATTTTCGGCTTTCAGACGAAAATGGTGCGTGGTCGCACATTGCTTCCAAGCCCCACGTGCACTTACCTTGCGTGCGGAGCCTCAGGAGCCAGGCCGGTTGCACTTCCTGTCCCAGGCTGCACTGCGAAAGGAACAGGCGGGGCTCTCGCGTGAGAAGGAAGCTCGTGCAAAGCTGAAGAAACCTGGATGAGAGGGCCTCTCACAAGAGGCTGCTCACGCGAGCCCCGCACCCCAGCGCCCAGAAGAGGTAGGATGCGGAAAGGGCTTAGTTATCAGATGAAGAGCCCTGATAGACCTAGGTGGGCCTTTGAATGGTGTATTTGCTAAATTATGCTGCTAATCATCACCTGTCGCATTTTAATAGCTGCTGCAGAGAATTTGGCCACCCTGTAAGTTATATTAGGATTCATATCTGAGAGCAACAGAGAAACATAAAACTGATCAGACCCACCAGTGTAATTATAGAGTATTGGCAAAATAAGATCAGACTGTAAATCTCTATAGAACGAGCACTGAAGGAGCACATGTTCTACAGTTTCCATCTGGCCAGACTCACATGGGCAGTGTCTCTCTGAAAATGCAATTTTCCTATAGCGACCTTCGAGGACAGTTGACAGGAGAGCACAACATTGAGCCAAGGTGAAGGCCTTACAGTGTTTTGCCAGTTCTAGATTGCTTATGTAAGCCACTGGCATTTTTAAGTACTTAAATATTCACTGACAATGAACAAAGGGGATCTGACCAGATCCATTTGGTGCTCTATGTCAGTGATATGCTGTTTTATGGCGGCTTTAGCCTGATCATACCCCAAATTAAATAAAAGATTTGGGGAAAAACCCAAGGTCAAGATTTTACTTGAAACTGCCTTAATCCATGAGGACTGGAATTCATCATTCAGAACAAGAGGGGCTAGCCCCCTGAGAAAAAAGGCTAGCCTAAGCCAGTAATTAAGTGTGGACATCCATATCCTGGCCTCTGTGCTCAAGAAACCTGCCTCTAACCACAAAGTGGCATTGGAGATGTATTTTGGGTCTTGAAAGACTGATCTCAGAAACTGGGATTGGATGTGCTCCAAAATGGCACTATTAGGGAAAGGGCCTAATTGGGCTCCATATAAAAGTTGGGCTATTGATTTTGCCTCAAATAATTTTAGAGCTGCTGGGACATAATGTCCACCTTTTGTTCTGAAGAATTTTTGAATAGCCACTGAGCTCCTCTGGGCATTGCTAACAACGTAGTCCCCATGCACTTTCCTACTTCCTGAGGAATGAAAGACTACACCCAAGTATTTGAAACAGGAAACCTGTTCAATTTTATGGGAGTCTATATGCCAGGAAAGTTGCCTAGGATGTTTGGCAAATGACATGATTTTAGTTTTTTGATAGTTAAGTACTAAATGATTTTCTTTGCAAAACTGGGACAATTCTCTCAGAGCTCTTTTAAGACCAATAGGTGTTCTTGAAAGGATGGTTGCGTCATCTGCGTAAAGCAGTATGGGGATGGTTCTTCCAGCTAGCTTTGGTGGGTGGAAGTTGGTATTATGAAAACGACCCACCACCAAATTAATATAAAAATTAAACAAAAGTGGAGCCAAGATGCAGCCTTGCTTTACTTCCTTCTCTGTTTTAATTGCTGTAGTAAGATGACCCTGTAAGGTACATCATACTTTAAGGGAGGTCCCTTCATGTAGCATTCGTATTAGGTGGAGTAATTGCCTATCAACTGAAGATACCTCCAGTTATTCCCATAATATGGAGCGTGAAATGGAATCAAATGCTCCTTTGAAATCAATAAAAGCAGCATACAAGACAGTAATATTACCAGAGGAGTACTTCCCAATCAGGTGTTGCAAAACTAAGCAATGATCAATAGTTGGTCAGCTTTATCTAAAACCAACTTGTTCATCTGCTAAAATATTCTCTTGTTCCAGCCAGTCCAAGAATTTCCTGTATAGGTGCCTTGCATGCAGTTTACTAATTGTATTAAGCAGACTAATTGGTCTGTAATTTGCTGGATCGTCCTTTGACCCCTTTTTAAAGATGGGCACAATGACTGCTAGTCCCCAGTCTGAAGGCACATGTCCATAGGAGTCAATACAGGTGAAAAGGGAAGCCAGGAGAGGAGCCCAGAACTCCAAGTTGTTTTTAATGACTTCTGGGGGAATCAAGTTCTCTCCTTGGGCTTTTCCTGTTCTTAATTGAGCTGCAAGACTGTTTATTTCAGACACTGTCACAGGAGGCCATGGTGGAAAGTTCTCAATAGATTGAAAGCGATCTTTTTTCCCACACTGGAGTCTGAATATAGTACATTTCCCAAATATTGGGAGTGATTGAATATTCTATCCTGTTTAAAGCACTGCACACCTGACGTGATATGCCAAAAGAGGGATGGATCATTAGATTTAATGGGTTGAATAAGGCGGGACCAGTTGGTCTTCATGGCTTCTTTCTTTTTATGTGCCAATAATAGTGTATATTGTCTCTTTTTCTGAAGCAGCTCTGATAGGGTGAATGTTGATGTACTAACTAAATGTGACTGATAAGTAGCAATAAAATCTTTTTTTGCTTTGACACAGTCTTCATCAAACCACGATTTGAAGTAAAATCTATTTGGTCTTGATTGTGTGCTACCATAATATAAAAGTAACTGATGTAACTCCTGAATCAGTATGTTATAATTATTAAGGAGTACCTCAGGGAGCTCTGTGGAAAGGATCGCAAGTTGAAGACTCTGAAAGTGATGGGTGGACAAAGAATCAGTTGTCACATGATTTAACTGTGAGCACCATCTAGGTCTGCAATAGGTTCTTCCATCAAGGGTAATATCAATTAAGCGAAGGTCTTCAACATCAGGCTCTTGTGCAAAGTTAATTAGCTGCAAAGTTATTGGGAGGTGATCACTGTCAAACCTTGGGATGACTTCTAAGTCCTTTACATATACAAGAAGGTCCTTAGAGGCAATTATATAGTCAATTGCACTCATTCTGGTTCCAGAGAGGTAAGTGAAACTAGCTGGGTGATCTTTATCCATAGCATCATTTAGTATGAACACCACTAAGATTTTTATCAATATTTTAGACTGTATTTTAGCAACTGCATAGGGTGCAAATGAGAGTCAGCATGGTGATTTGGACATTGGCTTACGATTCTGGAGACCAGGGTTCAGTTCCTCACTCTGCCATGACTCAGGCCCTTTTCGCATAGCATTTGCCATGTGAAACGGTGCCTGGAGCATTGCGCGATTGTGAGGAGCAATCTGCACAATGCACTCACAATCATGTGATGCTCCAGGGGCCAGCAGGCACTGATCACGGGCCTTTTCATTTTCAGCTGGAAGCCAAAAATGGTGCGCAATCGCGCATTGCTCCTGGGCCCCACACAGACTTACCTGGTGTGCGGAGCCTCCGGAGCCGTGCTGGTCATGCTTCCTGCCCCAACACAGCCTGGGAAACTCCCAGGCTGCACTGTGGAAGGAAGAGGTGGGGCTCTCACGCAAGCAGGCAGCTCATGCAGAGCTGAAGCAGCAGTGACGCGAAAGCCTCTCGCTGGAGGCTGCTTGCGTAATCCCTGCACCCCAGGGCCGGAAAAAGGTAAGGTGCAGAAAGGGCCTCAGTGAAGCGGGATGTGATTGAGCTGAAAGCAGCTGTTTTTCTACTCCAGAGCTTTCCTCATAGGCATAAGGAGAGGGCAGATAGAAGGAGCAGGGTTGCAACAGACATCCCCAATTCCTTCTGTCCTCACAGTAGCATAAATGCCCAGATAGTGCCACCATTATGCAGATTTGTGCATGTGTGTGTGTGCCTTCCAGTTGCCTGTCAACTTGTGGCAACCCCAAGAACTTCATATGCATTACTTAGGCTAGGAACACTAATTCTAACTTCATGACAGCTGTACTAGCTTTCCAAGAGGCCAAAGTCATGAAGTTAAGGTTCCTATGTCTAGTTACTATTTTTCAACAAACAGAAAAGTGAGCCAAACAATTTGTCCCAAGCACATAGCAATTTCACACTCTTTTTATAAAGAGAGTTGAATGTTAATTGTGATCTGGAGCCATAGTGAACTAGGATCAAGAGGTACAAAGGTTTTTCTAGCTGGTCTCCTGACTTTTGAGTGGAATCCAGTAAGGTCAATACCAAAATATGGTAATGAAAAAATTTCTTCTCAAATTCAGGTCTTATGGTTAAAGAGAAAACACACAGCAATAGATTGGCTTGTTTGGAGTGCTCCTAAGCAAGCACTAAGCAAGCACTCCTTATAGCTCCTGGGAGGAAATACAAAGAACTCAGTATACCAGAAAAAAAAAGTTACTCATTAATTGAAGGGGAAAAAAGGCATAAATTATGTACTTAACTTTTTGTACAAAGTCACTAAATGCATGAATGAGGAATGAAATAGAAACAATTTCACAATGACACATCTGAGCCTGAGGAACCATAACCTTCTCTTTCTGATAAACCAGAATCTTTATTCAGAAGGAAAGTTTTTGAACCACTTAGGAGAATGTCATCTGCCCACACATTCAAAGCAACCAATAACATTTGTTTTAGTTTCTGTTCAGTTTAGTTTCTGTTCAATGTGTGATGCTACACCCCAGGGATCTGGAAGAAGCTTCTAAATGTCTCTTCTTCACCACTGTCTTTCTGTAAGCCTTCCTTGTGAAATGTTGTACCTGAAAAGAAATCTTAACACTTGTAGTATTCATGGAGATTTGCAAGAAACAAATTAAACTATTTTTCAGTGAAGTATGCATAGGCCTACGGAGTCCTCACCTACCTACCTACCTACCTACCTACCTACCCACCCACCCCTCCTCTCTCTCTCTCTCTCTCTCTCTCTCTCTGTCTCACACACACACACACACACACACACACACACACAGAGTTACTGTTACTGAGACACTGAAGGAAATTTCAGAACACATGCAAACATCAGAAACTACAGGTATTTCACAACAGATGAATAGTAATTATACCGTCTAGCTACCTTGTCTAATGAGTGCGAACACAGAAAATAAATTAAAAAGGGAGGTGATTCATAATTTTGCAATGAAAAGAAAAAGAAAAAAATGAAGATTTAAAGTTAGTTGCCCCAGACTTCTATATTACTTATATGTACCTAGATCTAGATCTCTCAAGATACTGGCCCTTTCCGCACCTTACCTTCTTCCGGCACTGGGGTGCGGGGATCGCGCAAGCAGCCTCTGGTGAGAGGCTCTCGTGTCCGGGGTCCTTTGGGTCCACGCAAGCTGCCTGCTCACGCGAGAGCCCTGCCTCTTCCTTCCTCAGTGCAGCCTGGGACCTTCCCAGGCTGCGCTGGGGCAGGAAGCACAACCGGCATGGCTCCGGAGGCTCTGCACGCCAAGTAAGCGCACATGGGGCCCGGGAGCAATGTGTGATCGTGCATCATTTTCAGCTTCTAGCCGAAAATGAAAAGGTGCGTGATCGGTGCCTGCCAGCCCCTGGAGCATCACACGAATGTGGGTGCATTGTGCAGATTGCTCCTCACAGTCGTGCGACACTCCAGGTGCCCTTTTGCATGGAAAATGCCATGATAGGATAACCCCTTTACTAATGAACAAAATGTACCAAAATAGTTATCAAAACTTGCAGAACATTTTGGATAGGTGTTATTGTTAAACCCAAAGCAGCAAAAGTGGGCATTTTTTAAGACATGTAGAACAGTAATTTCAGAATGAAAGCAAACTTTTTTTATGGCTCATGAGACTCTTATGCATAGGATGAGTGGTCATTCTGTTGGTGTGGGAGCTGGGTCCCCTTTACAACTGCCAAAGCCACAAAAACAATACTTGGGCACTCTTGGGATAAATATCTGTATAGTCTACACTATCCATCCACGATTGCCTAAAATAGCCTGCGGCCTCAGACATGCTGGAAAATGCTATCCTATCACCAGTGTCATAGACAGATTTCACAGTTCTTCCAGATAGCTTTTATGTGTGTAATGGAGAACGGGTGCTACCTTCTTATTCACCTCACATACCAAAATGCCTTGGGATGGCCTTACCACTTGAGTCTACTCCATAGGTGATAAACACAGTGTCTTTTTCTGTTATATCAGGAAAGGGTGGGAACCTTTCATGCATAATACTGGTTGTTGAATTCTGTGGCCCATTTACCACCATGCTGCTACTTTAAACAATACTGTGCTGTATTTCATGTCTTATTATTATTAGAAACAGACTTGTGCTCTTCCTGTGATTATCATTTGTTAGCACTGGTGATGGTGTGAGTGTGTCAAGGAAGGAGTCTATGTTGCACCCACTTTTTGTATTTAGTATCAAAAATAACTTGCTTGTGACAAAACAGGTTCCCCATTCTGTTTTGGAAATAGGGGTGAGAAATACCATATATCTAACTGTGTCAAAATCTGTACTTTTGATGTACGTGCTGATTTAATTACTTCATCCAGATCATTGCTCGGTAGCCTTTTTGGCTCTGAAGGCTGCACATGAAGCAGCTTGAGGTCTGGGGCTTAACACATTCAAACAATGTACATTCACACTTTCACAGAGAATGAGAGAGAGGGAGATAGCTTTGAGAAAGGGTTGACCTCATGGTATCAACCTTTTGGTCTTTTTAGCAGCAGAGAAAGACTTTTATGTGCACCCAGGTGTCTTTTTAAAAAAGCTTTGTAATCTAGGACCTTTTTTTTTTTTTTTGATATCTAGTGGCAGAAAATATTTTCCTGAAACAGGCTGTACAATTCAACATGATTTTGAACTCTAGCTGCAGTCCTATATACACTTTAAGCAGTAAGTCCCAATTAACTCAGTGGGACTTAATTCTTAATAAGGATACATATTGTTGGAATGTTACTTTAGGTTAAGCCATACAATATGGAGCTTTGATTACCATCTTTGAATTAGACTAAACTCACTTTCATGGCTTCCCATGGATAAGAAGTAACATTTATTTAATATTTGGCGTAATGACTGAAGGGAAAAAAATGACAGTACTGCACTCTAGTAGCCAGTCAACGAGAAAACAAAACTATAAATATCTTCTCTTTTTTCATAAAGAGGCAAAACAAATGCAGTGTTTTTCCTTCTCTGAGATTTCTGTATTATTGAGCTGAATTGTTTAACCGTATATTCTGAAATGCACAGGGATGCACATTATCGGATTTAAGAATTCCACACTATTTTGAACTCTCCCTATATCTGGAGCTCGAATCTGGGCTTTGGTTCTAGTGTTTGGTTAGACCAGAAGGGATTTTTCACTTTCCTGCCTTGTGTCCATGCATTTAGCACTAAAATTTAAAAGAATGGCGGGGGGGGGGGAGCACAGATTCTACAATGCCTTCTAAATGTCTTCATGGTCACCGACAATCCTCAGCTAAATTGAGGTTTAGTTCATGCAGATTAATGAGAGATGATCATGGAATTACCACAAGCAATTTGTCCTAGGATCACACACACTGCATAGTATCCAATAGTATTTCTTTATTTAAATCACTTTCATAGCACCTTCATTACATGAAAGTCCAGGCTGATGTGCAATATGAAGATTTCGTTTAGAAATTAATACTCAACAGCCACACTAAAAGGCAACAATATAGATTTCAATTACAATTTCAGTTACAAAAGGAGCTTAAATAAATCAAAGTTCCATTTAAACATTCATTAATACCTCGGAAAATGTCTTCACCCAGCAGCAAAAAGTCTGTCAAGTTGACATGGAACATATCTCTTTAGGTAAAGCACTCCAAAACTAGCTTCTTACCAAGAGAGATTTCACCCCACCAACCTGAACACTCCTATCTCATCTCATTTTGGAAGCTGAGCAAAGTTGGAATTGAATAGTGTCTGGACACAAGATCAACAGGGACTATCTGAAGTCTTCAGATGGGGATGGGAAACATCCTGCTTGAAACTCCAGAGAGTCACAGCAACCAGCCAGAGTTGACAATGTTGGCCTAAAGAAATGAAAGTCTGACTCAAGCACAAGACAACTTCCTGGCTGACATCCTCTGAGTGACATACATAGGGATAAGCAAAAGGTGTGATATATATTGAACTTTTCCAATTGTTGCAGAGAGAAGAATTCACTAACCCTCTCATCCAACCATTAATCTTCCCTTCCCTGGACTCACCTTCCTCATGTGCTCCCTTCCATGGCCATTTAGTATCTGGTAGAAAACAGGGAACATTGGAAAAGTGTCTGACTATGTACCTTCTGGACTTCCAGGCAATCCTCTGGAGGTCCCAGAAGATGACATAGAAACAAGAAACATCTCCTAAACTCACCATTCTCCACTGGCCAATAAATGGCCATGGAATCGGGGCCCTGCAGGAGGAAGGTAAGTCCTGCAGGAAGGGAAAGTGGAAACACATGGGCAGAACTTTATGTCTCCTGTGGCAGAATCTGAGTCTCTATGTTTTTATGTGGAGTAAGGCTTCACTGAAAAGGTCTAAAAAGATAGACTGGCTGGGTATTGGACAAAGTGCTCTTTCAAGTATTTGAATACCAAGCCACTCAGAGATTTGAAGGAAAGTAACATTGCCTTGAATTGGCCATGGAAATCAATAGGTAAGATAATGCATTTCTTCTAAGTTTGTAATGATGGCAGTACCCGTTAGAATTCTGACAAGTTTTGTACTAATTGTAACCATTGGACACAACATCCACTCTTGTGTCTGCTTTGGATTTTGGCCAAGACACGCCTATTTGTTCAGAGGGCTTGCCATTGCCTTCTCTGAGGCTGAGTATGACATGCCTAAGGTTACTCAGTGGGTTTCTGTGACTGAGTGGAAATTCAAACTCTGGCTTCCCAGAGTCCAAGGCTTTTTCTACACTGTTATAGTGTTGTTATTCCACTTTCAACATCCTGTGGAAGTCTGGGGTTTGTAGTTGACTGAGGCCAAAGAGCTCTCTGGCTGAGAATTCTAAATGCCCCTCCCTAAACTGCAGATCCAAGGATTCCATGGGATGTTGAAAGTGGAATAATAGGACCATAACAGTGTAGTGAGGAAATGGCCATTCCATGCTGGCTCTCTTCTGCTCTTACTTCCCCAAAAGAAAAGAGGTCACTAGACTAGGCTGCAGAGTCTGCATGTTCCCATCCCAGCCAGTCCCTTATTCTTCTTATTCTTCTTTGCTTGTGGCAACAAAAAACACAAGACTTACTGAGTCTTTTTTCTGTGAACACACTGAGAGAGGACAGAGGCATTTTTAGTCTGTTTAAAAGTGTAAACTGTTTGTCCATACTTAACATTTTCACCTTCAGCATTTTTCACTTGTTTGAAGTTCGTAGAAGCTGGTTCCTTAAAGCAGAGTTTTGCGTATAGATGCCCAGATCTCTCTATACCATGAATAGATGTGCAAGAGCATAAATATATATATATATATGCAAAACTATTCAATTAACTCTAGTGATTTGAGCCATGATTTCTCTAGTTATGAAATCTGGAATGAAATAATGAATTTGTAGTTCTAGATTTCCTCAATACAGTTCAAGAAAAACAACTGTTGTGGGATCCAAGGCCAACTGACTGACAGTAACCATCTTAAAGGGGATTAATGAGAATGAACAACACAGGCAATGAATGGTACATTCAAGAAAAGAATCAGTCTTCAGATTCAAACAATTTAAGAGTTTACCCGACTGTTTCTATGAATGCTTCTGGATGCTTCTAGGAAATGGAATGGCCAATTTAGTATTGACTTTCACTCATACCATGGAAACCGCAGCTCCTGAGAAAAGCACTCTCCATTGTACGGAGTTAACAAGCCAAATACATTAAAAGGCATAAGAGTTCTTTCTTCAACAAAATGTCTTACTGACTCTGAATTGATATAGTGAGTAGGCCACTCTCTCTGTCTGTCTTTCTGCGTATGTATCTTTGCTTGCATTCAGTACTGTTCTTTGATTTAGCAAACACAAATCTCCCCTTCTCCTCCTCCATATTATTACTTTAGAACAAATTTGAAACATACAAAAGCATCAGATTTGCTTTATAAAATAATATTTGTGTGTGTGTGTATACACATACAATATGTTATTTTCAAAAAGCAAATAAACAATTATAGAGTTAAAACCATTTTAAAATTCATTAAAAGACTATATAATATATATAAACAAAATTTACACTTTTGTCTTTGACCCTGTCTCCTCCCCTGCCATTCCAGTGGGTACTCTGACTGTCTGGAACAGATTTAGAGCAGGAGGACTACTATGGAAAGAAGGAGGTATCAAAGAAAAGTGCCTACCCTTTTTGATCACAGGAATGTCCCTCAGAATGAAGGGTCTTCTATGAACAGAAGAGGTCCAATGGATAACCCATAAAGGCTCAAGGTGAAGGCAGCTCCCCACAACAAATGCAACCTGGCAGCTGAATAAACTGAAAGAACTGGAGAGATGTTTAACATTTAGACTGCTTTAGAGAGACTTCTTGGGCCCACAATGCTGGATTTTTAAAGTAACACAACTGGACTATTTGCTGTTTCTTGTTTCAAGAATGTGCCTCTTGTTTTAGATTTTAATTGCAGAATCCTAAAGCTGTTAGGTATAATTCTACATTACACTACACTTCATAATTTCTCATTTTGAAACAGGAGGAAATTTCAGTTGCCAATTCACCTTCATTCTTAAAAATATTTCTTTCATATTGTTTTATTAAAAAATGTGACCTTATTCTTTATGTGTTTTAACAGCTTAAAACTATATTTCCTTATTGTTCTGTAGTCAGTTTCGCAGGGAGTGGAAGCTAAGATACTGAAATAAATTCATGCCTTTGTGGCTTCAGCAAATACACACCAGGGGTGAATACACCCCATTGTGTTCTAAAAAGAAATTGTAAGACAATAATGCATTTTCCCCATTCACATCACTCCAAGCCCAATTGCTCCATGTGGACGTATAGAAACAGATTGTGAAAGGAGAGTTCATTTCAGCTTAATTATTCCTGGTATGGCTTCTCACTGAGATAAAGTACAAAACCTGGCTTCTCTACCTAAATTTCCAGAAGATATTCTATTTTCTAAAAGACTGATTAGTACCAATGAAAGGTACGATTCTCTCTGCTTGCTGATGGATTGAATTAAAAATTATAGAAGGAGAGCACATGAACTCAAGCCCGTTTCATTGGCCATATCATAGAAGCATGATAGCCAAATGGACAAGAGGCAGTACACAAACTTTTTGCACATGATTTGATCATGTTGAGTGAATCACATAAGAAAACCATCATAGGTAGGTACAACCAGCCATTCTTTAACCCTGGCATATAGATAAAAAAGGACCAAAAAACCATTTGCTACTCCCTTTTCTAACTGTCCACCTTGTATACAGGTCACCCTCTACCACATTAGCATGACTTATTTATACATGTACACAACATGAGCCATGATAAATGCTGCCTACAGTGGGCCACCACTGTTGCTCTGAGATCACAACACTGACCAACTTTCAGTCCCAGCCCAGGATTTGTAACCAGTTTCAAGTGAAAGCACTGCTTCAAGACTGATGATAGGAAAGGGTTAACTCTCATACAAGCAAAAAGAAAAGGAGAGTAGCAAAGAAATATGTTACAGCTACAGTACCACTCTACAAAATAAGTTGAATGCTAACTATATTTTGAAGTATTTTCAAAGTGGTTTTTCTTTTCATATGATGAGTATAACCATAGTTTATAGTCAGAATTATTATTTTCAGTTCGGTGTTTGTGCAAGTGACTCTACAGTATATATTTGTGAATAATTTTAAACTGTGTTGTTTGAATTATGGACTGTTGTCATTGAAAACTTCAACCTATTTTGCAACAGGAATTCTCATGCAAAACAGAACAGAAGCCTTCCAGGCTAGAGAGCACAAGAAAACCAGTCTCTCCAGCTGACCCAGCTGGTCCTGGACTTAGGCCATTTCTGCACGGGGCGAGGGAATCACCCCGCGCCGCTACTTACTGGACTTTTCAGCTCCCCAGTCCAGTCCACGCCGCTCTGGAGCAGTGCGTGCTCGTCGATGCGCACTGCTCCAGCGTCCCAAATGGCAGCTTCTGGTTGGTCGAGGGTCGAGGGTCTCGACCAACCGCTGAAGCTTGCCAGCCTAAAGCCCGCCCCCAGCAGATTGCAGGCTTGTATTGGGGCGAGCCTGTGAATCTGCATAAGGGAGCAGGCTTGCAGTGGCGCGCTCCGTGCTTTTGAAAGACCTGTTTTTAGCGGTCTTTCAAAAGCATGCTGGACGACCACTTGGGGTCGTTCCGGAGCGGGCTAAGGTGCGGATCTACATTAAGTAGGTCCGACCCAGTCTGCTCGCAGGTGCAGACTTCCTCCTTGGGGGACGGACTGCACCGTTTTAAAAACCCCGTGCGGAAATGGCCTTAGTTGGAACCTAAGAAGAAAGGTTAGAGAATAAGGCAGAATCCCTCCCAGCTGATAGAACAGTCTGGGATCCTATTGATGACCAATGTTGATGTTAACTGGAATTAAGCATATGTAATGGGAAGCATTGCAGTAAGAATTATTCCGTACCTCCTAATTCAAGTTATTCTCTCCCACTCTGGAAGGTAACAGAAATGGGATCATATCCCCATGATTGTCAGGATATTCAAGGTGAATGCAGGCACTGTTTTCTAAGTGGATGGCAGAAGTAGAGTGATGTGGCCTTGGGCACAAGTACTAGGTTGTTATGACTAGCCAGACCCAGAAGGTCTTTTGCCTCATCACCAAGTGAAGGTTGCCAAGGGGGAAAGTGATTGGATCATCCCACAAGGTCCGGAGTGGTAGCAAGCCCTCAAAAGGCTGGCATTTGCCCAATGTTTCACCTTTTAGGCTTTTTCCTAACTGGTCATGGAATCTCATTGAGAGATTTATGCTTTGCTGCCCGGCATGCTGCCAGTTTTTACTTGCTGATATCCTTGCTGATTTACTGCTGTACTAATTGCTCTTTGGTATGTGGCTGGCCGTGTTATCTGAACCTCAGTGTCTTCAAAATAAACTAACAAGCACTGAGCCTAACTGAAGAGCTTTTGGAACTGTTTTTTTTGCTCCACTGAAGTTGGCTGGTCACAGCGAGGCGACACTTCCCTGTCAGCACTCTGTGTAAGATCTGAGGAGCTGTTTCACACCAACCTTGACAATGATCATCTTGTTGCTAGTGAAAGACAGGAAGAACCCGGACAATGTCTGCTTCCAGTTCTGTAGACTGAAGCAGAAAACAGATGCCACCCTCCCAGGTGTCCAGTGCATATGCTAGGGTACTTGCTGGAGATCCAGATGCCAGTTCTCTTCTCTTGGCTACCAAATTGCAGTCACATGCTGCTCTCCATTCCGTTCCCCCCCCCCAGAACTAAATGGTCATGCTGGGAAGCTTCCTGCAGCCCACATAATGTCAGTGCTTGACCACAGGCAGAAAAATGCATAGGCTAGGCAGCTGTCTATCCAACAAAACAGCTGCCTGCGAGAAGAACTTGGGAGTAGAAGACTCTTATGAAGGGTACTTTTGATGAAGTGTAGCCATCTGAACTCTGGATGTGGCTAAAATTCAGATTTGTTTGTGAGCTACCTTGGGGTGCCCCATGGCAGAAAGGAAGCATATAAATAAAATGATAAATTAACAAATAAAGGGTTTGTGGCAACTATTAAGGTCAGAAATCCATTTTCTGATGACGTAACATATTTAAAAGGATGACAGTGATGTCTCCAATGCTCATACTGTGTAGTAAGATGATCCATCATCTGGCATACATGGGATGGAGTATTAAAGGAATGTACAGCTCCCTGATGCATCTTCTTTTCCATGGCAGGGTTATCTTAGCAGCACAGCTGAGAAAAACTGATCAGTCTCACATACTAGAGTGTCATATTTTATAAATCAGTTACTCCAATGATAGCTGCAAACACATTTGACCTGTGTGCATGTGAAAAGAAGGAAAGTTATAGAAGAGCAACGAGCAAAGTTAGCATGTGTGTATGCGTATGTGCCATCAAGTTGCTTGTTGACTTATGGGGACCCCCAACATTTCATCGGATTTTCTTAGGCAAGGAGTACCCAACATTGATTTTGCCAGTTCCTTCCTCTGAAATACAACCTACACCATGTGGTATTCATTGGGAGTCTTCCATCCAAGTATTAACCAGGGGTGACCCTGCTTAGCTTCCAAGATTGTAACCTGTTAATTAAATCATACAATCACAGAACCATAAAATTAGAAGGTATTCCAAGGGCCATTTCGTTCTGTCCCCTGAAAGTGTCAGACTCCACTGATAAAGCCCCCAAGAGGGCTAGCCATTTTAGCTCTGTTCAGTGAAGGAGAGTCTACCACTTTCCAATACAGGGCATTGCACAGTCAAATAGCGCTGTTAGGAACTTCGTCCTAGTGTAGAGTTAGAGGCCATATCTGCTGTTATAGTGCTCTTACACTGTTATAATGCTATTATTCCAGTTTCAACATCCTGTGGAATTCTGGGGTTTGTAGTCTACTGAGGCCAAAGAGCTCTCTGAGAATTCTAAATTCCCCTCCCTAAACTGCAAATGCCAGGATTCCACAGGATGCTGAAACTGGAATAATAGCACTATAACAATGTAGTGCAGAAAGGCCCAGAATCTCTTTTCTTGCAGTTTGAACACATTGCTTCAGATCCTACCCTCTGGAGCAGGAATAAGGATGGTCTCTCCATCTGTTAGATATTTAAATATAGTTCAGGTATTTAAATGTAGTTATATTGCTTCATAATAAGCAATTCCCAAGCTAACCAGACCCAGCTCCCTCAGTCATTCCTTATAGGGCTTGATTTCTAGACCATTGGCCATCTTGATTGCCCTCCTCTAGATGTGTTCCAGCTTGTCAATGTCCTTCTCAATGTCCTTGCCCAGAAATGGACACTGAAAGATCTGACCAAAGCAGAACAAGATTGTCATTATTTCTATCAATCTGGAGACTATAGGTCTGTTGATTTAATCAAGAATTAAAGTAAAGTATGTGCCTTCAAGTTGCCTGTTGACTTCTAGCAACATCATAAATTTCATAGTATTTTCTTAGGCAAGAAATATCAAAGGTAGTTTGCCATTGCCTTCCTCTGAATACTGCCTACAATAGTGCTTTTCCCTGTTGGTCTCCTTTTCAAATACTAGCTAGGCCTGACCCTGCTTAGCTTCCAAGACCATATGATACTTGGTACCTTGAAGATGTTCAGACAATTAGTCTAGAATTGCATTGGCTTTTTTGGCATTTTTTGCAAAATGCTTGTATCACCTCTTTCCTCTCAATAGAACAATTTTCTCTGTCTTATTCCTCTTCCCTGCCCAGGTTGCAAGGAAAGGGAAAGTGTTACCCACCTAACCCACCTAAAAACTATGTCCCGAGGGTCCTAATTATTTTATATCAAACATAGTGAGCCATAGAGATCTACTGGAAGAACATGTAGGCAGTGGAGCTATGGAGATAGATAAAAGAGTAGCCTGTTTTCTGTCATGCATCCTAGGTGAATCTTGCAAATGGCTCCAAGGCTATTTGAATGGATTTTCAACAGTGAGTAGGAGACAATACATTTCTGGGAACAAATAAACAATGCAAACAGCCTGGAATGTGATACCTTGAGGTATGCATCCTTGGATGAGAAACTCATCTTGCAGGAAACTACAAGGATGTCTGGCTGTATTTTCTTTGAACTACAAAGCTGAAATCCATCTTCATAAAAATGCAGCCACCTGTTCCCCAGGACATTGGTCAGCTCTATAACTAGGCCCTTTTTCTCCTTCATTTTGGAGTTCTCCCCGACCCGCAAACCATGAGGCTGGTAAGCTCCCCTCAGCCTCAAAAGGCATGACTGAGAGAAGGTTTTTGCTAGTTTTCTCCCAGCTGAAGACTTCTGGATTGGTACAGTATTACCCCAAAACCCTTATGTCTCTCTCTCTCTTAATTTTCACCTCTTTCTAAATTTCTGTAGTCTTATATGCTTGTTGGAGTGAGTGCAGCTGAGTGATTGTATGGATTTTAACATCTATGCCAATAAAATACTTAAATTGGAACAGTTTGTGCGATTTCTGACTGAGCCTGACCCCGTAAATATTGGGTTAAAGATGCTTAATTACTCTGAGCAGTGCTCAGAGCTAATTTCCCCACAGGAGACAATTTTGACAGGCGTTAGGAATCCCCAGCAAGCAGGGTAACAAAAGAGCACTCTGATCAGTGGTCCACTTGTAGAAGGCTGAATTTACCATATGGCAGTCAAAATGTAGGTTGTCCATCTCAACTTCATGGATGTTGCTGTTGTTTTCAAAAGCAGTAAGCACAACACAACGAGGTGCTCAGGTAGCAAACAAGTGGTTCAATTTGCTCAGTGATGGGCTCATTCTAGGCTGGTTACATAACGTGCAAATTGTATCATTCCAAAAGGCCCATTTAGTGTCTTAAAACTGGAATGCACCAATTTCCACTAGTGTACAGCTGTAATCATAAAAGATGGAATAATGCTTCATGCTGTTTTCAAGAGGAGACTGTTATTTTCTCTCTCAGCTGAGAAATGTCATGACAGTAACCCTGTAATGCCCTAGAACAGCAATCTGATAAGCAGATTAGTTTTCAGAAATGCATTCATACAGCAGTTAAGTTCCTTTATTTATTTATTTATTTACTTACTTACTTACTTACTTCAGACGTCTCCACTGGAGATTTATTTTTTCATAAATGAACATACTTTGTGTGCTAACAGTTCTGGTTTTACAGAGTACATGAACCATTATGGGCAGCATCATAAATAATGCTTCCGCATTAGATCTAAGTGATACAGTTGGCCAGTGTAATCATCTGTTATCGTAAACATTTCCTCTTCAGCAGGTTCATGTACCGAATCATGAAGCCTTTTTAATATAAGGAAGCAATGAACATAATATATACTTTATGTTGGAAGTGTCTTTTATTTCTGGGATGTAATACTAGTTCAGGCCATTTCTTTCGGGTACCCGAGGACTAGTTGTAGGAAATTGTATGGCTTCCTACAACCTTTTCCTAAATTACCCAAACATAAAGATGCAGTGATGATCAGAGGTAGGAGTGTTATGATTTTTTTCAAGAGTTTATGAGTCATTTTTCTAGCAACATATTCAAATGTAAAATCAAACTATATAACAATAAATATACAATAAAATTAGGGGAAAAACTCATCATTAATCTATTACAAAAGCAAACGGCAGCAGTGACTAAGAAAATGGCAGGAAAGATTGTAAAGAAAAAAAAGAAAAGAAAAAGAAAAGAAAACTGCACAAGCAATAAAAACACTAGAACAATAAATCTAAAGTCCTGTTAAATGAAAATAGTTTCAACCTAAAATTTTCATGTAATAAATGCAGAAATAAACTTTCTACCTCAGTTTAGGGAGGGTATTCCAGAAAACAGTCTCTCTGTCAGCCAGGAGTCTCACTTGGAGAAAGACCTTACAGCATGTCTTAAAGACCATCCCGGGTCGAATGGGAGTAGATTTGAGGGTAGGCAACGCATGGCCCACAGGTTGCCTGTAGCTCCCAGGGCCTTTGTGTGCCTCCCCTCCAGGCCGTCAGGAGTCAAATGACCTCTGGGGTATGTGGAGGGCATTTGCACCATGTTGAGAGGCCTCCAGGGTTGAATAATTTGCCACAACTTTATTCATCAATTGCATACAAATTCCCTTAGAAATACAGAAATATGGAGATCATGTAATTCAATAAGATCTCTTCACATCCTTACCAAGGGATCTCTCTATATGACTGGGAACCTGTTGTTCAGAGATTTCATTTTCTGTGGAGAGTTGTACCTGCATTTGCTCTTAATGAGTGTGTCTGGCACATGTGATTCCAATCTGTTCATATGAACTACAGTTCAGGAAATGTATGGCCACTTTTCCAAATTCTAGTCTGTATGAACTACAATGTAAATTGGAAATACAATGTTGGCTGGTGGAAATGTGAGTGTTATAGTTCAAACAAATCACTTTTCTGAGCTTGACTTGAATTCTAGCTTGCTTCATTTTGGCCTAAAGGTATAGGTGAGTCACATGTACTCCCCAGCAACAACAAATGTTTTGCTTAATTAATACAAGCATTGGATATGACATACCCACTCTTAATGTCCACTGTGAACATTGGATGTGACATGTCTGCTATGTACAGCAACGGTTTGCCATTGTCTTCCTCCAAGGATGAGAGAATGTGACCTGCCCAAGCTCACCCAGTGGGTTTCTGTGGCTGAGTGGAATTTGAATCCGGTCTCCCAGAGTCCTAATCCACCATTCAGACTCTTATACCATGCTGCCTCTCTCCTGCTCTTACTTCTCATGAAAAAGAAAATGCCCAATAGGCTAGGCTGCAAAGCACTGTGTATACCTACGGTCATTCCTGAAATTACTCCTCTGCCACAAATTCTTTTGAAATTAGTAGCAGTACTTGGGGCTAAAAGACAAATCCTCCTCTCAATTAAATTTATGGAAATATAATTCCCTCTGGTGTCTATACTGAACTGCAACAGGACCATTTCTCTTCAAGGCATGTAACATTTCAGATGAGAGGGCAAAGAAAACAATGAAATAAGAGCACAACACAATTATTGCCGGGGTGAACTAAAACATCATTTAATAATACAGGAAACAAAAACATTGGCACTCTTGATTGAAGTCCCAGACTTTCAGCTTGAGACAGTGTGTTGTTATCACCAAGCTAAATGGGCTTTTTGCCCCCCAGCCTTTTGACTCTTGTTGTTGTGCTGCCAAAATACAGAAGCTCGTTTGGTCCAGAATTCAATCCCATCTAGGCTGCCTATTGCATGTTGCTGTCCTTTATGTTGAAAGTATTACAGCATGCAGGGCCAGCCTTTGAAACTGAGGAAAGCTGGGCAGCTTAAATCTTGAAAAGGACTGTGCTTGCAAACACCATCACATCTAATAGGCTGCCTCAGAGCATAAGAAGATGAAAAGAAAGCTTCAGAATTAAAACAGGGGGCTTTCTAAATCTGCTTCTCTCTGTGTGCTATGTTCTGCATCCCGGGAGAGGGATATGTTTGTACAGTATAGCACAGGGGTTAATGTGCTGGACTAGATGTGGGGAGAAGCTGATTCAAATCTCCACTTAGTCATGGGTGTTTCTGAGTGGCCTTTGGACGATATAAACCCTTGGATTAATATACCTCACAGAGTTGTTATGAGGATAAAATAAGGGCCATGTAGGCTGCTTGTAGCTCATTGGAGAATGGTGGGATTAATAAGTGTTCGTTGTCCGTAACAGTGGTTCTTAACCTTTACTGGACCCCCTGTAAATATAATTTGTTGCTGGAGGTCCCTTAAGACTTAACTCAAGATCGAAATACTTGAATGTAACTATTCAGATTTTTATTTATTTATTTATTTGTTTATTTATTAAAGACTTCTGGAGGCTAGAATTCAAATCCCCACTCAGACGCTGCATGACCTTAGGCAGGTCACATTCTCTCAGCCTCAGAGGAAGGCAAAGGCAAACCCCCTCTGAAAAAATCCTGCCGCCACCAACCCAAATAAAACCTCTAATAGGTTCACCTTAGGGTTGCCATAAGTCAGAGAAGGCATACAACAGCAAAGACCCACTGATTGAGGGAGGTTCTTCCTAGCCATGTCTCTAACTTGTGATGATCTTAAGATGAACCTATCATGGGGGTTTCCACCTGGCTGTGGAAACCCACTGAATGACCTTGGGGGTATCACACACTCTAAGATTCAGAAAAATCCTATGATAAGTTCATCTTGAAGGCACACAACAATAAAATACTATTATAATTGCATAGTATCAATGGGCCCTGTCTTGTTTTGTGTGTGTTTCCCAGGGATAAAAAGATAGCAACTTTTGGAAACAAAATGTGAACTTATCTGGCTCATTGGTTTAATACATTAAACAGATTAATAGCAAATGATTAGTGAGAAACTCTCATGCAGAACATCACTAAAAATGATGAGAGCACGGAGCTGCCACAAGAGTCCCCGTCTCTTCTCCACTTTTAATGAATGTATGGTATATTCATTTCATGCTGTGCACTGCAGATTGGCCACAGGGATGGATCAAGGAATGTTATAATATTGTGCATTGCTTATCTCAATCAAGAATGGGTAGCATCTGTGGATCAAGAGGCCACATATACTTCAGAGGCTGGGAGGGTGCTCTAATCAACTCACTGCTGAAATTTGGCAGCACTGAAAATATTTGTCCCTGGAGGGAAAAAGAAGTACATGCCTTGTTTTAAAGCAGGTTTTGTGTTTCTAGGAGACTTCAGGGAATGTGAATCTGTGCACTTTGTTTTAAAGCAAAAGTGCAGAGAAAGCATCTTTTTTTTTTCACCAATGCACACCCAAATTCCTTGGCAGCAAGGACAATACCAGTTATGAAACTTTCATGCAAAAAAAGAGGGTGGGCCTCATAAAGACTGTAGGCTAAATGCTGCCTCCCTCTGATCTAAATGTTAACAAGAAGAGAGACCAAAGACACAAAAAACTTGTAGCAGCTCTACATTGCTTGTAACCATTAGTGAAGGTTCTGGACTTCAAGGGTTTGGGGGTCCCCAAATATTGTGGCATAGTGGTTTGAGTGTTGGACCAGGAGACCAGGGTTTAATTCCACGCTCGGCCATGGAAACCCACCTTGGGCATGTCACATACTCTCACCCTCAGAAAACCCCATGATAGCGTTGCCTTAGGGTTGCCACAAATCAGAAACAACTTGAAAGCACACAACAACAACAACAACAACAACAACAAGCAACAAATATCATGATGAATAGTTTACATAGACATAAAATTAAATATCCACAATTATTTGCTCATTGTTCATTCTGACAGTGCTCCAATCCTTCTAGTTCTTATGTTATGGCACTTTCCGCAGGATGTCATTTTCCCACACTGAGGATGGGAGAAGCACAGTTCTGCATGATGTCATCTGGTTCCCATCCTTCTCCCATCCCCATGCAGTGCAGTCATGGTACAAATCATTGACAGGTTTTCCTTGCCAATGACCGGCAATCATGCGGCCCTCCTGCTGCCTGCCCGCATTTACCTGGTGTGCAGAGGACCTAGAAATGCAATGGCTGTGTTTCCTGCCCCAATGCAGCCTGGGACAGTATCAAGTTGTGCTGTGGAAGGAAGAGGTGGCACCATTGCACTTCCTCTATTCACACAGGCAGTTGGTGTGGAGGGGAGTGCTCCTATTGCACTCCCTTCCTGGCAGAGACAAGACTGGGACCTACACCAGATGTCTATGGAATAAGATAAGCTGTGGAAAGGGCCGCTGTATGAGGAACTTGGTCTTGGAGCTGGTGACCTGTGCAAAATCAGCACTGACTGTGTTAGGAACTGAACAAAGATCAATGTCCAATCCCATGACCACTAGATCATATAGACTCTTGTATGACTCAGCGTAGGACTCAAACGGATTTAGGGTCTTAGATGTCATTTAAAGGAGACTGAAACAACCTTGATCAAATGTTACCTAGGATTACAAATAAATGGCTCTAAATGAAAAGCTGAGAAATCAGAATGTCTGGAATAATGAAATACTATTCTGGCATTTGAAAGCACATTAAAACTGTGAGCTCCCTAAAGGGGAAAAGGACTGCATTCATTTCACCATCAAGATTAAATTCTAGTTGCAGAACTTCCATGAATGAAGCACAGAGGCATTAAAGTGTTGGGCTTAATTATTTCTTCTGAGCACTGTTCAAACACTAATATTTACCTCTGCATCTACAACTAAATTGCATGCTTTCCAAACCCACAGAAGGCACTGGCTGGAGTCAATATACAGATTGCTTTGGGGGATGCATCTAATAATTATGTTACTGATTGGAAGTTTCTTCAATAATTTACAGGAAGCAATGCTCGTAAATTACATTCTTAAAGCCAGCAAATCTGTTTGTTGTGTGGATTAATGAGCAGACTCTTAGCATAGCTTCGTTTAAAAAAAAGAAGAAGAAGAAAGTTAATTTTGATTACAAAGATCTTTTACAATGCACTAAGCCTTTGTATAATCCATCAGATGCAAAGAGGAGGAGGAGGAGGGGGGGGGGAGTTGTTCTTGTTGTTGTTACAGGAAGGCTGAATCACTTTTTAAAGATCCTGAGAAGGTGGTTTTTTACTATGCAAATATATTCAAAATATAATTAATTAATCTGCTGACCAATTAATTCTTGTCTAGATAACACCAGGGAGCCCTCAGCAGCCTCTCAATTTCCTTCACTGCTTGAAAGTTCAGAATTTCCCTTATTCCAGATCTTCCAATCTCACATATAATGAATATATACTATTTGAACATTTCTCACTTCTGGGGATATTATGGATGCACACATAAGAGTGATAAGAGTGATAAGGAGTTCTTATTTCTGACCAAGCAAGATGGAACTTTGCTATTAGAAAATTTCTGGCAGCATTTATAACATGTCTTCTTTAATCTAAAATATAAAACATACTTGAATGTATTTTTCTGTTGTTTTTTTAAATATCATTTTTGGTGCTGAAACTGTGACATGCGTATTTCCTTCTCTTCCCCCCTGCCCCATTTTCCATTCACTGACTATTTTGAGACTCATGTCTAGTTGTGACTATTACTGACAATTTGTTCACCTCTGCCTGTTCAGAGAAAAGGTGGGCAGAATAAGGTCACTGACAGACAGTATATTAAGATACAGTAAATATCTGTGTTAATTCTTTAGCACAATACATTGCTCGTAATAATTAGAAGGTCTGTTTAGTCCTTCAGCTCCAAAAGTTCCCAGTACGTGCAATGAGAGACAGTGCAAACTGAGAGTCTTTCTTAGAGAAAAAATGCTGCAGGCCTTCAAGGGAAAGGTTGAATGATTTACAGTCCTTCACAAAAGCCAGGGCTTGGAAAGCAGTGGTCATCCAGATGTTGATGAATTATTAATCCCATGAGCCTTCACCACTGGTCAGCCTGGTTGATGGTGATAGGAACTGGAAATCTAACAAAAACAAATAGGAGATAAATCTTAACAGAAAACAGTTGGAGTCCAACAATATTTAAAGGGTCACAGGTACCCAAGCCCTAGGCATGCCATTCCAATGACAAGTAGAGTGAATGGTTCTACTGCAGAGGTGGGAATTCTGCAGCCCTCCAGTTGTTAGACTGGAACTCTGGTCGTCATAGGCTATACAACGGCTAGGTCAGCAGGAACTTAGAATTCAACAAACCTTTGGAGGTCTACATAATTCCCATTCTTGTTATTAAGTGTGGCTGTGTTGTTCCTTTTTCGGTAAAGTTGAGAATGATTAAATGTCCGTGTAATTCATTACTTATTGAATTAGAAACAAATTGAGGCCACAGACCTTTACTTATATACCTAGTAGTACACTCCACTGAATTCAGTGGAGCTTATTTCAGAGGAGACATACATAAGATGTGGCTATAGGTAGTGTGTGATCTTTCGTTGACAATTATTTGAATTTGAGTGAGGAGTGCTGATCAATGAAGTTAAAAAAATGTTAATCTAATAAAAATATTCCACACGTTTGGCAGCTTTCTCTTTTCTAAAAGGATCTATGATTCCCATCATTTCAGCATTTGACAAAGCTCTATAGAAAGGTCCTCAAGGAAGCAAAGAGACAATCACAACAAATATCTGAGAATAACAGACTTTTTAAAAATTCACATCTTTATGTGATTCTAATTGCCTCCCTCCTCCTCATTGGTAAGGAGCAGGCACAGCCGCCACTCCCAGGACGTGGCAGCTAAGAGGGTGGGAAGAAGAGATGGAACAGCTTTGGCAGAATGTTATGCCATATCCACTTGATGTAGCTTAATTGATACTAGGGTCATTTCCACACTAGACTGTAATAGTGCTATTATTCCCCTTCCAATGTCCTATGGAATCCTGGGGTTTGCAGTTTAGGGAGGGGCCTTTGAAGATTCCATAGGATGTTGAAAGTGGAATAATAGCACTATAACAGTCTAGTGCAGAAATGGCCTAGCTCCACCTCTCTCTATCCAGCCCCCTTTTCACATGGCAGTGTACAAGCGAAAGGGCCCCTTGAGTGTTGCATAAATATCAGGAGTGGTCTGCATGACGCACTCCCATTTCCACCATGTTCAAGGCCCGCAAGCACAGCAAATACGTATTTTCTTATTTTCGGCTTTTAGCCGAAAATAAGCTGCATTTGTGCAAGGCTCACGGGCCTGGGCCGCACTCACCTGCAGTGCGAAGCCTCTGGAGCCAGGCCTGTTGCGCATCCTCTCCTCAGTGCAGCCTACAACTCCCAGGCTGCACTGCAGAAGGAAGGAAGGGGCGCAGGTGGGGTTCTCGCACGAGCAGGAAGGAGCTGCGGAGCCCAAGCAGCAGGGAAGCAGGAGGCTTGCGAAAGCCTGCCTGCCCAGGCCTTTCACACAAGGTCCACACTCCAGCAGCGTGAGAAGGTAAGCTGCGGAAAGGGCTCTCATCAGGCTCAGGGTCAACCACTGATGTTAGGAGAGCCTTCTCTCTGTGCAGGCTCTCTGCACAAGGCAGAATTCTGATTTCCCAAGTACTCACATCACATCAAAAGATTAAATGGATAAAAGAGGCTCCCTGCTCTGATAGGGTATGGTGTGACAGTCACAGATCATGGCCCTTTTCGCACATTACCTGTTAACACTGCTGGGTTGGGGTCCTCGCGTGAGAAGCCTTGGAGGGAACGCTCCCGCTTCCCTGCTGCTTCTGTGTTGCTTGGCCTCCGCAGCTCCGTTCTCTCACGTGAGCGCCCCGCCTCTTCCTTTCACAGTGCAGCCTGGGACCTTTCCCAGCCTGCACTACCCAGGAAGCACAACTGGCTCGGCTCCCAACGCACCGCACACCAGGTAAGTGTGCATGGGGCACCGGACCAATGCATGAGTGCGGAGCATTTTCAGCTTGAAGCCGAAAATGAAAAAATCCGTGTGCACTCTGCCTCCGGCCCTTGAGCGTCACGTAAATGGGAGTGTGTCATGCAGACCGCTCCTCCCATATACGCGACGCTCAAGGGGCCCTTTCGCTTAAGAAGTGCTGTGCAAAAAGGGCCTGTGTCTACCCTTTCCTGAATTTGCCCTATCACACTCTTTGGGATGTTGTGATGGGAAGTTAGAGGGAAGGGAGAGGGGAAGTAAAAACAGGATGGCAGTTCAAAGGACAGTGAGTGTAAGTTCTTGCTGGCTGGGAGAAGGACTGCAGGAGGTAGAGTGTAGTAGAATTCAGATAAAGTTTATGAAGGTTACAGTTGTAGCAGAATAAACTATGTAGCTTTTAGTATTCTTTATGTTTAAATAAAAGCCTTGAGAATAAAACTTTCACTGTTTAATGTTTAACCCCTACTTGAGCTTATTTTTGTGAGAAGATGTAGGGCATCTTAGGCCCATGCTATCAGATATTTGAAGACACATATGCTTGCATGTTTATACAATCTCCTTTTCCCCTCAAGACTAAATGGAAAGGATTGTGAAAAGGGGGAAAGTGAATGACAAGAACTCAGGAGAAGAAAATGTAACTTGGGAATCAGACTCTGTTACAAGGGGATTTGAACTAGTGTGCTTGTTTTCCCCACTTTTCATCAAGTACTGTTTGTAAGGAAGATTGAGAGTGACTGAATAGGGTTGATTATGTTTCTGTGGCCAGGTTAAGGAAGCAGGTTCCTACAATCAGATGTCATACCTATGCCAACTGCAGCTTGCAAGATTTAAAAATAAAACAAACGGCAGCTGTTCTGTAATGTACCACCTCAAACTTCAGGTGCTATGCATTATTTTACATTTAAAAAAATGTTCTACACATAGAACAAAGCATATCAAGTGGAAAGGTACCCAGTCTTCCCCTGACACATGATTCTGAATGTAGAAAGAGAATGGTTATGTACAGGTAGCTGTTCAGTCCTCAAAGTTCCTATATTCTGATTCAGCAGACTAGCTCTGTCCTGCTCCTGTCACAGCCAGTATTTTACCGACTGCATTAAAGAAAGAACAGGTGATATTTTCAGCCAGGGATGAACAGCTGAGTCCTTGTGGATGTCTTTGGCCTATAATTCCTCCTAGTCTTAGCCAGCAGAGGAAATGGTGAAGGATTGTGGGAGTTACTGTTCAAAAGCACTCAAAAAGCCATAGTTACCCATCCTTCATTTAGACAGAACATATTAAGGGCAGGGCTTGTGGTGTCCTGGATTCTGAACACAGAGGAAAGGTGGCACAAGGGGATTCTTTGTTAAGGCTTCAGCACTAAGTGACGTACCCATTATGAAGTAAAAAGAATCTATTGCTGTTGACTGGCAACAAAAGAACAAGAATCTTCTTGAGAGGAACCAGATGTGAACCTTCAAGACCTGCCAGGCCACAAATCTTTACACATTTGGACTATCACAGGAACATCAATAAACCAAAGGAACTGGCAACACCACCAGAAATTCATGTCCTCTTCCAATAACTACCAGCTGCTCCTGCTAATTTTCATATTATCATCCTCTCTGAATAAGTTACTTGTGACGACAGCATTGTTCAAGCTAGCAGGGGCAGCATTACCACACAGGTGAAATAATTCTGTATGGGAAGTTTGATGCTACAGTCCTAGGTACTTTAGACCAAAGATAAAATGGAGCCAACAGAGATTCCTTAGAGGCTAGACATGACATAAGAAACACAGCAACCAATGGAGTAGACTCTGTGCACTTTCTAGCTGGGAGGAGTTGACATTTAGATGCTTAGAAAAGAGAGTAATTCATTAAAGTAATTTTTGAACAGCAATATTACTTCACAGCTGCCCATAAGAGTTTACTTTATTGCAAGCCAGTTTTTGTGTACTTGTATCAAGATGTCTATGTGGGAAGGGGTACCAGAATTAAGAGCCCATTTTAAACAAAAAGGCAGCAAAAAGACTTCAGATATTTCCTTAGTTCAACAACAGCATAGGCAGTTGTGAACCAAACAGGGTGTGTGTGCCTTGAATCACCATTTCAGAGTAAACATACCCTCCAACATTTCACTGATGAAAAACAGGACACATGTAGGCAAGCAATGTAAGAGTATGGTCAGGATGACAAACGTTATTATGAGGAACACATAAACTAGGAGAGGCTGAAACGGTTTGCTTCTGCCTGAGGTAGACTCCACCCAAATTTGAACTAAAATCTACCAACAAACATGGAAAACAAAACTATGGCCCACAAATTGGAAATACTCAATATAAATTCCAGTCCCCAAGAAAGGGGATGGCAGTAACCACTAGACTATTGCATTAATCTCCCATGTAAGCAAAGTGATGCTCAATTTTTTACAACAAAGACTTTTACTCCATATGGAGAGAGAGATGTCAGATGTCCAAGATGGATACAGGAAAAGAAGAGGCACTAGGGATCATATTGCAAACTTTTGTTGGCTAATGGAGCACACCAAAGAATTTAAGAAGGAAATCAGCCTGTTCTCTATAGATTATAGCAATGTCTTGAATTGCATAGATCACAAAAAACTGTAAATCACTGCTAAAGTAATGAATATGCCACAACATTTGATTGTCCTCACTTTGACCAGTACTCAGGACAAGAGGCCGCTGTTAGGACAGAATATAGAGAACCAGAATGATTTCCAATAACAACGGGGGACAGGCAAGACTGGATTTTATCACCTTATCTCTTTAAATTGTACACTGAATGTATTATACATAAAGCCTGATTACACTTTGAGGAAGGAGTTCTGAAAACTGTCTCCCTGCAAAAGGGAACTTGGACATGCTGCTTCCTTCCGCAAAGCAACCGGGTACTTTCCAGGCTGCACTAGGGCAGGAAGCACCACCATCACGCTTCTTGCCCTTCCACAGGACAGGTAAGTGCACAACAATGGCGTGATCACATGTCAGTAATGATGAAAACCTGTCAA
Organism: Cyclura pinguis; assembly: GCA_030412105.1. Taxonomy (NCBI): domain Eukaryota; kingdom Metazoa; phylum Chordata; class Lepidosauria; order Squamata; family Iguanidae; genus Cyclura; species Cyclura pinguis. The sequence continues at coordinate 293,532,681 of CM059599.1, read as the reverse complement.
TGATTTAACCCCACAATTGTGCCACCTGGGGATTGGAAAGGAGCACCAACGTCATGCAGAAACGTCATTGTGGTCCTGTCTTTCTCCCATCCCCATGGCAGGATGGGAAGGTACTGTGGAAAGGGCCTATGAAGGAACAAGACAAAATCCTGAAGTGTAAAGTAGTCAAGATTGTCCATACCATCATGTTTCCAGTTTCTATGTATGATTAGGAAAGCTGCATAGTGAAGAAATCCAATAGGAAGAGAATCAATTCATTTGAGATACCGTACTAGAAAAGAACTCTACAGATACAATGGACTGCCAAAAAGACAAATGAATGCGTTCTAGAGCAAATCAAGCTTGGACTGTTTCTAGAAGCCAAGCTGACTAAGGTGAAACTGCCCTACTTGGGCATATCATGAGCAGTCATGACTCAGTAGAAAATACAATAATGCTTGGTAAGGTAGATGGCAGTGGGAAAAGAGGAAACCCCACTATAGGTAGATGGACTCAATCAAGGAAGCCACAGCCCTGAATTTGCAACACCTAAGCAAGGTTGTTGATGACAGGGTGACTTAGAACTCTCTCATTCTTCATGTCACCTTAGTTAACTTGGCAGCAATTAATAACAAGCAGGGAAGGGTCTCTCCTCTCTCCTCTGTTTAGTTACCTGAGTGCAAACTACTTTTGCACTTTGAATTCAGTCTGCAGCAAGTGAAATAAGCTGAGAACTAAAGGTGAAAGTGGAAGGTGGACAGAAAAACCAGGACATTTTAAAAGCAGCTGAAAAGGGAGTTAAAGGAATCAGGACAGGATTAATCGTTGCCAAATTAGGACAGTTGGAGTATATGTACACTCTTGTGTAGCTTCAGTCTAATAAAAGGTTTCTTCTTATGTTTTTTTTTCCTTCTCTCAAAGGAAAAGGGGTGAGAATTTTGCAGCCCTCCAGATGTTTTTAGATTGCAGTTTCCAGCATTCCACATCACTGGCCAGACTGGCAACAGATGCAGGGATGCAATTCAACAAGAACATCCAGGGAGTGTACAGTTTCAGCCCTGTGTTAGATGAACATATTCTGCATTGTATTGATAGCATTTCAATTGACTATATACACTTTTGGAAATATAAAAAATTGTGCTCTGTAGAACTCATCAGATGCACAAGTTTTATGTAAGAAATTGCCACTATTCTTTTTAAAAAATCCAATCAACCACAGGTACAATTCATGTCTGTTGATGTTGTTTTGCTAAGACACAAGGCAGAAATACACACGGATTTCAGACAGGAGGCATCCACAGTTGCAGGTCATGTATGATTCATAAAGAGCTCTCTCTTTAGGGACACTCTATTTGTGCTGCATCCTCCACATCATTTCAGCCAGAAAAGTGGCCATATGGAGCAAGGAGCATTGTCACACTGGCAATAGATACAGAATACAGAATTTTTAGCAGCTTGGCAGTAAATCATTATTTATATGTGACATGTCACCCCATTACATCAGGCAATTATAAAATGGAACTTGAATATGCCCAGTTGTTTTCTGCTAGAAGATTAAAATTAGGAGAGGGAAGGTTCATCCATTTTATGCAGCCCAGGTTATGTGTCCCAGCCCCATAATTGTCCTTCTTCCATCCAAACAGACTTCCTCTTTTTTACCATCCACTGCACAAAGTTTTGCTATCCCATTCCCATGTTGGCACTTTTGGAAAAAGTCCTCTTTGCTGTTATGACTTCACCTTCTTTTCCCTGCCCTATAGTCTCCAGCGCTCCCCTGCCCGTGCCACAGAGAGGAGGGAAACCTGAGGTCATGGGTAATGTAGCAGAAGAGAGCTAATGGACAGAAGCAGAAACATATGTTAGTTAGCAACAGAGGCAATCCTCAGAAAATCCCGTGCCTGGCCCAGAATCCTGGAATGACATCTTAACATCATAGCAATCTCCCAGTGACTTCTATCTTTCTCAAGCTACCTGGGAGTGGTGGAAAACTGGGCTCCTGTGGTGTGTTTGACCTGCTTGAATGCAATGTGTGATTGTAGTCACTGTGGATATGTAGCCACTTCATGGTCCACACCCACAAGAGTGAATATGGATGCCATAATACCTGATCCTTTTTTTCCCCTAGCTGGCTATAGATACAATGTATCCACCTGTTAGCCACAGCTAATGTCCATCTTGGAGAAACAGATGCTTGAGGTATCAATATTGGCACCAACCTCATCACAGCAGCAACCAAAGCAACCAAATCACAGCACAGAATTGGAAAGTGGAGATGGAGATAACAAGCTCGAAATCATAACTGGGGTGTTCCAGATACCAGGAGGAAAATGGGATTATAAGGGGACAAAGACTGGCACCACTCAAATGAACCACATGGAACAGGAGGACTGTTGTATGAGGAGAAGAAGAAAGACTTCTGCTCATATGTCCTTTTAGTGACCAAACTAGGGACAGCTAACAGAGCCAAAAATAATAGTAGGAATAAGAGAAATGAAAGTTGTCTCTTCATGCTATACATCTCTACTGGAGGACTTAAACAAAGGACACTCAAAAGCAATGACTGCCAGAAGTGGGAAAGTCTTCACTATGGAGAAAGGAAAGACGGGGTGGGGAAGGAGGGATGCTGTTGCCACATCATCACTACCAACTTCAAAGGCATCCCCTCCTTCCAAATTGGAAGATCATGACATCATGCCACCATCAAGTAGAATGTCTCCCAGTTATCAGTTTCATCTTAGTATGAAATACTTGCGGATGTGCCTCCCCCTCTAAATTCCTGGAGGCAACAAACTGTGGGAGCATATAGAAGAAGACCTTCTCTACTGTGGCATCCCAGTTATGGAATACTCTCTCCTCAGAGGTCCAACTGGTGATAATGCTGGTGTCACTCCAGTATCAAGTAAAAAATGGCTTTCTGTGGAAGCCTTCATGGCTGAAATTATTTTAAATGGTTTTGAAGTCATTTTAAAATGTCTTGGTTCATATGATAAATGGCTTAATAGACTTTTAAAATTATTGTTCATGTTTTAAATGGTTGTAAATCGATTTTATAGTATACCTTCCCAATATCCTCAGATACAGGTTGGGATACAAATATTGTAATAAAAGAAAATAAATGAAATAAAACATGACAAATCTCAGACTGGCACAGGAAATAATCCAAGGTAGGATGTGCATCTCCTGTTTTGGAGATGGGGGACAAAAATGCTGCTCAAAACGGAATAAAACCTGCTCTGTTTTTCCCTTAAGACACAAATATCTCCTAAACAAAATTATACCACAGTATTAGTCATTGGTTTCTTGGGAGTGAGTCCAGTTAAATTTGGTGAGATATACCTTTGAGTAAACATAGAATGGATCAGGTTCAATGTTCATGTGAGTGGATGTGCATCCAGTGTGCATAGGTGCATACATTGTCTTGAAAATGTATTCACAAACACCCTTGACTTTTCCATGTTTTGTTGTGTTACAGCCTGGAACTGAAATGGATTTCACTGGGATTGTTATCACTTGATGAACACAAGATACTCATCACTGTGAAGGTCCAAAATCATTTGAACCAAATTAAACAAGCAAAAACAAACCAACTCTTGTTGGCTGCATACATAGTCATTCTCTACGTTGTGAAATGCCTCAACAAGCTCTTGTGCAATCTGCTGACTTCAGAAATCACAGAAGTAGTTCCATGGGATCCATGTGGCCGGCCCCTCCCGGAACTGCAAACCCCAGGATTCCATAGGAGGTTGAAAGTGGAATCATCGCGTTATAAGAGTGTCCTGCGGAAATGGCCATGGTCTCTGAAAAGCATTTGGGAGAGATTTTAAGAAGCAAAAAACTTCTTTGTCTCTTAGGGCCCATAAAAATAGTCACCAGCTCACACTCTGCCCACCACTCCTCTAGGACCATAATATTAGCTTTGCAAACTATTTATATTACTACTATGAATGTCAGCAGCATCACTAAACTTTGTATTTCAGTGCTTGCCATAAAATGTCATAGCATGACAAAGAGTTTTTTCATCATTTTCGAGAAAGAAGAGAATAATAGAGTTAGCAAGAGAAATGGCAAAGCGACTTGAGAAGAACATCACATTCTCTAGGGTTATGTGCACAGAACACCACAAAAGTGGGAAAATCAGAAATATCAAAGTGCGTGCATGTAACTGTGGGAAGGGAAGAGGCCAAGGCATGGTGAGCAGAATAGCCACCCAGGGTCAGGTCTGGAAAGGAGAGCGAAAGGGGGTGGGTTGCCATGATGGCACTATGCATCCTCTCTCTTCCCCATCTCCTTGCTTGGGTGTGTGTTGGGGGCATTGGTGGTGCTGAGAAATTATGCTGTGAGCCATCCTTAGCCAGCCAGGCAGATGCTGATGGAGGAGGAAGAGGACCAGAGGCAAGTTTTTAAAGGGCTGCACAGCCTGATCAGAGCCACCAAGAGGGAAGGTTCCACCAGAAAAGAAGAGTCTGAGGTGGGAGTGGGGGCAGGGTTGAAGAAACTTGCATATAATCAAATCAGTGAAAGCCAAACTCAGAAATGACTATACATCCTCAAGATTTGTATCATATACCCCGGTCTTATCCATGCAGTCCACTTGCAGTTATGTCTGGGGCTGTGCATCAGAGTCACAATCTGGAAAACATGTGGTCTTCACTACTGGTTATGCTGCCAAAGGATGATGGAAGTTTTAGTCCATAGCATTGGCTATGCAAAAATTGTTCAACCCTGCTGCAGGCTCTAGCTGGTGTATAAAATCAGCCTACATTCATATATCTGCAAAGATGTATCACATAACATGAAGTGCTTTTATTGTCCACCTTTCTGCACTATGCTTCCACCTTGAGGACCTTGCTGGAGGATGTCCATTAAGTCAGGTCTTCACTGAGCCAGTGACTACACAAGCAAATGTTCCAGACTCCCACAGGAAACATTGGACGTGAACAGAAACTCCTCTTGCAAACCGTTCTCAGGAAAGTTCTCACAAAGGTTAGAAAGGCTCTTAAAGACTGATAAAATTAGTCAGATGAGAGCTGGCATTATGTCTTGGCATTTTCCTTATTTGAAAAGAAATGTCCAAAGTCTGGAATAAAAAAGACACACACTTTCAGTATTTAAAACCATGGACATATGGAGAATTGACATTTTGAGCCTGCTAGCTTGAGTTACAGGAGATTTATAAGTCACAATAAGGGCTACGAGGTGAAATATTAACACAGAGAATAAGTGCTTTGCAAGTGTTTTAAAGTCTGAAAGTCATCGGTTCTTTAAAAAACGTTAAGAACAAAAATGGCATTTTTGTAGTTTTAGTTTGGTGTAGTTATAGTCTAAGCTCTTTCTATTGCTTCATTTGTTAAATATCTATAAAGCACAGCATCTCATACTTTTTCACAGAAGTGAGCTCAATTTTTATTAAAAACTAAAAACTCCATCAGATTGTGGCAGCTAAAGTCGTAGTGTGTGTACTGTCTGTGAGACAAACACAATATCTACAAAAACATTTTTATCAAGAGCAGTGATAGATATGCTCGTATGAGGTTGATTCAGAATTGATTACTCTGGATTGTTAATTACAAACTTCCTGGTCGAGTGGGAAGCATACTATCGTCTGAAAGTTTTCCCCTGTCTTGTAAAGTTGCTGCCTGGATGCTAATGCTGAGGGGCACATACATCACATACTGGTTCCAGGAAATGGTAGCTCTCAGCACCAAACAAGTAAAAAGTTGCTTTAAAATTCAACCTCCCCTTAACCCTTCTCCACAAAATAGTCAGGAACAATAATAACAACAACAAAAAAGATTTTTCGTATGTGAATCTGGGACAGCAACTATGTACAATACTTAGGCCGCTTCCACACTACATTGTTATAGTGCTATTATTCCACTTTCAACATCCTATGGAATCCTGGGGTTTGCAGTTTAGGGAGGGGCATTGAGAATTCTCAGCCAGAGAGCCCTTTGGCCTCAGTAAACTACAAACCCCAGAATTCCAGTACAAAAGCTTCAAAAAAGGTCAACAGTAAGCTTCAAAAGTGTCTCAGCCACCATCAGCAAAGGTTTTACCGCAAGTGTAAAGTCAGTTCATGGATTTAACATTAAGGAACTCTTCTGTGCATGCTACAAATCAGATGTAGGGATCTTTCTGCTATGTATTCTAAATGCACTTAAGTGATATCTTGTATGATCTTAAGCCCATGAGCACACGCCCCATGATTAAGGACAGGCTGGTTCATACTTCTTTGCCACCCCAATATCATATATGCTCAGCTTAAACCCCGACTTCTGTGCTTTGGGAAAGCCTCAAAGGGAAGCTGGCTATAATGAGGAAGTGTCCTCCATTTGAGAATACTTTAGAACACATTTGGAAGACCTTCACAAGTGGGTTTCCCAATCTTGTGAAAGAGCCTTCTCAAGTATAGGAACTTGTCTCTTTAGACTTTTGCTCAACATGTGAAGTACAAAGCTCCATGAGCTGGGACAAAAGTGGCATGGGTCTGTTTTCATTTAACCCTTTCAAATCTTTTCATATAACTCTGAATGGAATCTGTAAAACAACTCTGGAGACAGACAGCACTGTTTGGTTTACAACAGAGTTATTCAGCCCTATAGAATCACAGAACTGGAAGGGACCACAAAGGCCATCTAATCACACCATTTGCCATGCTAGAATACACAAGTAAACCACTCTCAAAAGTTGGCCATCCAGCTTCTTTAAAGATTTCCAAAGATGGAGATTATACCTCCCCTCTGTGGCAGCCTGTTCCAGTGTTGAACAGCTCTTATAGTCAAGAAGTTCTTCCTAATGTTTTAAATGGAATCTCTTTTCTTGCAATTTGAATCCATTGAGTTATGTTCTAGTCTCTGGAGCAGCAGAAAACAAATTTGCTCCATCTTTTACATGACATCCTTTCAGAAATTTAAAGATGGAAATCATGTTACCTCTAAATTTTCTCTTCTCCAAGCTAATGACAAACTCTGACAAAAGCTAATGACAGCCTAATGACAAGCTCTGACAAAACCATTAACAAGGACACAGTGTTATCTATGCTATTATCTTCATCAACAATAAGTGGACTGTTGTTCAGTACCATGTCTTCATCTTTATGAGGAGAATGCATACTTCATAGTTTTGAATATATTGATATTCAAAACATTTCAAGCAAGTAGGAAAGTGTTTGTAACAATATTTTTTGCATATGATTAATTTACAGACTTGAAGATGTAGAAAGACATGGGCATGACATCACTCTACCATGATGGGGACATGTTGCTGGTGGTTCACGAGTCCTGCTTTCACAGGTGGTCCCACTGCCAATGCCTCCCCATCCATTGTGATCTCAGGATATTCCATTACCAGAAGAAATCCAGTAATGGCCGCTGATTACGTGACATCTCCATCAACCGTAACAATGCGGAAAGGGAGCAAGTGCAATTTAGGTGCTTCTTTCCCCACTGCAGCACAGGGAAATGGCCGGCTGTACTGAGGAAGGAAGGCGTGTATTGCTCGTGTTACCCTTCCACAGGTAGTTGGCTGGGTGCAGAGGGGAGCATTCATGCCACACTCCTACCCTGGCAGTGGCACTGCTGGGATCGCAACAGGACAATGACAGAGATGGATAAGGTGCAGAAATGGCCATGGTTTATGATGACAGAGAACGTGACTCTTCAGAGATTTGTAAAGAGTTAAGAAGAAAGATATATAGTTACTGACTATAAAGTATCCAGTATCCAGACTGTAAAGTATCCAATGATAGATTTGAGCCTTGGTTTCCCAAAATCATAGTCAAATCACGACCTCTTCTCTCGTGATCACTGTGCCTTTTAGTCAGCTCACTGACCTTCAGCCCCAAGGCATATGGTGAGATACAGAGAGAATGCCTCATTAATTCATCCTCAGCTGGTATTTGGTATGATACAGAAGCACTTGTGTTTACCATACTGTGCCCCAAAACGGCCCAGCTGCATATGCAGGACTGTGAAAATCCAATCCAAGGTGAATTCAGCATTTGGAAGTAGCATATAAACAGTCACTTTACCATGGGCTTGCAGTAATCTGACTGGGCACTGTGACTGTCCAAGGCTGAGGGAATCAAGTGAACTGGACTTTACTGGGTTCTGCTTAGCAAAAATCTCACATAGGGCAATTCATATGGTACCATTCCAATTTATCCTCTCAGTAACCTAACGTAAGTGAACCTGGGCTATCAACTAGCCCAAACCCCATAAAGCATAAGTCTGGGAAGGGGACTGACTTCTCTTCCCAATGCAAGTCAACACTACTTAACACCTGTTCCTATGCTGTGAACTTCTGTGGGTGCATCTGCAAAGGAAAGCAGCATAGACATTCAAGTAGCAATTAAGTAATAATGAAATATTCACTATGCTGTACCACACATACTATGAAGTGAGAAGAGGGAAGATTTTCAAAGTACCTTTGCAAATCAATGTAATATCTTTACAGGTAAGCTATGTATTTAAAATAAATATACTTCTTTTATTTGTTATCTTCCCCCTTTGCTTTATCTGCAAGGGTGTGAATCATAGACCTTCTTTAAAAATCATGAGTGACATTATAACTGCATCTTCCTTGTATGATAGAATTTCATTATTTTAATCAAGGTATTCTAGAAACAATTTTCTTGATGAGATAATTAGCAAATGAATGGGTCTGACATGTAGCATGATTAAGAGTAGTCAAGTTGTTTTTTTTTAAAGAGAATAGAGAACTATCTTTTGAAAGATTACAGAACAAGAGTATTCTAGAAACAGCTGATGTCAGTGAAGTATTGGTATGCTATTGTATACTTATAATGTAACAATACAAAAGATCTACACCATACATGTAAGACTTGCCTTCCAATCTTTCTTTTTTTAAATCAAGAGGATAGCTGTCATAGGCATCTTAATGTAATTGGCAAGACAAGACAAGACAAGATGCATTTGATAAATGTGAAGTTCAGATGAATGTTCAACGAAAGAAATTACTAACCATGTAGTACCTAAGATACCTGAGCTCCAAACCAGAAATACCTTGTGAGTGCAAAAATGTTAATATGTATGTCCAGCATCAAAGAGTCACTTCAGTTGATGAGAGTAATTATCGGCAATAGAGCAAATAAAAATTCTGTGCCATGATCCTAGACCTTAACAGACTGAAACATAAACCCTCAAATCCAAAAGTAGAGCTTTTAGAAGACAAGCTAAAATCATATGGGGTAAAAAAAAATTAAAAATCCAGGAAAATGCATTTCATTCTGGTGATACTAATAAAGTATAAGCATTCCACTGTATATTTACCTGCCACCTGATTTAACAGACATGCATTTCCTATATCCACTTCTCACACTTGAAGATTTCATCATTATATTTTGGGGAAATGTGTGAGATAGTACTGGATCTCTCAAGCAGAATACTAAAAATGGAAAAGGCAGCAGCTGAACAACAACCACTGAAACTCCCACCCACATATACACAGAGTGTGGTAGAGAAAACAAACAAGTTTAATCTTCTTTGTAAAAACATACAAAGGTAGCTGTACTTACAAATACATGTGCATAATCAAACAAATTTTCTAATGGAGGAGAGGGAACAAAATAATGTGGCTGGAGGATAAAGTGATGCAGGAAGAGAGAGGTGTGGGAAGCAAACAAATAGGGAATTACCATAAATAAATGATGTGCTTAACATCCTACGGAGTAACATACAAAGTAGCAATTAGTGAGTATACGCATGCAAAGGTCGGTAACTCTAACAGATATTTTACTCTTTGTTCCAATGATGGAGGTTCAGTTGACAGGGACAAGAAAAAATCCTGATCTCTGTCTGCACATCAGATTTTGGAGTTCTTGGAATCATGGCCCCTTGTCTCCCTGTGTTTTTGTAGATAGTGAAACTATTCTGTTTCAATAGACTTTTGCTTTTTTTGTGTTTTTGTGTTTTTGTTTTTTTTTTGTGCTAATGTTCCTTACAACTTTTGGGTTTTATGCATAGAATCTGGCTCTGTTTTATTGATTGGGATTTTGTTGCATGTTACTCTATGTCGCCATTGGTTTTAATTGTTAGTTGAGCCACCCTGAATGGTAGTCAAAGATCAAAGGGTGCGTGTGGGTATGTGTATATATGTATATGTATATATGTGTGTGTGTGTATGTGTGCGTATGTATATACCTGTATGTATGTGTGTGTGTGTGTGTGTGTGTGTGTGTGTGTGTGTATACACACACACACACACACACACAGATATAAAAGATATAAATCCCTATATTAATAACTGCAGTGAGTTTGGGAAGGACAACAGTGCAATCAATGCCCATGTCAACTGGCTAGAATTAATCCAGCTAGGAAAACTGGAGAAAGGTGGGGAACTGAAACCAGAGGCACATGATGAGCACTTCTGCTCTATAAAGCAATGGCAAATTCTGAGGGAAGGCAAGAGAAAAGGAGGGTATACCAAGAAAAGACAAGTTGCAAGAGGCAGAATGTAGCAGGGGAAAAAAAACTCACAGAAGAATAAAGTCTTTAGGAATCATTGGTTAGTTGGAAGATGAAGGAGACAGATGATCTTCAATCCTTCCTATGATGGCTTAAGGTTTTTAGGTTCAAGTCCAAGAATTCTTCCAAGGTCTGTTGTTTGACAACAGAGGGAATAAAAAATGGTGGATGTTGGATTTAGTTTGCTGGCAAAATCTTTACATTTCCAGATTTTCATTTCCACTTCACACTCAGACGCACACCCAAGTCAATACAAGTGTGCACCTTTGAAACTGGTCCCCAAGATACGTGTCTTTTTTTTTAATAGAAAAAAAGTGCTTTAAAATGCATGTTTGCAAAGTGTGCAGAAATGCATACACATTTTAAAAATGTAACCAAATATAAATAAAATGTTTGATTCTAAAAAAGAGAATGAAATATGGAAATGTTTTTGCAGAAATTATGCAGAATGAATTTAAAGGTGGAAAAATGAGAACTCAGACTGAAACTGATATTCATCTAACTCTGGATGAAAAAATTCTAAAAGACTGAGTGGTCTAGTGGAGAGTCTCACAATAATATCTAGTACATATAGTGACACTTTCACTCCTTATCTACATATTTATGGAGAGAATTGCCAATGAATCAAAACTATCACTACAGCGGGCTTTCAGGCCAACTGGCAGGAAAGCATAAATGTTTGAGTTCTCTTTCTTATCTGTTTCTTTTCAAAGCTGTGCATCTTAGAGTGAAAAGACAGGTTCTGCCCTGGATTCTCATACCCTCCAACATTTCATGGTTGACAGCTGGGACACATGTGGCCAAACAATATCAGAGTGTAGTTAAGACGGCAAATATTATTAATGAGGAAGAACACACAAGCTAGGAGAGACTGTAGCAATTTATTTTTGCCCATGCCTACTGGGAAGGGCAGGATTCTGCCCTCTTCTCCCATCATACTGAATTACTTGAGTGCAATCTACTTTTGACCTTTGAACTCAATTTGCAGCAGTTGAAATAAGCTGAGGACAAAGAGGAAAAGTGAGAGGAAGAGACAGACATTTTAAAAGCAATTGAAAAGCGGGCTGACAGAGAAATAATTGGGATTGTTTCTGACAAATCAGGACAGTTGGAGGGTAGGAATTCTGTCTCTGAACCCATCAAAAGAGATGGGTGCCATTTCTAGACCCTCATGGAATGTTTGATACAAGAGCTGGTAAACCTCAAGGAAGAACTTCTGGGGGAATTAAAATATTTATCATATTCTGTGTTGTGAATAGCTTATGAGAATAAGCATATGAGCAATTATTCCAACATGCAGGCAAGCAGCTGTTGAAATATTGATCTAAATGACCTAGCAAAATGCATCCACTTTCACTGGAAGCAAGCAAGGTTACACCCACTCTATCCAAAGTCAATTGTTGAAGACTGGGGTGAGAGAAATGAACTGAAGACAGCTGAAAACAATGGCCATAACCCAGTGTGAGGTGCACGTATTATGAATTCAGGATTATGCATACAACAAATAAATATATATGTATATATATTTAATGTTCAGCACAGTAGGTATCATCACAAGCTGCATCACCATGACCCTCATGCCCTGCTTATGAGCTAGGCAACCAGTTGGCCTTTCTCTGGACAGAATGCTAGACTAGGTGGGCCTTTGTCTGATCGAGCATGGCAGTCCCTGTGTTCTTGCATTCTTACGCCTGGGCTGCAGCAAGAAAGCAAAATAGGGAAGAGATGGGCAATAAAGGTCAGATGGCATAATATTATACTTCAGAAATACGCACTAATTGTACGCTATGTGACTTATTCCCATCATTAAATTGTGGCACGGCAACCTATCTGCAACAACAATATAGTGGAGGACTAGATATGAAGCTTAATACCACAGACAAAGAGAAACATAAGATATAAACAAATAGATCAAGTGGTATTTTCATTGCCCCTACCAGCTATTTCCAGGTCACAGCATGAAGTCTTCCTCACTGTTTTTTTTTTTTTTCTGAATCTCTTGGGAAGCTGTCCAGAACCATGTTGGTGTCAAAAATAGATGGAAAGAGATAAAGGATGGAAAGGAGGGAAGGAGAAAACTAGACTAAAGACACAGCAATCTTCTTTTGTCTCTCCTAGTCCTTCTACTGTGTGCATACAGGGAGACTGTAAGCCCCTGTATGAGCCAGCCCAGGCTCTGCAATCATCAGGACAGGCCCTTGTCTCAGTCCCAGCACCATTGCAAGTAAGGGTTGGTGGGGACATAAGAGAGGGCCTTTGCAGTGGCTGCCCCTAGACTCTGGGACTCTCCTCCCAGGGAGGCTAGAACAGCCCCTCCTTTCTGTCCTCCCAGCAGCAGACTAAAACCTTTTCATTCATGCAAGCTTTTAAAACAGGAAATTTTTAAAGAAGGGCTACAAAGATGTTGTACTGTTTTGATTCTAATTGTTATCTTTCTATATCTTTTAAAGCTGTTAATTCTTTAACAGATTAATTCTATTTTAATTTCCACTATTTATATGTTTTTAAATTGTATTGTTTTGAAGTATGAGCTGTTTTGAGTCCCAATTTTGGGGAAAATGTGGGATACAATAAACAACAGCAACAACACGTGTGAGAGCTAGTTTGTCTGCAAGTACATCCTCCTGTTAATACAAATATGTGTCTAATTTGTGCACATATTTATAAACATGCATGAGAAAGACAGCAGATACAGTCATGGGAGAAATGTGTGCTGGGGGAGTACTTGTGTAACAGCATGACAAAAGATGTTTACAACCACCTTAAGAAAGTCTGCACACAGATTAAAAGGAGGTAAACAAAGATGGAAATAAACAAGTCAAGGTCATTGCTCAGTGGTAAGGCTTATTGTTTGCACTAAAAAGCAACAACTTGAATCCACACTGTCACCAAGCAGGGTTGGGAAAGGCTCCAGTCAGAAATCCATGAATACATCAACCCATCAGTCTAGACTGTTGCGAGTGGCAACCTTTGCATGCTTAATCAACTGGCTAGTTTGTTTGCATGTTTATTGTAGGCATAGAGAGATAGCCTAGAGAAAACTTCCTGTTTGTTTTGGTCAACACCTCTTCCTCCAGCACCTACACATTCTTTGGTCTTAAAAAGGTTCTCTTGCCATTTACCTTTCCCTTTTTTCTTCGCCTTTTGTCCTGAAAGCATGCTCTGAGATCTCCTAACAGGGATTATTTTCAGCAAGCATGTGAGTGCTTAATTTTCTTCCTACCTTCTTCAAGAATTGAACCTGTGTAGACTATGCACAAGATTTTGTGAGTAAATTCTTTTATATTTTTAACCAAACTGTTTCTGTGTTTATTTTGAGCTAGGTTAAGTGTGTTTGGGGTGGAGTGATAGAAGTGGGACTGGTAATCTGTTCAACTTCCGTTTTTGTGCAGTTACTAAGATACTCTGCTGATTGAGAGTCTCATTACCAAAAATCTCTCAATTCCCCAACATAGACAATACAGAGCTGGATAGAATAATAGCCTGAATTACAGAATCTTGGAACGGCCACCTAAGCCAGCCTTCTGCCACTGCAAGACTGTCCTTTTAAACCACCCCAGAGAGGGAGGCATTCAACTATATGTAAAATCCTCCAAGGAAGGATAAACCACCACCTTCCAAGGGTGAATCAAACAGCTCGTTCCAGCAAGAAGTTCTTCCTAAGGTGTAGTCAGATTCTTCTTTCTTGTAATTTGAATCTGTTGGTCCGCATCCTACCCTCTGGAGCTGTAGAAACAATTTCACTCCATCTTCCATGTGACAGCCTTTCAGACATTTAAAGAAAACTATCGTATCACCTCCCAGGCTAAATGGACTTACTCGTTCCCCATAGGGTTTGGTTTCCAAATCTTTTACCATCTTGGCATCCCTTCCCTAGACATGACTTAGTAAAGGGCACAGTTCAGGCTAGAAAGCAACACCAACCTAACAGGTATTCCTGTGAGCTACCACCAGCTGGCATAGCCACTTGAAGAGAAAAATTGAGGATGAAAGGCGGAGTTGAGAGGAGGCCTCCCTTCCTTGTGGATTTTACCCTGCTCTATTCACAGTAAGTATTTGCAAGTCCACACTTGTCTAGATTTATTCTACTACTCTGCCATTTGCTTCATTTAAAGCAGAGAATAAAGAAACTAACACAGCTAAACCAGTCATTTCCTACCTCTAAGAAGTCCTAAAAGTAGCAGGAATAGTCTGAATACAAGCACCACTCTGAAGTAAATGTGCATCACTTCTAATCAATGCTATACATTTTTTAAATCTCTCCACTACAGCTAGCCAAGTAAATGAATAGTTTATTAACCCAATTAAAAATCTGCATTTAAAGACATGTAGTATACATTATTTAATGCCACTAAATGTATCCGCTCCCCCTGAAAACAAAACAAACACCCCATCCTAATCTATTTAAATATGTATGATCTAGCAAGCTGTTTCTGGAAGGGAAATCACAGTTACACAAGTGACAACTCAAAGTGCAAGTGTGTCCTCAGATCACCCTGTGGCTTGCCAACCCCTTGGGTACTCATGGATTTCAGGACAAATGCTTCCAGTCTTGGCTCTGCGTTGTTCTCTTCACAGGAGCCAAATTCATTTTTATTGTCATTATGAAATTGCAACACTTCAACTTTGGTTTCAGGGAATGTGAGTCTGACACTGATTTCAACAAGGTTCATCAAGCAACATTCATTAGGCACCACAGAGGTAGAATATAAGACAGATTTATCATTGCTTTCAGAAGAATGTTGGCCTATTGCACTGCATCAAGGCTGTTTAGCAGCAGGAGCTTTAATGAAAGATGGAATCAAAAATTAAGTAGACAGACTGCTGCACATCTATTAACATGTTCCCATACCTGTGCACTCCTCTCCAAACCCACTTTAGCAAAAATTAAGACTCAAACCCCCTGTACGCTCTAGCTAATTGCCTGGAAGGCATCCTACAGTTATTCTATATGTGCTGTTGAGTCATAACAGCACCAAGTAGAATCCAGCATACCCCTTTTTCATCTAACATACGCATGAAAGGCATACAAATAGATTCCGCATAACCACTGGATAAATCCACCAGTAGTTAAAGTTTTAATGATAAAAACTTTTTGGTAAAATATAATTTGTAATTCCAAAATTTTCTCTAATTCTCTGAGAAAAAGTTGTTGCTCCCTTTGCTTTAGGAAGGCTACTTGATTTATCATCAGTTTGTTGAGATTCTGGCCATTTTAGCACTGGACTGTTATAGTGCTATTATTCCACTTTCAACATCCTATGGAATCCTGGGGTTTGCAGTTTAGGGAGGGGCCAGCCAGGATTCCATAGGATGTTGAAAGTGGAATAATAGCACTATAACAGTCCAGTGCGGAAATGGCCTTCACCACTGGACACCAGTTTGCTGAGATCCAGAGTGTATTAATTGATCTGCATGGAATATCTCATTGTTGAAGTCTACCTACTCCTAAGGGAAGGCCCAAACACATCACCCTCAACTAATTATCCTTCTTTCTAATTCTGCGACCCCAATAAAGTAGGAACTTTCCAATTTCCTGATTAAATTTTACTATGCAGCCGGAGTTCCTCTAGATATTAATGGATTTCAACTCCCACCAGACCCCAGCTTTGGCTAGGTTAGGAAGAACTGATGAGAACTTTAGCCGATTGACATTTAGAGGGTGACAAATTGCTCACTTCTACCTTTTGCCATCCAGTGCATAAGTTTCGGCATAAGATAAAATTTTTGAAAGGTCCCAGTAATCGAAACAAAAGAACAGGAAATGTAATTTAAATTTATAAACATATTACTATATCAAAATATGTTAAATGTATTCCATTAATATGAGATGTAATCGTCTATTTTTTTCAAGAATTGATGAAGGTATTGCTTATAAAAATACAGATGTTATTGCAGCTTCAAGAATCTGGATACTTAAACCAATAATCTTTTTCCATTACCACTTGTTAACCTTTCACCTTGTAAGGACACTATATAATGGTTAGTCACTCTACTGGGAGAAAGGCACAATAGAAATTATGGCTGGAATCCTCTATGGCAATTATGAACATGTAACATAGATTTAAGCACTCATGACAGTTATGTGTATGTGAAAGACTTTGAAAAGTCCCCCAGTCTCTGCTTACTAGCCATTGCTATCAATGGAGGTCAATTCCCCCATCGTACTATAAGCAGTTGAATTATATTCCCACGTCCCACTGCATGGGTGATCTTTAACATGAGAGGAAATTGCAATGGGGATCCCTGTCACAATGGAGATTGCTCACAAGAGGGTGTGGGAACATCAATCAATGATTTTCTGAGCATCAGAAAAACAGACTACCGTCAGTGACATTGGTTGCTTCCTAGTAAATGGAGATGTGGGCATTGGGCCAGGGTTCACTGTGTAGCACCATATATATCTCCCATACAGGATTCCAGCATAAATAAATAAATAAAGATTCACCTCACTTAACTCAGTGGATGGTTCTGAGCTTGTTAATGGTCGTCTTTCTAGTAGGTTTTCTATATACTCAAATATGAGGTGATTGTAAAGACCTTTTTGTTACTCTGGACCAGCAACTGCTGTCCCAAGTTGGGGCTGAAGCCTGCCTCAAGAGTTTTCAGCAGACTGAAGCTTTAGTCTTGCATGATGTCTCCCTTTGCTTGTGGTCTACCCTCAGGCTCTATGCTGCTCTTACGAATTTTTTAGGCTTTACCTCCTTTGAGATGCCTCTTGAGTTTCATCTGACTTTCTTTTGGCTTCTTCTCTTGCTGTCTCCTGAACAGCTTGTCCCTGGGTGCTTTTCCTTGTGTAAAACATGTCCTTAAATACTCTCTAGCCAAGACCCTCTAGCCAATCAGTTCGTTAGTGGGCAAAATCAAATACATGCACACAGTCACATACTTCAAGCAAAGAACTAGCAGACAACTTTGGAGCACTCCTAGTCCTTCTTGTTGTTGTTGTTGTTGTTGCTGCTGCTGCTTCTGTGTGCCTTCAAGACCTTTCTGACTTATGACTACCCTAAGGCAAATCTATCATGGGGTTTTCTGGGGCTGAGAGTGCGTGACATGCCTAAGGTCACCCAATCAAAATTTGTCACCTTTTGATTGCATTCCAGGGGTGGGGGAAATATACATTTACTATTTATTTCTTAGTTAAAGAGTACAGAAAACTGTATTGAGATTTTTTTGCACTTTGGAATGTATTCATCTGCACAAAAATACATTTTTTTCTGCATAGGAAAACCACATCTATTTCTGTACAGAAAACATATTTTCTTCCAGAAAAAAAAGTGTGTTTCTGAAGTATTTTTTTCTGAAGTGTTATTTCTGCACAGAAAATATGTTACCTGCTTATAAAAACCATGTGTATTTCTGCACTGAAATTGTATTTCTGCTTGTGATGGAATTCTTTGCTAATTTCATTCTCAAGGAAAGCAACAAGAAATGTTAGTCATTTTCTTCCTGCTGCAAGAACGTTTTCAAATACTGCACAGTCTTCATAAATTATTCACTTCTCAGAAATAATATTTTCTGCACAGGAAATGCAGAAGACTTATTCGGAAGACTCTTATGCTGGAGACTTATTCTGTACAAAATGCACATGTGGTTTTGGCACAGAAGAGAGCATTTTCTTTGCACAAAATAATGGCTGAAACTCACTCGAAGACTTGCATCTTCATAAGTGGGCCTATGTTTCCAGGAAATAGAATTGAGCAGTTTCTCAATGTCAGTTTTCATCCAGAGGCTCCTGTTATGTTGCTGTGTAGGAGAACCAGCTAAGGGACTGTTACATAAGGAGGACTGGAAGCAGAATGGGACCCGCTGTCCCCTGACATACCTGCTAGAAAGTGCCAGTATGCCTCAGTAGAACCTGGTGCCCATTGCAACATCTTGCTGATGTCCCATTATGCATCTTCACAATTCACTGCGAAGGTTCCTTAATGCCTCTGCTACCTAATTGAGTATGGATAAAGCTAGACAAAAGAGAATGCAATAGAGAAATCCGGTCAATATTTCCACCCCCAGATATTATTTTCAGTGTAGAATATGCTGTTTCCTGAGGAAAAAATATTTTCTGTGGAAAATCTGTGCAAATTTTGAAAAGAATAAGTCCCAAAAAGCAAGCGTTCTTATCAGTCCAGGATTCTTCTTGCTAGGTTTCCTTGCATGTAAGAAACATGTTTTGACCATTTTAGAATATTTTTTAATATTCTTTCCATCTCTCATTTCTGCACAGTTTTTTTTTTAAAGAAAGCATGTTTTCTGCACAGCAAATGTGCTTCTGCATAGAAAAAAATGTGTATTTCCCTACCAACGAATACTTTTCAACATATGAATAGCAACCCGGAACTGTGCATAGATCTTTATATTATCATCCATCAGGAATAATACTGCAGTAGTATTCATTCTTGCCTGAAAAGATGAAGAAAATGAAGATATACGTCCCTATTCCAGGTACTCTAAGGTACTCTAGGGAATAATATGGTCCTCCAGACATTGTTGAATTAAAATTCCCAGCAGTCCTAGGCAGCATGGCCAATGCGAGTTGCCATCCACCAATATCCTACCCCTGTTCTGAGATATGAAATGTCTTTGAAATTCTTCTTTGATAGTCCGCCAGCTTGACAGTTCAACACCAGAACCTTGGCTGGTCCAAGAGACTTTTTCCTCATTTCACATTTTGCCCTTTCCTACTTATTTCTTCTTTCTGGTTAACAATCATTTCTTCACACTCTGCACTGGAAATAATTTACAGCAGATTCTCACAATGATCATGTAAAGAAAAAAAACGACAGAAGGAAGCAATTCTTTGCATAGCCCACACCTAAGTCCTACCAGTAATCGTCATAAGAAGTCTTGGCATCACTGACTTGGATGGTTTTAAAGGTGGAGTTGAGAAATTCAAGGAGAATGAGTCTGCTAGTGAGTATTAACCACTTAACTTAACAGACCATTCATGCATTGTTTTAAATAATAATACTGATGACTCAGAAAGAAAGTTGGTTTTTTTGCTTTTATACCTCTTTTTACTAATTTTCTAAAGATATCTGTGCCTCATTTCAGTTACTAGCCCGAACTTGAGTCTGCTCATTGAGTCAACTGGTGAATAGTGAGATATCGCTCAAGTAAAATCCTTCAATTCAGGACTTGTTATTTGTTTGTTTGTTTACTAAAATATTTATATCCAATCCTTTATTATGGGGTCTCAGAGTATCCTAATGAAGGGGTTAAATTGTAGAAACTGCTTGCTTAAGTAGAAAAATAGAGAAAAATAAGTCAGGCAGGTGCGTCTCTTGTCTTATCAAGGGCTTAGGTATGCGGCCTAGCAATGCATGGAATATAGGCAGTTTGGGAGTCGATGCGACCCAGGGAGAATACTCCCTGGTACAGAGAAACTTCATCTTTGAAACTGTAATACATCATTTCGAAACTTAAACTTTTGTAACCTGTACCCTTTTCATATATGGTAATCATTTCCTGTACCTGTTTTTTTAAAACGTATAAATGTATGCTGAAACCTAAAACAGAGCTGTCAGTCTTTTGGAAGTTGATTCCACTGAGATCCCTGCACAGTAAAATAAACCTTGTTTTCTGATCTGCTGGTCTCAATTCTCTGGCTTGCCACAACACTACAATATAAACAGTTTAGAACACTTTCAGACTAAAACTGTGAATAATTTAAAGATAAAAATATGTTAGACAAGTCAACAATTAAAACAATTTCAAAAGATACAACAATTTAAATCCATGTACACATACCCTTTGATGTAAATGAGCCCCTGGTGGCTTTAATAAAAAGTCGTGTTTTGGCTTTGTGCTGGAAAGAAAGCAGTGTTGGCTCCACTTGGACCTCCAACAGAGGGTATTCCATAATTGGGGTGCCATAACCAAGAAGGCTCTCTAAGATGCCCTCCCATCTCGTATTGCCATTGCTAGGACACAGAAGAGGTTCTGTCCTTAAGAGCTCAGTTCTTGGACAAGGTATACATGGGAAGAGACACTCCTTGAAGTGTTGTGCTCCCAAGGTGTTTAGGGCTTTAAATGTTACCACCAGCACTTAGAATTCAGAATAGAAACAAATTGGTAGCTGGTGCAGCTCCTTTAAGACTGCTGTTATCTGTTGTCTATATGGTACTCCAATCAGCAATCTTGCTGCTAAATTTTGTAATAACTATAGATTCTGAGTCATCTTTGAGGGCACCCTAACATAGGCCCTTTTCACACAGCATTTGCCATGCAAAAGAGGGCCTGGAGCATCGCGCGATTGTAAGGAGCAATCTGCATGACTCACAATCGCATGACACTCCAGGGGCCGGCAGGGGCCGATTGCGCACCCTTTCATTTTCGGCTTGAAGCCGAAAATGGTTCACGACTGCACATTGCTCCCGCCCTGCATGCTCTTACCTGGCATGCAGAGCCTCTGGAGCCGGGCCGGTTGCACTTCCTGCCCCAGTGTAGCCTGGGAAGGTCCCAGGCTGCACTGTGGAAGAAAGAGGTGGGCCTCTCACACAAGCAGGCAGCTCGTGTAGAGCTGAAGCATTAGGGAAAGGAGAGCCTTTCGGCAGAGGCTGCTCGTGCAATCCCCGCACCCCAGCGCCAGAACAAGGTAAGGTGCAGAAAGGGCCCTAGACTGCATCACAGCAATCTAATGAGGAAGTATCAGTGCATAGATTACTATGGCTAAGTTATCACTCTCCAGGAAAGACTGTAGCTGCATACTAGTCAGAGTTGGTGCCAAGCTCTTTGAGCTACAAAGTTCACTTGGGCTTCCAGTGACAAAGACAGATCTGGTAGTGTTCCTAAGGTATGCACGTGATCCGTCAGGAAGATTGTAACCCCATACAGGGAATGTCATTTACCCAATGCCCAGACTTGTGAACCACCAATCCACAGAGCATACATCTTACCAGCCTTCATCTTGAGTTTACTGGCCCTCATCTATCCCATTACAGCATCCAGGCACTCATCCAGAACCTGCACAACTTCATCCACCTCAGATGAAAAGGAGAAATAGAGGTGAATGTCATCAATGTACTGAAGACACCCCGCTCCCTGAACCCTTATGACCTTACCCAGGGTTTCATATAGATATACATAGCATGGAAAGCAAAATAGAACTCTTTGGCATCCTACACAGAATTGTCATGGGGCTGGACAGGAATGATACTTGTTAGAACTGCCCCCCTAGAAAGGAACAGAAGAGTGCCACCTATTCCCATCCAGCAGAGCTGCTCCATAAGATATCATGATAAATGCTATCAAAAGCTGCTTTGAGATCTGAGAAACTTCAGAGAATAGCACTCTCCTGTCTTTCACCCAGAAGAGATTATCAGAACAAGCAAGACTGTTTCAGCACTATGCTCTGTTCTGAAACCAGACTGAAATGAGTCCAGATAATCTGCTGCTTCCAAGAATATTTGAAGTCTAGTTCAGTCTACTCTATTTGAGACTAGCAATTAGATTTAGGTCCTGGTCAGCCATGTTTGAAGTGAGATGCTGGACTAGACAGCCTGGTCTTACAATAATCTTAATTTTCTAATACTTACCTGGAAAAAGCTATAGCCTAAATCCAGCTGTAAGCCTATGGAAGCAATGGGTTTATACTATTTAATAATTGATTCAATGGACTTATACTAATTGGAACTTACAATTGAGTCTTATATTTATTATTGTAAGTATCTGAGGTACTAGCAGACCAGTGATACCTAAAACATTGTTTC
The DNA here is from genome assembly GCA_030412105.1 of Cyclura pinguis. Classification (NCBI taxonomy): domain Eukaryota; kingdom Metazoa; phylum Chordata; class Lepidosauria; order Squamata; family Iguanidae; genus Cyclura; species Cyclura pinguis. Next base: position 293,510,510 of record CM059599.1, on the reverse strand, counting down.
ACATCACATCCACATTAAGTCTGATAGAGATGGCAGGCACTTACATCACCAATTCCAAAGGCACATTAATGAAGCCATAGCAAGGTTTTCTTTTTTTAAATGTCTGTCAAAATACAAGAAATACTTTTATGGCTCAGACATTTAATGTGTTATCATGCCCGAAAAGAACATAGCCCATTTGCTACTGTCACTTTCAGCAGAATGGTTTACGGTACATTTTCCACGGCATTTTCCAAACTCTTCAGAGAGATTTCTAAAAACACACACAGAGCCTTCAGCATGCATTGGGGAAATGTTTGATGCCATAAAGGAAGGAGAAATTGCTGTTATATATTGATTTCTATCCATGTTAACCATTTTAATGTACCATTACTTCCATTTTAAAACTCAAAATGAATGTGCAAAGAGGTGGAATGCTTTGCCAAAGGTCACACTTTTGGTCCTTAGCAGAGATAGGACTTGCGTCTCCGGAGAATCATATGTTGCAGAAAATCACAGTGAATTTGGTATCTACTTTAGCCCATGGGATGATACCCCGCTCTCTGTGGTTCCAACTTACAGCCCTTAATTTTTTTTTATGGCATTTTGCTTTATTTAACTTAATGGGCAGAACAGAAGTAATGAGCAGCAGAGACTAGCTTGGGGCAGTGTAAGATTTGTCTCAATGTGTTAAGATTGAAGAAAGCGACATGAGACAAAATAGAAGGAAGTAATAGACTGTAATTATCAAGGTTTCCATTTGGAATCAAAGGGCCCCTGGAATAATAACAGTTGAGCTGGCCTAGACCTTAAAAGATCATGCTCTGGCTGGTGATCTCCAAAGGTTGCTCTAGGAGGGGCAATTTTAAAGGGTCCAATTTTGCCCTCAAAGGACTTGTGGGCTACACATACTCCCGGACTCTCTCTTTTTCCCTAAACACAGAATTGACCAGGCATCACTTCCTGCTTTAAAAAGGAAGCCAAAGTGCACCCCCTTAAAGCAGATCCCTTTGCCTCATTCTAGTGGAAATCAACTGCTTCTATAGGCTTGCACAACCCGCTAACTAATTATTTTGACCAGAAAACATTGTGGGTGGGGGTGGCAGACTGATAGTGGTTCAGAAGAGGCTGCATGATTCCCACTTCTGTTCTAAGACTGCTTCTCAAATATTAACATGTTACCATCTTTGCAACAACCCTGTAGACCAGTCTTATCTCCATATTGCAGATGTAGAGGTGCTTGGTGGGATGAGATAGAAGGAGAATGTCTATCTCAGATTTAAACAAGGATTCACAGTTCACTGTCTGAGCCCCTGTCTGTATGTATATGCCTTCAAGTTACCTGTCAACTTATGGCAACTCCACAAATTTCAGAGAGTTTTCTTAGGCAACAATGTAGTTTTGAGAGTTCCTCCCTCCAAAATATAGCCTACAGCATCTAATATGTATTGGCTGTCTCCCATCCAACTACTAACCAGAGCTGACCTTGCTTAACTTTCAAGATCAGATAGGTGTTTAGGGTATTTTGGCTGCCTTTCCCTATGTTAAGGGTTGCCATATTTCACTTCTTCAAATGTGGGTTCCTGTAGAAAGTTGGATTCCTTTGCAGATCAGTGACAAAAAGTCTTAACAGATAGTGTTTTGATTCTGTAAGGAGATTACTTGTCAGAGCAAGGAAAGAAGGAGCTGGAAAACAAATAAATAGTAATGGATGTGGTGGAGAGAATTTCCTCTCCTCCCAACAAAAAGGACAATTGCTAGAAGTCTGAGGGTAAAAAAACACAATATTTTGGATTACAGTTCCCAGAATCCATCAGTCAGCATAGACTCGTAATACTGATTAGGAATTCTGGGAACCTTAGTATAAAAAGTAACTTGTCCAAGCTCTAAACAAGAGCTAGGTAGAGACGGTCGCCATATATCCAGCTGCAAAGCAAATGTGGTAGATGGAAGCACACGCACTGAAAATTAAAATTAACTGTGTTTTTTTTTAAAAAAAATCAGACAAGTATTATCAAATTTCTTCCACAGTTCTATGGTTTTTACTTTTTGATTTTTTCCCCCTGACATCTGCCAGCCATAGGTCAGGAGGAGTTGAGATAAAATGATAAATCTGACTTGAGATCATTTCCCACCAGGGTAGGTAAGCTTCACCCTGATGAGTAATACAAATGAACCATATACACCACTGTGCATCTGCCTTCAGACTACGTGCCATATTTTTAAAAACTCTTGACTTTAAGTGGTTGTAGCTGATTTACCATGGAAAAATGTACAAGACAAAGCAGACATAAAACAAAATCTGAATGTGCGAAATCGAGATTTAAAGGATTAAAGTACAGATGATGGGAATACTTTCTGAAACATCTAAGTAGGGTCAGCAAGGTGGCCAGAACTGAAGATAAAGTATCAACACCTTTACTCTTGGGGTTCCTATGTTCAGGACCTTCTCATGCAGTGTTGAAATCATCTTGAAGCAGACTGCTTGGCCTCTGCTATCCTAGAGGTAGGCAAATTCCCCAGGGGCACTGCTGACCTAAATATATTAGGATTATTTGGCGCATAGTCTGACAAGAGTTCAGCAGGTTAGTGGTTAGATTGCAACTCCCAGAAAGAATAACCACTTGGGACACTGATGATTAAACTGGTGAAAAGATGGGGGCGCCATTCTCTTTATGGTTTCAAATCAGGTATGGGCCACTGTGAGAAATTTGCAGAAGCACCCCAAGAGATCCTAAAGGTCCACACACCCCTTAAATGCTGTCTAGGTGACATAGGAGTGTTCTCACCATGTTTTTGGAGCTTAATGGGCCCCAGAGGACATTTCTGGTAATTTTGAGGAACTTTTTTTTACCCCTGTGGAGTCCAGGGGGGGTTCCAAACATGGTACAAATGCCCTCCACACTCCCCTAGAGGTCATTTGGGGGCAGTTTATATCAAAAGATTCTAAAAGATTCTAAAAGATTGACCCATAGCTGCATATGGCTCATGGGCCATACTTTGCCCACCTGTGGTTTAAAGAAGTCTGTTCAGAGATTGTGCAGAAGGATACAAATTTGTAAACTTACAGCTGGCCTCCATGCTTGCAAAGTCAGCTGGAAGACATCTGCTACCTCTGTCTAGTTAAGAGAAGAATAAAACAGGCAGTGACCACAGAAGTGACAGGAAGGAAGGTAACCAAAGAATAACAAACCGCATGTAGACTGAGAAAAGACAACAAGGGGAAAACACATTCTGATATGATTATCTGTCCTTTACCCCCATCTCCCCAGATCAGATTACTTGCTACGTGTGTTGGTGGTCTCATCACAACAATCTGGCCAGTTATGTCAGCCTAAACTGAATTTAGGAATCCCTGTTGTGAGGGTAATAAGCTTTTCAGTACTTCTTACTTGCCAGATTTCACAGATGAAAACTGGGACATGTGTGGCTGTGATCAAGATGGCAAACAGTTCAAAATGGGGAACCACACAAGCTAGGATGCAGCAATTCCATACCATCCAACTGTCTCAATTTCACAGGGACAGTACTGATTAATTCTCTGTCATCCTACCTTTTCAGTTGCTTTTAAAATGTCCTAGTTTTCTCTCCTCCTCCCACTTTCCCCCTTTGTCCTTGGCAAACTTTAACTGCAGCAAACTGAATTTAAAGTGCAAAAGTAGTTTGTACTCAATTAACTAAGTAGCATGGAGTGGACAGGGTGGATTCTTGCCTTTTCCCATTTGTTGTTAATTGGTGTCAAGTCCTGCAGTTATTTTATTTATTTTTATTTCAGCTCGTAGGCAAAAAGGGCTCTTAAGATGATGAACAAATAAAAATGATTGAAACAGTGCAAAGTTAAAAATATTTTTAAAACAAATTAAAATACTCTTTTAAAACTGTATAAAACAATCTAAGAACAATCCTAAAACTCAGGCCATTTCTGCACGGGGCGAGGGAATCGCCCCGAGACGCTACTCACCGGACTTTTGGGCTCCCCGGTCTGGTCCACACTGCTCCGGAGCAGTGCATGGCCACTGCTCCGCACTGCTCCGGGGACGAACCGCTGCTATTGACCAACCACTGAAGCTCACCAGCCTAAAGCCTGGCCCCAGCAGATCGCAGGCTCACACCAATGCAAGCCTGCAAATCTGCATAAGGGAGCAGGCTCACACTGCTGCACTCCATGCTTTTGAAAAACCTCAAGAAACAGGTTTTTCAAAAGCACACTGGATGACCATTTAGGGTTGTTCCAGAGCAGGCTGGAGTGTGGATCTACGTTAAGTAGCTCTGACCCAGTCTGCTCCCAGGTGCAGACATCCTCCTTGGAGGACGCTCTGCATCGTATTAAAAACCCTGTGCAGAAATGGCCTCAGTTTTAAAACACTTAAAATAGAGCAATTCCATTGGTGGAATAGTACTGTTTTGGCTTCCTACCAGAAGCTTGAAGGAGATGGGACCAGCCTAACTTTCTTGGGTAGGGAGTTCCACAGTCAAGGCACTGCTACAGAGAAAGCCCTGTTATATTTATCCACCAGCCTAATTTCACAAGGTGGTGGGACACACAACAGGGCCTCCTCTGAAGATCTCAAATTTCAAGCAGACTCCTATATGAGGAGGTGGTCTTTCAGATATCCTGGCCCCAAGTCATTTAGGGCTTTGTAGGTCAGAACAACAACCTCAAATTGAACATGGAAACAAACTGGAAGCCAGTGCAGTTCTTGTAAGACTGGTGTTATATGGTCTTTAAAATGCACACTTGACACCAGTCTGGCTGCAGCTTCCAAAGACTTTCAAGGCAACCCCATTGGAGATTTCAGTTACCCGGATATATGTTGGCAGTCAAACTCTGCCAAGACAGCAAGGTCCAGCAAGTTTCTTGCTTGTCTTGCAGACAATTTCATGGTCCAGAAGGTGGAAGAGGCCACAAGGGGATCAAATATTCTAGATCTGATCCTGACCAACAGGGATGACCTTGTTCATGAGGTAGAAGTGGTTGGATCTTTAGGGGGGAGTGACCATGCCCTATTGGAATTTGGCATTCAGTGGGAAGGAGAAGATACGTGTAACCAGACAGTCATCTTAGATTTTAAAAAAGCGGACTTCTGTAAACTTAAGGAGCTGCTGGCTGAAATTCCGTGGTCAAGAATAGTGAAAGAGAAAGGAGTTCAGGAGGCATGGGAGTTCCTTAAAAGGGAGATACTGAAGGCACAGTCTAAAACTGTGCCAATAAGGAGGAAAAATGGAAGGCACCTGAAGAAACCAGAATGGTTAACTAAAGAACTCTCAGCTGACCTAAGGGTTAAGAGAAACGTGTACAGGAAATGGAAGAGGGGGGAACCACCAAAGAAGAATTTAAGCAAGTAGCCAGGAGATGTAGGGAGAAGGTCAGAAAGGCTAAAGCACAGAACGAACTTAGGCTGGCCAGAGACATTAAACACAATAAAAAGGGCTTTTTTAAATATGTCCGCAGCAAAAGGAAAAAGAAAGAGGCGATAGGGTCGCTGCGCAGAGAAGATGGCGAATTACTAACAGGGGGAAGAGAAAAGGCAGAACTACTTAACACCTTCTTTACCTCAGTTTTTTCCCAGAAGGGTACATGGACTCAACCTGGTGGTTGGGGAGCAGGGGAGGAAGCAGGGGAAATGCGGTACATAATAGGTAGAGAGGTGGTACAAGAATACCTGGCCACACTGGATGAATTCAAGTCTCCAGGGCCAGATGAATTGCATCCTAGGATATTAAAAGAACTGGCAGAGGTCATTTCGGAACCACTTGCTATGGTCTTTGAGAAATCTTGGAGGACAGGAGAAGTTCCAGAAGACTGGAAGAGGGCAAATGTTGTCCCCATCTTCAAGAAGGGAAAAAAAGAGGACCCAAATAATTATCGCCCAGTCAGCCTGACATCAGTACCCGGAAAGATCCTGGAGCAGATCATTAAGCAGTCAGTTTCTAATCACTTAGAAAGCAATGCAGTAATCACGAGAAGTCAACATGGATTTCTCAAAAATAAGTCATGCCAGACTAATCTTATTTCTTTTTATGATAGAGTTACTAGCTTGATAGATGAAGGGAATGCTGTGGATGTAGCATATCTCGATTTCAGTAAGGCCTTTGACAAAGTTTCCCATGACATTCTTGCAAAGAAGCTAATACAATGCGGGCTGGACAGGGCTACTGTCAGGTGGATCTGTAACTGGTTGACTGACCGTTCCCAAAGGGTGCTCACCAATGGCTGCTTTGCATCCTGGAGAAAAGTGACTAGCGGGGTGCCACAGGGTTCTGTCCTGGGCCCAGTGCTCTTCAATATTTTCATCAAGGACTTGGATGAAGGAATAGAGGGCATGCTCATCAAATTTGCAGATGACACCAAATTGGGAGGGGTTGCTAATACACCAGAGGACAGGATCAGAATTCAAAATGACCTGGATAGATTGGAGAGCTGGGCCAAAGCTAACAAAATGAAATTCAACAGAGAGAAGTGTAAGGTCCTACACTTAGGTAGAAAAAATGGAATGCAGAAATATAGGATGGGGGACACGTGGCTGAATGGCAGTACGTGTGAAAGGGATCTAGGAGTCTTAATAGACCACAAGCTGAACATGAGTCAGCACTGTGATGCGGCAGCCAAGAAAGCCAATGCAATTCTCGGCTGCATCAATAGGAGTATGGTGTCTAGATCGAGGGAGGTACTGGTACCACTCTACTCTGCTTTGGTTAGACCTCATCTTGAATACTGTGTCCAGTTCTGGGCACCCCAATTCAAGAAGGACATGGTCAAGCTGGAGCAGGTCCAGAGGAGGGTGACCAAAATGGTGAAGGGCCTGGAAACCATGCCCTATGAGGATAGACTTAGAGAGCTGGGTATGTTCAGTCTGCAGAAGAGAAGGTTAAGAGGGGACATGATAGCTATGTTTAAATATTTGAAGGGATGCCATGTAGAGGAAGGAGAGGGCTTGTTTTCTGCTGCTCCAGAGACCAGAACAAGGAGCAATGGATTCAAGCTGCAGGAAAGGAGATTCCACCTGAACCTCAGGAAGAACTTCCTGACGGTCAGGGCTGTCCGGCAGTGGAATATGCTGCCTCGGAGTGTGGTGGAATCTCCTTCTTTGGAGGTTTTTAAGCAGAGGCTGGATGGCCATCTGTCGGGAGTGCTTTGAGGGTGTTCCTGCATGGCAGGGGGTTGGACTGGATGGCCCGTGTGGTCTCTTCCAACTCTACATTTCTGTGATTCTGTGATTCTGTGATTCTGTATGTAGAGACCATTACAGTGGTCTAACAGAGAGCTAACTAAGGCATGAACCACTGTGGCCAGATCTGCCTTCCCCAAGAAAGGGTGCAAGCACTCCTGGCCACTACAGCAGCCTGGCTTTCTAGGATCAATACAGGTTCCAAGAGTACTCCCAAAGCTACAAATCTGATCTTTTAGAGAGAGTGTAAACCCAGCCAGAACAGGCTGGGATCCCAATCCCAGTTTTCTTACTGACCAGCAGCACTTCTGTTTCATATGGATTGATCCTCAGTTTATTCGCTTACATCCATTCTTTCACTGCATCCATACAATGGTTCAGTACTTCCACTGTCCCCTTGGCCTCAGTTCTAAAGAAGGGATAGAACTGGGAATCATCTGCATATTGATGACACCTGACACCAAAACTCTGGATGACGTATTTCAGTGGCTTCATGTAGATGTAACAAAAAAAAAGGGGGGGGGATAGTTTTGACTTCTGTGGAATTCCACAGGCTAATGGCCAAAAGGTTGAATGAGAGACCTCCAACACCAAGAAAGACTGGAACCACCACAAGGCAATCCCTCCAAGTTTCATACCAACCAAATGACCCAGAAGGATACCATGGTCAATGGCATCAAATATTACTGAAAGATCCAAGAAAACCAACAGAGATGCAGTCCCCCAGTCCAGCTGAGATATAGGTCATCTGCCTGAACCCAGCCTGGAATGGATCCAGGTAATCTGTTTCATTCAAGAAAGGAGTTGTGTTGCCCTCGCTCAGTCTAAGACCTTACTTAGAAAGGGTAGATTAGATAGCTGTCTAGACCAATAGTTCTCTAGGAGGAATTCTTTCAGAGAGATTAGAACATAGCCTTCTTTCAAAGAAGCATTGATAACCCCCACCGCCCAGTTGGCCAGCCCTCCTCTGGCAGTTTTAACAAAGATGGACATGGGTCTAAGAAACAAGTGACTGCCTTCACCTCTCCAAGCAACACATCATCATGTTGAACAAACTCAAACTTATCCATCAAAACATGGTAAGTGCATCTATCAGTTACCTCTCCAGTGATGTAAGCAGCAAATAATTGTTTCTTTGCTGCCCTCGCTGCTGCAAAACAGGCTCAGAAATGGGCCCTGACCTGTGCTTGATTGGATTCATCCTGAATCTTTCGCCACCGTTGCTCTCGTCATCTTCCCAAATGCTTCATTGCCCTGAGCATTTCAGAGAACCAAGAAGTCCACACTCTGCATCCAAGTAAAATATACTGGGGAGTGATTGTGTCAATTGCCCAGGTCTTCTCTCTATTCCACTAATCACCCAGGGTATCAACAGAATTACCAGCTTCCTAGTAGGCTCAGGTAAAAGCAAACTGCTGCAACCTCTACTAGCTTGTGTGTTTTTCCTCCTTAGTAACTTTTACCTTCTTTATCATGCTTCGATGTTGCTTTGCCATATATGTTCCAAAGTTCATACAGAAAATGTCAGAGGGCAGCAATTTGCTTTTGCCCAAAATCTACAGTCCTGTTCCTCTTGCATCCCCATGCCAGGAGGATGCTGTCCTGTGGAAAGGGCTTCAGTTTGCAGCAATTGAAACAAACTGAGGACAAAAGGGGAAAGTGGGTTGAGGAGGAAACATAAACTAAGACATTTTAAAGGCAGCTGAAAAATGGGATAATGACAGATTAACTGAGACGGTCCCTGCTAAATTGAGCCAGTTGGGGGTTATGTTGGCCATTTCCGCACCGGGCTATTAAAGCGGGGCAGAGCGACCTCCCACGGAAGTCTTCTGCACCACGGAGTGGACTGGGTCGGACTACTTTTCGTAGTTCTGCACCTCAGTCCGGTTCTGCGTGACCGGAACTGGTCGCGCAGCGTGCTTTTTAAAAACCTCTTTTAAGAGGTTTTTAAAAAACACGGAGCGCACGACTCCATCTTGCTCTGTCGCTGCGCTCCGGAGCAGATTTGCAGGCGTGCGCAAGTGCGTGCCTGCAGATCTTCTGGGGGCGGGGTTTCGGCTGGCGAGCTTCTCCGGTTGGTGGAGAGCCTCCATCAACCGGAAGCCGCCATTTTGGACGTCGGAACAGTGCGGGGCAACGAGTTTGCACTGCTCCTCGTCCCCACAGACTCGCCTGGATGCTGAAGAAGTCCGGTGAGTAGCGTTTTCACGCGGTCCCCCCCACACATCTGGAAAGGGCCATTATTTCAGGCAAGTTTTTAGCTAACTATTCACCTGGTCCTTTGTAGCATGTGAAATTGCAACCAAATGAGCCCTAATGCTTCCTCTCAGTCTTATAGAACAGCTTGTCCTTCTCTCCCTCTGCTACCTCCTCAAGGGAGAAGAGAAATTATCCTAATTATGGATTGTCCTGAAGGCATGATGCTTGGGCTAATTCACTGGGCTAACAGATCCTTCTCATTTTTCCAGGCTGTCTGATCTCTCCTCACCACTCACCACTACCATGTGTGTGAGACAGACAGGAAGAACATGGATGCAGCAGCCATCCAAGCATGCAATCATGAAAGTAGACCTCTTCTACTTTTCACTAGTCCCCTGAACATAAAAGGACGCACAGACCTTTCCTTGCAGGGCTGCCACTCCTGAGTCTCAGAGAGGCCATTCCTTCCCCACCCCAAGTCTACAGTCATTCCTTTCCATCCTCCATCTTTTAGTCTCCCAGAGGTGTGAAAAAGAGCTGCAGAGGCACAGCAGAATGCTAAAGCATCCCCCAGCATTGAAAGAATCTCATCAGGCTGGCACATGTCCCTCGTATGTCTTGTTTAAAACAAAATCATGGGCTTCTGGTGGCCTGGTGTATGTTGGTTAATGTGATTATGCTTTTCATGCTCCTTCTTAAACTATTAGAAATATGGTTAAATGTCAGCTGTAGTTCAAATGATTAGATGTGTTCTGTCATTCTGCTTTAGAAGATGGAATCATGTTAAGATACTCTGAGTAAATTTTAGGATACTGTCTATATGCATACTTTCCATTGGTTAGTTAATGTTTGAGCTTCATGTATGAAATCTGTATCATCTGAACAGTCTTGTTTCACAAGTTGTCCATAAGGGATGTACTACACATTTGTTCCTGACTTGCTATGATTGCTATTCTGTAGAGCCACCATTTGATTATGAACTGTTCTTCCTAAATCCAAAACTCCACTCTTTCTTTCTTAAAATAAGCAGTATTTCATGCTTTGCACTGATGCAGGGATTTTTTTTTTGTTTGCTTGATTTTTTTTTTTTTTTGCATTAAATGATGTTGTTTTAAATACAGGACATTGCTCAGACCCTCCATATTGATATATAACATACATTTTGTAAAAGCAGAGGAGTACTATAGAAAGTTTCTTCTTCACCTAGCTCGTCTTGCACACTTGAGAATATAATCCCAGTTAGAACCACAGTTTAATACTGGATCACTCTCAGATACATGAGGATCTCTCCTTCTTTTCCCTTTCAGAAAGGGTGTGTGTCAATGGTCTATGGAATTCCGGGAGTTGTGGTCCAAAAAAAAAAAAGGAATTTCTTCAAGCTCTGGTTGTAAGTAGACTATGTGCACAAAGAGTGAGACCCAGCTGCTCTGAATTGTTCTTTGACTTTGCAGATCTTTTCCAGTCAGCAAGGTAAACAACTGGATTGCTGGACACATTCTCAAGTATTGCAGGTCAGTAAACTATTGAGGAACTGCTACAAATATGATTTTTAGGATTTTTCAGATTATTTGTGCCTTATTTACAGGCCATTCTACACAGAAATAATTGTTTCTTTTCTTACTTTATCTATACAAAAGGCTTTAGAGAAAGACCAAATAACCGAGAACTGACTTCTTTCCATGATGCCTTTGGGCACCACGTCCCAAATTTCAAAGGAAGACAATCAGAGTTGTATAGCACAATCCTTCACAAATTCTGGCCCACATAACCTGCAGAATGGTTAGCCAGACTTTCTTTTAGCCATCCATGTCTCTGGAATAGTTTGTTTTTGGTGCATGAATGCCCAAAATGTGACCTCCACGACAAATATAAGCCATCTTGGACATGGGCAATTCCCACCTTCAGTTTGTAATCCCAGGCAGGCATCAAGAAAAGGTTATCCAAACAGAGAAGAGTCTCTTCTTAAAAGACTACATAATTCATTTTATCATATGAAGTCCCCTTAAAAAAGAATGATATCTCCTGTCACAAACATTATGTGTAAATTACAAAGTTGTATATGTACATATACATATACATATACATATACACATATATATATGTTTCTGCAGATACTCTACACCTTCCTACCCATTGTTGATGCTACTGGCATGATCTAGTGACCTGTTAATGGTAAAGCAAACCATTATGCAGAAAGTGTTTCAAACATTCTTGTCCTGCTATGCACAGGACCTTTACCTTTATTCAGGTAAAAAAAACAGTTCAATGTTTTGTTACGGGCTTTCTGTGTTCAGTCAAGTGTCAAAATGCTGTGAAACTGCATTTGTTCAAGGCCATCTTTTAACCATATATGAATTCCTAAAATAGGCTCAAAAACTGCATCTCTAATACAAAGTAAAACTACTTTACATGACTATAGGCATAGAAATATCTATGGGTGGAAAAACAGACAGAGAGCCTTTCTAGATTGGTCTAAAGAAGTGAAAGTTCTTGTGGTATAATTCTCTGGTTTCTTCTGTGTATGCTGGTTCTTTTGTGTACAGTAGTTCCATTCATTCTAGCATCTGTTCACAAGAATTTCTTGGATCTGCACTACGAAAAACTGTGGGGTGCCATGATTGCACTCTTTAAGTAATTCAAGGGCTGAGAGGAAGGAACCTCAGAAGGTAGGACCAGGTCTAATGGTCAGAAGGTACAGGAGAGCAGATTTTGACTAAACATTAGAAGGAACTTCTTGACAGTAAGAGTGTTTTGGCAAACACTCTCTAACATTCATATTTTATAAATATTTAACTGAAGGGAGGTCCGAAGGGAAAACTTCAATGGGGGAATAGGCGGGATGGTGATGGTCGTGATGATGGAGGTGATGACAATGACGATAATAATACAAGAACAATGGCAATACCACAAACTCTCCCTGGAAGAACCCTGTGCCCCGTCAAACTGCTGGAAATCATTAACTAAACTTTAAATCCTTATAAATAAGCCGTTCCATAGCATTTCTACTTCAAGGATCATCCTCAAACCACACTTTTGAGATGAATCTGTTGAGCTGTTTTCTAAGTTATTTCCTCCCTTGATTTCCACTTACAATGGCTGGGTATGATCCATCCATCTAATCTTAGAGTAAGCCACACAAATGACTCTAAAACACTAGGGCTATTTTAGAAAGCAAATGTGCACTGCTTGCACAAGGCGATGTGGGCTAACAGTGCAGTTTAGTAGTTAGATGTTAGCAGAAGAAACTTATATTTAAAATCTTAATACCACATTTTTATTTTTCAGTTAAAATATTTCTAAACAGGTAGCCACTAGAATCACACCAAATATAAGTACCATCTTAGCAGCATCCCAGGTTGCAACATTTTGTCAGGGTTAGCAGGATCTGGCTCCTTTGAGCATGTGCAGAGTTCAAACAGTGAAGCCAGGCTTCACCGTGGCAGAGGTTCCCAGTGAAGCAGAAAAAATTCCAGAGCCTCATTAAGTTAGGCTTAGAGGCAGATTTATTGTTGCACACTAAGATAAACGCTTTTGGCAAAACATTCCAGCAGCAATTAAGCAAGTAAAAATAACAGAAGATAAATGGGCAGCATCTCCCCTTACAAGACGTATAATGTCAGCAGCATGACAGGTCCAGCTAGGCAATCTTGACTGGCAGCTGGTAAAGGCAAACATCAGCCTTTTTATGTTTCCCTGTCACCCTGAACAAGTGGGGTGGCCCAATCAGTGTTCTGGCATGTGGCCTTCTCCAGTACACAAATTGCAGTCAAAACAATCCTGATGACCTTGCACGTGCTTGTCTGGCCACATCACCTCTTCTTCTGCTGTCCATTTAGAGGAAACTATGCCTGCCCGGCATATAACCTTGACACATTTCATTATATCATTAAGTGTAATGTTTCACTAGTATAGTAATGACTATGTGAAGGGGAAAGAAAAATCCTGGGTTTGTAAAAGATTTAAGATAAACCTAAGTGAAAGCCATGTTGGCATCACCTAAACTGTTAAATATGCAGACCAAGAAAATATTTTGCTATTTACAGAGAGTAAACAGCTGTATAAAAACAAGGATATGCTTATGAGTTGATTTTACATGAATATCAAAGAGTTTTACATGAAGGTTTCTATCTTCAACTGGCATAATTTCATTGAAGTCATTGAAGTCTCTCAAGTTTACTTTGGCTGAGGATCTGACATCACACCTTTGGCTTAGAAACTCTTCTTTCTCCTCCACCTTCCCAACTTTTTCATGGTATCACGATTTCCAAAGCACACGCTTCCATATACAAATACCACCTGTTGGCTTTCTGCATGGCCACAGATAAACAATACGAATAGCTGTGGATGACACCCATGTTAACCAGCTAAGAAAAATCTTTGAAGACTTACCAACTCTTTTTGAAAACTTGCCACCTCCATTGTGGTAGTGGTGATTTTTTTTCTTGTTGAAGAAAAAAATACTTCATTTGTTCATCTTCCTGAGAAAGTGCAGCTGAAGGCAGGAAATTGCAAACAGATGGGAAGTAAATGAGTACATTATTGTAATTGTATCTTTTTTTATTAGATCAGAGTATATTAGATTTTAGCTGAAGCAAAACAAAACAAATAAAATATGTTGCTTATGGCATTTAGTGAATACTTCAGGGTACATCAGTGTATCCTAAACTGCATGAGATATAGAGTTGGGCCTCTACTGTCTCTCATAAACCCACACAAAATATTTAAGATTCCTCCAGACTAGGAATAGGTGAAAAATTTGTTTCATTTCACCTGTGATATGAAGAAGTCTGTCCGTTTTGGTAAATTCATGTGCAGAAACTTGAGATTTTTTTTGAAAAAATGAAATGTGGAAGAACCCAAAACTAAAAGGCTTTGAGTACTTAAATAGTAAAAGTCTGGATTTGAATCCCTGTGTTTCTGCTGCTGAACTAGAATTGCCACCTCCTTTTTTTCTAAGAGGCTCCTTTTCTTTGTTACTTTCATGATGGACATGAACAATGTGGCCCTCTCTGTGTCTGGAACAGGTGCACCTACTGAATTTGGCTATTGCAAATGATAGAAGAGTTTAATTTCAGTTTTGTTTGTTTTTCTAAAAGAAATTAACAACATTTGCAAATGTCTTGATAATCAGGACCAGAAAAGGTTTCAGAAACTCCCATGAGACACCTGGACTCATGTGATGAATGTCGTTGCAGGGGAAGGTAAGGTTTTGATGGTCTCCATGGAGTAACACCGGAGTGTCAAGTTTGATTGGTGCTAAGTACCAGATCAAGACATCTGATAGAGGCAAAGGAGACAATGAAGCACTTTGCTCCCTATACATGCCATTCGGTCCTCAAAGTTGACCCACCCTCCCACCCTCAATGCAGCGTGAGTGAATCTGGTCACTTCAGGCCAGATAGGACCCCCCCCCTTTTTATTTTGGCTTATCCCATACTGTATTTGATGGAATTGGGAAAATTGGCTCTGGGTGTTGTTGTTAAGGAGGTTGTCCTTTGGCAGATAATGGGGGATAATAAACTTCAGTGATCACCTATTAGCACCCATTTGGTGTGGCGTAGGGCTCTGGAACCACCTCTTTAGAGTCCGGTGTCCCAGGGGGTTCAGTGAAGGAGGCTACCCTTGAGGTTAACCTGGGAATAGACTCTCACTTTTAGGACCCTGTAGCTTGGGTGAGAGTTCCTGGGTTACCTTCCAAGATGCTGGACTGGGGAGCAACCAAAGCAATTTGGATTTGCTAAGGTGTTATCGCCTATTTCTATGCTGAGCAGGTTGTCACGTTATGACCCTGGCATCAGCTGGACCCGTATCATGTTGCTCCTCCCCTCTTGTATCTTTCGGGTTAATGCAATTTAAATAAAACAGGTCAAAATAAAGTGGTCCTTAGTTAACCCAACTTTGTGTCTGGTCATTTTATTCCATGGTTGAGCATCAAAACAAAACTATCAAATTTTCCTGTCTGTATTCCAGGACCATCAAAAGCAACTACCAAATTCTTCATATTTTCATAAGTGGCATCATGTTACTTCAGATGCAAATTAAACTCCTGAGGATCAGTCACGTAGGGATGGGGAGGTGATGGGGTTGTTTGCCCCGGGTGGCAATTTTTGGGGGGGTTTCCCAGCTTGTAGCCATGCCCCATGTGCTGTAGCCTCACCCCCACACATTGTGGCTCCGGCCCACACACCGTGGCCATGTCCCCATGTGCCATAGCCCTGCCCCCTATGCCATAGCCCTGCCCCCACCCCCATGCACTCCAAGCTCCGCCATTGCTGAGGATGTAATACAGCCAATTCTTAATGAGGAAAATTCTTTACAAATAAAGGTCCTTCAAATGTGGACAGTTTCTTAGTAGGAGAGGTGAGATGCCATTCCCAGGACAGATTTTATGGTACTTGCCATGCAATCTTATGCATAAACAAGTCCCATCTGAATTCAGTGGGGATTATTTCTAGATACATGTATACAAGAATACAGCCTAAAGCTCAGTGGGTTTTTAGTGTACGCAGGACTGCAGCCGGCAAATGCAGTGACAAGGCAAAAAAGGCATAGCATTTTTCATCACTGACAGATTCGCAGCATATTTGTGGTCTTGCCCAGAATTTTCTTTGATTTCTTGGTAGACAGAATGGCAGTTTTGGCAAGGACCACTGTTACCCGACAAAGGAAAGAAGCTATAACCTAGTAAACCATCAAAATCGTCTCTGTAAAAGCAGCAAAAATTGTCTCTGGGGCAAGTACAGATTTGCCTGTCATATGTCACAGCTGGCCCTTTGTTTTTGTTTTTCCTTACAAATAGTTTCAGTGGTAGTTGGATCATATTCCCTGGAATACTTGAGCAAAAAATCCTTTAAAGCTAAATTTGGTTTTGCACATTCCCCTTGTGATAGTTCCCTTGAGTGGCTGCTCTGTGATTGGTAGAGAGCACAGGAAATTGGAAATGCATCTGGCTATTCATAGCCACGTGCAGACTAATGGCATCTTCTGTTGAATTCCCCTGGGTGCTTGGTGGATTATATTATCAAACTACCTCTGGCTATGGGGTATTGTCAGATGTTTCTCCAGTCCCAAATGTCCACCAATCACAGAATGACTGTTGGGTGGGGGGGGAGTCTATTGCACCAGAACCATGATGTTGGCTGTTACAGGGGTGGTGGTGGTGGAAGAGAATACCAAAGAAAGAAAGAAAGAAAGAAGGAAGGAAGGAAGGAAGGAAGGAAGGAAGGAAGGAAGGAAGGAAGGAAGGAAGGAAGGAAGGAAGGAAAGTCACTGATAGGATGCCAGCCTGTCAGGTAGCCCTCCATATTTTAGTAATGGGATATGTAGTAGGAGTTAAGTAGCAGCTTGCTTGTAACGGGGTATGAGAACCAGAGACCGTTAGATAAACAAAAGCTAGGAATGCACTGATAAGCTTAGCCAGGCTGCACCAGGACTTCAAGGTCTCTTGCAGGCCCGAAGATGTACTCTTTGTATTTTATGTTTTGAATCTTGCTAATTGTCTCCAGTTCACTCACTGAAGTCCTGTACGACGTATCATGCTCCTAATAAATAGTGTTTAAGCACTATTCCATTTGTGTGCATGAATTCAGTTCATGACACAGCCACTGTGTGTATGTGCACATAGTACAGACAGACAAAAGAAAAAGACAGAACAAGCTCACTGGACAAGCAGCACAGATTGTAATCAAAATCAAGGCTAACCCCCCCAAAAAAGGTTGCACTAGGGATGGAGTAATCATTGCCACATAAAGTACTAGTAAAACAACACTGGGACTAACACAGCAAACAAAAAATATAAAGAGTAGGGAAACCTGAGACTGGACTGAGGAAGGAAGATTAGAGGCTGGAGTCTGGTAGAATAAAGGAAAGGCAAGCACCCATTACAGTAAGCCCAAAGTTGCCACAAAACTCCAAGAAAGCTCTTCCACAAATGTTACTGCTGCTAACTGCAGATTAGGAAAATTGCACAACAGGGAGAAAAGTAACTAATTATATATTCTTCACTGTTCCTCCTCACAAGCACTACGATTGGAGAGTACTAGTGTATGTTCTTCCATTCTGTTCCTTTCCCCCTTTTCTTTCTATGGTGCTGTTCTGCAACATTTGGAGACATATTGGCTTTGTTTTACAAAGGTTTGATGCTCAGTCTTTTTTCCTCAAAGTACCTTGGTACCTTCTAAGTACCTTACCAAGCAACAAATCTGGAGTTACTTAGAATACAGCCACGACAATATCAAACAGCAGGCATTCTTGTTGTCTCCTTTGATGCATGTCCTTGTGTACACACGTGTCAGGAACAGGCAAAGTATACTGGCCAGCTGAATTACACTGAAATAGGATTCCCTGCTCATCCATGGAAACCCATAGGGTGACTTTGGGTGCATCACACACTCTTAACCCCAGAAAACCCAGTTCACCTCAGGGTTGCCATAAGTCAGAAACAACTTGAAGGCACACAACAACAATAATGATAACATTAAGAATCCATATTGTTTCATCAGCGAGAAAGGTCAGGAGTATAAAATACATCTGTACCATGCAATACCACATTGAGACATCATAACACTTGAGACACAAATCTCGTTCCTCAGCAGTAAGAGAGTTGAAAACTTTAAAGTTCTGTCCAAGTGTTTGAAACTGTTCTGGGTGGACTGAGGCTATTTAAATTATTAATTTAAATTAATCCATTAAAATTAGTCCTCTACTACGGACATCAAGTTTCAGGGGTCTAGGTTTCATGGGCTTGGATCTACAAGAAAGACAGAGGCCTCACACACTTAATATAGATGGTATCGGAATGGGCCTAGCCCCATCCATTCATTTAGCTATAACTGCCTGTGCCAGCTAAAAATTCCACAAAGCTTCTACCAGCAATTCTAGCACTAACTTGAAAAGCAAAACAGAATGACCCTCCAGGTGTGTTTTTTACCTTTTTCTTTCCTTCAAAATTCATTTCAGATGAATGGTCTGACTAAGGCCTTTCCACAGGTTCCTGGATCCTGGAGGCATCTCACAGGATCCCAGTAAAGCCTGCCCTGGGAGAGGAGCATGACAGGAGCACTGCCCTCCACACCAGCTGCCTGTGGGAATGGAGGAGGTGCAGTGGCCGCACCCCTTCCCTCTGCAGTGCAGTCAGGCACTGTCCCAGGCTGTGCTGGGGCAGAAGCATGGCCACTGCGCTCCCTGACCCTCTGCAGCTCAGGTAAGTATAGGAGGGCAGCACGATCACTGGTCATTGATGGGAAGAACCCATCGATGATTTGCAGTGTGATCGTGCCACCTGGGGACAGAAGAACAATGGGACACAGACGATGTTGTGCATAAGCATTGTCTGGGACCATCTTTCTCCTGTCCCCAGTGCAGGATAACGGCATCCTACAGAAAGGGCCTAAGCAAAGTAATGGATCAATTTGTGTCTACTGCAAGGGTGTGGGACTACAAGACAGATAACATGTTTACCTTTAACTATTCTTCCCTTGTTTTTCCTGTTTGGAAAAATAGTTGGGAACATGGGGGGGGTGCAGAAAATAGAATACATCTCATTATTATAAAACAATTTTTCTTACAATAATATCTACAATAAATATATTTTTCAAAAGGAAAAAAAATATTCTCAAATACTATCCTCCAAACAAACTCACTACAGAAAGAAAAAAAAAGTGTATACTAAACCAGATTTCAATTCTTTTTAAAAAATGATGGGAATCAAAAACAGAATAAACCAGAACCCAGTAGACAAACTAGTTCTCTGTCTTGCCTTAACAGCCTTCCAAAAGAAGAGCATTGGAAGGCTAGGAGATGCAGTGGCCAGAAGTAGGACAGAAAGTAGAGAGAATCAGGGTTTCAGGAAAACATCCCAGGGAAGAATTTCTTAAAAGTCTAGGGTTCAATGACTAAAAAGTCCCTGTCCCCACATAGCTACCCTCCTTCTCTCTGCATAAGTTTGGGATTGCAAAGCACAGCATAAGTAAATAGGTACATTTATTTCACAGAAGGGGACAATTCCTTTCTTATCCATGTCCAAGGCCACTTGAAGCTTTAGAGATCAATATAAACCATCTGAATTAGACCCGGATGCCACTAGGGAGCCAATTAAGTCGGCCAAATATTGTTCTTCTATGCTAGCTATGGCAGGTTCCAGTTTGCTGCATATATTGAACAGCCCAATAAGCTTCCCTCATTACTTAAGCTTCCCTTACATTTTAGAGTATAAGCTCCTTGGAGGAAGACACTGTCTTTTTCGCTTATCTTGCTCACTAAAGCACCATGTATACATCATCATCAATCAGCATGACATTTGAGTCTCCAGTCATCAGTTTGGATTGTTCACACAAGATGATCCTTTGAACTAGTCCAGGACTGAGGAACCTGTGGCCCTTCACACACAGCTGAACTACAACTCCCATCATGGCTTGCCATTGGCCAAGCTGGCTGAAGCTAATGGTAGCTGGAGCCCAACCATTTCTAGTAGGCCACAGGTTACTTGATCCTGTTCTCATTCTTTTACAGAGACATAATCATTTTCAGCAGTATGTTTATGGACTGATACACTGAATCTTCATCTGGTTTGTGAAAATTAGGCATAGTGGTCCACTGCACTACATCCTGAACATTTTTTTAGTGCGGACACACTTTCAGTGTCATGACTAGCGGCCCTCTCACACTATACAGTTATTGCACTATGATTCCCACTTTAACTGCCATGTCAATATTCTTTGGATCCTGGGATCTGTGGCTTGCTGAAGCACCAAGGGAACTCTCCAGCTGAGAATTCTAAATAGCAATCCATAAACTTAAAATCCCAGAATTCCATAGGATGCTGCCATGGCACTTAAAGTGAAATCGTAGTGCTATAATTTTGAAGTGTCAAAGGGCTCTAGAGTCCCAAGCAGAATCCAACACTCTGAATCAGAAGAGAAGGACCTGGCTGGATCAGGAGAATTACCACCATAAGCCATGGAGGGGCTGTGGTTAGGCACAGACAAGGCCCCAACCAAATCTTCTAACTGGGAGCTCTTTGACTCAGATGAAGCAATGAGCTGGATACTCTTGAGTGAATGATTTCTTCTACACAAGCCAGAGGGCTACCTCTTTTAGGCCTCTCCATTCATTGGGACAAAAAAAGAGGATGAAGCCTGTGAGGGATAGTCAAGCCCCAAAAGGATTAAAGGCTTGTGTTGAAACCCAGACTTTGTTGGAACAAGTTATCTGTTTACAGCAGGGTGGGCAAATGTGGCAGGCCCAAAGTGCCAATTTTTTTTTTGCCCCAGGATCCTCCAGAGACCACAAGGACTGTCAACAATGCCCTCATCTAAAAAAAGGGGGGGCAGAACTCCCCCTTTGGTTTTATGGTATGAGTTTTATAGAATGAAATGGTTTTATAGTATGAATTTTGTTTAATGTTAAATAGAATGGTAGTATAGAGTAGCTGCGACCTACTTAGAAAATGAATTGCAGCTCCTGGAAGATCACAGAAAAGGCAATCCTTTCCCCCCTCCCCAGAAAAGTGCAGTCCAGACAGTCAGAAGGGGTTCTTGGTTTCAAAGACAGCATTAGGCTCTGCTTGCAGCCCCAGGGCCACACTCTGCCCTCCCATGGCTTAAAGGTGGCCAGATTATAAGTGCTTTAATGGATGCAATTGATCCAGGCCTCTAACTGGCCAGGAGCCCTGTGCTGATGGGGAAAGATGTCCCATGCATTCTCTTATTTCCCAGTTGCTTCCCTCATCAACCAATGTTTCTGTTACCATCTATATTTTATGTGTTAATTGACCAATTGAGTAAAAAAAAATGTGGGATTGTCACCACTAGCCCCGTGGAATCTGAAGAATCTGCTGCAGAGGAGTCAGACCGGGAAAAGCCTACAGCTCTAGAAGACAGCTCCTCCCCAGGAGCTGAACAACCAAGTGCAGATACAAGGAATGCAGACTCTCTGGATGATAAGCTTCCAACTTGGCCACAACAAGTAGACCCTGAGAAGAGACCACTTTCCATTGCACAACAGAGGTGGATCCAGTGCGTCATACACAGGCATAAATACCTGACACCAAGCAATTATCCATTGTAAAGATCAGACAACCATAAATCACCCAACAGCCGAAGAAAGGCCTCATTGGAGACAGCTGATTTACATTGTCATGAACCCCCCTCTCACTGAATTCCTAAGCTCCTAGACCAGCAATAACGTTTCTGACATGTCTTGCTGCTTTGTCAGATTTGTTCTCGTGACTGTTTATTCCCCATTATTGACCGTGGAACATTTGAGGCCTAGTTACATTCTGACTGTCATGTAATGGCTCAACTCTTCCAGAGCCTGATTTTCCCAGCAGTCACCGCTTCTGAACACAAGACCAGATAGTTGGTCTTATGGATATTGCAGGGCTGAAGATGGGTTCATGCATGAAAATTTTTGGGCTGCTTACTGTCCATTGTGCTTTGCTATTTTAGGTACTGCTTATGTCATTTCTCTGTCACCCCTGCCAGGGTGGCTCACACACATAGCACCATAGGTGCCCTGGTTTGGGGATTACTCCAAGGTCCAACCACCTTAATTGAGCCTTGGAAGTAGCCCAAGTCCTGCAATGTCAGTTTACATCATGTGACTCTGCCTGTGACTGCCTGACTGATGAAACAATCCTCAGTCATCTACTGTGATCTATGGCCAGGTCATCCCATTTGTGATTGGGGCAGGAAGCGTGGCCTCTTTTCATCCTTTCTCCCCACTCAGAGCTTGGAAGATTTACTTTTTTGGACTACAACTCTCAGCATCCCTCAGCCAGTGGTCATACTGGATGGGGAATTCTTGCAACTATAGCCAATACACTAACTTTTCCAAGCTCTGCTTCCAGAAAATATCTAGACCTGTAAGTGTGGTTGTATGCCTTTATTATCTCCAGCCTCAATCTTTGAAATAGGCTTAGTTTCGAGCTGCATCTCTCTCAAAACCATTTAATGGCAAAGAAAATGTCTTGGAATGCTGCTTAAACACATCAGTAAGCTTATTTTATGAGGTGCTTATATTTGTATGGCTTGAAAGGATCTTGACAACTAACTTTCCACAAGCATAAACAGAACATTCCCCCATTCAGATATCTACTTTTCCTAAGTAGGACATGCACCTATTATTTCTGTTGTTCAATTTTCTTCTCAGCTGCACTTCCTTGTATCCATGGCAGCAGCAACTTGCACAGTGGGCTTTGCTGAAATGCACTCTTAGAGTGTTGTCTCAAAGCAAGGAAATATAGCAGGTTGTGGAGTGGGGGGGAGGAAGCCGGCACAACAGTTTCTAAAACATAGGACTACCGTTTCTGAAAGTCTAATTAAAAATGAATGTTCGTTATGTCTCACAATCGAAAGAAAGGGTCAGGAAGCAAACACATGGGTGATGGATAATTAATAGCCAAGGAAAGACAGATGCTAAAAAGCAAGGAACAAAATTAGTACAGTGGATGCATTTGACTTTAAAGGAGTGTGAGCAACAGGCAATTATCCATGGAATAATTTGCCATGTGTACAGCCATGGGTATCTGAGGGGCACACAAAACACCTTACTTGGCAACTCAGGGCAAATGTTCATCTCATTTAAACACTTGCAACTGGGAAGAATGACATATAGAGGCTAGATATGGCAGAAGGGCCTTCTCTGATTTGATCTTCATGTGAGAAATGTATACCCTCTCTTGTCATTGAGAGGAAGATAATGAACATAGCAGGCTCACTGCACTGTTCTCTTAGTCCCTTCAAACTATCCTTCCTCAGGACAATGGTCCTGATTCCATATGAAGAAGCCTGAAGGATTTCTTTAAAAAAAAAAATCTGTCTTTTGTATCCAATTGTGAGCTAGATGGGACTTTCCCTTCCCTCTCCAGCTCTCTGTGACACCCCCCCCCAAAAAAAAATCATTCAGAGGGTTTCCTTATTGTCAAAGACTGATTAGCAGTACATGCTATTGAGGCAGTGGGGGGATTACCCTCCTCCTGGTTCTATTGACAGAACTACTTCTCTCAGTGGAAGAACTCAAAGTATGCCGGCCATAGTGATTTAAAACAGGCAGTGGGCCATTTCTTTCATTTCTGGTTGAAGCTTTCATCATGTGACATAGCATACCAGAGATTTAGAAAGCCACACCTAAAAGGTTTGGAAAGAACAGAGGTTGCTATAACTCAGGCATTAAAGGCCCTTTCTACACCATACCTCATTAGTGCGATCTTGCATTACAATCCCAGCATTGCCATTCCTACGATGGTAGCAGGCTAGGAACATGCTCTTCTGCACCTTTCCGCCTTAAGCAGATGAGCAGCAGTATTGTCCCCCGGTGTTCCTTCTGTACTACAGTGTCTTCGGCCATTCCTTTGCTCTGCCTTCACCCCACCCCACCACCCCTGATTGGTTGGAGGGTTTTGTATGTTTTTTGGAAGCTATACTAGTGTGGCCTCATTATAACATCATGGCCCTTTCCACATGTGGGGGGGGGAACGGGCGAAAACGCCCAAAAACGGAGCTTACCGGCAGCCGGATAAGTCCGTCGCTACGCGGAGCAGCGCGAGCTCGCTGCTCTGCAGTCCTCCAGCATCCCAAATGGCAGCTTCCGGTTGGTGGAGGCTCTCCACCAACTGGAGAAGCTCGCCAGCCGGAAGCCCGCCCCCGGCAGATCTGCAGGCACGCACTTGCGCGCGCCTGCAAATCCGCTTCGGAGCCGGGCGACGGAGCGGCGCGGGGCGGCGCGCTCCGTGCTTTTTGAAAACCTCGAAAAAGAGGTTTTTAAAAAACACACAGCACGGCTAGTTCCGGCTGCTCCTGAGTGGATTCTGGTGTGGAACTACAAAAAGTAGTCCACGCCAGTCCACTCTACGGTGTAGAAGACCTCCATCAGAGGTCGCTCTGCACCGTTTCAGAAGCCGGGTATGGAAATGGCCCATGACACATGAATACACTATTGGAGATTTGTACTAAAACGCTAAAAACTGTATTAAAAATTTAAAAAAAACTCAAAGGAGAAAGTTAAAATAAACACGGAGAGGCAGTAGATTTCAAACTTGCCACGCCATGTGAGTCGCTGAGGGAGAGACAAACTGGGCATGCCCACACCCCGCCCACTCCTAGATCCGCAGTAACAGGAAGCACAATCAAGTGCTATTATGGTACTGAACTGAGCCAGCTGATGGGATTGAGGCACTAAAAGAGGCTTTTAACAGATTTTTTGGGGGAAATAGTACAAGGCGGTTTTGCTATGGTTGGGGACAAGACAGCAGCTGGATAGCAACAATGTTGTGTGGTAGTACATCTCCTGGACCAGAAACAACCTGCTGCTGTTGCAGGATAGCAACATTGTGCAGAAATGGCCTAAGCCTCAGACTACTATTTATTTATTGTTAAACTATTTTAAAACAATTAAAATGTTAAATCAATTTTTAAAATGTTTATTATTAAATTATTAAAATGTATTTCTTTATTCTATAATCTGTTGTGCTCTATGTTTTAATCACATGTTCAGGGTGGGTGAAAAATAAGATATTAAGGAACACAGCAAAATAAACGACTATGTGCAATTGAACAAAAATAGCTAATCTATAATAGTAGCTTAAAAACTAACATGTGAAGCAGAATGAAGGTAGATTAGCAAAATCTGAAAAGACTGAAGAAAATAAAAGTTACCTCTTGCACCTGAAAAAACATCAGAGTGGATGCTTGTTGGGTCTATCTGGGGACGTTCCAAGCTGAGGCATAACTACTGAAAGTTTCTTTCCCCAATAACAACCATTATGTATCAGGTAGTTGGGAAGCCAAGTGAGGTCTCTGATTATGATCTCAGTCAGTCTTAAAGTGTTCTGTGTACATTGTAATTCAGTAACAACATTAAAAACTGAGAACTTTCTAGACTATTCAAGGAGCTCTGGCTCCCAAGGCAGAATCAGAAAAGAATAAATTATTATTGCTGTTGTTATGTGCCTTCAAGTCATTTCCAACTCTAAGGCAAACCTATTATGGGGTTTTCTTGGCAAAATTTGTTCAGAAGGGGCTTGCCTTTGCCTTTTGTCTGAGGCTGAGAGAGTGTGACTTGTTCAAGGTCACACAATGGGTTTCCATGGCCAAGCGGGGATTCAAATGCTGGTCTCCCAAAGTCCTAGTCCAGTGCTCAGATCCCTGCATCATGCTGACTATCATACACAGGGGACTTGGGGCAGGTAGACTGAACAGACTTGGGGAACAGAGGGCAGAGTCTAACCTTGGACTTTTGCTGATGGAAAATCATCAGGTGGAAGCAGAGAATCTCCCTTTCCCACTGCAGCTCTCTGTGCCGTCTGTTCAGAGGTCTGGGAAATGTCCTGGAGCCAATTGTCAGGTAGCTCCAAATTATGTAGGCAGAAGGAGAAGGAAATGAGATTCTGTTGAGCTGGCACTGTAGTATCAGTACTGTGTTTAATCCAGAATTCTTATATATATGTGTGTGTTGGATGCCTTCAAGACATTTCCAACTTACAGCAACTCTAAGATGAACCTAACATGGGGTTTTCTTGGTAAGGGTTGCTCGGGGGGGGGGGTGTCTTTGCCTTCCTCAGAAGCTGAGAGAGTGTGATTTGTGAGAGAGTGTATTTCCATGGATGATTGAGGATTTAAACCGTACTCTCCAGAGTTATGAACCAATGCTCAAACTACTACAACATGTTGACCCTGTCATAAATAATGTCTGTCTCAGTAGTGATAAGAGTGTTTTGTTATAAACCATAATCATTTACACAGCATAATCGCTTTCTGAGAGAAACATTTTTTCCCACATTTCTCTGATCCACCAACCATCTGCATTGCTGACTCTGGGAATACTCCAGCCATAGTAAAACAATAGCAGTAACAATAGCAGTTACGTTTCTATACCACTTATCCATGCAAAGCACTCTCTAAGCGGTATACAATGTTTTTAGCTAATTGCCCCCAACAAGCTGGGTACACATTTTTACCAATCTACAGAAAGATGGAAAGGTGAGTCAACCTGGAGCCCTGCAGAATCAAACTCACAAGGTTGTGGCTGCAGTAGCGGCATGCCACCAGGGCCCAGACTTAAGATACTGTTTTATTTTGATAGGAAAGAGCTAGGGTTGTCCATAACTTTTACATGGCAATTAAATGGGATCTACATTGTTCTTCACTGTGGATGAATCCTGCCTAAAGACAATAGCAAGGCAAGTACATCATAACCAAAGATGTTAGGTAGAGATAAAGGTGGTCTCTACGGCATCACATGTTCCTACAGGGCAATTTCTCCCCTTCCAAATTACCATGAAATAGAAATACACAGATTTTTCCATTTTCAGTCAGTGTCAATTTTGTGTCTCTGTGCACTCATAAACCTATTTGATATATCTTTTTTATAAAAAAAATCACATTTTTGGTACTTTTTCAGAAATATGATATATTTTTAACATGACAGCTATACCACATTTAAAGAAACATGAAAAACAAAGGATAACTTCATTCCTATTTGCATGTTAGCCTAAAAAGTATGAATAAAGTTAGATTGCTTAAAAATGTACACTGAACAAAATAACTAAGTATACTTTAGTTCTGAAGTACAAAACCAGGAACATCATATCCTTCAGTGGTTCCATTTTAATCAATGCAATGCTTGTTTTTCTCCCTTTGTAATTCCAGGGCTACCAAAGCATACTGTCTGAAATATACCAGCTTCGTAACAGTGGAATAAAAGATACCACATAGTAGTCAGCAAGAGATTTTAAAACCTTAAACAAGCCCCAAATTCTGAAGTAATGTTCACTCTGTGTGCTCAGGGGTGTACATAGCTTATCTCCAGGACCATGAAACCTAGACTCCTGAAATCTGGCATGGATAGTAAAAAGATCCTGGGGATATGCTTCTCAGGGTTGACTGGCTGAATATAGTTAATCATAGAATCATAGAGTTGGAAGAGACTACAGGGGCCATCCAGTCCAACCCTCCGCCATGCAGGAACACACATCAAAGCATTCCCAACAGATGGCCATCCAGTCTCTCCTTAAAAACCTCCAAAGGAGGAGGCTCCACCACACTCTGAGGCAGCATATTCCACAGCCGGCCAGCTCTGATCATCAGGAAGTTCTTCCTGAGGTTCAGGTGGAATCTCCTTTCCTGCAGCTTGAATCCATTGCTCCTTCTCCTAGTCTCTGGAGCAGTGGAAAACAATCCTGTTCCCTCCTTGGTTCAAATATTTAAACATGGCTATCACGTCCCCTCTTAACCTTTCCTTCTGCAGACTAAACATACCCAGCTCCCTAAGCCACTCCTCACAGGGCATGGCTTCCAGACCCTTCACCATTTTGGCTACCCTCTTCTGGATCACACATCACACTGCTGTCTCACATTCAGCTTGTGGTCTACCAAGACTTCTAGATCCCTTTCACACATACTGTTATCCAGCCACGTGTCCCCCATCTTATATTCGTGCATTCCATTTTTTCTGCCTAAGTGCAGGAACTGCTTTCTATTGAAATTATTATTATTATTATTATTATTATTATTATTATTATTATTATTATTATTATTATTTAGCTTTGGCCCAGCTCTCCAATCTGTCAAGGTCATTTTGAAATTTGATCCTCTTTTTTTGGTAGATGGACTGATACAGAT
Organism: Cyclura pinguis; assembly: GCA_030412105.1. Taxonomy (NCBI): domain Eukaryota; kingdom Metazoa; phylum Chordata; class Lepidosauria; order Squamata; family Iguanidae; genus Cyclura; species Cyclura pinguis. The sequence continues at coordinate 293,482,546 of CM059599.1, read as the reverse complement.
AAATGGCTGCGCTATGATGATATAATTGAGAGATCAGCGTCTAATAATTTTAAGATGAAAACAAGGGAAAAACTAGAACAGGAGGGAATAAGACTGAGTCGGTTCCCTTACAGACAATTAACCGAAAGGTTTCATATGGACATAAAAACTTACGGAATTGAACTAAAAGAAAAAGTTGGAGTAGCTAAATGGATTTTTGAGAATCCGCCTCACCTTCTTGCTCAAATCCATCAAGAGATATTACAGCAGGAGAGACAGGAAGAAACAATAAAGGAAACAATGATTTTATGGGCTCAAAATATTGGCCATTCAATTCAATTAGAGTCTTGGGAGCAGAGTTGGAAAAAACGCAGAAGTTTACAGTAGCCCAGAATTTGAGAGAGAACTATTATAAACTATTTCACAGATGGTATATGACACCAGATAAACTGAGAAGGATTTATAATACAGGTACTGGACAGTGTTGGAAATGTCAAAGGAAGGTTGGTACGATATATCATATGTGGTGGACATGCCTGAAAGCTAAGAAATATTGGAATGAAGTACATAATGCGATTTGTACATTATTGAAAGGTCAGTTTGCTAAGACACCTGAATTGTATTTGTTAAATATGACTGATATTATAGAGGATGTTGGTATAAAGAAGCATTGGAGAATATTACTGTATATGATAACAACAGCTTGTATTGAATATGCAAAGCTATGGAAAACTCAGCAAATACCTACAATAGAACAATGGTGGGCTACACTTATCGAAAATAAAAATGCAGACATGGTCTCCCAGAGATTAAAGGGGAAATCAGACAATGTGATACAGAAAAAATGGCAAATTGTAACGGGTAATTGCTGGGTTTTAACAGCTGGAAATATGTAATTCATGATTAAAGTTATAATACGCGTGGGCGACAGGTATCTATCATGAAGCGGAAATATGATGAATGAAATGTAAGAACTATCAGATAAATTAACAGTAGAATGTTGTACAGTATCTTAAGTCTTTAGAAATCTGGAAAATGGAATCTAGATCAATGTGGCAGATCAGATATATTTCTATTGAAGCTGACAATCGAATATGTATGTTTTTTTTATAATGAGAATTTTGAATAAAATGATTTAAAAAAAAAAGAAATTTGATCCTGTCCTCTGGGGTATTAGCAACCCCTTCCAATTTGGTATCGTCTGCAAATTTGATCAGCATGCCCTCCACTCCTTCATCCAAGTCATTGATGAAGACGTTGAATAGCACTGGGCCCAGGATGGAACCCTGTGGCACCCCACAAGTCACTTCTTTCCAGGATGAAAAGCAGCCATTGGTGAGCACCCTTTGGGTTTGTTTGGTCAACCAATTCCAAATCCACCTAACAGTAGCCCTGTCCAGCCCACATTTTACTAGCTTCTCTGCAAGAATGCCATGTGGAACTTTGTCAAAGGCCTTACTGAAGTCAATATATGTTATGTCTACAGCATTCCCTTCATCTAGCAAGCTTGCAACTCTGTCATAAAAGGAGATACGATTAGTCTGGCATGACTTATTTCTGAGAAATCCATGTTGACTTTTAGTGATACGACATTGCTTTCTAAGTAATTGTCCGCACCTGGGCTGGGCTAGCAGCCAGGAGAAGCTGATAATACAGGTCAGGAAGCGCAGGCAGTTAAGCAATTAGTCAGTTAACTTTCGGAAGAAAACAGCCTTACAAATGAGGATTAGACCTTTATTAGACCTTCCAGGGATATGGAAGGTCTAATAAAGCCCCAGCAGAGGTTCTTCTTCAAGAAGTCCCATAAGGCAGCTAATTCCGGCTCTGACAAAGCCATCAGGAATGGGAGCCCCAGGCACCAGGTCTATGGCACAATCATATCCACAATGTGGGGGGAAGACAATCCGCCTCCTTCTTATTAAACACATCTACAAAGTCCTGGTACTTGGTGGGTAGTACCACGGAGGTCTCAATAACTTCAGCCTCTGGGGTGGCATGCACCTGCTCCAGCCAACAGTGTTCGTGGCAGTACTCCAAAGCAAAGAGTACCTCATGCTGGGAGCACGAGATGTGGTTGTCATGTCTGGACAACCATGGCATCCCCAAGACCACAGGAAGTGCAGGACCACCACCAGGAAAAACTGTGTTTGTTCAACATGGCTTTGGATCCCCAGAGTTAATTCAGAAGTCTGATGTGTCACAGGCCCAGAACTCAGGAGCCGCCCACTGATAGTCTTGATGGGCCGCGGTACAGGTAGCAGGAGCATGGGAATGTGGTACTGGGTGGCAAAGCCTAAGTCTATAAAGTAATTAGAGGCCCCAGAATCAATCATGGTGCCCACTGGCATTGGCTGAGCCTCAGCAACTCAAATTGTTGCTGCTACCAGCAATGGGTCTCACTTGGGCTCTGTTGGTGGCAGTGGAGCCTTGATAACTGGCTCTCCCAGGCTGCGGAGGCCTTCTAGGCCTGGGAGGGCCTGTTTCCCGGCTGGGAAGTGCCTTTCTTCTTAGAGGTGCAGTTTCTAGCAAAATGGCCCCCCAGCTCACAGTACAAACAGTCCAGCCTGTCTCCTGTGCTCCTTCTCTGCTGCAGTGAGCTGACGGCGTGTGCCCCCCAGTTGCATTGGTTCCTCAGGCAGGACAAGGCTGGCAGGAAGTGGCCCTCTGACAACTGAAGCACAGGCAGTAGGCACTGCCATGGTTGCTGGGGCAGGGGCCCCATGAGGCCCAGGAGCCCGTGAGATTGCAGATCTACACGCTTGTCTGCGGGACTCCAAGCGATCATCTATGAGAAGGACTTGTTCAATAAGCAGCTGGAAAGTAGCAGGGGGACGGCTGCAGGCCAATTCATCTAGGATTTCAGGAGCCAGACCCACCTTGTACTGGTTCTGAAGAGCAGGGTCATTATGAACCAGAACCTGAGCCTGGAGCTGGAAGGATGTCAGTGTCATGTGTTACTGCCCTGGCTAGTCTGAGCTTTGGGGATATTAAAAGATATCCCTTGATATCACAATTCGGCTGCACTTCTCTATTCCTTTCCACGTGCTTGCGAGGCCACTGGACAAGCACGTAAACAAGCTCGGCCGTTAATAGCCGTAATATTCCTGGACAATACAGGCAGGCCAGAAATAGCTGACTCACTGCTTTAGGAGACCTCCAGGCAAGTACTCTAATTAAGTATGCACTCCACTTACAAAAGGGCCTCTGCCCCGCGATGGCAGCTTGATGGGTAAACTATGCTATACCCAAGTACTCTGCATTTGCATACTGGTTACTCTATTGAGAACTGCTACGATAACTCAATCATTCAGATTCTGTCCTTTCGGAGGCTTTGTCTCCAACTCCAAATCTATTGTTTTCCCCCAAGTACGGCATAGCCTGCAGTCACAATTCTCCTTATAAAAACCCTTGATTCCGAGACCTTCCTCGGATCGCTCCCGAGTTTCATCCTGCCTTGCTGCTGCTTTGCTTGGAGAGCCTCCCCTCAGCTCCACATGCTGAGCTACATCGCACCCCAGCTTCGCTCTCTATTTTTTTGGGCTTCAGGACAGGTGAAGTATCACCCAAACCAGCAATCCCTCTAAAAATCCCTCTATACCACTCCAACATTTATTTTCTTTAGGTATCTTGTGTGAATGTGTCGCATACACTGTTTGCCTGTATTTAATAAAACATCATTTATTGTTTCAACTTCTGTGTGCTCCTTGACTCCACCTGACCCCGTAGACATAAGGTTCAAGATCTCACTACGTTACCCTGCCTCTTGTAACGCTAAGCAGTGCTCTGAGCTAATTTTCCCCACCTTTAATTGAGCATGTTTTGGTGTCCCTCCCGAGACCCCCAGTACACAGGGTAACACATGTCCTGCGTCCAGAGTATGGACTCTGATTCAGAGTGTGAAGCAGAGGGCGTGCCAGAGGCTGAAATAAAAGGCATACCAGGGCCTGCTGTACAGAGAGAGGTTACAGTGCTGGAAACAGAACAAGGGATGGTGCCAGCTCCAACAGAGAGTGCTGCCTCTTGAGAGAAAGAGGAATACTCACCTAGACCCAGCTTCACACAGCACGGGCAGCAAAGAGAGACCCAGCCTCACTCTCTCAGAATTTATAACCAGCAACAATCAGTCAAGGCACAGCTGCGCTAGGCTTTAGGTCTATTTAGCTGGTGTCCTTCCCCTCCAGGAGTTGTCAGAGCTTATTTGATCTGCTACCTTGCTTGATGCCTTGACAAATGCTTGGCTTGACCTTGGACACTCCCTTGCCATGAAGCTCTGAGGAACTTTGTTTATGTTGGACTTTTTTTATGACTCCTTGCTTACTGCCTGGAAGTAAGTAACACCTATTCTGTGCTGCATTTCCCCCTCTTCCTCACCTGCTCCCTATCAACCAGGTTGAGTACTTCTATCCTTTTGGGAGAAAATTGAGGCAAAAAGGTGTTGAGTAGTGCTGCCTTTTCTCTTCCCCCCATTAGTAATTGGCCATCTTCTCCATGCAGTGACCCTATCATTTCCTTGTTTTTCCTTTTGCTGTGGTCCCATCTAAAAAAAGCCCTTTTTATTGTTTTTAATGTCTCTGGGAAGCTTGAGTTCATTTTGCACTTTAGTTTTTCTGACCTTCTCCCTACATATTCTGCCTATTTACTTGAATTCCTCTTTAGTGGTTTCACCATTCTTCCATTTCCTGTACATGTTTCTTTTAACACTTAGCTCAGCTGAGAGTTCTTTAGTCAACCATTCTGGTTTCTTTAGACACCTGCCATTTTGCTTCCTTATTGGTACAGTTTTAAATTGTGCCTTCAGTATCTCACTTTTAAGAAACTCCCATCCATCATGAACTCCTTTCTCTTTCAGTATTCTTGACCATGGAATTTCAGCAAGAAACTCCCTAAGTTTATAGAATCAGCTCTTTTAAGGTTTTAAAATTTTAAAGTTTTTTAAAGTTTAATCTGTCTGAAGGCTACAAAACCATTGTCACTCACTAGATGGTGAACTTCTCTAACTTTCCCTAACCATCAATGAGGAAGGTCATTTCTGTACTACACTGTTATAGTGCTATTATTCCACTTTCAATATCCTGCAGAATTCTTCTGGGGCTTGTAGTTTACTGAGGCCAAAGAGCTCTCTAGCTGAGAATTCTAAATGTTCCTCTCTCAATTGCAAACACCAGGTTTCCATAGGATGTTGAAAGTGGAATAATAGTACTATAACAGTGTAGTGTGGAAGTGGCCAAAGCTGCCACCAGATTTAAGATATTCATTTCTCCAGACAGTCTTTGAGTTGCCTCACATGCTGCTTTCTTGTCCAGGATCCTCAACTTTTCAGACACTGAAAAGGGAATCAGAAGAGAGAGAAAAGAGGAAGAAGATCCTGCTACCTAATGGGCAGTGGTGGATAAAGTAAGTATATAGAAAGGTTTAATAAGCTTTAGGGTGGGAAGAAAGGTACACCAGGAAGAAAGAAAGGAGTGGAGGAGGACAGAGAAGCAAAGAGCTTTAAAGAGGGAGACACAATGATCACTTTGCTGGGTGAGTGAAGAAAGAGAAAGGAGATCTGGACAGATAAGAGGTGGAAAAAAGAGAACTGGTTGGGGAAGGAGACCAAAAGAGCAGTTAATTCCCGGGGGAGGGTGCCATTGGGGAAGGTAGATGGATGAGAGGACAGAATGAGCACCTAGGTGAAGAAAAAGCACCAGGATAGGTGGGACAGGACTAAGGGCCTTTCTGCACTACACTGTTATAGCGCTATTATCTCACTTTCAACATCCTGTGGAATACTGAGATTTGCAGTTTACTGAGGCCAAAGAGCTCTCTGGCTGAGAATTCTAAATGCCCCTCCCTAAACTTCAAACCCCAGGATTCAACAGGATGTTGAAAGTGGAATAAAAGCACTATAACAACGTAGTGTGGAAATGGCCACAGTCTTTTGCTGGTGATTAGGAAAGATATTGTTTTATTGTATTGTTAGGAAGGATGTGGTTTTATTGTACTGGTACTTTGTTTAAATATGTAACACTACACTGGAATCCTTTAGGTGCTAAGTGTTACAGGAAGGGTATTCTAGAAATTTTTTAAAGACAGAAAGACAGACAAACAGACAGAGACAGAAAGAAAGGAGGAGGGAAACTTCTTGTGGGATGAATGCTTAAGAATTTATGTCTGAGAGGGAAGGGCAAATCCATACATGTTTAGGATAGCAAATTGGATTGCCAAATGCATTTTGCTGTGTAGATGAACACTTAACATTTGGGGATTTTATACATGAATTACAGATGGAGTCCTGCTGTATGGTTTTGTCTCAGATTTTGGCTTTTGATACATAAAGGTGCTCTGTTGGCTTTTAGATAACTCAGATTTCAAGTTCATTATCTGCAGCTTGTTTATCTAAGATAATAGCCCAACTATGAATGAACAGAAGAGCAGCAGCTGCTTCAGATTATGTTTAATCATCATCATTCATTCAAGATTTCCCTTGGAATTGTAAACATCGCCTATCAAAGACAACAACTTTTCTAAAGTGGATGCTAGCAGAAGTACCCATCTTAGAGGTAGACTATGACCCCTTAAAATACCACTGCAGATATAAAAATTTAACCAAGAAAGACAATTTAGCTCTGGAAAAATGTAACGTCAGTGCCAGCCATCTTGGTCTGGAAAGGACGTTCCAGGGCTTGGGAAAGGAAAAGAAAGCAGAAAATAGTATATGAAGCTACATCTATTGTTGTTCTCATTTCTGACTTAGGTTCACTTTAGGGCTGCCCTATCATGGGGTTTCTTGACAAGATTTGTTCAGGGAGGGTTTGCCGTTGCCATCCTCTGAGACTGAGAAGATGTGGCTTGCCCTAGGTCATCCAGTGGGTTTCCATAGCTGAGTGGGGGTTCAAACACTGGTCTCCAGAGTCATAGCCCTAGTGGCTCAAACCACTACACCACACCAGTTCTCATAAAGTATGGTTTATATCTATGCCTGTCTTAGAGATCATAAGAATATTTTATTATGAACCAAGCACATTCATACAGCATAATCTCTCTCTGAAAGAAACATTTTTCACCACCCTTCTCTGATCCCCTAACTATCTGCACTGCAGACTGTGAGAATACTCCAGTAATTGTAAAACAGACTTAAGATACATTTTTATTTCAATAAGAAAGAGTTAAGGTTGCATTTAACTTTTCCATGGAAATTGAAAGGGATTTACCATGTTCTTCACTGTGGCTGAATCCTGCCTAGAGGCAATAGTAAGGCAAGTATATCACAACCAAAGTCATTAGGTAGAGACAAAGGTTGTCTCTATGCATCATATGTTCCTATAGGGCAATTTCTCCCCTTCCAAATTACCATGAAATAAAAATAGACAGACTGTTCCATTTTCAGTTCGTGTCAATTGTGTGTATGTGTGTGTGTGCATTCATAAACCTATGTGATAGATCTTTATTTTTAAAAAAATCAAATTTTTAGTACTTTTTCACAAATATAATACATTTTAACCTGACAGCAGTAGTACAACCTCTGAGGCCAAGAGGATGTGACTTGCCTAAGGTCACCCAGTGGGTTTCCATGGCTGAGTGGTGATTCAAACCATGGTCTCCCAGTGTCCTAGTCCAACACTCAAGCCAATATTCTGCACTGGCTCTATAGACATCTTATACAAGCAAATTCATACAACAGGACTTTCCTTTCCCCTTCTCCTCCCTTCCCCCTCCAGTCCTGAAACCTGTCTCAGAGAGTCATCCATCCCTCCAGAGCAGATTTGAGATAAGTACTGAATGAGCAAAGGGAAAATCTGTTTCACTCCTCAAGAGAATATATGCTATTGGATGAAACGCACACAATGAATTACTTGCTTTTACTATCTGCTAAAGAAAGGCAGATTCCAGGTGTAGTACGCTATCTGCTAAAAAAGGGCAAGAGCCTCACTGCTTTTGCTGTGACTTAACTGGGTGTCTTAACTCTGTGCCTTTGAGGCCCCTCCCTAAACTGTAAACCCCAGGATACCATAGGACATTGAAAGTGGAATAAGAGCACTATAACAGGCTAGTGTGGAAATGGCCTTAGAGGTTGAATTTGTCTGCAACTTTGGTCCATTGTAATTCATGTCAAAGCACTGGTCTCCAGTGCTCCTTCCCATAACATCATTTTATTTAGAAATTGAAAGGTGCAAGAAAAAAAAATTACATGTCGGAGACAACCTGCAATCCTCTGACATGAAGATGAGTAGGAGTATGCTGCAAAATTCAGTATGCCCTGCCAACCTCTCTTTTTCTTTTAATATTTTAGCATCCATCACATTTGATTCAGCTCTCTGCACAGTGTAAGTGCACAAGCTCAGTATAACAGCATGCACTATATATTTGTTATACTGATCCTAATAACAACTGCACTTTTCTAGGTAAAGAAAAATGGAGAAATATAACCAATAGCATTGCCATGGTCCAGCTAAAAGCAGATATTCCCCTTCAGATAGAGCTAAATCAATGATAAATTACTATACAGTGATGTATGTTTCTGAGAATGAGAGGAGAATGAACTAAACCCAGCACCAAGTGAGAAAGCATGATAGATGGGCTGGAAGGAGAAAAAGAACATTAAGAAATGCTACGGATCCCTTGAAGCAGTGGAAATGAATTGTTCACTGTCACTTAGTCTGAAATTTCTAGATGCAGTATATCTAGAATATATATGATGGATAGTCCAGCGGGTTCAATCAGATAAGGGTACTCCAAAAATGTTGATAAGCTGAAATCTAGCGGGAAAGAATGATGGAGATTTTCACAAACACACCCACAATGAAATGCCCCCATTTTACTGATTTTTCTGGGGAAGTATTTTGGACTCAAGCAAAGGTTTTTACAACATGGTACGTTCCCTGCTGACAGCCAGCAAGGGAAGTGGTCTGAGTGTTGGACTATGACCTTGGAGACCGGGGTTCGATTCCTCACTTGGTCATAGAATCCCATTGGCTGATCTTGGGCATATCACCCACTCTCAGACCCAGAAAACCCCATGATAGGCTTGTCTTAGGGTCACCATAAGTTGGAAATGACTTGTAGGCACACAATAACCACACATGTTCCCTAGCAGCTCATTCACAGTGAGAGCAGTGTCCTGTTCATGTTTGGTTTCATGAAAATGTCATGTAACCAAACTTTGTTGGCAAGACAGTGTTGTCACAAAGTCAATTCTGAATAAGAACAGAGAATACAAACTTACTTTTCATCATACACTCGGAGTGGTGCAGTACTCAACGTATTAGACTGAAGACAAATCAGTTTGTGATTTGTCATTTTAAATCTGAAAAGTAGAATGAGGCCAGCTAGCCCTGACCTGCTGTCTCGTATAACTGTTCTCAAAGTTTGATATTGCAAACCTGTAGCTGTCCACTTAGACAAGGTAGTTCTGAGAGACATGACTCATATGACTAGAGGCAGCCATGTCTCACTCTGTTTTCTGCCTGTATCCAAACCTGGTATGGAGGAGAATTTCATTTCCTCAATGTTTTCAAACAAGCAGACTGAATTTGAAATTCCTAGACTTATCTGCAGATCAGAATCCCCTTAGACGGTATACTTCTGAGCATTTTCAGTGCAATTCTCAGCTCAAAAACTATATACAAAAATGTGCATCTTAGCCCATTTCCACACTAGACTGTTTTAGTGCTGCTATTCCACTTTCAACATCCTATGGAATCCTGGGGTTTGCAGTTTAAAGGTGGAATAATAGTACTGTTACAGTCTAGTGTGGAAATGGCCTTAGGAGAAGTTGTAAAGATGTGTATACTGGAGAAAGTTATATATAAAAATGTGAATGGGAAGTAATTTATTTATTGATACGTGTACATATTTATATCCCACTCTGTGTCAAAAGATCTCAGGGTTGTATACAAATGAAATCAATACTAACAGGTTAAAACAATTTAAAATAATGAAAATAATTTAAATAGACTAAAATATATTAAAAGATTCCCAGGTTAGAAAAGATTTAAAAGACTAAAACAGTTTAAAAACCATTTGCATACCATTTGAAGTAATTCAGCAAGGCCCAAAGACTTCAATAAATAGTCATCTTTTTACTTGGTGCCTTAATGAAACCACCATTGGTACGAATCAGATCTTCAAGGGGAAGATATTCCACAATTGGGGTGCCATAGCTGTGACGGCCCTCTCCCATGTCCTCAGATAGTTTATTGACTCACTGGTGGGACACAGATGAGGCCCTCCCACAGATGTCAGTCTTGATTTGCTTACATTAATTGCATACAAAACACCATCTTAGGAGAAACTGCATATGAAAATTACTGCACATTTTTGTTGTTATTGATTTTCTTTTTGAAAAAATCACAAACTGAGTCGGACACTGGGCAGAAATGGACTGGAGGCTGAATGTATGCAAAACTGTCATGAACCAGGAGGAGGCTGATTTGTTCAACCTTAATTGTAACAAGAGTTTGGAAAAAAAACTCCTTTATTAGAACTAAAAGGCCTCAGAATCTCCTAGCCATAATGTTGACATGCTGTCTGAGGAATTCTGGGAGTGGTAATCCACAGAAAGTTGTTTTTCCAAACTCTGGTCCAAACACAGCTGGTGAAGCTTTGGCTATCAAGAGCTCTTTCCTGAGTGCTGATGGAGTACAATATCAACCAGAAGAGAACAGTGCTAAATTATAATGCTAGAGCAAAGGGGGATGAAGGGCCTTTTAAGTCATTTTGACCTGTACAGTTTGTCCTGTATGAATCGGAAAAACTACATTTTCTGGAACGGTATGTACCTCTTAAAAGAGACTTTACAGGACGAACCCTCTCCTTCGTTGCATGTACTTCCCCCGAGGAGATGGTTTTCGTGACATTTGTAATGTCTCCTTGAGTCATTGCTAACCTTGCATATGTGAAATTGTTAGAAGAACTGTGTGCATTGAATGGAAAAGTGGGATCATGCATATCCCAGAGTGCCTTTGCACAAGATATTAAATTTTAAATCAATAGTTGTTGCCCTTTAAAACAACTATAACCTTAAAATTAGGTATGTATCAAGCTCAGATTTTTAAGAGTGTCCTGTTTACTGGATCAATTTGTTTGCTCCAAATTGTTACCTAAGCATTCATCTCATTAATACTCAGATAAAAACGTACAAAAAATATATCTTAATATTTGTGGAGCAGAGATCCCATTATTAAGCCCACAGATAAAAATTAACCTATGCCAAGCCAAAAGAAAGAACTTCAATTAATGTCAAATTACAGTTCAGTTCTTAACTTGGAGAAGAATCCCAAGGCTACTGAGGCTATTTTTAGCCACTTTTAATACCAACTTATTCCCCTGACATGAGTGTAGCCATCTGTCAGATTTTCTTCTAGAGCTAGAACTCAAATGTAAAGCAAATTTAGAAATTACAGACTACATTATGATCTCTGTATAAAAACATGCTGTATCTTTAGTAACTTAATTAAAAGTTGCATCCTAGTGATTTCATAGATCAGTGTTTGCATGAGTGTAGAAAGGTCAACACATGATCCAGGATGCAATGATATCCATGCTAAAATGCTGCCTTAAGACATTTTGTTCTGTCAACAATAGAATGCAATTCCCACCCACCCTTCAACTTTAAAATGTCTTTCTGAACCATTAAGACAGCATTTCATGGAGTCATCTGTTCCACTACCACCATCCCCATCCATCCACACAATTTGGTTCCTGAAATCATTACATTACATTGCAAATCATTACATTAGAAGATCCCTCCTGACAATCTGGAAAAATTATAAAAGAACATTTATTATCTCAATCCCAAAATGGGTCTCTCCACAGGAAACTTTCTTTGGTAGGAGGAAGAATATGACGAAATGGCTTAGATACGAAGATTTAATTAAACGGCATACTGTCGGAACAATAGAAATAAAGGACAGATCGGACTTGGAAAAAGAAGGAGTAACTTTAAGTTGGTTCTCTTACAGGCAATTATCAGAAAGATTTCAAATTGACCGGAAGCTATTTGGATTCAATATGGGAGAACAACATGAAATAGTGAAAATTATGCAAGAAAATCCGCCACATATAATAGCCAAATTATATAAAAGACTTTTGATATACAAGAGAGAAGATGAAACAGTAAAACATGTAATGATCAAATGGGCGCAGAATATTGGTCACCCAATGAGATTAGAACATTGGGAAAAAAGTTGGAAGTCCACACAAAAATTTACAGTGGCCCAAAACCTAAAAGAAAATTACTTGAAGATCTTTAACAGATGGTATATGACCCCTTATAAGCTCCAGAAAATTTGTAAAACAGGATCTGGGAAATGTTGGAAAAGCCAAGAGGAGGTAGGTACAACAGGCAAAGAGATACTGCAATATTATACATAAGAAGATAGAAGAAATTCTTCATGTGGAATTCTCTAAAGAACCACAAATCTATCTGTTGAATATGCTGCACACACTAGACCAAAGCATACAGAAGAAGTACTCAAAGATTTTGCTATACATGATAACAGTAGCAAGAGTTGAGTACACAAAGCTTTGGAAGAAGGAAAAGATACCTAACATCGAACAATGGACACAAAGCTTATACGAAATCAGGTTAGCAGATAACTTAACGCAGAGACTTAGAGAGCAATCTGATGAGAAGATTGCGAAAGACTGGGGTCATGTAAACACTTATTTCCTGAACCAGAAAGTAATATAAGCTATCTTCTCTACGTAAAAGAAATAAGAAAAAAATGACAAAAAATAAACATCAAACAAATAAATATAACAAATGTAAATATTTCTAATGTAAATTAAAAACTAGAGCTAGATTAAATTATGAGAATAATGATAAGATATAAGAATACAGTTAATTGACAAAATAAATTGAATGCTGGGTCAATATATAAGAAGTGATTGATGACAGATAAAAGGTTTACGTTATAAGACGAATAATAATATTTCTTAGCTTTTATAAGGAAGCTAGGAAGAAATATTGCTCATATGTGAAATTGTTGTAAGAAGATGCTACCATTATATGCTGTATTACTAAAAGATGTACAGATTTCTTTTTAATTTTTGGATTTTTTTTTCAAATTTAATAAAAATTATTTAAAAAAAAGGAAAAAAAGAAAAAGAAATACTTTCTCAAGCTCTGTGATATTTAATCTTTACTTCATACAAGGAATGGGATCACATTCTCCACATATAAGAAGGCCAGGGACAAGCCACATAGAATATACAGCTCTTACACAAGGCAATGGTTGGAAGGTTCAGTCAGGACAGCCAGGGGAATAATGCCTTTATCTGAGGTGGTCTCTTTGCTTTGCCTGCAGGGTTTCTAGCTTGTGTGTAACTCTATATCCATGGTGAAATTTCACCATTGTCTCAACACATGGAAATTAGAAGTAAGCCCAGTGACTGGCCTGATCCAGCCAGGGGTCATTCTACCCAAGACTATTCAGATAAAGCTTTGAGATAAGGAGATAAAAACTTTGATTCTGTTCCATTTTTTTTTTAATCCTGACATCTTCTTCCCATACTTGTTCCCTACTCAGTTGCAAGAATTGAAACAGGGAGGGGAAGAGGTTGCATCCACAATTTTAACTACATGGTTTCCCATTCATTTATATATTCATGTCTTTCCTCCATTGACTAAAATGTATTTGTGCATTCATTCATTCATTCATTCATTTTACAAATGTGCAAGTTTTAGCTGTTCACATTTTATTTGTCTTTGTTCCTCTGAAATTGCCTGTAAGGCTTGCAAAGGTATGGGTTCTCTGAGGCAGGTGCTCCTCTTCTCCCAATGAGTCTCAATAGGTAAAAAAAAGGCTACGTTCATTGAAACTGTCAAATCCAACAAAATTATTTTCTCTCCTTAGTTAGAGGGGGCTTGATATTTCAATTTCTTCAAGTAAGAGAGGATACTTCTTATAGCTTCATACAGAAGAGGTATCATGTATCTGTTCTGAAAGCTGCAAAGGCTTGAAAGACATTTCTTGTGTTTACAGGGGTTCAAACAGAAAAAGACCATAATCAATTACTTAAAAAGTAATACAATATCTTAAAGAAAGGAAAACCCTAAGTAGTCATCCAGTATAGTTGTACCTCTTAGAAAATACACATTCTTCTTCCATTACAAAGGATTCTAACATCAGTATCCATTGGTTACTTCCCCACTCCATGAAACTGTTCTAGACAATACTCAGAACAGTTACTTTTAAGAAAACGTTGAGCCTTTTATGAATTACACAATGGAATCTTAGAGAAATAACTTCAGAAGCTCTTGACACTGTGGGAGGCCCAAAAAGTCTGGACACAGCAGCCCTTTTATATTTTGGAAATTCTTTCAAAAAATCATTCTGTTCTGTGTTATTCATGTGCGTGACCACACACGCACACACTTCTTACATAAAAGGACTTGAAGGAGCTGATGGCAAACAAGGATTCTAACTGAATTACCAAGTGCAGTTTTCAGAAGCAAGTCCTTAAGAAAAATGTCATTAGTGTGGGATATTTCTTTTCCCGTGTTCTTTGGCATCCTGTTCTTCTCTCTCCCAAAATTGTTTAGAGATTATATCCACAGGATAACGCTAAAGTAAATTGCAAGAATTGCAATCATATTATCATGACTGTAAATATTTCTTTCTCTAATGAGATAATGAAATAAATTACAGAATTGCTTTTGTCAGTGGAACTGCTGGCTAGGATGGCTAATTTGTGGAATGAGGAGTATGTGTCTGTGATCTATCCCTCCCCACTGGAGCTCCTGAGGTCACAAAACCTGTGCCAGAGGGCTAACAAATCCTCTGGAGCAGTTTCTCTGGGTGGCTGCAGTGGGAGGACCTGTTTTAGTATGGTTGCCCTATTCCAGTTTCCCTAAATCTGCTGTATTATCATGTTTATATAATAATACAAACTGAGTACAGGATTCAGGTTTTCATATTATGGACATTAATCCCACTCTTACAAGTCAAGATAACTAAAACTGAGGCTGCGGTATTTTGAGCATATTATGAGGTGATGTGACTCATGGGAAAAGACAATAATGCTTCATAAAGTGGAAAGAACTATTTATTTAGAAATAGATAAAAGCAGTAGGAAAAGAGGCAGGCAGCACTACAGATGGATGGATTGATTCAATCAAGGAAGCCATAGCCTAGAATTTGCAAAACCTGAGCGTCTCATTCATAGGGTTGCTGTAAGTCAGTGTTGCCTTACTGGCAGATAGCAAAACTGTTGCACTTTTTTTCTGGCGCCATACATTAGTCTTGACACCATCTGGGTAGTAAGCATTGATCTCGGAGAACGTGCACAATGCAACAGTTACAGTGCTAGACGTGGACTAGGTCACAAAAAGATTAAATTCCTGCCTAGTTACAACGCTTACTGAGAAACCTTGGACCAGTCACTACCATTCAGCTAAAACTATGGTTCAGGGCTTTTTGTGGGAATAAACTGGGAAAAGGGGAACCATGTAAAGCAGTCCTGTACCTTGCTGGTGCAATACAAGTTGATGACGATCATAGTAGTGGTGGTGATAGTAGCTTGTTGTATGGTGTTTTCAGCTGGTATTATCACTGATATTACAACAAAAGACTTACATAACTGATGGCAAAAAATGTACGTATTCTACGAAAATGTGATGGGAAGTCCCACAAGTGACATATTGTTATCTTACTTATAGGAAAAAGGCAGCGTAAAGGTAAGAAAAACAACAGGAATCATAGGACAGAAGCAACATACGATGTCCTTCAGTAATACAGCTTAAATCTTTTCTTTTTATTAGAAGTTGTGATTTAACTTTCCTGTCCTGTTCAATGTTCATCTCAATCAATGTGTTAATCAGCTAATCTTCTACTGTGTCTATGCAACCATCCAACTGTTGCTAAGGAACACTATTAAGGTGATAATAAACACTGGTACCTTTTGCATTTCCAATTCCCTCTAACGCCATGGAGATCCAGCATGGCATACTGATTTGAATATTGAGACTAGGGTTCAAATCCCCATTGAATGTCCTTAAGCAAGGTAAACTCTTTCAGTCTCAGAGGAAGGCAACGTCATCCTCCCTGTGAACAAATCTTGCCAAGAAACCCCCCAGATAGAGTTGCTATAGGTTGGAAATAACTTGAAGGCATACTACTACTGTCATTAACCTTCTGGTTATACCTTCACACACAAGCATGTATAAAATAACATACCAGCTGCAATCCACAAACAGAGTGTTCCTATTGTTAGGCGGCAGCCCACACACATGGTGGTCCTATCATTAGACAATGGTAGTGAGCTGCCTTAGACAGCAGTATGCCAGAATGAGTCAGCTGTTTCCTCCATTGAGGGTCCTGCCCGTGCTGTCTCAATTCAGTCCCTTCCTAGCCTACCCCACAGTACCATGGTGTTGCATCGGCCCATCATTTCTCCATTTCCTCACTCACTCAATTGCTTGTTAATGTGGTGTTACTGTTCTTTCTCCTTGTTGGCACTCCATCTACTGCCTCTACATCACTCACTGCTCCTCCATCTCATGCCCCTCCATATCCCATCCAGTCACTCACTCAGGTAACAGCTGCAGCTGGTGCTCATTGGTCCCATGCACACCTGCTGACATCTTCATCTCTTGCTCACTTGTGCACCAGTGGTGGCAGCAGCAGCTGCTGCTCTTCTGTGCCACCAGCTGTCAATTCCTTCTGATGTCTCCTGATTGCTCACTTGCATGGCAGTAGTTCTTCCTTCTTATACCTATTACCTGCATAGAGCTGGAAGGAGCAGGTAAGTGCTTTCCAAAATAACAGGAAGGTGGCTCAAAAATGGGGGCAGCAGGGGTAATTTTTTTTGCACCAGGCAGCAGAGCTTAAGGCATATAAAAATACTCAAGCCAATTAAACTTGTTAGACTGTAAGGTCTTATTAGTATTATTATTTTATTTATTTAAAGTACCAAAATGCTGTTGATAGTTTGTGCTGCTATATGACTACCTCCTATCCTATCTCAGTCCCAGCACAGCTGATAAAACAAACAAAACAAACTGAATAACTCCCAGATCATTACTTACTTCCAGGCAGTAAGCACAGAGTCATAAATAAAGTCCAACAGTGTTTCAAGGCAAGGGAGTGTCCAAAGTTGGTCTGAGTATTCATCAAGGTATTCAGCAGGGTTGAAGGTCAGATGAGCTCTGACTACTCCTGGAGGAGGAGGACATCAGCTATACAGGTCTGAAGACTAGCATAGCTGTGGCTTGGTTAATTGTTGCCAGTTATAAATTCTGAGATAGTGATGCCGGGTCTTTCTTTGCTGTCTGAGCTCTGCAAAGCTGGGTGCAGGTAAGTGCTCTTCTATGTCTGAAGAGGCAAGACTCTCTGCTGGAGCTGGCACCACCCCCTTTTCTGTTCGTGGCACTGTAATCTCTTCCTGTACAGCAGATCCTGGTATGCCCTCTGTCTCAGCTTCTGACATGCCCCTGTCTCAGACTCTGAGTCAGAGTCCATGTTCCGGAAGCAAGGCATGACACCTCCCTGATAAGTTTGAAAATTACTTCTTTGGGTAAGGAATACATATATTTTCAAAGAAGGTACCAGTCCAGTGGAAGAGACTTGTTTACTTCCCTAACATCACCTTCCTCAAAATAAGTCTCTTTTACAATCCCACAACCCCTCCATCTCATAACTGATGTTTGGGGCTATATTACATTAGGGAATGGGATGTGTTCCTGATAAAAATATATGAAGCTTGAGGTTGCTTTTATGTGTGGTACATATCTGGGAGAGGTGGCTTCTAGCAACCCTTGTTAGCTGGTGACCCAGGATACTTGTGTCTTTATGTGCCTGCTAATTAGTACAACTACGTAGATGTCCTGTGCACATTTATTGAGCTGGAAGATTCATTTCACTTAGTTGGACATGTAGATGAGTAAACTGTTCAGAATGCTATACCACAAACCCCTGTACAAGACATGTATACATGGAGCTGGTTCTTCCAAAAGGATTTCAGCACACTGAAACCTGTTTCCAGAAATCTAAGATCCACAGCAAGCATCTTCTTTTCCGAACTTCTTTGCTCCTAGCATCCAGCTCAGCTCCCAAGAAGCTTGTGAAAGACAAAATGGAACTTTCACTTTTTGGAAACCTAGTAAGGATGAATAATATTGGCCTGTTAAGTCTGTTGCGGTGAAAACAGGAGGATCCATGGCCCCCATAGCATTTAATCCTGCTTTGCCAATATACTTTGTCCTGTTGCATTTCGCCCTTATTCATTCTACCAGAGAACTTCATTGCCTTTATAGGAGTTTTCCAAGGTGCTGAAACAGGAATAAATTGAGTAGCTTGGATAATTTCCTATAAAACCCACAATAGCACCTGTCAAAACAACATGGCGAAGTAACGGAGCCACCTCTCACGAGACTTTTGTGTAGAGTTTTGCTTCATAACTGGATGGAGAAAGCCATATTCACATACCTAAAGCCTAGGGCTTTAGTCCTGTCCTCTGATTTGGGAACAAGGCCCGTTGAATCAAAAAGACTTACTTCCATGCAAGCACACATAGGATTGCATTTTAAGGCTCCCACACTGGCATTTGACCTCACTGAAAACTATCTTAATCTCAGTGGGAGATGGTAAGAAACACTGGTTCTAATAGAATTTTTTTGTGAGGCTGCCTTCTTCAGCAAAACCAATGTTTTTGCTTTTCAGATGAAAAGCTGTATAGCTTGAAGAACTAACTGTTTTGATTTGCAATATATCTGTGTGGAGAATATTTTCCCTTGGGAAGGATGCTTGGACCCAACACAGGTGACATTTTGAAACCGAACAAAGGTTTCTTTCTCTCTCTCTCTCTCTGCCCCCCGCCCCGACCTTTAATTCACCTTGAATCTGTTTTCTCTTAGCTGGTCTATTTTGTGTATGTATGTGTTTTATGGTTTTGTTATAGATTTAGTTATTGTCAGTATATTTTTGAATGCTAAAAAAAATCCTTTTTGTCCTGAAATCTTGTAAGTTTAGGTTTTTACAAGCGGAAATTGTTCGTTCACCAGCAGCCTGCCAGAAAGATATGAATGATGGGAGGGAGGCAGGAGAGATTGTTTTGACACTATATCTGCCAACAGCAGTGTAAGGCTCCTCTCAGTGGTGACCACTGCTGGTTTGTTATTGTTGCTGGCTGCCTTCAAGTCATTTCTGACTTATGGTGACCTTAAGACCACATTATCATGAAGTTTTCTTGGCAAGTTTTGTTCAGGGGGAGTTTTGCCATTGCCTTCCTCTGAAGCTGGGGGAGTGTGACTTGCACAAGCCCACCCAGTAGACTTTCATGGCCAAGCAGAAATTTGAAGCCTAGTCTCCCAGAATCCTAGTCCAAAACTGACACCACTATACCACACCAGCTTTGTTGGAATTATAACTATACTTGTTTTTCATAAAAATGTTCCATGCTCTGATCCTGTGTTTCATTCAGGGGTCTCTCCTAGCCTTGATAATGGGAAATGCCAGGGATTAAACCTAGGAGGACCTTTCATTGGAAAGTATGAACTGCAACCCCACCCGCTAAAGCAGGGGAATTTATATGGTATGCCACCAGCCACACATATAATTGTTAGGCACTACAAGCTATCGTTGCATCTGCTACTGCAGACAGACCTATTGTTTTTGTTTGCTTGCTTGTTTAAAAAAGATATGATAACAAGAGCCTTATGTAAGAATAGTATTTTGGTGCTTCATGTTTTGCCAACAATTGGAGAGCAATGCCACCTTTATTTGAAATGCCACCTATTTGAAAAGGCAAAAAATCTTTGCCTAAAACTGCACAGAATCTTTGAATGCAGGTTGTGATAGAATCCTGGCTTTATCAGCAGGCACCAAGGGCACCACTCCTGAAAGAAACATCTTGTAAAAAGTGGTCGCACTCCAGTCTGGCTCTCTGAACAATGAAGACAATAAATGGATTACATAACACGTCTGAAATAATATCTTCTTCCCTTTGTAGAATGACATGAAAGACTTGAAAATGAATCTTCTTAGAATCACTTTTGAACATAAATCAAGAGCTTCATCTCTTTCCTACCTCTGTCCCCTTGCTGCATTGCAAAACTAGTATCCAAAGAAGAAAAATTCATAGCCCATTTATAGTGTATGTACAGTATAGTCCTGCAGTGGCTGACTTTCAGGGAAAAGCATTTAAATGTGTGTAGCAACAATGGCTAGTTATTAATCCAGTGGTATTTTGACAATGGGTTAGACCCTGTTTTTCAGTCAATCTCCATGCTTGTAACATATTTCTGTCTGACTATAAATCCATTGCAAAGAGCCATTGCAAAGATGGAAGTCTTACTTTGAGCTGTAGCAATGGTTTTTGGAACAAGGGGCAGAGCCAAAACTGATTCTCCAGTTCTGCCTTTGTACCATTGTCTAGTCTCTTTTGCAAGGTATTGCCTAGGCATACTGGAGGCAACACTTACACCAATTGCACCTTCATGCTGCACAGCCTTAGATTGTCTTGGACCAGCTGAGATGGATACAGGTAGTCCACTGTATTCCTAGATTTTGGCTGATTTTGAAGAATCCTGATTTCCCCTTCCTCCTTCCTATCACCCACACAAAGTCTACAGCCTGCAAATTGACTTCAAAGCTGCTTTAGATGAGTATTTTGCACTCACTTAGCTCACCAGGAAGGAATAGATAAAGAGGAGAGGAGGGGGCAATAATAAAAGAATTAGGTGTTGCGATCAGAGATTCACCCTTCTTCAACAGATTGTGGCTGACATCCTGTTTTTTATTCCTAACTAAACTAGACTGCTCAATCAATTGTTGAATGGCAACTCAACACATAGATAAACCTCATTGATTCAGTGGGGTTACTCCAGTCAAAACTAACAACAGGATTTCAGCCTATCTGGATTCCAAATACTTCTATTGATAAACAAAAATGATCTATTGCAGAGAAGATTTCTCACTGGAAACAATCTACCCCTTTCCCTTTGTATATGCATGCATGCAAGGATGCAGTGTCATGGGAAAGAAAGTAGCTTGTAGAGATTAAGAACTGGGAAAGCTTTATTGAGTACATACTTTGAGAACGTCATCTTCTAAAGAGCAATCTTCCATTCACAATAACTATGCAATGTTACACATGCCTATTCAGAAATAAGCTCGGATGAGTTCAGTGGGATTGACGTCTGTGTAGATGCACATAGGACTGCAGCCAAAGTAAGTCATTTTGAAAAGACATTGACCTAAAGAACTCCATTGCAATCATATTTTTCCCAGCTATACCGTTCTTCCCTAATTTCATTCCATTTACCTCCTGGAGCATAAGTATTGTACTCCACCTCAACACATCCACCCATTCATGAAACCATCTACCCTCCTACCACCCATTTTAATCCTAACAATGTTCTGAAGTAAGCAAGGCTGAGAAGCTGTAATTGACAACATGAGCATCCATATGAGTGTTATGGGGTAGTTGGGATTTGACTTGATCTATATTGTGCATTGGACACAGCAGGTGGGTGTGAACTCAGAGCTCATGCTGGGATCATGGAGAAAGTAATTTTGAGCAGAGTTTGATTTTACAGCAATGTATTATATGAGACTATATTTTGATTTTACAATAATATATGAGACTATATTTATTGTTAATCATGCTGTGCTCTTGTGTGTACACATGCACACACACAGAATATTGAGCTTCTTTCTTTCTTTCTTTCTTTCTTTCTTTCTTTCTTTCTTTCTTTCTTTCTTTCTTTCTTTCTTTCTTTGTCTTTTTCTCTCTCTCTCTTTTTTAATTCCAATGTTACTCTGCTTAAAATAGTCTTTTGCATGTTGTTCTTCAGTAATTGCTTTTGCCTTCTTGTTGCCTGGTCACACCCTTTTGGTTATACTCTGCTGTTGCTCAGCCACATATGTCTCCATTGATTCATTGGAATGTTGGAAAGTATGATGTTGCTATCCCTCCCATCAGCATCTCTGCTGGCTCATTTTCTCCGGCTTCCACCTCACTTTTATTATTATTTATGGAGTCCAGATGCAAAGTTTGAGAAAGTTCCTTCTAAAACTATATCCCCCTGTAACCCCACCACCACCATTCCAAGTGACCATATTAGGTGAGGATCCTGGAAAATGTACTCCCCAAAGAAACTTTTCCAAGCTCTGCCAAGATGGGTACCATAATCTAGGTTAGCTGGTTGATTTGCCTGGCAGTGGTACTGCAATCACCTTGCTGTCTGAAGATGGACAACGACACTTTACATGATGGAAATATTATGGAATAATTAGCACTTCTTTCACAGGATTACCCCAAAAAGGACATTGCTCAGGAGCAGGAGCAGGAGTGCATGAATTAACTGTTCCCAACATTTTCTGAAGACATTCCCTTAGAGTGGAAAAAACATGCCTAGTGATTGCAAACAGCATTTAATATAGCCATAGGGCCTTTCCACACTACATTGTTATATTGCTATTATTCTACTTTCAACATCCCATGGAATTCTGGAGTTTGTAGTTTACTGAAGCCAAAGAGCTCTCTGGCTGAGAATTCTAAATGCCCCTCCCTAAACTGTAAAACCCAGAATTCCATAGGATGTTAAAAATAGAATAATGGCACTATAACAATGTAGTGCAGAAAGGCCCATTGTTTTGTACCCCATGTAGCTAGTGACATTCTGATTGCTGGCTCCAAAAATGACCAAGTTTTGAACTAACCCAAAAAATGTTTTTATAGGTATACCTCAGTTAATGAAGCAGATGAGTCTCTGGGAGTTACTTTTTAACAGAAAATATGGTACCAGAGATAGAAATAACATGGGAAGAAAAGGGATAAGTTCCTACACTACAAAAACAGATGAGCAGGTCAATGCATTTCAGCAAACTGTTCATTCAAAACAAGGACATGAAGCGAAACAAGCAAGTCACTAGCATAAGGAAATAAAACAATTTTGAATCTTCCAGAAACTGCTTGAAATTTTTTTTTGCAAAATGCACCTAGAGATTATTTTTTGTTTAACCAGCATCTACTTTTCTTACAGTTTTCATTTTGGTCATCCAGCTTACACATCTGCAGTTGTGGGCTTGTTTGTTTGTTTTAACGTAACTGGTGAGGCAGGCTAAACTGCTATCCTCTTTTCCTTTGGTGTTCTTGCATGCTCAGTAAGGGAATCTGGAGGCAGCTGCTGTGTACTTTGCCTTTTGTAGGCAGGCAATCACAGCTACAGGAGGATTGACTAGAGTTTAATTCTTTTCTTTCTCAGCTCAGCCTTTGCTTATTGCATTGTTTAATACAGATACACTGCTGAAAGCCAGCACTGAAAGTTTCTGTTTCCTCATCCCTTCTTCACCGTCCTCCCAATGCTGATGCTGCCAAAAAAAATAAATCCGGCTAGACAGAGGATGAGGTAGAAAAGAGAAGCTGTCCAGGTGTAAAAAGGAGTTTCTTTAGCACAGTGTTTGCTAACTGCAGTATTCAGAATCTACAGTTGATCACTGCTATTTTTTAAAAAAATCTTCACGAGGAAAACTGTCATAATAATGTACTGTTATCCATAGTATTAGGTCTCCTACATGCGCTGAGACCAACATATCATACTTATCTAAGGAATTTCTGTTTAAGAAACTTACCTTTCAATGCTTAAGGTTGCTGAAATGTTTAAACTTGCTTGTAACCACACATATATTTATTTATGAGTAGATGTGTAGATACTTTTTTTCATTTGCTTCTGGAAAAAAAGAATATCTTTAAAATTAGCAAAGGCCTTCTTCCAATTGCTGTGTAACACATAACAGGCTTCCACAGAAATTAAGATACTCAGAGTAAAAAATGTTAGTTTCATAATTTACTACCAAATGTGCTAAGGAACTGAGAGGGACCACAATGTTAAAGAACTGGATATCATAACCAATTTAAATCAAAACAATAATCTCTGAGCTTCTAAAATAGTTTCCATAGTAACACATCTCACATAAGAATATGCAGCCATAAAATAAATCATTTGAAATAGTGTTCACCCTCTTTTTTCATTCACAGAAGCCTTCTTGTTCATGTACTGACTCACAACTCTAGTAGTTTAGAACACATGCTCACAGCACTTTCTGTTAGCACAGTTTTTACTCATGAAGCATTAAATCTTCATCCACCCAGTTTTATGTATTCAGGTTGTCACTGCAAGTATTATAAGCAGTTTATGAAAATATTTAGTGAATTACTTCCATTTTTTACTAACTAGCTGAAGTGTACCCAGCTCTGCCTTGGTCTGCGTCTAATATCCCCACGTAGGTAGGTCCACAGGGCTCTCAATTCTCCCACCATTTTTTTTTTGTCTGTAACCTTACCAGCAGTACCCCAGAACCCTCTCCCATTTCTCCCCTCCTTTTTAAACTTCAGGAATTTTTACCCCAGTACCTTAGCCCTTTCCTTCTTTTCAAATCCTTAAAAGGATATCTCCCAACAAGACAAGACAGATTGTCCTTCTTGTACTTCTAGGATGTCCTCTGTTTCATATTCTGAGTTAAAAACCAGCCACTGCAACTTGTGTGTCAACCAAATAAAAAATGTTTTTAAGTATCTACCAAGCGTCCTAATGAGTAATAGTTAGGCCCCCATTTTCTTTGACATTGTTGTGTACCTTCAAGTCATTTCTGACTTATGGCAACCCTAAGGTGAACCTATCACAGGGGTTTCTGGGGCTGAGAGTGTCTCAGATGCCCAGTGTCACCCTGTGAGTTTCCATGGCTCTAGGGACAGAATCCAAACTCAAACCACCACACCATGCTGCCTTTTACATAACCCGCTCCAAACTTGAAATTTCAACCTTCTGACTTCAAACTAGAAAGTGCCACTTGGATGACAACCAAAAACATTCTTATCAAGTTCTGAGACATCTACCATAATTTCCCAGTGAGCTATTACTTTGCCCCACTTTTTGTCTCTAGTCATAATTCCATTTTCCCCTCAAATGGATATTTGGAATGTTGCTTTGAAACTCAGCACTGCAACTTGGATGGCAGCCGAAAACACTTTTGTCAAATTCTTAAGCCACCCAGCACAATCTCCTGATGAGTTATGCACTTATACAGGAAGACTTTTTTTTATTATAATTATAGAGTTTTGAATTTATTTTCTGCCAAAAATGGGACTCAAGCATCTTGCAATAGTATTGATTAGAAAAGACAATTCAAAGATGACTATGATCAACATTAAAGCAGAATTAAGATAAAAGCATAGTTGTGTTCCACACAAACAGGAAGCTTTCTTCTTCAGACACATCAGTTTCCAAGAAGGACAATGACTGGGGCAGGGCTACGGTTACCCAAGTTCAAGAAAGCATGCCAGTGCCTGAACAGGGCTAGTACAGACTGGAACAGTATAATATTCACATAAGACTAGTCAGTACAAGAAAACTTTGCATAAAAGTACACCTTTTATGTACATAATGATACGTGAGTGTTTTAAGTATTGGGTTTTTCTTTTAAAAAAATACAGAACACGTCAGATGCAGTCGTACAATTCATGTGACGTGAGAGTTATTTTGGCATCCCACCAACGCTCAATCCAGTCAGGCCATCCAGATTCAACTGTACCAGGCTTTGGTTGGTAGATGTCAGGATTTTAGTTAAAAAAAATAACGATAGGCCTATAAGCCCACAATTCATTATTTCTGTTCTCCAGAGAACTCCTCATGCTTCAGGAATAAATCCAAGGTGAAATCTAGCATTTATTAAAGACACCAAAGAGGAATATATGATATATTGGAATGCAGTTTAGTGAAAATTCCAATATAATTTTCCATGCAATATTTAACATCCAGAAAGGATTGGAAATATTTATTTTTATTCTGTTTTTGGATGTTTTTCTTCTGTCAGAGCATCTTCCCCAATTTGTTCATCAACACCTTTGCATTTCATGTTGTTGTTGCTGTCGCCAAGTCATTTCCAAATTATGGCAATACTAAGGCAGACCTATCAGAGCACTTTCTTGACAAGATTTGTTCAGAGGGGAGCTTGCCTTTGCCTTCCTCTGAGTCTGAGAGAGTGTGGCTTGTCCAGGGTCACCCAGTGTGTTCTCAGGGCTTGAGTGGGATTCAGACCCTTGTCTACAGAGTCATAGGCCATTTCCGCACCGGGCTATTAAAACAGGGCAGAGCAACCTCCAACGGAGGTCTTCTGCACCGTGGAGTGGACTGGGGCGGACTACTTTTTGTAGTTCCATACCTCAGTCCACTTCGGAGCGACCGGAACTGATTGCGCAGTGTGCTTTTAAAAAACCTCTTTTAAGAGGTTTTTAAAAAGCATGGAGCGCGCGACTCCGTGTCGCTCTGTCGCCTTGCTCCGCTGCAGATTTGCAGGCATGCACAAGTGCATGCCTGCAGATCTGCTGGGAGCGGGCTTTAGGCTGACGAGCTTCTCCGGTTGGTGGAGAGCCTCCACCAACCGGAAGCTACCATTTTGGACGCCAGAGCAGTGCGGAGCGACGAGCTCGCACTTCTCCTTGTCCCGACGGACTCGCCCAGACGATCAAGAAAGCCGGTGAGTTCTGTTCTCGCCCATTTCCTTTCTCGTGTGTGGAAAGGGCCATAGTCTCACATTCAAACCACTAAACCACACTGGCTCTGCATTTCATACATTATACGAAAAGGGAATATGAAAAAGAAGTGATCTTAGCAGGTTACTTAAGGGAGTCACCATAAAGTTTGATGGGAGACCCATGCCTATGTACAGGTAAGTTCCCTATCAGAAGCCTTAAAACCATAAATAAATGCAGCAAAGTTCATTGGTGTCTTAAGCCAAAGGATTCTTAGTGTTGCTTGGGAGTCAAAAGGTATCACATAGCTCCTTAATTCATACTTCTCAACGAACTTTCTGTGGTAAGGAAAAAGGTAGAAAAACAGATGTGACAACACAAGAAGGCTACAAAGGGAAAATGATATCACCATGACTCACTGTGAAATCCTGCAAATTAGGCAAGTGCTTGCACGATAAAAGATTTGACTGGAAGTCTCCACAGGAGCTTCCAGTTGCACATCTCCTAGGCCATTTCTGCACTTAGGGAGGGGCCAGCTAGCCCTTCCCTACACTGCAAACCCTAAGATTCCATAGAATATTGGAAGTGGAATAATAGCACTGTAACATTCTAGTGTTGAAATGGCCCTAGTGCTAGAAGAAGAAGTGGGAATACACTGGTGGGCATCTGGAAACCCACCTCTCTCCTGCAGTCTCATAAAATTTTTGAGGCAGGATGGTTGCAGACTGTAAAATGAAAGCCTTTATTGGGAAGCAACTAATTTTCCCAATGGCTACTTTTCATCATAGTGCATTATATTCACAGTAAGGATAAAGCATTAAATTCCTGGAAGGGAATATAGTTATTAAGTGAGGATCCAAGATAGCCATCATCAGTCCTCATTCACACCAGGTCATGTCCAGTCATCGTGCTTCATACCGGTTGAAGATGAACAAGTGCTCATTTTTTCCCTTTAAAAAAAAAAAAAAAAAAGACCACCTAAGTTGTTACTGCTTTTGTGTCACAGTAGTGACCATGCTGGTTATCTGGTAATTAATTCTCATGAACTGAATGGTTTATTTAATTTTTTCCAGATTATTGCCCCATCTCATGTTGCTTTATTCTTGCATAGATCCAGAATTATCTGCAAACCTGTTGCCTGATTCTGACACATAAACCATAAGTGAATGTACAGTAATTTCTTTGAGAGTGAAGACTCACAGATTTTTGCCATGAACCCAATCCGATGGGGCTGTTCCTGAAAGAACCAGTGGAACCAAGAGGAAAGAAGAGCTCCCTCACCTTCCCTGAAGTCCGCTGTACACTCTCAAAATCTGCTCTGGAGCGCCAAAAAACCTTCTGGAGAAGGTTTTGGGGTAGTGCAGAAGGCTTCTGGAAAAAGGAAAGGAAGAGGAAGAAACTCTAGAATTTCCTCTAGTCTGGAATGTATGCTTGCTAGAATGATGTGTTGTGTTGAGAACTATAAAACATGGTGTTTGTTTTGCACAAAGAGAGGCATAAAAGATTTGAAGAAAAATCTGGCCACTGAAGAAGACTGTTACATTGAAATGCATCTCACTGTTTAGACTACTCAGGTGCCATATCAACCAACAGGAACCATCAAGTTTTTTTCCTTTTTTCAGGAGATGTTTCACTAGTGTTTCAGGAGATGGTTCATTAGTGTTCTTCCTCCCATTGGAAGTTGCTATGTAATGACTTTATGGTTTATTGCATCAGCCCTGCCCATAGAAATCATAAGGTTTCTTTCTATGTAATTTTTGTATGTCTATTTTGGTTTTAAATATTTAATTATTGATGACTTTATAGTTCACAAAGTGAACAGTGACTGTATTAAATTTATCTTAGACAAAAACTTTTAGATATAAATTTATCTTCTTATACTACATTTTATTCCTAATTCTTAAGTTTGTTGGCTGTTGCATTTTAGCCATAAGCATTTCATTTTGATGTGTTAAATGGCCTGGAAAGATGGCCATAGTTAGATATAGGTATATCATCCACACAGATATATCATATTCAATATTCTAGTATTTTCTTGTTACAGACATTTGATTTTGAAAGATCAACATTCCTCCCATTTTTAGCTTAATGTGTATCACCAAAGCCTTTTTAATGTAAGATCTCTGTGTCCAAATGAACATTTATTCCGATCTTTTGGACACCTAGTGGAGAAAATGAATGCATACAATTTAATCAATAAATCAAGAACACCAATTCAGGCTAGTAGCTGCTCTGGCTAATGCAAGGATATAATTTGGATAAATTCATTTATTCTGTTTACTCCATTTTTTAAAAAATCATGTCTACCCCAGTTCAAATGTCAGGACTGTGTTGCAGTGAAGCTTCTATTTGAACCATTTGAATGAGAAAATGGAATCCTGGTAACAATTTCTTTAAAAAAATGCTTATATACCACCCATTTCCACACACAATTTTGTTCCATAAAAATACAGCAGAGTCCTTCCCACTTCATAAGTTGAGGAAGATAAGACAGAAGGAACAGTCCTAACAGTAAGCTTCCCACAGGAAATGTTGGGGATGATAGGAGTTTCAGCCCCACGGAAACGCAGCAGAAAAACCAGAGTTCAGCGAGCCAACAGCAGCAGCCTTGTTCCCCAGTAAGGATACTCACACACGGAGGAGTTTCTTCCAAAACAGGAGGCACTTTATCTTGCAGCAAAGTTCCGTTATATACAAAACATAGGACAGACGGACAAAAGCTTGCGCCAGGCACCAGGTTTGGGCAACAGACAAATACATACTGGCGTTGCTTTGTTATATACATATCTACAACCAATCAGGTAGAGGTTTGCACACCTCCCTCTACCATCTGCACACGACCCCAGTTTCTCATGTAACCTTGCAATTACCCACAGCTGGGGCATGATGCAACATCTTTGCAGTGGGCTGATCATTTTCACAGGGTTCGCTGCTTGGAATCCCTGACAATCCCCTCCAAAATGGTCAGGCCACTGTGTAGGACATTTTCACAATCCATACATGTCATACAATACATGTTACATAATACGTACAGTACATACATTCAAGGGTACAACTCATCCTCCACCTTACACTTTGGTGGCAAGGCCCTGTTCACCTGCCAACTTCTCATGGCCTACTACTGGAAGTGCCTTTGTGAGCAAATCCGCAAGACAGTTTTTCAGATACCATACCCCAATGTAGTCCTACACTCAAAATTTCTGCCTCAGTCACATGGGACAGCAAAATACCCTCCTCCTGACCTTTTAGGGATAAGCATAACTTTACTTCCTGACTCAGCAAGTTGGGTACTTCCTGACCCACTTTCACTGGAACCACTGCTGGAACTAGTGCTGACCTCAGTGCGAGGCTCTCTCTTGACCGTAAATGCAGGTTCAGCACTAGGTGGCGGTGTTGAACTCTTTGGTGTGACGTTGAGTGAGATTTTTGGCTTCTCCTCCTCAGTACTTTCCTCAGTACTTTCTTCTTCAACATCAGCCATCACCGCCCCTCCATCTTCAGAGCTTTCAAGTGTATCTGGGACACTGTCTTTTTCCTCATCAGACATCACTGCCCCTCCATTCTCAGGAATTTCGGGAACACCTTTTACACTTTTACCCAGGGGAATCAAAACTTCTTGGTTACAGTGCAGTCTATCCCACCCTGAATGGATTTCAAAGTTTGCACTCCTGGAATACACTATTTTGCCAGCATGGTGTAGAAATCTACATTTGTTACCTTCATATCCCACAAAGCGTAACCGTCTAGATTTCTCCTCTCCAGACTTTCTGAAACTTGGGGGAACATACACACTAGCAAACTGACCCCAAACACATAGATGCTGTAGGTTTGGCGCTCTATCATACAATAGGTAATATGGAGTTTGCTTCACACTTGAACTCCACATCCTGTTTAAGTGGTAGTTTGCTGTCACTATTGCTTCTCCCCAAAGTCCTGCTGGGGCTTGGGCATCCTCCATCATACAGTCCTTCATTTGTTTTAACAGCCCAATTCTTCTTTCTGCAAGACCATCCTCCCCGGGAGATGCGGGGTTGGTGGTTTTATGCCTTATGCCTTTCTTACGCATCCAGGCTTGCAGGCTGTTAGACAGGAATTCTCCCCCTCGATCTGACACAAGACTGGCCACTTTATAAGGAAATTTCCTCTCAACAGCATTCACCCACTCTTTGAACTTTTCAGCTGCTTGACTTTTCTCTTTCAGCAGATAGACATAGGAGTACCTGGTGTGTCTGTCTACAATTACCAGGAAAAACCTATTTTGCCCTTCATTTGGCTTGAATGGCCCAGCCAAATCTGCATGTACAACCTCAAAAGGCCGTTGGGTGACACACTTGCTTTTCTTGGCAATGGGGTAAGCCTTTACCTTAACGTTTTTACACACAGAACACTCTAGGAACTTCGGACAATTTCGGACCTGTAACCCAGGGCATACCTTTGCCAACTCTTGCAAACCTTTGTAGCTGGCATGACCCATCACTCTGTGGAGGTAATGTACACACTTTTCATGTAGAGGTTTGTTACACAAAGGGTTAACGTTTGCCACTTTTCCTTTGGGCAACATGTGGTACAACCCCTGCTTTTTCACCCCTTTTGCACAAAAAACACCATTTGCAGTAATTATACATTTCTCCCCTTCAAACACCACTTTGTAACCCTCACTGGCCAGTTGGGAGACATTCAAAATACAGTTCTGCAAATTTGTCACACACAATACATTATTAAACGATTTCCGAAAACATGGCACATAGGCAGTACCCATCTTCTGCACCTTGCTTGGTGCCCCATCTGCAAGGGAAATTGCTGTTATATTTGCATTTGTAACATCATTCAACAGCTTTAAATTGTCCACCATGTGCTGAGTTGCACCACTGTCTAGCAACCACACACCACTCTCAGACTGTTCTTTTGCCACAAACACATGGCCTTCAGCCTGTGATGACACGCCCCTCCACTTCTGGTCTGTTTTCTTCCCTCTGCTCCGCACTGGCATTCTGCAGTCCTTCTGGAGATGGCCAACTCTCTTACATCTGTAGCAGCGTCTGGCAAAGCTGCACACTGCTCCTTCTTCCAGGTCAGATGCCTCATTGGGAGCTGCCTCTCCTTCCTGGCGACTGGCTGTTCTCCCCTCTGACTGCAGTCTGGAATCGAACTGCTTACGTTGGACTTCATCCAAAATCCTCCCGGCTACCAAGTCTACAGTCAGCTCTTCCTCACGCACACCCTGGAGGCTGTACATCAAAAAGTCCCACTCCTTAGTAAGGCTTCCCAGCAGAATAAAACTTTTCTGCATTTCTGGTATATTTACCCGTCTGTTGGCTGCCTCTTGAAATAACTGTTTCATCAGCATGAGGTGCTCTCTTACACAGCTTCCGGGACATAACTTTGTGTTATACAGTCTTTTCGTCCATAGCATTTTGGACAAACACGAGGAAGATTGATGCACACGCTTCAGAGCCTGCCAGAGCTGATATGCTGTGTCTGCAGCAGCAGCGTGAATCAACTGGGAAGGACTTAAAGTAAGCAAAATAACTGCTTTGGCTTTTTCGTCAGCAACCCTGAACGCTGCTATTTGAGCAGCAGTTGCTCCTTCTGGGGGCTGTCCCTCATTTTCCAAAACGTACCACAAGTTTTCCTTCGTAAAAGCGGCTCTCACATAAATTTGCCAGCTTTGATAATTAGTGTCGGTCAACTTTTCAAAATGCAGATAACCTCCCTCAGCCATGCTGCTGCCTTTGTAAGGAAAATTCAACAAACAAAGCAGCTGACCACAGTGACCTTGATGAGCTCCGGACTGAAGATTAACTGTCTCTCTGCCAAAACACAGACTCCCGAAGTACTGGAGAGCCAGGCAAACAGTAAAAAATAGTCCCAGTATCCAGGGGAAAAACAACTACAGGTGCGCTGTGGATGCTGTGCATTCTGGGCTTGGGCCCATAACCACTGTTGGGGATGATAGGAGTTTCAGCCCCACGGAAACGCAGCAGGAAAACCAGAGTTCAGCGAGCCAACAGCAGCAGCCTTGTTCCCCAGTAAGGATACTCACACACGGAGGAGTTTCTTCCAAAACAGGAGGCACTTCATCTTGCAGCAAAGTTCCGTTATATACAAAACATAGGACAGATGGACAAAAGCTTGCGCCAGGCATCAGGTTTGGGCAACAGACAAATACATACTGGCGTTGCTTTGTTATATGCATATCTACAACCAATCAGGTAGAGGTTTGCACACCTCCCTCTACCATCTGCACACGACCCCAGTTTCTTATGTAACCTTGCAATTACCCACAGCTGGGGCATGATGCAACATCTTTGCAGTGGGCTGATCATTTTCCCAGGGTTCCCTGCCTGGAATCCCTGACAGGAAATTCATGTCCTCATGGCTTCTCATATGCTTCTGGTTGAGCATTATGCCAACAGAATACCCGACTAGATATGCCTTTAGCACAAGCCAATGTGGCTCTTTGTATGATCTTATGAGTTCATAGCATAAATATTTCAAATACAAAATCCAGGATACAATCCAGCCAACGGCAAGTCTATTTAGATGCTATAACCATGTACTTAACTCTCCCATTGGACTCTATGGGACCAAAAAGTGCCTAACTTTGGCTGGAAAGTGCCCCCATAATGTAGGTCTTTCACAGTAGATTTGAGCTAGCCTTTGATGTGCTGTGGCAGACCAACTCCCATGCAAATAAAAAAGTATTAGGGCTAGAACTTGAAGTAGCTCTCACTGAAGAATTAGGAAGGCTAGGCTTCTTGCTTCAGTTGATTTTACAAGGTTTTGCTTTCAAGAAACCTCTTTTAGTGATATTTCAGTGCTTTGCCTATTCCGAGTCATAGTGGATAAACAGAATTGTCCAGTAATATCACAGACTTTTATGTTAAAGAAAGAAAACTTGCGTTCATTTATTTCTTCTTTTTCTCACCTCTTAAGGCTGGCATGCCAATTTAAATGCAAGTCAATTTTGGAATGTTGTCCAAGAATGTTAACCAACACTACACATCTAAGAAAGACAT
The DNA here is from genome assembly GCA_030412105.1 of Cyclura pinguis. NCBI lineage: Eukaryota > Metazoa > Chordata > Lepidosauria > Squamata > Iguanidae > Cyclura > Cyclura pinguis. The sequence goes on along the minus strand of CM059599.1, from coordinate 293,449,091 downwards.
GGCAGAATTTTCAAAAAATTTCCCTCTTGTGGGAAACACATCAGTCTGCAGCCACCCAGACTCAAGGCTTTCCTTTTCATTGTGTAACCACTTTCATGGTTCTAGGATACAACTACTTCAGTTTCCCATGGTTCTTACAGCTGCTGCAGTTTTTCATGGTCCTTGTACACAATAATTTTGGTGTATAACATCCACAATCCCCCATCTAGCATGCCCAGTGTCATCCTGGGTCAGGAATTCTGGAGGTTGTAATCCAAAAAGTGACTGCCAAGAATTGTCCTTGGAACACAAGTGTCCATCTTCATCCCATTCTAGAATACCATGGGCAGATCAGATATGTGTATAGAAAATAAGAAATGTGGACTTCTTAGTTCTCATTTGACTGATGCCAAGTAACTATAAGAACTGGCCATGACCCAGCATGGGCTGATAACTTAATTGTGAATCACAGTGGGTGACAGCCATGAAGTGGTCTGTTGAACCTGCATAATTTATACAATTCAAGGGTGCATACCAGTACATGGGACAGACCTTTTACAAGCTGTTTTCCCTTTAAGTTTGAAATGAGAGCATCACTAAGAGTGAAGTGGCTTCAGATTTTCGCTGTGAATGGAGAACTCACACATTGAGAAGCAAGGTTCCTAATTTAGCCCTATTTCCCCATATCTATATGAGCTTCCCAAAGCAGAGAAGTAGGGGCACTTTCAAACAAGGCAGAACCCTATATTGGGCATTCAAGAGATGTCACTATAGGAAACCAGGGGATTCTCACTGAGATTTCTAGCATTAGGGCTCTACTGTCATAAGATTACTTCCCAAGAAGAGAACACTCCTAGATCAGACCTTGCTACTTGTGTGTTATTTATTTGCGGCATTATTATCCCACCTATCCTTCAAGAAGCTCAGACATTATATATGGTTCTTCCATGTGCCTTGTTTTTTCCTCACAAAAACTCAGTAAGGTAAATTAAGCTGAGAGACAGTGAATGGTTTTTTGCTTCATGGCTGAGTTGTGATGTGAACCTGTGATTAACCCATTCTTAGTCTAATTAAACTCTGCACAATGGTGATTCTCACAACATTGAAAGCTGTATTGCAGTTTCTCAGCCTAGAAAGCCAACAGGGGCACTTGCTGGCATTATACTGCTGCTCAATCTTCCAGTCTGAGCTGCTTGAGAGAGAGGATAGCTCTTCTATCCACTACTGTGGCCTTGCTTCTCCTGCTGCTTTTGGGGCTTGAATGTGTACCTGTCCTTGACTGTTTCTAGAACATCATCTTGCCTGCTTTGGCTTGCATTATACTACACCACATCAAACCAGGAGTGGTTGCTATGACTGTTCCTACTGTTGTTTTAAAATTGCATGTTAAAAGTGGCTTTAGTCTGTTTTCAAACGTCCTTAGATATGTATTTAATGTTTTTATCCATTGTACATTGCCTCAGGAGCCCTGACTGGTTAAGAGGCAATAAATAAATGCTTTAAACAAACAAAGGAACACACCCTGACCTCTAGAAGTGAAAAGAAGTTCAGTGCCCCCATTGACTTCCCTCCTGACCACTCAAAGATAAGAACTTTCTGGTATTCTGACAGGTACAGATTCTATTACCGCATCCCTACATCTGAAAACAAGAACGATATGCATTTCTGGAAAAGAAACGCAGATTCCAATCTTGGGGAATCTAGTAAAAAAACACTTGACTCACACCCTCCAACTCCTATATCATCCCACTTTTCCAACTGCTTTTAAAGTGTCTCAATTTCTCTCACCTCCTTCTACCTTCCCCTTTTGTCCTCAGCTTCTTTCAATTGCTTCAAACTGAGTTCAAGGCACAAAAGTGGCTTCTACTGAATTCAACCTATAATAGACACAGGGCCTTTCTGTGTTACACTGTTATAGACCTATTATTCCACTTTCAATATCCTATGGAATCCTGGGTTTGCAGTCTAGGGAGGGGCATTTAGAATTCTCAGCCAGAGAGCTCTTTGGCCTCAGTAAACTACAAACCCCAGAATTCCATAGGATGTTGGAATTCTATACGGTAAGAGTGTACACTACATAACAGTGTAGCGTGGAAAGATTCTAAGTCAGAAGGAAACTGCTACAGCCTCTCCTAGGTTCTCTGCTCTTCCTCATTCTTAACTTTTGCCATATTGACTACAGTCCAATGTTGCTTAGTCACATGTGCCCTGGCTTTCATCTATGATAAGGGTATGCTACCTGTGAAGTTTCTCAGGGTGGCACTTCAGTGTTCAAAGTGGCTTTTTTTGCCCGGCACTCTGAACAGCTTTAGCAGACACATCTAGTAATGATTTTGACTGGGGAAAACAACACCCAGATCTAGCATGGCTCTGGAATTAAAGCAAAAACTCTTTATTCTGGAATTATAAGGAAAAAAAAAATCTGCTTCTTGGAGGGCGCACACCACAGACAGGCAAGCCCAATGGCTGATGTCAGAAAACGAGGACCACCAAAACATGGTAAAGTGTGTGTATCATTAAAGTGTGGAATTAAAATTTGTGGGAGGGGTGACCCTGAGGTATAATGAGAAGAAGACACCCTTGTTGTGAGTTTTTCACGGTTGCAGTTAAAGACTCAGCTGATTTTCCTAAACAGTGTTTATTTTCAAGAAAGTCATTCTGTCCTCTGAAGAACACCAGAGAATCTCTGTTACAATAGAAAAGATACTTTCCCAGAGCCTCCGTCAAACTTGGAGCTGTCCCAGCTGAATCATAAGTCTGGGGATCACATCTGGGGAAACGTCTGATGCGTACGTCTAAACATATTATGAACTGGTGTCCCAAGAGTTCATCACCAGAATCCTGTTAGTGGCATAAATGGGCATAACTCTGGATTATGCCTGTGTACGTCTTCTTTTGGAGATGGAACAAGGGACTGTTCTCTAGCCCTCTGTGCCCCACCCAGAACCTCACCCCAAGCAGCTGTCAAGCCCCAGGGGACAAATACTTCTGCTGTTTCCTGGCTTAGGAGCAGGTAACGCAGACAATGAAGAAGTGGCTTGACTCAGCTGTGACGAGGGGAAAAATGATGGTGTCCTCCTAGGCCCTTTCCACAGGACGTTCTCATCTCACATGGGGGAACGTGAGAAGGATGGACCCGGTTGACGCTCATGTATAATGTTATCCATGGATCACACCACAAATCATTGACAGGTTTCACCCATCAATGACTGGTGATCGCATAGCCCTCTTGCCACCCTCCCACATTTTCTTGAACTACAGAGGGTCAGGAAGTGCAATGGCTATGCTTCCTGCCCTGGAGCAGCCTGGGAGAGTGCCTGGGTGCACTGCAGGAGGAAGAGGCATGGCTATCGCTCCTCCTCCATTCCCACAGGCAGTTGGTGCTGAGGAGAGTGCTCCTGTTGTGCTCCCCTCCCAGGGGAGGCTCTACCAAGATCCTCACGGGATGCTGCCAGGATCAGGTAGAGCGCAGAAAGGGCCCTAGACGGAGTGCCTTTTCTTTCTTTTTCCTTCACAGCCAAGACCAGCCAGAGCACAAGACACTTTTGCTTCAAGATAGATGTCTAAATTGCTTCCCACTGCCCCTCCTGTCCTCACTAGGGCTTGAAAACTGCTGGAGGGACGGCAATGGAAATGCCTGTATGGATTTTTGTGCTCTACCACGTTGATCAAGAATCTCAGCCTATACATCCCAAACAACCAAATGGTTGTAGGTAAATTCTTCTGTGTTTTTTTAAAGTAAGAAAAAAATAAAATAAACATGAATTATCTCATTTAGAACTGTAGGCTAAATATCCTCCCATGTGACAATTACCTGTTAAGATGGCAATGTGGCTGAGCAATTTTTTAAGTACTAAGGTATCCAATTATTCATGAAATATAAAAGGAAAGATGACAAGATATGAGACAAACAATCATTTGTGTTCTGTTTAAACAAGTGCTTCTGTTTTAAACTGTTTTTTGTTTTCTGCTGTATAGTGATTTAGAGTGAAAGCAGTCCCTTGAAAAAAGCAGCAGTTGCAGTTTTCGGTATCCCTTTGTCTTTTTAAAAACATAAACACTTGCTTATAATATTAAAATGTACAGTTGGATCTCCACATTCACTAGGGTTAGAGACATAGGACCCCTGCAAAAGTGGAAAAAATGCAAATATCACAATGTGTGTTTGTGTGTATGGAATGGGAACTGAGGCATGGTGGGGAAACCAGGGACCCAGAGTCCAAAACAGGGTGGAGAAAGGAGAGAGAATGGGGGTGTGTCAGCATGTTGGCTCATCTTCTCTCTTGCCCATCTCCCTCCTTGAGTGTGTAGAGGGCAACAGAAGAGGGTTTGTGGTGCTGAGAAATCAGACTGTGATCCATCCTTAGCTGGCCAGGCAGCCACTGGTGGAAGAGGCTGGAGGACCAGAAGCAGGTTTTAAGGGGCTGCACAGCCTGATTGGAGCTGCCAAGAGGGAAGGTTCCCCTGGAAAAGAAGGCTTGAGGTGCGGGAGGCAGGAGTTGGAGAAACTCGCAAATAATAATAAAATCTGTGAAAATAAAACCCATAAATGTGGAAACTTGACTGTATACACAGCCACCCACACCACCTTAAACTGACCAGCTTCAAGTTGCACGTCTCATGGTCTCACCTTTTGGCTTTACTTTTTTTAAGGTCACCACCTTAAAAAAAAAGAGAAATATAACTGCATTCCACTGACAAAACTGCTTCTGTCAGAAGAATGGGAAGCGGCAATTTTCTCTTTGTTATTAGTCACCATGGGAAATCAGGGGATTCAAACATGGAAGGGCTTCCAGCGCCAGAAAATGGTTCCATCTTAGATATAAATCAGCTACAGCCAATCTGTGTGTATACAACTAATGCAGATCCTCTGCAGCAGGAGTCTCTGCCTGAGCTAGAGAAGATGGACACCAAGGAGAGGTCAGCTTCATTTGAAGAATGACACCAAGACAAACAGGAGTGCAGGAAGAGTCAATGCTTCTTGCCAAGTCTTAAATAGGAAACCTGAGAAATTAGACACCAGCAGGTTATAAATCTCCTAGCAGAGAGAGAGAGAGAGAGTTCTTGTTGCAGACAACCTTTTCTCATACTGGTGTATAATTCCTGGCCCCTGAACCAGCTTCAAGTTGCACACCCTATGGTCTCACCTTTTGGCTTTACTTATCATGACTGCTTGCTTCCTGTCACTGACTTCAGAATGGTTGAGACTTCACTAATATGCTTCCTCTTGGTTTTGAAGAATCTTCTCAACAGCCGTGTATGTGACCTGGCCAGCCACACCCCACTAGAGTCCAATTTCTCCGGCATTTGCTGCTACTAGACATAGGACACCTTTTCCCCCCTTCCTCGAGCACTCCCCAGGCACCTCCAAAACTAATTCCAGAGACCTGGGATATATATACTCTGGAACAGGTTTCAGGTAGTGCAGAGAGCTGCATGGAAGGGAGGCTGCAGGAGAAAAATGAAAAGTCCAGCTGTGACTCCTAAACCAATTTTGGGTGCAGGCCATTAACTATTACAGCCAGCAGTGCATTTATGTAATAACTTGTACTTGATAACTGAAGGCAATCCACCACCACCATCACCACCACCACCCTGCAAGCTGGTCCCTCAGTGTGTGCTGGAGTTTGGTTGGGGATGATGGGAGCTGTAGTGTGACATCACTGACAGGCCCCAGGTTGGAAAAATCAAAGAAGAGAGTTCTTTCATTAAATAAATGTACACTGCAGGTTGAAAGGAGTTTTTAGTTTAAGATAATCTAGCTATCTAGACATAACTTTCTGTAAAAAGAATCTTTTTTTACAAATGAAGTCCCAGTGTCTCTCAAGCAATCAGGATATTTTAAAAACTGGACCCTTTAAATAAGTCTCTTGTTATTCTAATGATTAGTCCCAGCATTAGGTACCATTGGTGAGCATGTACCCCTCCTAAAAAATAGAGACCCGGGGGCAATCAGCAGACTGTGGCTTCAGCTGCCTGGAGGAGGAGGAAGAGCAAGAGGAGCACCAGCAGCAACCTCTTCCCCCACCTTCCCTACCATGGTCCAGGTATTATTCCAAACTGCAACCACTTCCCTCTTCTCTCTGTATGTATGTCTCTCTCTCCTCTATTAGAGTAGGTATTTGATTTTGCCAAGTAATTTTTAAGTAAAGGTACTTCGTATTTTTTACCAAGAAGACTAAGCTTGCTTCTTTCTCTGCTAGGCCCTGGGGAAGGAACTGATGGTTCTTCAGCTTTTTTCTTGCCAATGTGATTAACCTGCTAAAGAAAACCATTACTCTCTCAGACATTTCCCAACATAGACTTCAGTTCTTCAAACCATGGACCATTTACTAGGCTGACTGAGACTTCTGGAGGCTGAAATCAAAAACACCTGGAGGACCAAAGTTTGAGACTGTAAGCCTGCTGGAACTGTCTTATCATTACTGATCTTATGCAACCTTTCCACTGGGGGAAGTAAAGAGCAGGGTAACAATTCAGCTTCTGCTGAGTAACTCCCATCTCTTTTTTTGAGAGACCATTTGCCTTCCTTGAAAATGGAGACAGATACCAAGTTCTGGGAAAGAAGGTTTACTATACAAATGAAATGACCAAGGGTTCTCCCCTTCCCAACATACATGCACACACGCGCGCGCGCACACACACACACACCCTATCTTTTCACCCATTTATTTCAACAAGAAAAAACACTCTACTAGCACTTCAAGTCTGCCAATGTTCCATTTGAATGTTTAGACAGAATTTCTCCAGAGACTAATGTTCTGTCTTGATGTAGAGTCATTCCCAGAGGCTTTCCTGAGATGGGAAGAGGGTGTTCAGGCACCTGCCCCCATTTGACATGTTCTACCATCATTCCCAGGGGGCATTCTGTCCCAGATTTCAAAGATAACACAGCTTGGATTCTTCAGGATACCAAAACATCTCTTAAACTTTTCTGTTGTTGTTTTGTCAAAGAAATTCTAGTAAAGGTGCACATGACAAAAATGCAGATATTCATCAGGACCACCTGGGCCATTTCTGCACGAGACTGTTATAGAGCAATGATTCCACTTTCAACCTCCTATGGAATTCTGGGGTTTACAGTTTCGGGAGGGGCCAGCTGGCCCCTCCCGAAACTGCAAACCCCAGAATTCCATAGGAGGTTGAAAGTGGAATCATCGCGCTATAACAGTCTCGTGCAGAAATGGCCCTAGATCTCTTCCCAATTTGCTGTACATAAAACTGGGCTATGTACCAGGTTTCTATGCCAAACTCATGTATCTCTTTTGTAGAAAAAGAGTGACCATTAATAACATTGCTATACTTAATGTAACCAGGAAAATTGTGAAGGGAGACAAAGAGAATGTAAGAGAGAAAGAGAGGGATGAAGGAAGGAAATAAGACAAGTATGAGTAAGTGATATGTGGGGAGGAGAAGGAGAACGAGAAAAAGGGGAAGGAGAAGACATTTATCCCCAAAACTGTTGGGTGGAGAAAAAAGGCAAAGGATACGAGAGAAAGACAGAAAGGGAGCTGAGAGATGAGAAGAACAAGACTTTTAGCCAGGAATTTTGGGTGGGTAGGAGAAATAGGACAGGAGAGAAAGAGACATGCTAGGGAATGCCAGAAGATTAATGTAGGTAGGTGTTGTGGGGGAGGTGAGAACGAGAAATAAGATGGGAGAGAGAAAGAAAGGAGGAGATGTTTAGCCAAGAGTTGTGGGAGAGAGAAGAAACAGGACAAGAACGAGAAAGAAGTAAAATCAGTAAGTGAAAGAGGAAGAAAATAAGTGCCTAAGCAGAGGCGAAGAAGAAAAACATTCTACCAGGTACAACCTATCTGTGCCTCAGATCAAAACAAGAAATTGTACTGTGGTTTCAGCTAATTAGGGTACAAGATGAGAGTGAGAACGAAAACTGGAAAATTAAGAGTATGATAGAAAATGGAAATGTAGGAGCATATTGAGTGAGTCTTGAAGCAGCAAATAGAGATGTAGCCCAGTATTTCTTCACACTGACTGCTTCCTCCCACTGAACCCTGTTGTCAGTCATGGCTTGAGAAACTTTCAGAGGGGGAAAAGAAGGAGAGGAGGTGGCCAGGAAGACTCCCTGCCCCAGTGTCTATACCACTTTTCCCCAAACAGTCTCAGTAGCAGGGGTTACGCAGTGGGAGAAAGGTTTCGTGAAGAAAGCACTCTCATCTTCAAATTCCTCCCCTGTCTTTGAGAGAGAAGGATCAGGTTCCCTGAGATCTTGGGACCCTATTCACTTCTTCTTTCCCCTTAGTAGCAATTGGGATTGGTCAGCAGAGGCAGAGGGAGGATAGGAGTGCATGTTAATAGTAAGAAGGTCCACTAAGGGCATTTTCTCCTATAAAATGTTCAAACCCGAACCCAGCACGGGTAGAAGAAAACTTTTGTGAACCATATATGGCAACATTGTTTAGCTTCTGGAACTTTCTTAAAGAACTGTAAACAAGAAATATATATAAATTCAGAGTAAACATCATTATACAGTGGAACTGTAGACTTTGAAGGCTTATCCTGCCAAGTTTCCTAGCAACCAAACATTCGTTCCTTCTCTCAGTTGTGAAAATCATCTCATGCATTTATAGCTCTCAACTACATTTTCTGTAACTCTTTATGAATCACTTTGGCTTTTAAACACTCTTTTCTGAGAGAGTCTACCCTGGTACATAGACTTTTCATGTTTAATTTTAAGAATGTGTGCAATTGCTGTAATTGAGCATTTAGCATAGGTGTGTAGCACGCTGAGTCTTTCTGAACCTACGGTTTTACAAAAGAGTAAAGTAAAGTGAAGAAATGTATTAGCAAAAGTAGAGCTTCTATGCCTAGGCCCACTCAGCTAACACTTCTCCAGAGATGTGCAGAGTCTGGAGACAGTATCTCATTAAAAGTGATAGTTCACAGTTAATTTAGTGTGCATGAATACACCACAGCAAGGAATGAATTGAAAAATCTATTCAAGTTCTACCAAGTCAATTTCATGCATTCACTGAACATAAAAAGCCTTTACAGACTCAATTTTTATCATACTTCCACTGCAACAGGGGACCCGTTGTCACTGAGTTGTTGTTTTTTTTTAAAAAAATAAAAGTTACCTGACAAAGAATTCAGCTGAGTCCTATGTATCTGTTCCTGAACAAGAAACAACTCTGTTGTAAATCAGACCAATTCATTCACATAAACATGCTTTCCTCATTTCTTGGAACTGAATGTCTTTGGAGGAGGCGGTGACCTTCTACGTGGTCATTTCTTTCAAGTAAATAACAAAAGCTCCTGTGAGATGAGAGCTTAAAGGGATGGGCAAACATGAAACTCTATCCTCTTAAGCTCTGCATCTTGGGGGAGTAGGGGGTGCTGGGAATTGCTAGGAGACAACAGTGTAATTGTCATGTACAGGAAAACTCCAGTCGCAAAGATTTAGCTTAGAAGTTTGGAAAACCTTTATTTGGGAACTTTTGAGTAACAGCAGCCATTCTGGCAATTCTAAGACTGAAAGCCCTACTAGATTTACGGTGTCATATAAGCAGTGAGATTACAGATTTGTCCATGAGGCCCTTATTTGCCAGATAACTTCTTTCCCAAACTGGCTTCCCACATGCCAGCATCCTGACCTTACGTTTACCTTTATTCTCCTCTTTATCAGGGTTCAATGGAACAACATACCCTCATTCCCAAAACACTGGTTTCTCATTCAGTTTCTATCATCCCCTTCCAGCCCATTTTACATGGCATGCGATAGCAAAGCACTATAAGTATTACATGGCCGCAAACAGCAAAACACTCTGATGTTGCTTGGCCACATGTGTCCCAGTTTTCATCCATAACATTTGGATGGTATGCTACGGAATTTATGCAGTCGCCATAAGTCAACAGGCAACCTGAAGGTGTGCGCACACGCACACGCACACACACGCACGCACACACACACACTACTCTGGAACTCCATTCTGTGGGAGACCCATCTAGCTGTCTCCCAGATGAACTTGTACTGACAGGGTCTTTGGCCTTTCTAGCACCTTTGTTTTTTGCTACTGTGTGTTTCTTTTTTGCATGTTTGTTTTAGCTAGTTGCTGTTTTATTGATTTGTTTTCATCTCTGGTTACATATCTCTCCTTCAAGTTTTAGGTTTGACGTTGGCCTGAATGCCTTTCCAGGGATTCATTACTATCCGGTGCCTTGGACTGCAAAGAGATTCAGGATGCCTTCCAGCTCCATGCATTTTGAGTCCTAAGGTTTTTGACAGTGGAGCTAACAGTGTGGAATCACATGCCCTGAGGCAATACTTCTTAAAACCTGAGAAAAGACAGCTGATAGTGGCTAACATTCTGGTGATGTCTTTCACTGACAGCTAGGATGATCCAAAAAGCCTTAGGTGATTAGCAGAGATTACTCATCTTTCTCCTCACACCCACCCCAGCTAAATGAGGAAAGGGGATGAGCAAGGTGTTCCCTCTTTCTATAGCAAGAAGTTCATCTGTCCTAGAGCTGAGTTTGAAAGAAACAACAAACTGAACTGTTTGACTAAGCATGACTTACATGGGGGGGGGGGGGGACAGTATTTGTACTGCTTGTAGTTATGTGCCTTTAAGTTGACTCCAACCTATAGCAAACCTAGCATTGAGTTTTCTTGGCAAGGGTTATTCAGAGGAGATTTGCCATTGTATACCTCTGAGACTGAAGGACTGGGAATTACTCAATGTCACCCAGTGGGTTTCCATTGCAGAGTAGCGATTTAAAACAGATCTCCCAGAGTTGTAGTCCAATACCTGAATCACCTCCAACTGCATGGAGGCCAGGAACCAAGTTCTCCCCCAAGCAGCCATACCTACCACACAGCAAGTCCATTTTAGCTCCATTTTTCTCCGTGCCCCACCCCCCTCAAAATGGCAACAGGGAGTGAGAAGGGTTTGGAGACGTACTGCACAGGAAAACAGAGGTATTTGGTTGATATCCAGAGTTCTGGGGTGTTTGTGAAGATGGCTAAGGTATTTTCATGTGTTTTTGTGCATTTGAGGGATTTTCTGCATGGTTGGAGGGCAAAAATTACTTGAAAATTCTGCCTGTTGCTTAAAAAATATACTGGTGGTTTGTGGGGTGGGCTAATCATGAAAGTAGAATCAGGGGCCAGAACAATTTAGTACAGTGGTCACATATGGCTGCACTTTACTCACTCTTGTACTACATCATGCTGGCTCCTTACTCATCATCAGAAACACATGAAATGTTCTCCCTCCACCCAAACTGCCACGGTTTTGGCCTCAGAGAAGAAGAGATAGGCACAACTCTATCATGCTTAGGCCTGGAAGCAGATGAAAGGCTTTCCTTCTCTCCCAGTTGCCACTGCCTTGGCCTTGGAGGGAAAGAAGAGGAGGTAGCATACGCTGGACAATCCTCTCCCACGCTGCCATCCCTTTTTCCTTTTGTTTCATGTCTTAATTAGATTGTAAGCTTGAGAGCAGGGAACAGTTTTGTTGTTCCTTTACTTGTAAAATGCCTTGCACAGTGATGGCACTGTAAGCGGTAAAAGAGTTTAAACAAAATAGTGCTTCCTCAGCTTTTCCCCTGTCTACTCTACAGGGCTGCTAGAGATTCAGCACCCTGGACAATTCAATTCATTGCTTATTAAAGGTCCTAGCTAAAGAAGCTCTTTATCTCTCTGCATTTGCTTCACTAAAGTTCCTCCATTTTGAATTCTAGTCTACTTTAAAGGTTTTTCCTGTTGTCATCCCCTCATCCTACTTAAAATTATGCTGACATTAATTGGTAATCCTGCATTCCCATCAGTGGTTTCCAGAACTCTGTTATACTCTGTAACAATATTTCTTATACTTCACTGCTAAACAAATTCAGTGAGTGTGATCCAGGGTTCATTGTTGATTGTTAACTGAAGGATATAGCTAGCAACAATATAACAGGACTTAGAAAAAGTTAAAATCTTTAAATGACATCTGAACATGCATTGTATGCACCATGAGATCATTGCCCCAAAATTATAAAAACTCTCCTTTTAACAATAAAGGGTCCTTCTCTTTGCTCATGCAAGAAATGGTTTTCACTGCATTCTTTCTGAAGAGGGAGCAGTCCCTTTGCCCAAAGTTTGGGATCTTTCCAGGCTGATTCAGAGCTCAGCTGCAACCACACTGACTACTCGGGGTAGTCCATGGAAGACCTAATATTTAAGATCTGGCCCCACATTTTTTGAGGATTCAGAGGTAACCTTAATAGTGCTATATAAATACAGGAGGATGAGGATGATGAGGATGAATATTTACCTAAATATTTTTTTAAAAAAAAACTGACTTGGGTGTTGAAGCTGATAATGCTAGATCATGCTGTATGTATCTCCTTTTCTTTTTGCTTCTTTTCTCCTCCTTCTTCCTCCTCCTCTTCATCATCTTCTTATCAGGCTCAATGCATAACACTAGTTTTGATAAGCAAAAGTATGAGAAATTTTTATGTGGCAGATTGCTTTTGGAAATGAGACTTCACATGGTTGTAACACTGGACCTCTTAAGGTGGAGTTTTAAATACCTTATTTATGTGTCCTCATCACCTCACTCATATAACCGTGAAATCCTATGATTTTAGTTAAGCCTCTAGGGCCTTTGGAGTGTCATGCAAGGTAACAGGTCCCCTGCACAGATACAATCATCCTTGTTGTTGTTGTTGTTGTTGTTGTTGTTGTTGTTATCGTTGCTGTGTGTTTTCAAGTCATTTCTGACTTATGGCAAGGTGAACCTATCACAGGGTTTTCTGGGGCTGACAGTGTGCAATGCACCGAAGGTCACCCAGTGTGTTTCCAAGGCTGAGCGGGGAATTAAACCCTAGTCTCAACGGTCATAGCCCAGCACTCAGAATACTACACCAGGCTGGGCTCACAGACATCCTTAAGTCCCATGAATTAGATCACCACAAGCGTGCCTAATTCTCTTGGTTTGTGGCCTGTATATTGCTCCCCCCCTCCTTTCTCTTTTGAGTTGATAGAATAAAAACAAATGGAGGTCAGGGCATCTAAACAACCACATTCTCCCATGTAAACTGGTCTGTTCCTTAAGAGCATCTTCAGAAGGATGTGCTCCTCTGTAGCAAATTCATCACTGTGGCAGCAGGCTTGCTTCTCAAGTAGCAGGGAGTTATTTTCTTCCCACCAATCCAGTACCATCAATCCAGACTGAAATGTGTTCTGAAGGATCACCAGCAGGGCTATGCAGCTGCGGTTGTTCTTTTGGTATCAGATGCAATTTTGGGTGGGTAAAGTTGGTAAAAGTGTACTGACTCTGACTCCAGCTTCCAAACAAAAACTTTTAAAATTATAAAAAATATATGCATTATGTTGTGCTAGTCTTAATTTTATATATGCTTTACTTTTAAGATATATCCTGTGTTTCTATTAAAAACATTTTGAGTTAAATGGATAGTTGCATATTTAGTTTCTTAGGAATTTAGGAAAGTTTTCTTGTTCAGAAATTTTAATCAAAGGAATATATTTTATGATCTATCCATCTAAGTAGCTTAATGATTCATATGGTAGTGGTGAAATGTCTTGTCCTATCATTTTACTACAGTAAATTTGTTATTACTAATTAATATACATTTGCCATTTATAATAGTCAGAGTCAAAGTTGGAGTTGGAGTCAGAGTTGGATAGTAGAAAAACAGAGGAGTCAGAATGGAATGTTTGGTGAACCAACTCCATAGCCTTCATCCCCAGCCAACAGGAGTCAAATGAGAGGGAGATACAGGTAGGTTTCCCAAGGCTCAGAATGCCCACTGAAGTCTCTGGAAGTGCCGTGTTTCCCTCTATTTCTGAGCAATAGGGGCAGCTGGATCTGGAGGAGGAGTGTTGTGAACTTGGACTGGGTCTGCTCCCAGCTTCTTCAAGATATTTATGCATTGCCAAGAAGTGGTTTACACCATTAGCCAGTGGTGTAAAAGAAGCTTTTGTTGATGTATAAAGGATGCATCAGTTTGCAGATGATCTTGTCTTTTTTACAGAAGATCCTGTATCTGGAATTGAAAAAATGAACCATTAGCTAGAAAGATTTGGTGAAGCGGCAGGTTTGAAAATAAATAAAAGCAAATCTTACCTCATGGTGAAGAATTTAAGACAACAAGAAAGAGAAGAGATTACAAAAACAACAGGATTCACAATAGAGAAGAAAATAAAATATTTGGGAATATGGCTTACAGAAAACAACAAAGATTTATTTGATAACAATTACACTAAAATATGGAAAGAAATATAAAAAGATTTAAAAAGATGGTCCAATTTAAATTTGTCATTATTGGGTAGAACTGCGACGATAAAAATGAATGTTCTTCCTAAATTAAATTTCTTATTTCAAAACATACCAATTATCACAAATGACAAGCCTATAAGACAATGGGAAAAAGAATTATCAAAATTTGTATGGTCCGGAAGAAAACCAAGAATCAGATGGAAACGATCAAAAGACGAAAGGGGGTTGTGATCTTCCAGATTTAAAATTATACTACTATGCCAGTGCAATGGTCTGGTTGCAGGACTGGATCACTTTGAAAGACAAAAGACTACTAACTTTGGAAGGGTCGAACATGAGATTCGGATTCCATGCCTATTTATGGTATGGTAAAGAAAAAATGGATAAAGATTTTAATAACCATTATGTGAGAAGAGCTTCGATAAAGATTTGGAAGAACGTGAAGAAGATTACTTACAATAAAATACCACTATTGGCTTCTCCCCAAGAAGCCTTATATGGGAAATGGAAGGATCCAAAACAAAGTTGGTTACGATACAAAGACCTTGTGATCCAAGACAAGCAAGAAGGAATTAGAATTCAAACGCGTGAAGAACTTAGTCAGCAAGGCATAGAACTTAACTGGTTTCCATATCTTCAATTAAAGGAGAGATTTAAGATGGACTTAAAATTATAAGGTATTACAACCCAAAGGACATATAATGAATTGGAGTCTATAATATTTCTGAAAACTAAACAGAAGATCTCGCAATTTTATAAATATTTCCTAACACGTAAATTGGAAGACGAGAAAGTAAAAGACTCAATGATAAAATGAGCATGAAACATTCAACATGAAATCCCCCTAGAACATTGGGAAATGGCATGGAAAAACACTAATGAATTTACTAGTTCCCAAGATTTAAAAGAAAATTTTATAAAAATGATGTATAGGTACCATCTTACACCAGCAAAAATCAGTAAAATGTATCAATCAGGTAGCAATAAGTGCTGGAAATGTAAAGACAATGTTGGTACGTTTTACCACATATGGTGGACCTGCCCTACAACAAAGAAATATTGGATACAGATATATGACGCTATAAAAGAAATATTCAAGGTGCCATTTCCAATGCAACTGGAGCTTTTTTTATGTACATGTTCGATAAAAATTTTTCGCAGCAAAATAAACGAGTACTGTTATACTTAATAACAGCAGCAAGAATGTTATTTGCAAAATACTGGAAATTACCGTATGTTCCAAATATTGAACAATGGAAGTTAAAAATAACTGAAATGAAGCAGTTCGATATATTTTCACACCATTTAAAAGGGAAGAGAACTGAGTGTTTAGAAAAAGTATGGGAGCCAGTTATAAATTATGTAAAGAACACGGTTACCACATAAACATATCTATGGTATATACAATACAACAGGTACTAGACACACTGAGAAATGAGAAGATCTTGCCATCTCAAAACACGGATATATAGGGATGGATACGCATGGAAATTATGGAATACAGCGAATTTTATAAACCTAGACAAGCACAGGTCTTCTTTACATATATGGTAATATTATTGCAGTAATTAATCCTTTTTCCTTCTGTTTCTTTTTTCTTTATGTAAAGAAGTAACAAGAAAATTGTGTTCTCAACATTTTTTAAATAAGGGGGGATAAGGGAATTTCATATGTAAAGCGATAGCAGGTAGACATTACTCTGGGTTTTTGGCAAAGGAAGTCAGGAGGACTAAATTTATTTATTATTGTTCAATATTGATACTTTAAAGTTAAACAAATCCAGGTACATTGAAATATGTGAAAATTATTGTGAATTGATACAAGTTACTTATATTGTAAGTTTTTTTTTAATTATATAATTTTTTTTTATATATAAAAATAATTTTAAAAAAAGGATGCATCAGGTGGCCCAAAGAAAAGCTGCCATCATCCATGAGGGCTCCTGTGTCATGGTAGGACATCTCCCTTGCAAATCCACACATATTTATGAGAGACAAGTGCACGCTCCCCACCTTGGGGAGAAAACCAAAGTTTTGGCGGCAAAACGAGGGCATTTATATATTGCTTTAAACAGATAAACCAAAGAAGGTCTCAGAATCTAATCATCTTTAGCAAAATTTCTCACTTTTTTTTTCCCAGCTAGACAGAGGGGTATGAAATAGGCCTTCTAGTTCCCAGCTATAAGTATGTGAGTGTAATGATCCCATTTTCACTGCTATGGCTACATCCTGTGCTCAGTGGGGCTTTTCAACTCATAAAGGGATATCTTTTAAGCATCTCAAGCTACATCTTTCTGATATCTTTTATCCAAACTCAGGGCTGGTTTAATATGATTGGCCTCATGGCCATTTTCACAATCAGCTGCTCCAGAAGCAGTACT
Organism: Cyclura pinguis; assembly: GCA_030412105.1. NCBI lineage: Eukaryota > Metazoa > Chordata > Lepidosauria > Squamata > Iguanidae > Cyclura > Cyclura pinguis. The sequence goes on along the minus strand of CM059599.1, from coordinate 293,432,489 downwards.
AGCCCACCCCCTAATCCTTGCTCGCCCAACCTCTGTTCTGGACCCAGAATTTCAGGGAGAGAGATGGTGTTCATCTTGGTGTAGGGAAATGGGAAATTCATTCCATCTAGTGTCTGTTTCACTGGCTCAGAAACATAGACGGATACAACTCTCTGATGGCTATTTCTGTGATGGTGCCCAATTGTGGAACACTTTATCCAGAGCCACCTTTTAAAAACAACTAAAAAAATGAGTTAACCAAGCTATTCATTTCCCTGCCATGACTTAATTCACTAGATTTCCAGATTCATGCTGCAATTAATTTTAGGATTTAATGAGCTCATTTCTAGATCATTAAAATTCAGGCCATTTCCACACGGGCAAGGGAATCGCCCCGTGATGCTACTTCCCAGACTTTTCGGCTCCCCGGTCGGGTCCACGCCACTCCGAAGCAGTGCGTGCTCATCGCTCCGCACTGCTCCGGCATCAAAAATGGTGGCTTCCGGTTGCTTGAGGGTCTCAACCAACCACTGAAGCTCACCAGCCTAAAGCCCACCCCCGGCAGATCGCAGGCTCACATTGGTGCGAGCCTGCAAATCTGCACAAGGGAGCAGGCTTGCACTGGCGCACTCCATGCTTTTGAAAGACCTGTTTTTAGTGGTCTTTCAAAAGCATGCCGGATGACTACTTGGAGTTGTTCCGGAGCAGGCTGGGGTGCAGATCTACGTTAAGTAGGTCCGACCCAGTCTGCTCCCAGGTGCAGACGTCCTCCCTGGAGGACGCTCTGCCCCGTTTTAAAAACCCAGTGTGGAAATAGCCTCAGTTGAGAGTATGGCTCTCCCTCTGCCAGATGCAGTAAAACTAGAAGTCCCTAGAAGGTATGCATTGTGCGTTTTATCCCATGCTCCTCGATTGATATTATTCTTGTTTCTATTTCACTTTTTTGTATAATATACGACAGATAGTATTGTTTATAATTCTTATTATTTGGGATGGGCTGTTATGAACCTCTTTGTAATACTTTAGTGTGTTCAGCATTGCTCAGACAATATTAGCTATGGGGATGAGTAACTGGAAAAGTTTTCCTGAACTACCTCACAATTTCCTACTTTCTTGGATTCCTTGGTTTCTCTCTGTCTCTCTGCTTTTCATCCATCCCTCTGCTTCACTGGGTCAGATACCTTGAAGGATTTGGTTAGAACTATTAAGCTTATTCTCTTAGGTGACAAAAGCAAGAAGAGATGAAGTTTTAGGACTTGGCCAAAGAAGACTGTACCAGAGTTGGTGTTTTGAGTTGTTTAAACAGTCTTCTATTTCAGTCACTGAGCAACTCTAATTCCTTCCTGAAACTTCATCCTCTTCATGTGAATTGTATAAATAACAAGTGAAAACCTTACAAAACAATTTTGTATTAACAAAAAGAGTATTAGGTGAAGATGTAGTGGTCTTGTTAGATATCTAATCTTTTAAACTGGGAATATCATAGAATGTATTTAGGATCCCCAGTTTCTGCATGCAAAACATGTGCTCTGCCACTTATCTTTGCAAATCACACTTCATCAAGAGTAGGGAGGCAAAGGATATGGTGATTCAGTTATGCAGAAAAATGTTCTGCATATGCTCAGAGGCACTGAAGACATTTATGATTAATTTGTCATCCTCGACTAACTGATCGATCATCCTCAGCTAACTGACTGATCTTTCTGCTACTATGCGCTAGGGGGAAGAATGAAGGTACTGTCCCTCCAAATAAGAATTCTGTTCTGACAAATTAAAATTTCCTTCTATCCTCAAATTTCTAGCATTTTAGCAATTTAAAACTCAAAACTGAAAAATTCTTATTTGAGGAGCAATGCCCTTACCAGCCCTCAGCCAACAGAAGTAATCATGTCCAGTGTTCTCTGCCTATCATAAACACATAATTTCATACTAACCTTTAGCTTAGTAATTCCTTATTAAGTTTTAACAAACAAGTTATTAGAAAGATAAGTAAAAAGTGTACATGTTGGTGAATGTGGGGGAGGGTAGAAACCAGAAGAATGCAGAAGGCAAAACTTAAATAAACATTATGTGTATCCATGATTAGGACAGCCTTTCTCAAGCTAACAGTTTCCAGATTTGTTGGACATGCATTTGTGTGTGTGTGTGTATTCCTTTGTAGTTCATCTAGGAAAAGAAATAGTTTGGAATAAAGAAACTTTTTTTTGTTTTAAAAAAAGCACTTTTGAATGACAAAATGTGATCCTATATGTCAATAATGACAACCTCCATGCTCCATTCTTTATAAATCTCATTGTCCGCTTTAATGACTAATGTTTAATATAATCATATAGTAATAATCCAACCAATTAAACAATTACCATCATTAGCATTGGGGGCAACAAATTAATCTCCTTATGTCTAACTCTCAACATTATCAAATTAATTTTCAAACCTATCATTCCGAGCTCTGATTCAAAGATGCCCACATAGTGCTGATGGTACTAGCATTGTTGTGACATGTTGATATTTTGGCTGGTTTGGGTTTTTAACAATGTTCCTTCTCTATTCTGTTTTAAACTGGATTTCATATCATTTTGAAATAAATGTTTTGAATTACTTGTTTACTTGTTCTACCTTTGGTAAACACTTCTGGGTTCTTTTAAAGCAGAAAAGTGGATAGAAATAAATTAAATGCATACATGCATATCCTTTTGCTTTTATTTTTATGCCAATAAAAAGAGATGCATCTGGAAAAAACTGTATGCAAGAGCTGCTGCTTAAGTGAGATGGTAATAAATTGTTGATTGCCAATTATGTATGAGCTGTAAACTAGTGAAAAGAGGTCTTTTTTAGGAAATTAATTGGATCCAATAGTGCTATGCTTATTTGCCACATTTACTGTCTTTAAATAGGACTGATAGTCCAAGTGACACTTCTCTTGTCAGGCGATCTGCTGCAATTAGTATATTTACACACTGGGAATTGCTTTTAAAAATAGGCTAAAAAGCCAGCTGATGCACACAAGAGGTGCACAGCCTTTTATTTCTTTTATGTAGAATATGAGACCATCAGTCTTCATTCTTGTTTTCTTGGTGTTTTGAAACTCAGGCTTTAATAGAACATGAAGCTTCATTTTAAAATGAGATTTTTTGCACCAAGATGTAGCAAACTGCATTAGCTGAAGGAATGATTTCAAACAGAAGACTTTTCTGAAACCTATAGAACTGGTACATTTTAAATTCAAAACCAGATTGGATATTTGATCCAGTTGTCTTTATAAAATATGTAACTCAATTAATCTTTCCTTCCTGCTGACACATTGTCATATCACACACAGTCAGGCCCTCAGTTTTCAGTGTGGACAGATGATAGTGAAATTAGTAGACTTATTATTCAGTTCATTGATGAAATCGTTCTAAGCAACAGAGCACATTTTTCTACTACTTCCATATACCACACGCATTTTTTGGACTACAGAATCTCTCCATGCCAGGTAGCTGATTTGGAGCTGTAGTTCAAAAACATAACTTTTCTGAGATTTGGGGTAAACCATGTTGAATGGAATGTGATTTCCTCTGAGGAAGCATACACAGGGACAAGTTACATAGCTTTTAACTACTACTACTACTACTACTACTACTGCCACCATCACTGCTAATTTGTGAAGGGGTCTCAGAGGATCAGATCATACATTAGACAAATTTGCACTTGCATGGTTTTTGCCTAATAAAAGCTTGATGGGGGATCCAGTTTAACAGAGGAGAGTTCAAGGGTACTGGGATCTATTTAACCTTCACCCTGTTTTTAAAAAATAAATAAGAACAGCTCTGTTAGAATAGGGGAGAAGTAAGGCAGGCAGAGAGTATCATGTGCATGGAGAGAGGTTAACAAATCCAACACTGCTCTCCAAAGCTGCCACTGGCACTAGGTGGGTGCATTGAATCTCCTTCCCTTTGTACCACAGTAACAATCTCTCTCAGGATCCCATTTTTAAAAAACACAAACATAAGAACACATTTAACAGACCCCATAGTTGAGCTCTAGTCATCCTTCTTCATTTGCATTCCTTTGATTAGCGTTGCCATTTGACATAGTCCCCCTATTTTCTCTTCCTTTCAAGTGACTAATGTCTTAGCATGATCTGTCCTCTTCTAAAAGATGCATAAACTCCCATGTCACATAGCTTAAACATTTGCCCATTTTAAATTATAGCCTGGCAACTAGAGGGAAGTAACTACTGTATGGAAACTTCTTTTTCAACTATTAAGCTTATATTTTACACCATTCACCTCACTGTCACCGTTTAAAGAAACTGAAACTGCAAACCCAGTATTTCGCTCCAGCGATTACTTTTCCAAATTATGGTTGGTATTTTGCAATTTGACATGGGTTTGCAACTGCTGAGTCAAAGCATGAGTGAATTGTTGCTTGAGATGGTTTTCTGCTTTTTGTAGCCCCACACTAGCAGGATATCCAATGCAGATTTTCCACAATGAAACATCAAAACTGAATCTTCCAGATTACTATTTAAGACATTTTTAGCTATTACTATATTCTAGTGAGTTTTTATTTTCCAAAATTCTTCTTAATTTATACCACAAGGTTTCCAGTTTTATTTCCAGAGATCTCATGATACGCCTTGCCCTCTGTAGTGATCCATTGTTAACCTCCTGGCTTATTTTCCCTTCACAGCTTTTTTCTCATTGCAATTGGAATAGCATTCTTTCTATTTATATTTATACACAGAGCTGACTTCAGGCTTACAAATATGTAGAGTAAAAGTAATGTGGCTGAAGCAAGTCATGACTATTTAAAAAAAAAATCAGGCGAGGGTAAGAATATGTGTCCCTCAGAGGTTGTTGAGATTGCGCCTTCCAACATTCTTCACCACTGGTTACATTGGCTCGGGCTGATGGGACTTGCAGTCCCATAACTTCAGGAGGGCTACATGGTTCTCACCTGGAGCCTAAATTCAACTGTTGGTCCCAGCTAGAGTAAACCCATTGAATCAATTGCTAAATGGTAAATCAACATTTACCATTTGTTGTTGATTCAGTGGGTCTACTGCAAATTGGGAATAGCAATTGGACTTTGGCCATAGTTTACTGTATATGTGTTATCAATTTTTTTCCAATTCAACAGCCTAAAGCATTTGCTATTTTGAATGCTATTTTATTAGGCAGCATGTCCCACTGAGATCTGTCATAATGTGTAAGCATGATAATCAGATCTATTTTAGGTATCTGCTCATGCTTTGCATTTCTGTCCTACCTTTTTTATTCAGTACTTCATCACCAGGTACCCATCCCTCTTCCTCAAAGTAGGACTTTTTTCCCTCTTTCAGGGGAGGAGAAAAGTGCATCCTCAGAAAAGTAAATTTTTAGACTATAATTCCCAGAATCACTTAACCAGAATGGCGAAAAAACAGCAATTTTCCAAGATCTTGGAACAAGTCCTAGGTGGGTGACAAGTAGTCAGGCCCTTCATCTGTTCTCTTGGAACACTAGAAACAAATGCCATGATGATTTTTTGTTGGTTTGATAGGCATACTCCAAAGATGTGGCTCATTTTCAAACCAGGCTGCTTACCAGACTGTAGACAAGCTTCAGCGTACAGGATCAACTATGTCTGTATTCAGCTTTGGGTATAAATACAATGAATGTTCTTCCAAATGAAACAAGAGTGGAGCATAACAGAGCTGTAAGATCTAGTAAGCTGTCAGATCCCTGAGGTTCAGCTACCAGAACTGGATGTGAAGGAGTAACCTCGAGCAGCAGATGACAGAATGAAATGACAGGATGCCTTTTATCTGGAAAGTTTGCTTTCAGCATGAAAACTAGGCCATTTCCACACTACACTGTTATAGTGCTATTATTCCACTTTCAAGTTCCTGTGGAATTTGTAGTTTGTAGTTTACTGAAGCCAGTGAGCTCTCTGGCTGAGAATTCTAAATGCTTCTTCCTAAACTGCAAACCCCAGGATTCCATAGGATGTTTGAAGTGGAATATGAGCACCATAACAGTTTAGTGTGGAAATGACCCTAGAGTCATAGTGACACACAACTGAGTGGATCTTCATTGCAGAATTATAGCAGCATGAAATCACTTTCATGGCTCTGTCCTATAGAATTCTGGGATTTGGTGAGTATTTAGAATACTCTAGCCAACTGCTTCTCAATTTTTGGTCCTCTACCATTTCTGACTTCAACTCTCAGAAGCTCTAGTCAGCGCATCCGGGAGCTAAAGTCCAAACCATCTGGATGACAAAAAATTGAGAACCATTGCTCTACCCCACTTCAATGAACTACAGAAGTTCTGTGGTAGAGAATTCTCAAGCATTTCTGAAGCTAAAATTCAACAGGATGGAGCCATGATTGGGTAGTGTGAGTACTCCCCTGCTTTTTTACTAAGATATCTTTGATCTCTTTCAGATTGGTCAAAAGATGGATAAGCTACCACTAGATAGCTCCATGGATGTTCGTGGCTGTTATGAGCTCATTCCATTCTTTTCAGAGGCTGTTTGTAGTAATTTCTTGGATCTGCATTAGGGCTCTTCTAAAGGTTTTTTGAAAGAAAGAAAGAAAGAAAGAAAGAAAGAAAGAAAGAAAGAAAGAAAGAAAGAAAGAGGAAAAAAGTAGTCATAGTCTGCTGAAATGCCCCTGTGACTTGAAGGGCAAATTTTATCCTTTCTGATTTTTTTAAAATAGGATTACAGATTTATTGTGCAAAAGTGCCATTTCACTGATGCATTATAGCACTATATCTCTTTTTAAAAAATTAAAAAGAAGGATAAGAGAAGGAATCATATGTCTTGGAATTAAAAAATCCTATTCAAGAGTGGGAATATAATGTTGTAGCTAGTGCCAGAAATTATTTTAAAAAAAAAACTCTGATGATTACAGCAACAGACCCTGCAACCTCCCAAGACATTTGTTCCCTGTAGACAAGCCCTTTATTGCAGCATCCTGAAAACTCACTGTTGCTCATATTGTACAGGTGGAAGTCAGAAAAGTTTGACAACCCTACTGCCAGTCACTGAAAGCTTCTATCAATCTTCTGCCTATGGCCATTTCCTCAGTCCACTGTTATAGTGCTATTATTCCGCTTTCAACATCCTGTGGAATTCTAGGGTTTACAGTTTAGAGAGGGGGATTTGGAATGATCAGTCAGAGAGCAATTTGGCCTCAGTAAACTACAAACTCCAGAATTCCACAGGATGTTTGAAAGTAGAATAATAGCACTATAACAGTGCAGTGCGGAAATGGCCCAGCTCTGCTGGTACTCCTCCAGAACAACATTTCTGTGTCACAGGATATTATTTCAGCCCCTGTGTTATTCATGAAATAGTTTCTTCTGTGTAGTGGTTTGAGCATTGGACTACAACCCTAGAGACCAGGGTTTGAGTCCCCACTCTGCCATGGAAACCCACTAGGTGACCTTCAGTATATTACTCATTCTCACCCCCAGAAAACCCCATTATAGGTCCATCTTAGAGTTGCCATAAGTCAGAAATGACTTGAAGTCACACAACAACAATAGTAATTTGCTTATCTCCCTTTCTCTAATCATTTTGATATTCTTTGCTTTTCCACCAACCTCAGTGCCCTCTTCCATTTCATCAAAATTTCAGCTGCACACAGGTACAAACAAAAATCGGAAAACAGAAATAAGTACTGTGGTATCATAAAGATTACTGGCTTTGGCTCCAGGTGACAGACTAACAAGAAGATAGTTATATGTTAATAGTGTGTTACTAAAAGAACAGAATTTGTTCATACAGTGACATGAGGAAAAGCACTGCTAGGGCAGCTACTTCTATAGTTTATTGCTCGAAAAGAGGAAGGGAAAGAGTAAGCTTTGTATAAAAACTGGATTTATAGATTTATATGCATGGATGCAAGTTTAGAAATAATTATTACAATTTAAGAAATACAATACATCACAGCATAGGGTTATCCTAAGCACTTCCTAAATTGCTTCTTCCGCATGGAATAAAATTAAAGAGACAGGAATGCTATCCTCCTTTGCATGTACATTGGAGAGGAATTTCTTCCTCCAATAACTCCAGGCAAAATTAAAAGACCATACTACTGAATCATGGACCCAACTTTATTGAAAGAAAGGCAATTCTGTCTCACACCCTCACAAGCCTTAGTCTGAACAAAATGGAGGCTCTGGGTTCAGTTCCAATACAGTCTAATATAGAGGGTGCCAGGTATGTTACATTGCGCATGTGCCAGAGTAACTGTCCATCCAACTAACAGTCCAGACCAGATCTTCACATTATTTCTCAAGGCTAACGTAACTTTCAATAAACTTCTTCCAGAATTCATGCTATTAGAAGGTCTTTAATTTTTACATGGGAGGGAGGAAGAGACATGCTGCATGTAACTTTAGCCATGTCAGCTTATTTTTAAAGGGAGAAAGGTGCTGAAACCAAGGCACACAGTTCTAAAGAAAGGCAAGCTTTTTTCTAAGTTAGCTCAAGTAAGGCCATATTCGTGTCTTCTTCTACCTTCATTCTATCCTGTATCAGTGCAAAGGTATTGTATGGAAAGATTCTAGGGCTGAATGGATCTGTGTACATGTATGCATCCTAGTGAGAAGTGTTTTTAACGAGATGCTCATGTGCAGAACCCCTCAGCTGATATGACCTATCTGGAGGAACTGTAATACCTATGACATGGGAATCAGACCAACCCAAATGGAATTTTGTGCTGTAGGGAGACAGACATTGCTATAGTGCATGTCTATCTGGATACAGAATTTGAATGTGAGCCCAGACCTGAGTTTCATCTCTGTCAGAGACCTCCTCTGCACTAAGGAAGGCTCTTACCTCTTGAAGTCATCATCCCAGCAAAGCCACGCATTGTTCCAGATCTAGGACCCATGCCATCACACAACATCGTTCCTAACCAGCTGCTTTCCTGTCCCAATGCATTCTAAATCAGCCCTTTTTTCATTACTGGAAAAAAAAATCTGGTAATAGCCTCCTTTCGTGCCACAATTCTGTCAGATGGGCTAGTGTGGTTCTTCATTAGTGGTTGATAGCACTTCCTGTTGTTGCAGATCCAGGAGCGGGTGGGGTGTGGGCAGGCCCAGTTTGTCCCCCCTCAGCTACTCCCATGGCATGATAAGTTTGAAATCTATCATCTCTCCATGTTTATTTTAAATTTCTCTTTTGAGTCAATTTTTTAAAAATTTTTAACACTTTTTTTAGCATAGTGCAAAGTTACAATAGCATACAGGCATGCCATGATGTTACAATGTTGCTGCGCTAGTACAGCTTACAAAAAAAAAAAGACCAATCATGAGCTGTGGGACAAGGAAAAGGACTCACCAATGATGCTGTAATTGGCGGGAACACCAGCGGCAATAACACTACTCACCCACTTAAGTCAAACGGGTGCGGTAGAGAGCATTCATAACCCGATACCATCATGGAAATGGCAATGCTGGGACTGAAAAGGAACAATCTGCTATTGATGCATGGTATGGTAAGGGCCAAAGTCACCCCCTATCTCTGTTTAGCTGAAGCCATCATTTGGGTATTGAATGATCTATAGCTTGAAATGGAAGCTAGTCAGGAGGAACTGAACTGATATTGGATTAGTATCGGGTCTTACCAGAACAGAATTGGAGCCTTTGTGCTATTGTAGTCACTTTCTTTCCCCACTTTCTTTCTTCCATAGAGCCTGTCACCAAGACAAGACAGAAGAGGCAGTCTTAATCAACCAGCTGTCTATCCTCTCTGCCTCTTGGAGCCTCCTGCTATCACCACCAGCCACAGGGCAAGGAAGGAAGGTTGCTTGCACAATGACAGCCAACGGTACCACACCCAGACAGCAGTTCAGACCTAAAGTGACAATCTAAAGCTGTGTTTCTTAACCCTTTATTTACTATGGACCACCTCTAAATATCTTTTGGTGCCACAGACCAGCTCAGGATTTAAAACCCTAAAGTATATTTAATAATGATTTAAAGTTGCTCATTAAGGGTCTTCAAATTTGGAGAGAAGGGAGAAGTAAGTAAATGCTACAGAATTGTGGGAAGCAGCAGACATTCTAAAAATGTAGTGGTACAATGTGGACAAGACTAGAGTTCAGTGCAGCTATAAAGGCAACTTCTGGCTGTATTGCAGTAGCAAGAAATGTCATATGCTTTCTCCCAGCCACTCAGCATCTTTCACTTGCATATTCTCACTGTAAGCAGAAGTAACAAGTTCTGAGTACATTGGTTTGCTATTAAACAGTTATTTTCAGAACTTTTGAACAGTTTGAGCTATTGTAGTAAAACCACTGGCAAAAGACTCCTGCTCTTTGAGATCAATGTATGACCATCTGTCTAACTGTCCTTCCTTCCTTCCTTCCTTCCTTCCTTCCTTCCTTCCTTCCTTCCTTCCTTCCTTCCTTCCTTAACTGTAAAAACTCATAATATTTCTTCAAGTCTTTGTGGATCCTCTGTAAGGACATATCACACCCCTGAGGTCTGCAGACCACACGTAAAGCGCCACTGATCCAAAGGGACAGACAAAAAGGTAGATAGACACAAAAAGTAACCAAGCCAGGCATCCCTAGAGCTAGAATATAGATCTCTCCAATGAGCAAGAAAAACCCAATAGGATCAAGATTTCTTCTGGCCTAGACTTGCTTCACTCCCTTCCCTTTGCTTCACAGAGCAGTCATATAGGATGGAAAAGGACATGGCCATCCAGCTAATTCAACAATCCCCTTCAAAGTTATTCCATTAATACATGAGAAAGTAGTTGTGTCACACTTTTTGATTGACTTTTTAAATTATTTGACAGGACACACAATTTAAATTTAATATTACAGAACAGAGGTGGGTAAAGTGTAGTCCACCAGACACTGATGGACTTCAACTTCTATTTTCCCTCACCATTGGCTCTTTTGGCTAGGGCTACCGGGATATACAGTATAAAATCATGGAGAGAGTAACAGGTTTTCCAAATATGTAAAATCTAAGTGTCTATCTCTAGATTTTCCAGCATAATTTTTTTATTCAATCAATCAATCAATTTATACCCCACGTTTCTCCCATCAAGGGACCAAGGCAGCTTACCATTTAAAAAAATAAATTAAAATTTTAATATAGCAGGGGAAATGAGGCACGTAATAGGTAGAGAGGTGGTACAAGAATACCTGGCCACACTGCATAAATTTAAGTCTCCAGGGCCAGATGAATTGCATCCTAGGATATTAAAAGAACTGGCAGAGGTCAGTTCGGAACCACTTGCTATAACCTTTGAAAAATCTTGGAGGACAGGAGAAGTTCCAGCAGACTGGAAGAGGGCAAATGTTGTCCCCATCTTCAAGAAGGGAAAAAAAGAGGACCCAAATAATTATCGCCCAGTCAGCCTGACGTCAGTACCCGGAAAGATTCTGGAGCAGATCATTAAGCAGTCAGTTTCTAATCACTTAGAAAGCAACACGGTAATCACGAGAAGTCAACATGGCTTTCTCAAAAATAAGTCATGCCAGACTAATCTTATCTCTTTTTATGATAGAGTTACTAGCTTGATAGATGAAGGGAATGCTGTGGATGTAGCATATCTCGATTTCAGTAAGGCCTTTGACAAAGTTCCCCATGACATTCTTGCAAAGAAGCTAGTAAAATGTGGGCTGGACAGGGCTACTGTTAGTTGGATTTGTAACTGGTTGATCGACTGAACCCAAAGGGTGATCAGGAATGGCTGCTTTTCATCCTGAAGAGAAGTGACTAGCGGGGTGCCACAGGGTTCTGTCTTGGGCCCAGTGTTATTCAATATTTTTATCAACGACTTGGATGAAGGAATAGAGGGCATGCTCATCAAATTTGCAGATGACACCAAATTGGGAGGGGTTGCTAATATGCCAGAGGACAGGATCAAAATTCAAAATGACCTAGATAGATTGGAGAGCTGGGCCAAAGCTAACAAAATGAAATTCAACAGAGAGAAGTGTAAGGTCCTACACTTAGGTAGAAAAAATGGAATACAGAAATATAGGATGGGGGACACGTGGCTGGATAGCAGTACGTGTGAAAGGGATCTAGGAGTCTTAATAGACCACAAGCTGAACATGAGTCAGCAGTGTGATGCGGCAGCCAAGAAAGCCAATGCAATTCTCGGCTGCATCAATAGGAGTATGGTGTCTAGATCGAGGGAGGTACTGGTACCACCCTACTCTGCTTTGGTTAGACCTCATCTTGAATACTGTGTCCAGTTCTGGGCACCCCAATTCAAGAAGGACATGGTCAGGCTGGAGCAGGTCCAGAGGAGGGCGACCAAAATGGTGAAAGGCCTGGAAGCCGAGCCCTATGAGGATAGACTTAGAGAGCTGGGTATGTTTAGTCTGCAGAAGAGAAGGTTAAGAGGGGACATGATAGCCATGTTTAAATATTTGAAGGGATGCCATGTAGAGGAAGGAGAGGGCTTGTTTTCTGCTGCTCCAGAGACCAGAACAAGGAGCAATGGATTGAAGCTGCAGGAAGGGAGATTCCACCTGAACCTCAGGAAGAACTTCCTGACAGTCAGGGCTGTCCGGCAGTGGAATATGCTGCCTCGGAGTGTGGTGGAGTCTCCTTCCTTGGAGGTTTTTAAGCAGAGGCTGGATGGCCATCTGTCGGGAGTGCTTTGAGGGTGTTCCTGCATGGGAGGGGGTTGGACTGGATGGCCGTGTGGTCTCTTCCAACTCTACATTTCTATGATTCTATGATTCTATGATTCTATATAATTGGATGTTTAAATGTGATACACCAAATGTAATATTGTAAGTTTATGCGTACATAATGTTACAAATGTGTAACTGGTCCAATAGTCACAAAAGAAAAATTATTTTTGTCATCAAACCACAAAATTGAAGAACAAGGAACAGACAGTACTTGACAACTACATGAACAACTAGCACAAAAAACAATAAGATATCTGATTGTCCTTCTTCAGACACTATTGTTACATTTACAAGTCGGCATGACAGATTACAGCTGTAAAGCTAATTTACCTGCTCATTTTTTTCACCACTTAAAGGAGAATTGACTCAGTTTTCTTGTTGTTCCCAAGTGCCTGAGTAAATTGTAGATTTAAATCAAGCCACACTGTAGAGAAAATCAACCTTACAGATGATAAACTATTGTGAAAAGTGCAATGACTGGGGAGTTTTTCCAAATGGCGGAAGGCAACTGGTCTCTTTTTTTGTCAATTGCATCCAGCTCAAAACCCCTTGAACTCCCACAAGACTAAAGTTCTATAATGATTTTCTAGGAAGCAATACCTCAAGACATACTGACCTGGGATTCAATGATATCATTCTAGTGATGGAAAGTTTTCCATCAGTTGAACCAGAAAGGAGGCAATTCCACCTTACTTCCCCAAGACAGCCACACCTACACCCACACACACTTTTTCAAAATATGTGGAGAGATAAAGAAATCTTTGGAGCAGACTTCCAGGTTTGTGTAGAAAGAAGGAAAGAAGCAGAAGATCCCTGGCATGAGCAGAGCTACACTAACACAATATTTGAATTAAAGAAGGATTGGTTTAAATACTGGATTTACAATTTACTTCCAAATAAGCAGACCTAGTGTTGCACTGGAAGTTTTATTCAACTCAGTAAGACTGAGATTGCAATCATGCACATATTTACCAGAAAAAATTGAGGGTGTTTGCTCAATTGAGGGCATTTGCTAATAATTTGGTTATAATTTTTGAAAATCCTGTGATGGGCATAGAGGTGTTGATGGGAAAACTGAAAGAATTTTATCTTTGAGCTGCATTTAAGATAAACAAACAAAAACAAAGATGTTAACAAAGAACATGACTACACAAAGTAAGAATGTATAAATGAATAAAACTGGTTTTGAGATAGAAAAGAAAGTCAAATATCTTGGTGTTACTTTTTCGTATATGAATTGTTTGCTGTTCCAGAACAATTATGTGAAGGTTTGGAATAAGTTAAGAAAGATTTGGTGAGATCAAAGAATTTGAAATTGTGACTGATGGGTAGAGTTTCTGTAATAAAATGAATGTATTACCTAGAATGATGTTTTTGTTCCAGACAATACAGTTTTTAACAAATTACACATCATTTAAACAATGGCAGAAGGATTTCTCTAAATTTATTCGTCAAGGAAAGAGATACTACAAGATGCAAAAGAAAGAAGAGGTTCGGGCTCACTGAACTTGAACCGGTACTTTGTTGCTTGCTGCCCAGTTTGGCTGAAAGAGTGGATAATGTTAAGAAATAGGTGGTTATTGGAGCTGGAGGGAGATAACTTAAGATTTTGGTGGCACAGTTGTTTGTATATGATAAAGTTCAAGTTGGATGTAGATTTTAAGAATCATTTCATAAGATCTGCTATATCAAGAGTATGGATTAAATATAAAAATAGGTTATGTCCTAAAATGCCTTTCAGTGTAAGAAGCATTTTATAAAAGAGAGATAACAGGAAAACAAAAATGGTTAATTTAACAAGCTTTATTGGATAAATTTCAATGGTTTTCATATACACAGCTGTTTGACAGGTTTAAAATAGATAAAAAGGAATGTGGTTTTGAACAAGATAAATCAGAGTTTGAAAAGCAATTATGTTGCAATTATGTTATGTTATACATTGCTATAATTTATAAGTTTCGTTGAAATTTGTTATGGAATAAGAACAGAGAAGCCATAAAGAATGTATGATTAAATGGGCTAAAAATTTTGGGTATAACACACAGATGAAACAATGGCTACATATGTGGACAAAAGTTTAAAAATTTACTTCACTTTATTTTATTTATAAATATTTATTTTATGATCTTAAAGAGAATTATTATAAAATGATATATCATTGGTATATGTGTTACCCTGATTTCTGGGGTCCCGTGAGGGATACCTCAATGTGCTCCAAATACTGGGGAATGGGAATTAGCCAGAGTACAAGCTGTAGCACTACAAGAGGCAGGGTAACCTAGCGAGATCTTTAAACCCAATTTTTACGGGGTCAAGCGAAGCCAAAAACCAAGCAAAATTGTCTATCAAATTATTTTATTGAGGGAAATTCATTCATGCATGCACACAAAATACACACAATCACACATTCACACCAGAGCTAGCTGAAAGAGAAAGGGAGGAAAAATTATAGAGAGGCTGAGGGATTTGGGGGGATTTATAATTACCAGTCCAGAAGAGTAGTGAAGAGCAGAAATGTATTTTGGCTTAGGTAGGACCTAAGGGCAGTTCTCATTCAGGAGCCAGACGGACAGAGTGACGGGTAGACCTCCAAGAGACTGCACTGGGTCTCCTCAAATCAGGGGTATTTATACTCTGAAAATGGCTTGTGACTGTGAAGGTTCCAGATGCAAGACAAAGGGAACCTGTTGTGGACAATGGGTCTTTTGCCTGTTGATGGCCTTAGTGCTTTGATTGACAAAGACATGATGGGTGTTGTAATAGCTGTCTATTGTGAGTGCTGTGAGGACAGAGGAAAGAATCCAGGTGGAAAGGGATGGATATCTGTCAATCAGTGTCCTGGTGGGCTCCTCACAGTTGGATTCCCTGGAAAAGTCCAGCTTCTATTTAAGCCTATTATCCACAGGATTGATGTGTATTTGCCTGACAAATGACTCAGTCTTACCTGGAGGAATTTTGGAGTTGACCTATCCTTCTCACATTTACAGTCAAATCCTTTCCCTTGCTTGGTTTGACCTCTCTGTCACCTTTCAGGCTTGAATTTGATAATCAGAGCCAATAAAATGTGTTGCCAATTACATATGATGCCAATTAGGTATGGTGCCCATCCAAACCATACTGATATTGGGGACCCCCAAAGCAGGGCCTTACAGATGACTCCCAAAAATTATTTAAGATGCATAAAGATGTTGCTAATATATGTTGGAAATGTGAAAAACAAGAAGAGACTTTTTATCATGCTTGATGGACTTGTGAGAAAGTTAAAAAAAAATTGATACAAATATATACATTGTTGCTGCAAGTTTTGAAATCTCCAAATGAAACCTGATTTTTTTTTTCTTTTGGAACATATGGAGATAACAGTTAGAAAAGGATTATTGAATACTATTGCAATATATGATCACTGCAGCAAGACTGTCATACTCACAGAAATGGAAAGATTTAACAATAGCAACCACTGCTGAGTGGATGGCAAAACTGATGGACTTAGCTAAGCTGGACAAGTTCACTGTTTTAATTCAAGATGAGTCTTTATGAAGATTTCTTGAAGAGTGGAAAACCCTTATAGACTTTTTTTAGGGAAGATAAAGATGATCTGATTGTTGTAGGGATTTGACTATTAGTAGTTTAGTGAGAACAGAAACAAGTGTGTAGTATAATAGGGAACTTGAGAGGGTGAGAATGGAAGTACTTTTTCTCTTTTTATTTTTATTGGAAGATACTTTGTAATTTTAATTATAGATAATGATATTTATTTCTTCTTTCTTGTTGTTCTATCATACTTTCTTAAACTTAATAAAAATATCTTTAAAAAAGCAGATATGAGACTCTTGGAACTTGAACGTCATAATTTAAGTTTCAAGTGGCATGGATATTTTGGCATGATGAAGCTAAGGCACATGCTGAATTTAAAAATCATTGTATTAGAAAGCCTTTCCTACAGGTTTGGTATAAGTATAAGCAGAGACTTTTCCCCAAGATACTAGCCACCTAAGCATATGAAGCCTTTTTAAGGAAAGACTGGGCTAAAAGTTGGAGACAGTTGCACTGTAATGATCTTTTATATTTTGAACAAAACAGCTGGAAGTTTAAATCAAGAGAAATGATTCCTAAGGGAGGCAAAGAGCTTAACTGTTTTGCTTCTATGCAACTTAATGACAGGTGTAATCAAGAGAAATGTGGGTATAGAGGTTAAAGAAAATTAGTTCTATTTAGAGTCGTCTAAAGACGATGACCATGTAATTAAAGAGGTGTTTAAACAGCTAGAGATAGAAGATGATCCTGCAAAAGAATGTGTGATAAGGTGGGTCCCAAGTTTTGGATATAAAGTCCATATGGTTGTATGGGAAAAATGTGATCAAAAGATCTATTATTTACTTTATCTAGTAATTTGAATGAAAACCTTTATAAGATCACACACACACACACACACACACACACAATCTAGCCTTAAAGAAGCTGTTGAAAATGTCCCAGAATGTTTAAAGCCAATGCCGGGAATGTCAAAATAAGGTGGGTTCTTTTTTCATATGTGGTAGACTTGTAAGAAAGCAAAAAGTTACTGGTCTAAGATTGATATGTTAATCAAAAACAAATTGAAAGGAGGTTTTGTAATATTACTGGAAAGGTTTCTGTGGGGTATTACAGATAATGAACTGAATAGTAAATATGCATTACTTCTTTGTTATGTGATAACAGGAACAAGAGTATTGTTTGTTCAAACTTGGAAACACACTGAAGCACCAACAATGGAAAAATGGATGGTTAAGGTTGCTGAGCTGGCCCAAATTGCCAAATTAAGATAGGTTCTAAAGGATAAACCAGCTGAAAATTTCTGGAAAGACTGAAAACTGTTTGTGGACTTTTTGAGCAATGAGAAAACTAACAATGAAATAATCTGTGATTACGATTACTAATAATATAGATCTGTAATGATTTGTGTTCTACCATTACTTCAATTTGTAATAGTGGAATAATATTCTCTTTTTTTCTTTTTATTAGAATTGGGGGGATCAGAACCCTATTGTATTTTAGTTATATGTCCTTTTTTCCCCTCTTTTTCTTCTCTCTGTTTTTTTATCTTTTGAATGTATATTTTGACTGGAAATTAGATTGTTAATGTTTAAACACCAATCTTTTTTTTTTAAGGATCAATTGTAGTTGCACAGAGCATGCCATCCAATTTTTTTTACAAAGGTCTAACAAATGGGGAAAATATATATATACATATACCTTTATACATATACCTATCAAGGTAGTATTCTTGCCCTGAGATTCCTCCCTTTCCCCTGAGATCTGGAGAAGACAGTCCAGGCCCTGAGACCTGGCAGTGCTAGTCCTTGTCCCTGCAATTTACTTTTGAAAAGCAAGTTGCATGATTGCAACATTGTGTAAATGGTGCTACATGTTACAATCAGTCTGGGACTTTCTATAACAGTGCAAAGACAGGATACATCCTTCACATCTTTTAACTATATTAATCCAGAGCCAGAACTCTGGAGAGCTTCCCAGTGACTGGACAGTTAAGAAGCCTTGATTCTAGGAGGCCCTGCGTCTCCAAGGCAGGGAGTAGTCTATGTGAATAAATGACTAGCACAGCAAGTAGCTCCACCTGTTTCAGGGTTTTGGATAACGTCTCTTGGCACATTGTGCTATTGCTTTGCTAAATCTACTTACACATCCCCCACCATGTCACTTTGCTTTACATCTAAATGCAATGTGAAGTCTTGCAGCTTCTTTTGGCCTCATTAGAGTCCTGCAATTTACGTGATTTAATACCAGATGCCTCTATCCATCTACCCCTGAAACTGCTGAGAGCTCTGAGGCATGTTCTGCTTTTTCTGCAGAAGCCAGCCAATTTGTAAGCAGTAGCCTGCAACCCAAATACCCTGCAGCATTCCGAGGGAGTTGGGGATTTAATTCTCAATCTGGTACTCCAGAACACCAACCTGTGCTTTAGTACTGCCTATTATTACAAACACATCCACCTATCTATCTATCTATCTATCTATCTATCTATCTATCTATCTATCTATCTACCTACCTACCTACCTACCTACCTACCTACCTACCTACCTACCTATAATGTAATTCAGAGGTCACCCTGTAAAACCAGGCAATATTAAAGTTTGCTGACTGCTAGCACTTTCAAGTGGAGTCTTAACTGGTCACGGTAGCTAAGCGCCAGCTGAGCCAATGAAGTTGGGCCAGTGAAGTTGTACTGAAATAAAACCTCTCCCAGCTTAGGGGTGCTGAAAGTTACTCGTAGCTGTCCTAGCCTAACTTTATGCTGGCTTTATGGCTGTAACCTGGGCTATATGAGATTCAGATCTGGCATAATTTAGCTGTTTCCTTATATTGCCTCTTCTCACCCCCTGTCATAACTCACCCTCTGAAGTCAGAAGATTCATTCACAAGGTTGGAGTACCAGGAATGCCAGGAATTTACAATGATATTGGTGGTTTCTCTGAATCAGTGGTGCTGAGAGCTGATATAGAGGGGCACACCAGCAGGAGGTAGAAGATGTGACATACCCATTTGCCATAGGAGGGATAAGAAGTTACATTGGTGCCAAATGTTAAGTAGGAGATGCCAACTAATCAAGCACCTGGTGCCTTCCAACACCTGGCTATAAATATTCCAGCAGTTGCTTACAACAATCCATCTTGGGGACTGACAGTACTCTTTGGCATTTCATAGCCTCTATAACTTGGACTAGCTACTATTTATAACTCTATTTTATTCCTTGCTGGATTTGTTTATTTGGACCACTGACTTGCTGTGCAACTTCTGGAGCAGCTGACAACCCCTTCTTGCTTCTCCCCTCATCCTGCTGGATAACCTGTGATTGACCTGGATTGGTTTAACTACCCAACAGCTCTTGTATTCCAATCACTTGCTTTCTGGGACACTTGCTGACTGGAGCATAGGAACCCTCCCTCCTTCCAACACCAGCACATTTTAACCAGCAGGGCAGTTTTGCCAGCAGTTTGCTCTGTCATCAGATCTCTGAGATCTATCACCAGAGAAAGTACTGCTGATAGAAGGGCATTTCTGGTGCAAAAGAGGCTGATGCCAAATCATAATCTCTTAAAACCTGTATTTCTTTGCATTAGGATTGCACTACTCCACTCACAGATGAATTAGTCTTCTCTTTAACTGAGCTGTTAGGCTGAATGGAACTTTAGGCAACATGCTTACAACGTTCGAGGACATCCTTTCATTATTAGCAGTATCCTATCTTACTTGCTACTTGCAACCAACTTTCTCTCACCCTTCTACCTTAAAACCACAATTAGAGATACATTTGTACAGTTTGCCATTGACTCACCTTTGAATCATAGCCAGCAGTATATCACTTATAGCTCTATCATTATTTTCTTTGTTTTTGCTCTAATGGCCATTGCTGCTGTCTCACTTCTGTCATGGGTATTGGTCTTGTGTCAAAAGGAACACAGACTCCTTTTATTGAGAGATATTTTATATATATGATGAAATAATTTACTGAGAGATCATACACACACACATACACACACACACACACAAATGAAATAATTTATCTTTATTATACTACAGTTACTTGGCATATTTGGCCAACTTACTGCCACATCACAGAAACAACGCCCATGTGAAGCTGTTAAGTAATGGACAAGCTCTCCCCAGCTAGATTCAGAATGAATTTGATCTTTACGAGCTTTTTCTGAGAAAGCTCAGTAAAACTAAACCCAAAGCCTTTCTTGTGTTTAATCACTCCTAAGTAAACTTTCCCTTATGAGGTGAGAACAGTGCTCCCTGGAAACAGGAGCATGCTCAGAAGCATCATTTCCTATCAGTGTCTATGATACAGTACACAAATCATAAAGAGTTGTAAAGTACTATGTGACCCAATTCAGTGAATGATCTGAGAACACAGAAAACAACAAGCCCCTTGGACCTCAGCAAGACATTGTGGCCATTTCTGCACTGGACCATTATGGTGCTCTTATTCCACTTTCAACATCCTATGGAATCTGGGGTTTGCAATTTAGGGAGGGACATTTAGAATATTCAGCCAGAGAGCTCTTTGGCCTTGGTAAACTACAAACCCCAGAAGTCCAGAAGACGTTGAAAGTGGAATAATAGCACTACAACAGTCTAGTGCGGGAATGGCCTGTTTCCCATCTCCAGGAAGTCCATTCCACCCATCAGTTCTCCCACTTTGCATGGGTAGTTCTGCTAGGGTCAGGTATACAACTGGCAGAGAGGGCTAGGTGGGAAGCAATGATGATCTTATCTATAAAAATTTGCCAAAATTTGAAGGAATTTGATCATAACTCATAATGCAGTATAGGTATCTGAAATGAGGAAGTTCATATGCTGTCCCTTCTAGAACAGAAATTTGCTGGGATTATTAGTCAATGGAGGAAGGATGAAATTCAGAGATATGGTTGCAAAACATGTTCTGAATTAATTGACTTTCATCATATAGAAGCATAGCTCCCCATGCCTGGGGAGTTATGCTTTTTAAACTTTTTGACAAAGATAAGCCCTGTGCAGAATTTTGATTTCTAATTATATCAGGCAAGCAGGATAAAGTGCTGGACTTGCTCATTTAGGCTGAACATAATTGCGCTCCTAGAATAAGTGTCTTTACTTTGGCAGGGGACAGAAGATCATTACCGATGTTTAACGCCTAAGTTGATCTCACTGGGTAAAAACCTGTGGGGATATAAAAAACTGTTTATATCTGAAAACTGGCAACAGATAGAACCAGAGTCATTTTGATCCTTTTAGTTTCCGTGGATAGCATTGCCCTGCATATGCCTCCCCTAAGAAGTATGTCAAAGGCAAATCACATTGCTTTATGTTATATTAACTGTGAAATAGTGAAATGACCCAGTTACACAGGGAGTTCACTTGTCTAGTTTACCAATAAGAGTACTTTAATGCTAGTTATATGCTAAGTCTACATGCAATGACGCTCTTCCTACTTGTGTTCTGAGGTACAAGCAATAGATTTCTGTGTGAATCAGTTTCCAAACCTGAATTCCAACAGGTTCTACTTCTGCTATCATTCTTTCAGTACCATCAATTGTTTCCTTCAGTTCAAGACACAATAATACATTTACACATGCAGGTTTAATATACCATGAGTTAAGTGATCTTAAAACTAAACAAATTTCACCCATCTTTATTTCTTTTTCTTTTTTCTTATTTTTCTTTTTTCTAGTCTCAGTTGTGCCACATATCATTCTCTGTAGCTCTTACATATTTCAGTAGCTCCTATATATTTAACAATAGCTCTTCTCATATTTCACTGTACCTCAATACTTGATATTGTGGAGCTTTGTAAGACTCCAGAAATACACCCAACTACTTTGAAAATATATACTGTCATAACAAAACGTAATGATGTTTGTTGATATCTGCGAACTGGTTATAAACTTCCTGAATTTTTTTTAGCTGGATATCCCAGGATTAAGTACATTTTTAAGTCTCTAACTCCAAAAGGTTCCTCTCTCTAGTCAGTACCTCACTGACACAGGTAGGATAATAAACAACTTCCTTTCTCTTAAGAACAGCACAAAGAAACATAACTCCAAGAGAGACCTTTTTGAAGCAGGAAGTGGCATGCAAGTCTACAGCCAGTTCACTTCCTGGTGGAAAAATATCTAAAATGGCTTAGGAGAAGACTGAAAATGTGGTGAAATGGCCCCAGTGGAATGTTAGGGGGCAAATGGTTGACAAATCAATTTTGGAAGGCATTGTGAGGTGCAGCTCTTCAAGATGGCCTGGAGGGGAAGATGCCCTTCTAATCTCTGATATTTTCACACAACTGATTTGGGGTATTGGAGAAGGAGAAATTTTGCTTTCTGAATATGATTCATTTAACACCAGAATGTCCACTTCTACTCATTCCCAACTGTCACCAGGGATCTCTGGTGACAGCTTTTTGTAGATTTTTGTAGATATGCTGTGCTTGTGCAACATCTGTGTTCCTAACAACCAAGAGCAAAGGGAAGAGACTGAGGAGAGATGGTGGGTGCATGCATTTGGACCATTTGGGCCATCTGCACTATGCCAGGAAGTGGAAGACATATATTGTTAATTGTTATACAAGACCTAGCAGAAGAATCACAAGGCTTGGCGAAGGCAGGCATTATGAGGACTGGTGGTGAGGCTTCCACAAGTTCCAGCAGCAACCTGGAGAAAGTCCCTGCATGTCATCTGGTAAAGCTATATGGGCTATTACTAACAGGTGCATTTTACAACTTTCCCAGCTGCTAAATATGGTTTGTTACTGTTGCTGGGTTTTTTTTCCTGTATCTTGTTCACTATGGCCATTGCCGCACACGGCGAGGGAATCGCTCCCTGCCGCTACTCACCGGATCTTCTGTGGGTCTGGTCCGGGGTGAAGAGGAGCAGTGCATGATCACAGATCCGCACTGCTCCGGTGTCCAAAATGGCGGCTTCTGGTTGGTTGTGGGTCTCGACCAACCGCTGAAGCTCGCCAGCCTAAAGCCCGCCCTCCGCAGACCACAGGCTCGCATTGGTGTGAGCCTGCAAATCTGCATCGGAGAGCAGGCACGCAATGGCGTGTGCCGGCATTTTGAAAGACCTGAAAAATCAGGTTTTTCAAAAACACGATTGAGGACCACTTGGGGTCACTCCGGAGCAGACTGAGGTGAGGATCTACGGTAAGTAGTCCGAACCCAGTCTGCTCCAAGGTGCAGACGTTCTCCGTGGAGGACGCACTGCACTGTTTTATTTACCCCGTGTGGAAATGGCCTATGTTACCTAGTTATCCAGGCTTCACCCCACTTCTAGAGCTATTTACCATAATTATCCTTATGTCTGTCTCCACAATCAGATAACCCAATCAGCTGATGATTTCCCAGTCCTTACTTTTGTGACACTACAGCTTGCAAGAGACCTACCTACTCTCATTTCAGATTTTGGTCCTGACATTTCAAAGAATGGGATGCTGTTGACCTGAAAAGTCTAGTGACTAGTGTTATTTTTTAAAAAAACAACACCTCAATACTTTTTTAAAAATATTATATCCTATTTTGTGGATAAAGGATTCATAACCTGTGTGTGTGCATGCGTGCGTGCGTGTGTGTGTGTGTGTATTTAAATCCTAAAAATATTTTTTTAAAAAAACGAGCTCTCACACATCCCCCAAATCAGCCTAAAACCCTTTTGAAGTGGGGATGTAACGGGTAAACTTGACTTGTCACATCCCTCAAAAATAACACACAGGTGTTAACACTGAAACATAGAGAAGAACCATCTCCAGGATATCAGATTAGAGAGGCTCTTGATTTCAGGAGCTTTAGGACTGTGACAATCATCCTTGATGCCGTAGCAAAATAAGACAGAGGGGAAAAGGTTCTGGGGCGATGTATTTTTCATTGGGTTTAACTAAAATACTAATAATTACCTACTTTTATATCATTATTTTCTCATGCCAATTGTGCAAAACTCTATTGATCCACTATGACAGTTGATTTTTGATTGTTTTGGTCCTTCAACTGATACTCTTTTTATGTGTGTGCGCGCGCACACGCACACGCACACACACACACATATCATGAAGCACACAGTCTCTCTTTCAGAGAATAGTATTTTGTTCATGTGATGAGTGATCAGTGATGAGAATGAGCGCTGGACTGTGGTTAGTATGTTTGGATGGAGTCCCATTTTATTTCTTCCAAGAAACATGGCACTAATTCTGAGTCCAACAAAATCACTTTTTTCATCTTGGAAATGACAACGTGCAATTTATAAATTGGTCTTTTGTATGGGAAGAGGAGGAAAAGTTTGGATAATTTAAGAGAATGTTGGGAAATCTGTGGATGAATTCTGGATGAATTTCTGTGGGTGACTCAGCTCTACCTTGGACTGCATTCTTAATATTATCACTTCCTTTTAAAAGACATGCATGCCGTCAGGGCTGTCCGGCAGTGGAATATGCTGCCTCGGAGTGTGGTGGAGTCTCCTTCTCTGGAGGTTTTTAAGCAGAGGCTGGATGGCCATCTGTCGGGAGTGCTTTGAGGGTGTTCCTGCATGGCAGGGAGTTGGACTGGATGGCCCGTGTGGTCTCTTCCAACTCTACATTTCTATCATTCTATGATTCTATGATTCATTCACACCTGCACTGTTACTTCCTCTTTGTAATATGTAGAGTTCTTACAGTGAAAAAGAATAATTTGCAGCTTTATTCAATTTGTTAAAGTACCACTTGGTTTTGAAAAAAATATCCTCAGGGTCTCTCAAGAGAAGATTGAAAAAAAGAAGATGCAAGAGAAAGGGAGAAATAGTCAAAACAAACAAACTAGCTGGCATTCACAGAAAAGGTAAACAAGAGTTCCCATAAGCTGGGAAACAATAAAGTAAAAGACTCTAGTTGGCAGCTGTTTTTGAGATCCTTAAGCATATTGAAGGAGGGTTGCAGTTTAGGGAGGGGGATTAAGAATTCTCAGCAAGAGAGCTCTTTGGCCTCAGTAAGTTACAAAGCCCAGAATTCCATAGGATGCTGAAAGTGGAATAATAGCACTATAACAGTGTAGTGCAGAAATGGCCACAATCTATAGATAAGCATAAGCATATTTGTTTGTTTGGCTTTGTTTTGCTTTTGGCCTAAGGAGGGGAAAAGTTCTTAGGTTACCAGGCAGTCAAGACTGCTAGACACCATCTGATCCACGACACCTAGGACTGCAAGAGTAAAACAGGAGAAGGCTTTTATACCTCTAATGGTGTACAGAAGCGGGGTTTTGTTACTGCCCTGGCTAGCCCGAACTTGGGGGATATTAAAAAGATATCTCTTGATATCACTAATTCGGCTTCACATACCCATTCCCCTCCACGTGCTTGCAAGGTCCCCGGACAAGCACGCACACAGGCTCGGCCGATAATCGCCGTAATATTCCAAAACAATACAGGCAGGCCAGAAATAGCCGACTCGCAGCTTCAGGAGATCTCAAGGCAAGTACTCAATTGTGTACGCACGCAACTTTCAAAAGATCCTCTGCCCCACGCCGGCAGTTTGATGATCTGACTATACAATGTCCAAGCACTCTGCATTTGCATACTGGCTACTCTATTGACAATTTGGCGATAATTCAATCATTCAAATTATGATCTTTTGGAGGCTTTGTCTCCAGCCCCAAATCCATTGTTTTCCCCAAGTCCGAACTAGCCTGCAGTCACAATTCTCCTTATAAAAACCCCTGATTTTGAGCGCTTCTTCGGATCACTCTTGGCTTCCATCCCGCCTTGCTGTCACTTTGTCCAGCGAGCCTTCCCCTCAGCTCCACATGCTGAGATCCATGCTCCCCAGCTTCTCCATTTCCGACCGGGCTTCAGGACAGGTGAAGTATCGCCCAAACCAACAACTCCTCTTAAAATCCCTCTATCCCACTCCAACCTTTATTTCTATAGTTTCTCTGTGTGTTTGTGTTGCATACACTGATTGATTGTATTTTTAATAAAAATCACATTTGTTATTTCACTCCGGTGTGCTCCTTGACTCGGACTGACCCTGTAGACATTGGGTTCAAGATCTCGCTACGTTACCCTGCCTCTCGCAGTGCTAACTTGTGCTCTTTGACTAATTTCCCCAACTTGTATAACTTTGAGAGCAATTTGGCGTCCCTCCCGAGACCCCCAGAAAACAGGGTAACAGTTTCAGTGGGTGTCACTTGTCATGCAACCAGGTAACAAACCACACCTACTGAATTTCCCTCTTTTACACAATCTTTAAGGGTATAGAACTCCTCTATAATAGTTTTCAGTCCAGCAAACCTTACTCCATCCTAGTCCCTATTATAGAAGGGGGAGGAGAGGTAAATGAGGAGTATGACAGTAGTGACTCTAGAGACTTTCACACACTGAGAGGACAGGATTTCTCCTTTCTCTTAGCCGCATGTCAGGGCCATTAAACCTGCTGTCACCATCTTCTCTTCCACAGCATGGAGGGTGCAGAAGTGAGTGTGTGTGCACAAATGTTTTCAAGAGTGTAGCGGCGCCGAAGAGTATCTATAACCATTTATCTTAAAAAATAAAATAAAAGCGGGGACTTCCTGTAGAGGCAGAAACATTAGGGTATGTGAGGGCCAGTTTTAATTCTTGCCCCTCAGCCATTAGCCCCTAAATAGTATTCCCAAATGTAACTTAGTTATTCAGTATTCCCTAAATGTAACTTAGTAACTTAGTCATTCAGGTGATACAGAATATACATCTAAGCCTTTGATCTAATGTTAAACTGCTCTCTTTGGTGCTTATGCACCAGCACTATAACTATTCTGTTCCAACAATAACAAAATTAGGGACTCATTTCCTCTTCATTAAGGACTTTACACTATGCTAACTTCTGCATGATGAGTATTTCATTACACCTATGTAAGTAAATCTGATTTTCTTTTTTTTTAACTGCTTGCAAACATGATAGAGAGGAGATGCCAGTTGACCAGACATGTAAACTCATCACAAAAATAACAACAGCTTGGCCCATGCCTTTAACAGTGGCATAACCTGTGGAAATTAGCAGGCAAAGCAGGCACAACATGGAAAACAGGAATGTTATACCTGCTAATGTTGTCAGATCAAGACGTTAGTTACTGCCCTGGCTAGCCCGAGCTTTGGGGGATATAAAAAGATATCTTTTGATATCAATAATTAGGCTTCACATACCCATTCCCTTCCACGTGCTTGCGAGGCCCCCGGACAAGCACGCACACAGGCTAGGTCGATAATCGCCGTAATATTCCAAAACAATACAGGCAGGCCAGAAACAGCCGACTTGCAGCTTTAGGAGACCTCAAGGCAAGTACCTTCATTAGGTATGCACGCAACTTTCAAAAGATCCTCTGCCTAGCGCTGGCAGCTTGATGATCGGACTATATAACGCTCAAGTACTCCACGTCTGCATACCGGCTATCCTATTGACAATTTGGCTGTAACTCAATCATTCAAATTCTGACCTTTTGGAGGCTTTGTCTCCAGCCCCAAATCTATTGTTTTCCCCAAGTCCGACCTAGCCTGCAGTCACAATTCTCCTTATAAGAACCCCTGACTTTGAGCGCTTCCTTGGATCGCTCCCGAGTTCCAGACCACCTTGCTGCCGCATCGGTTGGTGAGCTTCCCCTCAGCTCCACGTGCTGAGATACATCGAACCCCAGCCTCGCTCTCCATCTTCTTCCGGGCTTCAGGAACAGGTTTCGTATCACCCAAATCAACTATCCCTCTGAAAATCCCTCTATCTTCCTCACACCTTTATTTTCCTTAGTTATCTGTATGCGTGTGTTGCTTACATTGTGTGCCTGTCTTTAATAAAGATCATTCATTACTTTCAAACCAGTCTGCTTCTTGACTTGGCCTGACCCCGTAAACACTGGGTTACAAGATTCTGCTGCGTTACCCTGCCTCTCGTTTTGCCAACCAGTGCTCTTGACTAATTTCCCCAATTTGTGTAATTGCAAGGTTATTTAGGTGTCCCTCCCAGGACCCCCAGAATACAAGGTAGCACATTGTTAAGGGTGCAGCCAACCAAAGCTGGCTGAAAAGTTAGGGAACCAAAGAAAAGCCCATCAATGTTTTATTAGGGAGCAAACTGAATTTGTGGGCAGGTGGTTCAGCCAGAAAATGTAGTATGAGCTTTAGTCTTATTTCCAAGCCATTTCCAGTTATTGTTTGTTTGTTTGTTTGTTTTAAGCAGTGGCTCTGGAAGTCATTGTGGGGAATGGACTGTTGTAGTTGCTCTCCCCTAATGGAGAAACAAGAAACAAGAACTATATGTCAGCGAGAGATCCCAGAGTAATGAGGCACTATAGTTTCATTGTTCCTGAAGGCAAAGGGAAGTGGTAGAGGCTATTTGCCAAGTGCTGGTCATTTCCTGACTCAAAATGGGCAAGATGTGGTTACCATTATTTATATCTAGATATCTCATTTAAACTGAATGCAAGCACTGCAGCTTCACGCAGTGACATATTGGAGGGGATAGATTTGCAACAAATACAAAGTTAAAATGCAGTGCCTTGATTATCAAAGAATTCTTCCCACGGTACATTGGGCAAAATCCAGCACGTGAAAAATTGACATCTAATTTGTCAGCAGGATCCTTCTTTCCATTCCCCTCATTCTAGATGGTTCCCCAATCCTGCAGAAAGTAGAGAGAATTGTCCTCTCTGCATTCTGCTGCTAGAAACCATTCTATCAGGAGCTGCTTCCAACCTGATGCTCTCCAGATATGCTGGGATGATGGGATTTGTAGTCAAGCACATTCAGTGAGCACCAGGCTGCTGAAAGCTGATGCATAACAAACTCCTAGGCTACCATGCACAAGACCTGTCACTGTGAATACCTGGGAATTTCTTTCTCTATCAGTTTATTCAAAGACTTTTTCACCATCTCATTCTGCCCCATACCATATCAGTTATTTCCTATGCATAGAAATTAGTGTATAATTTTACAAGCCATTTTCAGATATATGCATTCATGAACACATTCTTTTTTCAAATCTATACACTATGACAGAATGAACTTGGCAAGTGAAGGTGAGAACCTTGACAAGATCAAGACTGAAAGACTACATATTTAGAGAAAGTAAATATAGACTGTCTGAAAACATCTGTATTATTGTACATATTTTAGACTTGTACACACTTTATGTACGTATACATTGTGCACATCTTAGGAATGTCTACAGTTTCCTTTGCACAGTTTTCAAATCTGCAATTTTTTCTGAGTATATTTTCTTTACTACATGGAATGTCCAGGAAACTTAGAAATATATAGCTTGACAACTCAAAATGGCATTTTGTTTCACATTCAGTCCCATAGATGCAGACTGGTTGAGTCCGTCTAGGAAAAAAAAAATCCATCCTGCAGCAGGGTGTTTTTCTCAGCCATCCCTACTCTTTCCAGTGTACACTTACTCTCAAACATTTTTAAACCTATGAAAGAGTGTTCTAGTTCCCCTTAGCAGAGCTCTGCTCAGAAAGCAAACTCCTTGGGTTCTTCGTTATATTTGACTGGGTAGCAATGTAAGCCTCCTTCAAGCATTTGTCACTTAATTAAAAGTTAAACAAGACAGAGAGAGCAGCTTCATTGCCAGATATTGTTCCCTACCCATGGAATAAATGTCTGAGATGATAGGAAAAAAATTGAAAAATATTTTTAAAAATTCAAAAACATGCTTCTTGAGTGTCAGGAAACCTTGATGAGGAGAAGCCTGGATTTTGATGAGAAACTTTGCAGTTTGCAACTTATTTAGCACAAAAATCCCACTTTTTTTTTAAACCAGAAAGCAGCATATTCTGACCAAACCCCCAGCATTTTCTATGCAAAAATATACTTCTGCACAGAAACATTATTTTCAGTATAGAAAATGCTGTTTTCTGAACAAAAATACCATGTGCAAATTTTGCACAGAATAAGTCCTGTATAGTAAATTATTTTTTTAGAAAGTGCTCACTCTTTGAAGACTTTCTGACAGCAGGAAAAAAATACTAAAGATTACTCATTGCTTCCTTTTAGAATAAAATTAGCAAAGAATTACACCCTTAAGGAAGAACTCAATGTGTCCCAAATAGATATGATGTTGAGACCTAGGGAAGTAGAAGTCCCTCTCTCCACAATAGGTAAGAGAAACTCCTGAAGTGGGGTTTCTTGAAACTCTAAAGTAGTATTAAGAGAAAATTTGACCTTTGTGTTAAAAAGAAAATAATTGCCTAGACTCAAAAGAATAAATGCCTGAGGCTTTCTAAAATCTTAAGCTACACTATCTTATTAGTCGCTTATAATTCCTGGACGTTTTGAACGGCAAAAAATAGATCCCAGAACTAGGTGACTCAAAGGATAAATAGTACAAAATCCATACTTTAACTTCAAAACCTCCCATGAATCCATAGCATTAAGAAACAGAACTGTAACATCGGCTGAAGGAAAGAGGATTGCTTTGAAGATTCAGGAATAGCAGCAATGAGCATAACTGAGTTTGTAAATACCTGAATAAAAGTGGGAACTGTACAATATTGAGAAAGCAACTGAAAAACTATGTAGGCAGTCATCAGAGAAAGAAAAGAAAGTAGTTAAAAACACAATAGTTAAAAAAACAGAAGATAAGAAGAGTCAAAGCCAATGGTCTATTTAGTCTAGCATTCTGTTTGCACATCAGCCAATCATTTGCCCCAGAAAATTCACTGGCAGGACACAAGTAGAGGAATGAAAACAATGTGTCATTATTTATTTTCTGGGAGAAAAATAGGTTTCCTGACACTAAGGGAACTGGTCAAGACGACTAACAGTTTTCTTGAGTGTTCACACATCTGGAAATATTTCCACACTGCTTCCAGAAATACACATGGACTTTTTGTGCAAAAATAATCTTTGGTGCACAAAAACATCTTTCTTTCTTTCTTTCTTTCTTTCTTTCTTTCTTTCTTTCTTTCTTTCTTTCTTTCTTTCTTTCTTTTTCTTTTTGCAAAAGAACACAGGTGTCTTTTTGGAACCAGCAGTTTTTGTGCAAAAATTGGGGACTTCTTGCAAAAAGGCATTGGCTAGAATTCACTATCACTTAGAAAATCTGGTTCTACCATTATAAGAAGTTCTTCTCCCTATCCATTTGCTACACACTATGCATAATTTTATACCTTTCTACTACATCTCTCCTTACTTACCTTTTCCCTACCTAAACAGACTGAAACATGTGAGTCCCAGAGAACAAACAATATTACTAGCAATGTCATGTCATAGATTGGAATAATGGCTGTGTTCATTTTTATGGGCCTTTCCACGCTATACTGTTATAGTGCTATTATTCCACTTTCAACATCCTCTGGAATTCTGGGGTTTGTTGTTTACTGAGACCAAAGAGCTCTCAGGCTGAGAATTCTAAATGCCCCTCCCGAAACTCCAGACCTCAGGATTCCATAGGATGTTGAAAGTGGAATAATAGCACTATAATAGTGTAGTGCAGAAGGGCCCTATCTCTTTTTCTAATGACACTCAAGATGGACTTTGCCTTTTTAACAGGAGTAGCACACAGGGTCAACCATTTCATTGACCTGTCTTCACAACCCCAAGAGCCTTGCCTTTATCAGCCATAGCCAGCTCAGATTCCATCAGTGTATTAGTGAAGCTGGTATTTTATTCATTGGTTTATTCATTGGTTTATAACTGCTTACACTGAATATTGTTTGCTATTTTAATACTCATTCCCCTAGTTTAAAGAGATCCTTTGCCAATCTACTTTTCTTCTAATCACCCTAAATATTTTGTGGCCAGCAAACATCACTATCTCACACCTCACCTGTATCTCCAGGTAATTTATGAATTAAGTGAAAAATCACCAGTTCTGATGTAAGAACCCTGAGGGATCCCATTATTTATTTCTACCCTCTGACTGTTTGCTCCTGGTCTCTGACTGCTGTTTTCTGCCCAGTTTCCAATCCATAAAAAAATTAAAGCAGTCTTATCCCATGACTCTTAAAGTTACTCTGCAATCTTTGACGAGGGATTTTGTCAAAAGCCTTTTGGAAGTCCAAGTAAACTGTCTGTTAAACCACCTTTGTCTTCATGTTAATATTTTTGAACAATTTAAAAGGTTAGATGACAAGGCTTAGCTTTGAAGAAGTCATTTTGCTTTTTCCTCAGCAGAACTTGCCCTGCTACATACTTGAGAATTTCATCTTTAATAATGCTTTCCATCAGTTTTCCAAGAACAGACATTAAGTCAACTGGCCATAATTTCCTGGATGACTCTTCGATCCCTTTTAAAAACCTTATACTGTATTTATAATAGTAAGTCTCCAGTAGTCTGCTGCTGGGGCTCATCTTAGGGACAAGTTACATATTTTAGTCAGAAAGTCAATGAATTTAGGAATTCTTGGATAGATACTGCCTCAACCCAATAATTTGTCAATCAGTACAACAGAGATGGGAAACCTTTGTCACTGTCAACCACGTGCACAACCTCGCACTCCACTTCCTTCCCACTCCGTCTGAAAACGGCAATGATTTCTGGTCACTTCCAGGTTTGATTATCGGGGTGCCTCAGTCCAACAGGCCTAAATTTGACCCTGACCTCCGGCTTCTCTTATTATCACTATTTTCTTCAGTTCTTCAGTCTCCCCTTCTAGAAATACTAATGTAGGAATGATGATATTCCTTCTCTCTTCACCAATGACAACAAATGAAAATAATTCATTTAGCTTTTCTTCAGTCTTCTTTATTCCTTCAGGACTTTGTTGTCCTCTGATGATCTAACTTGCTTCTGATGTATATAAAGAATCATTTATTGTTAGTACTGATGATGCTAGCAATACGTGTCCCAAATTCAGTTTGGATCCCTATTTGTTTTCATTTCTTTTCTGCAAATCTGTATTCCTTTTTACTCAGCCCATTTGAGCAAGAATCTCAGTCTCGTTATTTATTCTAGCAGCTTCCTTCACACTACTTGTTAACCATGTTGGTGACTTTTTGGACTTTTACTGGCATATACACATAATACCAAGGTTCATTATAATGAATAGATTTTGGTCAGCATTAGCAAGCAGTATTTGGAAAAGATAATTCAATGTGGCTTCAAATTCAGTTGCATAGGGACGTGGGGAGGCATTTTGCCCCGGGCGGCAATGTTTTTGGGGCATCCTGGCCCATAGCCATGCCCCCACATGCCCTGGCCATGCCCCCATGTGCCCTGGCCACTTCCCTGTGCACAGTGGCTACGACCCTCATACCATAGCTCCTTCCCCTCCCTTCCCCTCTACACACTCCAAGCTCCCCCACTGTTCAAATTATGGAAGTTATGTAGTTGTTGGGATTGTTTTAATGTTACAAACATTCAAACAATAGCAGCAACAAACAATGTCTAATTATAGAGCACAGATTATCAATGGAGATTTCACAGAGACTCTGATAAGGGCAAATGTCGTAGATAATATTCATGAATTCATTAACACAGCTTGAAATAATTAAATCTGTTAAGCACATTTAGATTAAAATCTTCCTCAGAAGCATTTTAGTAAGAACAATTCAGTTTATCTACAGTTCCATATTCACAGCATGTTTACTTTCTCTCGCCTCAATATGCAAATCAGTAGGAACCCCCAAAAACGAAGATTATTGAACCCATGAAAAGGTAATTATTTTGTTTTCTCATAAAAAAAGTTAATGGAATTTAAGTTAAAAGACTGAAAATTCAGGAGGAAAACTGATTGCTACATAATAGTGTGCATATATACATGATTTACTCATTTGACTAATATTTTAGAGATTTCTGTATCCAAAAAGAATAAAAGAAATGAAATATTAGTTATAAAAACACAGCTGAGATAGTCTCTGAATTTAGTGCATGAAAGCATACATTTCTTGCCAAATCTTTTGCTGATAAGATATCAACATGGCTTTTACTAAGGTAAGTCCTGCCTCATTAACCTTTTAGACTTATCTGAGATTATCAACAACAGGGAAGGAGCAAAAATCTGGTAGCATAGTAGGAAAGCACAAGCTTTCAAACCTGTTGGTGGGGCCCTGCTCTGTGTAGGAACAAGGTATCACACAGGATATGACAGAGAGCTTTCTCAGCTCTTGCACTGTGTTTGTGGGATGTCCTCACCTTGGAGACGTAGTTGGTGCTAATGGTGGCTTCCTAAACTTAAAACCTGGCATTTTATTAAATCCTTTAGGGTTTAATCTTAGTACTTTTCAAAGTGTATATGTACAAAGTTTTAACAGTTTTAGCATTTATGTTTTGGTTTCTTTCAGTTTGGATATTTATCCTATTTAAACTATTTGTTTTTATCTGGAATTGTTTTAAGTATTTATATTGTCTTAATTATATGCTGACCTGAAATACAGGGCATGATGGGAATATTCAAAGAAAGAAAGAAAGAAAAATATTGACCAACCATTCAATAGCTGATTCAATGGATCTACTCTAGCTAGGACTAGTGATTGGATTCAGGCCCTCAGGACTTTTCGGTTTAGAAAAAAAATGAATTGGAAGGACATAATAGAGGTGTAGATAATTACTCATATATTTCTGCCCTCTTGTAACACTAACAGATGGAATAGTCAATCAATCAAGGAAGCCGTGGCCCTGAGTTTGCAAGATCTGAGCAGGTCTGTCTACTTAGAGGTTTCTCATTCTATATTCATGCTATAAATCAAAATTGATTTGATGGCAATTAACAACAACAACAATGAAACTCAGGGTTATCCAATGAAGTTACATTTTGGGAAAGTAAGAAGAGATAAAAGAAAGTGCTTCTCCATACTGCAAATAATTTTAAAAAATGTGGAATTCACTGCCACAAGATGTCACCAAGGCCGTGAACTTGGATGGCTCTAGATGGAAGCTGGATAAAATCATGAAGAAGACTTCCGAGGGCACTAGTCATGATAGCTATATATTTCTTCCAGAATCAGGGACAGTTGCTAGGGAAGAGAAGCAAAATGATACCATTGTCCTACTTGTGGGCTGCTCAGATGTGATTGCTTCATGGAACCAATTCAGCTCGTGTATCATCATCAATAACTTCATCATGAAGTTTAACAAGGATCTCTCCAACCAATAGAAACGTGAAGGAAATAAGTGTCTTCCATCTCACCATGGAGAACTATCAGCAGAATCTTGTGGATGTCAATACACAAATAACCCATTCTCAGTTAAGCTTTTCTCCTGATATGTATATATAAGACTGTACTTTTAAGGGTGATAGCTGCGGGCTTGGACCACAAATCTATGCATATTTACTCAGGAATAAGTCCTATTGTATTTTTTAAAAAAAATATTAAAACACAGAATCTGGATATATAAAACAACATATAAGGACACACAAAGACAGACAATAAACAAACTAAAAAAACTAAACTACAGACTAACAAAACTATAACTACCCAAACTAAACTGAAAAGAGAGTTGAAAATATACACAGGTGACTTCCAACTCCCCAGCTGCTGGTTATATGAGAACATGCAAAATATGCTACTTCTACTTTATAACACTATCACACACTTCTAATTAAAAATAACTATTAATCTATTAATCATCAAACCCAAAAGTTGAATTTCTCCCTGAAGAGACTCTTAGGTAAACAAACAGCTTATCCCAATCTTTCTTAAATTTACACAGAGATCCTCTCTTAATTAAAATAGTTAATTCATCCATTTCTGCCAGATCAAGCATCTCCAGCAACCATTCTTCTTGAGATGAGAGTAACCCTGTTCTTCCATTTCTGTACAAAGAGTAGTCTACTAGCCATAATCGTGTATTCAAGATTTTTTCCAAACCTCTTGTCAATCTTGTCTTCTATTGGTCCCAATTTAAAAAAAAAATCTCAGCTTTTGACTGAATCTTTACTTTATCTCACGAGGTTATATCACTACCATCTTGAATTAATTCTTCATTTGAGTTAATTCTAAATTGCCCTTTTTCGCATCACTAACAAACCCTGATATGTTAGTGTTATATGTTAACAAAGGTATGATTGTATATGTTCAGTCCCTCATAAAAGCACCTGATAAACAAGAGACATACAACTTTGCCTACATTATTTGGCAATCAGTTTCAGGACATGTGCCTTTATAAGGGATTGGACATATACATCCATTTCTCAATTAACAAAATATTTGAGAAAGAAGCTCCCTTTCACAAAGGTTTTTTAAGCCTGGCCAGCCACCAGCCCCTTTCTTCCTGGTTTCTATCTAGCTGGAAGTATAGTGGGGGTTAGCAGCATTTGAATTGGGTGGATGGTGAAGGAAGGCTAGAGAAACACATGCTTTTGGTGTTGGTTTGCAGCAGGGTGTCTGCAGTAAAAAATGCAACAATGCTTGAACTGGGGAAAAAGGAATTCTGTTGTAGCCGCTCCTACTGTAAATGTGTGCACTTGCTTACAGCAGGCAAGGTAAACAGCAGCTGGCTCCAGAATCACTTACTGAGGAAACATGGACCATCAAATAAGAAGAAAGGAGGAAAGTCTGTCTC
The DNA here is from genome assembly GCA_030412105.1 of Cyclura pinguis. Lineage (NCBI taxonomy): Eukaryota > Metazoa > Chordata > Lepidosauria > Squamata > Iguanidae > Cyclura > Cyclura pinguis. The sequence continues at coordinate 293,395,890 of CM059599.1, read as the reverse complement.
ACTAGCTCCCTGCCAGCAGGTTTAAAACGCATAAATCTATAAATTTGGCTGCCAAACTTGAAATCATAAGAAAAGCAGAGGTTGCGGAGAGAAAAAAGCCTTCAGATGTCTCAAGAAGGTTCACAATGTTTTTGTTTATTTACACGATGCTTACCTAACCTGACTGTTTCATTGCACATATGCATTGTATTCGTTTTGGGGAAAAAATTGCTAAACAAGTTGCATGCTATGTTGTTTTGTGGTACAGACACCTATTCCTATTCTTTCCATCCTATTTTTGCTTCCAGTACCTATTAAAGAAGTAATGTCCAGGAACACGTCGGCTTTGTTAACTGAAGTATACCTATGCCGAGCTATGAGCAGAACAGCCTGTGCAGAATAGAAAGTCAAGGGGGTATTGTGCTGAGACAGCATGTGGATAGAGATGGGAGAACCACGGGGAACTAGGTAAGCTCATAAAGGCTTGTAGAGAGCTCTCTGGCTGCAGGAAAAGGGAATAATTAAGGTCCTGATAGATAGCACTTTGAAGAGTTTCACTGCCTTCCGGATTTTAAAGCAAACCCTAGGAGAGCAGCCAAATATTCTCTACATATCTAGAGCATCTGAGAGAAAGGAAAGGAAGAACAAAGCACAAAGTACAAGTATTTTGAAAGAAGGTATTCAGAGGATATTACGGAGAAAAGACCAAAAGTGGAAAAAAACATAAGCACCAAAAAAGCGTTACAGATCACATAGACCACTGCTTTCACGAGAGCCAGAGATGAAAGGAGGGGTTGAGGAGACTGCACTAAGCTAGCAGAAAATTCTCCATAAAAATGTTATTGTTGTTAATTGCATGCACTATAATGGCACCTTCCATTGGACAAGTACAGGAGCATTATGGTATTTCTCATTGTGATGCAAGGGCACAGAAGGAAGTATATCGAATGGCAATAAAATATAGCCCCTGATTTTTCTGCAGCCATTAACAGGGTGTGCTAAAAGTAATAACACCTCCCAAAACTGTGAGCAGTTAATTAGACAGGGGGATGTCCAGATTTTCAGATGGGATACCTCCTAGAATACTCAACAGCTGAGTTATGCTGCAGGCATGTGATTCACTGTAATATTATAGAGGTGGACAGCTGCCAAGGGTGGGAGGCCACATCAGCTTCCTTTGGGACCCTGGAGCACCTCAACACACATTTACACCCACCATAGTGAGGGAGGTTAAAAAAAAATCTTCAAAATAGTCAATAGCAACATCCCACTGTCTCTATAGGACAGCATCACTGGTCACTTTGGCATGTTTGGAGGTCCTTTTGTTCCGTCCCTCCGTCTGTTCCAGGCACATAGAGTCACTTGCTCTTTGGGGGAAAAAGTCTCATCCAGCTATTTTATAAAAATGAGGGTGCTTTAAAAAAAACTTGCAGTGAAGTGGCCAAGAGTATCCCTTCCTCCCCCATGCCCCCCACTGGGAACTTGGTACATTATTGGCAATTTTGGGATTTAGTTATATTTTTCTCCCTCAAAATTTTGGCGAGATAAGAGGGCCATTTGGTGAATACAAAAACAGCATTAGGAATCACATATTCCCTCTGGACCACACACACATCCTCCCTACATGGGAAAAAGAATATGAAGGTGACCCAGTAATTCATGAGAAATGAGTTTGTGATCTGCTCTCTATTTGGCTTACTGAAACATTTCTGTAATTCATCACTATGCTCAGTTTGGATTTAGCCCCACTGAAATCAGTGTGGGCTTACTTCCTATTAGACATGCACAAGATGGCACTATTAACCTTGGATTTATGACGCCCTTCCATGCTTCCAAAAGACAGCATTTAGAGTTCTTGCAGGTCATTCTTATTAAGAAAACAAGAACACCATCCATTTAAAAGGGTCTTCCTATTATTTAAGCTTTAAAATTAGTTGGACAGAGTGACACATCATATTCTTAACCTGCTTCAATGTCTTGTCTTGTTGAGGGGCTGGGCTTACTCCTGTATCTTTCAAATAAAACACTGGAGGAATGATCCACCAATATTCTATTTGGAAAAGCATGCATTTCTCCACCCTTGTTTAACTTGTCTACTATAACATCAGCCCTCAGTGAGTAGTAAAGGAGGTAGCCTTATTTGTGAAGGCACAGTATGGTAGGGTACCAGGGGTTGGGCTGTAAGCATGGTAACACACCTAACACCTGTCCCCTCCCTAGTACTCCCTTCTTGTGCTCTCCACCACTAAAGGTTTTGAGGTTGAACAATTTACCTGCCCTCTAGTTTAGTGACACTGTTTGTTAATGCCAAATGGTCGATAATAACATAAATGTTGATGCCATCAGTCATGGCATTTTCTTGGACCATCATGGGCTTGAATGTAGTCAACAGAGTACGACAACACACCTGGATTGTTTTGCACCTGCGCTGAGCTGACTGCAAACTTCCAGAGCTAAACACTTCACTTTCAGCAGGGACCAAACCTCAGACAAGGTACGCACCGAAGTCCTTCAATTCCTTTCTATCTGCCTAAGTGTTAGCAACTAGGTTTGAAATCTTTTTAATTTTTTTTTCTTGTCAGAGACCAGTCTTTAGTAGCATTAAGTTCTATATTTTTCTATTTTATTCATCATCTTTCACTCATTGTCCTACATCTTTTTTTAAAATTGTCTTCTTGTCTGCATCATCTTCACTCAACATCAGCCTTAGTAGCAGAGGCTTAGGGCCACCAAGGGGTTATTTTAAGAAAAGCACTGAGTGTGGTGGTATGACCACAGTCTCCAATGACCATTCCTTGTGTTTAGCTTTCTTAGGAATGATCTATATTGTGGGAAAGCATCCCACTGCCAGAGGTTCACTAGGGAGACACTTCAGAACATGACTGGCAGACTTTTCGCACAGCATTTTGCAAGTGAAAGGGCCCCTTGAGCATTGTGTAAATGTGAGGAGCAGTCTGCATGATGCACTCACATTTACACGACACTCAAGAACTGGACACGCAGCACATACGCATTTTTTTATTTTTGGCTTTTAGCCAAAAATGGTGCGCACTCACGCACCGGGCAGGGGCCTGGGGCGTACTCACCTGCCGTGCAAAGCTTCCTGAACCGCGCCGGTGGTGCTTCCTGCCCCAGCACTAGCCTCCAACTTCCAGGCTGCACTGCTGAAGGAAGGGGTGGGGCGCGAGCGGGGCGGGGTGCTTGTGTGAGCTGGAAGGAGCTGCGGAGCTCAAGCAAGAGGCTTGCAAGAGCGTTCCTCTCAAGGCTTCGTGCGCAAGCCGAGCAGCCCAGGAGCGTGAAAAGGTGAGATGCAAAAAGGCCCTGGATGTTTAAAGACCTTTGTCCTTGAAGATGTAATCAGAACTTCTGAGGAAATACACCCGAAACAACAAGCAATAGTGACGATTTATTCAAAGGCCTTCTTCACCCTGATCTTGATACTGGAATTACAGTTTCCATGTCTAATACAGCTTTGATGCCGACACTTAAATCACCTCTATACCACTCCATTTCATGTATAGCCTTGGCAGTGAGAACTCCGGCTTGTCAGCTGATAACATCCTGATTGATTGTGCTTATTTGCTTATGACATCAGGAATGAAAATTTCCTTTATTGTGGGTTACTGCCTTTCCTTTTCCTGGAAATAGTCTTAAAGGGACTCTCAAAGAAATAAAGAGAGAAGAAAAGGAGAAGAATGAATCAAAAGTACTCTAACCAAATTCTGTGACCTCAGCACTGAACGCTAGGCTGCCATCTGAAGGTCTGCGTGTGGAATCTCACTGTGGAGTTTCACAAAATCAGATCCAGACACTCATGATTACATGAGAGTTGGTAGTGGATCTGGAGGAGCTCTAAAGCCATTATGTCCCCCTGAAGATGTTCAGTCCCATTTAGATAAACTGCTTTGGGTGGCTACGTCACGACAGTTGAGAGTTAAAGCCCCAGTTCCTCTAATGATGGTATTCAGACACATCCAATCCAGCTTTTGACCCCAGTAGCCTACCAACACTTTTACAACATGCCTGATTGTCCTGGAAGAAATCACCATATGCTGTCCCTACATCCAGAATATTTACAAATCTATATTGGGTTCACAATGAACAGTATAATTCTTTATCAAACATTCCAGAGTCAAGTCCATCATTGTAGTGGAAGGTTCTCAAAGCAAAATTGGAGAGCCACTTAACTCCAGATGAAACAACAGGTAAGAAACTTGACATCCTGGAACAGAAGTTCCCCTTTCTACTAACTTGTCTCCCAGAACTGAGAACTACCAAGCCTTTACAGAATCTTACTAGCAGTTCCTCTGGGAAGAGGTTGCATCACTGCTAGATAAGCTTTCTGAGGACCTCCGTAAAGATTTGTTTTCGTTGGGAATCCTATCTGAGCATGGACAATGAGAAAGGCAGCTAAGAGCTGACACTGGGCCACGGGACAAGGTGAACAATCTTCTTGCACTTTCACCCTAAATCTTCCTGCAGTGATATTACTTCCTCAAACAAGTTTTTAAGTGACTGAGGTTTAACTCATGAGTAGAGTAGAAGAATAAAAAAACAAAGGAAAAACATTTATCACAATGGGATGGTTAATATATGGTAACAAAAATAACACTGTTATTAACAAACCCAAATTAAAATGAGTAAATTTAACATTTTAATACTAGTGCATTACTAAACTACTTAATTAGTAGAGTTAATATACCAGGATGAAAACACTGTTTATGACTAACTGATCATCTGTCTGTGGATCTACAGCATAATTAACAGTGTTTTGCGGACTTTTCTATGTGCAAATGCTTCAGTTACATAATCCAGATTAATAAGTATGAGAATCTTCCCAGTGGCTGATTCCAGGCTATGTAACTCCCCTTTCCACATGAGAATAGGCTGCCCTCAACCTGTTGTGCTCCCCAGACAGACAGAGACCTTTGTGTTCAGGGATGTAATTCTTTGCTATTTTTTTCTCTAAGGAAGCAATGAGTAATTTTAGCCATTTTCTTCCTGCCGTGATAAAGTCTTTGAAAGCTGTGCTATTTTCAGAGACTATGGCCATTTCCGCACTAGACTGTTATAGTGCTATTATTCCACTTTCAACATCCTATGGAATCCTAGGGTTAGAGTTTAGGGAGGGGCTTCAAAGCCCCAGGATTCCATAGGATATTGAAAGTGGAGTAATAGCACTATAACAGTCTAGTGCGGAAATGCCCTATGTGTGGCTTAGGAGGTATTATGAGGAAATTGGCACATGATATTTTTGCACAGAAAACAGCATCTTCTGCACAAAAAGATGTTTTTTTAAAAACAGAACAACCACATGACGATGTTGGGCAGAATTAGTCTTGAACTGTAAAAATTTTCATCAGTTTAGGATTCTTTATATCGGGTTTCTCAACACATAAGAAACACATTTTTCAAATATTTTTCAAACACTTTCAAATACTGTTTCCACCCCTATTTCCATTAATGTGGGCTTTCAGCTGCTGAGGACAGGGCTCTTAATAGATGGGTGCTGTTCTCTATTATTGGATCCTGGCCTAAAGCAGTAAGATCTTATGCCTTTTAAAAAAAAAGAACTGAATTTTTTGTGTTACAAAAAGTTGTTTACACACACATATGCATGCACATTCTTTGAGACATACTTTGAATCAGTTCTAGCAAATTTTTTGGTTGTTTACTCCTTTTTCAAAAAAATGTTTTTACTGAAAAGTAACATTCATACAAAAAAAATTTAAAAAAGAACATTTCAAGGTTATTGTGATACGTTTCTGCACACAGTGGACATCAAGAAGCTTCTTAGGTTACGAATGGATTCTTTGTAACTTATATTTAAGGTATCAGCAAAAAAATTAATAAATGTGAATGACATTCAGAAAATTTCATATAAAATTCTAAAATATTGAAATTAATCTCATTTACCACCCCTTTTGCCCAAATAATTTTCTGTTTTTTTTTCTTTTATCCATTATAATTCTTCATTATAATTAAATATACTATTAATTTTCACTTTGTTCTTAGCCTTATATGGAGTTTTTAAACTAAGGATTTGATTTTATAAATTCCCCTCAACTGTTTTCTCATATCAAGCATTTCATCTGTCTCTTACTATCCTTCCTCTTTTTCACCTAGTACAATTGGAAAAAAAATGATCCTATACTTAGTAAGTGATGAACATTTCAATGATAGATTTAGTCTTATTTCAATCTATAATCAAATTGTCCCATTTCCATCTGAGGAAGTTAGATACTGGAACCCATTCTTCTGCTATTTTGTCCATCTTCCCATTAATCTGTTGGGTTAAAGAGTCAAGATCTTTCATTTCTAATAATTTGGTTAGCCACAATTCTACATCCAGCACATCAGTACTCTTCCATAATCTCACCAATAATTTTCCAGCCACAGAGATATTTGCTTGTTTCTAATGAATATATATTTACTTAGTCCAGGACTCAAAAAAGAGGTTCAGAAAACTCATGATGTTCCTAAATTTTCTGCATATACTGTACACTACTACCGTAGCCTAATATTAACTTGATGTTTGAAGAGTGAGGATTTCTTATTTGGCTTACAAAAATGAAACACACGATAGCATAATAGAACACATAGTAAACCCAATAAAGCCAATCCAAATTTAAAATAGAATCATAGAATCATAAAGTTGGAAGAGACCACAGGGACCATCCAGTCCAACCCCGTGCCATGCAGGAACACCCTCAAAGCCTTCCCAACAGACAACCATCCAGCCTCTGCTTAAAGATCTCCAAAGAAGGAGACCCCACCACACTCTGAGGCAGCATATTCCACTGGCAGACAGCTCTGACCACCAGGAAGTTCTTCCTGAAGTTCCAGGGGAATCTCCTTTCCTGCAGCTCGAATCCATTGCTCCTTGTCCTAGTCCCTGGAGCAGTGGAAAACAAGGCTGCTCCCTCCTCAACATGACATCCCTTCAAATGTTCTAAATTAAATTAAATTATTTTAATTAAATTATATTAAAATTATTTCTTCCTGTCCTTCCAACAGACTTTAAATCTCTGGCAGGTACATATACGCGGAAGTACTCTTTCAAGTATCACATTCCCATGCATTTTAGGACTTTAAATGTCATTACCACCACTTATAATTCAGATTAGATACATATTGGCAGCCAGCATAATTCCTTTAAAACTGGTGTTATATGGGTTTTATACAATGTTCTTGCCAGTAGTCTAGCTGCTGCATTCTGTACCAGCCGCAGTTTCCAAGTCATCATCAAGGGCAGCCCCATATAGGGTACATTGCAGTGGTCTAATAGTGAAGTTACCAGTTCTGGGACTACTGTGGATAAATTATCCCTGTCTAGGAAAGACTGTGGCTGACAGACTACTCTGAGCTGGTCCCAAACATACTGAGGCACAGAGTGCAGCAGGGCCTCCAGTAACAAAGATGGACATTAGAGTACTCCCAAGCTACACACCTATTCCTTCAGGAGGAGTGCAACTCCATATAGGGCTGATAGCCTACCCAATTTCCAGACCCAAGAACCACCAATCCACAGAGCCTCTGTGAATTTAACTTCAGTTTTTTGGCCCTGATCTAACCAATTACAGAATATAGGCACCTGCATCTTCACAGCCCCAGCAACTTTGACAACAAGGAGAAGTGGAGCTGAGTGTCATCAGCATACTGATGGCATACAACCCCATTCCCAAACCTCCTTATGACCTCCTCCAGTGGCTTTATGGAGACATCAAACAGTATGGGAGACAAGATGGAACCCCGTAGCACTCCACAGCTTAGTGAACATGGGGCTGAACAGGAACCCCTCAATGCTAGTCTGTGGAACCAGCCCCACAAATAGGAGCAAAACTACTTCCATACTGTACCATGTACTCCCATCTGAGCCAGCCCAGTAAAATACCATGATCGATGGTATCAAAAGCTGCTTGGAGTTCCAAAAAGATCAACAGGGTACTACATCCCTCCTATTTCACCCAGAGTAGGTAGTCAGTCTGAGCCAAAGTTGCCTGAATTTGTCTAGCTACCACATGCTCAAGAACGTTGCCCCAAAAGAGGACGTTGCAGCAGGGCAATAGATGCCATACACCTCTGGAGCCATAGAGATCCACTTCTGGAGTGGGTGTGCCACTACCTCCTTCAAGGGCAGCATTTACCACCTTCTGGACCCACTCAGTCAATCAACCTCACCAGATTTTACCAGCCAAGACAGGTAACAGTGAAGGTCACCCGCAGTTGGCCAAACTAGTTCAAGTGTCTTGTCCACATCAACAAAAATCTGAAAGCTCATTGCCTAGTTTGAAGATACTCTGCAACACAGCATTGCCATTTGATGCCAGGGTGGTGTCAATAGCACTGAGTGCACTTTACAGCTTTGGCTAGTTTCCCAGCCAGGGCCAAGGCCAGTATAGCCATTCTCTTTGTATGCTGTCATGCTTTTAGTGAAGATTGAGGGCAGATTCAAAGTGTTGTAAATAAATAGATGCCAGTGAAAGCTCTGATTCACTTCCCCTGGTGAGAGGACCCTGTCCTTCCTATAGAGAAGAGAATGAAAACAACTGGTTTAGAGCTGGTTGCAATAATGGACAACTAGTTTTATCAGTTAGCTAGAGCCCATTGCTAGGCTCCTAACCATAGGGAGATAATTTGGGCCTGGTTTATCAGACCTGATCCCTTTACTTCAGTGTTATGGCCTGAATCCTATTGGTTAGTCCCAAATAGGTTAGATATGCTGAATGGTGAAACAACAAATAGATGAATCCCACTCATGCAGTGGTTCTGCTGTAACTGAGACTAGCAATATGATTTAGGTTTATGTTTTCAAAGGAGCCCATCCAGATATAAACAAGCAATGAAGATTGTCTGTCTTCATCTTCTGCTATTCAGAATTACATTTAGTCTTGAGTTCAGTTCAGTGGTTGTAGCCATTGGTAGACCAGTCCTTCATGAATCTGTCTCTTCAAAAAAAAAAGTCATCTAAACTAGTGCCCATAATTGCTTAAGCTGTTATATAATCAAGTCTGGATAAGAAAATTTCATGAGCAAGTTAAAAAGGGAAGAACATAACATAATGCTCCATTCCTAGCCCAAAAGTTTGCTACTTATATTAGTAAATATTCACATAGTAAAAGAAAATTGCCTGCAATCTCAGGATGCCGTGAACACATTAATATGATTGATGAATTCATTTGTACAAGAAGCAAGTCAAGAGCAAATTAGCTTTAATTTGACTAAATCAGGTTAATGGTTATGGCAAGATCCCTCATGTTTTTATAATGTTTATAATAGGAAAAACATATTATAAAGACTTGGCTGTTCATTTAAAAAAATCATTGTAGTGCTTACAAAGTGTTTAATGTGTGGTAATGTTGGAGGAGAAACAGCAAATCAGGTAAAAAGAAGTATATTACAAAAGACTCAATGAAAAAAAATCTTTTTGTACCTTCAGTACAAATTTCATTCTATGATTCTTTACTTGTTGGTCTTCAGATAAAAATGTGAACTACAGTTTATCCAATAAACAATACAATATACATAATCAGTCACATTACATCTTCTGATAATATGTCATTTATACTAATTATAACACTTTTTGCTTCTGGCTTACCCTTGTTGTGTTATGCATTGGCAGGGAAAAAATGTCACATAGGTAATTTTCTGGCAGAAACATGAGAAAGAGCAAATCAGGCAGTAAATATATGTTTGCTGTGGTGTGATCTTCATGCTAGCTCCATATTCATAGGAACCTTCTTGTTCCCAAAGCAAATGGGACTGCATTCAGACTTGATTCATGCCCAGTTTTCTAAGAGCTATTTGCTTCCTGCTGTGCCAGAGCAGAAGACTCATATTGGTATGTAAGCACTTTAGAGCAGTGCTACTCAAAGTGGTGGTTCATGGGCCATTTCCGCACGAGACTGTTTTAGCACTATGATTTCCCTTTCAACATCCTATGTAATCCTGGGGTTTGCAGTTTCGGGAGGGGCCACGTGGCCCCTCCTGAAACTGCAAAGCCCAGGATTCCATAAGATGTTGAAAGTGAAATCATAGCGCTACAACAGTCTCGTGCGGAAATGGCCCATGAACCACCACTTTGAGTAGCACTGTTCTAAAGTGCTTACATACCAATATGAGTTAATAGCGCTACAACAGTCTCGTGCAGAAATGGTCATGGGCCAGTGCCCATCCATGGGGCATTGCCTGACTGTCCCTGACAACTTCCCAGGAAAAAAACAGGTGTAGCCAAGGAGCACAAAATTGTGCCAGTCCATGGCACATAGGTTTAAAAAAAATCTCTCTGTTTGCCCCCCAGATCTGGTAGCTTAAGAAGTATTGCTTTAGAGGACATTTATCTGAATGCTAAGACCACATGAGACTGCAGATGGGGTCCGTTTCTTTTAAAAAAAAAAGGCAGGAAAGATTTTAGAGCTTAAAAGAGAGTGGCTGAGATTCTAGATCATCTACAGAGTTAAGTATACTTTAACAACTGCAATTGTTAAACAATAACAACTGCAATTGTGAATTCCAGCCTATATTCTTGTATTCCATAAATTCTACATGAGCTTGCCATTCTAATCTCTGGTTTCCTGTTAACTATTTTCTAAGTAGAGCATTTAGTTTCTAGGTAGGTTGCATTTCTGCAATCTAGTCACTTGTGCAATGTAATATAAGGCCCAAAAGATTTGTCCAGTGTAAAGTCAGCAGTCTAAATCCACTTGTTAGTCCCAGCTAGAGTAGAACCACTGAATCAATAAAACTTACATAAGTATTCACTTACCAAGGTCTCATTGCTTCAATGAGATTGCAACTAACAATTACACTGAGGTCTATGTATTTCATTAAGACTCTCAAAGAGATAATATGCACAAGTTGCAAAGCAAGTATCTAGTGTTTTAACTTCATAATTAATTTCTTGGTTCATGGATCTGAGTTTTCATTTCTAAATCTCTGTGAAATTTCTAATGTGTTTTCTAGCTTGCATCCAAAGTATTTACCATTTTGATATCTCAGAGTTATTAGCCTACTGCTTACAGAATAACCAAAAAGGATATGCTATGAGTTCAGACTAAAGAGATGAGTAATTTTAAATGATGCATCAGCTAGGAATCATATGCAATCCAGTCTGAACTACTCGGAGGTAAGCTTCACTTGCAGAAACAACAGTTTTCCTGTAACACTGGCCCTTTTCACATGGCATTTGCCATGTGAAAGGGCCTCTGGAACGTCGCGCGACTGCGAGGAGTGGTCCACACGATGCACTCACAGTCGTGCGATGCTCCAGGGCCTGGCAGGTGCCGATCGTGCACTATTTCATTTTTGGCTTTGAGCTGAAAATGGTGCACAATCACGCATCGCTCCGGGGCCCCGCGCACACTTGCCGTGCGTGCGGAGCTCTGGAGCCGTGGCACTCACAATTCCTGCCCCAATGCAGCCTGGGAAAATCCCAGGCTGCACTGCAGAAGGAAGAGGAGGGGCTCTCATGCTACCTGCTCGCAAGCAGGCAGCAGCTGAGGAGCAGAAGCAACGGGGACATGAAAGCCTCTTGCAAGGGGCTACTTGCGCAATCCCCGCACCCCAGCCCCGCAGAAAGGTGAGTTACGGAAAGGGCCACTGTAATAGCCAATGACCATTGATTGCCCATTCATTTCTTCCTTAATGGTGACTTTTTCTCATTTTCCAGACCTTGAAATATTTAATCTCTAGATTGTTCACCATATTGCCAAATGCCAACTTCACTAAGCACTTTCACATCCCAATACACCAGCTGCATTGGCGAACTGAAGTGAGAAATGTGGTTTAACTATTAGACAATTTATTTGAAACTGTGCTTTTCACTTAATAAATTTATTTGTAGTGTTAACAATTTAGTTGCTGTGATGAATCTAAGGGGAGGAGCTTGACAACAGAGCCCCCTTAGAGACTGAGAGTGTTAAAAAGTGATCGGTTGTTGAAATGGAACCTTGGATAGCCCAGGGGAGGGGTTGGTGGAGAGAGTGGAATAACAGAATTTAGGAATTTAACTGACTGTTCAGTTGATTGAAGTCCAGTTTAGAGTTTGGAGGATGTTCTAGGCGAAAGTTGAAGAGAGAGTTGAAGAGAGTGTTGGGAGAGAGAGAGAGAGAGAGAAGTGGTGTGCTAGTTCATGAATCCTTAATTACAAAATATGTTTTACCTTGACAGTGTGTTTAATAAAGTTTTTTTATATGTTTCTATAAAAGCACCCTCAAGAGAGTGTCATTTCTCTGGACTGGATTATACACGCTACCATTATTATCATTAGTACCACATTCATTGAAGAGATAAATCACTGCTTGTCCTTATATCTGCAAAGGGGCAGATTTAAGGAAGATAGCGAAGCGGGAAATCCTGGAAGGAGAAGCCAAGGGGGGACAAGAGAGTAGAGGAAGCTGCATTCTCAGTGAAGGGAGAACTGAGGCAGACCTGGTTGTCATAGCCCTGGCTAAGTCCAGAGATCTCCCTGGCTGTTCAGACCTGAGCATAAAGAAGTGTCGGGCTGGGTGGGCCTTGAGTGAGGCTGGGTGCCTCGCGTTTGACAGCTGCATACTAAGATATGGGAGCAGAATTACTTGCACATGTTCAGCATTCAGTTCTACATTTCACATTTTCAAATGGGGAGGAAAGTGCCAGTAAAAAGGATACCTATCTCTGTTCGAGACTGAACTGTGCTGAAAGCAGCTGTACACATTTAGACATTTTCCTGAATTCTATGGATAAACACTGGGTTAATCCCCACACCCATTTTCAAGTGGAGCAGTTAATATGAAAAATACAATCCAGCATGTTATCCCCCTTGAAGAAAGATACTGACACAAAACTTGAACAATTGGTATGTTCCATCTTCAGATCCGATATCTAACATATGACAGTTTTCAAACATGCTAGGAGCAGCTTTCCACCTCATTCCCCTACCTCTGGTTGGTTGCTGAATTCTTCAAACGGAAGGCAGAAAAGGAAGAAAAAGTCCTGCTGCCTGTACAAAAATCAAGGGACAGAGAAAGGGAGCAGAGGACACGGCTAAATTACCATCATTATGCAGGGAGAGAAAGAAAAAGACAGTGAAAGAAAAGAAAGAGCAGGTAGACAACAGCACAGGAGAAAAGGTTCATTTGGGTGGATGTAAGGGAAGCAAGATCTGTAGTAGAGAGCTAAGGTAAGAGGTTGAAGGGAGAAGATGATTTTATGGGTTGGTGGAGGCAGAGGAGGAGACACCGTCAAGTATCTCTATAGCTACATCTCTTGATGCCGACCCTCAAAAACTTACCCTTCAAGTAGTGCAGCCCCATTTCTGTGTTGCCAAAGAGCAGAGGGATAAGTGAGAATGTATTAAGCCCTTTTCCTGTACCTGGAAACACTGTGACAGGATGCATAAAGGGCAGGTTGCGGGAAGGTGATCATTCTGGGGTCAGAAGGGAATCCCAACCTGCATGGTGAAAGTGAATTGCAATGCCATCAGCCAGGCTTATAGCACTGTAATTCATGAACAGGATGTCCACCAACATGCTGGTGGGTACAAAGGAAAGAGCACTAGGCTGAAGTGAAAGACTAAGAAGATTTTAAAGTAATATGTACTTCTGTAAATAGGTGTGACAGATCTTCTCTCCATATATGTCATCAGAAACCAACTCTAGGGTTCCTATCACTCACCTTAATAATTTAAAACCACTCCTTGGATTTAGTAAATGGGCCTTGAGGTGACTATATACTAGTCAAATGTGTCTTATGTGTTACCCCAAAACATAGGTGCCACAAGGGCCACCCTGCAATGCCAAATACCTCCTTGAAAAAGTGGGGAATTAATTAGCTCAAGATCAGGAGGCTGCGAGAGGGGGGCAATTTAGTGAGATCTTTCCTACCAGTGTTTACGGGCACACGCAGGAAAAGAACCAGCTAGAGATTCAGAAGTAAGCTAAAAATGTGTTTTATTAAGGGGAATTCACTCATGCATGTACACAAGATACACACAATCACACAAGAGCTAGCTGAAAGAGAAAGGGAGGAAAAATTATAGAGAGGCTGAGGGATTTGGGGGGATTTATAATTACCAGTCCAGAAGAGTAGTGAAGAGCAGAAATGTATTTTGGCTTAGGTAGGACCTAAGGGCAGTTCTCATTCAGGAGCCAGACGGACAGAGTGACGGGTAGATCTTCGAGAGACTGCACTGGGCCTCCTCAAATCAGGGGTATTTATACTCTGAAAATGGCTTGTGACTGTGAAGGTTCCAGATGCAAGACAAAGGGAACTGTTGTGGACTATGGGTCTTTTGCCTGTTGATGGCCTTAGTGCTTTGATTGACAAAGACATGACGGATGTCGTAATAGCTGTCTATTGTGGGTGCTGTGAGGAAAGAGGAAAGAATCCAGGTGTACAGGAGACTGGATATTTGTCAATCAGTGTCCTGGTGGGCTCCTCACATTTGGATTCCCTGGAAAATTCCAGCTTCTATTTAAGCCTGTTATCCACAGGAATGGTGTGTATTTGCCTGACAAATGACTCAGTCTTACTTGGAAGAAGTTTTGAGTTGACCTATCCTTCTCACATTTACAGTCAAATTCTTTCCCTCACTCAGTTTGACCTCTCCGTCACCTCTCAGGCTTGAATTTGATATCAGAACCAATCAACTGTGTTGTCAATTAGGTATGGTGCCCATCCAAACCATACTGATATTGGGGACCCCTAGAGCAGGGCCTTACATATGCTTGATTTGAACTGGCAATAGCATAATCAATTTTTCTTTTAGGATTCCAGACAAAGGTGTAGAATAACAAAGGTTCATTGACTTAACAGACAAATAAAACATCTAGCATGTAGCTAGCTCCACAGACATTTCAATATAACAACTCAGAATCAATACAACAACTCTTTCATGAACCATATACTCATTGTGTCATTCTCAGTTCCCAGCTAAATGAATGTTTATTTCCATTAGGCCCTCCTCACTGTCTCTCTCAAAATTTCATCCATTCCTATCTGCCCCTGTCCCTACATCTGTTCCTGACTAGGCCTCTCCTTTTATATTATATTCAAACCTCTCCTTTTATATTCTCCCTGATCCCCAATTCACCCCTTTCTGAGCATTCCATATGCTGTGATTGGCTGGTTCCACTAAGGTCATTTCCGCACTACACTGTTATGGTGCTATTATTCCACTTTCAACATCCTATGGAATCCTGGGGTTTGCAGTTTAGGGAGGGGCATTTAGAATTCTCAGCCAGAGAGTTCTTTGGCTTCAGTAAATTGGAGATCCCAGAATTCCACAGGATGTTAAAAGTGGCATAATAGCACCTAACAGCGTAGTGCAGAAATGGTCTTAGGCTATGGAGTCTATTATTTAACCCTCTAACCACAGTAAGTTTGTGAAGAATCACAGCATTCTATAAGCTGTGATTGGCTAGTTTCACGCAGACTAATGATTTAACCAACTGATCACAGTGGGTTATTTCCAATGCAGGTAGGATAGCCATTTGGGTACTAATAGTTTTCCAAAATCCACCTTCTGTCCAGTTCTGCCTGGGTTTATTTTTCATTGTGTGGATGAGCAGGGGAATAATATGATCAGACTCTTCAGCAAGTAGAGTAAGGGTTTCAGAAATGGATCTGAATATGCATAACAGTGAAAACAAAGAACATTGCCCATATTTGAATGTGCATGTGCTGGAGAACATCCAATTTATGGTTACAGTTCAAAAAAGCAAGAATATCTAAGACACCTGATGGTGGCTCCATGAATATATGAAGCCCATGGGGCAGCAAAACAGAAAAGTCTATGGGAATAAAAGGGGAGGTTTTGCATATCCTTTGAACAAATGTAATCTTAAATGCTTTCAGAACTGGTCAAGTTGTTTCCATTCTGAAGGCATTAGTAATGCCCAGTGGCAGTTTACCATGGAGACTGGTGCTCAATAGAGGCACTTAGTGACTTTAATTCTTAAAAGCACAGAACAGAATAATAAAATTGTCTAATTATAGAGTTGCAGGGGACATGAGGTCTTCTAGCACAGCCTCCCTGCTGTAAACTAGAGTAATTCCCACATCAGATCTATCCCCACTTTAGAAATCAAAACGCTGCCCTCTAAAATTACTCTGTGGCCTGTTTAGAAAGTAGAATAGCACAAGGTGCTCAGGGCAGATGTGCAGGCAAAAAATAGCTGTGCAGAACAATTGTTCTTGCAACAGAACAATTCTAGAGAAGAAAGATATGTGTGCATTGTAATATATTAATGTACAACACTTTTGGGTCCTTCTGCTCATCATAAGTAACATATTTCCAGGTTCTGTGTGAATTATCTCCCCGTTCATGTAAAGTCTAATTGAGAACCAAACCAAATATACATGTTGCATTGCCTGTCTACTTATAAGGAAGATGTAGTGAGTTCAGTGGGCCATTCTTCCAGGCAAGTGTGTATGATTGCAGCCTAAAATGCTTAGAGCTGGGCTGGGGAATATGTGGTTCTCTCTATATTGCTAGAGAACAGCTCTTAGTCAGCATAACCAATGATGTAGGGTGATTGGAACTGTATTCCAAAAGCAACTTGAGGGCCACATCTTCTCCAGTCCTGGTGTAGAACATATGACTATGGTTTTGTACCATATGACTATATGACTATGGTACAGATTGTGCAACTCACCTATTTTCGGCACTGGGGTGTGGTGCTCGTGCAAGCAGCCTCCGGAGAGGGGCTCTCACTTCCCTGCTTCTTCGGCTCCGCACAAGCTTCCTGCTCGTGCGAGAGCCCCCACCTCTTCCTTTTGCAGTGCAGCCTGGGACCTTCCCAGGCTGCACTGGACAGGAAGCGTGACTGGCCTGGCTCCTGAGGCTCTGCATGCAAGGTAAGTGTGCACGGGGCCCCAGAGCAATGCGCAACAGTGTGTCAGGACCCTGGAACTCCAGGACACAAGCTCTGAGTCTGAGCCAGAGGCCCTGGAGCCTGCTGCACCAACACAGCCCGTCCCAGAGGCTGCCCCAGACACAGAGCCCTTGGCCCCAGTAGCCCCAGCAACAAAGCCAGGGGTTGCCTCAGACCCAGCCAAGCCAGAAGAGTCAGATAGTGAGATTCAAGAGCAAGTGCCTACTTACCAGCAGCATCGGGAGCAAAAGAGTGCTCTCAGGAGGTCAGAGCGTTTAAATAGAAAACGCCAGGCAATCAGGGTCCAGCTGAGAGAACACCTGGAGGAGTGATCTGCCTATAAAAGCACTCACTCAGCCTTGGGTCGGTGTTGGCTCACAACTGTCCTGTTTGGGGGGGGGGGTTGTTACGTGTTGGGTATCTTGGATCCCTGCCTTGCCTCCTGGAACACTGCCCGACTCGCTGGAACATCGCCTCCTTTGGATCTCGGACCGGCCCTGGTAACTTCTCTTGCTTGAGCTAGCTCAGGCTGTTCACTGAGAACCCGGCTGTGACGTAACAGCCAGGGAGTCTCCTTGCTGCCAGAAGCTCTTTTATTTACTGCTGCCTTATCTATTCATTTGCCGTTCGCCTGGAAAGCTCTTCGATTTATTGCCTTATTTGCGAGAGACTTGTTAACCAGCTCTTGAGGCTGCCTGCCAGGCCTTGGAGCAGACACAGTGCACCATTTTCGGCTTCAAGCCAAAAATGAAAAAATGTGTGCACGGTCCCTGCTAGGCCCTGGAGCGTCGCGCAAATGTGAGTGCGTCATGTGGACCGCTCCTCACATGTGTGTGATGCTCAAGGGGCACTTTCACATTGAAAATGTCGTGTGAAAAGGGCCTGTGCTTGTACAGACATGGAGGGGTGAGTGGGTATTCCAGTCTTTAGTGAATATGAACCAGATTGTGAACTATTTTGTTACATCAAACATACTCAGTGTTATCTCAGAATATTTGGCTGAATGCTGATCCAGACCTCTAGCTAATGCCAGAACTATAAAAATTATTGCTGCACCAATCAAACATCAGTCCTTACATTTACCACCCCACCACATCACACTTCATCGTGTCACCTGAAGTGAATTGATTCAGTCTGTTGCATGCTATGGCTGAGCCTGCCCAGTGTGGACAAGAAGCAAAACTTCATCCATTCAGTGCCCAAAACAAGAGGTTTCTAGAGCAGAGCGTTCCAAACTTTTCATGTTGGTGACACACTTTTTAGACGTGTCATTTCATGACACAGTCATTCAGTAAGTAATTCAGTAAGTGGAGGAAGCCCCTCCACCCAAGCCTGGCCCACTGCTGCCCTTGCTAGGGTCTTCCTTAGTATGGGGGTGTCGGCGGGAGATGCAGCCCCTCCACCCTAGCCTGGATCACCGCCACCACCCTTGCCAGGGTCTTCTTTGGCCCGGGGTGGTGGTGGTGGCAGCGGGAGAGGCAGCCGCTTCACCCGGGCCTGGCCTGCTGCAGTGGTGGGAGAGGCAACCCCCTTGCTACGTTTGTGTGACACACCTACACACTGCAGATGACACACTAACATATCGCAACACATAGTTTGGAAAGCTCGGTTCTAGAGCCACAAACACCAGTTATTCAGCAATGTTTTGATTTCACTATGTTTCTTTATTACCCTATCACCATAGTTTTATTTATTTTGTTATCTCCCATCTCAAGATATTTTCTCACCACATTATAATAATTCTTTTTTGCACTACAGACTTGAGATAGAACTACCTTCTTTGCCTCAGTTTTTTCCCAGAAGGATACAAGCACTCAACCTGGCGGTTGGGGAGCAGGGGAGAAAGCAGGGGAAATGAGGCACATAATAGGTAGAGAGGTGGTACAGGAATACCTGGCCACACTGGATGAATTCAATTCTCCAGGGCCAGATGAATTGCATCCTAGGATATTAACAGAACTCGCAGAGGTCATTTTGGAACCGCTTGCTATAATCTTTGAGAAATCTTGGAGGACAGGAGAAGTTCCAGCAGACTGGAAGAGGGCAAATGTTGTCCCCATCTTCAAGAAGGGAAAAAAAGGGGACCCAAATAATTATCGCCCAGTCAGCCTGACGTCAGTACTCGGAAAGATTCTGGAGCAGATCATTAAGCAGTCAGTTTCTAATCACTTAGAAAGCAATGCGGTAATCATGAGAAGTCAACATGGATTTCTCAAAAATAAGTCATGCCAGACTAATCTTATCTCTTTTTATGACAGAGTTACTAGCTTGATAGATGAAGGGAATGCTGTGGATGTAGCATATCTCGATTTCAGTAAGGCCTTTGACAAAGTTCCCCATGACATTCTTGCAAAGAGCTAGTAAAATGTGGGCTGGACAGGGCTACTGTTAGTTGGATTTGTAATTGGTTGACCAACCGAACCCAAAGGGTGATCAGGAATGGCTGCTTTTCATCCTGGAGAGAAGTGACTAGCGGGGTGCCACAGGGTTCTGTCCTGGGCCCAGTGCTGTTCAATATCTTCATCAACGACTTGGATGAAGGAATAGAGGGCATGCTCATCAAATCTGCAGATGACACCAAATTGGGAGGGGTTGCTAATACGCCAGAGGACAGGATCAAAATTCAAAATGACCTAGATAGATTGGAGAGCTGGGCCAAAGCTAACAAAATGAAATTCAACAGAGAGAAGTGTAAGGTCCTACATTTAGGTAGAAAAAATGGAATACAGAAATATAGGATGGGGGACGCGTGGCTGGATAGCAGTACGTGTGAAAGGGATCTAGGAGTTTTAATAGACCACAAGCTGAACATGAGTCAGCAGTGTGATGCGGCAGCCAAGAAAGCCAATGCAATTCTCGGCTGCATCAATAGGAGTGTGGGGTCTAGATCGAGGGAGGTACTGGTACCACCCTACTCTGCTTTGGTTAGACCTCATCTTGAATCCTGTGTCCAGTTCTGGGCACCCCAATTCAAGAAGGACATGGTCAGGCTGGAGCAGGTCCAGAGGAGGGCGACCAAAATGGTGAGGGGCCTGGAAGACATGCCCTATGAGGATAGACTTAGAGAGCTGGGTATGTTCAGTCTGCAGAAGAGAAGGTTAAGAGGGGACATGATAGCCATGTTTAAATATTTGAAGGGATGCCATGTAGAGGAAGGAGAGGGCTTGTTTTCTGCCGCTCCAGAGACCAGGACAAGGAGCAATGGATTCAAGCTGCAGGAAAGGAGATTCCACCTGAACCTCAGGAAGAACTTCCTGACAGTCAGGGCTGTCCGGCAGTGGAATATGCTGCCTCGGAGTGTGGTGGAGTCTCCTTCTTTGGAGGTTTTCAAGCAGAGTCTGAATGGCCATCTGTGGGGAGTGCTTTGAGGGTATTCCTGCATGGCAGGGGGTTGGGCTGGATGGCCCGTGTGGTCTCTTCCAACTCTACATTTCTATGATTCTATGATTCTATGAACTATATTGCATTCATGTTCCATTGTATTATCTGTTCTCAAATGTCTATTGTAGAGTGTAATTACATCAAACTATGTATCAGGAGCAATTCCATTTAAAAGACATCCATGTAGGTATCACAAATATTAAGTACATTACGTTTCCTGAAGGAATGGGAAAGAAAGCTTTAAGAATTAGACAGCACCAACAGTAACGTTCAGAAATTAATACAAGTCATCCTAATAGTATAAGCAGCTTTTATGAAAATAAGCAACATTGTTCTAATACTTTGGAACTATACATTGGAAGTGAGATGCTTTGGGGAGGAGGCAAACCATGGGAGACAACTTCATTTTTCACTGTCTTTCATTGCTACAGTTTTCACAGATGTGTCCCATTATACTAAGGATGACATAGTTGCATTGTAAGGACAGTTGGTAATACAGAATAGAGTATTCACAGTATGAAATGGGAAATCAAACAGGGACTTAAGAGGTTGGGGGTGAAGCTAGCTGAAGAAATATTTGCCAGTATGCAACTGAAGGAAGATTAAGATGAATGGGTTCTCATGTAGGTAATGTTAACCATGATTCAAAATACTATGCACATTTTTCAGGGAGCAGATCTTGAAAAGTTCTTTTAAAAAAAGTGTTTTGCTATATAACTGGTTATGATGTACCTCTTTAAGTCTTTAACATTAGTCCTGCCCACCCCTCCAAACAGGAAATGAAAGGAAAAAGCGACAGTTTGCTTCTCATTACGTTTTCTTTTTTTTTTTTAAAAAAGGTCTTTAAAAAGAAAATAGAAATGCTTAAAAAAAAAACCCTGCCATTCTCAAAATACTAGCAAAAGCACTTTAGCCACCAGAAAGTAATGATAAAGTTACATTACCAGCTGTTAATATCATTTGCAAAAGGCACAGCCTTATGCCATCATTACCACTTTCAGTTGACTTTTTTTTTTTTTTTTTACTTCTTGTAATTCATTATTTGAAAGTTGTCCCTTGAAATGAACCCCAATGAACACAGTGTGATTAGCTTTAGCTGCTGGTCTGGGGCATTTGCCTTTGAATTAAAACTATTCACTCACCTTGCAAAATCTCAAAAAAAAAAAAAAAAAAATCCAACAAACAGGTATTCCTTGCTCCAAGAACTCATCAAATGAGCTGGTCAGCTGCGGACAACATTTGAAAGAGACCAAATCTGTGGAAGTTAGACAAGCTAAAACTAATTCTGAAGTTTCAATTCTCTGCAAGTGTACATACATAAGGTGTGAAATATGGTAACAGACACAGCATTTGGGTTTCTGAGAATCCCAGGTTTCATTTGAAACACGTGCACAATATTTTTTGGCTGGGGTAGCACAATGTTTCAGTCCCAATAGCAACGTCAGAGGTTGACATGGAGGGGACAGGGGTTACACATACATGCATACATGTGTGGGTGCTCGTGTCCCTTTTGAGTACAGTGGGCTCATTATCATTGTGGTGGAAGGATTCCTGTTCGGGGTTTCGGGGGGGGGGGGCAAAAGGATCTCCCTTCCCAGCAAGTTTTCTTGCTGTAATTTAAAGCAAGTCCAGAAGCAGCAATGCCAACTGATTCAGGGGCAGGGAGAGCTAAAGCTACCTTGACTGGTGATGCTAAGGAAAGCCATAATTGTATGTGTATGTGTCTTCAAGATGCTTATCAACTTCTTTTCTTAGGCAAGTTCTTTCCTCTTAGATATAGCCCACCTGACCTGGTCCCCACAGTTTGCTCATTATTTTTATTTATCATACTTGATATTCTTTCTTTCTTTCTTTGTTTACTTTTGGAGGTGTTTTTAAAACAGAGAAGTCTAGAATGTTTTGACTGGTTGTAGTGTTGGTTATTCAATTTTTTAAAAATGTTTTTGTCCATTGTGCATCACCCCAGTGTACTTGTCAGTTAAGGAGTGATAAATGAATGCCACAAATAACAAATAAATTTGTATATTACTTTTTCAGGATGGAAATTTTCTACAAGTAAGTAATATCAATCCGCATTGCATTTAAGAAGACACACACCCCACCAATAACATCAACATATATCAGGTTTTTAAAGATTATTTATTTATTAGTTTTAAAACAATCAAATTAACAGTTAAAGTCACAGTTAAAGTCAGAGAAATACACATTCAAAAAAAAAAGAAAAGAAACTCGAACAAACACACACACACCCAATTTTAACACATTAAACCAACACCTTTTCCGCATGAGGTGCGAGAAGTGGTTCACGCCGTTTCATCCTGTATTTAAATAATGCGATTTTCTTTCATTGTTTTCCACACAGCCCCCATTTTAAAGCATTTTCCTGCAGAGGAGTGCAAGTTCATGCATTCACACTACCTTGTCGCCAGCCACTCCCCTGACTCCCCTCACCCCGCCCTGGCGGCCAAGATTGGCTGGTTTTTTTTGTTGTTTTTGTTTTGGGTGGTTCTGTTTGTGTGTACCTACATAGGTATGTACTACACACCACATACCTACTTCTGGCCTTATAGCCCATCCTCTGCTGCCTACCAATGCACGTTGTTACAGATGTACGTTCTGCATTACTGCAAATAAATGAATTTACTTCAATGTTGGAATGCGAATTGGATTTTTTCTGGTTTCAAATTCCGCACTTTCCCACCACATAGCAGTGTTTTAACGCTGGATTCCATGCAGAATGACGGAAAATAATGTGAGGCTAATTCACTCCCACGTGCAGAGCAATATGGCACTACAACGCAGTAACCCGCAGTAAATCCTTGGACACTAAGTAACTAAAACACTAAACACTAAACTAAAACACTAAACTAATTAAAACACAGAAAGGCTCTGAACCACCCTCCCGAAGCCAAACTGTAATGAAAGATACAAAAGAATTTTTAAAAAGAAAAAAATATTATTCTACCATCATTGATCCAACTATGGCCTTTCCCGCACCGGGCTATTTAAACGGTGCAGAGCGACCTCCAACGGAGGTCTTCTGAACTGTAGAGTGGACTGGGCCGGACTACTTTTTGTAGTTCCATACCTCAGTCCACTCCGGAGCGACCGGAACTGGTCGCGCGGCGTGTTTTTTAAAAACCTCTTTTTACAGGTTTTTAAAACCACGGAGCGCGCAACCCCATGCCGCTCCGTTGTCCGGTCCAGAGCAGATTTGCAGGCACGCGCAAGTGCGTGCCTGCAGATCTGCCGGGGGCGGGCTTCCGGCTGGCGAGCTTCTCCGGTTGGTGGAGAGTCTCCACCAACCAGAAGCCGCCATTTAGGACCCCGGAGGAATGCGGAGTGACGAACTCGCGCTGCTCCTCGTGGCGACGGACTCGGCCGGCTGGAAAACAAAGCCGGTAAGCTCTGTTTTCAGGTGTTCCCCCCCCCACATGCGCAAAGGGCCTATGTAATCCTATTAGAATTACACTGTAACCATAACCACAAATCAGATTACTTATTGCTCAAGAAATCCATAAACGGTTTCCAATCTGTTTTTTAAAAAAACTCTTCAGTTGGCTTACCCTTTAAAACACACATTAGTTTGGCAATTTTGCCTAACTCTGCAACCTTGACAATTCATTCTTTGGTTGTCTCTGCTTCAGTCCAATTCCAGGTTTGAGCAAATGATATTCTTGCTGTTGTTACCATATAAAAAAGAATTAATCCATATTTACTATTCAGTTCTTTGACATACATGTAACATATAGCAAGTTATCCAGATTCTTCCCACAGGGCAGTTGGCCATAGACGGCCATGATAGGAGATGAAATGGTCCATCTGGAAAGGAGCAAGTACGTAATGTCTTTTGCTTCTCTCTTTCATTCTCATGGGATCCCTTCTGCATAGAAGTTGATACTGCCTGAAACTCAGCTGGAGCACACTTTGAGTAGGAATCGACAGATATGTCAAATTCATTTTTACTCATTTTCTCATTTTTTTAACCAAAATAAATTTCATTCTGTTTTTGCATCAGTCTGCAGACTTTTAATAATATTCAATGCACAGGTTCTACACACACTGACAAGTTCCAGTAGCAGGGCCAAATAGCCCAAAGTCACAGTGAGTAAACAAACACAGCTAGGAGGCAAAACAGGTAAAGCCGTCTGAAGGCAGACCCTAAGAAACATGGTTAAGACCAAAAACAGAATCACACCAGAGAAGAAGTCAAATAAGGAAGACCTAAGGTCAAAGTCAGGGGTCTAACCAGATGGATGCAGCTATCTATTTTTGAAGGCATAACACCTCCATGTAGAGAAGGGGACAGATTACTGTATTGCTGGTAGTTCTCAGTCTTCATTATTCCTGGGTTCAGGAGACGAACTTCTCTTTACTGGAGGAGTTGTCTGGTGAGGCATGACATCTTAGGATGCATATTCTACAAAATTTTTCAAATTGCCCAGTTTTTACAGGGAGTTTTCCTCATGACACAGCCTTTTTGTGTGGGTTACACTGTAATATAGACATTGCTATGTGCACTTTTCTATGCTTTTTTTTTTCATGAGCCAGTTTTGATTGCAGATTCTGGAAGATCCGTAATATCAGTGTTTTACTGTGGTTTGATCTGTATATGGATTCATGTGATGTGAATTTGATATTTTGTGACATAGCGTGGGATATAAATACTTTAAATAAATAAATAAATACATGTAGTAAGCTCATATTAAAATGCAAACAATGATTTTCTCCCCCTGGCTCTGTGGTCTTATTCTCCTATTTCCTTTTTCTTCTATAACAAGTCTTGATTTTGATTCAGCAATATGTTAACATTTTCACAGTTAAAACCAGGATTTCTAATACGTTACATTTTTTGTGACTGTACCATCTTTTTCACTAGAATGACCAGGGAGCCAAATGCTGTTCTTTGCATGTTCAAATGTTACTTTCTTTAACCTGTATGTTACTAAAGGAAATCAAAGTACTGTTACGCTTACTCTGAATGGTTTTACTTTTGCCTCTTAGTAATTCTTTGCCAAAGGAACCAATCAGTTTAAAAATCTGGATCTGAAGGTATACAACAGCTCCCGACCACCACCACACTCTAGTGCTCTCTATATATGCTGGTTCACAATATCTCAATTCAGTCACACTAGCTAGAGAACGTGGAAATTATAGTCCAACACAGATGGAAAGCACTGGGTTGGGTGAGGCTAGCATACAACATATAATCCCACTGTGGAATTTGTTTTTGTATGTCTGTATGTCTGCCTCACTTCTCATCAGACATTCTTTTCTCCTTCAGATAGTTGAGTAAAGTATGGCTTTAGTGCTTCATGGCACCATGGAAGAGAATGACAAAGCAATACATGTTCAGCTTCTTGCTGAGGAAAAAAAAACCTTCTACTTCTACTTTTTCTCCTCCTCCTCTTCCTTCTCTTCCAAACTTGTGAGTGAGCAGTGCAGCTGGTAAACAATCTGGTTGTTCCCAATGCAAGTAGGTGTGGGACAGAGTTTGGCAATAGCATGTTATGAGTAACAATGTTACTTTTTGGGTGTTGACTTCATTACTTTAAAAAGCAAAGGTTTACCATTCTACATAATTATATACAGATGGTATTATACTCCTATAAAAATACACAGAAGGTTTCCCCTTGTCTCTTAGTGTTCTTGGTGCTATAGAAATGGAAATTTGCCCATATTTGGTAGTACTGTTGAGAGGAAAATAATATTGGACCAGCACTTGCAAATAATTAGTTAATTAATTCATTGTGTTTTTATTTCAGTAGCTTTTTTTTTCAGTGATTTCATCTGACTCACTAGATTCACCAGTTAATTCTGAAGTTAACGGTATACTTTAGCAAATTAGATGATTAGAATTCATTAAGGTGGATGCCTCTTCCAGAGTCAGTAAAAGAAAGCTTGCTGTCTTAGGAGAAGTAGTATTAGTATTGGAGAAAATGTATCATATGGATCTGTTTTTTGGCAGATTAACCTGAAGGAAAAGAAGGGAGAGACAGATAGGAAGACTTTCTGGAGCCTAGGTTAGAGCAGCAGCAGAAGCAACAATCAAATAATGGAAATGAAGAAAAAAAAAGTCAAGCCTTTTAGGCCTGAAAGGCGAGTCTCTCCCCCTCTCTTTCTCCCCCTTCGCCATGAGTCTGAATGGATGAAAGATGGTTTTTTTGGCGGGGTAGTATATTGTGACTCTCTTCAGTAAGTTTTCCTCCCCATTGTTGTAAATTGTTGTATATTATTTATAATGTACCATCTCGTGTAGTATTAATTGGGGTCATCTGTAATTAAACCCTTTGTAATCTCATTGATGTTTGCACACTGCTATGCACTTTGTTACTTAATGAACATTTTTGCTCACTCCCACAGTTCTTCTCTCTGAGCTACCTGCATCTCTCAGCACACTTCCCATTCTGGTTTTCATCTCTGTCCTCTTCTCATGCCCCTCAGTCTTTGCATACCATCCTTCTTGGCTGTGAATGGGGAGAAAGAAAGAATGCAGTGATACAGTTGTGCAGAAAAATGTTCTGCATATGCTCAGTGGCTCTGATTCTGTTTACGAATTCTTCAACACTGATTCACTGACTGATCTCTGGAATTACCCACTTATTGCTACGCTTGTTTTGGATCAGTGTCCTCTATCTGAAAGATACAATTATTAACTTTTAACATACAAAGCATTTGAAAAGTAAGTGAAGTGCACTTATCAGTAGAGGTGGGGGGAAAAAGAGAGACTCAGATCAGTGACACATTGAATTTAATGGGCTGTAAGATTACCTCACATGCTTTTGGACATTCTTTCCCAACTCAACAGTTACCAGATGTGTTGGGTTCCCATCGTTCCCTGGCAAAAATTGTACGAATTCGTAGTCCAGCTGGCAAATACAGGTTGCAGGAAGGCAATTTTATAGGGATCAGAAGAGAACTTTTGAAGAACCTAATAACAAAATGTGTCTCTAAAGGTCAACAGTGACAATCTCTATTCTATTTTCTATTAAAGTCCCAAAATCAATGGCTTAAATGATGAGGGAGCCAATCATAATCAAACCAGTGATGTATTTAAGTCTTTTACTCCAAGTCTCAAGTTCTTACCTTCAAGTCTCAAGCCAAGTCTCAAGTCCTTGCAAGATAATTCAAGTCAAGTCTCGAGTCAAGTCTCAAGTATGGGGGGAAAAAAGGAACTGGTGATCTGTGGGGGGGGGGTACATTGAGAGCAAGTAGGATTGGAAGAAAGCCTTCAGCCATCAAAGAACAGGAAAGCCCTTCTGAAGGAAACTGCTTTCCACACTGCCATAGCTGGCAAGGACACCCTTTCTTTCCTGTTTACTTGTGAGCAAGCAGGATGGGAAGGAAACCATCAGCCATTGAGAAACAGGAAATGCAAATTGAAGGAAACTGCTTTCCACTCTGCCATGGCTGGCAAGGAACTCTTTCTTTCCCATTTACTCATGAGCAAGCAGGATTGGAAGGAAGCCATCAGCCACTGAGGAACAGGAAATGCAAATTGAAGGAAACTGCTTCTGACTGAGCAACCAGCTAGCTAGATGGGAAAGCGAGAGGAGCAAGAGGAGGAAGAGGAGGAGGAGGAGGGGGAAGAGAAGGAGGAGGAGGAGGATTATTTCACATTAACATTGATGGGACTTCAACCCCTAACCCTCCCCTCAACCAAGACGCAGAGAGCACTTCTTGCCCACACTCGCCAAAAAAAAAAGGGTACCAAGCCCTATTTCCCCGTTTTCAATTGTTCCTGCTTTTTTGCTTTCCTATAAATGGCTTCTGGAGAAAGGCGGGAAAACAAAAGAGAGGCAAAGAGGTAGGGATAAGGAGCATGTGCAGCTCTGATTGGGTCATCAGCATAACATTCCCTCACTGCTGACTGGGGAAAGGCTAGAGGGGGAGGTGGGCAGCAAGTCGATCACTAAAAAAAATGAATCTTGAGTTGAGTCAAGTCCATTCATCATTTATTGACGAGTCAAGTCCAATGCACTTTCCGCAGCTTACCTTTTAACGCTGCTGGGTTGGGTCCTCGCGCGAGAAGCCTTGGAGGGAACGCTGCCGCTTCCCTGCCGCTTCCCTGCTGCTCGGGCTCCGCAGCTCCTTCCTGCTCGTGCAAGAGCCCCGCCCGCGCCTCACCCCTTCCTTCCACAGTGCAGCCTGGGAGTTGGAGGCTGCACTGAGGAGAGGATGCGCAACCGGCCCGGCTCCAGAGGCTCCGCACGGCAGGTGAGTGCAGCCCAGGCCTGTGAGCGTTGCGCAAGCACAGGTCATTTTCAGCTAAAAGCCAAAAATAAATAAATGCGTGTTTGCTGCGCGTGAGGGCCTTGAGTGTGGCGGAAATGGGAGTGTGTCATGCAGACCACTCCTGACATTTATGCGACGCTCAAGGGGCCCTTTCGCTTGCAGACTGCTGTGCGAAAAGGGCCCAAGTCAAGTCATTGAAGCAACTTAAGTCCAACTCAAGTTGGAGTCAATCAACTCAAGTCTACATCACTGAATCAAACTAATTAAACAATTTCAGTTATTAGTGTTGACAGTAATGAATTATTTTCCCAATTTCAAATGTTTAATATCACTGAATTAAATTTTGAACTCCCACAACCCCCCCCGCCAAATAATGTTTTTATTATTAAGAAAATAATTCCTAATTGTACAAAACCATAACATTTGCCTAATAGTCATAAAGTTTAAGAGTAATGGCACAGCCCCTCATCATTAAGTTTTAGTATTTCTGTACACATGTTATTTCTAGCCTCTGTTGCTACAAAATAAAGGTCTCTGTTATTAACACTTTAATGTAGCAGAAAATATTGTTTGAAGACTTTTGAAAATCTCGATAAGTTGTATAGTTTATTTCTTCAGCACTTTATCACTACTTTTCCTCTAAACTGTGAGGGAGGAAAGTACAAAGAGTCTATTTTTTAAAAAATGAGAATACTCCTAAATGTCTTCTAGAGAATGTAGGGACAATTTTTGCCACAGGTTTATCCCCTGGGCTGTTTTAGGCCCAGGAAGCTTTTTTAAAAGAGAAAATGATCCAGAAATTGACTTCTAGGTGACTTACTACTGAGGAAAAGGGCCTCTTTTTAGCATGAAATGACTTGGGGCCCACAAAAACATGATAAACTTGCCCCGAGGTCCTCTACAGGGCATCTGGGACCATTGAGGAAAACACTGAATGAACCTGTAGGGGCTGCTACACGGAATACAGCCCTCTGCAATCTCTTAACATCCTTGACCATGGCTCACCTCTACCCTCTCTATTGAACGTAAAGTTACTGTCAACGTGATTCATGGTTGTCTCGATATGATTGACAAACAAACAAAGAACCCAATGTAATTCTAAAGAAGGCAGTCATCTTTTCTTTTCAAATAATTGTGCTCAGCACCAGGAGTTCATTTATTCCTCTAACGTTCTGGGACTTAGTTTAACTGGAACAAAGAAACAAGTCTTTGTTAGCACCTCTGCTGAGAAAGCAAGGAGGTACCTAAAGCTGTCAACCAAAAAGCACATCATTTGAGCAGGTGCCTGCTAAATCACAGCTCATATTAATTCAGTGTATTCATAGAGTGCCAAATCTCGCTATCTGTTAGAACTCAGAGACCAAAGCACAGCCACAGTGAGGGCTTTTTAATCTAGCTTCTAGGGAAAATCTGTTCTTTGAGATTGGGGGCAAGGAGAATAAGGGCTGCTTGGACTTCTCTGTTCATTTCCTGTCCACTGGGAATGAGATGGTTAACTTTAGAAATTCAGTGAAGGCTTTTGAATATTTAAATGTGTTGAACTCTAGAATTTTCTTTCCTCAATGGATTTCCTTTTCCATCAAGGAAGGAGGCATTCATTGTCTCAGCAATAGATGTATACTTGTCATAAAGTAATTATCTTAAGAGGCCAACTGTCAATTTAGAATAAAGCTGAGTAAAACATTCAGGACACAATCCAGCCCAAGTGAAGCCAAGACTTGCTTAATTCTTCCAGTAAAGTTTATGGACACTGAACATTTGCTACACTGTCCCTTTTGTTTGTTTTACACCCTCAGCCGAAAGCATCATGATGCCCACAAAAAACAAACACAACCATATATAGTTAAGTTATAAATATGTCAATCAAAATGAGAAAAACAGAGACCACTTAAAGGCAGTTAAAAAAAGAAGAAGAGAGAAAAGGAACTGTGTTCAGAATACATCAATATGCTGGATTAACAAGAAGATTGCTCTTCCAAACCTGGTAGCTAAGTGACTTCATGTGATTTTTTTTTTTTATTTGAAACATGGATGTGTCTAAGAGAGCATTCTTAAGAAATCTGAAATAAGGAAAAAAAGCAACAAGGGGAGTGGAAGGTGGTGTGAGAGAACAGCAATAAGTGCATCAGATAGGAATGAAAAAAATTTAAATATCTACACATTCCAAGGGCTTCTACATGCTATGCAATTATTGCACTATGATTGCACTTAAATGTCATGGCAACATCCTATGGGATTCTGGGATTTCTTCGTGTAGTGGGTTGAGTGCTGGATTACAACCCTGGAGACCAGGGTTCTATTCCCTCCTCAGCCATGGAAACCCACTGGGAAACCTTGGGCTTGTCACACACTCTCATCCCCCAAAAAACCACATGATAGTTTAGTGTCACTATAGTGTCACTATAAGTAGGAAACAACTTGAAGGCAGAAAACAACAACAACATTTAGAATTCTCTGTGAGGGAAGCTCTAGTGCTCCACCAAACTACAAATGCCAGGATTCCATATGATGTTGCAATGGCAGTTAAAACACAATCATACTGCTCTAGTGTGTGTGTAGTGTAAAAGACCCCTTAATATTTTGCGAGACAAAATTTCAGCTATGTAAAATAGCAATTTTCACCCAGAAGACTGGAAATGGAAAATATTTTCCACAATCTCAATAATTTTACTTTTCTTTTTGCCCTGCAGCTTAAAAGCAAAGATGGGTTTTTCCTCTAAACAAGTTGGAGAGCAAAGACTGCTGTCTCATATAGAGTCCTTTTGTAAAGGACAAAAAGTTTGATCTTATATGGAACATTCGATGTCACAGCAGAATTGAGTTTTGTCTCCAGTGTTCCTCCTTAGGCATTATAGACGTTGCTAAGTGGTGTTCCAAAAGCTCATTCCCTGAATGCAGAATTCTAAATAAGTCAGACCACATTCTCCCAATTTACCTACTGCAAAGTATATTGTGTACAATGCTGCCTTGCAAGGTGGCTTTGGAAACTGCAGTTCAGTCCCAAATGCAGTTGACAGACTGAGAGGAGGAATATTTCTCTGCACAAGGGCCACTTCAGTTCTGTGAAAACACCATGGTGAAGCATATGTCAGCGGCAGTTACAGCCACAGCCTAGATTAGGCAGGTGCTATTGTGTGCTTTCAAGTCATTTCTGACATACGGGGATCCTATTTCGATTTGTAGGGGGCAAGATTAATGCGGGGGTGGGGGGTTGCCATTGCTTTCTTCTGAAGCTAAGAGAGTGTGACTTGCCCAAGGTCACCCAGTGAGTTTCCCTAAATGGAGATTTGAACCTTGGTCCAAGCCATTATACCACACTGATTCTCAGAATACACAAGGCCCCTCTCCATCTTCCTTCTCTCCATCTCATCTACACGTAGCATCCAACATTTCACAGAAGAAAGCCAGGATACATGTAGCCAAGTGTGGCGAAGATTGTAAAAGTTATTATTGAGGAAGAACACACAAGCTAGGAGAGGCTGCAGCAATTTCCTTTTGCCTGAGTCTGCTGGGAAGGGCAAGATTCTCTCTCCACCTCTCCTCTCCCCCATTGAATTAATTAGATGCAAACTACTTCGGCATTTTGAGTTTCATTTACACCAGTTGAAGTAACTGAGGATGAAAGGGGGATGTAGGAGAAAGAAAGTTGGATATTTAAAGGCAGCTGAAAAAGTGGAACAGGGAATTAATTGGGAGTGTCCCTGCCATATCGGGACACTTAGAAGGTATACTCATACAGAGATACACACACACAAGTCACACACTAAACACATGCAAATATACTATTCATTAATACACAAATACACACTGGTACAGTAGCAAAAGAGGAGGCTGCTGTTTCATTTTGAGACATTCCTAGAGCCATGACACCATGACTCATGACTGAGCCAATTTTACCCGCCCTTTGCTTTTACCAATGGGGAAAGTGTCAGGGTGAGCAGAACCTTTGGGAACTGTTCTTTTGAGGCACTACAGGTGCCCTCTGGTGGTTGATCCCAATAGTGCTGAATTCCTTCTTCTCCCACTCTTCTCTAAGGAAAGGGAGGTTTGTGCAAGCGAAGGGCTTTAGAGAAAGTGTAAGGGCTCACCACAGTGGCTGAGCTTGGAGTGCGTGGAGGGGGGCAGGCAGGGGACGTGGCCATGGTATGTAGGGGTGTAGCCACGGTGTGTGGAGCGGGGCTACGGTGTGTGGGGGCATGGCTACCGTGTGTGGTGGCATGGCTACAGTGTGTGGAGCAGGGCTGTGAAGGGGTGGGGCTACGGCGTGCAGGGGCAGGACTACGAGCTGAGTTCCCCCCCAAAAAATTGCTTCCCAGGGTGAACTGCCCCCATCGCCCCTCCATCCCTACACGACTGGCTCACCAGGTCATGGGGGACGCCTGATGAGGTAAATGAGGCCTGTTGTTTCCAATTTGTTTCCAAGTACGATTCAAAACCTAAGACCTTGGTACCAGAAGGTCTATCTGCTCCCAAACCAACCTCTCCAAAAAATATACTAAGATCATCTTCAAAGAGCATTCTCTGCAAGTGTAGCACCGCTTTTTCCATCTTCTCTGATTCTGGGACTTACTTACATGAATGTACGAACCATTTAGTTCTCTTGGAGGATACCATTCCATCAGTATATTCTGCAAAAGTTACTTTTAAAAAAATGCAGTTATAGTTCCAAACATCCATGTAGTTATTGATAAATTTTCAATTTTTAAAACAATTATTTACTTTCCTATTTCATAAATGTAACCACTTATTTTTACTTACTTCTAAGAAAAGCACAACATGTTACAGGTGTTGGTCTGTAGTACAAAGCATACTCTCTTCCCAGCCATCCTCTTGTCATCTCCATACCCATATCACAGTACAAGGCACATGATTAGCCAGCACTTGAACCATGTGATACTCCTCCTCTATCACCATCAACACCTTTTAGCGAAGCCACACTAAATAGAAAATTAAACAAACAGCTATAGTTTCGCTGCAAAAACAGGCCATTTCCACACGGGCTAAAAAAAACGGTGCAGAGTGTCCTCCAAAGAGGATGTCTGCAACGTAGAGTGGACTGGGTCGGGCTACTTTTTGTAATTCTGCACCTCAGTCTGCTCCGGAACGTCCAGAAGTGGTTGCGCAGCTTGCTTTTTAAAGAGCTGTTTAAACAGGTCTTTCAAAAGCACGGAGTGCGCCACTCCATTCCGGCGCTCCAGTGCAGATTGAGCCTGCAGATCTGCCGGGGGCGGGCTTTAGGCTGGCGAGCTTCAGCGGTTGGTGGAGAGCCTCCACCAACCGGAAGCCACCATTTTCGTCCCCGGAGCAGTGTGGAGCGGCGGCCACGCACTGCTTCGGAGCAGCCTGGACTACAGCGTCGAGCCAAGAAGTCCGCTAAGTACCGGCACAGGGCATTTCCACTGCCACGTGTGGAAATGGCCATAGTTTACTTCCATTACATTGTAATTATGTTGAAAGCAGTTTTGCCTTAGTTATTGCAAAGGGAATTAATTACAAAGAACTTGTTATTTACAACTAGTTACTTCCAAGTTCTAGGGCAAAGATATGCAGAGAATGAGCCTGCATATTTGCATTTCTTCAAGGAACAGATCTGGCATAAACCAAAGAGATCCATCTAGCAAGACATGAAGGTCCTTTTCTCATATTCACCTGTCTTACCATTCCCACAAAATGGGAATTCCACATACCTAAGGCCCTATGGAGTCTTGCATGCATAGTGCTAAAAGCCAGTTTGGAGGTAATGGTTTGAGCACTGGACAACTCTGGAGACCAGGGTTTGAATCCCAGCTCAACCCTAGAGACCCACTGTGAACTAGAGCAAGTCATTTTCTCTTTGCCTCAGAGGAAAGCAAAGGCAAACTCTCCTCTGATAGATTTGCCTTAGGGTCACCATGATTGGAAACAATTAGAAAGCACACCACCACCACCACCACCACAACAACAACAACAACAACCATGCACAGGGTGATCAGAAAGCAAAGATAGAATCATAGAATCATAGAGTTGGAAGGGACCACAGG
Source organism: Cyclura pinguis (assembly GCA_030412105.1). NCBI lineage: Eukaryota > Metazoa > Chordata > Lepidosauria > Squamata > Iguanidae > Cyclura > Cyclura pinguis. Next base: position 293,361,422 of record CM059599.1, on the reverse strand, counting down.
GGCCATCGAACTCCCTCCTATGCAGGAATATCCATCAAAGCATTCCCAACAGATGGCCATCGAGTCTCTGCTTAAAAACTTCCAAAGAAAGAGACTCTACCACACTCCGAGGCAGCATATTACACTGCCAGACAGCTCTGACCGTCAGGAAGTTCTTCCTGAGGTTCAGGTAGAATCTCTTTTCCTGCAGCTTGAATCCATTGCTCCTTGTCCTAGTCTTAGAGCAGCAGAAAACAAGACCACTCCCTCCTCAACATGACATCCCTTCAAATATTTGAACATGGCTATCATGTCCCCTCTTAACCTTCTATTCTGCAGACTAAACATATCCAGTTCCCTAAGCCGCTCCTCATAGGGCATGGCTTCCAGACCTTTCACCATTTTGGTCGTCCTCCTCTGGACACGCTCCAGCTTGTTGATATCCTTCTGGAACTGAGGCACCCAGAACTGGACACAGTATTCCAAATGAGGCCTAACCAATGCAGAATACAGTGGTACCATTACCTCCTTTGATCTAGATACCATACTCCTATTGATGCAACCAAGAATCGCGTTGGCTTTCTTGGTTGCCTCATCACACTGCTGACTCATGTTCAGCTTGTGATCTACCAAGACTCCTAGATCCCTTTCACACGTACTGCTATCCAGCCATGCATCCCCCATCCTATATTTGTGCATTCCATTTTTTCTGCTTAAGTGTAGGACTTTACATTGCTCTCTGTTGAAATTCATTTTGTTAGCTTTGGCCCAGCTCTCCAATCTGTCAAGGTCATTTTGAAATTTGATCCTGTCCTCTGGGGTATTAGCAACCCCTCCCAATTTGGTGTCACCTGCAAATTTGATCAGCATGCCCTCCACTCCTTCATCCAAGTCACTGATACACTGAGAGACACTAAAGCAAGGCAAAGCCTAGGGGTAGGAAATAAATTAAATAATGGCCAGAACATGATCTGCCCAAGTGCATATTTTTCTCTGAGACAGCTTAACAGAAATGTTTATAACAGATAAGAGGAGGGCAATCAAAGAGCAACAGTAAAGATGAACTTCTAAAAGACAGATTTGGAACTGGATTTCATTGGTTTTGATTGCATTTTCCTAAGGGTGTCATCAGCCTGAAATAGCCTTTGAGCTGAACCGTAGCACCATGAACTATTGGATCACCCTGGTAACAAATGATGGGCACAAGAATCAAACGGAAGAAAATGACTTAGTCATAACTGGTTTATGAAAACAAGCCAGGCACGGTGTTAACTTCATCGTGCAACTAAATAGATGCCAATGTTTTCATATTGTGCCATTTTAAATCTTCTTTGAACCACTTTATCTAATACATAAAAGTCAAAGTTTGTTTGTCTGTGTCAGGCAAAGACCTCATATGATTGGCTGCCTGAGAAGATTCTATGGAATCCTGAGGTTTGCAGTTGGGGGGGGGGGCCTTTAGAATTCTCAGCCAGAGAGCTCTTGGGCCTCGGTCAAAGGCGCCTGCCTTGAATAGGCCGGTTGCTATGGAATAGGCCTAGCAGCAAGGAGGAGGACAGTGTATTCCCCCAGGAATCCAACCGCTGTATGTTAATAACTCTGAATACAGATTGGATTGGGGAATATGGGGAAAAGTTACAGGTACTGGACAAAGTTTGGGAAATTAGAGACACAGGATCTCAAATCTTTCTAACAAGTATTACCTATGAGAAAATAAAATCCCGGGCAACGCCGGATATATATGGTAGTTTATTATAATATGGTATTATGTATTTTTGCTTGATCTTGAAAATTACAAAAGGTTTCTCCTGAATCCTGAGGCATCATCTGAGGTTTTACTTCAATGAAGGTCAGGCAGGGGCCAAGTATTTGAATGTATCTGTGGATCAGGAAAGCAGAAAACTGCAGAAAGCAAGAATAAATTGGTCCCAATCTATTTTAAAAACATTTTGCTATCTGATCAAAAAGCAGATTTTTTATTGTTTCAAATTACTGATTTTTTAATATAAAGGCATTATTTCTAGATGACTTTATTTTAATTCATGGTGTGAGCTGCCTTGGTCCCCAATGTTGGAAGAAAGATGAGCTCATTCATTCCTTCATCCCTTCATCCATCCATCCATCCATCCATCCATCCATCCATCCATCCATCCATCCCTTGGCTAGCTGGATCAATGATCTGATTCAGTATAAGTCACCTTTCAATGTTGCTATGTACTCTTGAATTGTAATAATGCATATCAGGATAAGGATGGAGTCTCACCACACTTCCATCCCGCATAGGTGAAAGTGTATGTCTGAAACACTGACATTTTATTTTTGAGCTTCAGGTAATATTTGCTCTTGACTTTCTCTGCAACTTTGATGGAGTAAATACTGCTGATGGTTGCTGTATTTGTTGTGAATGGCAGTTACCATTCCCAACAGCAATACTAGATTCCCACTCAGAGGATGGGTTTAAAATCCTGACAGATTGTATGGCTCTATACTTGTAGTTCATATCATATTCCTTGGCCATTCCTCCTTCTTGCCTCCCTGTGGTACAGGTGGGAGGGAACAGACATTGCTCATAGGTTCCTTAAGATTTTCAGAGCACTGTTCCTTTAAAAAAAGAAAAGTGGAGTTCAGCGAAAAGACACTCAAGCGACCTTCATGCTGATTGGCCAAATTGTCTAGTTTCATGAGCACTGAACATTGACTGGCTAAGGTGCCTACAGCCTGTTACAGGAAATAAAATCACTTTTGATATGGACATGAAGATATTCCACCTAATGAAGGCTCTCTCTTGCAAGAGCTTGCGTTTCTTCACAGCAGTCTAGAAAAGTCCTTTATTTCACATTATACTCTTTTAGGATAATTTGCTACATGCCCTTGTTGAAATAAATGGGCTATTTGCTATCAGATGAATCTCTTCTAAACTCAGCAGGGCTTTTTCTAACATTCAAGTAATTTGGATGTAGTTTCCTTTGCCTGATGCAGGACAAAACATTCTACATTTCTATATAAACATGCTGTGATGGAACCACCTAGCTATCATACACCAAGCAAATCCTTTACAATGCTGTTTAACCAATTCTGGCACACAAGCAGATACCAGGACCCCCACGGAGTAAACCTATGAAAGCTGTATGAATTATCATTCTGAAAACTGATGTGCTGTAATACTTCAGGACACCTGAAAGGAAGATAATGGACAACATCTGCTTCAATGCAATGAAACAATTAAAAGTTAGAAAGTGACAAATAAAGCCAAACTAGAAAACCAGTTTTTTCAAGCACTTCTTTCAATAATTATTACACCAGCTGGTCAGGATTATTAAGGTGCAAGTCAAAGGCTATGGCATCTTAAACAACAATATTTGGGAGAAATGGAGATGCTGAATATTGAGATACTATTGGTATACCAAATATGGTACAATTTTTTTTTATCTAAATTCAGTTCCATGGGGGGGGAAATCTCTTTTTACAGGATAATCCAATTGGTGGAAGAACAGATTTTTTACTGATTCCTCTTTCTCCCTGTCTGAAAATCTTCTCTGGAGGGTTACAAAGCATTAAGTGGAAGTATAGCACAGGAGGCTCCAGAGTAGCACTGAAATTCATGGAAATCAGTCCTGCTCTTCCTAAAGTGGGTGCTCCTTCTGGGTCTCATTCATTTCTGCAAACGGATGGAGCCTTTCCACACCTATTCTGCTTTTGAGTTCCCACCTATTTACAGAAGTAAGACTTCAGTTGTATGTGAATTAATCCAGATTCAATATTGATAAGACCAAGCGCTCATCTAGACTGGTAATTTTCACTCCATCTTGCAACACCATTTAAAGTTGCTTCCTGATACCTCCCCATTAAACACTCTCCTACCTTTAAAAAAAATCAATAAAAAGGTGGCATATTTTGGTTGATTTGTAGGCATTTAGCTAGTGAGACTGGTTGTTGCATTAGATGTGAGTGTTCCAACCCTAGATTTTGGCTGCAGATATTTCAAATGTGTTGCTGTCACCACATTGTGTCTCCTTACCTCTATACAGATTTTATTATTTTAAAACCTGTCTAGAGAGCCAGCGTAGTATAGTGGTCGGAGCACTGGGCTACAGCTTTACAGACCAGGGTTCAATTCCCCACTCAGTCATGGAAACCCACTGGATGACCTTGGATACATTACATACTCTCATTCCCAGAAAACTCTATGATAGGTTTGCCTTGGGGTCACCAGAAGTTGGAAACTACTTGAAGGCACACAACAACAACTAGAACTCTAGCTGTATTGTTACCATAGGCATGGTAGTTTGCCTATGGTTCTACTCGGTGTAAGGTCATCTCCTCATGCATAGAGATATTCCTCTTCTCCTGGTGTCACTCTCCCTCAGTGCCTCATTTTAAATGGGCAACACGTGGAGGGGGAAGGAATAATCTTGCATTGAGGAGTTACACAGTGATACTATCACAGCAGCTTGTAGTAGCAGTGCTCAAATTCTAGAGAGGGGGAACAGTATCCCTGGGTTTTTCCACAGAATAATACACACTCCCTCTCTGTCTATCTTCAGTCTCCTCTAGTACAACATTTCAAACACCACCACAGCAGTTTAGAGCATTAGTGTGAAGGAAATGTGTTAGTGTAAAAGAAACATCACGGTCATTGTTGTTATGTACCTTCCTGTCAGCTCCAATTTATGGTGACCCTATCTTAGGGTTTTCTTGGCCAGATTAATTCAGAGGAGGTCTGCCACAATCTTACTTCAAGACTGAGAGACTGACTTGCACAAGAGCACCAGTGGGTGAGTGGGGACTCAGACCCCGGTTCCCCTGATTCCTAGTCCAACATTAAACATACTACACTAAACTGGCTCTTGGGGAGAAATACACGTTTTCAAATAAAAAGACTATAGGTGAGCACTGAAAATAAGCCTCCTCAGAATGGATGACCAATGATTCCAATCACAGAAGGCAAAGGAATGGAAGAGCAATCTCTCCTCACAACTAGAATCATAAGGGAGGATGGGAAAGAATACTGAAAAATGGTTTCTTTAGCTTTCTCTTTGATGGATATGTAGCATCAGGCTGGAGAGTATATTTTTGTGCCTCACAAGTGATATGGACAAAACAACACAGTGAAGAAAAGCATAGTGTGATTTGCTCCAGATCTTCATCTAAGAAACCTAGCACATGTTACATATGTTTCCTAGCCAGTCTTCTATCCAGGAAGGTTTTCATATTAAATCTGCTTAGCTTTAGCCTTAAATGTACAGCATGTGACTTTGAATTATTCTCTTTGTCCAAATGACTAATGTGATGAGTACAGAGGGTACAATGGCTGAAGAACAAAATGGAAATTATAAAAGGATAGAAACACAGAGTCATAAACCTCAAAAGACCAACAAGTCATCTGCTGCACCCTCTGGTAAACACAGCTCTACCCTGTCTACTTTTCATTGAATATTTCCAGGAAATCTCAGAGACATCTCCTACAGTTTGTACTTCTTCCCATATGACTGCAGAAAGCTTCTTTTAATGGAACTGACTTTCTCATAATGCTTGATAGCATTACAAGAAAAAAAAATGCCATCATTGACCACTTCCAGTTTGCTGCTTCAAACAGTGGAATTTGAAAAGTAGTTTGAAATATTGATAAAACAAACTCCCCTCAGAGTAAAGAAAAGAATCTGCCATGGTTAAGGAGTACTGTAATTACCTTTCTTTTCCAGAAAGAGTTAAGCATTAAAGCATCAAGAGAAATCTAAGACCTCAAACTATACTCTGTCTCCAAGTACACGTATATATATACACACACGCGCACACGTCTTCATCCCTAACCCTGTGATACAATAGAGATTTCTGAGACTCAGTGTTATCCTCCACAGTACCTTGCAATTGATTTGTTGACGATTAGAGGATGCTTTTTATAAAAGAAGAAGCTATGAAATCTTGTTGTCTCTGTATCTAGCTGCTAAGCAGTTATAGTAAAATGCTACATACCTTAAAATAGGTCAAATAGACATGTCATATGATTAAGTCTGTTCCTGACTCATAAAGGCACACATTTTTCATTTGCATAAAAAGCTGTTTGTGTATTCACTTCTAAACCAAAAAGGCTTTGTTTTATGCTGTAAAATATAAGGCTTTTTTCTCCAACAGTCAGTAGCAGCTCTATGAGCATGCATTATTTATAGAAAATAATTGCGAGACAATTAGCTGAGTGTCTGTAATGATTTTTGAATGGGAGCATGTACCAAGGCAGAGAAAACATATGGTATTTCAACAACTGTTTATAAATATTATAACAGAACTGTATAGAAGCATAGCCTCCTCTTCTACTATAATCAGCAAGGAAAATCACTGAAGTATTTCCTCTAACTGTTGGCTATCCATGGTTTTACTATCATGCAAATACTTTAGACTTCATGATTCATATGTTCGCCTCTCACATACTTTTGCTGTTCCCTGCAGAAGATGTCTATTTTGGCCTTGCCTGGACTCTCCCTGAACATATCAAGAAAGATTTGGCTTCCTGGACTGGTCTGTGGTTTCATGAAGAAGGACTTCTGGCAAGAGATGGTAAGAGATGGGTTGCACCTAATAACAGTTAGAAAGAGTGTAAGAGTTTTGCAAACCTGATTGAGAGAGCTTTAAACTGAGTTACAAGGGGAAGAGGGAGATGGTATTCCAGAGGGCAAGGGGTCAAGGGCTGGAGACAATAGCCTCAGTGATACCAGGGCTATTGGCTAATAGCACAAGAGCCTAAAAATGGGTGGAAAACAACAACAACAACAAGGAATTAGCTGGAGAGAATGGCCAATAGTCTTAGCTTGTCTCTACACTAATGCTCAAAGCATGGGAGATTAAACAAGATGAACTTGAGTAATAATATAAGAAGGCAAATATGATTTAATAGGTATCACTGAAACCTGATGGGATGAATCTCACAATTGGAATGGAGTAATGAAAGGATATAACTTATTCCAAAGAAATAGACTAAACAAGAAAGGAGAGGAATAGCATTATTTGCCAATGATGTGTACTCCTTTGAGCATATTCATGACTTACAGCATGGAAAACAAGTTATGACCATTTGGGTAGAAATAAAAGGGGCAAGAAAAAAAAGCAGTGACCTCACTGTAGGCATCTACTGCAGGCCCCCCAACCAACTGAGGATCTGAATGTTTTCCTAGAACAAATAACCAAATATTCAAAGAGGAGAAATATAGTAGTAATAGAAGATTTTAAGCTCCCTAATATTTGTTGGAATCTACACATTTGCTGGAAGCCACCACCAACAGTGCAGGGCCCAACTAACTGCTTATTAGCCATGCAGACAATTTCATTGCACAATAGCTGGAGGAAGCAACAAGGGAACCAGTTACGTTTGGATTTGATCCTAACCAAAAGAAACGAATTAGTCAACGGGGTGGAAGTAGTGAGATCTTTGGGTAGGAGTAACCATGTCCTCTCGGGATTTTTTTATAGGAAAAGGGAAGTCAAAGGTAATCAGACACACACTCTGGACTTCAAGAAAGCTGATTTCAGTAATTTTAGGGAAATATTGGGTGAGATCCGATGCTCTGAAATACAAAAAGGAAAAAGAGTCCATGGCTCATGCATGATTCTTGAAGATGAGATATTGAATGCACAGTTGCAAACAATGCCAACGAGGGGAAAAAAGCAGCAAGTGACTAATGAATCCAGTGTGGAGGTACAAAGAACTTTTAAATGAACTGAGGTTTGTTTGTTTGTTTGTTTCATTTTTTTAAAAAATAAGAAATAGAAGAGGGAACCACCAAAGACAATTGCAATCTAATAGCCAATCCGTGTAGGGAAAAATCAAGGGGGAAAAAAACCCCAAAAGAATGAGTTCTGGCTCATCAGAGAGGTTAAAAATAATGATAAAAAATGGGGCAGGTGGTGGTGACTATGTTTGAAGCAAAAGGAAGAACAAGAAAATAAGAGGGCCACTGCATAGAGAATGCTAATAGGGGATAGAAAGAAGACTGAACTGTTTAATACCGTCTTTGCCTCAGTTTTCTCCCAAAAGGAAAACCGTGCTCTTACTGGTGAAAACAGAATAAATAATTAGTAGTAGTAGTAGTAGTAGTAGTAGTATTTGTTACCTGCCTCTCCCCCAAGACTCAAGGCAGCGTACAAGGCAATTAAAATGCATCATAAATTAAATCATAAATCATCCAGTAAGAGGACTACAAGCCACAATATGTAAACAAATAATAAAGGAACACCTAGGTTCTCTAAATTTCAAGTCTCCAGGGCTGGATGAGCTGCATCCAAAAGTACTAAACAGATTTGCTGATGTAATCTCAGAACCACTATCAATAATCTTTGATAATTTTTGGAGCACAGGAAAGGTCCCAGGAGGAGGACAACCATTCTCAAGTTCAAAATGGGCAAAAAAGAGGACACTAGAGCAAATAAAAGGAGACAAGAGGATGCTAGCAACTATGGACCAGTCACTTTGATGCCAATATCTAGAAAGGTTCTAGAACAGATCATTAAACAATCAGTCCATATGCACTTAGAAATGCTGTGATTATTACAGCACAGGTTTCCCAAAAACAGGACATGCCAAACTAGTTATCTTTTCTTTTCTTTTCTTTTTTGATAGATTTATAAGCCTGATAGATGAGGGGAGTGCTGTGGGTGTAGAATTTCAGTAAGGCTTTTGATAAGGTCTCTCACAATATTCTTGCAGGCAAGCCAATGAAGCTGGGTAGACAGTGCTACAGGCAGTTAGATCTGTAATTGGTTGACAGAACAAACCCCAAGAATGCTCACCAATGGGTGATCTTCATCCTGGAAAGAAGTGACAAGTGAAATTCCTCAAGGTTCTGTCCTGGGCCTGGTGTCGTTTAACATTTGGATAAATTACTTAGATGATGGAATAGAAGCCGTGTTTCTCAAATTTGCAGATGACACCAAATGACAGTACGGGATAGCTCACACCCCAGAATGCAAGATCAGAATTCAAAATGACCTTGACAGATTTGAAAACTGCGCCAAACTTTACAGTGATAAATGTAAGATACTACATCTTGGCAGGAAAAATGCCTAGAATGGGTGACATTTGGCTTGAAAGCAGCACATGTGAAAAAAGATCTAGATGTCTTAAGAGACCACAGAGTAATTATGAGTCAACAGTCTGACACAGCAAGCCAAAAATCCAATGCAATTTTGGGCTGCATTAACAGAAGTATAGTGTCCATATCAAGGGAAGCAGCAGTACAACTCTATGCTGCTTTGGTCAGACCTCATCTGAAATACTGTGTCCAGTTCTGGGCAACACAGCTTGAGAAGGATATCAAAAAGCTGAAATGTGTCCAGAGAAAGGCGACCAAGATAATCAATGTTCTGGAAACCAAGGCTGATGAAGAACAAATTAGGGAGCTCCATGTTTAGCTTGGAGGATAGAAGACAGAGAGCTGACATGATGGCTAGCTTAAAATATCTCAAGGGATGTCATGTAGAAGATAGAGTGAGTTGGTTTTCTGCTGCTCCAAAGATTAGAACACAAACCGATAGACTCAAATTACAAGAAAAGAGATTCCACCTAAACATTAGGAACATGTTTTGTTTTGTTTTTTAACTGTAATAGCTGTTCTACAGTGGCCTTGAAAGGTGGTAGACTCTGGCCATTTCCGCACGCAGCGAGGGAATCGCTCCCTGCCACTACTCACTGGATCTTCTGGTGGTCTGGTCCGGGGTGAGGCGGAGCAGTGCGTGGTCGTAGATGGGCACTGCTCAGGCATCCAAAATGGCGGTTTCCGGTTGGTCATGGGTCTCGACCAACCACTGAAGCTTGCTAGCCTAAAGCCCGCCCTCTGCTGATCGCAGGCTCACATTGGTGCGAGCCTGCAAATCTGCATGGGAGAGCAGGCATGCAATGGCCCGCGCCGGCATTTCGAAAGACCCGAAAAATCAGGTCTTTCAAAAACACACTGGAGGACCACTTGCGGTCCTTCCGCAGCCGACTGAGGTGCAGATCTACGGTAAGTAGTTTGGACCCAGTCTGCTCCAAGGTGCAGACGTCCTCCGTGGAGGACGCACTGCACTGTTTTACTCACCCTGTGCAGAAATGGCCAGAAGTCCTTAAACAAAGGCAGGACAGGCATCTTTCAGGGGTGCTTTAGCTGTATATTCATGCATGCCAGGGGTTTGAACTAGATGGCCCTTGTGATACTGTAAGATTCTATATCTAGCTAGAATTGGTTTAAGTTGTCCTCCAAATGTTACAAAAACAGCTAACATACAGCATATCTGCATGCGGGGTTTAGAAAAGATCTAATAGCTCCTGTGACAGGCCACCCCTGACATTCTGCACAGGAAACTGAAGAAACCTCTACCTTGAAAGCCAGTGGTGGGAAATCCTGTACAGTCAACCCTCCACATTCACTATGATTAGGACCCCCACAAAAATAGGAAATCGTAAACGTCAGAAGGGTGTGTGTGTTTGTGTTAAGGGGGGCCAAGGTCCAAACCAGGTCAGGGAAGGAAGAGGGAAAGGATGTGGCTCCTTCCTTGGGTGTGCGTGGGCACCGGGAGATGTTTTGTGGTGCTGAGAAATTGAGCTCCGAGCCATCCTTAGTTGGCCAGGCAGCGGCTGGTAGTGGAGGAGGAGGAGGAGGAGGACCAGAGGTGGTTTTCTAGAGGGCTGTGTGGCCCGATTGGAGCCACAGGGAGTGAAGATTCCCTCAGGAAAGAAGGGCCTGAAGTGGTGGTGGGGAAAGCAAGCGTTGGAGAAACTTGCAAGTAATCAAATCTGGGAAATTCAAACTCTCAAATGAGGAGGGCCAACTGTATATACAAACTGAGAAAGAGAGCTAGTTGTCGTGTAATGAAAGTTTAGTGCTATAGCAGAAGCATGGGAAAGCAATGGGAACAAATGCTGATGTCTTCACCCACCCACTGGATGGAAAGAGTAAAAGAGATGGTTGGAGAACTAACGATTGTCAAACTGGACCTAAAGGAATCTGAAGCCTGAGCAGAAAGGAGCTGTCATTGGACAGGGCAATAGTAAAAACTTCAGCTGGGAGAGAATACTTTTGTAAGGCTCTTGATCAAAAGCAGTTTCAGGAAACAAGTTACTTGTATTTTACTCCTGTACAATCTATGCTGTGCACTAACTAAATAGAATCATAGAATCATAGAAATGTAGAGTTGGAAGAGACCACATGGGCCATCCAGTCCAACCCCCTGCCATGCAGGAACACCCTCAAAGCACTCCTGACAGATGGCCATCCAGCCTCTGCTTAAAAACCTCCAAAGAAGGAGACTCCACCACACTCCAAGGCAGCATATTCCACTGCCGGACAGCCCTGACCGTCAGGAAGTTCTTCCTGAGGTTCAGGTGGAATCTCCTTTCCTGCAGCTTGAATCCATTGCTCCTTGTCCTGGTCTCTGGAGCAGCAGAAAACAAGCCCTCTCCCTCCTCTACATGGCATCCCTTCAAATATTTAAACATGGCTATCATGTCCCCTCTTAACCTGCTCTCCTGCAGACTAAACATACCCAGCTCTCTAAGTCTATCCTCATAGGGCATGTCTTCCAGGCCTCTCACCATTTTGGTCGCCCTCCTCTGGACCTGCTCCAGCCTGACCATGTCCTTCTTGAATTGGGGTGCCCAGAACTGGACACAGGATTCAAGATGAGGTCTAACCAAAGCAGAGTAGAGTGGTACCAGTACCTCCCTGGCTCTAGACACCATACTCCTATTGATGCAGCCGAGAATTGCGTTGGCTTTCTTAATAGCAGTAGTGGCAGTAGTGGACAGTCAAAATTCATAACATACTGGGTTGACAATCGGGATGTAGCTACTAGCAAGTTCGTGTTCTATCATACCAAATGACAGCATTGGTTTCAATTAAGTTATCCAAGTATTTCTCCATCAATTCAACATACCCTCTACATCCATAAATTACAAGATGCAAACATTTCTGCCTTTCGGAAAGGCCCGCTTCCCAAAATAAAGGATATATATACATATATATATATATATATATATATACACACATATATACATATACATATATATATACACACACACATATACATAGACATCTTGTTCTGTCCAAATGAAAGGGAAAGCTTTCCAACGCTGAGATAGGAGACATCCCTTCTGATAAGGGACAGGTGGCAATCCTAATCCTAATCTTACACATACAAACAAGGCCTTAATACTCTGAAGGCACCAGATCCCGTCTCAATGGGAGACGGTCAACAAATATCAGGTCCTATAAGCTGTATTTCAGGGGAAAGCTATCCTTGCCTAAGAAAACCCTGTAGAATTCACAGGGTCGCTGGAACCGGACAGGCGACTTGAAGGCGCGTAGCCACAAACACGCACAATGGGTGAAGACGCGTTTTCCGTGCTCCCTCATAGGCCTGAGCTGAACGACAACACCGCTTCTCGATTCACACCAAACGCTTAAGCCATTTCCGCACTAGGCTGTTATAGCGCTATTATTCCACTTTCAACATCCTATGGAATCCTGGGGTTTGCAGTTTGGGGAGAGGCTTCCAGAAGGACAGATTCCACGCACAAGCAGAGGAAGAAGAGGAAGAACTAAGAGGAACAGCAAGCAGGGGGCCACGGTCCCCAATCCCGCGGGGCCGGCCCCTCCCCGCCTTCGCTTTCTTTCCTCCTCCCTTCGTTTTCGGAGGCCGTTTGCTGCAAAGAGAGGCTCCTGCCGCTAGGCAGCGCTGCTCGGGCGCCGCTTGGAGCCGAGGCAAAAGGCGCCGAAGCGGCCGCGGCGCGCCTCCTCTGGGGCGCAACTGGTGGCGGGGTCCTCCTCTCCTCGCCCTGGTTTGCAGGCGCGGCGGCGGCGGCGGGGGCTAGCGGCTTCTCCACGGCGCCAGACCCGGCCGGGCGAAGTTGGGAGCGGCAGAGAGCCGTGGAGGGGGGAGCGTCGGGCGAAAAGGGGGCGTCGCTGCTGCCGCCGCCGCCGCCGCCGCTGTTGCCGGTGCTGCTTCCTCCGAGCATGCAGGCGGTTCCACAGTTGCCTCGGCGGCGGCGGCGGCGGCGGCAGCGGCTGCAGGAGCGCCGGGCGGAGGGGAAGCAGCCGCGCCAGCAGTAGCCGCCGAGGAAGCGCGTGTGAGCGACCGGAGAGCTCCTCTCTACTCACAAGGATGCTGGGGGGCGATGCCTGGTGGCAGGGAGGACAAGATTTGCCAGAAAGCGCTGAAGCTGCTGGTCGAGCTCTGCTCCGACGGGACGGTCGAGCACGACAGGTGTCTGGAGTTCAACTACTACCTGCGGGACAGCGGCAGACCGCGGCCCACCGACTCCGGTAAGGGCTGCGAGACGGGGGGGGGGGGCGATCGAGGGGCAGAGGGGGCGGCCGAGAAGAAGTTCGGCGGGAAGGAGGCGGAGGGGGGAGTCCGTTTCCCGGGCTCAGCCGAGACTCGATCCTTCTCCCTGCGTCCTTTTTTTGCTGGGGTTGGAGAAGTGGCTTGTCTTCACGAGTTCCACCCCCCCCCCCGTATCCCGGAATCGTTGCCTCTTTGGATCTCTTTTGGATCTCTTTGGATCAAAGGTTGGACCTTTGGATCGGGATCCCCCCCCCCCCCCCGTAGGTCGGGCTGGAGTTGATGCGCTCGACCTGTGCAAGGAGAAAGCACCCCAACCCCCTCCGCTTCTAAAACCTATTTAAGCACTTGTTCCTCTTGTCTCAGCGTCAGTTCTTTCCAGTCGGGCATGCTTTCGGAGAAAGGGGGATTTACATTGGAAAAGAAGCTTGGCAGTTTGAAAGCAGCTCCATGCTTTTAAGGTCCTACGTCCCAGTCTTATCCCTGTTTACTCAGAGGTAAGACCTGCACGACTCAGTGGGAGTTACTCCCACATAAGCTTGCATAAATTGAAGCCATAGGCCAGGGTAAGATGCCACCTGAAGTATTTTTAGATCTGTTCCCGTTGCTGTTGTGAGCATTGCACACCTCTGAAGGATGAACTGAATTAACACCTCTCCAGGAACCAAAGAATGACAGTAGCCCTGACTGAACACAGTGGTGCCATTGGGGTGGTTTGTTCTTCTGTCATAGTCAGAACACTTAACATTGTTCTTCAAAGTAACAGAAGGATTAGAGAGCTTCAGAGTACAAATCATATTGGAATGGCTTCTTTTGTGTTTTTATACACACACAGATTATTCTCTCATCTTCTTCATCTGAAATGCACACACATACACACCACAACAGTTGAAAGGAATAAAATGTGATAGGACGGTTAAGTTGCCCTTGTTAACTCCCCTGTCATTTGCCAGCGGATAAACCGCTTTACCTTGCCTTCCATTAGAAACAAAGTGATTATGGAAACCAACTGGCAGGAAATCTTGTTTTTTCTTAAAACACATTTCCTGAGTACAACTGGATCAGAACTGCTTAAGCAAGAAGGCTGTGCCACAGAATAATAGTAGGATTCTTTTGAATAGGCAGGAGTTAAACTGGGAGAAGTTGTTTGCCTTCTGAGTTTATTTGAAGCAGATCTGCAGGCTTTGATAAGTTCATTTCCAGGGTGGGGTAGTCCTCTTAGTGCTTTGCAGCAATGAACCTTGCAACATTTAAAGACTAACCCATTTTCTTATGTCATATGCATAGTACAGGAAGATGTATGCTTTAATAACATTTGTCCATCTTTGAAATGCCAGAAGGCGTTACTGTTTTACTTGGTGAGAATTGGGAACTTTTTTAAAAAAAAAGTTTGTATGCTGAATTGTTAAAAGTGCTAAAGGTTTATTTTCTTTCTTGAAATGAGTTTGTGGTCAGTGATCCTGAACATTCTTATTTGGAATTATACTTGTTTGAATAAAGAGGGATTTACTTTTAAATGTATGTGTTTAGTATACTAAGAGTAAACAAGAAGTTGGAATTTACGGCAGATGTGAGGATTGCATCTTATTTAAATCATTGTTTTCCTGTAGTACAGTCTTGTTTTGTGTCCAGTAGTGGGGTTTTTAATATACTGGCAAGCACATTGAGCTTCTTTCCTGTGATTTCTGACTGCACAGCTTGCCAGCCTTTGGGGCTGATTATGGGATTTAGATTGGATTATGTCTTTAGAGTAGCATCTTTCATTGCTTAATCTTTTTGATAATGTTTGGAATTAAATTCTTCCTTGAAGAAACCCTTCCTTTCTAAAACAACGTGAAACACTATTTTACACATGAGAAGATAGAATTGACTATGCTGTTGATTTTAAAGATTCAAAGTTCCTCTTGCTGTATCTGCAGATTTGTATTTTACCAAGAGCATGTTTCCCAAAAACCTAAGGTGCAACTGATATATGGGTATGTGTAAAAGTTGCATCCAGAGTATGCCTACCCCAGTCTTAAACCTGGCACCCTCCAGGGGAGTTGGACTACACTGTCCATTATCCCCTTTGACTATGGGCAATGGAAGTTATGGTGCAATACATCTGGAGGATGCTGGATTACGGAAGGCTTGTTTAAATGCACAAACAAATCTTCAGTCTGTGTTGTGACTACATCTATTTGCACTGGAAATGGAGTTGTTGGGATATGAATAGAGAAGGTCCCCTCATGTTATATCAGATCTATTCTTTCCATGTCTACCTTTTGCTCTTTTCAGCTGTGATTGTCTTTGCTCTGTTACTAAACGTGATCTTTGAAGTGTTGAATCCTTAATGCCTGTTTATTTCTTCTGGAACCACGGTCTAACTTTAATGACCTAAGAATACTTACCAGAAAGTACATCATGTTGAACTCAGTGTAACTTCTAAGAAAATGTATTTTGGACCACTGAAAATCAAAGGTAGCAGGTTCGACTCTAACTTGGTGTTAACTTCACGTGTGTTTTTTAAAAAGTACGGGAAGACCAAATTGTATGTAAAGTCAGCCAGTCTGCATGTCAGTCAGTGAAGGATCAAGCCTGAAATGTTACTGAGCATTCGTTCTGGTCTGGGAGGAGTTCTGAGGGGGTAGTTTTGCTTCTGCTATGATCTGAAAAGTATGAAGGATTTTTGACTGCAGAGTCAAAACAATCTCAGGTCTAGCTCTAAACTACAATATTAATAGTAGCCTTCATGTCACTTCACAGAGCAAAGATACAAGAGTGAATGTGATTGCAGTCTTTTTATATGTTAGTGGCTTAGCCCAGGCTGAATGTTGGTATGACAGCACTGATAAACACTGTCACTTTGTTGTAAGCTGCTCTTTCAGCCTCAGTCCAACCTGTTATAGGGTTCTGATACCTCTGAGCAACAACACAAGGTTGTTGTAAATCCCTCGCAGCCTCACCTACACTGTTAAGCATGAATTATGTTTCAGGAATGTTCTCAGCCTCTGTCTCTCATCCACAGACCTCTAACCTGCAGTGTGAAGTCACTGAACTGCTTTCTTCTGGAATGTGTTTTTGGAAGACTTCATTTAAAATGATTCACACTAAATCAGAACTGAGGCAAGGATGCGATCTTTCTGCTGCGACCTTTTGGAGTTATTTAGAAACAAGAGTGAAGTGGACACACTAGTGCCCAATCCTGGCTGCATTAATATTTTGGATTTCTTCATTGATTTATGTGGGCATTTCTTACTTCTGCTTATCAGAATATTTTAAAAATAAATACTTCTCAGTGTGAATCAGAAAATGGTCTGTCCAGTCAGTGAGGGTGTGCTCTCTGACTTTTCATATCTGTGTTTCTTCTCTTGGAGGAAGAAAGAGAAGGAAAGAGAGTGAAGAAGCTAGAGCCATGCATTTCCTATCTCTTCTTTACGTCCACAGAGACTTAGCTCTCTCCTCAGTTTCTCCTCAGCTGTGTCTTGAAGTTTCCTACGCTTCTCACTGGACTCTTTTGGGCTCTCCTAACCCTTTAATCCTCCACCCCAACTTTTTAATGTTTCTGCAGACTTCCTGACTGTGCATGGATGATGCTGTTTTGGATACTTACCCACATATTTATGAAAGAAGGGAGTAAGTGGGGCTCAGGGAACAAATTTCACACATTCAAACCTCTTCTTTCTCAAACAGGGCACTGTGGATGGCTGCTGCTGTTTTGAATACATAAGATATGCCTACTGGATTTAAATTAGAATGTTGGATGATTTTCTGAATTGTACACATGTGTGTATAATTAAGGGAAAACAAATCATGCCAAATTTATTGGGGGGTTGTGACCACAGTTTGTTGTTTGATGTTCAGTGACTATTATGTTACACAAATCCATCACTGTAATTGGAAGGGTTGTGCCCACAGTCTGTTGTTTGATGTTCAATGACTATTTCTTTATACAAGCCCATCACTCTAATTTAGTGAGCATAATTTCCGTGCTGACGAACAATTAAAGGAAAACAAAAGGAAGTGGAGCAAAACAAAGCATAAAGAAATCTCTTGAAAGACCAGTTACCTATTTTAGCCCTGCAAATAATTCCATTGAAGCTTATAGTCTATGAAGATGGTTTCTAATTCTCCTGCCCATCTAAACCATCTGGGTTTGTGGCATGTTGCAGCATAGAAGGAAGCAAGTCTCTCCCATTTTAAATAACTTTACTTGTCTTGTCATCTGAAAGTGATTGTCTCTAATGACTGGCATCTGAGGGATGTTGATTAACTTAGCCTCTTCTGAAGAACAATTTCCTGTATCTGATTTGGTAGGGGTAACATGAAATATGAGCTGGGTTTACATAACCCCTGTTTCAAGTAATCTTAAGCATTTCAAGAACTAGTTCATAAACATAAAAGTTAAAAATAAATTGGCAGGTATAAAAAAATTAAACATGGGTTTCACAAGCTGAGCTGTAGCTATCAATTATACCTGGTGTGACTGATAGATATCTGTCAAAAGGAATTCATAAAATGATTATTTCATTCTGTCTTTGTCATGCTGCTGAGTTCTAATTAACATTTTAGAGGCAAAATCCAAGATGATTTTGAGCTGGACTTTGTTGAAATAGACTTTTTTCCTCCTCTGAAATCTTCAGTGCTCTTTTGTCATATAGTTTTATCCAGGTCCTACTGATGGCTTTGGAGTTGTTTCAGTTCATCTCCTTACAGAAGACACTTTTCTTACAGAAGAAACTTTTCTTCCATTGGGAAACTAAATCCTTTTATTCAGAGTCGCTAGTGGCCCATTTCCCAACTCATCCTATTCTCAGCTTTAAAATGATGGTGAAAAGATGAATGTGCACTAATACAATTGTGGCTGCACTTTTTCTATGGAAGTTGGAATGCTGTGCTGTCTTGTCCATAAAGATCTGTCTTGTTCTAAGGTTCCATGATAATCAGAAGGTGATGTGTGCAGCCTGATCGCTTTTTTAGATGTATAAGTGGCTAAACAAACCATGGCTCTTCTTCCATGGCTTGCTTATTGCATCATCTGAACTGATCCCTCTGATGTGTGTCTTTCCAGGCAAGCTGGAGTCAAACATCCCAATAGATAATTTGCAGGCAGAAGATCTATGTGGTTTTCTAGCTGATCCCAAAGGAGTGGTTGGTTATGTTGCATGAGCATGCTTCCTTGCCTTAGTAAGTCAGAATTGGGGGGGGGGGGGGCATAAAAACACTGATGGATTGGTCCAGGTAGTTTGGTAATAGTTCAGCCTTCTGTTCCTACAGTGGTTAGCAAGTTATATATGGGAAGCCCACCATAGAGGATGTTACTGTTCCTTCCCTCTTGCATTCTCCAAGGGCTGGTATGCAAAAACATATTACCTCTGGTACTGGGGATGATCTCTAGCTATCCTGACTAGTAACTGTTGGTGGCCACATCCTCCGTGAATTCAACTGCCCTTGTAAATACATCCACATTGGTAGCCATGACTATGCCTTGTGACTATGAATTGCATGGTTTAATCCTGTGCTGTGAAGAAGCATTTCTTTTTATTGGTATCCGGTCTCCCACCATTTGACTTCTGTGGATGATTCCATGTTCTAGTATTAAGAGAGAAGGAGAAGGGCTTCTTATTATTCTCACCATTCATAACTTTGTGAGCTTAAAGGAGTCTGATTGGTCATGGGGCCTGTATTTGATTCTGTATGTCAGACTTACAGCAGAGTGTTTGGGATGGGATATACATTCCTTATGAGTGGATGTGGACGTTCATCTAGGAGACCAACATCTACAAGACTCAGTTGCATGCACAAAACTCAGTTTTCATATGCAAAGGTTGCATGCATAAGTGTTGTTTGTTATGTCTAGTAGAATGCAACAGAATTATTACATATGAATGCAATACAATTAGTGGTTCTTAACACAGTGCTTTCCTTAATAATGAACTACATTTCTTTGCCTTTAGTGGAACCTGCTATGTCTTACTGCTTTAGTTTAGGTTTATTATTGCATCAAATGCCAGCAGTTGAAAAATGACCTAAATGCTTTTGAGGATGATACGTTTAGTTTGCTTCTCAATTGTTGAAGTATCCCCACATGAGGATTAAAAGAAACACTGTTGCTGTTTGCTTTTCTGGCCAAGAAGACAAATGTCTTACCCTAGTGGAGAAGGTGTATTGAATTCATGGGAAGGAGGAGGATGAGACAGGCAGGCAAGCAAGCAGGCAGGCTGAGCTTTCTGTGGCTCAGCAGTAACCCACCGATAGTAGACAGGCCAAAGACAACTTGATTTATTCAGACAAGCAGTCTCTTTGAGTTAGTGAAAGGCAATTAATGGGCTCTGAAGAATGTCTCTTCAGGTTTTTAGGGACTGGAAGAATGGTGGCAACAACATGGGGCCAACTAAGAAAAAAAACTATACATAATTAGTGCTGTTAGCTTGATTCTAACATTGTTAGTATTTTAGCTTCATTCATGTGAAAATGTTCAGATTAGAGAATTTGGCCACTGTAGGGACTCTCACTTGAATTATATAAGATAAGGAATATTTTATAACAGCAAAAGCAATGAAAAACCTTCAATTTTTGAAAATGCTTTTACGTAGAGCAAAGAATAGGTGCCCAGTTATGCCAACAGTTCACTTAACATAGGAGTGGAGAAGTGCTTCTTTCTCCCTGTTTTCTGACACCCCATAAATTGTACCCATCCCTTTTGGTGAAACCAGAAGTGACTTCTTGTTTTCCAGAAATGTTCAAGTGAAAAGAAAAAGGAGTATGTATACGGAATAGAAAGAAAAATGAGCAACGAACAGTACAGATGTGTAGCCCAAGTTTGTAGGAATTGTATAAGGAAAGCAAAAGCTCAGAGTTAGGTGAGACTGGCTGAGCAGTCTGTTGCCCAAAACAACTGACCAGTTGTTTTAGGCAACAAAAACAGCATTTTTAGATACATTTGAGACAAGAGGTTGACCAAAGACAAAGTAGGGCTTCTGTTCAGTCAGGATGGCAATGAAAAGACGGAACTGCTCAATATCTATTTTGCTTCAGTTTTTTCCCCAAAAAGAGAACTGTGCATTTCCATGTAGCGACAGCAGCCTTGGCAAGGGATCTGGATTGCAAATCAAGATAGATAGGGAGTTAGTTAGGAATCACCTAGCTAATTCAAGCAAGTTCAGATCTGCAGGGATAGATGAACTGCATCCCAAAGTACTGAATGAACTAACTGATGTACTCTCTAAACCCCTTGCCATCATTTTTTGAGAAGTCTGGGAGAACACGTGAGGTACCAAAAGACTAGAGAAGAGCCAACATTGTCCCTCTCTTCAAAAGAGCCAAAAAAGAAAATCCAAGAAACTGCAGACCAGTCAGCCTAAATTCAATACCAGGAAAAATATTAAAACAGATTATGCAGGAGTCTGGCTGCAAATATCTTGATCACAATGCAGTGATTAGTAGGAGCCAGCATGGGTTTGTCAAGAACAAATCCTGCCAAATTAATCTTGTATCTTTTTCAACCAGGTCACTAGTTTAATAGATGGTAGGAATGCTGTGGATGTCATTTATCTAGATTTCAGCAAAGCATTTGATAAGGCCTCCCATAATATTTTGATTAAGCAAACTGATATAAGGATATTAAAAGAACTGGCAGAGGTCATTTCGGAACCGCTTGCTATAATCTTTGAGAAATCTTGGAGGACAGGAGAAGTTCCAGCAGACTGGAAGAGGGCAAATGTTCTCCCCATCTTCAAGAAGGGAAAAAAAGAGGATCCAAATAATTATCGCCCGGTCAGCCTGATGTCAGTACCCGGAAAGATCCTGGAGCAGATCATTAAGCAGTCAGTTTCTAATCACTTAGAAAGCAATGCGGTAATCACGAGAAGTCAACATGGATTTCTCAAAAATAAGTCATGCCAGACTAATCTTATCTCTTTTTATGATAGAGTTACTAGCTTGATAGATGAAGGGAATGCTGTGGATGTAGCATATCCCGATTTCAGTAAGGCCTTTGACAAAGTTCCCCATGACATTCTTGCAAAGAAGCTAGTAAAATGCGGGCTGGACAGGGCTACTGTCAGGTGGATCTGTAACTGGTTGACCGACCGTTCCCAAAGGGTGCTCACCAATGGCTGCTTTTCATCCTGGAGAGAAGTGACTAGCGGGGTGCCACAGGGTTCTGTCCTGGGCCCAGTGCTGTTCAATATTTTCATCAATGACTTGGATGAAGGAATAGAGGGCATGCTCAGCAAATTTGCCGATGACACCAAATTGGGAGGGGTTGCTAATACGCCAGAGGACAGGATCAAAATTCAAAATGACCTGGACAGATTGGAGAGCTGGGCCAAAGCTAACAAAATGAAATTCAACAGAGAGAAGTGTAAGGTCCTACACTTAGGTAGAAAAAATGGAATGCAGAAATATAGGATGGGGGACACGTGGCTGGATGGCAGTACGTGTGAAAGGGATCTAGGAGTCTTAATAGACCACAGGCTGAACATGAGTCAGCAGTGTGATGCAGCAGCCAAGAAAGCCAATGCAGTTCTCGGCTGCATCAATAGGAGTATGGTGTCTAGATCGAGGGAGGTACTGGTACCACTCTACTCTGCTTTGGTTAGACCTCATCTTGAATCCTGTGTCCAGTTCTGGGCACCCCAATTCAAGAAGGACATGGTCAGGCTGGAGCAGGTCCAAAGGAGGGCGACCAAAATGGTGAAGGGCCTGGAAGCCAAGCCCTATGAGGATAGACTTAGAGAACTGGGTATGTTCAGTCTGCAGAAGAGAAGGTTAAGAGGGGACATGATAGCTATGTTTAAATATTTGAAGGGATGCCGTGTAGAGGAGGGAGAGGGCTTGTTTTCTGCTGCTCCAGAGACCAGGACAAGGAGCAATGGATTCAAGCTGCAGGAAAGGAGATCCCACCTTAACCTCAGGAAGAACTTCCTGATGGTCAGGGCTGTCCGGCAGTGGAATATGCTGCCTCGGAGTGTGGTGGAGTCTCCTTCTTTGGAGGTTTTTAAGCAGAGGCTGGATGGCCATCTGTCGGGAGTGCTTTGAGGGTGTTCCTGCATGGCAGGGGGTTGGACTGGATGGCCCGTGTGGTCTCTTCCAACTCTACATTTCTATGATTCTATGATTAAATGTGGGATAGATGGGCACATTGTCAGACTCAATAACTGGTTGGAAAATCATGCTCAAAGAGTCATCATGAACGGCTGTGCTTCAAACTAGAAGGAGGTCTCAGGTGGACCGCTCCAGGATTCTGTCCTGGGGCCATTTCTCTTTTTTATCAGTGATTTAGATGGCGGAGTGGAAGGCATCCTTATCCAGTTTGCAGATGACTGAAAACTGGGAGGAGTGGCTAACACATTGGAAGATAGGAACAGAATTCAAAAGGACCTAGATAAACTAGAAAATTGGGCAGAAATTAACATGGGAAGCCCCTGCTTATTTTGTGAGGCGCCTTCCAGCTGTATGATTCTGTGCTTCCCTGAGTTTGAGATAATCCTCCAGGCAAGTAGTTGCTCCAGCATTTTTATGCCCTTCTGTACACTGTGGAGCTATTGCTGTGTGTTTGCTTATTTGGGACAGTTGTGCCACATGTGCAGCTCATCATAGATAGCATCTCAGCTGTGTGCAAAAAAATGTGCATCCCTATCGTGATGTAGAGGTACGTGCACACCCACTTCAGAGTACACCATTTGACCCTAGCAACACTCAGACATCTTCTTGCATGCCTCTTTCTCTGGACGAAGCTCAAGCCCTTGGAATGGCAAGATTTTATTCCTGAACCATGTGTCTCTTGATTTTCAATACACCTTCACTGAACAGGAATTAATATACTAACCATTTTCAGTCACTTGCTACGTTGAGTGTCAACAAGTTTAGTTCTAGTGGTAATATCAGTGAGACCCTCCTCTCCACTGTGTTTCTAGTGTATGTTCTGTGCCACAATTTGTGGTAATTCTTTCTTTCTTCCTTTTCTGTTATATTTCTATATACATTCTATATACATTCTTTTCTATATACATTCTCTCTCTCTCTCTGTATCTCCCCCCCTCTCCCCCCCCCTCCCCACACACACTTGATAGCATGAGCATTTGGGCAGTCTATCTATAGCTGTTTCCCATGTTAACAGTAACAAAGCCTCTGAGATCTCCTGGTTTAAAGCAGTCAGGAAGGAAGGTTCCTTTGGCAGTAGAGCCCACTTCTGTAGAACTCAGGTGAGAGGACGGCCAAAGACACCCTGGAGCCATGATATAACATGTAAGGAGGATAGGCATAAAAGGAATAAGTTGAGAGAGCATGCTGATGTTCAGGGTGTTATTGAGCCTAGTGTTGAAAACAGGAGCTGAAAACGCTGAACACTACAGCGATGCTCTTTTGTTATACTGTCATGTCCTTGATACATCAAGAACCAGCCACTGAAATATGATACAAGTCTCGATGCAGGTCAGCTGGTTATTCCCATTAATCATATACACTCATAACCAACCTGCTCTTTGTTTTGTTTTTTAACCTAAGCAAGCAGTGTGGCCCACTTTGTAGTAGCATGGTTTTGGACCTTGAGGGATTGAGCTGAAGCTAGGATAAGGCTGATTATTTTCAGCACAGTGCCCTCTTACTCTGTACAGATCCTAGTTTTTCAGAACCATTATGGTGACGTTGTAAAGCTATCATTGAGAAGAATTAAGCCACAGCAAACCTGGAGCTCGTGTGATTTCTGCTTCTAGTACAATTATAAAGAAACTGCTTCAATTTTTTTATTAACTGTGGCTGGTTTAAGGTTGTCTTCTTTCAATAAATCAAAGTTAAGATAACTATGAATTGTCAGATTTGGATAAAACGATGAGCGATTAATTGAAAATGGTGAAGAAAGTTTCCTATTTCCCAACAGCTACTAGGGATGAAAAGTGAGACATTTGAAGTGGCACATTAGCTCATGTACCCTATCATGGTTCCTGGACAAACCAGTTTTGCAGAATTTAATAGAATTTTGAGCTGTACCTCGGGAAGGATCAAATTATCTCCCAGAACTTTAGACTTTAGCTGTTTCAGAATGTTTATGTACGTTTCTATGTTTTAAAGTTCTTTTGAGTATGGCTCTTGATAAATAACAACCACCTTTCCAGTTTTTGAGTTCTTTCTATAGGGTTTTTGAATATATGTGAAAAGAAATTTGAATACAAATAAGGTTTTAAAATGTATGCAAATTAATTTAAAATGCAAAATGAAAATAGTGGCATTTATCCAAGTAAGTTTTTAAGTGGCTCTTTTAAAAGAAGAGGGAAAGTGCAGACTATTTTTCCTGCTGTAACCGAACAATCATTTTTCTGTCTTTCCTTTCTCCAATACTATAGAACAAACTATTCCAATTTCTCTCTGCCTGTGCCCATTTTAACAGAAGCAACTTGTCTTTTCTGCTTGGATGAAGACTCATTACCACCAGCTCTTGAAGAATTCTTGCAACATTCTATAACATTACTCCTTCTAATAGTGAACTTGGGTGGTAATTTCCAACATGTTTATTGCTGGAGGAAGCTGTCAGCATACTCAGAGCCAGTGCTGAATATTAGTTTGATTGTTGGACCAGAACTCCAGGAAACCAGGGTTTGAATCCTAGCTCAGCAGTGGAAACCTCCTGGGTAACCTTGGGCAAGTAATGCACTCAGCATTAGAGAAGGACAAGGGCAACTTCCTGTGAACAAATCTTGCCACTTCAGCCTCATGATAGATTCACCTTAGGGTTGCCATAAGTTGGAAATGGCATGAAAACACACAACAGCAGCTAAATAAATAAATAAATAACAGCGTGTTCTATGGAAATCTCTTCAGGGAAAATTATGAGAATTTTGCATAGCTTTCGATTATTTTTTCACTTTTTTTAGGAACTGCAAAAAATTTGTTTGTAGAAAAAAAAATCCCTTGTACAGAAAACAGTATTTTGCACAAAATATACCTAGAGGGGTATATAAGTCTCTTTTTTAACACAAACAAAGGTTTTGCAGAAGGTATCAAAATGAGAAAAAGAAGTCTTTTTAAATTAGATGTTTTGGTGGAGTGTCATCCATGTTGAGAATGAAAAAAAAAGGCATAAGTAGTCTTTATTTTCCTAGTTTAAAGATGTGACTCTTAGGAACTGTTACTGACTGCACTGAATGCAACCATCAGATATGGAGTATCCTTGACTTTACTTTGTGCCTATGGTAGCGGCTGTTGGGACTGAGAATGCTTCCAGGATGATGGCAACTTTCTTTGCAATTATAACTCATCAACATTACAGTTTGGACAACTTGTGACAACCTGTGACAAGGATGTCTTTTTCAGTGGTATCCCTGTAGGAAAAGGAAAGTGTAATCCACTTCTTGGTTACCCTGTTCAGGTAAATGGCATCTGAAAGGAGGCTTACTCGTCTGTTAGAATTTCTCTGGTAATATTATACTCTTGCTAAGCTTCCTTTGAGACAGAGTAGTTAGCTTCTTACACAGATTAGCATTTATGAGTGTGTATGTCACTGATATGGGGCAAAGGTATGACTGGCTCACTAGTCACAAAAATGATTTCGAGAAACCCCTGCTTTTCCATTTTTAAAAAATGACAGTATCAGTATGACTCTTCCCTGAGAAGCTAGTAAGGACTTGACCTTAGAAACCTACCATAAAAAATTCATAAAGGTCATAGGAGACTGTTGTGAAGCTCCAAAAGAGGATGAAAAGAAAGATCAGGAAATACTTATGCAGATAAAGATGATAAATAGAAAGGCCAGACCATTAATCATGATGAATTTCATTAACCTCATACTGTGCGGAAGACTGGCACTGCTGTTATTAAGTAAAGCTTTTTCTTCTGTGTTGCCATGCTGGGCTGTATATTTTTGAAGCCCTGAAAACAAAGCTAATGAGTTGATGGTCCTTATGTGTATTAAGAAAAGTTGCCGACAAATAATAGTATAAGTATTGTTGGGTAGCAGGAGATGCGGAATTTCTTGGGATTATGAGCAAAAGAAGTAAGAAATTATGTTTGATCATTTATTTGAAGTTAAGGCCAGATACATAAATCCATAGGGCAAGAAGTCAAGAATATCAAAAGATGTCTGCAAGGCTTTTTTTATGCCAGTGGAACTAGGGTATCCAGATTAGTATTGTAGTTGTATATGACTGTTTATGAGCATGCAGGAGCAGAATAAAGAAACTTAGCTGCATAAATTATCAGTAGGAAAAATAAAAAGAGTTAACTCCCAAAATAGCTTTTGTTTCCGAAGTTCTTTTCCAACTGCACATTTTTCTCTGTGAGCTGCATATACATGGGATACCTGAGGTACAAGACACTCTTATCTTGAAGGCAGTGGGTAGGTGAGCATTGCTTGATGACATTTAGCACAGTATTTGCAATAGTAAAGTCAGTTCTCCCTTCTGCTGCTCTTATTGTGAGGAAGTAGCATGGTGCAGTGGTTTCAGGGTTGGCCTGTGACTCTGGAGACCAGGGTTGGTATCCATGCTCAGCCATGAAAGCCACTGGGTGACCTTGGGAAAGTAACCTTCTCTCAATTGTAGAGAAAGAAAAAGGCCCTCTGGACAAATCTTGCCAAGAAAACCCCATGATAATTTCACTTTAGGGTCACCCTAAAGTCAAAAACAACTTGAAGGCACACAAGAACAACAAAAATCTTTCTTTGTTAGCTTGTACATGTTCTCATGCTGCAATGTTTTGCAAGTACCTTATATATGTGACACCTAGGCCCTTTCTGCACATTACCTTCTTCTGGTGCTGAGGTGCGGGGATCGCGTGAGCAGCCTCTGGCGAGAGGCTCTCGCGTCCGGGGTCCTTCGGCTCTGCACGAGCTGCCTGCTCATGTGAGAGCCCCACCTCTTCCTTCCGCGGCGCAGCCTGGGACTTTCCCAGGCTGTGCTGGGGCAGGAAGTGCGACCGGCACGGCTCCAGAGGCTCTGCGCACCAGGTAAGTGCGCGCGGGGCCCAGGAGCAATGCACGATCATGCACCATTTTCGGCTTCTAGCCGAAAATGAGAAGGTGCACGATCGGCGCCTGCTGGCCCCTGGAGCATCATGCAATTGTGAGTGCATCGTGCAGATTGCTCCTCACAATCGCCGACACTCCAGGCCCTCTTTCTCATGGAAAATACCGTGTGAAAAGGGCCCTAGTTGTGGCAGATTGGAGTCAGAATGACCCTAGTTAGTTTGGAACTTTTAATTTTGCTGGCAGCATTATGTAACTGTTATGTTTAAATTTTTATTTTTCAAGTGTTGCTGAAGTATTCTTGCTCTTAATTTGGGGTCAACCTGTGGGTAAAACCTGGTGGACCATGGGTGAAATGTTGTGGAGTGAGGGCCAGTTAGCAATAAGAGGTTTGCACTGAAGTTTCCTGGCTTCTCAGAGCCAAATATTGGTTACCTGAGAGAATACTTTACTGTTAGGACTATCAAGATAATAGACTTTGGCAAGACAATGTATGACATTTTTCCTCCTCCGTGTCATGAAGCTATGAAGTGAGTACTGGTCCTATATAATTTTGTGAATTCATGGTTTGATGAATTCCCCATCTATAGTAATATCTTACTTCTGGACTAGGTGGATAATAGTTGGACTTCATGAACTACCAGTCCTTTCACTGTTCCCCTTGTAATTCTGTGAAATCTGGGAATAAAGTTGCATTTTTTTTCTCCAAACAGAACTTAACACAGTTCTAGGGCTGAGCCAGAATAGCATCACCATAAAATTGATCTCTATTTGGCTGTGTTTGCCGGGGGGCGGGGGCGGGAAGGATGGGGTTGGGCACGTATATAGTGGCAAAATGTTTACCTTTCTAGTCCATTTGTGGTTAGTCAAAAAGGAAGGGAACACAGATTATGGATTGCTTCCTTTTTAATTGATAGGTTATGAATCTGTTACTGCTTTGGAGGAGGGTTATGTAGTGTGATAATTCCCATCTCCTCTCTTGATAAATGGGTAATGTGGACCAGGTCATGCTGTATGTTATATTGGCATAAGGCTTACAAATTTTAGATCTAAGGGTAACCTGCTATACATCCCTTCCCCTTCTTGATCTACAAGATGTTTACCTGATTAGAGAGGCAGTGAATTTGTGATTCTGTAAGATCACCTATGGGCATAAGAAGATGCACACAGGAAGTATTGCTGTCAGTGTGATATTTGCCCTCAGTGGTATGAGCTCCATCACTACATGGTCAGTGGTAGTCTGAGATCACTCCATGAAATAGAGTTCAGAGGAGTAAAATTATGCATCAGCAGCCTGCAGTAACCACAACCATGTGTGAATAGTGAGTTGCAGGATTGTGGTCAGAAGGGGTTTGGGAGATGAAAAGCTCTCTAGTGCCTTCAGATGCGCAAAGTTTTGAAAATCTCCACATGTAT
The DNA here is from genome assembly GCA_030412105.1 of Cyclura pinguis. Lineage (NCBI taxonomy): Eukaryota > Metazoa > Chordata > Lepidosauria > Squamata > Iguanidae > Cyclura > Cyclura pinguis. The sequence goes on along the minus strand of CM059599.1, from coordinate 293,332,783 downwards.
GCTTATATTTCACTACTTTTGTATATTTTTATTTAATTTTCTTCATGTTTAACTAAGGCTAAATCCTAAGCAGATGTGAAGCTGAAAGACACTAAAAGGTCTTTTATATTTTTTCAAGTACATCTTAATTTGGAAGAAAACAGAATGATGTATAATATTTTATCTTTGAATCACTTAAAAAAGGTTCTACTGACTTTGGTCTAACTTTTTTTTTTTTTTTGTACAGCGCAAGCTTTTCAAGATTAATTGAAGCATGACAAATTTCAGCCAAAGGGAGAAAACATTTATAAAGTCAAGATATAGTAGAACTGGGGATTTTATAGGTGGAATAACTCTTTCAAGTTGAAGCAGCAAATTAACTATGATGTGACTCACTGAAGGGCACGTTTACCGACAGTCTGCATCATCTTATCAATAACGATGCAAATTGACTTGTTTTAAACAAAGAAAACTGCAATCTTGATATGGTAGCATTTTGTGCATATTTTTTATAAGAGATTCCACATAGTCCAGGAAGGCAGCAGCAATTTGGGGCGTTCTGATAAACCTGCTAGTAAATCTAAAATACAGTTTGTTTGTTTTTTTCTGCTCTGTGCTTCAGATGTGTGTTTCGGAACTGATTCCACAGAACAACGGTGACAATTTAATTAATTAGTTAATTTCTTACCTGCTTTTCCCTGTGGATCAAGGCAGGAAACCACAACAAACAACACATAACATCAGTTAAAAGAGCATCTAATATATAAAAGTCACAGTTTGTGAGTTTGTCTGTGTCAGGCGAAGACCTGACCTCATATGATCGGCTGCTTAAGAAGATTCTCTGGAATCCTGGGGTTTGCAGCTTAGGGAGGGGCCATTAGAATTCTCAGCCACAGAGAGCTCGTGGGCCTCAGGCTGGTTGCTATGGAGACGGGACCTAAAAGCATGAAGGAGGAGGGTGACGTATTCCCTCAGGAACCCAACATCTGTCTGTTAATAACTCTGAGTGCAGATTGGATTGGGGAATATGGGGAAAAGTTACAGGTACTGAACAAGACAGTTTGGGGAATTAGAGACACAGGATCTCAAATCTTTCTAACGAGTATTACCTATGAGATAATAAAATCCTGGGCAATGCTGGATATATATGCTGGTATGCTATACAGGCAGAAGGATCTTCCCCTCTATTGATGCCAATTTATACCACTTGAATTTTCCCACTTTTGACTTCCTTTTGCTTTTTGAATTGAAGTTTTCATTATGACCTTCAAGATGACCAGATAAAGTCAACCATGAACTTCCAGAGGCTTGGCTCATGCCCAGTTACTGGAGTTGGAGCTGAGGTCACGTTGTCTCTGGAGGTAACAAGGATGGCTTTCCTATGAAATGGTATAAAATGTATGCAGAAATATTAGTTTCTAAACACCCCTTCCCTTATAAGGCCTTCCTCTTGCTCCTAAGAATGCCTCTGCTCTTTTGGCCTCTCTCCTGCTGTGGGTTTGTACCTTTCGAGGCCACGGGTTTGGCTCTGCTTATGTAGCAGCTCTGACTGTATCTCCTGGTTGCTGGGCAGCCACCTACCTGTGCCGGCCGATGGTCATCTTCTCAGGTACTGTGGCATCTGGTGGCTCCAGCTTGGACTCCTTAATGGGTAGGGTCAGCCGTGGGAGATGCTATACCATGCCACAGTAGAGATTCAGAGATCAACAAGCCCATGGGAATGAACACTGCTGATCATTAAAGGACCTAAATACCATTGCCATATAGTTGTACCCTTCTTATAAACAGCAGTATTTGATACAGGATTTTTGCTTGTTTCTTTTTAGCTTTAAATTGGAACTCTTATCAAATCAGACTCACTGGTCTTTTTTAGATTTTTGAAGTAGGATGTCATGGAGCCTAAAATCCTATTAGTACTGTGCACATGTGAGTACAATTTTAAACAAATCTAAGAACAGTTCTCCTCTGTAGAAAAGGGAAGTTTCTGAGACATATGAAAGAAATGTACCCAACTGGTTCAGTTCAAGATGATGTACTTGAGTTAATTAACTTCTTCCAAATGTTAACTGTAACATTCAGGCTCTTAACCTTATTAGTTTCAGTGGATAATGTTTGAGTTCTAGGTAATGAGGCAAAAAAAATACCGTACAGCAATAAATGGGAAATAAATGTGGAGATACAGACTAGAAGATATCTGTTAATAAGATCTTCAGGCTTCCTGCAAACAAGGTTTGTCCCCTTTTCACTGCTGCTTTACATAATGGTGACACTGCAGCTTTTAGTAGTTTATGTGGCTTCTAACATTATTGGACATAAAAACTGAGTTTTTCAGTTATAGCAAGTCTACAGTTCATAACTTTAAAATAATACCATTCGATTAAGAAACAACAAAAACAGTGTCTTAGGACCTTGTGAGAAGCTTTTTTTCACTAATATGTGCTGCTGCTCTCTACTGTATGATTTGGCAGGAGTTATACTCTGCATGATTTCAGTTCCCAACCCATTCACCAAATGAAAAGTTCATTTACCAAAGGGAATGTGGCAGGGAGATATTTTATTTGCACATCACAATTGAAAACCTGTGCTGCTCTGAGGCTGCTGCCAAGTGGTAATGAACATAAATGCCAAATCAGGTGCCCCATAGTTGGAAGAGAACAAAATAGTCTCACATTGCAAAATCTGTGATTAGCAGTGAGACCACTTAAAAACTGACTTCTGCTGTATCTTTCTGGGTTGGGTTTAGGCAAGGTTCAGACCCTATACTATCAGTGTTAATTGTGGCTTGCCTTGTGATGCAGTTTGATGCATGTCTACTCAATAGTAAACCCCACTGAGTTGAACGAGTACTCCAAGGTAAGCGTATAGGGTTGAAGACTGAGATGCTCTAAGGATAATGCATGGACAGTATTTTCAATGTTTATGGTTAAATACCATATAAAAATTGAGATGTACACAGGTTTTCATTTATGAAGTACAAACTGAAACAGATACCATGGATGAGTTTTAAGTCATCATTGACAGGTTCAGGAATTGAGCCAATCTGCCCATCTCGTGCACATCTCCTTAGCATATGAGATGAATTGAGTACAACAGGAGAGGGGAAACTACTGTTGGAGAATCATTCTGCATTCTGTCTTTCTAAGCCCTCTGCATTGGCTGTGCTGGTTAGGCCTGTTGGGAGTTGAAATCTAAGAGCATCTAGAGGACCGTAAATTTCCTGCCTTTCACCAGGTCATGATGTTTGGAAATTGACTTCTTAGCCCCACACTCTGAACTTCACTAATTCCCAAAAGGCACAAAATATGAACTTCATTTATTCCCAAAGGCACAAAATATGTATTCCTTTGACAATTAAGTTAAGACTTACTGATATAGCTTTACCTTTACCCTATAATAGCATGGGGGCCTCAGGTGGAGCAAAGCTTGTTGCAAAGCATAGAAAATGACTATAGCTGCATAAACAAAGCAATCTCAATGCTATTCCAAGGGAATCGAGCAGTATCTTCATTTGTGATGTTGTGATAAGGCTGTTCAGTTGGCGTCTAAGAAATTGATAAGCAGCATGGTGAAAGTCCTGCTTCTCCCTCAGTATTCAGTCTGTAAAGTAGGAAAACACTTGTAAATATAGTTGTTAGCTTCAACTGGAGTGGACCCAATGAAACAATGAGATTTGGGGAAATCAGTATCTACTCAAAACTGCTGTCTCAGTGTGCCCTTTTCTTTACATCCTTTGGAATAAAAGACATGTTGTACTTCAGCCTTTGAGTCTTTTGAAAATGACTAAGATTGTCCAGGGGAAGGCTATTTTGGATGAATGAATTATTAATGATTTGTCTTTAAAACCTAAGCAAATGTCATAGAAACTTGACATTTTTTCCTATGACATTTGCTTAGGTTTTCAAAATGAATATATTAAATCTTTAGGTCAGTTTTGTTTTCAGTACTAATGAAGAATGATCATGTATTTTTGCATTAGAGCAATAGAGCATCAAATTAATCAGAAATAGTATTTTGCCCAATGTAAATAAAAAAAGCAAGAAGTTTCTTGCTAAAACAAATGAAGCCTAAGTGAAATACACCGCAAGCTTCCAAATAAACTGGTAGTGAAGTAAAATAAATGCAGAAAAACTGCAGCCCTTTGGTGTGGTTTTGAAAAGTAGAAGTAGCACCAAGTCTTCCATTCACTGCCACTACAGTTTAGGTTGTCATCTTCAGCATAATTTCTTAGAAGTTCTACTGAAACTATATGGAGTTATTTGTTGTTGTCAGAGACAAGGTTTCAGATTTGTGGAGTTATTAAGAGAGCCAGCATAGTGTAGTGGTTTGAGAGCTGGACTGTTGACTCTGGAGACCCGGCCTTAAATCCTGGCTTGGTGATAGAAGCCCTACTGGATGACCTTTGGCAAGTTACACTCTGTCAAGAAGGCAAAGGCAATTCTCCCTCCCCCCCCCCCAACAAATCTTGCCGAGAAAACCCCATGATAGGGTCTCCATAAGTTAGAAATGAAGACACAGAAGGACAATAAGATAAAACTGCATCAAACCAGTCAACTCTCCAATGTATATTAGGAGCATGAACTTTCTTTTTTGTGTTTTATGGCAACCTTGTTGATTTTAACCCAAGTCACACAATCACTTTCATTTAGTAAATGCTTTTGTTCCTTCAGCATACATGCATAATACATAGACCCATTTAACTTAGGGCCTTTCTGGACTGCCCTGTTATAGTGCTATTATTCCACTTTCAACATCCTATAGAATTCTGGGGTTTGTAGATTCCTGAGGCCAAAATGCTCTCTGACTGAGAATGGTAAATGCCCTTCCCTAAACTGCAAACTCCAGGATTCCATAGGATGTTAAAAGTGGAATAATAGCACTATAACAATGTAGTCCAGAAAGGCCCTTAATGATTTTTACTTGGTCTAAAACAGTGTACGGGATGGTAATACAGGCATTCCTATGAAGTAATTGGGCGTGTGTTGGGAATACTTATATGTTCTTTAAATTACAGCTATATAGTGTATCAGGCAGAAGGCTATCTCTTTGCTGATGCAAGTGAAGATTTTCAGTGGTGAAGATAATAGAACTGTAATCTCTGATTCTGGAGTTTTGCTCTTGACTATTTTCCATCAGTTGTTAATGTGGAATAGAGCATTTTAATTTATGCACTTCCAACAAAGAACAGTTTACAAGGAATGGTATACTAGCAAAAGAATAACATCCACTAGCAAAGCAGATAATTCTTTTTGTCCCCTCAGTAGCTCGTGCTGAATAGTGAATTCAGCATTCTAAGCTTTTAAAAAATAGGAGCTGTATGTTTTTATATACCACCTTGAGGGCTTGTTGGCAAAAAGGTAGCATATTAACATTTTTGTTTGTCAAAAAATAAGTGAAGCTGTATTTATGACTTCAGTTAGTGAAGCAGTATTGATAAAATATGTAGTATTGGTAAACAAAGGTAGTTTGAGACCTTCTTAAATACATGCTGCTTTATGCATAAATGTATTTTGTTTTGTCAGCATTTTATAGTGGTAATATACAGAGGAACAGGTTTGTTGATGTTACATCTTTCCCATATGTTACTGAAAGACTCACCTATTTAGCTGTTATTAAATAATAACCATAGATACAGTTGTGACATGCACTTTCCTTCTATCACAGTTGTCTGTCTGAAGTGATCCCACTTTATTCTGTTTCTGTGACATCATATAGAAATACCACAGGTGATGCTGTGGTTGAAAAGTGTGTGGGGGGGATGGGATATGCTTGTGTATTCTTATATTCCCAAATTGGAAGTCTACTTGACTTTTCAGTTTGTACACCCTGAGGTTGTGGACAGGGTCCTTGAATAAGTGAGAGCAATCACATATGTGCTAGACCCTTGCCCTTCTTGGCTCATTCTTGGCCAGAGGGGGACTGGCTAAGTGGATAAAGGGAATAAACTCCTTACAACAAAGCAGAGTTCTGACTTGCCTGAATGAGGCAACTGCAGCATCTCTGTTGAAAAAGCCTACCCTGAATTTATCTGTCATGGATAATTTCTGGCCAGCATCTACTGTTCCATTTTTGGGCAGGGTATTAGAGCATGTGAGAATCAACATGGTGTGGTGGTTTGAGCATTAGACTACAACCCTGGAGACTAGGATTTGATTCCCCACTTGGCCATGGAAACCCACTCACCTTGGGGTCACCATAAGTCAGAAATGACTTGAAGGCGTACAACAGCAAGGATTAGAGCATGTGCTGGCCTCCAAGCTCCAAAGGTACCAGTGTAAAATGGATTATCTTGATATATTTCAGTCTGGTTCCATACCTGGTTACAAGACAAAGATGACTTTGGTTGCCTTTGAGGATGACCTATACCAGGAACTGGAGAGGGGAAATGTTTTCCTGTTGTTTCTGCTAGACTTTTCAGTGGCTTTCCATATCATCAACCATGGTATCCTTCTCAGCTGCCTTTCTAGGCTGGGTTTTGGAGGCACTGTTTTGCAGTAGCTTTGTTCCTTCCTTGTGTTAACAAGACCAGAAGGTGGCACTGTAAGATTTCTCTTCAGCTATTTGACTGCTGACCTATGGGGGCGTCTGTTCTGTCTCCTCACTTGTCCCCCAGCACCGCAGAAGTGCAATGGCTGTGCTTCCTGCCCCAGCACAGCCTGGAAAAGTACCCAGCTGTGCTGCAGAAGGAAGAGGCATGGCCATCGCGCTCCCTTCAGCAGGGAGCCAGCTGGTGTGGAGGGGAGCACTCCAGTCATGCTCCCCTCCTGGCAGAGCCACTGTCGGGATCCCCACCAGATGACTTTGCAAAAAGATAGGGTGTGGAAAGGGCCTGAATCTCCCCATACAAGGCTGCCCAGATCCTGAGGAGAGGGCCTGCTCTCAGTCCTACCACCCCCATAGGCACAACTTGTGAAGACACAGGATGCAGCATTCTCAGTGGCTATCCCTAGGCTCTAGAACTCCCTTCCCAGGAAGTCCAGAATGACTGGCTCCTTGTTGTCCTATCATAAGCAAGCAAATACTTTTTAAAAAAATGACGGGGTTTAGGACTTAAAGGTTTTGAGGATAGGCCTTACTGAACTGTTTTCAACTATGTTTTATTATGTTATGGTTCATACTTTAAATTGTTTTGATATTTTGTATAGTTTAATTCTATTCTGATACTGACTTTCTCCAGAATCCTATTCAACCAGTTGTTTTACGTATCTTTGCATATACTTAACTGTGTAGCTGAGGGACTAAGAAAACCTGTTACTGAATTGCGAAGATGCTTAACAGGACACCTGCAAGAGATGTGCATTGGGATTGGGCACTATTGAGCATCAGACACTTTGCCAGCTCTGTTCCATAGTAATGTAACAGCAACCCTCTATTGGTTGTGGATGTTACACAACTGCACAATTCTAATTCCTGTAAAAGTAAGTCCACTTACAAATGTGCAACAAGATTCTAGCCTGTGGCTATATTGTTCTTTTTTTAAATTGTTTGATGATGATGGTGGTGGTGGTGGTAGTGATATAATGATGATGATGATGATGATGATGATGATGATGATGATGATGATGATGAGCAAAGATTCTTAAAGATTGGTTTTCTAAGATAATAATGTATTCACTTTCCTAGGAGTAAGTCTCATTGAATTGAATGGTACTCACTTTATTTTACTTTGTTTTTGTCTACTTCTGAGGAAGGGTAGACTAGACCAACAGTACCTCTTGCATCACCTGTTTTATCTCAGTACCAAGCAGAAGAGATGTTAAAACTATAGTGGATTTGGCTATGGCACAAGTATGCTTAAAATACCTGGAGCTACTATAGGTAAATCAGAGCTGCTGCATTATTCCTAGAATGGCCTTGACCTAGTGGAAATGATTTAAGTCAAAGGACTAGAAATTTGTCAGACAAATTCTTTTCTTAACATTGAGAATATGGGCAAACACTTATAATATGCAGCCTTCCACTACTACTGCTAGTTCCTGCTATTGTTGTTATCATCATCTTTATTTGTATTTTGTGTTTGCCTAGAACTATGATATTGTTCGTATGTAATCTTAGACTACTGCTTGGGGATATCTATTTGTATAATATTCCTCAGATTTTTTTTTATTTGTTTGCTTAGTACAAAACTTTACTTTAAAACTTGCTACGGTGTTATGGATTTCAGATGTATTTTTGCCCTTAATTTAAGCTGTTTCAGAGCTTTATTTAGAATGAGCTGAGAGAATTATTTTAGTTTCAAGCTAGGTTTTGCTTTTGATCTAGATCTTGTAATGTGTCTGCTTCCAAATTGATAGGAAATGATATGAGACACTATACAAGGCTGTTATATTAACTCACTGGATATAGTAGGGGAGGAAAGGAACATAGTAAATTTTTGTGCAAAGGCGAATATATTTCAGGAAGTATCTATATTTGGATTTCAATATATTTCTAAAGAAATAATTTAGCTTCAGATCTATTGCATTAATATATGAAACAAATATTTTAGAGCAGGTGTTGTTCTTTGTTTAATGAACAAAACATTTTGTTCTGAGCTAGAGGATATTTTTAATTTTTTTTAACTGTTATGATTGTTTTCTATCTGAATTGTCTTTTAACTTAGATTGTGAGAAAGGTAGGCTATAAATTGGATAAGTAAGTGGGCTTTATTTTTATGAACATACTATGGCCTCAGTATTATTAGATTGTTCACAATGTTCTGCAACCTGATAGTATGAACCTGTATATCTCTACTCAAAAATAAGGCCCAGTGAGTTCAGTGGAATGTAACAGATGTGTATAGTTGTAGCCATAGTTGAGTAAGGGCAATTTTGCCTTCCTATTTGCTAGTTTTAAAGCTAGAATTTGTAGGAAACAGTTCGTTGGGTGATAAAGTTAATATAGCCAAATATGATGCTCACAAGTTGGTTCTGTGTCAGTATCTGAGAAGGTTTTGTAGCAAGAATGTTTTGGAATTTATGAAGTTCTCTTGCATCTTTGATATATTGGTTTGTGTGCCAAAACTGTACTAAAGTATACAAAAACCATTCTTTCACAATGTAGTACTTGCAGTTCTGACACTGAATAGTAACATCTCTGAGCTGTGATGCCATCAATATTGTCATTATGATACCATCTTCTCATAATATATCTGTTAAGAAGTTAGTCTAGCTGTACCACTTAAAAGTAAGACTGTCACCTAATTCAGGATTGTTTGATGGATTAATTTGTTACAGCTGTAGAAGCTTGGATATAAATTACATATTTTAGAGAAGAGAAGTTGCTTTTGAGAAGATACATATTTTAGCAGGCACTATTTTAAAAGTGTTCCCTTGTATGTAATAATAAGTAGAGAATGTCTTTTCAAAGATGGTGGTGTCTGCTGTCTTTAGAAGTTTTTCATTTGAACAGGACAAACCCAAGATTCATCCTCAAATTAAGAAGCATTGAATCTAAGACCAGCCAATTTATATTGTTAACCTATAGCAGAAAATCCCATGAGCTCCCTGGCAGTAAAAATGCAATAATAATAATTACCCATATGCTAACATTTACTCTAGATAATGGTAGATCCAGTCCTTTAATGAATCCAGCACTTAGTTGGAGCCCCCTTTTTATTGACTTAAATCACAAGCTGAACGTGACTCACCAGTGTGATGAGGCAGCCAAGAAAGCCAAGGCAATTCTTGGTTGCATCAATAGGAGTATGATATCTAGATCAAGGGAGGTAATGGTACCACTCTATTCTGCATTGGTTAGGCCTCATTTGGAATACTGTGTCCAGTTCTGGGCACATCAGTTCAAGAAGGATATCGACAAGCTGGAACGTTTCCAGAGGAGAGTGACCGAAATGGTGAAGGGTCTGGAAGCCATGCCCTATGGGGAACGGTTTAGAGAGCTGAGTATGTTTAGTCTGCAGAAGAGAAGGTTAAGAGGGGACATGATAGCCATGTTTAAATATTTGAAGGGATGTCGTATTAAGGAGGCAGCAGGCTTGTTTTCTGCTGCTCCAGAGACTAGGACAAGGAGCAATGGATTCAAGCTGCGGGAAAGGAGATTCCACCTGAACCTCAGGAAGAACTTCCTGATGGTCAGAGATGTCTGGCAGTGGAATATGCTGCCTCAGAATGTGGTGGAATCTCCTTCTTTGGAGGTTTTTAAGTAGAGGCTGTATGGCCATCTGTTGGGAATGCTTTGATGTGTGTTCCTGCATAGCAGGGGATTGGACTCGATGGCCCCTGTGGTCTCTTCCAACTCTATGATTCTATGACTTATGTTTAAAATAAGTTAATCAGTTGCTGTTGTTGTTGTTGTCATTTGACCTATTAACTGACTAAACATTACGGAGGACCTGGCCCTGCGGATGTTCGTCTTCATCATGATTCACCACTGGCCATTTTCAGTGGGGCTGATGGGATTCACAGATGTTTAATAACGTCTAGGCCCCACAGGTTTCCCACCTGTGAATCACAGTGTTATTTAAATACTGCTTCCTTCTGTTCCAGCCTGTTATATTGAGAGAACATAACATTATAGTTTTACTTTATTCCATGCCCAACATTGTCCCATGGAGCTAATTTCCCATTTTCTCATGTCCCATTAATTTCTCATTTTCTTAGGTGGAAGAGACAATTCTGCACAGATGGCTGAGTGGATACAGATGCTTCTTCCAGTGAAATCTTATAGAAAGTCCTTGCTCACACACCTGCTTCAGATTTCTGTAACATTCTTATCTCCTTCTTCTCATGAGTACCACTTGACTAACACTCCTCTTTTTTTTTCCTGTAAAAACGTGTATTCTTCAAAACAGTTTCTTTATTGTCTTGAGATTTTTTAAAAAATTAAAATTTCAAAAGACAGGAGTTAAATGCTTTTCCTGTCATGGTTTATATCTGCTAATTAAACTTTGTTACTGAAGTAACAGGCAAGTTCCGTCTTCAAAGCTCTAGCCTTAGCACCAGCCTTATTGTTTCCTCACATACATTTCCTGGTCCATTTGAAATTATGCTATTTTCCTTCTCCTATCACTTCAGAGATAAAGGTGTGAAAATGAGTCAGCTCTCTATTTTTGCTACCTCATTTCCTTATTTCCATAATACCTTTTCTTTTTCTGATTTTCCCCACACAGTTAATGTTATCATTCTTATGTTTATCTGAAAGTTTTTCACTTTGTAATGTGTGCTACACAGATCAGGAAAATAAAGACAGTCCCACACGAGAAGGGAAGCTAAGAAAGACAGAAGAAATCATGTCCAACTAAGTGTAGGGGCCACCTCAGGGCAGTATCAGGACATAACCCCTGAGCACTGTAGCCGTTCATGTCTATCAAGGAAACAGGGCTGCATGCTTCATGGTCTACCCCTCATGAATTCTCTGCTAGGCTGCTACCTTCAGGTATTCAATTGCCAATACTGAAATGAGTCTCAGTGCCAGTGTGGTTGATTTTTGTATGTAGAATGGAGAGAGGAGAGACTCATGCAGAAAATTTTTGGGCCAACCTTGAATGGTTTCTTCAGCTGGACCGACTTGAGGGCTTAAAAAGGGAGCCTTTTTTTTAAGGTAATGCTGCCCAGCACAGGAGTAAATCCTTATACTTTCCACTGTCGGAAAAACACACAAACTCTCCAGTCCCTGGTAGGGTCCCTAATTTGGCTTGGAATCTCCACTTTGCCAATTAAGTAACTTAAAAAAAAACTGAAGGAAATTCATTCTTTCTCTGTCCTAATCAATGTGAGTGGTTCACCGAGCAGTGTTGTGGATTAATTAGCTTTGCAGTGATTAATTAATGCAGACAGGAAGGTATGACAGCAAATATAATGGAACATTTCACCTCAGAAGATTCACACAGCCCTCCTTATATGATGAAAGAACATGGGGAGACTATATGGATTAATTATCATGTACTAAATAACCCACACTCTGCAAAATTCACTCCGAGGTAGACAGTAGTTTGAGAGATAAGCGTGAGCAATGCAGCACACTTCCACAGACGTTGCTGAGACCGATGCATCCATATAGCTTACAGCGTTTATAGGTTAACAGTCCCAGTTAAGGTGCACAAAGCAATGATTGGCGAGAGCCATAAATTCATACACCATACTATCTCCCCAACATTTTCCAGGCCAGTGCCTGCCACACGTTCCCCCCACATTCTTGACCGAGGTGACCTGATTGCATATTTCTTGCTCTTACCTCACAAGAACCGGGTTCTCAAAGCAACATGTCTCTCTCATTTTCACTCTTATCTGTTCTTCCCCATCTAACCAGATACATTGTTGCAGTGAGCAATTAGCAATAGGTACTTTGTAACAGCAGTTAGCAAAGGATACTTTGTAACAATAATAAGCAAAACCCAACAGTGATACATAATAACTGCTATGCACTGGTTAGATATATTTGCCTCAACACACATCCAGCAGACCATACTAATTTCTCTATGGCAGTGAGCGTCACAACTTGATGTTAACCCTACTTTGCAGGATCTACACAGTCCCTACCCTGACAACTGTCCAGTGGGCATTTGTGAGAGTGAGTTTCAGTGCAAACCAGTATGCACAAAAAGGCATCATGCTTGACCCGAGTGCCTCTTAGAATGTAGGACATATGCATTTGTCCAGATGTATTCTTTCAGCAAATTTCTACAAAGTTACCTGCAGTTTTGGAGGAGTTACCTTTGAAACCACAGCCTTACAATCAACTTCACTGATCAGTTGTTTCTGCTGATGTGAGAAATGGTCTTTGCAAGCCACAAATGCTGATCGGAGAAAGGGTGCCTGATTCTTCCAGCTGATACAAGCTACTCACTTTTTCCACATTTTCTCCTCCACCAGTTCTGAGATTGAAATAAGACCAACTGGTTGGAGAAAGGAGAGAGATGTAAGAAAAAGGAGAATTGACAAGCAGCAGAAGAGTCCAGCAACCCTCCCCCTTGCTGTTTATATTTTTGCTGTGATAATGTAGTTCTACCTTGGACTAAGCTTGGGTTTTCAGCTAAGAATATTGAGAACAGGCTTACGTTGTCAGACTACCAGTTCAACATTACCAGCTGTGTCTATGACAGGCAGAATTTGGTGAAAAAGTGTAGCTGGCAATGGATAAATTAAAACCACATATTGTTGTTTCTGTTCAAGGTGACAGTTGTTCAGTTAAAGCAAAATGCTTGCAAGTGGTGTAGAAGTTTAAGCATTGGACTGTGACTGCAGAGACCAGGGTTCAAATCTCTGCTTGACTATGGAAACCCACTGGGTGACCTGAGGAAAGTCACACTCTCTCAGCCTTAGAGGGAGGCAAAGGACCCCCCCCCTCGAATAAATCTTGCCAAGAAAGCTTCATGTTGGGGTCACCATAACTTGGAAATGACATGAAGACACACAAAAACTGCTCAAATAAAAAACAGTAAATCAGCCCACTATGAAGATAAATAACAAAGAAAATATGAAAGTGAAACAGTGTTATTAACTTCATGATTCCATATACAATTCCACATGCATAGTGTCAATAAGCATATTGAAATAAGCATATTTCATGAGATCTGAAAATCTTTGTGAATTTGAAGAGATAAGAATATTATAACGCTGCTACTGTGTGAACAGAGCAAATAGAAGCCGGAAGTATGCCTCATTAATTAAAGCAACATGACCTTGAAAAGTCAGTCTTATCTGTACAGCTTTTGATATGTATCCTTTCACCTGGGAAGGAGACCATCAGAGAAAAAGTATGAATTAAGATAAATGCCAGCATCTCATATTTCCTATGCAACATTTCCTATGTATTTTCTGTGGCATTCCATTATATCTGGTTTTATTTAACTGTACAGTTATTCCTTCACATTTGCGGGTTTAACCTTCACAAACTTGGCTATTCATGAGGCACCCACTTGCCTCACTCCCTTTCTCCACCCCCCCCCCGTTTCCCTGCCTTTTGCCTGGGCGCGTGTGTCTTCCTTCCATAGACCTCAGCAAAAGGCAAGTGAATGGCAGGGTTTAGCCCCATGTGCATGCCTTCTCCAGTGGTGTTGCTGTCTCCTCCCATTCATTTGTCTATCACCCAGGCTCCGGGACAGCAGCATGCTTGGGCAAAACAAAAGTGAATGGGGGAGAAGGCACATGCCCATGCTTCCTTTTGGTTGTCTATTGCTTGGGTGCCTGGAAGGAAGGCAGTGTGCCTGGGCAAAATGCAAGCAAACCGGGGGTGGATGGGTGGGAGTCCTGGAAGGGAATGGGAGAGAGAGAGTGCTCACTTGGGGGGGGTATTCATGGTTCTGCACCCCAAACCCTCACAAAAGTCAAGATGCCACTGTATTATAACTGGTTTTATTTTTTAAGTTATATATCTCATGAATAATCTTATTGCTGTTTTGTATAATATATGACGCTGTTGATTGATGCATTATCTCATGTAAGTGTTTTCGCTTTCATATTTGCTTAGTTATTTATTCCCATGCAGGACTGTTTTACTGTGTTTGTTTGGAATACATGCTAGCAAGCATTTAATATGGTCAGTTTATGTAAACTAATATTTTGTGAATAATTAATTGTTCAGGTAAAGATGCCACCTTCTTATTTTTGAGTTCCTAGTTTTTAAAAAGGCCATAGATTTTTAAGACACAGATCTTTGGGTTGTTTTTTTTTGGCAAACCTCAAGGCAAATAGTAATTTCTCTTACAAAGGCCATTTCCGCACGGGACAAGGGAATCGCCCCATGCCAGTACTTACCGGACTTCTTGGCTCAACGCTTGGGTCCAGGCTGGTCCGGAGCAGTGCATGGCCACTGCTCCACACTGCTCCGGGGACGAAAATGGCGGCTTCTGGTTGGTCGAGGCTCTCCACCAACCGCTGAAGCTTGCCAGCCTAAAGCCCAGCCCCGGCAGATTGCAGGCTTGCACTGGTGCGAGCCTGCAAATCTGCACCGGACCGCAGGCACGGAGTGGCGTGCTGCATGCTTTTGAAAGACCTGTTTTAAGCGGTCTTTCGAAAGCACGCTGGACGACCACTTCGGGTCGTTCCGGAGCGGGCTGAGATGCAGAACTACACTAAGTAGGTCCGACCCAGTCCACTCCCAGGTGGGGACGTCCTCCCTGGAGGACGCTCTGCACCATTTCTTTAAGCCCGTGCGGAAATGGCCAAAGAAGCATACGAGGAACTTGGAGAGGTGCCAAAGCAGTTTATACAAGTCGAGAAATTTGTCAGAATAAATTTGTTCCACACAAACTGTCTGGACTTTTAACATTAAATTTACTTTCTTTCTTCATCTAATCTCAGCTTCTGTATAGTCTGTTCATACAGACTCCCTTTTCCCCCAAATTCAAAGAAGCACCCCTTAGCATCACCTGAGTTTTCAGGCACAAGAATTATAAAGATTAGGAACCTTCAATGTAGCTTTTTGCCACCTTCTTGAAAGAGCTGTTCATTCATTTGTGATAGTGGCAGATCACACCTGGTTGAACAATTGACTAGCCTTATAGGGATGGCAGGGGCCTGTGGATTTCTAAAAATGATCCATCTGACCACAATTGCTTTAGGGAGGATTAGGCTTTCTCCATCACAACAAATACCCGTTCCTTTCATTATAGCCTCCCTGATCTGCAACTCCAGCTGGTTCTTTTGCTAACAAGCTGCCACTGTGAAGAGTGATTACAGAAAAGCATGTGTAAAAGAAGTTCTTTCCATTCTTAATTCTCTCATAAATGTAAGCTGAAAAATACTCATAATCGCGGTCTGTTTCTGGTACATCAGTTGTTTCAAAGTGCAGCAGCAAATGAACTAGGAAGAAAAACAAAATGCTGCCGAGATAACAAAAGGTATGGTTCACTAGTCTATGAAGCAAAGTATGTGGGCTGAGTTTTTCACAAGTTCACCATCCGTAATGCTTATATTCACACAACTGCTCTGTAGGTCTTTAGAAAACTACATTAGATATATACTGTTCAAAAAATGATTCAGTTATTCTTGGACTGGTATCCTATTGAGCTTTGGCTGCTCTGTCATTGATGGGAGTGTTCTGCTCACTTGAGTAAGTTCATCTGTTTCATCTGTGGCAGTTTTTGTTGAAATTCTGTTAAAGCCTTGAAATATATTGTAATTGATTGGAGGTCAGCCTGAATGACTTTTCAGGAATCCAGTCCAATCCAATCCAGTGCTTCCGGCTGCAAAGAGATTCATTTCTTCCTCCCAACTGTGTAACTGTTGATTAGCAGTACAGTCGGTTGAGTTGCTCTGAGGCAAATTTAAAAATTTGTGGTTAATGGAGGTTGGCAACCTTCTGTTGATGGAAGCTGGGACTGCCACAGAAGGTGCAGTGCTTGGAAGAAGGGGATTCACTTTTATTGCCCACATCTTTAGAAAATGTAATCAGTTCAGAATTCTGTGTCTACATCAGGAATCGGTATGTGGGGCAGGAACATTATTGTGGCACTGGGGTTTTCTTAGACCAAGAGTGAGCTACTGCCAGGAACTGGTGGGCCACATTGGTCTCCTGTAAGGCTTTGGAGCACCACAGCCCCTCCTGTGACCCCACCTTCATCACGACCACCAGTATTATACTTTTTTTACATATTTTTTTTTAAATATGCATACATATATATGTATATGTGTGTGTGTGTGTGTGTGTGTGTGTGTGTATAGGTATGTATATATACACGTATCTATATGTATGTATATATGTATGTATGTATGTATACACACACACAAACACACACTAGAAATCACAATCTGTTCTCAACCTCCAAAGTATTCTGTGCTATGCAGGCTTCTATTTAACTAGGAAGTGAACTGAAATTTGACTTTCAGGTTATTTCCTGGTTAAATAAAGGCCTCTGTCAAACCTAACATAGCTAGGTGAGGGCACAGAAGTTGTTTCTGTGTGAGAAAGTCATTTTGAGTTCTTAAAATATGGGAGGAAATATTTAGGAGTGACTAAGGGGCTGTTTAGGACTTCAGAAGCAGACTTGGGGAGGGCTCATGGGCCTACAGACTGTATTTTCTCCACTCTTGCTCTCGACATTTGATGTAGGAGTAGGATTCTGTGGGGCACCAATGCTCTGAAGTTCTGCCATATGTCAGTCTGTATGTGTGTGAGACATCCTTCTGAAGAACAAAATCCTAGGTAAGTGCTGGAATCCCAGAAGTAGTTCACTGTTCAGGAGTTTGGAAGCCCAGAAAGATTTTCATGAAACTATTGCCTCTGGAACCCAACAAGACCTAGTTCATATGTTGCATCACTCACTTAAGTGAAGCATCCTGATCAGTGAAGAAAACAGCTCAAAGCTTCACTTTTCAGTCACAATGGGCCACTTTATTTGGGAAAGATTTCCGATAACCCTTGCCCACTTCTCCATGGACCAGATAACATCAGAGGCTGTGGCCATACAAACACCAGGAACATTATATCATCCTCACTTAGGAACTGGCTTCACTGCACAGAGGCTGTGGAGCCACATAGTTGATGTTACTGCACACAGTCTTTTCTTGGCTTAGGAAAGTGTACATGAGGTGTGCTTTCACAGCTCGTACCTTGGTTGACTGAGTTTGTGTGCTTCTGTTAGACATGGTATTTAACAAGTCCTAGATCCAGCTTAGGTCCAGGCTATCTGACAGACCATATCACCTATATGTCCCTGTCCAGGTTCTGAGATCTTCAGGAGAGGCATTTCTTTCACTTCCATCACCTACACAGGTATGGCTGGTGGGAACATGAGGCAGGGTCTCTCTGGTGATTGTCCCTAGCATCGGAAACTCTCTGTACTTCTTCCATCTCCAGATGAAGACTTCTTTATTCCAACTAGGGTATAGAAACAAAGAATTTTTTCAGGAAAGGGTTTTTAAGAAGGTACTGTACTGTTTTAATTTTATTGTTTATAACTGCTTTTTCTCATGTTACAATGTGTTCTTTAAATGGTTTTAATGCTACTAAAAGTTTGATGTTGAAGTATGTACATTTTAAACTATATTGTATTTATTTTGCTTTGGAAAAGGCAAGGTGTAAATAAAGTTAATAACAGCAACAGACGTGGTGATGATGATGGGGGGAAGAAGAAGAAGAAGTAATAGTAGTAGTAGTGGTAGTAAGGAAAGCACAGATAAGGGGAAGTCTGCTGTTCTTTCTGGCCAGTTGATATAAGAGAACACAGAGGCCCTTTTCGCACCTTAGCTTTTCCCGGTGCTGGGCTGCTCGGCTCGCACATGAAGGCTTGGGAGGAACGCTGTCACATCCCTCCTGCTTTGGCTCCGCGGCCGCTTCCTTGTCGCGTGAGCACCCCGCCTCTTCCGTTTGCAGTGCAGCCTGGGACCTCCCAGGCTGCACTGAGGAGAGGACTCGTGGGCAGCCTGGCTCCCGAGGCACTGCACGCCAGGTAAGTGCACGCGGGGCCCCGGAGCGATGTGCGACCGTGCAGCATTTTCGGCTTTGAGCCGAAAATGAAAAAATGCGTGTGCGGTCCGCGTCAGGCCCTTGAGCGTCGTGCAAATGTGAGTGCGTCGTACGGACCGCTCCTCACATTTATGCGGCACTCAAGGGGCCCTTTCGCTTCAGAAATGCCATGTGAAAAGGGCCAGAGATTTCCTGGGCACGTTGCAGGCCTGCCTGGATTGACCAGTGGCATGCAGAGACATTCTACACGTGGGGAGCCTACATGGACCAGAAGATTGATTATTTATTTATTTAGACATTTCTATCCCAGCTTTAATCCAGAGATCTCAGGTGCCTTACAGTATGAGAATGAAGGAGAATAGAGTAAAATATCTATATCTGAGAAAAGTGTTACTTGTGGGAGGTAGTTTTTGTCTCAGGTCTGCATGGTCTGGTTACAACATGTTCAGCCTTTGCAGTGGGTAAAATTTGGGTGGGGGGGACTGTATTTGAAATATAAATGTTGATGTAATTTCAAAGGATGGTTGTGTTTGGTTCTTGAGAAAATGGATAGTCTGTTATTATTGGATAATAGATATTAAATGTAACAAAAAAGAAATTTTCCTATGAAAATGATTAATTTAAATGGAGAAAGTAAAGTTTGAGAATGCAGATACTTGAAAAGTAATAGCAATTTTAATATGAGAAGGAAGATTAATATATAGTGATGGTAGTAGAAAATTTGAAATAAACATAGAAATTTATATATTTAGGTATAGAAAAGAATTTGTGGAGATTACATTTTTGAATGAGTGTGAGTCCTGAATTTTTTTAAAAAAATGAATAAGTAAAGGTTTTATTTTGATTAAGGAAAAATTATTGATAATGCTTTGAAAGATTGGAAACTCTTAACTGGCTTTTGGGGGGAAATAATGTGAATTGATGGTTTGATGATTATTGACTTACTGAAAAATGGTGAGGATATTTGGATGATGAATCTTTTTTAAAATTAATATGAGTTAAATACATAGATTTAAGAGTTAAATCTGCATAAAGGGTAGTTGGAAGTCTTCTTTTTCTAATTTTTTATTTTTAGTTCTTGTTATAGGTAGAGGTAGAATGCAGTAAGTTTTGTGAGTTTTCATTCTTTGTAGTTTGTAACCTTTTTGCTATATATCTTACTCAGTTTTTATTTTATGTAGATATTATTCAATAAAAATGGTTTTAAAACTATAAAATCAAAACAATAATTACAAGATTTTAAACAAAAGCTTAAAGGATTAAAAATATATTAAATAGTTTTTCAGTTTAAAAACAGACAGTATAAACCTGATTAAAACAATCCTGAATAATACAGCAACAGCAACGACAATAAATAGTTGCTGGGTTTGTTGTCAAGTATACAAAAGGCAGAGTTGGCAATGGATTCCAATAACTGAAAAACTGGAAGCAAAAAAGAATGGAATTTGCTTGATGCTTTTTGCCTATTTAATGTCTCTTGAAGTTCAGCATATATAAGTATTTTTAGATTGTTACCAGGTGCAGTGTTTGTGATTACAGAGGTCTGTACACAGACACCCTGACCTCTCAGAAACCCTGGCTTTTGGTACTAATATACTGGATTTAAAAAAATATATATATTTTTCTTGAATACTGGCACTTATTCTCTGAAGAAAATTTCTCCAAGCAGTTTCCCGACTCATGCTTAAAGATATTCAAATAATTGAATGGTAATGACGCATCTTGTTTAGATGAGACATGTGAAAAAGTACTTATGTTGAATTCTAAGGTGTTAATGCATTCCTAATTGCTTTAAAAGTTCTTAAAATGCCCAGTGACTTGTTACTGCATCGATTCAGCACTTATTTGATGAGCCGAGGATAAATTGTGTTTTTAGCAAGGTTTTTGAAAACAAAATATAGGCGGGGAGCAGAGGTATGATGATATTCATATATCTGAAACTATTAAAGCATAGATCAACTCATAGTCTGCCAAAAAACAGCACCAGAGGCTCTCTATCATCTTCTCTCTGAAATCCCCTTGGGTAAATGTGAATGTGAACCTTGTCACTGTGGATAAGTACATACCCTTCAACTATTCCAGTTTGGCTAAGACAATTCCAATTAATCCCACTTTTTTTCAGCTATTATCACTGGACCTTTTCCAATTACTTTTAAAATGTCCCAGTTTCTCTTTCCTCCTCCCACTTTCCCCCCATGATCTCAGCTTACTTGAATTGCTGTGAACAGAGTTCAAAGTGCCACAATAGTTTGTAGTCTATTAATTCAGCAGGAGAGAGAGAGGTGGGGGAGGTAGTGGAATCTTGCCTTTCCCGATAGACTCAAGTAAAAACAAATTACTGCAGCCTCTCCTAACTTATATGTTCATCATTCACAGCTTTTGCCATCTTGACTGCATTCTAATGCTTCCTCACGTGTCCCGGTTTTCATCTGTGAAATGTTGGAGGATCTGCAGGTAGATCTTGGGTCAAACTAGGCCTTTTTCCTTTCCCTACCCCAGCCCCAGCATCATCTTCTCAACATTAGTAGGAAGCCTCCACATCGGACTTAGTCTAGAAAGAGAAAACCTGCTTCAGTAGGTCCTGAAATGTTTGAACCTATCTTTGATTAGTTTTGCATGGAGAATGATAGGAGCATCTTGTATGTTAAGGTGCCTACACAACTTGCCACTTTACTCCTGTAAAGGTGAACTAGAAAGCTTGTATTTCAGGGTTCTGTAGGATATCAGTACGCTGCCACTGTAACAGGGGTAGCAATTGTGCCAAAGCCCCTTCCAGGGTACTTTCACACTACACAGTTTTAGCATTATGATTCCATTTTTAACTCCCATGCTGGTGTCATATGGGCTCTGGAGTTCTCTGGCTAAGAATTATGAATACCCCTCCCTAAACTGCAAATGCCAAGACTCCATAGGATGGAAATCTGGCAGTTAAAGTGGAATCATAGGACTATAATTGTGTTGTGTGAAAGGGCCTTAATGTTCTCAGACTGTAGCTCACAGCTGTCCATAACCAGTTATGTGGATTGGAACACTGGGAGCTGCAGTAAAACATCATCTGGAGGGCACGTAATTCCCATTTCAACATTAGAACTTTATTTTCTGTCTGATACTATACACTGAGTCCACAGTTTTTTCAGGGGTTAAAGGTTCAAGAGCCCCCTGAAAGTGCGAAAAATGCAAATTAAAATAAAAATCACAAATGGTATTTTTCCTACCTGGGAACAGTTCTCTAGGAATCTGTAAGTCCTTCAGCTTGATTCTGTGGTCAGGTTCTTGTGGAAATGGGCCACAGAATCACACTGGGGGACCTAGAGATTTCTGGAGGATACATTTTGCCCTTAGCAGGAGCAAATAGGGTAAATTTTTTTAGAAGAAATAAAGTAAATAAAACAAGAACCCATGAATAAGAAATCTACAAATGTTGACCTTGCAAACACAGAGAGCCAATTTTACTGATGTAACTATAAGAAATATGCTAAGCTGTGTGTGCTTTTAACTGCTTTTAGAATTCAGTCGTATACCCTGTTGACTACAAGAGGACTGATTAAGTTTACAGACATTTAATTAAGACTTGCAAATAACAATATTGAGAGCTTCAATAGATCTACTTATCCAAACTCTTCATCTCATCCTCAAACCTGTCTGCCTTTAATTTCTTGCCACCACTGCTCTATCCTAGCCTTGTAAATCTGTTAGCAGCAGAAGGAACAGTATCAAATATCAGTTTTCAACAGGGAGAAATAATATTGGGTCATCTCAGCTGACACATAATTCTGTTCTTGCTAGCAGCTGGAGGAAGTTCCAGGGATACGTCTGCAGCACCAGGAGAATGGGAGGGTACTTGGGATGGATGTAATAGCAGTTAAGTTCACTTTTTTTCTTTTTGGCAGAGAGGCAGTTATGTACTATACAGCACAAACAAGCCAGCAAAGGACTGATTGCGTATTTGCAGTGCAGACACTCAAGTAAAAGCAACCAAGGAAGGCTGAGAGGGTGTTGCTTGCAAAATATAAGATGTTCGGAAATCTTTCTGTGTAAACAAAGTGTGAATCAATAATGCTGTTGACGGCTCCCAAGAAGCGAACAGCATTTACCTTAAGTGCTAATAAATCAAGGCAAAATAGAGATTTGTCACTGTGCTCTACTAGAAAGCTCAAACATGTAGGTAACAGCTTCAGATTTTTCCAGAAGGCTCTTTTAAGTGCACCGAGCTTCATTTGTGAATGTCCCTTGAGATAAGTGCAGAAAGACAGCATTACTCACTTGTGACTGAGCACATTTCTTTATTCAGTGGGCTTCTAAATATTTCTGAAAACTTAGAACACAGAGTTCTTCCAAGGTTTCTTGGTACAGTGAAGCTAAGCTGTATAATTGTGTTAAGGGTTCTGTTTGCCACAAACCAAAAATAATCATAGTGCTGCACTTTGGTGGGGCATTATTGCTCTTTTAAATTGCATTAGCCGGTAATTTGTAGGAATACTTCCTGTACTTGTCCTTCCTGATTTATGGTGTGGGTTTATCCAGAGTCCAGGTTGAACACATCCTGCATTTTTTTTATTCCATTATCACATACCTACTTACGTCTAAAGTAATCATATTATCTTTCTTCTTTAGATTATTATCCTGTTTTTCTCTTTGGCTCATAGTGCTGCATAACAAAATAATAATCCATCTGCTACAACATACTTACTTTAGTCATTTTTAAGGTTAGTTTAAGATAAAAATTTATAAAATAGTGCTACTCTTGAGTAAAATTCAATCAAAAAGGTTATTCCATCCTGTCAGCCCCACCACAGTATGAAAATGTAGACATACTCCCTCAGACTAAAAAAAAAGGAAAGTTAAAATATAAAAAGTTGCCTGTCCCAATATTTCAAATGGTTGCTATTGACCAACAGTTTTATGAATTGCGGTTGCTCAGGAGCAACTGATAAGAAGCTGGATAAATGTTTCCCTGCCGTCTTCCACTGTGTTCAATTATTACTCCATGTTGTGGCCTCGCTCCATACTTCTCATTAACTCTGTATTCCTGGTAATGCTAGTAGATGAGTGTGTGGCAGGCAGGTATGTGAAGGAGGGAATGACTCTGCTGCTTCTGTGACATGTGTCTTGTTTACTGCTCAGCCATCCTGTAGCTTGCTGTGCACACACATGCATGCACACATCAGGAGTTTATTGGTTGCAGCAGCTGGCTTCTGGATGGGGGACTTTGTAGCCATACTAGAGATAGACTTCTTCAATCCACTCCATCCCAGACTTAAACAGGATGTTGTGCAGTATTAGCAGATCTGGTAGCCATGAGTGGGTATCAGTGGCCCACAAGAGCTGCTTTTCTAGGCTAGATTTATTTATTTTATTTATTTCTTGAGATTTCTCTTTAGGCTATGATCATATGGCGTTGTTTACATTCCCTGTGGGAGCTCATCTGGCTTAATTTGCTGCCGTAAAAAGGTTTTGTGTGGAGTTTAATTGGATGTCTGTTTCAAAAACAGCACAGAGGTTAAGTCGGTATCACAGAAAAGAGAAGATGAAGGTGTTTTTCACCAGTGGCTTCAGATTAGTTACCCTGATTGCAGCCAGACATTTTTGTCCTGCTATATTTTTCATATTCTGACATTACAGAGATCAGCAACAGGGAATCCATCCCCATCAGCAGTGGAATAAGGCTACTGTTGGGGGAATGCCAATTCATGTGTGGGAAATATTTTTATGGTGTTTTTAAAAATCTCACATACTTGATTTGATTTCAGATTCCTAATACTGGCTCATCTCTGCTGGTAATGCTTGCTAGACTTTCCCAGTGCTTACAGGAAGCTCCCTTGTGGATTCTATCTCTTACGGTCTCAATCTCCTTCTGAGCCTGGGTACTTAGCATTGATTGCTTTGGCTTTATGTGACATTCTCAGATGCACAGTCTAATCAAGTATTCATAAATATTGGTTTTCTCCATGACTGTTGCATTTTGAATACGATCCAGTTCCTACCATCTCTTGGGTAATAATATAATGTAGTCTCCATGAAATTTGTGAACATGCGACTTAAGAATTTAGGATCTCATAATTAATCTGCATAAATTATGCATTACACATAATTATATAAATATCTCATCTTTATTGTTGAACACATTTTCTGTTCAGTTAGTCTTTTATTTTTCTTTGCAGTGTTTTGTCACTATAATCCTTATAGAAGATACAATCCTCAAAATATAACCAGAAGTCACTCTGCTGATAGCAATTTTAGCAGAGCACTACTGGATTTCTGTTTTGGCCATTAGAGTTTGGTTTGACTTGTTGTGCCACAAATTGATTCTGAAGGTCAAATTGACATTTGGTAAATGAGATTGTCATTAAGAAAATGGGTTGGCTAAAGAAGTCAAACATCCAGAGTAACCCTACAGAGCTCTGTAAAAGCAAATGTTCAACCTTCTGCTGAAATCAGTGAGGGTACTCCCATGCACATAGATTCATACATCATAGCCAGAGTCATATCCAGTCATCCTAACTTGACTGGACCCTGTTGTATCAATTGTTGAATGGTGGGTAAACATTCCATTGTGTCTCATTGTTTCAGTGGCTCAGCTCTAGTTAGGACTGACAGTAGGATTCAGACCTTCATCTCTTTTGCATGCAGAAGACAGGAAGCCAGTGGAACAGAAGGGCAAAAGTGGACGGCCAAGTCCAGCTGATCAATTCTAGTAGCTGTCATGCCCTCTAATTGTCCCAGTTTGGCAGGGACAGTCCCAGTTCACCCTCTTGTCACCCCAATTTTTCAGGTGCTTTTCAGATGCTTTTAAAAGGTGCCAGTTTGTCTCTCCCTCTTTCCCCCATTGTCATCAGCTTGTCATCCATTGGTGCAGAGTTCTAAGTAGAAAAGTAGTTTGCACTCAGTAAACTTAGCAGAGGAAGAGCACAGGAACAACATGGAGCCTTTCCTTTCCCGGGAGACTCAGACAAATGTAAATGGCTGCAGCCTCTCCTAGCTTGTGTGTTCTTCCTCATTAATAACTTTTGGTATCTTGACCACTTTGCCGTTGCTTGGGCACACGTGCCCTGGTTTTCATTTGTGAAATGTTGGAGGTTATGGAGTGGTCTGTATCTGGGTTGCTAGGGAAGGGATGGAGAGAAGTCTGTGCACTCCCAGTGAAGAAGGAGGTATACTGCATATACATTATTGTGACCACCTACATCATAGGGGGTAAGATGATTATGCAGCATTGTTTCAAACACATAACTTTTAATTGACAGTTGAATTACACATTGACCACAGTCTGTCAAATGTCATCCCTTGGTGTTAGGAACTCAAGTGGTCTCATTCCCCCAACTTCAAGAGAAATTAGTTCCTAAAATAACTTTATTTCATTTCTCATTTTGGATAGGGAAGTGCAAGAAAATATTTTGATCTTCAAGTGGAAGAAGTTCCATGGAGGAATTCAGGGTTTTTGCAGTGAGGGAGAGTTGCCAAATATTGCTTTATATTTTCAAAGCAAGCTTTGCAACATTCATCATTGCAATAGTTTTAAAATTTTGCATTTTAACTCTAGTAAGCTATTCTGGACATTTGAGAGGCTGAAGTAATAAAATGTTATTATTATCCTGTTCATAGCTCTCATAAGTATAGGACAACTTAAAAACAGGGGTTCTTTGTCCACTTGAACCACACAATGAAACAGTCTGTATTCAAGCAAACAAATCGATTTAATAATACCATTCTATGTGCTTGACAGTGCTTGTTGCTATGATTATCTAGCAAGTTTATTATTGCTGTTATTATCTTGCAGTTTAATTGTGCCAGAATTCTTACAAATATGCAGTTCCACTTACAGCAGAGTAGTTTAAGTAGCGTTCAAGAAAAAAAAATTGATATTCCTCCCTCTCCTACAACTAGCTGAATAAATATTAGTCATTTGCAAATGCACAGTAGTACTGTGACAATCCCAATTTACTTTTCCCCATTTTGCAGATATGTACACTGTAATCACATAGCCAATGAAATGAAAAGTCTAAATCCAGTTGTTAGCCCCAAGTGGAGTATATCCATTGAACCACTGTGTTACTGCCCTGGCTAGTCCGAGCTTTGGGGATCATAGAATCATAGAATCATAGAATCATAGAAATGTAGAGTTGGAAGAGACCACACGGGGCCATCCAGTCCAACCCCCTGCCATGCAGGAACACCCTCAAAGCACTCCCGACAGATGGCCATCCAGCCTCTGCTTAAAAACTTCCAAAGAAGGAGACTCCACCACATTCTGAGGCAGCATATTCCACTGCCGGACAGCCCTGACTGTCAGGAAGTTCTTCCTGAGGTTCAGGTGGAATCTCCTTTCCTGCAGCTTGAATCCATTGCTCCTTGTCCTGGTCTCTGGAGCGGCAGAAAACAAGCCCTCCCCCTCCTCTACATGGCATCCCTTCAAATATTTAAACATGGCTATCATGTCCCCTCTTAACCTGCTCTTCTGCAGACTGAACATACCCAGCTCTCTAAGTCTGTCCTCATAGGGCATGGCTTCCAGGCCCTTCACCATTTTGGTCGCCCTCCTCTGGACCTGCTCCAGCTTGACCATGTCCTTCTTGAATTGGGGTGCCCAGAACTGGACACAGGATTCAAGATGAGGTCTAACCAAAGCAGAGTAGAGTGGTACCAGGACCTCCCTGGCTCTAGACACCATACTCCTATTGATGCAGCCGAGAATTGCATTGGCTTTCTTGGCTGCCACATCACACTGCTGACTCATGTTCAGCTTGTGGTCTATTAGGACTCCTAGATCCCTTTCACACGTACTGCCATCCAGCCACGTGTCCCCCATCCTATATTTCTGCATTCCATTTTTTCTACCTAAGTGTAGGACCTTACACTTCTCTCTGTTGAATTTCATTTTGTTAGCCTTGGCCCAGCTCTCCAATCTGTCCAGGTCATTTTGAATTTTGATCCTGTCCTCTGGCGTATTAGCAACCCCTGCCAATTTGGTGTCATCTGCAAATTTGATGAGCATGCCCTCTATTCCTTCATCCAAGTCATTGATGAAAATATTGAACAGCACTGGGCCCAGGACAGAACCCTGTGGCACCCCGCTAGTCACTTCTCTCCAGGATGAAAAGCAGCCATTGGTGAGCACCCTTTGGGAACGGTCAGTCAACCAGTTACAGATCCACCTGACAGTAGCCCTGTCCAGCCCGCATTTTACTAGCTTCTTTGCAAGAATGTCATGGGGAACTTTGTCAAAGGCCTTACTGAAATCGAGCTATGCTACATCCACAGCATTCCCTTCATCTATCAAGCTAGTAACTCTATCATAAAAAGAGATAAGATTAGTCTGGCATGACTTATTTTTGAGAAATCCATGTTGACTTCTCGTGATTACCGCGTTGCTTTCTAAGTGATTAGAAACTGACTGCTTAATGATCTGCTCCAGAATCTTTCCAGGTACCGATGTCAGGCTGACTAGGCAATAATTATTTGGGTCCTCTTTTTTTCCCTTCTTGAAGATGGGGACAACATTTGCCCTCTTCCAGTCTGCTGGAACTTCTCCTGTCCTCCAAGATTTCTCAAAGATTATAGCAAGCGGTTCCGAAATGACCTCTGCCAGTTCTTTTAATATCCTAGGATGCAATTCATCTGGGCCTGGAGACTTGAATTCATCCAGTGTGGCCAGGTATTCCTGTACCACCTCTCTACCTATTATGTGCCGCATTTCCCCTGCTTCCTCCCCTGCTCCCCAACCGCCAGGTTGAGTGCTTGTGTCCTTCTGGGAAAAAACTGAGGCAAAGAAGGTGTTAAGTAGTTCTACCTTTTCTCTTCCCCCTGTTAGTAATTCACCATCTTCTCTGCACAGCGACCCTATCGTCTCCTTCTTTTTCCTTTTGCTGTGGACATATTTAAAAAAGCCCTTTTATTGTTTTTAATGTCTCTGGCCAGCCTAAGTTTGTTCTGTGCTTTAGCCTTTCTGACCTTCTCCCTACATCTCCTGGCTACTTGCTTAAATTCTTCTTTGGTGGTTTCCCCCCTCTTCCATTTCCTGTACACGTTTCTCTTAACGCTTAGCTCAGCTGAGAGTTCTTTAGTCAACCATTCTGGTTTCTTCAAGATGCCTTCCATTTTTCCTCCTTATTGGCACAGTTTTAGACTGTGCCTTCAGTATCTCCCTTTTAAGGAACTCCCATGCCTCCTGAACTCCTTTCCCTTTCACTATTCTTGACCATGGAATTTCAGCCAGCAGGTCCTTAAGTTTACAGAAGTCCACTTTTTTAAAATCTAAGACGAGTGTCTGGCTACACCTATTTTCTCCTTCCCACTGAATGCCAAATTCCAATAGGGCATGGTCACTCCCCCCTAAAGATCCAACCACTTCTACCTCATTAATAAGGTCACCCTTGTTGGTCAGGATCAGATCTAGAATATTTGATCCCCTTGTGGCCTCTTCCACCTTCTGGACCATGAAATTGTCTGCAAGACAAGCAAGAAACTTGCTGGACCTTGCTGTCTTGGCAGAGTTTGACTGCCAACATATATCCGGGTAATTGAAATCTCCTATTATTACTGTATCTGTCCTTTTTGAATGTGCAGTCATTTGGTTGAGAAAGGCGTCATCAAGGTCCTCAGTCTGGGTTGGAGGTCTGTAGTAAACCCCCACCAGAATATCCCTATTGTTTCTCACTCCCTTAATTCTTACCCAGATGCTGTCGACCTGGCTTTCTGGGTTTAAGTCATGGATCTCTTCACAGGTGAAAACATCCTTGACGTACAAGACTACTCCACCTCCTTTCTTGTTTGGATATTAAAGATATCTCTTGATATCACAATTCGGCTGCACCTTTCTATTCCTCTACACGTGCTTGCGAGGCCACCGGACAAGCACATAAACAAGCTTGGCCGTTAACAGCCGTAATATTCAAACTACAATACAGGCAGGCCAGAAATAGCTGACTCACTGCTTTAGGAGACCTCCAGGCAAGTACTCTAATTTAGTATGCACGCAACCTACAAAAGAGCCTCTGCCCCGCAATCGCAGCCTGATGGGTTAACTATACAATACCCAAGTACTCTGCGTTTGCGTACTGGCTACTCTATTGAGAATCGCTACGATAACTCAATCATTCAGATTCTGACCTTTCGGAGGCTGTCTCCAACTCCAAATCTATTGTTTTCCCCAAAGTACGGCATAGCCTACAGTCACAATTCTCCTTATAAAAACCCTTGATTCCGAGACCTTCCTCGGAACGCTCCCGAGTTTCATCCCGCCTTGCTGCCACTTTGCTTGGCGAGCCTCCCCTCAGCTCCACGTGCTCAGCTACATCGCACCCCAGCTTCGCTCTCTATTTTTCCTGGGCTTCAGGACAGGTGAAGTATCACCCAAACCAGCAATCTCTCTAAAAATCCCTCTATACCACTCCAACCTTTATTTTCTTTAGTTATCTTGTATGAGTGTGTCGCATACACTGTTTTGCTTGTATTTAATAAACATCATTTATTATTTCAACTTCTGTGTTCTCCTTGATTCGACCCGACCCCGTAGACATAGGGTTCAAGATCTCGCTAAGTTACCCTGCCTCTTGTAACGTTAAGCAGTGCTCTGAGCTGATTTTCCCCAACTTTAGTTGAGCACATTTTGGTGTCCCTCCCGGGACCCCCAGTTCACAGGGTAACAACTGGAATGTACATAAATGCTGACTTTCCAGTTTTCTTGTTGATGCAGTGGGTCTATTCTAGTTGAGTAACAAATGGAATTATTGCAAAAAAATTTTTTTTGTTAAGGTGAAGTGCATTTCAGTAATTCATTTCGAGATAACCTGTAATTGCTGTACTGACCTTCTTGTTACAGGTATGTGCTACATTAATAGCCTGTGTCAAAAACATGATGGTTGGTTTGCTAAGATGGTAGTTCCAGTGGGTAGGCATGATGGAGTATTGGCAAGCAAAAAATGCATACACCAGGAATGAATACTTGTGGATTTGTGTTAATGTGTTCAAGTATTAATGTGAGGTCGTTATCTTTTGCTTTTAGAATACTTTTACATTGAACTTTCTCCTGAGCAGTGTACATGATGAGATTAAATAAATCATTACGTGAAGAATATAATCTAACTGGAAACAGAAAACAACAGATTGCGTTTTAGCATGAATCCCTCCTCTTCATCAATTCTGTTATGCATTATTCGTTTATGCAGAATCCTGTCGGGGCATTGTGGTGCTCAAAAGTCAACTTATGTATACGGGAAGTAGGATTGTGAAGATGCACAATGTCTGTATTCAGTAGAGAGTTGCTGTTTCATAACTACATAGTGGAGCCAGTAAAGGGACCAACGTTCAATGGGACATTGACAAGGGAGTTTTGGTGTGCTTTGGGTGTTTTCAATGCTCATTGGTTGCACATCTTCACAATTCAGTAGCCAGGTTTCTTAATGCCTCTGCTACTTAGGTGCATGCAAATTTGCGTTCCATGAAAGGACTTAAAGGATTCCAATGAATGTCAATTCTTACCGTTCCTATAAAATGGCTGGAAAGTATAATGCTGTCTATATGTTGCTTTTATCTATAGAATATGAAGAGCCTGGTAGAAGAGAGAACACATACATTATGGATACATTAGTATCCCAGTGTTCACAGTGAAAGGATGCTGGCTTTGCAAGTGCTCACAAAAGCTTAAAAGTTTTTTTTTCCGAAGCACTCCTTGCTGGTCTTCTGCTTTCCCTTTCCCTGAATCCTTTGAGAAATAGGAAAGTGGTAACTGCAAATGCTTTCAAAGCCTTGGCAGAGAGCATCTTTCACCACTCCATGTTGGGACTGAGGAGAATAAGCTCAGAATATGCAGCAAGAAACAATGCATTGTTTCAGAGAAAGCTTTCTGAGACCTTGCCAGGGGTGTTCTTCCTGAAAGAAATGATACACATAGCATCAGTTTTCCATCAGAAACTCTTGGGTTCATAGTTCTAAAAGTTCCACAGTGAAGGACAGGGAATGTGCTATTAGGGCCCTGGCTCGACCCACTTATCTTCCCCTGTCCTAAAGGATTTTGATTTGGGTGGAGCAACTGGAGGTATGTTGCAAGTTCATAGTGAGCACATCCCTGCTTGAAGAAGGTTATGAAACAGGTTGTTCTCCCATCATTCTTGTATATGATCATTTGAGCAGAGATATGTGCATTTGCAAGCATGCTTACTTTGAATGTTTGTGATTTTCCCAATGTAGATAAATAACAGTTTAGGGAAAAATCTATTCCTGTTTATATAGTGTTAATTTGATATAAATGATACACAGAGCCCAAATATTTTGGCTTGGCTTATTGGCAGGAGTAGTGAGATTGTTTAGCTCCTTCTGTCTGCTCCAAAGGTCAGCAGCACATGAAAAACCTTGGTGCATGGCACCAAGCAGAGGCCGTCGCCCCTGGTGAACTGGCAAGTAGAATTGTTGGGATCTGAATTATACAGGGCATGTGGATAATGACAACTGTGTAATAGAATGAAAGTACAGCCCTAAATGGCTGAACTAGCCTGCTATATCGTGTTGTACCATCGTTATTGTTTTAGACCACACAAACAGCCTGTTTATATCCAAAAAGAAGCAAAAGACTAAGTGGAACAATTAGTTAAAGCAAACTGTGTGCTTTTTATTTTATTGTATGATGCCTTATTATTTAATCGTTATTACTTACTTTTTATTCATTATTTGCTCATTGATTTATTGGACTTTTATTCTACCTTTGTCTCAAAAATGGGATTGAAAGGCAGTGTACAGTAAAATTGAATAAAAAGTATAATTAAAGCAGAAAACAAGATCAAAATAAAAACAGAATTTGATTAGTCTAGTGGTTTGAGTGTTGGACCATAACTCTGGAAAACAGGATTTCTTACAGTAAAATAGAATAGGAAGTATAATTAAAACACAAAACAAGATCAAAATAAAAACAGAATTTGATTGGTATAATGGTTTGAGTGTTGGACCACAACTTTGGAGAACAGGATTCAAATCCCCATTCAGCTTTGGAAACCTACAAGATGACCTTGGGCAATCATACTTTCTTAGCCTCAGACGAAGGCAGAGACAAACACTTTCTGAACAAAACTTGCCAAGAAAACCACATGATAGGGTCACCTTAGGGTAACCATAAGTCAGAAATGACTTGAAGACACACAACAGCAAAAACAACGAACAAACAAACAAAAGCACAATCTAAAGACACATCCTTTCTTTTAACAGGAAAGTGCACCACTCAACTGATAACAACCACTTACAACCACTCAGTTGTCCCAAGCCTGCCTGTTTGTTTTTTAAAGCCTTTACCTGCCAGCAGAAAGACAGCAAGGAGTGGGCCAGCCACTCTTCCCTTGGGAGAGAGTTGCATACCCTGGGAACAGCCATTGAAGGAGCCTTCTTCTGCTTTACCAACAGATGAACAGGTAGCAAGTCTGAGAAAATAACCTTCTCTGATAATTTCAAAAGCTGGGCTAGCTCATAGAAAAGATTATGATCATTCATCTTTGTAGTATTTCTCTTGATTTCTTACATTGCCACTCATTCTTCCTCACATTGCTTTCTGTCTTTCTGTCCTCTCTTCTTGCTTTAGGTGTCTTGAAATCATTGTCCTATTTAGAGTGATATTATAGAATCTTAGTATCTTAGGGACATAAAAAGCCATCTAGTCCAACCCCCACCATGTAGGAATGTATAAGTACAGCACTCCTGAAAAATGCCCACCCAGCTTCTGTTAAAGACCTCTGAAGATGGAGGATCCCCTACCTTTTGAGGCAATCTGTTCCGCTGTTGAACAGCTCTGACATTCAAGAAGTTCTTCCTAATGTTTAGATGGAATCTCTTTTCTTGTAATTTGAATCCATTGTTCTCATCTCTGAAGCATCAGAAACCAAGCTTGCTCGATCTTCTATATGGCTTCCACTCAGATATTGAAATATGGCTATTGCATCACCTCTTGGAGTTCTTCTCCAAGCTAAACGTACCCAGCTTGCAAAGTTGTTTTTCATAAGACGTGGATTCCAGACTTTTGATCATTTTGGTCACTTCTCTGGACACATTCTAGCATGTCAGTATCCTTCGTGAAGTATGGTGCCAGTAGTTATGACTGTTCAAATAATTATGGTCTTTCTTCCTACCAGTGGTGTTTCTTCTTTGGTGTTACATAATGGCTGGCCTATCTTGTTGGCTAAGGCAGATTCTCAATTAGTCAGCCCCTGCCTAAATCTGGGATGGATAGCTTGTAACCCTAGATGCCAGATTGCAGTGCCTATCATCTCTCACTATCAGATGTGTTAGCTAGGGCTAATGGGATTTTTGGTTCAGCAGTGTCTATAGAGAATTGCTCAATCTTGACTTTAAAGAATCTGAAGT
The DNA here is from genome assembly GCA_030412105.1 of Cyclura pinguis. NCBI lineage: Eukaryota > Metazoa > Chordata > Lepidosauria > Squamata > Iguanidae > Cyclura > Cyclura pinguis. Next base: position 293,299,123 of record CM059599.1, on the reverse strand, counting down.
CTGAATTGAATGTGCATCCTTTGTGAAATTAAAACTGTTTATCTCTGGCTGTATGCTAGGGGAGGGGGCTTTAACTGATACATTGCAGAGCAATTGAGCAACCTTGGCTCAGTTCCACTAGGAAGAGCAAAACAATGCTGGCTGTTTGCATGGTAGGAGGCAGTGGTATCACTTTGATTTCGAAACAGTATTTCTGCCTTGCAGAGCAATGAGTTTATATGTTACCTCAGCTGAAGAAAAGTCCACTAGTCAGGGATGCCACCTACCAGAGTCTTGACAGTCTTCCTCCTCCTGGAATCTGCCTTGGAGCACAAATCCAGGAGAGTTATCACTTGCCTATGAAGCCACATTACCTGGCTGGTAAACATTCCATTTGGTTACCTCTGCAATCCGCCTCCAGTAGAAATAGTTACATTGCTGAATCCAAGCCTGTGGATCCGTCAGAGTCTGATACTGCCCTGAGAAATCTAAAATATTCTGTATGTCTCACTCAGAACTTTAAATATTTCCCTGTATGTTGTCCAAATAGCCCAGCATCCTATTTCCATCAGCAAGCAGTCAAGTCCATTTCCATTTCGATCAAGTAAACAAGAAAAAAGATTAAATGACTAGAGAAATTTCTTAGATTGGAGAAACTGTTATGTGCTTTATGGATTGACTAAAGCCATGTTAAATGATTACATTTTTAGCATTTAAAACTCCCTTCAGCAGTAACCTTCTATCCCACAGTCATTGCATTTAGGGGCAGATCCTTACTCTGTTTTGCCTCCATCGTTAAATCTAGTTCTATATATTTTAAATTTCTTGAATGCTGCCTTGAATTTGGCCATGCTCTTTATCTGCCAAGTATTCCTGGTATAACTTTGATGCAGATGAGCTGTGCATTACATAAAAGAGCCTGTTTCCTCTTATTTTATCTTGTAGTCAATTCATTTCATTGACTTTACAGTCATACAAGGATTTTCTTGTTGGCGGAAGTAATGGAAAGGTGGTGGTGCAGGCAAATACATATCAAAAAGATAATTGGCATACCTTTTCCAGAGCACCTTGGTTATGGTTTGAGATTGGCTAACCCAGTTTTTCACTTGCAGAACAGTGAATATGCCTCAGCCTGGTGTGCACTACTTTAACATTGCATCAGAATAATTCTTTTTTTATATGCTTCTCACCATTTCTGAAAGCTGCCAAGTTAACCTTCACAATGTTATAATGTATAATCAGTTTTCTTTTCTTCTTTTTGGTGGTTACAGCCATAGTTCAACATAACATAGTAGTTCTTCATGTGGAACTACAGCTGCTCTGAGCCATTTACCACCCTTGAGCCTACTGTAGACCCAAAGGCATACCCTTACTGGTGAGGATCTGGGGAGCTGGAGTCGGAGAGGATTCCAGAAGCTATCTGGCTACATTCCTGTAGCCAGATGGAAAGCACTTACATCATCTGTTGGGGTCTGTTGGGGTTCTCAAAAGGTCACAGAAGATAGAATGATCTCATTTCACATACAGGGACATAGCCAGATGTTTCTGTGATTTCCCCCTCACTCCCACCAGGCGTGTAATGGCCATGGGATGGCTCCATTGGGTCTATGATAGGTCACAGGGGAGGGCTTTGGTTGCTGCAAGGAGGGGAAGGGAATACCAAACTCTGTGGCTACCAGAAGTAGACATAAACCGTTGTAAGGTTAACTTAGACTGCATATGCCACTAACAGGATGCTAGCTTTGGACTGTCAGTTTTCAGTAGGATAACGGCTCTGATCCCTTTTGAATTCACTTTTGGTAATTGAGTGATCATGGGTGTTTGTCGCAGGCCAATTGTTAACTTTCTGAATATAGAATTTTGCAGTTTGAGAAGAGACTGGGTGGAGCCAAATAGTATTCTGGAACTGTCTAGCAAGACATTACAGACATCACAGTTCATTTCCAGAAGTGGTTCCCACCAGTCTGCCTGGTAGTGTTCTGGGATATTTTCTTCAGAGGAAAATGCAGCTTCTTTATATCTACAGAGCAATAATGGGCAAATTGTCACTGTCCAGACTGGAAGTCCCATCAGGCATAGACATCATAGGCAATCATAGGAACTGTAGTTCAACAACATCTGAAGGGCCACAAGTTACCAACCCCTGTCATACTAGAAGAGAGAACAGCAATTGATTAAATAGGTTCTGTTCCTTGCTTTGTAGTTTCTCTTGCAGCACCATCTATGGAAAGGGATTGGTAGCTGACTAGAGATGTAAAATTTTGAGAAATATTGAAGTCATGGGAGGGGGGTCAAGTTGTTTTTAGGATTTAGGTGTTTTCTTTTTTTTAATTTCAGAGAAATTGGGAAATGCAATATTAACATCCTTTACAGATTGAAAATCATCTCTTCCTCCACTTCCTCATCTTTATTTATACCCTACTTTTTCCCCAAGATTGAAACTTGTGGCTTAACAGTTAAAAGAATAATTAAAATATAGTTACTGTAGTTCCACACCTCAGCCCGTTCCTGAACGACTGGAAGTGGTCGTCCAGTGTGCTTTTGAAAGACTGCTTGAAACAGGTCTTTCAAAAGCACGGAGCGTGACACTCCGTTCCTGCGCTCCGGTGCAGATTTGCGGGTTTGCACCAGTGCGAGACTGCGATCTGTCGGGGGCAGGCTTTAGGCTGGCGAACTTCAGTGGTTGGTGGAGAGCCTCGACCAACCAGAAGCTGCCATTTTCCTCCCCGGAGCAGTGCGAAGCGGCGGCCACGCACTGCTCCGGACCAGCCTGGACCCAAGCGTGGAGCCAAGAAGTCCGGTAAGTACCAGCATGGGGCAATTCCCTCACCCCGTGCGGAAATAACCAAAGTCTGGAAAAAAGGCTTCTTTTCTCACAGATAGTTCCAATTGTTTTTGAGCCTTCACATCTCTACAGGTGACCTATCTTTTAAGTGTTTCACGAACAAAACACTTGCTTGGAATTCTCTGTGTTTTGCTGTGTACAGGATACCCTCATACACGAGCACTGTCATACCTGTTTGAGTGGCAGGTTGGGGATCTACTTTCACAAACAGATGACAGGGGAGAGAAACTCAGTTGTTAGTTACGGGTATTTGTGTTCATCTAAAAGCAAGATAGTTTGCAATATAATCCTATGCCTGCTCTTTTTTTTACTCCCAATGCATACAATAGTGTGTGTGTTTAGGAACCCTGTGCCTGCTTACTTAGCGGAACTTACTTCTGAGTGGGCTGGAGCTATAAGAAGGTATTTATGGTATATCTGGAGAATCCCACAGATCCTTATATCTTTAGTTACAACTTGTGTATCTCTCTTACTCTCTTTTTCTCTCCTAATAAATACACTGCTTTGTTGATTTCTTGAAGAGTGGGAGGGTAATGTAGTATTGTATAATGTTATGTATAAATCTCAGCTATTAGTTCGTTCACCCTTTTCCGTAAAAAAGTTGGACTAATGATGTTATATGAATAAAGAATTTAGCTCATAAATAAGTATTAGTGAGTATTCCCGTTGGTCTAGACCATGGCAACATATCAATTTTTTATTTTCTAGCCCTATTGAAGATTAAAGCTTCTTTGTTTTGTCTTGTCTTGTTGTCATGCAAAAGTAGGAGGATTTCAGAGTGCCCTTTCTTGATGGTTTGGCACAGTGAGCTCATTTTGCATTTTCTAATTTTTCATGGTTCCAAAGGATAAAGGTCTGTCTTTACAGAAATCCCTGCAGAGGCCTATGTATGGCATCTTTTATTTTTCAGGGATGCATTACATTTCCGTAATATATTCAGTAACATTTGGAATCAAGTGGGATGAGAGGTGAGCAGCAGGTGAGGAAAGATGTCCAGTGTATATACATTTGCTCTTTGTTCAAACAAACTATAAGAAAGCTTCTAAAAGTAAGCACAGTAATAAGTCACCAACCTGCAGGCAGCCTTGCCTGTTCATGAAAGAAAAAAAACTAAAGTTCATTCTTAGTTCTATAGAAAAAAAAGTTTAGTGTGAGCTACTTTACTAATCCTGTGTCATGGTCTTTCTGTATTTGGAATATGGTTATCTAAGTAGACCAACATATTGCAAGCTGAAAAAGTACTGGTTGTCATATCTTCACAGCTCATTAAGAGTTATTCCTTCACTTTCCTAAGATCCTTTAAAATTATTGTTGGTATTTTAAGATATTATAAAATTATCATCATCATTATTAAGGGAATTCCTTATTTGGGGGTAAGACTGGAGAGTAATGTGGGAAGATGGTGGAAAAGTGTGCTTTAAAGACCCATGACCAGAGGAATAGTGAAAAGTAAAAAAGATGGACGTAGCATTAGTGCTTGATCTCCCAGTCATTTGCTTGTTCTTCACCTGCTTGCTTCTTTTGCTAAGTGCTGTCCTGTGTAACTCAGGGCTTTTCTGCAGTTCTGAGTCTGATGTGCTGAATTCAGTAACAGGTATCAAATTCAATGTGTGCCAACCCCAGGGATGCACAAGGCTTTAGTTCTACTTCTCTCCCTCACCCCGCCCCATCTCCAAGCAAGCATAATTTCTCATGAGAGCAGTTTCATGTAAAATCTGGTATTTTCTGTGCCTCATATGGCTCAGTCGTAAATTTTGTGAAGGAAGTGTTTTGAGTGCAACATGCTAAGTGTAATCATTGTCAGTTTCATAGTTAATATAGAACAGAATTCTGTGTGTGAAATGGGAATAGGGAGAAGTTTTTGTACGTTGCTGTTTTTGTTGGTGGTGGTTTCATAGTCAACCATGTGTTACTGTCTAGAATTATGGACCATCAATGATTCAGATTCTGTTGCTATTATTATTAATATTATTCATTATTTTCCACCTTTCCCCAAAATATGGACTCAGTATATTGAAAGTAAAATGCATAAGCACCACAGTATCCTAAATTATCTTTAAAGCTAAATGTGTAAAGTTTTCCTTTTTTATTTGAGTAGAATGCTTGTATTTATTGGCAATGCTGAACATAGGTGTCGTCACCTAAAAACTAACTGCTGACACAACAAAATTAATGGTGTCACACACAAAAAGTATCTCTCTTACCCAAACAAGATACCATTGTTCAAAAGCAGGAGTAACTTTAGAGGAGCCGATAAAGATAGAGGCACCATGTTTGCTCAACTATACCACCAATAAAAGTGGTTTCTGTCTCTCTGTCACACAATGTAGAGAGGGCTTGCTGGGAAAAAGTGGGATGTGTTGTTGACACATGTGTCTTAATTATATTAGACATTCTCTGGCAGCTAGGCAGTGCTTACTTTTGCCTCTGTGAAGAGAAAAGTGGAGAATTAGTTCCTCACTAAAACCTCCACCATTAAGTCAGAGCAATTGAAGGAATATGAACTCGTACCTTTTTTTTAAAGAACAACAGCACCTTTCTTATTTTTCTACTTAAATATGCAACCTCACCAGGATCGTTTATATTTAAAAAAAAGCACTTCATTCTTAGCCTAAATGTAATAGCAAATCAAATGTCACTTGGGTGTGATTATGACCGATATCATTCTTTTAAAAAATTCTGTGATTAGGAAGTTTTCTAGAATAAAAGAGATCTGTTCCCTGCTTGGGCTTGGGCTCCCCACACCACCCTTTGATGTTCACAAGGTGCTGAAATTGCACAGTTGTCTTGCAGTTCTATGTAAAGGTAGAACATTACCCCTATGGCAAGAAGCATGAGTTCTAACTGGATATTAAACTTGCTTATTGTATCATGTGGGAAATATGCATGTCCCCTCACAACTCATTAGAGCCTATGCAGAAAATTTAAATAACCAAGTTACTTGAGAGTCCGCATTAGTCATTTCTAATAATGTACAAAAAATTTCTTGGTAGCTGAGCCACTGACACTAACACATATACCCCTTCACACATAGAATAGGACTGCAAGGTCATGGCTCCAGCAGAGCAAGAGGTGCAGTGAAGGCCTGTTATACATAGAGGTCTATGTGTGCTAGTATCCTTTGCTGATGTATGTGTCAAGGATGTGGGTGTTGGGAGTGATGCCACATGATTTGGGGGCCATTCAGCAATGTGGCTTGCATTCCCATTCTTCATTTGATTCAAGTTGTACGTGTGAAAGGAGCTTTGTTGGTGGTTGTATCTGTTAGACAGCAGTGACATAGGAAGTATATAACAACTGAAGAATTCAGGTTATTAACTCGAGAGCCACTTGTTTGATGGAAAGAATATTCAAAAATATTTGAAAAATGGTTTAAAAAAACAAGATGCTTTTCCAGTGTTGAGAAACCATGAGGAGAAGAATCCAGGACTGATAAGAACCTTCACAGTTCAGGGCTTATTCTGCATAAAATGGTTGTTTTGCAGAGGAAACAGCATTTTCTGAGTAGAAAACAGAACTTTTCTGCATGCAAAATAACATTTCAATGCAGAAAATTAATTACGGCACAGTAAATACTGTTTTTGATGCAGAAAACACTATAATTGGGGATTTGTTCTGTGTAAAATTCATACATTATTGATTTACATAGACATTTTCTGCACAGGAATCAATATTTTTACATTTAAATAATATTTTTCCATGCAGAAAATGCTGTTTTCTGCACAAAGCAACCATCTACAAATATTGCTCAGAAAATGTCCCAAATTGCTAGTGGTATTTAAAATCTGTGTGGATTTCAAATAGTTTTTTTGCGGTGGGAAGAAAATTGCTCATTGCTATCTTCAAGAAGAAACCTAGTGAAGAATTACACCCCAGATCCTGTCTGTGCATATTGCGGTGACCATATTCCTTCTAGTTTCTGAGAAAATAAGCCGGCTGAAAAGCAGGATGCTGAGTGGAAAAGAGATGTCATAACATGACAACTATTGTTTGGAGATCTCACAACTCTCTAACATCTTGCATATGTCCAGTTTTCATAGAGAAATGTAAAAAAAAAATAAATTACTTAACTGTGAGGATTACATTTTAAAAACTATTTTAGCTCTTTGTACTTGTTACTTTGGAAATGAAAGGACAGGATGAAGGAAGGCCAAGATATGCCTCAGATTCCCACAATTAGGCAAATGGTATGATTAAGAATCATTATTTGTGGCACACAGGCCATCTTTCTTGTGAACAAAAAAGATATGAGTTTGGAGCTACCCCACAACTGTCCCAGTTTGTCAAAGACAGTTCCAGTTAATCCTCTGTCACCCACTTTTTCAGCTGCTTTTAAAATACCCCAGTTTCTCTCTCTTCCCACTTTACTCCTTTGTCCCTAACTTACTTCAGTTGATAAAAATTGAATTAAAAGTAGTTTGCACTTTGTAAGCTTAGCAGGAGAAGAGGAAAGGAGTGGGTAGAGTTTTGCCCTTGCCAGCAGATTCAGGCAAAAGCAAACAGCTCCAGTCTTTCCTAGCTTATATGTTCTTCCTCTTTAACAACTTCTACCATCTTGGTCACGATGACCCTTTTCGCACCTTACCCTTTCATGGAGCTGGGGTGCGGGGCTCACATGAGCAGCCTCCGGAGGAAGGCTCTCGTGTCCGGGGTCCTTCGGCTCTGCACAAGCTTCCTGCTTGCGTGAGAGCCCCACCTCTTCCTTTCGCAGTGCAGCCTGGGACCTTTCCAGGCTGCACTGAGACAGGAAGTGTGACCGGCCCGGCTCCCGAGGCTCTGCACGCAAGGTAAGTGCTCATGGGACCCCGGAGCGATGCACGACCCTTTCGGCTTCAAGCCGAAAATGAAAAAATGCATGCGTGGGCCACGTGAGGCCTTTGAGCATCGCATGAATGTGAGTGCATCATGTGGACCACTCCTCACATTTACACGACGCTCAAGGGGACCTTTCGCATTGGAAATGCCGTGCGAAAAGGGCCAATGTCATGTTACTTGGCCACATGCATGGAAGGGTATGTATATTTATTTAGCTGTTGTCAGCAATCAGTGGTGATGGAAAAACACCCTGAAATGGATGGATGAGAGAACTTCTGAGAATTCTTTGGAGTTTAGAGTAAATTAGAAGACAGGCCTTTGCATCTACCCTGTTGCATTTACTGGGTGCTAGGGAGTTATCATGGATGTAAATTATGATGTAAATGGGATGTGTACAAGAAATGGAAAAGGGGGGAAGTCAAAGAGGAATTCAAATGAATAGCCAGCACAAGTAGTAAGAAAATCAGAAAAACTATAAAGCACAGAGCAAACTCAGGCTTGCTAGAAGGGTTAAAAAACAATAAAAAAGGGTTTTTAGTTATGAACTGGAAGAAGTAATCTCAGAACCACTGGCAATATCTTTGAGAATTCTTGGAAAACAGGACAGTGGAGGAGGGCATATGCTGCCTTTGTCTTCAAAAAGGTAAAAAAGAGGACCCAAATATTAACTGATCAGTCAGCCTGATGTCAATACCAGGAAAGATTCTAGAGCAGATAATTAGACATTCTGCAAGCGCTTAGAAAGGAATGCCATGATCACTAAAAGTCAACATGGGTTTCTCAAAAACAAGTTTAATCGTATCTCTTTTTTTGATAGAGTTACAAGCTTGGTAGATGAAAGGAATGCTATGGATGTAGCATATCTTGATTTCAGCAAGGACTTTGGCAAGGTCCCCCATGGTATTCTTTCAAACAAGCTTGTAAAATGTATGCTACACAATGCTGCTGTTAGGTGGAATTGTAATTGGTTGACCGACCAAACCAAAGGCTATTCACCAGTGGCTTCTCTTCATCCTGGAGAGAAGTGACTAGTGGGGTGTCACAGGGTTCCGTCCTGGGCACAGTGCTATCCAACATCTCTATCAATGACTTGGATGATGGAATCGAACACATTCTTATCAAATTTGCAGATGACACCAAATTAGGAGGTTAGCTAATATCCCAGAGGCTAGGATCAGAATTCAAAATGAGTTAAACAGATTACAGAGCTAGGCTAAAATTAATTTCAAAAGGAAGAAGTGCAAGGTACTACACTTAGGCATAAAAAAATGCACAGATGTAGGATGAATGACACCTGGCTTGACCACAGTACATGTGAAGGGGATCTAGGAGTCTTAGTAGAGTGCAAGCTGAACATGACTTAACAATGGATGTAGCAGCTGAAAAAGCCAATGTGATTCTAGGCTGCATCATTAGGAGTATAGTGTCTAGGTCAAAAGAAGTAATAGTATCACTTTATTCCACTTTGGTCAAACCCCACCTGGAATTCTATATCGAGTCCTAGACACCACAGTTCATGAAGGATATTAACAAGATAGAATGTGTCCAGAGGAGGGTGACTAAAATGGTAGAAGTTCTGGAGTGGCAATAAGGAGTGGTTTAGGAAGCTGGGTATGTTTAGCCTGAAGAAAAGATGGGTAAGAGGTGTCATGTCCAGGGCAGACCTGGCAATTAATCAGCAAGAGCAGGGCTTATTCACAAGGCAAGAGCAGGGGTTGTCCAAAACAAAGTCCAGGTTCCAGAGTAAACAAATCCACAGGGCAAATCCAAGTCGTGGTCAAACAGGCAGAGGTTCAAGGTAGTCAGGATGCAAGAGAACATGTGCAGGGCTTCAATAACTTGGAAGATCAGTTGGAACGGAAGGGCCAGCTGCCAACCTTTTTGCTTACTAATACTGTTGCCACAGGTATTCCCTCGTTAGGGCTCGTTTGTTATTTATATGCACTGAGCGGCAAAGCCCCTCTTTCTGACGTTGTCTCTCTTGCACTGTAAGAGTCTGTGTTGTCTCTTCTCCAGCTATTTATTCCCCCTGCTAGGGCCTCTGCTGTTGTTTGTTATCTTCTCCTGAGCAAGCTTCTGGGGAAACTTCTGCCTTGGACTCAGAATCTTCCTCCTCACTGTCAGGGTCTCCAAGGTAGGGCATGACAAGAGGTGACATGATAGCCACGTTTAAAGATTTGAAAGGATGTGGTATGGAAGATAGAGCAAGCTTGTTTTCTGCTGCTCCAGAGATTAGGGCACAGAGCAATGGCATCAAACTGCAGGAAAAGAGATTGAATCTAAACATTAGGAAGAACTTCATGATGGTAAAAACAGTTGGAGAGAGAAATACACTGGCTCAGAGTGTGTTGGAGTCTCCTCCTTTGGAAGTTTTTAAACGGAAGCTGGATGATCATCTGTTGCGAGTGCTTTGATTGTGTATTCCTGCGTGGCAGGGGGTTGGACTCGATGACCTTTCTGATCCCTTGCAACTCTATGATTCTATGGTGCTTTAGATTTCTAACTTCTCTTGACCTTTACAATTTTTTTTCAGCATCTCTTTCATTTGTGACTCTTCAATGCTCCCTTCTGTTTTGCATTTCTTCCTTTGGGAAAGACAAAGAGAATGACAAGAGGCCATGTCTCTAAAATGTAGTTTCTGAAAACTTAGCAGCCTTTAAACCATCACTTTTAGTCTATGGGGACAAAAAGCTTTCTGCTGTATATTCATTTTTAACCTCTTGGGACGCCAGCACCGCCAGACCTTAAAAAAGAAAGAGAAAAGAAGTTTTTGAGTTCCATTCAGATTTCAAAAGATGGTTTAAAAAAAATTCTCAGTAGATAAAAAAGTACTTTTTTCCTGTCATGACTATGTGATTTGGCACCACTGAAATCTCTGTAAACAGTGAATAGAAGGGCAGTCACTGAAGAATCTCTGAGGAAAATTTAAGTTGTTTTTCTTCGAGCTATTATTGTGCACATCAATTCTCCTGACCTCAGTGTAACTTCATGGAAATCAGAAAGAGAAACAAAAGCTGATCTCATCTGCTATCTTGGATGACTTGGAGATTAACAAGAGTTGTGATGTTCCCATGTTGTTTCCTGGTACATGGGAGAAAGTGTACAGGTTCCTTTAGCATGTAAGCAATTCAGTAGTTCCATCTCTTGGACTTGAAGAGAATTATGGGAGTGTTCTAAATGCACATCTGCACTGATTCATACAGTGGCAGACCACTGAACCACCAAAAAGACCATGCTAGTCTATTGTCTTAAAGAATATATTGCCTTTAATTTTAAGTAACCTTCCACTTTCCAAAGGTGTTGTTCCTTTCACTCATTTTGAAAATCAGCCATGAAAGTAATTTTCTGGGAAAGCGGTGTATTAGGGTGGTCATCTGGATGTAGTGACATTGCACCAGTAGAGAACAGTGGCTGAAGTTATTATGTAAGATTGCTCATGCACAGTGTAAGGCATTGTAAACCAGAAACTCTTATGAAGAAAATACAATAGGAGCATGCTTTCCAACATTTCACAGAAGAAAAAGGAGGTATATAGCAACCCAGGATTGTACTATGGTTCACCACTCAACTGTGTCTTCTGTGAAACACCTCGGCCCTTTCTGTAACTCACCTTTTTGCGGAGCTGGGGTGTGGGGATCTTGCGAGCAGCCACTTCCGAGAGGCTCTCACATCCCGGTTCCTTCAGCACCGCAGCTGCTGCCTACTCGAGCAAGAACCCCTCCTCTTCCTTCTGCAGTGTGACGTTAGATTTTCCCAGGCTGTGCTGGGGCAGGAAGCGCGAGTGCTGCAGCTCCAGAGCTCCGCACGCACAGAAAGTGCATGCAGGGCCCCGAAGCGATGTGTGATTGCGCACCATTTTTGGCTCACAGCCAAAAATGAAATAGTGCGCAGTCAGCCCCTGCCAGCCCCTGCAGCATCGCGCGACTGCGAGTGCGTCGTGTGGACCACTCCTTGCAGTCGCGCAGTGCTCGAGGGGCCCTTTTGCATGGCAAATGCCGTGCGAAAAGGGCCCTTGTAAAAAGAGGTGGTCAAAGGAACACCTCTTGAACTTTAAGCAGGGTCATTCAGCAGTAGCAGTTTTAAAAACTCATTTACTAGGGTCCCTTTCACACTACACAGTTATAGACCTATGATTCCACTTAAATGCCATGATGGCATGTTATGGAAATGTCAGATCTGCAGTTCCAGGAGGGGTATTTAATACAGCCAGAGAGATCTAGTGCCTCACCATAGTATAAGCCCCAGGATTCCACAGGATGCAGCCATGGCAATTAAAATGGAATCATGGTGCCATAGGTTGTATATATAGGTTGTATATACAGTTCTCCCTCCACATTTGCAGGTTTCACTTTTGCGGATTTGATTATTCGCAGAAGTGCCTGCTGCCACCCTGCATTCTCTCCCTCACACTCCCTGGCCTTTTGACCAGGCTCAGGGAGGAGGAAGGATCATCCCTTCCCTATACTCCCTCCTGGCATCCCTCACGAGTCCTCCATGGGGACAGCAGGAGCATGCAGGGCAGTACTGTGCAGGGCTGGTGATTGCCACCTTTCTGCATGCCCAGGGGCCTCCACTCATGTGGACACTCCGGAGCAGACCTACAGGGGTGTGCAGGGCCAGCAATGGCCCAATGCTTGCATACGCCAGGGTCTCCACTCATGCAGGCGCTCTGGAGCAGGCCCGCAGGATCGTTCAAGATTGGCAGTCGCCACCTCCTCGCACTTCCTGGGGCCTCCCCTCATGTGGGCTCTCCGGAGAAGGCCCACCAGTTCCCTGCAGAGCCTGGGAGAAGGGCACCCGCCTATTTGTGATTTTTTGACATTCACGAGGGTTCTCTGTCCCTATCCCTCATGAATGTGAAGGGCCTACTGTACAGATTTGTATATTACATATTTGAAATACTGTTGTATTGCTGCCATAATTTATCATGGTTTAAAATTGTTCCGTATATGTGCATTTAGATTTCTTAATCACAGGCTTTTCCAGTTTTGGTTTTTTCCCTTTTGTTTTGGGCCAGCCTGCTGTTTAGTGGCCGTGTTCCACAGGGTGCTGCCATAGCAGTTAAAATGGAATCATGGTGCTATAAACGTTTAATGTGGAAGGACCACCGGTCTTTCCTCCTATTGTTTTCATTCATTAGCAGCCCATGAGAGGGGCAGCATTCCTTATACATATGGAAAATAATGTAATTTTACCTAGGGAAAACCAAATGATACTGCCAATACAAACAGAGTTTCTCTTCATGAGTCAGAAAGCTTCCAAGACTTGCTAGCTCATTTCCTGAGAGAACATATTGCCCCAGTCTTGAAGTAACTTTCCAGTTCCCAATGGCTATTTGCATCCCATTCATTTAGAGGAGGAGCCACAACGGTAGCCATAGTTTGAATTAATTTCCGTTCATCATTTATCTGTAATAAAAAACTAGGGTTTGTCTGAACAAGAAAACAGTTGCTTCCAGTCTCCTGCTAAGGGAAGTAAGAGGATGCAAACCAAAGCCATATGTAGGCTCATTGGTATAAAGCCAAATTATTAATTAGATGTCTTAATTTTATAGAGATTAGAACATTACATGATACAGGGGTAGAATACTGTGTCCTCTAGCCCTGTGTTAATATGCAGATCCTTTCCTTTTATCATATGGTTTTTTTTTCCTTGTCTGTTTTGGGGAGGTTTTAGGGTCCACAGCCATAGGAGGAACCAGCTGTTGCTTTTTTAGATGGTTTTGGGAGATTAATGATAGTTTGGAAGGAAAAAATATCCTCATAATCAGCCCAGATTTTTTTTTTAAACGTAGGATCTGTGGTTTTGGGGGACTCTGATGGTCCTGCTGGCTGCACTTAAGGATCTCATGGGCCATATGTGGCCCAGGGGCCATATTTCACCCAGCTCTTGACTTCAAAAATCCATTCAATATAAAATAAATGGCCACACTGAGAAGAAAAAGATGTAGGCCAAAACACAGTTGTTAATTCCAGCCAGGATAATCTCATTGAGTTGGTAAGAATTTGATACTTCAACACTTAAATAATTTCTATCGCTTTTGTGAGTCTGTTCATATTTGGACTAGCAGTTGGATTTAGGTTGCTTTTTTCCACGTTGTCCTGCCAGTATATTAAAAACTTCAGAGGAGATCTGCATCATCTGGAGGGACAATACACCATGGACATTAAAAAGAGAGCCTTGTGCGTGCTGCTTTTGGAATGCCATCCCAAGGAGGATTTGACTGGCATCAGCCTTGCTTTCTTTTTATTTCCAGTTCAAAATATTATGCTTTTTTAATCATGTGTCTTTCTTTTTTTTGTTTGTTTGATGGTTTAAATAGATCCCATGCCTCTTACTTTGTAGTTTTATTGTTATTATTATATGGTGTTTGTTCTTATGTTATGTGCAGGATAATTCTTGTTCCAAAAAATAGACTCAGTAGATTGCAAAGCTCTATTCAAGGGGGAAAATATGTAGTACCAGTTGCACATATCAGCAACTGCCAGAACTATATGTGTTATTGGAATTACAGTGTCTTATATGCAATAACATTGCAAGTTTGCATGCACAAGACCCTCATTTGGCAGCTAATTAACTCCTTTTCCCCGGCTGTCCCACCCAGACCCTCCTGACCTAGTGTTGCCTTTGATCTCTCCTTTAACAAGGTCCATTATCTCAACCAACCCATGTTCCCAAAAGTTTCTCATGTTTCATTCAGTGTCCACAATCCCCCCACCCCCTGCAAGCTTCTTTTACATGGCATCAAGCAGTACACCACTTCAAGTAATATATGGAGTTAAACAGCAAAATACTATAAGCATTATCTGGTAGCAAACAGCAACAGTTGTTATAATGGTACATGGTGCAGTAGAAGGTATATATGAAAGCAAACATCAAACCTCAACGTGTTGTTAAGATAGCATTAGGATAGTACGGCAAGTAAGCAGAGTGACCTGACAACTTACATGTATGCTCTGGAATTTGTAACGGAAGTTTATAAATTGTGTAAGTCAATGTTTTAAAAAATCTTGACTTTCTAGCTTTCCATGAGCACGGAGAGGGGTTTGGGGGATAGGGGGGTAGGTGGTAACTGCCATGGGAATTATTTTTTATTGAGAGACGGAATATCAAAGAATAAATGACCTTATAATTTAACGAAGTGTCTTGTGAATCATACTTACTGTACTGTACTTTCTGCTCTGTTCACTACTGTTGGAGCTCTTCAAGGTGGGGCTTCTGTTGCTAGGGGAGGAGTTCACAATTTCCTGGCATTCAAAACAATGAAAAATTTGATTTTTTTTCTTTGCCCCCATTTAAAAAGCTACGGCACAATTGCAGTAGTTGAGCTTTTGATCTGACTCAGTAAAGTTTATCTGATCCATCACTCAGTTCCCACACCTATTGGAAGGCCTCAAGCTGAGCACAAATATAGTAGCACCCTCATGCTTAGGTTTTCTAGCAACTCTGCCAGTGTTACCATTCCCATGTAGAACTAATATAGGGAAGAGGATCAGGATTATGCCTCCTGACACCACATATGATTCTGTGCCCCTTCCCTCTGGATGTCAGTGCAGCTGCCTGTGCACATTCAGCTGTACACCCATTAGATTTCCTTCTTGCAGATGTCCTACTTGACCCAAGGAGACATCTGGATGGGCCACAATGTCAGGGGCAAGCTTAGCACCCATCCTACCCATATGCACTAATATCAGCAAAAGAGTAGTCTTTGGTGTGTGATGTGGTTAGGCAAATGTCACAGCTACCTATTGTTTAGTACTGTACCACTTGATGATTTTCCGTACTGTTTTGTGTGAGCCATACATTGGCTTTCCCCCCCTTGTTCTTAAGATCTGACCATTCTTTCTTTGTGAGTGCTTTGTGAGAGAATTTTTAAAAAATTAAAAAGTAGGAGATACCAGTAATGTTTCTCTCAACGATATTCGCACCAAACCAGGTTCACTATTTGTCAGTGTTGTTCCTCTTAGTAGGTGTGTTGACATGGTTGCCAGGTAAGTCAACAGTAGGATTTTGTGATAGATGGGCAGATAGTCCAAGTGATCAATTCCCTGATTTCTGATCACATGGTCTGTCAAAATATGTATTTTTCAAAGGATTTTGATAATTTTTTGAGCTAAGAACTGTGTTGCATCATCCAGAGAAATGTAAACTCCAGTAGATAGTTTGCACTGATCCGTGCATTCATCTGGGAGCTGTGGATATCAGAACTGTTTATATCAGAATTTAAAATGATCCAGTTCTTCTGCACAGAGCACACTATTGTTTTGAATGGATAAACATAAATGATTGTTTCTCAAAAATCTGTTTCTCAAATTCTGGGATTGCGTTTTTAATTTAAGGATTACAAATTACAGAGGTTGCACTCCAGCAATATCTTGGATGAAATGAATGCTGGGAGCTGTCTGTTTTAACCATGAGCTCTTGTTTGAGTGTTAACATGTGTTTGTCTATCTTCTTTTCAGATATCACAGTGAGTTTACTGTCCTTAGTTGTCACAGCATGTGGACTTGCTTTGTTTGGGGTATCTCTGTTTGTCTCCTGGAAACTTTGTTGGGTTCCTTGGCGAGAACGTGGCCTGCCTGGAAACAAAGACAAGCAGGAGTCCCTGAACTATACAGATACAGAGACCAATGACAATGAATACAGTGAGGATTACCTGGGGCAACCTGCTACCTACCCTGACTCTTCCATGAAGATTAGCCACACCTCCCCTGACATTCCGTTGGATGCCAAGAAAGGAACCAAGGAGAACTGTGTACACAATGTTCGGATGCATCGACAAATCACAGAACCAACTCCCTCTGCTCGGTCAGTAGTTCTGATGTCTTATGATGAGGAAGGGTTTTTTCCCCTCCCCCTCAATAAGCTCTCTGGTGATAAAGAAGTGCATAGCTGGAGCTTCAGGGCACCCTGTTGCTTTATCAAATCTAAGAAAAGTTTCCTTAGGGAAGAGGATGAAAAAAAAACAGAGCAGGAAATAGTGGAAGAAATAGCAAACTGGACATGGAAGCAAGAAGCAATTGATGCTATACCTCCCCTTCCATTGGTTATCTCCCTTAAGCCTGAGAAAAATCTGCCATGAATAATAGTTGGTAGTTGTGTTTGGTTTTGTTGTGTGCTTTCAAATTGTTTCTGACTTACAGTGACCCTAAAGTGAACCTATCACAGGGTTTTCTGGAGCTGTGTGTGTGTGAGAGATGCACCTAAGGTCACCCAGTGGATTTCCATGACTGAGCAGGAAGTCAAGCCGTGGTCTTCAGGTTGTGTACTCAGTATGTTGTACAAAGTGTTTTGTCCTCTGTCTCATTCAGTTCTGACACTTCACCATTTAATTTGTTGGTTAACAGCTTCTTCACTCTGTCCTATTGTGACATCTATTCATTTTGGAGCCAGGGGGGCATACACTTTAAAAAGCAAAGAAAATAGAAATGTTCATAATAAAGAAGGTACACATTTCCTCACACTTAGTTGGGAACTGGGCTTTGAGTAAGACCAGAAAAATTAGGTACCATGTTGTTTGCTCTTTGTCTCGTATACAGTTTAGCTTGTAAATTGATCTCAAAGTCTTGCAGGAAAATATTTGCTTTGGGAAATCTATACAGGCTTCCTGGCAATTGGTCTTCTTTATCATTTTTACTCACATAAAGAAACCTTATTTCAGAGAAACCATTCTTGTTTTAAAAAATAAGACTGCTAGCTGATGTTGATGAGTATTGGAACACTACCTGTTCAGGAAGAGCTCAGCTTGAGAGCAGAAAATGGGGATAGTATAAAAGTCTATATTTACCTCTTAGGGAATACTCTTAGGCACCTCTTAGTCAATACTAAAGTCAATACTTAGTCAATACTAAAGAATATCAGTCTGGGCCTCTTTTGGCTTCTCCTTTGTTAATGGTGTGCAAGGAGAGAATGCAGAGTTGTTTCTTCATATATAAATTAGGGTAATTTCACTGGAGAAAATTAGTAATGTACTAGAAGTAAGTGTGAAGAATGGAACAAGTATTTTAAGTTGCAATAGCAGCTTTGCATCAGTAGGAAACACACACACACACACACACATATATATGCAGTCCCACACATTTCTTGCTGTTTCTGAACCAGACAAAATTGCCAGGTTGTTAAAGCTCCGTAGCTAGTGAGGACAACTGCAATTTAATCTTGTAAAGTATGTTCATTTGCACTTCTCTGTGCTTCGGTGGATGCTTATATATCCCTGCAAAGATTTCAGGGGGGAAAAAATAGAACACGTTAATAGAACACTTATGAGAGATAGAATAGGGAAGTGTGGCCACAGCTTTTTAGCCACAGCTTTGATTGGGTGGGTGCCATGTGAAATCACAGGGTTAGGACCAGATGAACAAAATTACGTAAAGAGGAGCATATAAAAAACAGTGCTATGGTAAAAAGTGCTCCATTTTATTAGATCATTGATTCCTTTAGTACAGTGCATTCTTGCTGACAGTGGCCAGCCATGTCACAAGCAAGACAAAGGGAGGATAATTGCATCCTGTTGTTCACCCTAGCATCTTTTAACAGAAAGGGTACCATCTTTTTTAAACATAGAGCAGCCTCCTTTTTAAACTATCATAGCTTATACTCATTAATAAATGTAACCTACCAGGAATTTGTTTCAACCTTTTAAGATCTAACAGTGCTATTACATCATGTGGCAATGGAGGCTTGTGAGTTCCATTTTCTGTACAAGAACACATAGACTTCTATCACAGCAACAGTACTGTATGGAGAAATATATTATTTTGTTTAATCTCCTAGTTCTGGGTGAATAGGAAGATACTTTAGAGTTCTTAGGATTTAAGAACTGAGATCCTTTGCCCTGCCAGCTGACCTGGTGAATGAGAAATATAGGTAGGGGTGGGAAGAGCAGAACCCCGGGGCAGAGCAGGAGTGTCTCTGAGACCATGAAAATAACATATTCAAAACCACCCACTTATTCTCAGTTGAATTTCAACAGTATCTCCTGAAACTGGCTTTTATACATATTATAGGTATTAACAAGCTTTTTTTTTCTGCTGTGAATCATGAAGGAAAAGCTGCTGACAGTTTAGTGTTCTCTTTCTGTTTGCAAACTGAGGCTCAGCCACTCTTCTGCAGTCAATTCTCATGTATAAGAATTCTTTTCTAGAATTGTCTGTTATGACTCAAGTCACTGAGAGTTAAAGAAACAAGAAATGCTATGCCTAGATGTAGCTCTCTGGACCACTGGGACTTTTTCTTTTCTTATCTGTGTGCCCATTTATGACTTAGACGTTTCCATGCTTTAGTGAAAAATGTAAGTCTTTTCTTTAAAAAAAAAGTTGAGGAAAAGTCAATTTATTGCCATTATTCCTTTTTTATTTAGTCAAACATTGATTTTGTTGTCATACTTTAGTGTTGTTGTTTTTTAAAAAAAACTCTTGGATTGTTGCTCTTATACATCATCCTAAGTTGTCAGTTTGGCCATATAACAGTCAAGTAAAAAAAAAAACGAGAGGGATGGCCTCAGTCCACTTGATGATTGTGAAACGAAAGCTGGCTGTGTGATTTCGGTCTACCACAATTGTGCGTGAGTAATGTCCACACTACTACTAGAATAGGAGTATCCAAGCAGCAACTTTAAATAAACATGAACAGTTTGAAGTTCTGGGAGGAAAGTATGAGTTACAGTATAACATTGAGAGAGATATGGCTTAAACTATAGTCTGCCTTTCCCTTTCTTAGCATGGAGAAGAGGAGCAAAGTGGTCTCAGCTGATGTTTGCAGGTGCCAAATGAGAGCATCCAGCTTTGCTTCTCCCACATCTTTGCCATTCAGAGGGTGAGGTGGGGGAACAAAGCAGAGCTAGGAATCCTACTGCTAACTCCAATTTTCTTCAATACCATCCCCTTACCAAAAAAAATAGCTGTTATATATTTTTGGTGGAACTGAAAACTATTTTTAAAAAATGAATTCTTGGTCACATTTATAACTCTTAAAAGAGTTAGACGGATAGCTCAATGGTAGATCAGAAGGTCTGCATGAACCACCTCCCAGATTTAATTCTTAGTGCCTCCACTTTTACATGTCAGTGTAGTGTAATGGTTTGAGTGCTTTAGAGTATGGAGTGTGGACTTTGGGAGACCAGAATATGAATCCCTACTTAGCCATGAAAGCCCCACTGAATGACCCTTAGACCCTCTTGGTCTACAAGAAAGGCAATAGCAAACCTTGGAAAAAATATAAGGATTTCTTATTGTGAGCCGAAAATGGTGCGCAATCACATATCACTCCAAGGCCCCAAATGCACTTGCCATGTGTGCGGAGCTCCGGAGCTGAGGCACTTGCACTTCCTGCCCCAGCACAGCCTGGGAAAGTCCCAGGCTGCACTGCGGAAGGAAGAGGAGGGGCTCTTGTGTGAGCAGGCAGCAGCTGCGGAGCTGCAGGAACCAGGACGCGAGAGCCTCTCACTAGAGGCTGCTTGTGTGATCCCCACACCACAGCTCCACAAAAAGGTAAGTTGCGGAAAGGGCCCTAGTTTCTGAAGCCACAGAAAACAAGCCCGTTCCCTCTTCGATATGACAGCCTTTCAGGTATTTGAACATGACTATCATGTCCCCTCTTAACCTTCTCTTCTGCTAAACATACCCACCTCCCTAAGCTACTCCTTGTAGGGCATGGTTTCTAGACCCTCCACCGTTTTGATTATTGTACATTGTTTTAACTTTTTAACTGTAGCTTTTTCTGAGAACATTGTTGGTTTCCTAATAATTAATAAATTCACTTTGTTGTTTTCATTTAAGGCACAATTCAATCCGAAGGCAGCTCAATCTCTCAAACCCAGACTTTAACATTCAACAGATCCAAAAACAGGAGCAGCTGACAGGGATCGGGCGGATCAAGCCAGAGTTGTATAAACAAAGATCAGTGGACACAGATGATGGGCGGAGAAATAACAGCAAGTCTTGTGGGAAGCTCAACTTTATTGTGAAATATGATTGTGATATGGAACAACTAATGGTGAAGATTCATAAAGCTGTGAACCTGCCAGCGAAGGACTTTTCTGGAACTTCAGACCCATATGTTAAGATCTACTTACTTCCAGATAGGAAGACAAAACACCAGACTAAAGTACATAGAAAGACCCTGAACCCAGTGTTTGATGAAGTTTTTTTATTTCCTGTTCCTTACAATGATTTGAGTACAAGGAAACTCCATTTTTCTGTATATGACTTTGACCGATTCTCCAGGCATGACTTGATCGGCCAGGTGATAGTAGATAATTTTTTAGAGTTGTCGGACTTTCCCAGAGAGTGTAATATGTGGAAGGATATTGAATATGTCACCAATGTAAGTATGGCTCCTTTTTATTTTGAGATTTTATTTTTATTTTATTTTATAACCTAACTACTTCCTTAGGTTGTCCACCTCTTTAGCTGCTATCAAAGTGAAAGTGAAGAAGATGACCTCTCTGCCATTAAAAAAACATAATTGTTGAAAACGTTCATTACGTAGGAATTATTTTGTTCTATAGAAATGTCTCACACATCCTTGACTTCTGTCCCTAATATTCTTTGTTCCACAGAATTTTTATTGTGATTTATAGTAACCAACCCAGATAATTAGTTACAGTATAGAGACTCTCACGTATACTGTTGTGAAAATTGTCAGTGCTTTTTGCTCCTAGAACTCTTAAGTTCTTTTCCCATAACCCATGGTTTCTACAATCCATTCATGAGTCTATAATACCAGGTCCATAGGTCCATCATCATAATCTTCAGGTTAGGCCAACACAGGACTTCTGTCTCATCAAGAATCTGGTACTTTTTTTCCAGATCAGTTTTACTGAAAGCGAGAGACCTCGTTTTGTTAACTATGCAGTTCTGCAAACAAGGTGTTTGTGAAGCTTTCAACACTTCCTCTATTTTTCCTATGAAGTACAGCATCAGCTTTATAAGGTTAATCACATAAACAAATGGAAGAATCATATCATTGTAGGGTTGCCAGGTATGCCTTATCTGAGGATTAGAAAGCTTGTACCTTATAGGGCTCAGAGGTGTCCCTAGTTATAAGGGATCCCCAGTTTGAAAGCTGGAAACTTTTCATTTTATATATAATGACTGAGAGGCTGAAAACAAAAATCCCATAAATTTGGGGGTATAGGTCCTTCATAAAGACAAAAATTGTGTATCTTGTAATTTATGAATGTGGACAGTACATAAATGTTAGCGAGAAATATATAGCTAAGTAAAACCACAACTTTCATTTGAAATCTCAATAGAATGCAAACTTGTTACTAGCTACTTCCTGATTGTTGACCTTGCATATCATGAATTTCAACCATCCTTGATTGAGGTTTTGAAAAACTGGCCCCACTGTATCATAGCAACTTCTCACTTTTCACTTTTGCTGTCCCATGTACACCTAACTGCCACCAGAATTCCATTTTTCATACCTGCCTTTATATCTCTCTGGTATAAGCCTTTGCTATAATCACCTAGTACATAAATACCTCAAGGGTGAACAGAAGGTAGAGCAAGATCTCTAGGTGATTTGCTGTTTAACAGCAGCAGTGAATTGATCTCCAACACATAGAGATTAGGCTGCTGAAATGAAGAAAGTTTGGGTTAACCAGGAATGGGATTTTGGGTGAAGAGACTGAGGGGTCGTTTCAGGTCTGGAGCTGAAAACAAATTCCTTGCTTCAGAATAGGCACAGGGCCACCCTGTTCTTTAATTGCAAGGGCCAAAGTATGTAGTTCCTTAAAGCTATATTAGCAGCAACAGCAGTAGCAGCCCTGTTTCTTCTGCTTTTCTTTAGAAGGTAGGGGATAGGTAGAAGGCTTTGTCCCTCCCTCTCTATTGCAGTCCACATCTGGATTTGGCCCAATGCGCTTGCAGTCTGTATTGCAAAATAATTTGTGTAGTGGATTACTATTTTGCAGTATAAATTGTATGCATGGTGCACTACACAAAATCATAGAATTGAAAGGGACCCATGGACCATTGAATCCAATTTTCTGCTGAGTCCAGAATCTCCAGCTAGAGCATCCCCAGGCCTCTTTCTGAAGAACTCCAAAGAAAGAGATCCCACCACATCTCTAAGCAACTGGTTTCCTTGCCAAATCGCTCTTACTGTCAAAAAGTTTCCTCTGATGTTTAGTCAAACTTTGAAGCCATTACACCTGGTCTGCCCTCTGAGGCAACAGACAACAAAGCTGCACCTTCTTCTCTGACGCTCTTGAGGTGTTTAAGGAGTGCGATCATGTTAACTCTCAGTTTTCTCTTCCCTAAACTGAACATTTGCAGCTCCTTCAACCTTCTGTCATATGTTTTGTTCCCCATACCTTATATCATACCTTACTGCCCTTCTGTGAACCTTGTCTGCTCCACATTGTCTATATCCTTAAAATGAAGTGCCCAGAACTTAACCCAGTGGTCCAAATGAGGCCTAATCAGTGCAGAATATAGTGGAGCTATTGTTTTCATTGTTATATGCCTTCAAGTCATTTCTGATCTATAGTGAACCTGTCATGGGATTTTCAAATCACTGCATCATGCTGGGTCATTAGTGGAACTCTTACTTTCCTTGATTCGGAAACTGTGATTCTGTTAATGCAGGCTAAAATAGTATTTACTTTTTTTGCTGCAGGATCACACTACTGTGTCTTGTTCAATTTATGATCAACAATGCTCTCAATATTCTTTTCACGTGTAGTACTCCCAAGCCAAGTATCTCCCATCCTAGTACCTGTGCATTTGGTTTCTATGGCTTAAATGTAGAATTTTGCATTTGCTTGCTGAATTTTGCTCTATTAGTTTCAGCCCCATTTCTAGTTTGTCAAGGTTCTTTTAAATTATGTTCCTATCTTCCAGCGTGTTAGTTAGTTTTGCAACCTTGATAAGGAATCCCTCCTCTCCGTCATCTAAGTCATTAATAAAAATGTTGAATGGTGACCCGAGACAGAACCCTGAAGCATTTCATTCAGGACCTCCGTCCAGTTTGGAGTGTAACCATTGATTATGACTCTTTGAATACAGTCTTCCAAGCAATTATGGATCCATCTGATGGTGTTTCTATCTAGTCCATATTTATCAACTTTGCTAATCAAAAGATAATGGAGGACCTTTGCTGAAATCCAGTAAATTGACATCCACAGCATTTCCACTATCTACTAAACTAGTGACCTGATTTCAAAAAAAAAAAAGATTTAAGATTAGTTTAGCTGTTCTTGACAAACCTATGCTGGCTCCTACTGATCACTGCATTGTTACCAAGATACTTGCAAACAGACTCCTGTGCAATCCATTCTGTTTGCAAGTATGATGACAACAACGCAGTGATTAGGAGAAGCTAGCA
This sequence comes from Cyclura pinguis, assembly GCA_030412105.1. NCBI lineage: Eukaryota > Metazoa > Chordata > Lepidosauria > Squamata > Iguanidae > Cyclura > Cyclura pinguis. The sequence continues at coordinate 293,275,152 of CM059599.1, read as the reverse complement.
TGAGTTTGTCAAGAACGGATCTGTACAATCCATTCTCTGACTAAATACCCTAAAGGCACCAGATTGTGTCTGATCTTGGAAGCTCAGCTGGGTCAGCCCTGGTTAGTACTTAGATGGAAGACTGCCAACTAACACAAGGTGCTGTAGGCTATACTTCAGAGGAAAGAACTGGCAAAACTATCTCTCAGTACTCCTTGCCTAAGAAAACCCTATGAAAAATACATGGAGTCACCATAGGTTGACAAGGGACTTGAAGGCACATATACACACAATTCATTCTAGTATTTTGCCTGGTATTGAGGTCAGGCTGACAGGCCTGTAGTTCCCTCAATCTTCTTTTTGAAGAAAGAGACATTTGTTGCTCTTCTCCAGGCCTCTGGCTCATCACCCATTCTCCAAGATTTCTAAAAAATGATGGCAAGTGACAGAGAGTACATTGGCAACTTCCTTTAATAATCTGGGATGAAGTTCATCTGTCTTTGAAGATATGAAATCATTTAAGCTAACCAGGTCATTCCTAATTCCTTAGTGTTCTTAATTTGCAGTCCAGATCCCTTGCCAAGGTGTATCCAGATCAAGACTATAGAGGAGGTGAAGTGTTAACCCGCCCTCACCCAAGACTGGGACTTTTTATTCTAAAGTAAAATAGAACAAAAGAGGAAGCTGCTGTCTTTAAAGCAATGTCTCATTTGATCCTAACTGTATACGTTTTGCACCTGGATCTTAGAGTCTTATTTAAAAAAACAATGTGATAAGTCTGAGGTCCACCCATATCTCTATATCCTGCTGGAATCAAGTCTAACCACATGCAACCTCCATAGTTCTTTACCATTTATCCCTGGGTCTTTTTAATTCTTCTTTCTCCACTGTTGCCACTTGCATCTATACAGTAGGTCCTTTGCATCAGGGAGCTGTTCTCTCATTCTTTATAAAGCATCTATTCTGCCTTGGTCAGACCTCCCCTAGAATACTGTGTCTAGCTCTGGGCACCGCTGTTCAAGGATATGGACAAGCTGGAATGTGTCCAGAAGAGGGTTACCAAGATGATCAAAGGTTTGGAAACTAAGCCTCATGATGAATGACTTAGTGCAGTGCTTCCCAACCTGGGCTGTGCATATCCCCAAGGATACACAGTAGGACATTTAGGGTTACACAAAAAAAAAAAAAGAATAATGGTGGGAACAAGTTCCAGTTCTCCTTTCCCTCATGGTAGCAAAAGGGCACACACGCAAGGAAGAGCTGCTCACCTCTTCAGAGCTGAGACCTGCTTGCTTTGGAGGTAGAGCTTGGGTGTGGCTGTGCTGTTCCTCCCTGCCGGGCTGCAGGAGACAGTTTCAGGGCAGACTCTAGCATGGTGGTTGCTTTGTCTGAGGGAAACCAGAGCAAGAGGGTGATGATGAGAGTTTTGAGAGGACAAAGTTTTAAGCACAAGCAGTGTCCAACTCTAAAGTACAAGCCAAGGGAAGGAGTGCTGAACAGAGACCGGTGAGGGCCAGGCAGCTTCTGGCAACAGGTTCCCAGGAACACAAGGCAGGCTACTTCACCTCCCCAGGCTCCAGCCATTGGTCTCTTCCAAGCTCCTGGAGGAGAGAAACCTGCACAACCTGCCTCAGTGTGGTTTAGGGCTTGGAGCTAAGATAATGCTGGTGAGTGTGTGAATGTGTGAGAGAGAGAGAAGGAGAGAGAGAAGATTGAGGGAATGACTGTTGATGGCAATGATGGTGAGGGACAAGGTCACTACAGCAGGGAGACAAGGCCAAGGACTTGGTCCCTATCTGGTTTTTGTCATCCTTGGATATCTATGTTTTCTTTAGGAGTAGTATGGATGGGGTTGGTTGATGACACCCCTTCCTCCCAGTCCAACCTTCTTGAGAGGAAGCAGTTAGGGAGAGGGGCTTGTGATGAAAATGTAAGCTATAGCCTGTTGCATCTTTCATCCTTTGCTAGCCTTAATCATAGTTCTTGCCTGGGGCAAAGAATGGGGAAAACACAGCAGGTAAGCCTCTGTTAAGGGATCCAAAAGGGGCCAGCTCATTGTTAGGAACATGCAAGAGGATCAGTAAATGAGAGCTGCCATGGTGCCTGTTTTGTGCGACAGAATGCATTAAGAGAATGGAAAACTGAGCTGTTGGCAACAGGCACCTCAGTCAGCCCTGTGAGAAGTGTTCAATGAATAAATTCTTCTGAGTCCTCTCTATATCTCTTCCTTTTGTCATCATTTTGAGTTTTAAATTAATGTTTTCATTTGTGGATTATCAGATATGGATCAGGGATTGAAAACTGGCATTGGAAAGAAAAAGTGAAACATAATGTGGATAGTGACCAATCACCAAGAATTTCTCAGGACATGTCTAATCCTTTAGTGCAAAAGAGTAATAGTAGTAATTTAGGGGTTGTTTTTTTTTAATGTAATCTGTGATGTATTTTCTTGAATTTATTGTATTTTTTGAGTTCTGAATGTAAATATATATGCACTGTCTGTTCACCTTATTATTCCATTGCTTTCTAATCCCATTATTGAGCTATTTATATCCAACAGTTACAGCATCTACCTTTTGAAATAACAGCAACTATGTTACAGTCAGCCCACCATATTTGCAGGTTTGACTTTCCTGAATTTGAGTATTTGCAAGTTTCTTTAACTCCTGCCCCCACCATCTCAGGCACTTGTTTTCTGGAGGTACCTTCCCATTAAGAGGTTTTGATCAGGCCAAGCAACTCTTTAAAAGGCTTTGATCAGGCCAAGCAACTCTTTAAAATTCCACTTCTGATTCTCCTCCACTGGTTGCTACCTAGCCAGATAAGGATGGCTTGCAGGCCAATTTCTCAGTGATGCCACTCCACAACCAAGGAAGGAGATGAGTAAGAAAGTGAAACTATAAGCCCACCATACCACCCCCACCCCCTTCCCTCTCTTTTCCCTGACCTGATTTGGACTTTGAGTGCCTTTTCTCCCCATCATGCCTTGGCCCCCTTCCAACAGACACACACTTTTTTATGTTTGCAATTTTTCCACTTTTGCAAGGGTCCTGTACCCCAAACCTGGCGTATATGGAGGACTAACTGTAACTGCAAACATGTTTTTAATAGGAGGGTACAATTTATGGAAACAGGCTGCCAAGGGGTACACAAGTGAAAAAAAAGGTAGGGAACCACTGACTTAGTGAGTTGAGTATGTTTAGCTTGGACAAGAGAAGACTGAGAAATGACAAGACAGCTGTCTTTAAATATCTGAAGGGATGTTATGTCCAAGATGGTTGACTACAGAACTCTCAGCTGAGCTAAGCGTTAAGAGAAACGTGTACAGGAAATGGAAGAGGGGGGAAACCACCAAAGAAGAGTTTAAGCAAGTAGCCAGGAGATGTAGGGAGAAGGTCAGAAAGGCTAAAGCACAGAACAAACTTAGTCTGGCCAGAGACATTAAAAACAATAAAAAGGGCTTTTTAAAATAGGTCCGCAGCAAAAGGAAAAAGAAGGAGACGATAGGGTCGCTGCACAGAGAAGATGGCGAATTACTAACAGGGGGAAGAGAAAAGGCAGAACTAAACACCTTCTTTGCCTCAGTTTTTTCCCAGAAGGACACAAGCACTCAGCCTGGCGGTTGGGGAGCAGGGGAGGAAGCAGGGAAAATGCGGCACATAATAGGTAGAGAGGTGGTACAAGAATACCTGTCCACACTGGATGAATTCAAGTCTCCAGGGCCAGATGAATTGCATCCTAGGATATTAAAAGAACTGGCAGAGGTCATTTTGGAACCGCTTGCCATAATCTTTGAGAAATCTTGGAGGACAGGAGAAGTTCCAGCAGACTGGAAGAGGGCAAATGTTGTCCCCATCTTCAAGAAGGGAAAAAAAGGGGACCCAAATAATTATCGCCTAGTCAGCCTGACATCAGTACCCGGAAAGATCCTGGAGCAGATCATTAAGCAGTCAGTTTCTAATCACTTAGAAAGCAATGCAGTAATCACGAGAAGTCAACATGGATTTCTCAAAAATAAGTCATGCCAGACTAATCTTATCTCTTTTTATGATAGAGTTACTAGCTTGATAGATGAAGGGAATGCTGTGGATGTAGCATATCTCGATTTCAGTAAGGCCTTTGACAAAGTTCCCCATGACATTCTTGCAAAGAAGCCAGTAAAATGTGGGCTGGACAGGGCTACTGTCAGGTGGATCTGTAACTGGTTGACCGACCGTTCCCAAAGGGTGCTCACCAATGGCTGCTTTTCATCCTGGAGAGAAGTTACTAGCGGGGTGCCACAAGGTTCTGTCCTGGGCCCAGTGCTGTTCAATATTTTCATCAATGACTTGGATGAAGGAATAGAGGGCATGCTCAGCAAATTTGCAGATGACACCAAACTGGGAGGGGTTGCTAATACGCCAGAGGACAGGATCAAAATTCAAAATGACCTAGACAGATTGGAGAGCTGGGCCAAGGCTAACAAAATGAAATTCAACAGAGAGAAGTGTAAGGTCCTACACTTAGGTAGAAAAAATGGAATGCAGAAATATAGGATGGGGGACATGTGGCTGGATGGCAGTACGTGTGAAAGGGATCTAAGAGTCTTAATAGACCACAAGCTGAACATGAGTCAGCAGTGTGATGCGGCAGCCAAGAAAGCCAATGCAATTCTCGGCTGCATCAATAGGAGTATGGTGTCTAGATCGAGGGAGGTACTGGTACCACTCTACTCTGCTTTGGTTAGACCTCATCTTGAATCCTGTGTCCAGTTCTGGGCACCCCACTTCAAGAAGGACATGGTCAAGCTGGAGCAGGTCCAGAGGAGGGCGACCAAAATGGTGAGAGGCCTGGAAGCCATGCCCTATGAGGATAGACTTAGAGAGCTGGGTATGTTCAGTCTGCAGAAGAGAAGGTTAAGAGGGAACATGATAGCTATGTTTAAATATTTGAAGGGATGCCATGTAGAGGAAGGAGAGGGCTTGTTTTCTGCTGCTCCAGAGACCAGGACAAGGAGCAATGGATTCAAGCTGCAGGAAAGGAGATTCCACCTGAACCTCAGGAAGAACTTCCTGACAGTCAGGGCTGTCCGGCAGTGGAATCTGCTGCCTCGGAGTGTAGTGGAGTCTCCTTCCTTGGAGGTTTTTAAGCAGAGGCTGGATGGCCATCTGTCGGGAGTGTTTTGGGGGTATTTCTGCATGGCAGGGGGTTGGCCTGGATGGCCCATGTGGTCTCTTCGAACTCTACATTTCTATGATTCTATGATTCTATGATTCAAGATGGAGTAAACATTTTTCTGTTGCTTCAGAGACTTAACACAAACCGGTGGATTCAAATTACAGGGAAAGGTTTTCCACCTAAACTCTTAGAAGAACTTTTTTACTGTAAAAATAACTGGACAGTGGAATAGACTGGGGATCAATTCTCCTTCTTTGAATGTCTGTAAACAAAGGTTGAATGGGCATCTTTTGAAAGTGCTCTAATTTTGTATTCCTGAATGGCCAGAATTTGGTCTAGATGGCCCCTTCAACTGCTTCGAACCCGAGGATTCTATTATTCTATGTAAATAAGTTATGATACATTTATATTATCATTGCTATCTTCTTTGAACATTTTCCTGATCCTTGTCAGGCATCTCAAGATGAACTAGTGCTAATTCTAAAATTATGGGCCTTATATTTTGAAACCTGTAGTTTCAGAAACCTATAGACTGGACATCTTGTGATTGCCTCAGTTGTTGCAGTTTTACAACTCCCATCATTCTTGACCATTGGCCACACTGGATTGTGTCTGATAGGAACTGGAATCCAATAATGCTTGAAGGCACCACAGGTTGTTCACCCCTTCCATGAGGATTAATAACTTTAACAGACAGACTGTTTTTTAGAACTATGAAGAGATGAATCAGCTATAACAATAAGAAACTAGTTTGTTGCTTGTGAAAATTATATTCTTGGATGCTATTCTGTTCCTCTTTTGGTTTCATAAAACAGAAAAGAATTTGCTTCAAAATGTTGCAGTCTTGTTGAGTTCACAGATTTTTATCCAAACACTTATGGCTAGCAGTAGGGCAACCAAATTAAGTTTGATACAGAGCAGCAGCTAAGCATACCTGCAGGTTCCAAATATTTTCATGGTTCTGTCGTTCAGACAGAAATTGGTTGAAAATGCTTTGACTTTGATAGTGCCTTTGATGTATTATGTTGAATTTAGTTCATCCAAATTGAACAAGGAATTTTGTGCTTTCCTTTGGCTATGGGATTTTTAGAAAAATAGTGCAAGTGATTCTCAGTAGGTACCTTAACCTAATTAGACAGAGTGCTCATTCCTGGGTAAGAAATTCAGAAAATTAAGTTTTTACAACATTCTGTTTACAAATGAATATTTTCCAGTTTCTGTTCCTTGAACCAGCAACATAATTTCAATGTTCTGTGTATTTTCTTTCTTTCTCTCTCTGTTTTTCTTTCAAACACAGTAGATTCAGTTTCAACTCATTCTGCAGCACACATCAGAGCAGTATAAAACTTATTCATATATTTGGATCTTTGCCAGGGTTCCTTAATGTTTTTGACAGAGCCAAGCGATAAGGAAAAAATGGAACTGAGTGATAGTGCAGACGAGAAAACACAGGTTTTGACAGTGCTCGGTTCTGTATCTTAGTTTTTTCAAACTTCAAAGGGAAGTCTATTATTATGCACCCATACATTTTTATTTTTATTCTTTGCCCTAAACATATTTATCACTGAATCTACTGTTTACTACTAGGTAAAGAATTTTAGCATTCCTTTTTTCACAGTTTATGATGGATGTCTGTGATATTAGGCATGTGTGGAGAAACTAGTCAGGAAGAAGCTTTTCTTCATTTCTCCTACTAAGTGAATCTGGGATCATCTACTGAAGCTGAGTGCTTGAAGATCCGGGACTGATAAAAGGAAATGTCACACAAGCCTTACTTAGAACCTTAGAATTGTAGAGTTGGAAGGGACTAAAATGGCCATCTAGTCCAATACCCTGCCATGCAGGCCACAACTTAAAGCATTCCTGAAAGGCAGCCATTCAACTTCCATTTGAAGACAAATCCAAAGCTTTTCAGATATGTTCCCACAAAATGTAGTGATGGCTACAAAAATGACCAACTTTAGCAAATTCATAGACAATAGGGCTGTTAGTGGCTTTTAGACATGGTGGATATATATTCTTTCCCATACCAGAGGTACTGTACCTCTGTATGTCAATTGTACAATGATCATGTCCTGCATTGGCTTCTCATAGTCAGTGGGTTGGTCATTGTGGTAATTGTGGTAATAGAATGCTGGACTGGTAGGGCTTTGGTCTAATCCAGCTAGGTCCTTTGTGTATATTTAATTCACCATGTTCAGAGCAGTCCAAACAGGCAAGTTTTGAATCACCCTATGAAACTGAAGTATCTCCACAAGAAGGGATCACAACTTTATTCCAGCTTTAACGTCACATCCGGGACATTATGTGGATCTTCCAGTGCCCACAGAGAAAGTCCTGCTTTTACTAAAAGAACAAACAGGTAATCTCAAGCAATCCAATAAAACCCTCCAATGAGAAGTTCAGAGCCAGTTAAAAAGCACAGAGAATTGTTTGCAAACACGTAGTGAATCCAAACTCTTGTGTACAAGTTTTCCAACTAATGTGTGAAGGCAGGGAATTGCCAAATTAACAATTTGTGAGCTTCTGTGGGAGCCTTTTTGAATGTAAGACCGAGCCATATATGCAGTTTCAGTGTTTAGCTAGACATTAAAATGTATTTAGTTGTCTACTCATTATATTCTTCATTCTCAGGCATTAGAGCAATGTGCAAAAGGCAAAAAGGTCACAATATATTAGAGTAAAACTATAAAGCAGTGTCAATATAAGAACAAATTAGAGGCATTAGAGGCATGAAAATAGAGCAAACTAAAACTAAAGCAACATGATACTTTTAATTGTGTAAGAATATAAGTAAGATTAAAGTGTCGTCAAAGTACTAGCAGCATCGACAGTTGAATTTCAGTGGGGACAGCGTTCCAGAGGCTGTGGCCACTGTGAAGAAGGTCCTCTGCCTGGTTCCACGTAATGAGTTTTCCCCTGCAAAAGAACCTAGAGAGTAGCTTCCAGATCATAAGATAGGGACAGTTTGGTATATGGAGAGAATTCCTTAAGGCAGTTTTCAGCCACATGGAACGTAGGCCCTTTCTGCTTAATGCACCCACCCCACCATGGGGACAGGAAAAGGAGATGACCAGGATGACGCCTATGCACAACATCATCCCAGTCCCATCCTTCTCCCATCCTCAGGCGATGCAATTGCGCTGCAAATCATTGTTGGGTTTTCCCTGCCAATGACCAGCAATTGCGCCGCCCTCCCACTGTGCACCAGCATCCACCTTATCTTCAGAGGCCCTGGAAGCACAGTGGCTGCATTTCCTTTCCCAGCACAGCCTGGGACAATACCCAGCTGCGCTGCAGCAAAAAGAGGCATGCTGTTCATGCTTCCTGGATCCCAGAAGCAGCCAGTGCAGAGGGGAGCATTCTATCATGCTCCCCTCCCAAGAGAGCCACTGCTGCCATCATCATTGGATGCCACTGGGACAAAGGTAGGGTGCAGAAAGGGCCTTAGATTGAAGGGAAAAAATCCACCTCAAGTTTGTTGTTGTTTTTCATATTGCACCTAGATTTCTGTCCCGTCCTTTGTTTCTATCAAGGTGCAAGAGTTTTTGCTTTTCACTTGATAACTTACATGTATACATTTTCAGTATGCATTTCCCTTAATGTCCATATTTCTTCATGCACTTTTTCTGGAGTATCAATTTCTGTACTTTTCCCTATTGGCTAAAAGTGTATTCTTGCAAATTTTCACTCACATCCATAGTTGCATAGTTTGCATTTAAGTGCATCTGCACCACAAGTATCAGAGATGTTCAGATTTCTGAGGCAAAGGTATGGTCTATTCTTCAGCAAGTTTGGGAGGTGCAAAATGGATAATTTCAGCAAGAACCACAGGCGAACTGAAATATTTTTCCATTGCTGTGTGTTACCTTTTCAACATGTACCTACCCTGCTGTAGAACTTTAATCCTTATTCCAGGTCTTGGGGAACACTTAGGCCTAGTAGAGATGAAATAGCGGTGAAGCAAGGAACTGGAACGGATGAAAGAAGAGTCAGTGGATTTAATTGGATCAGTGATCTAGTTTTTCTTAACTGCAGTTTAATTATATAAGTCCTTGGTCTGGGGAAGGTCTAAGAAACTTCAAGGAAATGGTCCTGCACAGTACAGTTGTAAATTACTATCTTTTAATGATTATATAACCAATTTAAAATTAGTTTTTGTTGATGAAATGTCAGAAAAACACATGGGCTGATTGATTTAAATCGATGAGGGAAAGCTCAGTTGATTTAAATTAATCTACCCTGCTCAAGAAGAAGGAAAGCTCCACTAACCCCCCCAAACATGAAATCCATATCACCTTAATTTTTTTTTAGGTGGATCCAAAGGTCAGAAAATACTGTGCTGGCAAAGTACAGCACAAAATACTGACAAGGGTCAGAAAATCAGGTGGAGAAAGTCTTTGACGTTCAGACAAGGGAACCTGCATCCTAACCCACTTTTAAGGTGGAAAGTAGGGGCAGTTTCATACATTCAAATCAGGCTGCACTGGGTACAGAGATAGTTTTGGTTGGGATTCTTCACAGGGTGCTGGGAAGGAAAAGCAAACAACAGTAGATCTCCCATTTGGTTATGGCTTGAAGACTGGTCACTTTTTTCTCCCTGCTGTTCAAGCCTTGTTTTGTTTACCATCCAACCTGGTTAAGAATTCAGAAGAACTTGAAAGTTTTCACAGTGTTCTGTAGTGTTTGCCTGGCTAATGTATTAGAGAGATATGGATTTTAGGTTCTTTTTTAAAAATTTAACAACATGGCTAACTTCCTTTTTTCATGTATAGTACAAAAGATTTCCTGCTGTTTTTTTAAATTAATAGCTTCCAATTCCGTTGCATTTCACTCAGCGTCTCTGTTCTGATCAGTGTAGTATGTTCTTACTTCTGCTGCTGCAATTTATTAGATCATTTCCAAAATTGCTCTAATTCAAGATGATATCATAATGTTGTTGCTGATTGCAAAAGATTATACCTTGAGCAAGAATCCATCATTTCCCAGTATTTCTTCTAATAAAGAAAGATGGTAGACAGCCTCTCTCTCCCCCCCTCCACCACGTTTCTTCTCTTTCTCTCTCCCCTTCCCCCTCCCCATGCCTTTTATAAAAGAGAGAGTATTTTCTATTCTGGGGCAGAACAGCTTCTGAGAACTGTTCTTTTTAGCTGCAGGAAATGTATTCTAGATAAGTAGCATCACTGAAAATTTAAACTATATTACAGCCTGATCCAATGAGCAGAGCAGCAAGGGATGAATGTTCAGTGAGACCTCTGAGCATGCTAAAGTAGCCCATTCTGTGCTGCTGGGCAAGCTGGACTCAGCCTGTCCACCAACATCTATCTATGTCTGTCTACCTACCTACTTATCATCCTGCTTTTCGCCCAGCAGGGGATTCAAGGCAGAAATATGCAAGAGGGTTTCCACTAGAAGAGATAACAAAGGAAAAATCGTAGCGGGGATGCAAGGGGTACAAGTGGAGAACTCGACGGTTCTCAAGGGGCTGCTTTCCGACCCAGGAACCCTCAGAAGGTCACATGAACTGTCAAAATGCCACAAAAATAAAAACAAAACCAGAAGTCTCCTTCTAGTTTTGAAAAACAGTTTGTTTGTTTTTAGGTGTTAAACAGTACACATGAGGCCTGCAACCTATTCAGAAGAAATCATCACTTCTGGAGACCTCTAAGACAAGCAATTCACCTTGTTTTTAGCAAAAAAAAGTGACAGTTGGGGTAGGGTTGCAAAACAGTATTAGGGATCAAATGCAGCCCCAGGGACAAACTTTGCCAACCCCTGATCTAAAAGGTCTCAGGAATTAAATCTTATGATATCATTCAGATGTATGTAAAATAGCTATAAATATAGCATGAATCACCAAGTGAAGTAAATTAGATAAGCAATGCAAATGTAGTAGAGAAAGGATTTGGTTCATTTCAGGTAGAATAGTTTGGTGCTCCATAAAACACTGCTTGTCAAGAAAACCTCTGGGATTTTATGAAGGACAAACTGAACAAACCCTACATAACCCTACATCTGCAGCACAAATGAATCATAGCAAAGTAATTGACTTTGTTTGCATTCCGTGCACTGTTGAGTATGTTAGAGACAGTGGTGTATCTCACAAGCAGAGTAATAAGTATTTGAAAGCAGAAAGGAAGCAACAACCAATCCCATACCACAGTACCGTGGACACAGAATCTAACAGAAAGGAAAAGCAGGCTTAGTTTTCTTTGTAAAACTATATGAAATAGGTTTACTTGCACATTCTAAAAGCTTCATAACATCTCATAGTGAGAGGTTCTGTAACAAGTGATATTTAAACATGAACAAGAAAGAACTGCAGACTACACAATGGAAGACAAACAGATTCATGACTAACTACAGATGAACTGATTTAGGAAAAGAGAGAATCTGGCTATGAACAACAGGAAGAAAAGTATATACATTATGTGCCTGAACTCTTAGACAGATATAGAAGCTAGCAGCTACAGGCAACAGGTATGCTAAGGTTACAACCATTAACATGCACAAATTCTTAGCCTCTTTTCCCAAATGATCATGTTATACTAATCTGTAGTTAATCCCTAACCTATCTCGTGTATTTGAAATAGCAGAAGCAGAAGATAGGACATGCTGATGGCAAGAACAGTATGAGTATGGTTGCAGTGGAAGCAGTGAGAGGATGAGGTCAGACAACTGTGCTGTTTGCATTAGGCTTCCTGATCAAAGAGGGGTTGCTAATTCCCCGTGTGTGTGTGTGTGTGTGTGTGTAAGTCACCTGTTGACTTACGGCAACACCATGAATTTCATCAGGTTTTCTTAGGCAAGGAATAATCAACAGTTGGTTTTGCTAGTTTCTTTCTCTGGAATGTGCAACACTTAGTATTCCTTGGCAGTTTTCCATCCAAGTACTAACTGGTGCTGACTCTGCTTAGCTTCCAAGATCAGATGGGATCTGATATTTAGAGCATGGGAATTGTCCCTGACCTGTAATCAAGGGACAAATTATGTGATTGGCCTAAATGATGCAAAGAAAGAAGCATTTATTAGCAATAGCGTGTGTATTTCTGTACTGCTTGTCAGCTAAATGCTCTCTAAGTGATTTACAGCGTGTTTTCTTTTTTAGCTAATTGCCTCCAACAAAACTGGGTACTCATTTTACCAACCTGCAGAAGGATGGAAGGCTGAGTCAGCCTGGAGCCCAGCAGGATCGAATTCATAACCTTGTGGCTGCAATACTGGCATTTAACCACTGTGCCACCAGGGCTTCCTTATTAGTATTAATATCCCTTGTTAGTGTGTTAAGAAATCACTTTTTAACCTCTAAATAAAGTAGTGTTGTAGTGTCAAGGGTGGATAGAAAAGCCTGCAATACAGACTTTATAAGCAAAATCTTATTCTGGCTTTATTTTTTCATTATATATGTAGAGGGAGTGCAAGCAAAATTCTCATATTGTTGTTCATTTGTGCAGGTAAAAAGTTTTGAATAGGAAGAGATGTAAAAAAGAAGTTCCACGGTTGGGAGGAGGCGAATAATTGTTCTTCACACTTGGCAGGGAAGAAACACTTTCTGTAGCACCTTTGCTGGTGTGTTTCACTATCAAATTTTTGGGGGGAGGGGAGTAGTATAACCATTTGACATGGTGCAATAATCGTCATTTTCCAAGCCATTTTTCCAGAACTATACAGTGGTGTCTTATTTCTTATTAAAAATTGGCAGGTTTTAAAAATGCATTGTGAGAACTCCTGTTAGCCAGACGAGTGTCAACAGCAAGAGAAAAGCTGTTTGTGTCACTAATGGGAACCAGTGCTTCTGTTACTAATATGTTCAACTTTCTTAAAAATATTTAGTTTGGTGTAAATACCCTAAAGGCATCAGATCTTGGAAGCTAAACAGGGTCAGCTGTGATTAGTATTTGGATAGGATGTGGCCAAGAAACCTCAGGTGCTATAGCCCATATTTCAGAGGAACAAACTGGCAAAACCACCTGTGAGCATTCCTTGACTAAGAATACCCTATGAAATCCATGGGGTCACCAGTTGACTTGAAGTCACATACACACAAGGGGTGTTAGTCATATGAACGTTTGACAGTGCCTGATACTGAATCAAACCATGGCTTCATGCAGCCCGGTACTGTTAACACTGGCAGTCCATGGCTTTCCACTGTTTAAGATAGAAGATGGATGACTGAACCTGGGAGCTTTCTTTGCCACAGAGCTACATCCCTCACCTCCATGATGAACCCAAAGTAACCTGTTCTGACAGGTGTTCCAAGTAGAGGCCTGCACATGCAAATGTCTCATTTGTGTAGGTTTTCTTCATCTTTTGAGGTGGGAAGGATTATGTGAATTGTTTAGTTTGTGGGCCACTTCACATACTAAGAAAGGAACAGAAGAAATATGCAGGTGCTTTAAAGTACCAGTATCCTTTAATGAGTCCAATGCGTTCCAGATAGGAAATCTTCCTTAAGCAAGAACAATTTCACTTTTTGGTCTCAAGGTTTTGATCAAAAATACATGCTGGTATGTCCTGTACAGTATACTGGAAGAGCGGAAGTCTTGACACTGTCTTGAAACTTTCCTTCTTTAGCAGTAGTGTGGACCAAAAATGATCGATTTGTAGAATAAGTTATTAAATATTTACCCATTAGGATAGTAAGCTATATAGTTAAGTTAATTCATGAAGAAACTTCAGTAAATAAGCCACTAAAAATTTAGCACAGTCCTGTCACAACTTCAGCTGTAATTTTCATCATGCTGGAAGGGGCTTCATTTGTTAAATGTCTGCGTGTTGTTCTACTTTTGAAGAAAGAGGAGCCCCAAGTGGTGTGGAGCAAATTTGATCAAACCCAAATTAATAAAAACCCAAATTGAAAAGGTTAATTTTTACAAGTTTTTACCTAACTTGAAAGTACTTATGCACTACAAGAACAATTCATTTTTTTAATTTCTCCTTTTCTACATCTCCTTCCTGCCACAAGGTACCAGTATTCCTGTGCATCATGACGGAAACAAGCTTATGTTACCCTCCGTCAAATTCAGAATTCACGACAATATGCATTAAAATAACACAATGTATTCTGAATTGCAGTTATGGGTTCACACCTAATGTTATGGATCCATAACTGTTCTGTATTCAGTAATACTGAGGCCCTTTCCGCACCTTACCTGTTCGCGGAGGTGGGGGGCGGCGCTCGCGTGAGCAGCCTCTTGCACGAGGCGCTCACTTCCCTGCTCCTTCGTTGCTGCAGCTGGCTTGCCGGTCGGTCCGAACACCCCACCCCCGCCCCTTCCTTCCGTAGTGCAGCCTGGGAGCTGTAGGCTGTGCTGGGGCAGGAAGCGCAACCGGTGCGGCTCCAGAGGCTCCGCAGGGCAGGTAAGTGCATGCGGGGCCTCAGAGCGATGCGCGACTGCGCAACATTTTCGGCTTTATGCTGAAAATAAAAAAATGCATGCGTGGTCCGCGTTAGGCTCTTGAGCGTCGCGTAAATGTGAGTGCGTCGTGTGGACTGCTCCTCACATTTACGCGATGCTCAAGAGGCCCTTTCACTTAAAAAACGCCATGCGAAAAGGACCTGAGTGTTCACAATCTAGCACTATTGCAACAAACATAAATGCCCCCCAGCCTACCTTAACAGCCAGCAGTAACATTGAGCAGTGGAAGCCTATTCATCTGGCAATCAGAGGCGAGAGGAGGACATTTCCTGTCCCCTCCTGTCAACATAGCTTATTGCAGCCCCACTCAGTGGTGGGAGGGACTAGAAACATTATCCTCCTAGTACCTTGATTAACAACTGAACAGACCTCCTTTGCTAGAGGTGGCTGCTGAATGTTAAGGTGGACTTGGAAGGCTGGACCAGAGACATTACTTAGTTGTGCGTTGGTAACTAAGTAGCCAGTGTAGGATATTGGTGAACATAAGTAATGTAATAAGAGCCGGTGAATAAAACTGCAAAAAGAGTTGCAGAAGAACTATGAAATTTCTGGGTAGATAGGAATGTCTTGCTATATTCAGAAGGCTATAAAATAGGTGCATGGTGTACTTCCTTGGGAGGAGTACTACAAAACTTGAGGAGACAGAAAAAGGCCTCTTCTATACAGTTGCATAGGACGCTTTCAATCAGGAGTGTGACCTCAACATGTGACATCCTGAAATTCTCCTTTGACTGAAGAAGTAACACATATGAGGAATTTATGACCTTCAAGATGTTGCTGGACTACACGTCCCATAATCCTATCATTACCTATGCTGGCTCAGAATTATGAGAGTTGCAGTCTGGCAACATCAGGTGCCTTTTCATATTTCAAACTTATAGCGGTGTGATCCACTAAGTGCCCTGACAACATCCTGTGGAATGTATTCGTGGTTTGGTAAAGCACTAGAGTTCTCTGGCTGAAAGCTCTAAACACCCCCCTAAACTGCAAATCCCAAGATTCCATAGGATGTTGCCATGGCAGTCAAAGTGGAATGATAGTGTTTTAATTGTGAAGTGTGAATGGGCTCTTAGAGGGCCACAAGTTGCCCTCCCCTGATCTGACATAGCAGCATTGCAGAATGATAAAGGGGTAGAATTGAAGAAATAAACTTTTCTGTAATGGTCCACATTGTGACCATCTTCATGTTTATAATTTCATGCCATTAGCAGTAACATTTGTGAGCTGTTACTAGACAATATAGCATATAGTGATAGAAAATGTTGTTATCAGCATAATGGATGGTTATTAGACTGAGGCACAGAGCTCTAGCCATACAGAAACTGCAGCTGTGCTCCAACAATTCATGAGAATTAGTTCTTAAGGCTCCCAACTTAAAATACTCATTAAACAATGCTTGAATGCCCTGTTTATGTTCTACATATGACATGCTTTCGTGATCTCATTAATTTGCATTGTTTGCTTCTGGTGGTGAATCTGTAACAAAACTAATGCAGTGGGGTCCAAGAAATTCAACCTTGGATTGTGTGTGAAAAGAATGGCAAGGCCAAACACTTTATTGTTACTTGCTGTAAATGGTTAAGCACATGTTAAATTAACAAAATACCTTTTCTCTAGATTCCTGTACAGAAATGAATTTGGTAGCCACCTGCTGGCTGCATCCTATATGCTACAGTTATATCAATAAGGTGAAATAGTTGAATTTCAATAGAGAGCTCTGGAATTTGAACCTAAGAAATTTATAGGAGAGCTAACCAGTTTTACCACAGCTAGTTTTTGAAGTACAGGCACACTATTTTGGTGATGGTTTTTTAGAAATCAAAAATACAAAGCACTTTTTTATTTTCTGTTGGAGTCAGTGAGGAAACATTACAGGACTTCTGGAGTGACAGGTATATATGTTCTTATTCCAGCAGTGGGCTCATTCTGCTTTGTCTTTTTATCACTACTTTTGTGATTTCTAAAACAAAACTAAAACATTAGTCTTTCTTCAGAACTCTTGCTAAAATGTTCCTAAATTAGAGAACTGGCCTGTTCATCGGCTCCTTTTGTAAGCTTTGACTTTCATCTGAACCTTTTCAACTTGATCCAGTGTCCTAATCACATTGTTCCGTTTGTCTTTGTTCTGGAAATCAATTCACCATGAATTCACCTTGTGCGTGTGTACTTGGCTTCAAGGTGCCTTATGGTGACCCCATGAACTTCATAGGGTTTTCTTAGCAGTGAATACTCAAAGGTGTGGTGCCATTGCTTTCATCTTCATATGTGCAAAAGCCTTTCATAGCTTCTTTATGTTTCACCCAAGTGAGGATTCAAGGTCTCATATCTTGATCTCATTTGTCCTCAGTGTGCTTCCTGTCTCTGCCTTTCTTTCCAGATGGGCACTAGTGCCTTGCTCTTCTTCCGTCATGGCTAGCTACCTTTTCTGTTGCTGTCTTTGACTTGTCAGCTTCATTTTGGGACCTCTTAAATGGCATGTTCTGCTTCTCTGCACAATATCTTCTTTTCATAGGATCATAGAGATAGAAGGAACCTCAAGGAACGATCCTCTGCCATGCAGGAATATGCTTCTAAAGCATTTGAGAGATGGCCATCCAGCCTTTAACTGAAGACCTCCAATGAAGGAGAGCCTACCACACTCCGGGACAGTCTACTCCTTTGTCAAGAAGCTTTTTGTGTTAGTATGGCTAGTGTTCTGGACACGTTGGGAGATGGATACACTGAGTGACATTCAGAAACTGCTGTTCAGCTATCTTCCTGCCCCTCTCTCATCCTGAGCAACCCAGATCTGCTCAGTCACAACCTGCATGATTTTAACTGTATGTTCAGTTTGCCAATTGCTCTTTTACAGAACCCATGTGTATATGTATGTGTGTTCTATCAAATATCTGTAATATTCACAGAACATGCAGTTTTTAATAGAGGGTGATCTGCTGGTACAGCAGCAAGTACACAGGTACAGCAGCAGTTGTTTTCTTTTTATTAACCAGCTTTAGCCCCATAGCTTAGAATGTTTGTCTTGAAATTCAATTTGATAATGTTAAGTGTTAGAAATGGAGGAATTAATTCATTACCACAAATACTGATCATTGCAATTGTTTTAGTAGTTGCTACTAATTAGTTTGTTATGTAAAATATTAGTTTTGCAGCAGACTATGGGATCTATGGGAAGTGATATAGACTGTTCGCACTTGGGGACATGTTTTATCACAGGCAACTTCAAAAGTGTTGCTTTTGTCACTTTAAAATTGCCTTCTCCTAACCTTGATTCCCCTCCCCCTGCCCCGATGAACTGGAAAAGCCCATAGTACAGTTGTTGCCTGCAGATGGTGGGAATCCATGTCAGAAAATTGACAGGTTAGGAAAGGCTCTCCTAAAGGATGGAATCTCAGTTTATGACCTGTTCTATTTTTCACTGATCCACATCTCTCTTCTTTTCCTTCTACCCCCTCCTACCCTTTGTACACTTTTCATTGGCCCTTAAAGTACCTTGTTCATAAAAGTGCCTTGTTTATAAGTGGTGATGTGTAAATTTAAGGTAGTAGACACTGAATCCTTGGAAGTCCAACAATAAGTGGCTATCTGCAAAGGTCAGTCAGTGAATCAAGGATTAAGAGATCTTAATTAGGTATGTTTTGAGTGCTTCTGGGCGTATGCAGCTTTTTTCTGCACTGATGAATCACTGTATGTGGTTTCCTCACTTCCTATTGTGAAGTGTGATTTGCAGAGGATAATTGGAATGTTTTGTTCATTCAACTCAATGAGACTTATTTCTAAGTAGATTTTTTTAAAGACATAAGCAGGGATAAGAAGGTGTGAATTTAGCTATCTGTATCTTTTGGCTCCAAAATCCAGCCTTATGAAAACCCTCAAAGGGTGAGATCCAGTGAATAAGTGGGTGTGTGAGAAGAAAAATAGGAGGAGAGGGTGGGGAGATGGAGAGATAGAGAAAGAGAGAGAAACGAAGAGTGAAGGCGTGAGTGACTTTCCAAGTACCCAGCACTGTGTGAGCAATAAAAAGCACACAGAAAGTTTGCAAAGGGGATTTATTTCTCAATAGACATTGAGAGGGTATGGAATTATGGGATTAACTAAATCAGGGTATGAGATTAACTAAATCAATCTTTTGGTTCCAGACTAATAGCTTCAGCCTCACCAAACTCCTCGAAGTAGGTTGAGCAAAACTATTCAATCAATAAGTTGTGTGCCTATAAAAGGGTCTGTTGGCTTAGCCGAAATAATCATGATAAATAGTGTTGAGGAAGAAAATTGAAAAGAGCCACTGGACACTCCCCAACCCCAGAAAGATACATGAGCCAGTAAGTGGGACAGAGGCAGGGGAACAGAAGCTTTCAGGCTTTCAGGGGAACAGAAGCTTTGAAGATATTCTGTAAGGGAAATGGTTCCTTGGGAGCTAAGCAAACTAGTCCGTGCCTCACTGTATTCTGTACCAGGTCTCATTCTTCTTCCTTTCCATTCTTCCTCAATTGCTCCCCAGTCTCAATTCTTCAGTTGCTTCCTAACTATTCCTCTGCTGGTTTTACTGCCTACCAACAGAGCCCTCTGATGAATTTCCTCGAGTTCTCATCCTTTCTCTCCTTAGATCTTCCTCTGTTACTGAATCTGTTGAAGGAAGAGCCACCCACTCTTATGAATTCCAGTATTCTAATTAATTTGTTAGCCCATGAGATGAATTCAGCGTGAACCAGAAATCTAGTAAATTAAGCCACATTAGCAGAAAAATCTGATGAGTAAAAAACCACAGTGACTTAATGAACTAGTTATTTTGAGGCTCTTTCTTTACAGTCAGTTTGATTTTTTAAACAGTTTGCTTCTTTGAAGATGAAGCTGTAGAGAGTCCCTTACTAGCTCTGAAGATTCACTCTCAAAATCCCAGTGTTCTTGTTCAGATCATAAAGTCTAACTAGCTAGGCCATTTCCGCTCTAGACTTTTATAGCACTGTGATTCCACTTGAAACATCCTGTGGAATCCTGGGGTCGGCCCCTCCCGAAACTGCAAACCCCAGGATTCCATAGGATGTTTCAAGTGGAATCATAGCGCTATAAAAATCTAATGTGGAAATGGCTTAGATCTTATTTGTCCCCCTGAATTGCATATACTGTACTTACTCGAAATTCTTAAAGCTATTTTTATCCTGTAATCACTGCAGGATATCAGAACCATCAGTCATCTTCCTCAGTTGGACTGTTCTTTCTTGCTATTTTTCAGAATTTCACATCTCTTGTGTATCATCTCACTCTGCTAAGTTTCTTTGTAAAACTTTTTATTTTAAAAGCTTTCTTCCTTGAAAATTTCTCTTTGTTTCTCTCTCTCTCACTCTCAACATCTCCATATAATTTAATGTTGGATACTGATAAATCAGATTCAGTGGTGCTTGGAGTCCCAGTTCAATTCCCCAGTCAGTCTGGGTCATGGGAAATAAAAGAAGCAGGAACATCACATTTTTTCTGGTACATATTATTTTCCCCTTGCACATTATTTGAGCATAGTACCAGAATGGGGTAGAGAGGCTATTTTTAGATAAGTAAATTTCAGCAGTGTCATGTTTGAGTTTTAAAAAAATTACAGAGCAATAATGAAGGAAGATGACATATACTGCAGCAGTAGCTCTTGGAAATTAATGCTGGTAGCCTTCTGTAGTTCAGAGAACTCCAGGCCATATCCCAGTACAGAAGAGAGTTTGAGTAGTATGAAAGGTTTGGATTGCTGTTTTGGTTTTGGTTGGTAATTCATTGGCCCTTTTCGCACGCCGTTTCTAAAGCGAAAGGGTCCCTTGAGCATCGCGTAAATGGGAGGAGCGGTCCGGACGACGCACTCCAATTTACACGACGCTCAAGAGCCGGACGCAGAGCGGACACACACCTTTTTATTTTTGGCTCTAAGCTGAAAATGGTGCGCAGTCGTGCAATGCTCCCGGGGCCCGTGCACACTTACCTGCTGTGCGGTGCGTCGGGAGCTGGGCCGGTCGCGCTTCCTGCCTCAGCGCTAGCCTGCAAGTCCCAGATTGCGCTGCGGTAGGAAGGGGCGGGGTGTTCGTGCGACGTTTGCGCGACCAGGAAGCCGAAGCAGAACTCAAGCAACAGGGAAGCTGCTGAGGCTTTTCGCGCGACCGCCACCCCCCACCTCCGTGAAAAGGTAAGGTGCGGAAAGGCCCATAGAGTTACATACTCAAGTTGTAACTCAGCCTATTTGTGCCAAATTGACAACAGCTTTGACCATTCATGTTTGTCCTGTCTTCATGTTTGGTCTCTTGGTTAGTTGTTTATAAGTCTCTTAAAACTTCAAATCCTCTCCCCTCGTGGTATGCCTGCTCTGGACTGTTAGAGCTGCTCCACCATATAGGGATTGGAGGTTGGATTCAATGGCCTGTGGGGCTACTTCCAGTTCTATGTTTTTAATTAGTAGAAGTATGCATCTGAATAATACACAGGCTTGTGAGCCTTCATCACACAATAAGTATCTTTTGAGACAACCGAGTGGCCATTTAAGCAATGGGAAAACAGAAAATACATCTAGAAGGGGAGTGCTTTTGCGGGGGTGTAGTACTAGTTTAGAAGTAATTTATATGTAGAAGTAATTTAGAAATAATTATTATAATTGGAAATAGAAATACGATATACTTTACCATAAGATGGACCTGTAGGCCTTTGCTGTCTACATGCTTATTGTTGATGACTTCTATTTTCTGTTTTTATGGTTATTTGCTGCAGAAAATCCCATGATAGGTACGCCATAACTCAGAAATGACTTAAAGGCACATAACAACATAATCAGATTGAATTCGATAGTCCTTCAAATAGAGGACAGCTTCAGACAAGCTATTTTTCTCTGATAGTCCTTCAGAGTTCCATCTTATGTAAACTAGAACACATGGCTGCCTCATCAGTCTGTGGGAAGGATCCATGATACGTCTAGGCCCAAGTGATTGCATTTTTCACACATGTTTGTGAAGTTGTGGGTGTGGGTATGTGTTCTTTAGGAAACTAAGGGCACTACCTGCTCCTTTCCTTCTTCTTAATAAAAATCTTGTATAGAACTGCAGTATATATTATCATTACTATAAGAATGCTACTGAAAAAAGTTGTACTTTTTCAACTTCCACATGTAGGTGCACTTGTCATGTGGATTTTCTGTTCAGTTCCAGCGGCATGAAGTGGGTATTGGGATCAGAGTCTGGTTTGGTGCTGTTCTAGTGGGCTGATTTAAAAAAAAAAAGAATTTCAAGAACCGTAAGAGAGAATTTTATAGTCCAGAACCTCAATTTTTAAAGAAGAAAGCCAGCTTTCTTGAAAAATCTTTGACTATATTTTCTTTGTTATCAGACTATTACTGCCTGTTGTTTCTGGATCACCTAGAATTGGGTCTTGTTTCTTGTTCAAAGTATTTGCCTGGTTGTGATATTTGAAATAAATTATAGCCATTGCAATTCTTCATTTGCTATTCTTTCCTTTAGATAAGGGTTAGAAATCTTGTGGCCCTCCAGTTACTGCTGTACTGCAATTCGCAGCATCCCTCAACATTGGCTATGCTGGCTAGAAATGTAAGGAATCGGCAGTCCAAAAAAAAAAAAGGAAAAAAATTTGCAGAGCTGCACAAGTCTTGGCATTGCTTTAGATATATGGCAGGTGTCCTTTTATCAGAGAGAAAATGAATTGTTCTCAAAAAAGATGTTTACATGTTGTCTTTTCATAATTTAATTGTGATAAAGATAGTCAGTAACTGGAGTTTTTACATCCTTCTTTGTTAGAAATATGTTTTGCTCACATACTCCATATAGCTTCCTATAGGACCTAGTATTGCTTGGAGGCCCTCCCATCCAAGTTCTAACCAGGCTTGACCACGCTTTGCCTCTGAGATCAGATGGGATCTGATGCACTAGGGCACATCAGCATCTAAGAAGCATGTGCAGAACTTATCAAGTTTCGTGGTTAGGAGAAATGGCAGTTTTTTAAAAGCAGTCTGCTAGAAGAAAGGAAAGTGGGAAACCCTAATAACCATCATAGCCAGATGCTGTCTTTATGTTTTTCATTTCTCAACAAGCACCATGCCCTATCTGTGGTCAAAACAATCTACCCTTCGGTGTGTTTCACTTTATCCAGTTCTTAATTCTTGTGTTCGCTTCTGTAGTTGGTATCTTGGCACTTCAGAGACGTGGTGAGATTCATTGGCACAAATACTTTGTCCCGTGATGATATGAAGCATACTGAAAGCAATCAGAGGCAACCCTAGAAAGCAATAAATATGGAGCTGTGCAATTGCTCTTTTGGGTGACAGCAATATTATGAAATAATAAGAAAATGCTGACATACACTTCTTTCTCCTTCTACATGTTAACTGAACCATTAAAATAAAGCTAAACCTACCACATCTGTTCTTTCTCCAGCTGTTTTGCTCAAGGCCAAGTTGGACGTGATCAGAGTGACCACACAAGAATGCTAGTTAGTTTTAAAAAAATTATACAGGAGAATCTAATGGCAGCTCTCTCACATCATGTCTTGTTGACCTTCAGTTCACTGGATACATGGGAAGGGGATTTTTCTGACCACATGATGGGCCAGAAGGGGTGGCTGGATGAAGGACTACAGAGCAGAGGAAGAAGGTGTCACTAGCCATGTGCAGACTGAAGGACCGAGAGATGAATATTTGTAGCTGTTATCATTATAAAACATGAGGTCATCAAAGACAACAACACTTTAGGATCCGGAGGCAATTGCTACTTTTTATTCGCTAAGAAGTGTGTGACTGTGGCAACACCACCTTTCCATTAGCTGTTCTTCATGATACAAATGGCTCTCTCACAAAGAGAGCAAAGGGTGTTGGGTTAGTAATGTTGCTGCTGCAACTTGTTGGTTTTGTTCTTTTCCTGGAAGGTCCAAATCAATTACTTCTGATTCCCAAAGCCTTATGTGCTATCTCTTTTAGCACTGATTCTGCTAAGATGCTTGCTTGGGTGACTGATCTCCCAGAAATAACATCATAGTCCTCCACATGAGATTTCCTCCTAGGCAAGTGTGTATAGGACTGTGGTCGTTATAGTATTTAATAAAGAACTACCCAGGGGAATTGTGACTTACTGAGATCCTGATGCAGTCCACTCAAATAAAGCAACAGTTGCTAAATACCATGTATATAGGTAATGTGTGCTGTAGATTTAGGGTTCTAAAAGTGAGACAGGGAAAAGGAAGTGGGATGGTTCTAGATCTGCCTCAGAAGAGATGGTATGGCATCCCACTCCATATCACTCACTGGCTCTTGCATTAGAGCCTCACAAAGTATCTGCTTTGTTGTCACTGATGTTACATGGTGAATGCTTCAGTTGCTGTGGTCTACCATGCTGACTGGTTGATTTTTGTCAAGCTGCCACACATACCTAAAAATAAGAGTTTGTAATAGTGTAGTGTAAATTGGCAAGGTATGCCATGAACTGCCATACACAATTGAACAGTATTGAACAGTGTATTTACTTGTTGCTAGGACAACACTCTATTTTGTGCCTTTGACACCAAGTTAAGTTTTTAGGATATAAATGTAAACCTACTAAAACCTAATTTGTTTAAAACAAGTGCATTTCTGTATTCTTTTTTTAGCTTCATTGTGATCAGTGAGATTTAAAGCAATCACTCACTAAGAGGACAAGAAATTGCCAGCAATAGATGTTAGGCTGTTAGAGTGCTACAGAAATAGATCTTGCATCACACCTTGCACAGCGAGCGCTTGCCTTTTTGTGAGACACCTCAAGTACGCTTTGTGATGCCCTCAGTTGCTGCGTTAGCAGTTTTGTAAGGTGCAGTTTCAGTGCTTTCTTTTTCCTTTGTGTTATTTCTCAACCTGTATACAACTAGGTGGAAGTTAATTTGGGCAGTGCCAGATTTTTGTGAGATTTGTTAACACCCCAGCCTCATGAGGACCCTCTTGCCCATTTTGTCACTGTCCTTTCTGGTTCCCAGGCAGCATCTTCCTGGCATACTAGACATATTATAACACTGCTTAACAGCCCAGCTTCATAAGGCCTTTCTTCTCCATTTTGTCACATCCCTTTTCTGGTTCTCAGCTGTCATCATACTACATTCCAATAATTCCTTCCACCATTCATATTGTTATCTACTCATTCTGACTTTGGCAATATCTTTCCTCCTGCGTTTGTCCTCCAACAGCCATCATTAAAACTGAACTTATCACCTCATCACCATGCCCACAAGATTTGCATTTCTCTTGCTGCACACCCGTACAACCTGCTCATTCATAGCTATAAAGGCACTTCCTGGGCACTTCACTCCATGCTTCTGACAAAGTGGGCTTCGTCTATGAAAGCTTATGCTTCCAACGTGTTTCTCTCAGTCTCAGAGGTCATGGAAGATCTCTTTGCATGGCTATGGAGTAACTGCTTAGCTGTTGTTGGGGATCCTGATGATCTCTCTCATATTACATTGAGCTGTCCGTTGTATTCAAATTCAAGGGAAAAGCTGTTAAGGAGACTATTGGAAATGAATATCTGCCTAGATAGGCTATCTGTAGAATACTTACTTAGATGACCGAAACCCGCAGATTACTAGATTAATGGCTAATTTCCTGGTTGAGGCGGCAAATTTATGGTTTAAACTGTCAAGCAAGGATGCTTGATGTCTTATCAATGCATATATGTTTATGTTATAATATGCCTAATAAAGGTCAATTGAATTGAATTGAATTCTTGGGGAGCTCCAGGCTCCACTCCCAAGCTTCTTATCAGATGGAATCTCTCCATACTGGAGCTAGCTCCTCAGCAGCATTGTGGTGCTGGTTTAGAGGCAATTCAAATTATGGGGAACTAGGAAATGGCAATGGTAGTACTTCACATTTCAGTGATTAACTAACAAGAAAGCTGTGAAATCTCTACCACTGAGCTAATCTACTTAGGCCAATAAAAGATACCACTGATTTCTTGTAACAGAATGAATTACTCTCAGTTTTACTCCATTTGCTGTTTAAGATTTCTTCTTTTCTTCTATTTTAATATTTTTTTCTCTTGATTATATTTTAGTACCACTCTTCAGAGTTAAATTCACAGCTTTTAACCCAGTAACCCAAACCATCCACTAAGTTATTTTTGGTAATTTAATCATCTCTTTAATTCTGGCTGCTCTGTTTTGAAATACCAAACTGTTTTCTCTATAGACCATTGAAGCTTATTGCTTAGAAGTAAATGAAATCCTGGTGGAAATTACTTGACTATGATTAAAAATGTGTTATTTTACAAGACTAATTCTGTGGATCAAATGAATGGGACACTTCATTATGCTTATAGTCTTGTGAAATTTTTTTTCTTCCTAGAAAGCTGCTGCATATGATTTTGTTTTAATGGTAATGCTTGGTGCTTTTTTGCACTTAAATTTCAGTTGATTAAGTATATGGTGTGAAGCCTCATACTTAGGAGCAGCCCATTTATTTTAATAGGGCTGTATATTGGGAAATGACCTTAAGACTGCAGTTTTAGGCCATTTCTGCACGACAACACTTTTGCATGTCGTCCCATCACAATCCTGACAGTGCCTCTGCTGGGATGGGAGTGTGTTCCCAATGCTTCTCTCCACATGTGACCAGCTGCCTGCAGAAGGGAGCACGAGGGACATGCCCCATCCTTCTGGACTGCAGCCAGCCTTCCCATGCTACAATAGGGAAGGAAACACATAGATTGCACTTCCAGCCCTTCTGCATGGCTGGCTGCAACGGAAGGCTCATGCAGTCCAGAGTCATTGGTGCAGTTTTTCTGTCACTGATATAGCTTGCGATTGCACCAGCTGGCAACGTGAGAAGGGCAGGACTATGAAGACATCATGCAGAAGTGTTGTCGCAGTTCTGCGCCTCTCGCATCTCCATGCCAGGATGCCATTGTGATGCAGAAAGGGCCTTAACTAAAAGTGGTAGCTTACCAGTATGGTGCTTGACATGTGTGGGGAGCAATATTTTATTGCAGTCACCCGTTTGGTGTTTCTAGGAATCTGCAAGATATGGTGTGACGTATGATCAAGAAGACTTCTTCATTTAAAAAAAAAAATCATACCGAAAGCTTTTGTTATTCACTGAAACAGAAAATAGGACTATCACTACTTAACAAAGCACCTTACTTTGTGAGCTCTTTACTAGAGATGAGTTAAAAAGAGAGTCAGTTGAGCATTCTTTATGTAAGCCCAATTATACATCATTCTGCACTTAAAAGTTTCTTGTACAACTTGGAAAGGACATCGCTAACATTCACTGCTGCCATCTCTGTTGCCCTCAGTATTGCTTAAGTGTTTAGCTTCTATCCTTTTCAATATGATCTGATTAGAAGTAGGCACTCATATATGCGTGAAATGAGTGGGCAGGCGTATTTATCACATCTGGTAAGATAACACAGAAGAAGCTATTCAGAAAAATAGCTAAGGAAAGGTGAATGACAGTCAAGAGCAGAATCTACTGTCTGTATTTCATTCAGGTGTAACAACATCATTGTGTCAACATAATTCCCCCCCTTCCCCTGTTGTTCCCTTTGAAGGGATTTAATGAAGACTGACTGTTCTTTCCTTCCTTTCCCCCTCCCCACTTCAAGATTTGTGGAATAATTCTGTCTCCCAGTTCATCCATTTTCAAATGAAGTTGTTAACAGCTAGAGTTGCATAGTATTCTAGGTTGGTGTGCATATTTGTATGTAAACTCTAACCTGAGTAAAGACGAAGCACTTGTCTGTAAACATTTAATCTCATGTTTTTGCTGCCTTGAATCCTGTTTTTTGGGGTAAGACAGCATACAAATAAAGGTAATAATCATAATAATCAGAATCAGAATGGTTAGCATCCTGTTCAGTATGTATAAGATTGTGAGTTGGGCTAATGATCTAGTAACTTTGGGGTTTCAGATTTATAGTTCTTAATGATCAAATGTGACCCCAAAAACCTACTTCTTAAGCCAATAGCATTTCAGTGGAAGGGTTTTCAGGTTGCTGCAGATCAGGATGCTGGGAGAAGGTGATTGCTGCACTCTGCTGATCATGGGGTAGCTTGAGAGTTGCAGCTGCAGCAGGACCACAAGGTTTCTCTCCAGCCACCTGTCTCAAAATATTCCACAGCTGGGAAAACTGTGCAGTCTTCATTCCCCAGCTCCACAATCTGCTACCTGGGTTAAAGGGTGTTACCTGGCTTAAGAGGAGGTTTTTTAGCAGGTAGCTTTGGCAGAAGTACCTATGACAATAGCTCCATTTCTCATAGCTGTGTCTGCTGATGCAGGATCTTTGCTGCCATTTTTATTTTAGCATATCCATTTTGCAAATGTAAATAATAAGGATGTGCTGGGTGGTAGGGCCTCTAATGTATAAAGACTTCACAAATAATTTGCCATCTGAAATGCTGGGAAGATTTAAATACTTATCCCACCACTCGCATGTTAGAAGGAAAAAGAGAAGGTGCTGCCACCTGAGGCAGATTGATGTATGAAATTCACCAATGGTACAGTGGTAAAATTTGAAATCCAGGCCCTGATCATGACAATCATTGTAAAAAAAAAAACCCTGAATGAAAGTAGAAAAATGTGTCAGCAGTTGTGTTAATCTAAATATGTTTTTAACAGTTTTCTTCTCTTCCACAAGTAGGTCTCCTATAAAGCAAATATAGTGGAGCCTCCATTTTCTTGGGTTCAGCACTTGTGGATTTGATTATTTGCAATTTTATTTTTATTTATTTATTTATTTTAAAACATTTTTACTCTATTTGTCCCTGCCACAGAAAAAAAAAGTTCTCTCTAAGAATCTTGGGAGAAATGTTCTCTCTAGGAGTCTCGGGAAAATGCTCTCTCTAGGAATCTCATAAGAACATTTTTTTTTCAGAAAAAAAACTTTTCTCTAGGAATCTCTCTAGGAATCTCGTGCTGCTGCCTCTCCCATGGCAGCGGTGGGAGAGGCAGAACCTCCACCCTGGCCCATTGCTGCCACCACCCTCGCTGGGGTCGTCCTTGGTTCAGGGTGGCAGCAGCAGGAGAAGCAGCACTTAGGGGTGCAAATTCCATGCTTGCCGTAGGCACTATTGAAGCTAGACACGCCACTGTGAAGGACCTAGAGATCCCTACAGGAAACATTTCTAGGACTTTGAAGGTTATAGTGTGGCCCACTTCTGCTGGAAGTTGACCATAGAATTGTGTTGGAAGACCTAGAGATTCCTGGACAAATGTTCCCAGGTAAAAAAAAAAAATGTTTGTGATTTTTATTTTTATTCTTTTTTTCCACTTTTGTAGGAGTCTTGCACCCCTAAACGCCATGAAAGTGGAAGGCTCACTGTATGTCTTCATTGCACATTCAAGATCAAGGTGCCACTTCCCCAAGCACTTTGGAGTGCAACAGGGATAGCTTTGAGTAATACATTATTGGGATGCCTATTTCCCCTCCAACTACTATGGGGATTGAAGCTGAATTCAGAAAGAAGGAAGGAGGTCTTGATGATATCTATGCAAATAAAAAATTCCTAAGGGTTTGACCCTGCATGCTCTGGCTCCTCTACACCATTCATCTTTAGACAGTATTTAACTGGAACCTCACAGATGCTCCTCTTTGAGGTCTTCAAATGGTCCAGTAGTAGCTTCCTCAGATTTCAAGTACTAACTGCCACAGGAGATTTCCTCTGCAGATGTTCTTCAGCAGTCTTGGTCCTCTGGCAGCTGCTGTCCCCTTACGGTTTTTTTTTCCCCTTCAGGTGATAAGAATCTTCAGTTACTTGTTGTCTTTACTGATTAACTGATCCTCACCTTCTGCATGCAGCTTCCTGTGGTGTACTCTTTGATCAGATCCTCAGCCAGACCATTAACCAATCACAATCAACATTCCCAGCATTCCACCACTCCATCTTGGACATTCCACATCAATATATTTCTTTTGAATTTTGAAAAACCCACCAATAAGGCTTAATAAATTTGGATTCCTCCTGTCAATAGAAATATTTGGAACTGACCTTCCCAACATTGTTCTTACTGACAGTTACAAGTTAACAACCAAACAGCCAAGACATGCAGACGTATAAATCTCTCTTCTGACTGAAACTGTATTTCCCCTCTTTTGCTAATTAACTTAGTCCTTATTGAACAGGAGCATATAAGCTTTTTCAGTATTTCTCTTGACATCTTACGTGTTTCTTTACAATCCTTTTATAATTAAGTCTTTATTGAACAGAAACATAGAAGCCTTTGCAACATTTCTCTTCACATCTTAGCTGTTTCTTTATAGTCCATTTCAAAATATTTGCTAAGATAACCTGGATCAGTCTGAATAATTCTGTTGTCTTTGTTTTTATTCATAACATAAAATCAATCATGTAGGCTGAGTCATATATAAGAGAAATTAAAGCCTGGTTAGTTAGGGATTTCATTGAATTTTTACCCCCAAAAATGATTGTAGAGGGGGAGCTTGTGAAATAGATAGCTAGTGAATTGCCTTTCACTTGGCTGTCCATGGGGCTGGCCCACCGTGTGATGCTTCCACAGATATTTATCCCTATACTTTGCAGCACATGAATAGTATGGTCCTGGTGTGACCATGAAACACTTAGTATGTAGCCACAGATCCATGGGTCACCCATAATGGAGACTGTGAAGTCTTGCCCTCTTCACTTTAAAAAACCTTTGACCATAGCATTGCCTAAGATTTTACAGGTTCTACTATTTGTGGGATAGAGTTAGAAGAAAGTTTTTGCTTCTAAAGATCATAGCTGATTCTGAATATTAGCTGATATTTCACCTGAAATTCTGCTTGTTTCCTTCTTTCGGTTTATCACTCTATTTAACTACTGTGCAAACTCTTATGTGGTCTAACTTAAATTTACTTTACATTTTTCCTCCCAAAATGAAACCTTCCTTCATTTCAACAACAGAATATCCTATTTAGCACTTCAAAGGCAGCTGACATATTGTTTCAGGTTGTTATAACGTCTGAAACACAGTGTTAACTTTGAGCCTGTGAGGAGAGATATGGTAACAGGCTTCATTCACTGTCCTTTTAAAGACATGAGCACAAGGAAGCTTATTAAATCTACTGCCAAAAAGGTTTCTGCCATAAATGTCTTTGAAGTAAGATTGAAACAAACAGGAAGTTATAAAAACAGATTATATTATGAAGGGAAGGGAAAATATTTGAAGAAGAGAAGTAGCCATTATCTACCCTGAACTTGCTATACATAGATGTATTAGCAATGCCTTCGCAAAGAAAATCCAGCAATTTGAATTGGTGGTTGCTGAAATGACCTAAACTCAAGACCTTTTGACCATAAGCTTCATACAGTCAAGAGTAACCAAGGGTGATGGAAGGTCTTCTTGAGCAGGTCTGCTTCCATTCATTTTTGTACTCTCCAATATTTCACAGTTGAAAACTTGGGCACATAAGGCCAAGCAGGATAATCAAGATGGCAAACGTTATTAATGAGGAAGAACACACAAGCTGTGAGAGTTAATTGAGTTAATTGAGCACGAAGTACTTTTGCACTTTGAACTCGGTCTGCAGTAACTGAAGTGGACTGAGGCCATTTCCACACTACACTCTTATAGTGCTACTATTCCACTTTCAACATCCTATGGTATCCTGGGGTTTGCAGTTTAGGGAGGGGCCTTAGGCCTAAACTGCAAACCCCAGGATTCCATAGGATGTCGAAAGTGGAATAATAGCACTATAAGAGTGTAGTGTGGAAATGGCCTGAAACAAAGTGGGAGGAGAAGAGAAAAACTATGATATTTTAAAAACAAACTGGGATAGCATAGAATTAATCAGGACTGTCTCCGCCAAATTGGGACTGTTGGAGAATATGGAAGACATAAGTATTTCTTCAGTAGCTTCTGTCATGAAGGGTGAGACAAAGAATCTCTTTAAAATTTCTGCAGTCTTCCTCCTTCCTTCAAAACATCTTTTACTTCTAAAGGGCCTTATAATATCCTTTCTGTCCCTAAAGGATTGTATTCAGAGTTGTGTTTGTGGAAAAGGCCTACAACCCATGACTGAAGGCTTTCACTGGAGGAATTGTGGGGGTCGCAGAGACGTAATTTTGTTCCTCTGTCTTAACATCATGAAGATTCCTTCCTCCGGTGTATTTTGTGAGAACCGTAAGAACTCTGAATCTCTTCGGATTCCCTTCTTTCCTTCCTTATCTGCCTTATTTTCCATCCCATATCTTGTGTTGACACTGTTTATATCCTTCTTTTTTAAAAAAATAAATCCTCATTTGGTAGTATGAGCAATTTGCAGCCCTCCAGATGTAGCTGAACTGAAACTCCAATCATCCTTCGCTGCTCTTGCACTGAACAGGACTGATAGGTTCTGTTGTCTGAAGACATCTATCCATGCCTGTCTTAAAAGACAACTTAGTCCTTTTTAATGGTTTTGTTAATACTGCTAACTAGCTACAATGAAATTCTCTAGTTCTTGTATATCATTTCTAATCTATGGTACATATTTAACCAGCAGTTTGCTTTGGCCTGAGCCTACTGTCTCCTGTCTTCACTCCCCTCTGCTGAGTTAGTTGAGACCAAACTACTTTCGTATCTTGAATTCTGTTTGCAGTAACTGAAATAGAGGGAGGACAAAAGTGGAAAGAAGAGGGAATAACTTGGATATTTTAAAAACAGCTGAAAAAGTGGGATGACAGGGTTAATTGGGACTGTCCCTGCCAAATTGGGACAGTTGAAAGGTATGCTTTTTCCTTTACATCTGTCACTAAATTGGTTAAGCTTTTATATTCTTCATTAACAAGACAGCCCATAATCTCCAGGCATGATGACAATCCTACCCTGGTGCTTTGCATACTTTTCGGACTTACCCTGCCTCTTTCATGCTCTTTCTGTTCTTTGTGAGATTGATAGATAGCACATAAGCAAAGAAGTACACAGTAGTGACTTCTTTTAATTCTGATGTTTGTAGGAAGTGGCTTTATTTGAAATGGTCCTCAGACTTGATTGTGTCAAACAAAGAATGAACTCTTGACAATCTGATTGGAAACTGGGGGTGCAAAATAATAAAGATGTCATCCATGTTTTATTAACACCACAGTGAATTGTTAACAGTCCCTTTGGACCATGCAACTATACTTCAGGTTTTTTCCTAGTACTTCCAAAGAGCTCAGTGCATGGTGTAAACTCTTGCCAGTTCTCTGCTTTGGGCCATATGAAGAATGCTCAGTGTGATTTATTGGATTTGCTGATGTTTGTCACACAAGTAATTCCTTTGTCTATCAGTTTTATTAAAGTTTGCTGGGAGCAATCATAGATGCGAGTTGTGCATACCAAAACCAATCAGTAATGCTCTAAGGACTCTGTTGTAGCTTCTGTTTGATTTGTAAAACTGGCTTTTGAACATAGGTGCACCACATGTTTTCTGAGCTGACAACATATTGCCTGTGGCAAAATGTAAATTGTACATCTGAAGCAGTTCTGAGTTCCTGTGGGTATCACAAATGCACTAAGCTTCATACATTTTCAAGGTTTTTAAGTGAATGTTTAAATCTTGAATTTACTTTTTTCCTTTAGCCTTTTATTTTAATGTGTTTCTCTGGATTATATGTTTGTATGTTTGCACATATGTAATTTTCACTCATTAAATAACTAGCCTTTTCTTGGGCATGAGGCATTAGTTTTTCTTGGGGGCATTAAACTACTGTAGCTGAAACAGGCATTGTGCCATCCAAGCATTGTTGTTGTATGCCTTCAGGTCATTTTGGACTCATGGAAACCCTAAAGTGAAGCTGTTACAGGGTTCTGTTGGCCAGATTTGTTGGCTCAGCAGGGGTTGCCTTTGTCTTCCTCTGAGGCTGAGAGAGAGTGATTTGCCCAATGGGTTTCCCTGGCTGAGCAGGGATTCAAACCCTGGTCTCCAGAGTTATAGTTCAACACTCAAACCACTACACCATTTTGACTGTCATGGGCAAATTAACCCCTTTACAACTTCATATTTGCTGAGACAATTCGAGAAGAATTCTGTATTCTTCCAGAGCCTATAAGGATCTTCTCACTGTCACAGAGATGTCAGAAACAGAAGGTTGCATTTCTATGTGAACCTGTTCCTTTTGTAGCGTACGAAATTTTATGTTCCTATGCTCTTATGTTTTCATTTTTGCAATATAAAACAAAAGAAATGCAATTGCTCTGAGAAAATAATGTGTAGATACAAATTATGTAAAATCCAGAATATTAACTTGATTATACAAGGCAGGCTTTCCATTTCTTCAGGTAAATCTGCTCGAAGCATTAACAGCAGCTCTGTTTTACTACAACTCATTATTCCAATTAGATACAAAGTGGCATGGAAATTTCTTATCTTGAGATCATATGTTAATATGATTGCAGAAATCTAATGGAAGTACATTCAGTATTTTTTTTTCCTTTCCAAGTGATTCCGTTCAGATCAGATCAAATGGTTCTAAATGTTTGATATGACCTCTTTCGTGGTTTTGTTTCTGAGGATGAAATTTCTTGGGGAAGAAACTTACTGATTTTTCAGGCAAAATTTGAAATGTCTCTTTCTGTATCTCTCCGGTGTACACATGTGCACCCTCCCTCTCTCTCTTTCTCTTATGACAGCAGGGCAGCGTTTCTGCTACCAATACTTTCTTTCCAGTAGCAGTTCATTCCAGAAGAGGAAATAGCACTTTGCCACAACATGGACCCTCCAGTTGAAGTAAAAGGAGGCGGCATAGGAGGGAGGAGTCTTAGCAAAGCAAGGGTGGACAATTGTACAGGGCACAGACAACTACCCCCACCCCCACTTCCATAGCATGCAACCACCTGAAAATCTGAGTAATTCCTAATTAGTGAGACTGCTTCTGTATTGAAACATTATTCTCTCAATGAGCTCAGTCAGGTGATCATCTGCTCTCTTTTTCACTGACAGGCAAGGCCGTTTTTACTGAGACAATCCTTTGATTTTTTTTTTAATCGGTTGTACAGAAGGGTTTTTATTGGCACATGCTTGACTTTTTAATTTTTATTATGGCTTAAGCGTGTTATAAAACGTTTAAATGAATTTTTAACAGGAGTGTTCAGACTTTCATATACTATGTTACTTTAGCTATGTTCTTTATGCTACCCTGTAAGCCACCTTGGGTCCCCTGTTGGTCGAAAGGCACAGTGCAGAGAAGGTAAGATGAGATAAAGTAAAGTGAGGAAAGATAAGATCAGATAAGATAAAATAAGATAAATCTGAGGCTGTTTGTATGAGCCTCAGTGGTCATTTTGTCATTTCAGTACTTTGATGGTATTCAGGCTTACGTCATGCACACATACCCTCTATCATTTCTATAATTCTGCGATTTCACAGATAGAAACAGGGACACATGTAGGCAAGCAACGTCGGAGCGTAGTCAAGATGGCAATCTGTAAGGAGGCAAATAATAATGAGGAAGGATACACAAGCCAGGAGAGGGTGCAACAGTTTATTTTGGCCTGAAGTGCCTTGGAAAGGCAAGATTTTGCCCCCTCCTCTCCTCTCCTGTTACAACCCCCCCAGTTAATTGAATGCAAATTCGTTTTGCACTTTGAACTCACTTTGCAGCAACTGAAGTAAGCTGAGAACCAAGGGCGAAATTGAGAGGAGGAGAGAAAACCTGGGACATTTTAAAGGCAGCTGAAGAAGATGGGATAGCAGAAGAGTAATAGAGATTGTCCTTGCTGAATTGGACAGTTGGCAGTTTTGCACATAAAAAAGCCTGAGCTCTAGAACAATAAGATTACATTTGGATTTACAAATGCCCTTTGTAGTGGGAATGAGACAATTGTCTTGTCTCTCTCAGGCAACTGTGGCAACAGGAAGTCAGCCACAAAATATGAGAGACAGCCCAACAATGCTTCCAAGTGTCAACCTAGTCATTTTTCCTGTCAGAGAGTAGGGATGTTTGAGAATGTTGTTAGGTTCATTATTTAAAAAAATACCTAGTTTGCTAAGAAAATAATCCCTCTTGCTTTGGTGAAGGGACCTTGCTGTCTTCCCTGGGCAGTATGAAAATTCAGGCTGTTAGCCTTTCAGGTGGTTGGATTTAAAAAAAAAAGGAGGCTTGTTACTTTTGTGAGCTCATTTAGAAGCTAGTATTAAACTCTATTAAAAGTAGGTTCACCTTTCCATTAAATGGTGGTGCTGTAGGCTGTATTTCAGAGGAAGGAACTACCAACACCACCTCTGAGTATTCCTTGCCTAAGAAACCCTTATGAAATTCATGGGGTCTCCATAAGTTGACAGATGATTTGAAAGCACATGCTTGCGTATGCATGTGCACACACACACAGAGACTATTTTATTCTTTTCTGATAAGTAAACTCCACACAACCCAACTGAGATTTGGTTTGACTCATGCAAAAATATCCTACCCATCCACCCACCCCCAGAAAATAGCTTTTTGGATTCTCCCACCCAGGGGCCAGTTCAGAATATGGAAATCCCATCTGGACTTCACTGAGCATGACAGGTGCTGAATGCTTCCTTTTATATCACACAAGCCCTAAAAATGCTGTGTGAATCCAATCTAAAGGACCCACCTATGGTTAGCTGTGCCTTGACCTTTCCTTTTATTCCAAAGTCTCAAGAGGTCCCTATCACACTATACTGTTATAGCGCTATTATTCCACTTTAACTGCCCTGGCTGCACCCTTTGGAGTTCTGGAGTTTGTAGTTTGCTGAGGCACTGGAGCTCTCTGACTGAGAAATCTAAATTTCTCTCCCTAAACTGCAGATCCCATGATTCCATGTGATATTGCCATGGCAGTTAAAGTGGAATAATAACACTATGGCCCTTTTCGCATGGCGTTTTTAAAGCGTATTAGGCACGCTCCCTCCCCCCTTCACAAGCCGCTGTATGGCATGACGTTCTGGCGAACCGGGTGCTATCACAGCAACGGATAGTGCTGATAGCGCGTTTTCTTATTTTCGCCTGAAAGGCGAAAATAACCTCCCTTTCACGCATCGGTCGCGTGACCAGAGGGCCTGCAGAACCGTCATCCGGTGTGCTTCCGGGAAGGACCCGGGAGTGGGCAGGGTGTGGGCAGTCCCTGCTGCCTGTCCCTCATGCAGCAACTCCCAGGGGACGCTCCGCCCAGCAGCAGGCTGGCCGCTGCCCCCATCACAGCAGGGAACACTGCACGACACGTCGCCGCGAGAGGCCACCCCGGGGGCTGCGTCGCCACTCACACTCGAGCCGACAGCAGCCCCTGGGGTCCGGCTGACTGTGGGTTTTTTTAAAAAAACCTGGCGCTATCGTTAGCACGTTAGCATGTTAGCACATTACCAACGTAGTGCAAAACAGCTTCTTGGCAGGATCTATCGTGCTCATGTTAGCACGATAGCCGGCAAAACAATAAAAAAAAAAGAAACACCACTGCCCAATCAGGGGCGGTGGGGCGGGGACAGGGCGGGACCTAGGCGTGACCCAGGATGCCGACATGCGGACAAGCCACCGGGCAGGGACTGGTGCTCTCTCGCCAATGCCCTGCTGTATGCGGACTGCAAGGGGGTCTCTACTGAGCCTGTTGCGATATTAGCAATATCGTGAGGGCTCTGGTTCGTCGCCCTATCAAGGTAAGGTGCGGAAAGGGCCTATCAATGTAGTGTTGATAAGGCCCTTAGTGCTATATAGCAGCCTCTCTGTGAAGCCTCCATTTTCCCAAACACCTGGAATGCTGAAATGGAAGCATCCCAGGGCTTGTACATCTGAGAGGCTGCTGAGAATATATTCCAAAGTATCTGAAGTATAAAAAAAAATCCTGGTAACTCTGGCAAAATGTAGCATTCAGGCATCTGCTGTCCTTGCTGAGTAATCAGCCTTCTATGAACCTACCTGACTTTGCTGACCTACAAATGTTCAGGAGCTTGGCTTGCATTCTAAGCTAGAGAAGAACTTCTTGGGCTAATAGTGCTTAGTCCAAAATGGTAGCTAAGTATTTTGAGATGGAGCTATCTGTATTTTGAACAAAGTAAAGACAAACCTTGGTGACATCTCTGGTTATATTGGCTAATCTGTACTTCCTTTCCCATGTTCCCTCACTTCCAATTCCCTTTTTCCCACTATGTGCTTTTATTTTTTGCCCAACAAGAAAAAAAATAGCACAGAGATCATTTTATGACTATCAGCACTCCTTGCTTACATTTTCTGTATGGGAATGTGCATGTCTTTATATGCTTTCAGCTGTTTCTTCCTCAGTCACCAGTTTCTCTATGTTTTTAAAGTGCTTCTTCACGGCATTGATTCCAACTAACAGAATTATTAAGGCAGTGTAATTTTATGAGATTCTCATGAAGTCAAATCAGAGTGAGGGATGGCAATTCTGAATGTAGTTCCTCACAGTGACACAAAACTAATTAGATTTGGCTGGGTGCTGATGTCATGAAGTCAAACCAGTGAATACAATGGGGGGGGGGGGTTTCCCTGTTCCACAGCCCCAGCCACAAAACGATTGTCAAAATTACAGCTGCTGTAATATTTTCCTTGAGATTTATTGTCCTCCTGGCTAAATAACATTCGCTCAAAAGAGAAAATAGATCTAGTCCACAGTTCACTCGTATACAATAAGATTCATTCAATATCTTTATTTTTATTCTTTGTTTTTCTATATCATGTATTAGAAATCATTAAACATGAAATGTCTCATACTGGCTTGAAGTGATTGTGCACTGTTTTATTAATTCACTTGGTTCACTTAATTCAAGAGGGCATGACAGGCTGGACCCCTGAACAGGTACATGCTGCACAAAACAATGTTTTGTTTCAGGGTGCACTTACCATAGAATAATAGGCACTGACAGACTTCTCCTTCTTCAATTTATGTATTCTTAAAAACCATCAACACTAAATCTTTTGATTTTGGATCCCATGTCTAATTGAATTATCCCTGGAGAAATAGCAGGTAGAAACCTGTTTCCACAATAGCTATCCAGACACAAAGAATATGAAAGCAAGTGAGATACTTGAATATAATTTCATCAACAGAATATAACTACAGCAGACTATTATAATCTTTAGTATAATGCTTCCTTGTGTCATGTTATGCTTACAAAGAGTACTGGTGTTAAAAAATTGCCTTTTTGTATGTGTTTAATAACAATTTTATGCCCAACAATGGCAGACATAAATTCATTAGCCATATTTTGGAGCTATGGAGGGAGACAGTGTTAATGTTGTCTAAAACGTATTTTATTTTGTAGGACAAAGTAGATCTTGGCGAGCTGATGTTTTCACTTTGCTATCTTCCAACTGCTGGTAGACTGACCATTACTATCATAAAAGCAAGAAACTTAAAGGCAATGGACATAACAGGAGCATCAGGTAGGAATACTTTTATTCCAAGGTACCCTTCTTTTGTAAATCTTTTGTTGTGTACCTTCAGGTCCTTTCCAACTTATGTTGACCTTAAAGTGAATTTGTCATGGAGTTTTCTTGTTCATGATTTATTCAGAGGGGGTTTGCCATGGCCTTCCTCTGAGACCGAGTGGGTGTGACTTGCCCAAGGTCACCCGGTGAATTTCCATGACCAAGCAGGGATCTGAACCCTCACCTTCAGAGTCCTGGTCCAGCAGTCAAACCACTACACCTTACTGACTCATGGCCAATGCACCCCACCTGTGAAATTCCTGAGAAGAGAAGTCAGGCTAGCTCCATCCCTTTTGACCTTGTTATTTCACCTGGCCTTTTGTCCTTAAACCAGGAATGGGTTGCTCTGGCAGTTTTAACTGTTTGTAGGATTTTAAGCTGTTTTTAAAGAAATGGTTTTGCCATGTTTGTAAATGTTTATGTATGTAATGTTTAATACATTTAATGTTTAATGTTTAGAATTTTTAAGTTTCATCTGTCATACATGGCCTTGGTGCCCTGTCATGCTGAGAGATGACAAATAACTACTTTAAATAAACAAACAAAGGATCTTTGTGATCACAATAAGTGAAGGGATACTCTTGCTTATTTTTACTGTTTATATGCTGCGCAGTACCCCAAATAGACTAAGTAGTTCTTACCCGATTGTGATAGTTGTATCAACCCTTTGGGGTAAGTTAGATTGAGAGATATCCTAGGTCATCCAAAGAGGTGTCTGAACAGGACTCAGAACCATGTCCTTGGGAAAAACTCAACTCACTAGATCACACTGTTGTCCCAGTTGCAAAACTACAGCTTATTTTCACTGCTTCTTTCAAGGTACTGGGAGAGGTGTTAACTGCCTATAAAGAAGTCATAAGTACATTGAGTCACAATAGAAAAAATGTTCCAAAGATATCCTTTGTGTGTAAAGCTTGAATATTTAGTACAGTCTTCTCCTAGAATATCTGCTTCAAGTAGGTCAAACCTCTTTGTTTCCAGGGGTTGGGGAGAAAACGGGTCAGAGATACTCCCCTAACCATGGCTTGATCTAGGTTGGCATGAGTCTGATATATTTTGGAGATGCAATCAGATTCTATAAGGAATCACCATCCTCTTGGAGTTTAATGGACCACAGAGACCAGTATCAAGTAAAGATGTGTCTCTCCCTATATATACTTGCCTGAGAAGTAAGGTCTGCAGGAGGGACTTTCCTTGTGCGTCCGTTGGGGACAATACACTGTGACTGAACAGGCTGTAGATCCCCAAATCTGAAATGCCCTCTTCTCAGATGCCTCACTGGTACCAATATTGGTATCCTTCCAGTGCCAAGTAAAAACAAGGTTTTTTATGAAAGCCTTTGAGGCTTAATTGATTTTATTCACATCTGCACATGCATTAGAATTCTAAATTACTTAATTGTTTTGTATTGATCTGTTTTAGCTTGTCAAATTGTTTAATATACTTGTAGTCTGTTTCCTACTGTTTTTTTAAACTGATTTCATTGTGCTTATCTTTGAGAGCGAATGATATAGGGCAGGATAAAAATATTTTAATATAATTAATAAATCAATATACAAGAAAAGCGAAAGCTATAATCCTGCTATTCACTCATGCATGGTAGAGGGAGAGCAAAAAAACCCTAAGCATTATTCTGTACTGTACCGCCACTAAAGGGGATAGATAACCTGGTGTACCATACTTGACAGTTCTCACATTTTGATACCACTTTAACTATCATGGCTTTGTGCCATTGAAACTTGAGATTTGTAGTTTGATGAGAGACTTAGAACTTTCTATTTTACTTCTCTGAACCTTGTGGCAAAGTGTTTAGATCTCTCCAGCAGAGAATTTTAAACCCCTCATGGACCACTTAGCAAGGATGTATAATTCATATCACTTTAATTTTAGAGCATACACAAATGGGCATGAGAGTAGACAGATAAGGTGACATTGCATTGCATACTTATATTCTTCAGACAAGAGTCTTCTTGAAGTAAAATTCTTTCCCAAATTATATTTTAGGCTACAGATTTCCATATAAAAATTCCATAGGGGGTATAAATCTTTCCCCAGTATTCACTAAATTGCAGATTATAATAGAATTACTCTTGAAATTATAGATGAGAAGATTATAAACAAAATGTAGATAGGCGAAGGTAAATGGGAATTTCAGTCTTTCTTGTTTTAGCCTTAACCATTTTGAAAGGAACTACTGTGCTTATTATACCCTTCCTTACAGATCCCTATGTAAAGGTTTCACTAATGTGTGAAGGGAGGCGGCTGAAGAAAAGGAAAACTTCCACCAAGAGGAATACCCTCAATCCTGTTTACAATGAAGCCATAGTCTTTGATGTCCCTCCAGAAAACATTGATCAAATTAGCCTGTCAATAGCTGTTATGGATTATGACCGGTGAGATATCTGGATATCTATTAAGAATGAAGAGGGAATATTCTGACCCAGTGACAATAGCTGCTTTTATTTTCATGGTACTTCTATATGTCACAGAGTGGACTCTGCTTACCAAAAAGATCTCTTGGGTTTAATTTACGAACTGCAAAATCAGTTAACATACCCAAAGTGATATCTCTCCTTTCTTAATATCATAAACTGAGTGCTTTTGGATTTCTCATCTCTTCAAGGGGCCTGAAGTGGTAGATTGGAGATGAAGTATCTTCAAGAGAGCCTCCTGAATTTTCTGAGAGATGCACCCAAACCCCACTGCAGATATCCATTCTTTTTAGGGAACAGGATTGCAGGAGACTTCTAGAGCACCACATAGAAAATTGCCTCCTGACTTGACTAAGCCCAAGCAAATTTGCTTGGTATCACACTGACATAATCAGCCTTGGCCTGCAAGTAGTGCTGCAAGTATTCACTGTTAGGGAGTCAGTGCCCCTAATATCAAAGTCCATATTGTGAATATACCTTCATTAGGCCAACCAAAAAGGCACAAAAATCTCTGTGTAAGATTTTGAAATTAGTTGAATTAATGTACAGTTGGCCTGCTGCCATCTCCACTGCTGCCCTATGCCATTTTCAATAGATATTTAAAAGTCTCAGCTCACAGTCGCCATCTTTCTTGTGAGACTGAGAGAGATTGTGAGAGACTGCGAATGTGAGGTGAGGCTTGTAAGTTCCTATTAAAATTGTGCAGCAGCGGAGGCAGGTACAGGCTCTGCCAGCCACCCGCTTCTGCTTTGCTGCCTCAAAAGCAGAATGGGGTACCTGGCATGCTCCCCTCTCATGGATTCAAATGTATCAGACTTTTTGTGTGTGTTATGGAGAGGCTGTTGATATTCATGGTTGTTCCACTTTCTCAGGGTCCTGAACCGCTCACCCTTGCAGATATGGAGGAACACCTGTATTTGAACTGATTTGGCTGAGATGATTTATATGAATTAATTTGATAACCTGCAGGCTCTTACTCTCTTATTGTCTGAAGGCAACAAGCGGACTATGCGTCTATAACACAGTCACACCTCCACCTCTGCCCCCGCTTGTTTCCCTTCCACGATTTTTTTAAACAAAAATTTTGATGAAGAAACTTTTGTTTAAAAAAAAATTGCGCGTACATTTTGGTTAGCCTAATAAAGGTACTGGCATGACATGAACTTTGGAATTTGTCTTATGGTCGTCCCGACTGCTCCTACATTTGAATGGGCTTAATATTTACTTAAACTTGTTTTTCTGGTTCACATATCACAATAAACCACAGAAAGAAGACCCACAATTTGCTTAGCAGTGTGCTCCAGCACTGCTGCATAGCCACTGTATGCATATATAGCTTTTATTTGTTCATATCGATCGATCGATCGATCTGTCTACACACACACACACACAAACACATACACACACATAGAGATTGATTTTTACACAAAATAACATAAACACCAGCTATCATTTATAACATAAACATAAACTAACATTAAAACACAATACTAAACAGTAAACTAGAAAACACTAAACACTATCTCACTAAAACTCTTAACTTACTGACTAAACCTACCTCACCAAAACACAAAAAGGGCTCTGAACGCCTTAAACAAACTGTAATGAGAAAGAGAAAATTAGAAAAGACAGAAGAATATTATTCTATCATTACAAATCAACCTAAACTATTTATTTATTATAGTTGTATGCTGCCTTTCTCCCGGCATGGGAGCCCAGGCAGGTGAAGCTTCCCAGCTAACATGAAAGTCTGTTTAAAAAGAAATGTTTTTGCTTGCCAGTGAAAGGAGAGCAGGGAGGGGAAGAGTGTTCCACAGGGTAGGACCACCCACCGGGAAGGCTCTCTCCCGTGTCCTCACCAGGAGAGCCTGGGATAGTATTAGTAACCACGTCCACAAATTATTGCATTATTTGATTTCTTATTCTTCAAGAAGTCATAAATTGTTTCCAGTCTTTAAAAAAACCCTTAATTGGCTTATTCTTTAAAACATATAGCTTTTCTTTGCATGATATATTATTGAAAGGGGAAGGAAAACTTGCTCACTATCATTTTGAGCTGTGATTAATTTGCAAGAGCTATACTTCTAGTACCTGAGGGTCAAACTATATGTGACATAAGCTGCTTCGCTGCATAATAATGTCCAGGAGAAGAGTGTTCATAAAAATTGTATCAGATGGAGCATCTTATAATTGATAGGATCGGAGCAGGTATGGAGAGAAAATTTAACCTTTTTCTTTCCTGCTGTAGTCCTGAAGAAGTATCTCCTTTAAGTCAAGTATTTGCTTTAGGGAGAAAGCTTCTGTTGGCACCATTGGCAGACCTTCCACGCCTATGTAAGAAGACGGAGCATCAGAGGAGGGATTTTCCTCAAAAGGACAACAGGAGCAGAAAGGATTAAATTCCTGCTCATGTGTATTATGATCCCGTTAACATTAAATGCAGATATACATTTGGCATCAAGTCTAGTTTCACCCTTAGATTTTTTGTTTTTTCTTTCCCTTGGAGAAGATTTGGATTACAT
Organism: Cyclura pinguis; assembly: GCA_030412105.1. NCBI lineage: Eukaryota > Metazoa > Chordata > Lepidosauria > Squamata > Iguanidae > Cyclura > Cyclura pinguis. Next base: position 293,231,295 of record CM059599.1, on the reverse strand, counting down.
GGTTCCTGGATGTAAAATTTTAAGAAATAAATATTATTGAAACTTTTCACAGTGTAGGTCACAATGAGGTCATTGGAGTCTGTCAAGTCGGCAACGATGCAGAAAGCCTTGGGCGAGACCACTGGAACGAAATGCTCTCATACCCTCGGAAACCCATTGCTCATTGGCATCCGCTGGCAGAGGTAAGACTCTTTCATCTTGCAGTCTGCCTTTTACATAAAAAAAAAAAGCTACTAGCATTGGAGAAAATACTCCTCATCCCACCAAAATCCATTTGCATAGATTAAATCCTATTAAAACACAGTGGAATCCAAAGGATTAAAGTAAGATTGATAGAGAGTGCAAGTAAAAGCTGATCTACCAAGATTTTCTTTTGAATGTCAGAGTAAAATATGTCCAACTTAAAAATGAAATCTAAATATTATGTATAGAAATTTTCTTTTGTTTTGTTTTTTGTTTCAGTATCGAAAACTTTTGAGTAGGTAACAGAGTTGTCTACATTCTTTGACACATTTGAGTAACCAGCATCCTGGTGCACTACATTACCTCTTTCACTTAAGGAGTGAAATTTCCACCAATTTGCATATATGGAATAACAATTAAAAGGGCTTATTGTTACGTTTATGTACAGAACAGAAGTATGACATACTGTCGTGTAATAATGTAACTCCACCATGATGTCCAGAGGGACATCAAATTAACGTTGAAATTAACAATGTCCTCAGAGAGTAGGATATGCACTCAAAACTTCTCCTCAAGTTACAATTAGATTCCTCTGTTTCTTTTTTCTTTATTTAGGGCCCTATTCAGCAGAAATGTTATGCGGGCCTTCTGCGCATGGATGGCTGCCGAAGAGGCTTCCTCACTCTTTTAACCTATTCAGCAGAAATTTGGCATTCCTGTTGAACCTTTTCTTAGCCATTTTCTCAGGGGCCATTCCGCAGAGAGTCCAAAGGGGTAAACACATCCCTTTAATTCCATTACTTGACCCTCACCCTTTTCCCAGTACCAGAATTTATTAATCCTAAACCACAAGATGCAAATCTTTGTTTGTTAGAAACAAATGTACTTTGGTTTCTGTAGTTTAATATGAACATAGATACCCATGTCTTATTGGTAACCACCCATTTTGTCATGTATTCTCCTTAAATCAATTTCATTTTTAGTCATGTTGTCTCCATCTAGGGAATGACCCATGTTCATATACCCCTTTTTTAAGAGTCATGGGAAAATATGTTTTGTTTTATCATCATTATTATTATTATTGTTATTGTTGGGAAAGTTTGCACAGTTTTATATTCTTTACCCCACTGTCAACTAGTCCAGCAGTCATACAGTTAGTAGACATTTCTCTGTGTTCATAATGCATGAATTAGATGTAGTAATAGGGCCATGGACATGGGAAGTTGTGTGTCTCATCCCTTTCAACAACTGATGGCAAGTACAAAAGTCTATAGAGAGCAGAGAGCTGTTTTAGACTAATAGTGTGTCTGTATGATTTATCACACAGTACATAACAAATACTGTCTAGGGACCAATACCATACAACACAATTACACGCTATTCCCACCATTGCATTTTGAGAACTTGAGTTTTATGGATTGTTCTGAGTCATGCAACTGGAGACAAGTACCATTAAGGGGGAAATAGTTTAAAATAATGATGTGTCCTATTAAACTTAACCACCTTCATGGTTTAAAAAACATTCTTTTTAGCAAATTTGTGAATCTTATGTCTATATCAAGTATCTGTTCTGAACAAGAGCAAAGTAAAAACAGGTTTGTGTTATGGCCAGATTTGTTGGTGTTATTACATGCTAAATCTTTCAGTGGGTTTTGTTATTCAGAATACAGTTTATTTGGCCTAATTCAAATTTGTTTTATTTACTTTGCAGCCCTGTTCCTAAAGAGTTTGAAAAACTTGAACCACAGGTCTTCTTCCTTTGGAAAAGGCTGAAAAAACTGTAGTCCAGTTAGCAAATTTTGAAGAAAGACTGCCAACACAGTTGCCACAGCTCATCTGGGGGGAAAAAAATCACTTAAACCCTTCTTATATGGCATGTAAAGATAATAAACCAAAACATGAAATGACTGCTAATTGCGTAGTTGAAAATCTGCAGGGCAGCACATCTTTGTTGCATTTTTAGGGGTGAGGAACTGAATGTTTTGTTAATCAAATTTTTAAAAATCAGTGTTGAGCATGTCTGAGGTACACCAGTAAGTGTAAGCAGAAAAACTGAAAAGAGCTTCAGAATTCCTAGTTATTCCAATGTTGAGTATATTGTCCAGTCAGTAGAGATTTTAGTGACCAAATTTTTATTTTCTTCTATTTTATTTTATTTTAGAATATGTAATTCCATATTACATTTTCAAATTTGCTTCAACGATCCAAGTTTTGAAAAACAACCACCTCTAAAATTCTCATCGTATTGTGTATATATAATTTATATCTGCAGTGTCAAATATTTACCCAACTTCTATCCTTATGTGGTAGAATTCAAAATTTGTAGGAGTGGGGTCAGCCTGCTCTCCGTATTTCAAGTTAGACTCAACTCTTCTGAAAGTGAGATGTTGGGAAACTCAGGTATCATGGTTTCCATGCTTATAGTAGACCTGGAATCTGCCATGTATATTTACAGAAAAATTCAAGCTTGATGAATCCCAAGATGATTCTGTACCTGCATTAAGCCTTCCGTGTCGCACACGGACACGCTGTTTCATTTGGTAAAAGTGGCAGGAGACACTCATAGAAGGAAGTTCTCTGCACCACCCCCTTTTGGATAGCATCATGCAACAGACATTGTCCAGGTTAAATTAATTTTAACCAGTCTAATTCTAAAATAAAACAGTACTTCAGGAAGGCTTAGAAATAATGTACACAATCAGTTTTTCATCCAACAATATTTTTTGACCAGAGAATGAATTTGTAGAAAACTTAAGTTTAATAGCATGATACATAAAACTAGGTTCCTATGCAGATCTTTTTATGATAGGCTGTATAAAATACCAAAGTTATGATGGGCTATGCTAAAATACCTTGCAATTTAATGCAAACTGAAAGTGCTATTTTTCTTACATCATGTTCAAACTAAATGTATAGGACTATAAGCAGCACAAAGTAGCTTTCACAAACACACAAGGAAAGATTAACCATGTGTCATGTAGCATCATCACATCTCTCAGGGCGTCCCTTTTGATAGTTTCCTTTTATCCTTCATTGATTCAGCTACTCCATATCCAATTTCTTGTCACATTTTCTCAGATGTAGCATGATTCTCCCAATGAGAAATATTTGAGAAGTATAGTTATGGTTCTCTGCAGAAAGTTTCAGTGCCCAAGCTACTGTGAAGAATATATCCACTTATTGATACTTCACAGTGCTTCATAGTAATAATGACCTATGGCAAAAATTGCAGCCTTAAATTTAAGCAGTTTTCATTCAAAACAAATGACACATGACATGATGACCAAGGGAACTATGGAGAAACTGGGCATATTTGTTACGAGCTACGTACTAGTAATTGTTGCCCATAAAGAATCCATGGTTTGTTTCAGGGTTCCCTGGATTGTTTTGAAGCGGGGGGAAAAAAACTCAGAGAGAAGAAGTCACACACATTTTGATGAAATGATAAACAGACCAGGGAGGAAAGCTTTTGTTTAGTGCTTATTCACTCCCACTGCAGCTGTAAGCAGGTTACATGTGCCTGCAGCTGGTCATAAATGATAAGCCAGGGTTCCCTTGGTTCCCTCATTTAATATGTTGTGCAGCTGTCGCTCGTAGGACCTGCTATACCACAGGCATAACTTCTTCCATTTGCAGAATTGAGTTATATCCACTGGAGCCTCCCAGACCATTAACTGGACAATTCTACATATGGAAGAAGGGAAGGAATTTCTGACAATTCCCTTCCCCGCCCTGCCGACACACACACATACGCACTGCCTCCAGTGTCACCTTTTGTACTATTCTTGGGAGGGATCACACCCAGTCCATGGCAACAGATTTTCAGGTGCATATGGAAAAGGGGAAAAAAGCAGGAACAATTGCCTTCTCTTCTACTTGTGGGAGCATCCCGTTCTCAGCATTCTAATTTATACTGCTTGAGAATTTTAAAAATCAAAGTTGTAATACTGATTTTGAGCTAGAAGGAAACGGATTTTGTTCCTTTAAGATATTAGGGCATTTGAGGAAATCACAGCAGAAAAGATAAGAGCAAGTTTCTTGTGAAAGATGAACATGTAGAAACTGGAACTAGTGTAATACTTTAATTTAATTTTTTTTTTTTTTTACTGATTTTGCAGTTGAGAAGGAAAAATGATTGAGAATAGGAAAGTATGCAAGGCATTAAAAATGAAATTTTTTTTTACCCCTTTCAGGGATGGTTGCTTGGTTGCTTGAGTGTGTGATGCAACATTTCGAAAGCATTTGAAAGGAGTAAAAATGAGTCAGGGATATTGTGCAGATGTTACTTTCTATATACCACCTCTGCACATGGTCAGATGAGATGCAGACTTCTGGCTTCTTGACTTTTTCTTGCTTGCATTTCTGCATGTCAAAGTCGTAGTTTACAGGGCAGTCATACATACGTCCAGTTGGAAGTGAGCATCCTGGAGTTCACTTGGACATACTACCAAGTAAGTGAGTGTAAGATTGCACATGAAGTTGTGAGAGTTAGACATTTATTAGAAAGCTGGCATTTTTCTTATCCTGAACATTGAACCAATATGAACTTTATACATCCAGGAAAGTTTTTAAATTCAAATGGATACAGATCTCCTGGTTTGGACTTCCATCTTTGCAAACATTTCCAGAAAATTCTTCAAGCATATAGAATGTGCAATTGGGACAAAGGCCAAAAATGCACATCTTCTGTATTCTGGGTTATTTAAAAGTTTTTGGCTTAAGTTAGCAAAGCGCACTTATTTTTATGTAACTGGACTTATCAAATACAGTTAGAGAGCGTTCTGGGTATAGTTAAGCATGAAGCCACTGTGACATTTACCTCATTCTGTCATGCCTGAATCTCTTCAGACTAGCTGTACTTTGGCAAAACTTCCATGGCCCTGATGGACCGTAACTAGAAGGAGCTGGGAAAATTGTGTGGGTGACCTTTTTGTTCCTGTCTTGTCCCCCATTTTTATTATGCTGTGACTGCAAATTGGTTATTTACTTATTCATTCAGGTCAATTAAGATTGGGTGTCCTGCAGTCCAAAATCGACAGGTAGCCCTCTCAACTTAGTTTCAACAGCCCTCAGCAAGCTCTGAGATTCACACCTCGGGCAAGAACAGTGCTCCCCTCCTCACACAGTCCACTGGTCAAGGAGAAAAAGTGGAAGAGAAAGAGAGAAGGAGGGGCAGAAAGAGAAAACAGAGCATCTGCACTCACCAAGGAAATGCAGCTTATAACAGAAAAAAGAGGTGCCCCAAATAACCAGTTTAAATGTTTCTGGCCTGCCTTTCCATCAGCTACCCCTCTAAAATGTACAAGAAATGGTGGCCAGTATTCTGTTAGGGATATCCTCACACACACCGCTTATACATGCAGATGTCCTTTAGGAGACGGGGGGGGGGGCGGTATATTCCTTTCCTCCTTGTGTAGCACCCAAAGCCCCACCACCAGTTACCAATAAGACCCTGACATCACCCCACATGGCCACTCTGTGTTTATTGATGAGCAGGCAGGCTTGGAGACATGTCTGGCTACATTTCCCATAACCAGACATGAAATGATGACATCAGCACTGATACCTACCAGAGTTCTTCAGGGGACTCAGCACTGCTGTAAAACATATTGCATCTGGCTGTTGGGACATAGCCAGATGCTTCTCTGAGCCTTCCTACTATCCGTGAAGCATAGCATGGCTGTGGGGGGTGGTGTCAGGGTCTTCTCAATCAGTCAAGAGGAGGCTATATGGTTCATTTTAGCATGGGTCCACATGTGTATATTTATGCTGCACTGAAGGGATGTTGGAGTGAGGCCAGTATGTGAACTTTTTCACAATTATCCAACCTCTTCTATATAACAGAAAACATTCTGATAAGAGTTTTGCTGGTATTGTCAAATAATAAACCAGTGCCAGCATCTACATACTATGCCATGTGCCACTTCATTTTATAGTGGAATTTATTTTCAAAGTTACCATCCTCATTTAAAACAAAATACTGAAAATATTGCACACTTCTAACTACATACCACGTGAGCAGGCCCTCAGCCTAGGGTGCTTTCTGGAGACAGAAATGGCAACTGGGGGGCAGAAACCACAGCTGGGGTTTCAACTAGAAAGAGGGTGGGCAGCTACAGAGGGGTGGAGTCCGTGCTCATCCATTTCTCTGAAGCAAGAAAAGACTGGATTGTCACTTCCAGTTTCTTTTTAAATAGTTATTTCATTTATACCCGTGCCTTAAAATGGAGAATAGTGTTCCTGGAGGATCCTAGGGACACAGTTCTCCACTTTGGGATCAGTTTTTTCCCCTGGGATGCAAAGCTCAGGTGGGCCTGGGATCTGCACTGGGGCCTTTGGAAGTTTGCATGTGGGACACACAGTCCTTCACCCCTGCACACCAGAAGAGGCACAAAAATAGCCATATGGTGAGGCATATCCAGGTTTCTGTTTACACTGTAAGAGCATTAATGAATTTTCGTGAAGAGCAATCTTCACCCCCCAAAATCAGGAGAGTAACCACCAATCAGGTGACAGTAGATAGGATGCAGTGTGGACTAAACCAGATTTTGATGTAATTTTCAGTGGGAAACTGAGAGTGAAACTAGGCTGGTATACTTATAGCTTAGATACTTTATTTAGAAATGCTTGTATCAGGTATAACGTATGAGCAGGCTTTTGTCTCCCATCCCTCTTCTTCCTCCTAATGTGCGAATCCTACAAGCGTAAGCCCTAGTTTGCTTCCAAGCCAGAACTGGAAACTAGAGTTTCAGTTAAGTTTCCATTTCTGACTTGAACAGAAATTGTAGTTTAAATGAACCAGGAAGTATAGGAAAAGTAGAAGAATGAGCAAGAGAGTGTATATAGTTTGTACGTTTGGGATAACAATGCAAATGTCCATTTGCCTAAAAGAGAAAGTGCAGGAGTGTGTCAATGTGCAAGAAAAGGAGGCAGAATGTGAGCAAGAAGCCTCTTAGGAGAAGCCAAGGATTGTTTATCAGTGAGGTCTAAACTAAGCCAATGAGTCCCATTATGTGTATTTGTCTCAGGGATGATATAGCCCACAGGATTCTTCTCATTTCATTAAGCATCAGGTTAAATCACAGATTTGCAGATTACTCACAAGAGGAAGGCATGAGGGGCACCTTCACAGCAAAATTACCCTATAGTACCACAACTGGAATACCTACTTGGCCCAACCTGGTGCTGTTCATATGTGGTGGAGTAGAGCCGCTATTAACTAAGATTGATCTAGTGAAAAGGCTTTCATAGTTTTTGATACTGTCTTCACACACAACAAGATAAAAAGTTATAACTGTACCTCAGTCTGCTTCCGTATTATTCCACATTCCACTCAGAGATGGGCAGATACAGTGACCAAAAGGCGATGTTATTTTTCATTAGATCTTTTTGGTTTGTGAGGAATAGTCATAAAAGATTACTTTAGAATTCATTTAAAAATGGACTTACACGATTGTCGAGCACCTATTAAAAGATACTGAAGACTATAGCAGTACTTGGGAAATACTGAGTAACAGAAGGAAAACAAATAAGCTAGAGTTGGAGGAAACTAAAACTAGGTTAAAGAAATCTCTGGAATATTTTTTTGGGGGGTATGCTCCTGTTCAGGACAACTTAAAAGTACAATTCTTTAAATGGATATACTGGAGCTAATAGAATAGAGAAGAGAGAAAAGCTAAAAGTCAATGTGATTTAAATTTGGCCCATATAGACTGGAATGTTCTGAATTATCACAGTATTCTTTCATTCTGTTAGGAGCACTGTGCTACAAAATGGCTGTACTTCAGAGTAAAATTGGAAAAGAATGATACTGATGGGAAAACATTCTGTTAGTAGCCCATTTTTATAAAATAGCTCATTCTGTGAAAAACCACAACAGTCATTCTCACTGCCAAAATGAGTTACTAATATCTGTTTCACTTTGGTTCCTACTGTCATTAATGGCTGCTGTCTTCCTCATAATTGCGCTTCAGAATAGCCCCATCTGAAAAAAAAATGTTAAAAGAAATAAGCTGTGCCCAAATGACATGTGATGTAAATGGAACTGTGTATTCCATGAGCTATGTGTCTTTAAGCATTGCATTAAAAGGTGATTTCTAATGCAGTGGGTTGGGCAAGGAACTACAGCTGGAAGCGTGCCAGGGTCCTGCAGTTCTCTCAAAGGGCCTCCATCTCCATGAAGGAAAATGAACTATATAAGTCCAAATGACTGTGATGGGATCACACTCAGGAAGGATAAGAACACGGATGCACACCTCAGCTGATAAATAAGCTAACAAATTCGATACAGACCAGGCATGTATTGAAGATGGACTGGTTTGGGGTTTGTTTGTTTGCTTGTTTTGCAGTTTTTGTTCTCCTTCAGCCAATACACAGTGAATACAGATGACAGTTTATGAGGTTGAAACATCTGAAGTTTGCATGTTCCTATTTGGCAAATGGATGGTATTTATCATCTTGGGGCTTGAGGACCTTGGACCTGGGGCCCTTTTACACTATACAGCTACAGCATTGTGATTTGACTTTAAACATTATGGTTCCATCTTATGGAATCCTGGGATCTGTAGTTTAGGAAGAGATATTTAGAATTCTGAGCCAGAGAACTCTAATGCCTCACCAAATTATAAATTCCAGGATTCCATAGGGCATTGCCTTGGCAGTTGAAGTAGAATCATAATGAAAAAGGATACCTGCAGGATAAAACTACCCTTTCAGACCTCAGAAGTCTTAGGAGACCCAGGACTCATTCATGCAACACAATTATAGCACTATGATTCCATTTTAACTACCGTGGATACATTCTGCAGAATCCTGGGATTTGTAGATTGTTGAGGCACTAATCTTCTCCAGATAAGAATTCTAAATAACCCCTCTCTAAACCAAAAATCCCAGGATTCCATAGGATGTTGCCATGGCAATTAATGGCATCATAGCTCTGTAACTATGCTGTGTGAAAGGGCCCAGAGAGTGGTAAGAAGATGGGAGGATGACAGCAGAACTACCTTACCAAGTGGTTACAAGCACACCATGTCATAAATGGACCTAACTTGATAAACAGTTATCTGTATCCATGAATAATCATCTCTCAAACTGGAATGTTTTATTCCATTGCATGCTGGACAACCATCCCCTTGATTTTTCTTTTACTTTTTTCTTTAATTTAATGCTCATCACAAAAGTTATGTAAAGAGATACTTGTGTTATTTGGATAATATAAGACTTTGTTTTTATAACACAGAGACATTGTATTATACTTTAATATTTGTTGATCAGTAAGTAGTCCTTGTACATCTATGTTCAATGTCAAATTTTGGAATGTAAAGCCACATCTTTGTCAGGATTTTGTCTGTTTGGTGGACTCCCCTGCCCCCTTTGTTCAATATAGCTAATGCATGATTCATCTGCAGTTAACAGTTTGAGGGATGAAACAAACTTAACATTTCTTAATTTTATAAAAGCATAATATTCTTATAAATAAAAGCAAGATGTACTGTGGTTTTATTTATATAGATCTCGTCTGTATGACCAACTTTGTTCTTAATAAAATATGTAAGAAATTGTGCCATTGTAATTTATGCCTATTTTGTATTTATATATTAAAGTTGAAGTGAATGTTTGAAGAGCTCACATTCAGTGCTTTAAAAGTGTTTTGATTCTATGGTCTCTGACTTGCAAACTGTAAGATCATTTTCTGTGATGCAAAGGCATGAATTAATGCTGGCAGTATAATAAGCAAGTGCCTTATGCAAACCAGGAGAGGAGAATGTCATAATGCTTTATTTGGGTTACCTGCCAGGATGAAAATCTGCAGAATAAAAAAAAACCCTGTTTCTACAGAGTTAAATATTATTTCCTTAAGCACCTCTGAGCAATTGAAGGTCAGTATTGTGATCTAGTTTACCCACCCACCTGATTCCACATTTTAATGTAATTTTTCAGAGTGACAAGAGTATAATTTTCTTGTTTAAATGAGCAAGACTGACTTTCTAACTGCCAGTGTTTGACGTGTCGTTCAGCAAAATTGTTAGGTGCTGCTCAGGTAGATGATGCTCAGATATGGAAAGACAAATTAACTAAAACTAATTCTGAGCAAATTCATATACATTTCTTTTGCCCCCTAAAGAGTTTACCATGTTAAACTCAGTGAGACTAATGCTGAGATCATATGCAGACCTAGTTCTGAGTAAACATGCCCAGAACTAGGGCCCTGTCTGCAGGAGGCTCTTGTACCACCATGGGAACGGGAGAGCAGCAGATCTGCGATGATGTTTCCACTAGACCTCCTCACAGTCCCATCCTTCAATGACACCCAGTCATGCGACTATCCTGTACTTACCTGCCCTGTAGAAGGCCCAGAAGCGCAATGGAGGTGCTTCCTGCCCCAGACCAGCATGAGAAGGAGCCCGGCTACAGAGGTGTGTCCCTCGTGCTACATAGGGGAGCATTCCCATCGCACTGCCTTCCCTACAGAGGCACTGCCGGGGGACAACACAAGAAGGTAAGGTGAGGAAGGGGCCGAGGCTGTAGAGACCAAGTTATATGACATACTGTGGAATCCTAGGTCAGCTACTCAGTTATGTCTAGATAATCAAGTAATGTCTCCTCACTTGCATTCAGCCCACCTTTAGAGCCAAGTGTAAGACTGAGTGAAGGAGGTCTATTCAGGAAGAGCATGTTGTCACCCCCTCCCAACAGTGAGTAAGGCTGTCACAATGGTTTATAACAGGGGTCCCAGTTCTCATTGTCACAGCCTTGCTCAGTGGCAGGAGAAGTGGAAACATCATACCCCTTGCATCCCAGTCAGAAGCTGGATGCACCTCCTTCACCTGATCCAGTGGCTGGCTCTTAAGGTGGGCTGTGATGGCGTTTATGTAGGTTTCCAGTAAGACAATATACTCTTACAAGATACAGATGAATTACAGATCCATAACTCAAGGATAGCTTTAATACTGGATGCCAGTCATATTTTCTAGACATGGGGTAACTTGTACAAGATGTCTTTGATGGGTAAACATAAATATGTTAAGTGAATAATTCACTCATTCTGAAAGTTCTTTAACTGTTAAGTGGAAGAGTTTTTGTGGATTCTATATGTATCACCAAGAAACCATGCTAGCGTATGTTTCATTCACACCAAATACTTCCATGTTTAGTGAACACAGGGAGAAGGTCAAATGTTAAAATATGTCCCTACAAAGGCAGAAACTAATGGTTATATGCAGTCAAGCAGTTTTGCTGCATCCCCTCTCCAGGAACATCTTAACCTACTGTGGTGGGGATTTTGCAAGCACATGTGACAAATGACTATAGGACCACTCTAACATAAACACAGTGACTTAATATCCTACCTTAGGGTTGCACAGTATGCGTATAGGGCTACACATTATTATGTTGTGCAAGTCTTATATTGAATGGCGAAGTGGAACCAGTGCATGCACACCTGGAAGTGCAACCAAATGTACAATTGAACATGCATCCTCCTTCACGTGTGCCGTGCATGTACAAGGAACATGGCAACTGATGTGTAGCTGCATTTCTCCAACATTGAACTGGATGGAGATATTCCACAACTGACAAAAAAAGAAATTGTAACCTATTCACTAGGGAAACTTCCTCTAGGGATGGAAAGACTATTCATAATTATTCACAGATCAACAAACCAGCCTCTTGACAGTTGAGAAAATTTTGCACAATTTCCACCCAGTAGTCAAACATCCTGAAGTATTGCAGAGGAATTATTCTGTGGAGAAAACGTGGGGATTTCATGCAAAGAGATCATTTTGTATGCAGGAAATAGAAGTTGTGTGCCAAGAAAAATCCCACATTTTTTTCCACAGAGTAGATCCTCCACAATCCTTCAGGATATTCAAAAATTGGGAGAATATTTGTTTTCTCCCTCATTAAGGAGAAAATTACCATTATTATTCATCCTCAGGTATGAGGATGAAATAGAGGGTCTACATCCCTAACTTACACATGCATAAGGCACCAATAGGATTTCCTCAAATATGTTTTGTGCAGTATATAAAGAGCTTCCTTCTATATAGGCTGCCCTGTTACTTTCAGTGCATGTAACTGTACATGCTGAACTGTCATTTCACTGATGCAACTACAGTAGCCTTGACAGGTAGAGAAAGATTGCTCAAACCCTACAGTAGAATGATTCAGAGCTTGGGAAAAAGTGAATTTTTGAACCAGAACTCGCAGCACTCCTTGGCCAACATGACCAGGAGAGGATTGGTAGATAACAATGCAAAAGATGAACTTTTCCAAGCTCTGGTTATAATGCAAGACTCTTTCATCTGCCAAAGAATCTCAGTGCCAGTTAAGGGAGGTGAAACACTTTATGCAGCCATAGGCAACTGTTGGAAAATCTGGATTTTGTCCATGCACCCTTGTTTCCCTGACACCTCAGTCTTGAGTTTGTAATTTGGTAATGTTGATTTCAGTGGAATTTAATCTTAATGTCAATTTTCTTAGAATCACAGCCTCCGCTTTATGACTCTTTTAGACAAGCTTCTGTTTATATTATATGTTATGAGAGGTTGTAACTCTGCCATCATATCCGTACAATTCATTTTTAATCATGGATGATACCACTATGCCACCATGAAATGGGAAGCTATTTTAGGGTCTACTGATGTGGTCCTCCACAAACATATATAAAAATAGCTTCTGACATGATGAATACAAAAATCCATAATCCACTTGATGGTGAAGTAAAATAGAAGCATATGCTATGCTTGTTTTTCTTTATCTAATTATAAACAGATGAAATCACTTCCCACTATCTCCATTTGCCCTGAGCCATTACTCAATGCCTATTTTATTTCTGTTACAAGAGGAAAATGAAAGGAAAGGAAAAAGAAGAGAAAACAAAAGACTTCATCACAAAAGCCAAACAGCCTCTGTGGTTTTTTTCCTCTCCCACTTATCTTCACAAGAACACTGTGACGCTGAATAGGCCAAAATTGTGTGACTGGCCCCAGATTTCCCATTGAGTTTCACAGGTGAGTAGAGACTAGATCTCCAGTGTCTCAGTGCAGTGCCATAACCACTACACCAAACCTACATTTCAGCTGTTTAAATGCTTCTCTCCACTTGATAGTCATTCGCTCCAGCCTCCCCACAAGAAGCGGCAGATTTTTACTTGCAGGTTTCTTGTCCAAGTATGGATTCATCTTCCCACACTGTAAGCTGGAGAATGCAAAGCTGACTTGGTATGCATACAGCTTAGCATCCATTATCAAAAACAACATAAATGTATTATGGATATTTGATTTGGCCTTAGAAATTGAGGGCCTTTCTGCACTACGCTATTATAGTGCTATTATTCCACTTTCAACATCCTGTGGAATTCTGAGGTTTGTAGTTTACTGAAGCCAAACTGCTCTCTGGCTGAGAATTCTAGATGCCCCTCCCTAAACTGCAAACACAGGATTCCATAGGATGTTGAAAGTGGAATAAAAGCACTATAACAGAGTACTGTGGAAAGGCCCTGAGTCTGTTAATTGGTTAATAATTGTTATATATTTCTTTTTACCCCAGACATGGCTCTAAATACTTCTCAGTTTAATTTCACCATAAATCTGTTCCTTGACCAAACCATTCTATCTGACAAAGAAAATTAATCATAATGTAGGCTACAACACTCCTATTTAAGCCACATCTGCCCAATGTATTACTATTTCCACTTGACCTTCCCAGAGTTTAAATGTTTCTCTTTCTCCCCTTCTGTCCTTGTACATTAGGCTGAGAAATGATGACTGGTTTAAGATTAACCAGTCAACTTCTTGGGTAAGTGGTGATTTGAACTTGGATCTTCCTGTCTTAGGCCCTTTTCGCACGGTATCATCATGCGAAAGGGCCCCTCGAGCATCACGTGAATGTGAGGAGCGGTCCACATGACACACTCACAATTGTGCGACGCTCCAGGGTCGGGCAGGCACCGCTCGCGCACTTTTTCATTTTCGGCTTTCTGCCAAAAATGGTGCGCAATTGCGCATCGCTCCGGGCCCCGCGCACACTTGCCATGCGTGCGGAGCTCCGGAGCCACTGAGCTCACACTTCCCGCCCCAGCACAGCCTGGGAAACTCCCAGGCTGCACTGCGGAAGGAAGAGGCGGGGCTCTTGCATGAGCAGCCAGCAGCTGCGGAGCTGAAGGAACCGGGACGCAAGAGCTTCTTGCTAGAGGCTGCTTGCGCGATCCCCGCACCCCAGCGTGAGGTGAGTTGCGGAAAAGGCCTTAATCTCCTGCTCTGGCTACTATATGAGATTGACTTTCAGTGAACCACGTAAGTGAAAGCTGCTCAGCAGTAGCTGGTGACTCCCATGTCAGTGGGGTGGTGAATTCATTCTGGACTTTAGTCCAAAAGGAGCAGTCCAAAGTGCTGTACCTATGATAGGGAGAGTCAGCAGCTTGGATAACTTCTTTAAAGTTTGAAGGAATATATTTCCCTATTTGAGCCCATTAGACCTCTCAGATCTTCTGGTAAGGCCTTTCAGTCCTGTTACCTTTTCAGGAAACAAGGGAGAGGACCTTCTCAGTGGCTGCTCCCTGACTTTGGAACTCTGTTCCTGCAGAAGTTAAGCCCCCTCTTTTTTCTTTTTCTGTAGGCGGGTAAAAACATTCCAGCAGGCTTTTAGGAATTGAGAGTGATCAGCTCTGTGCCCATGACAGTCAATTTCTGTGAATAATTAATAGTTTTAGTTTATAGGTTAATTGTTTTTTAAAATAATGTTTAGTTTTTATCATTGTTTTTGTATAGCTTTTCATCTGCATGTTAATACATTATAAGCTGCCTTGAGTCTCATTATTGGAAAACAGATCAGATATACATGAATATAACAACAATGTTGCTTAGACTAATACTCAGAACAGATTTGCCACCTCACTGACACGGGAGCCAGCACTGATATGGCTGTTGATCAGAGCTGACCCTCCAAGATAAACCCAAAACATATGGAATCCTATTTGATAGGCCACAGCCACGTTAAACTACTTCTTATGTTTCAAATTGTGCCAGGCAGGTTGTGTGCAAGACTACTTTGCCCATTCCTTAATGAGAAAAAAGTGCATTTCAGGGACGATTTAGAATCTCTTTTGTCTCTGTCTTTGTGCTGATTTGCCCTTTTAACACTGTGATCAATAATCTACAGACTATATATAGAAGTGTTTGCCATTTCCAATTTAATTAAACCACAAGCCTCAATTCTGTTCATGGAGTCACTGGGAAGGTCACAGTTTTTAATTTATGTGATAAAACTTGGAAACTTTTTTAACATTTTGGAATTGCAAATTGCTTTATTTATATTCTTTACCCCCAACTACTATGACTGTGGTTTATAGTTGTAGGAAATTTGTAGTTGTTCCAAAGAAATCTAAATTAAAGTCATGTTATGTCACTTTCACTGGAAGCTTATATGGACTGTTAAACAAAACAGTATGACACTGCTTTCTAAATACCAACATATTAGTCCTTAAATGTTTATTCTACCCCAGTAGACAAAATAATCAAATAACCAGTTATGGAATATAGCGAAAGTATGCTAAGTATATGTCTCAATACGTTTGATGGGATTCTATATGTAGTACTGAAGCCCAAGGACATTGTTCCATGTGGGAAAAAACTACAATTAAATATTTTCAATGAAATGAAATTTTTAGGTACAGCCATCTAGGTTATGATTCAAGGCAGAAATGCATGACAAGCACACCATCAACCAAGCATGACAAGCGCACCATCTTCAGTGGCACCTGGATGCAGTCCGTGTATACTTGTTGTTTATGTTGTTGTTGTGTTCCTTCAAGTTGTTTCTGACTTACAGCAAGTGTAAGGTAAACCTATCACAGGTTTTGGCAGGATTTGTTCAAAGGGGGATTTGTGACTTGCCCCAGATCATCCAGTGGATTTTCATGGCCAACTGGGAATTCAGATTCTAGTCTCCATAATTCTAGCCCAACACTCAAACCACTATACCATGCTGGCTATGAGTATTGTGGTGCCCATTGTGATATACAGGACTTTGTGAGAAGGCACAGTAGCTTTCTACTATATGCCACTTGTGTTTTGCTTGCAGTTCTCAGGGCTTCTGTGGCCTTCATCACTTCTTATCTCACTAGTGCCTAGTGTCTTTCCCACCATAATGGTTTCCAGGGTAAATATGGGTCAGGTCTCTTGTACCTTTAATTCTGAAGAGATTGCAGAGCAGGATGAGGCATCCTCAGGCAAATTCTTGCAGCTTCTCCAGGCTTACCTGTTCTTCCCCATTAATAACTTTTGGCATCTTGACCACACTCTGATGCTGCTTAGCTGTACATGTCCCAGTTTTTGTCTGTGAAATGTTGAAGGGTATGTGAAGGGGCTGTCATACAGATGATGGGATCAGCTTCTTTTCTGTGGCTCCAGTGAGTAAGTCCTGAACTAATAGATTTAAATTATAAGAAAAGAAATTCCAACAACGTTAGAAAGGACTTTCTGCTCGTAATAGCTGTTTGGCAGTAGAACAAGACAACCCTGGAAAGTGGTGGACTGGCCTGTTTGGAGGTTTTTGAGCAGAGTCCAACAGAAGACTACCTCTCAAGGATGCTTTAACAGTGGCCTACAGTGAGCCCTCCACTTTTGTGGGCATGAGAGGTGCAGGACTCCACAAAAGTGGGAAAATGGAAATAAAAATTAAAACAACAAACACTGTTTTCTTTTTTTGAGAACAATTCTCTAGGAACCTCTAGGTCCTTTATCACAATTCTATGGTCAACTTCCAGTGGAAGCAGGCCATGGAGTCACACTGGAGGAGCTAGCAATGCCTAGAGAAGTGTTCTCCCAAGAACCTCTTAAGTTCTTCAATGTGACTCTATGATCCACTTCCAAGAAGTAAACCACAGAATCACCCTGGAGGGCCTAGAGATTCCCAAAGAGAATTATTTTTCCCTCTGTGGCAAGTGCAAACAGAGCAAGAAAATTTTTACATAGATGAAATAAGTAAATAAAATAACCCTAGAATAATCAAACCATGAGTGCTGAATCAGCAAAAGTGGAGGGCCCACTGTAGATGGCTGTATGTGTCCCTTCCAACTCTACCATTCCCTGATACCATTTACTTGGAATGGGCATGATAACAACCAAAGCTAATTATGCTGGTTAGATAATTTGGAATTTCTACTGGTTTCTGAATGAGGTCTCTGAGACATCCTTGTGGATGCAGTTCCCCAGGTTGTGGAACAGTCTGTGGCATTCCTGTTAAAGACATGCGGGCACAGCTCCACCTTCCCCTTGGATGCTTCCTTTGGAATCTCACAGAGACAGGCTATAACACAACATTACAGTATGCTGGCTCTCAATAAAATCTCAAGTTTAGCCTGCAGTCTCCTGTACACGTTCAGCTGAAAGTAGGTTCCCTTGACTTCAGTGGGACTTACATCAGAGTAAATAAACATATATTAACTTTCAGTATAATCCTATTCATTGAAACAAATGGCATTCAAATTATTTTTAGATTGTGCCAAAGAATTTTAATAAGCTGCCACAAGCCCAGCCCGAATGCCCCTAGCGCTACTCAGTGGCACTTTTCCTTAATTCTTATTTGCCTCAAACACCTTTCTTCACTTCAGCCTCTAACAACATGTTTTTGTTTGTTTTGCTATTTTGCTCCCTCCAACACAACCAGCATGCGCCCACTTTGCACTTTGCCTAAAGTTGCAACTGGCTTGTAATTACTGCCTGAAACGCAATTAATAATTGCTTGCAGCACCCTGAAAAGATATAATTAGGAAAATGATTTGTACATCAATTTTGCCAGCACACTCAACCATCAATTAAATCATTACTCCTCTAATCCTGTTTGCAGGCTGGGAAATGTTTCTGTGAGTCAGTAACTCCTAAAGCCACCAGAAGCTTGTTTTCAGATGGCTTTTAAGTGAAATTATTGAGCTTATTGAGTGTATTAAGGTAAGTACATTTCTGCTATGGAAATGAGGATTGGAGTGCTTTCCATCACACTGAAATGTGAAAAAGCAGCAGAGTCCTCTCATGACTGTTAGCTTTTACTTAACTACTCCTAGAGGTTTAGGTTCAATTTAATCATTATGGGAACAAGGCGGTTGCTGTTGGAAAAAAAATATTTCCATTTGCCGGTGATTCCATGCAGCTGCTCAGATGCATATACAGTCAGCCCTCCACATTTGCAGGTTTCACTTTCACAGATTTAATTATCTGCTAGTTTCTCCAAGACTGCTCCCCCACATTTCAAGCACTTTTTTCCCAGGGGAATACTTCCTCTCAGTGGCTCCAGTAGGCCCCATAGCCTTTTAAAAACCTGCCTCTGATCCTTCTGCTCCTCTACCAGCTGCTGCCTGCCCAGCTAAGGATGGCTTACAGCCCAATTTCAGTTATTGACTGTAGATAGGATTCCAGTTAAAGTATTTTGTTTGAATTGACAAACATATGAGAAATCAGACACTCTTAGGAACCATACAAGGCTATTGGAAAGTGAGGTGGGAAAGGTTGGATAGAGAGAGATTAGGGGTGGAAAGAGTGACAGTTATGATTGTTAAAGAAGTTGCAGTGTAGGGGCTCAGGCGCTGTCTGAGAGTAGCACAGAAGAGCAGCAGTCTGGACTATGTTCTATGTACTAGAATTGGCTGGGGTTGAAGCTAGGGTTTTTATGCCCCGTTTCACATCCTGAAGGGGTATGTTGACAAAGCCATAATGGCTTTCCTACAGGACTGACAAAGGGATCTGGAATGGGCTGATTGCTTCACTCTGGAGTGACAAAACATTGGTGGGACTCATGACAATCTCTTAATGTTCGGTCAGGTGAGGTATATAGGGAAGATCGCCATAGGATAAGATCTACAGATGGTTTCTGATTGCTCACCAATCTGGGGAGTTCATCTTTGATTGTATTCAAAAATGCCAAGACCCTGGAATGGTGAAGGGATTAGCACAAACCCATCGGCACTGGGATTTTCCGCATAATCCTATCTGAACTTTCATGACCCCAAATATATCTCCTGTCAGTGTAATCCCCATCATGTTTTCTGGTCATTAATAAATCCAATTTATGAAAATCACATATCTTGTAGGAGGGGTATTAGCATATGGTAACAATGAGACACGACCTCTCTCTTGGCTCAGAGGTGATAGAGCAGCAAATGAACATTCACTGGATCCTTGTCCAGGAGGGACCAAGCAGAGATACTGGTAACATGAGGGGCAGATGCAGGAGGGCCTGGTGCAGATATCCACAGGTTCTTCACTGCAGAACATCCAGGGACATCATTTGAGGATGCCTGGGGCCAAAGAAGTATGCAGACAAAGAAACAGTGCTGGAAATCTTTGAACTGCTTCTGACCAAAAGGATTCCCTACCACATAACCTGTGAATCAGCAGAAATCTGCAGTGTGTGTCCAAGGCGAGCAACAAAAGTCGAAAGTGTTGCAGACTCTTGACATCCCTGAGATGAAGGCACACAGCTGTTTGCTCCTTGTGGGGACATACCATTGATAACATGAAGCATTTCAGGAAGCGTAACACCTAAGGTTATGTGCATATGTTTTGTTGAAGATATTATACAAGGAGCTACTCACTAGCTCCTTGCACAATGTCCAAAATGTTGCTGCCAAGGCAGCTGTCATACCTTAGTGAGTCTGAGGTCCTTCTGCAAATGATAAAAATTGCTGTTTTTCCTTCAAGTTTTATGCCATTTCCTATTTTGATAGGTTCTGTCAGAGTCCCACTGCCTGCCTGTGCCTCTCTGCCATCAAAGAAGGGGAGGCAAAGGTACTTGCCCTAGAAGGAAGAGGAGCAGGGAGGGCCCAACACAAACAACTAATGGGAATGCCGAGCTGAGTCAAGGTCTAATCCAAAAGGTCCAGGAAACCGAAAGTCCATCCAGAGGGGCCAAGGGAGTCAGAGCACAAGGGTCAAGAGGCTTGTGTAGTAATTTGCTACAAGCAAATAGCAAGCTTCACTGACAGACTTAAATAGCCACTGAAAACAGGTGTTACTTGTCATTGTTTCCTTAATTTAGCCAACACAGCTTCCCTCTGAGTGGTCTGTTTCAGCCCCCTCTCTGATTGGGAGCTGAGAGGCTCAGGTAACTGTAATTCCTCCAAATCACTGCTGGTTCCCTCTCCCGCTGGAGCTGGCTGGGGCACCTCTGGCTCTGCCTGTCCTTCATCTCATGGAGATGTTTGCAAGCTGGTTTGGTCAATCACTGGCTCTGTTCCTGGCACAATCAGTTGCTCCTTGACCTCAGAGCCATCATCTATCACAGGTTCAGCATAAGATTTCTTTGTTTTGTTTTGTTTTAATATTCAGCTGAAAATAATAATGGTAGTATTTTTATAAGACCCAGTGTGGTTTAGTGGTTTGAGTGTTGGTCTATGACCCTTGAGATCAGGGTTCAGTTCCTCATTCAGCCATGGAAACCCACTGGGTGTCCTTGGTCACATTGCACACTCTCAGCCCCAGAAAACTCATGATAGGTTTGCCTTAGGATCGCCATAAGTCAAAAACGACTTGAAAGCACACAACAACATAGAGATTATGTTGAGGGTTTTTTTTAAAAAAGTTTTGTTTTATCTATTTGCCCAATAGAAGGTCTGTCACCTGCTGAACATTAGCCATGTATAGAAGATACCACCTCATGTGAATGTGGCCCTTTCCGCACGCGGCGAGGGAAACGCTCCCTGCCGCTACTCACCGGCTTTTTGGTGGGTCCGGGCGAGTCCGTCAGGACGAGGAGCAGTGCGAGCTCATCGCTCCGCACTGCTCCGGTGTCCAAAATGGCGGCTTCCAGTTGGTGGAGGCTCTCCACCAACCAGAGAAGCTTGCCAGCCTAAAGCCCGCCCCCAGCAGATCTGCAGGCACGCACTAGTGCGCGCCTGCAAGCCTGCACTGGAGCACGGCGACAGAGCGACACGAGGTTGCGCGCTCCGTACTTTTTTAAAAAGCACGCTGCGTGACCAGTTCCGGTCACTCCAGAGCAGACTGAGGTGCGGAACTACAAAAAGTAGTCCGCCCCAGTCCACTCCACGGTGCAGAAGACCTCCGTTGGAGGTCGCTCTGCACCGTTTTAATAGGCCGGTGTGGAAAGGGCCTACGTGTTTGCTAGCTCTTGATATTTGGGCATTGGGTAATATTCTTCATTCTACACTTGCAAACACTTCTCTAGGTATGAGGCATTTTTATACACTGAAATACACTGGGATTCAAATAGGGTCAAAACATACCCCCAAAGACATTTAGTAAAATCATCTTGGATGCAAATTAATACAGATTGATATCTAGTATCTAGAATGATACTATTGATATCAGGCATTGATATAAAGTATTATACAGTATCCAAGCCAGTCACAGTGTTAAGACCCTTAACACTGTGATATTCAACATACATGTGAGTGGAAAGTCCCATTTATTTACACATTTTTTTCAGAAGATGGATTTTCTCAAAAAGGAAAGTATTTGCTGAAAGGAAGTTGAAGTAGGTTGTCAGTAAGGTTAAATTTCTTCAGGAAGAATGGAGGATATTCAGAGCTTAAGTAAAATATGTATGATAGATCAGAAGTCATATATAGGGACTGGGAAAGATATCATTGTACGTAGTTCGCAGTGTCAAGGAAACAAAGGATACTAAGTATTCCTTTAAGACAGTGATGAGTAGATTCTTTGGACTGCAGAACCTATCAACCCTAATTGCTGCAGCTAGTGGCAAGGAATGATGGGAGTTTCAGTCTAGCAACATCTGGAAAGCTGCAAGTTGCCTGTGTTGTTGCTGTTGTGTGCCTTCAAGTCATTTCCAATTTACAACAATCCTAAGGAGAACCTTTCACAGGATTTTCCTGGGCTGAGAATGTGTGATGTACCCAAGGTCACAGAGAAATCAAACCCTGGTCTCCAGGGTCATAGTCCAGTATTCAAACCACTACACCATGCTCGGCCTTAGGTCGCCCATAGCACCCTTAAAAAGTCTTGCCCAAATGAGAAATTTAAAAGAAAAAAAGAATACGAATAGGCAACACAAGATAATTAGACTACAAGCTAAGGCAAGGGAAATAAGGCAAAGAAATAAGCGGATCCAAAAGGATCCAGAGCTCTTACGGGTGGGGCTGTCACAACACGGCTCCACTCAAGAAATAGATCTTCATTGATTACTCCTTGCCTTCTACCTCATGAAAATGTGCTCTGGTAGAAGAACTCTCCAAAGCAGCATGAGAGGTGACATGGGGATCACAAGACAGAATTGTATCTCTGCAACCACAATGCTTTCTCAGATGGAAGCCTCCCATAATGGATTTCAGAGCTTTCTACAAATATTACTCTGATTCCCTTTCCACATGACAACACTCTTCCGCATTGTGGCACTGCAAATCCATGTCGGAAGGGAGCACATTGTCGGCATCACTCCCCTTCTCACCTGCTTGCTCCCTGGGGAAGGGAGCGGGATAGCCCTGCCCCTTCCTTTTGCAGTGCAGCCAGGCACTTGCCATTGCTGCACTGGGGCAGGAAGTGTCACAAACGCACAGCCGCATCTTCCACACAATCGTTAAGTATGGGAGCACCGCATGATTGGAAATGCAAAACAATTTTTTTCCATTTTGCAAATGCCACGCAAATGTGACGCTTCACGACAGGATGGCAGTGGGATGGCAACAACGTCGTGTGGAAGCACGACCTGCCGACCACTGCCATCTTGTGGCAGAAGCAGGACAGTGACGTCATGCGGAAAGGGCCTGAGTCTGGGGGGGAGAGGCATTAGTTTTTTATTTTTGCTTTTATTTTGGATCAAAAGGTTGATTATAGGCCCTTTGAAAGTGAAAGATGTTTTGAAAGGGGGTGGAAGGCTGCAGAAGTGCTGACTAGATTCTTTGTCTCAGCTTTCCTGATGGGAAATATTGGAGAAATACATCTTCCATACTATCCAACTGTCCCAGTTTGGCAATACTGATTAGTTCTCAACTATCCCCCCCCCTTTTTTTCAGCTGCTTTTAAAAAGTCCCAGTCTCCTTCTCTTCTCCTTACCCTTTCCCTCTTTGTCTTCAGCCTACTTCAGTTACTGCAAACAGATTTCAAAGTGCAAAATTAGTTTGCACTCAGTTAACTCAGTAGAAGAAGAGGAGAGAGGAGAATCTTGCCCTTTTCTGTAGGCTCAGGCAAAAGCAAACTGATACAGCTTCTCCTAGCTTATGTGTTCTTCCTGATTAACAGCTTTTCCATATTGGTCGCACTGATACTGCTTGGCCACATGTGTCCCAGTTTTCATCTGTGAAATGTTGAAGGATATATGTCTTCTGCTCTATTGTTTTTGGGAAAACACATCTGAGGAGTGTGCTAAATATAAATGATAAAGGATGACATTTCAGAGCTACCTTCCACATTACAAATTAATACGTCTTCAAAGCTGGATGACATTCCCAAACAATTCAAATGTGAAATTTATGGATCTTTTAACAAAAATATGTGTCTAATTAAAAGTAGTTTCCTGCTAGAACAGGCAGCAGGAATGACTACACATTGTGCATAACATGGCTCATGGAGATTTGTTAGCCAACCCACAGAAAACCCTCAGGAAGCCCTTCCCCAAGCCACATGCCCTGCTGTGAAAAGAGTCTCGAACGTGCCACCATCTTTCTCAATCTGAGGGGCACTTTGGAAGTGAACTTCAACTTATTTGCCCTCATTCCCCTGTTACTGACATTAGATACTAATTCCTTGGATAAAAAAGAAAAAGAAAAGTAGAATTGGGTACATAATTTGTATATCAACATCACTAAACCCGGAAATCCTGGGCAACCTTAGCTGGATTGTTTTATGTAGATGTTTAATACCATAAGGAACAAGATGTTCCCTGAGGGACACCACAAACCAACACCCAAGACATCATACAAATCCATCTTCCAAGTGCTCATTCGAGAAGGACCAGAACCACCAGGAAATACCAAGTCCCATCCCAGCCTGGTAGTTCAGAAGGGATGCCATGGTCAGGATTATTAAAAGCTGTAGTTAGGCCCTGAGAGCCAGAAGGGAGTCACCTTCCTTCCCAGTTACAGGTGATCCATCAAAGAGGCCATGGTTAGCCAACTCTGTTCCAAACCAGAGAAGAAACCATGTACTTCTGTTCTTCAGCAACTATAAACCAAAAAATTAAATGGAAGCTCCAAAACTAACATTTTATTACAAGTGTCTTTTAAAATGGGTTTTCTCTTCGTCTTGTCAGATAACATTTCCTGAGACTTTACCATCATTGCTCTGTTTGCTTTCCACTGCTCATAATTTTGTGATAGAAGACATTTTGGAGCAGGACATTTAAACTTACAAATTCCGTTTTGCCCTGTTCCTCATTAGTTCCAGCAGCTTCCAGTACTTTGTAACCCTTTGGTTTATCAGTTATGTTTAAAACTGTTTTATTGGGGCCAGTGGATTTACTGAAAGGAGAAACAATACAACCGTTAAGGAGTTCAAGAAAACTTGTTTCTATTATTAAGACACTTATAATCTGGACTGAGTGTTCTGTGACAGATTTGATTGTACATTTTCATTTCTGCCAAAAAAATTGTAAGTTTAGTTTTCTACACCTCCTCTTTTGTTCTCAACATGTAATCAGATGTTCAATTCCGGTAAATGTAATGTGCATTGATATCAATTGAGGCTGGCCTAAAATTCTGTCATCTGCCTCATGCAAAGCTGCCAACCAAGCTAGTGAGCTTACTCACAAGTGAGCACCAACATTTGTTTATTAGGTCATATTTATTTTTGTTTTAGGAAACATTTTCCACAGTGATAGATTCAGTGAGGGCTGTGAGATCTCAGGCCATGGCCTTGAGTTTCCAGTTTTCAGGGGTCATGTCCAAGCAGGAGAGAAGAGTGCAAGATTCTCTGGTTTTGGGGGATCAGTTTCAAGCAAGAGGATAGGGCTGTGTACAAATCTCCAGATCAGCTATTCAACTAGCAGCCTGCCACAATTTGCAACCCTTAATTGATTTTTCCACAAAAGCTCTCCAGAGGGTCTATATATTTATTTAGTTACCTTCCTTTTTCCCTCTCAGTTGTTGTGGTGACAGGGTTCACCTCCCACTCTCCTCTGGCTAGAAGCAAGTAGGCTTGGTTAAATATTCCTCATTACATCTCCCCATGTAGGTGAGAAGGAGTAGTCACCTCGTTTCACTCTGATCTGGGAATAGACCCTTTAGTTAAGATATCTGTCTTAATTTCTGAACAGGCAAACATGTTCTCTCTGTGTGTGTATATTTGAATGACAAGCTGAGGGCAACTGTAGTTGGCACTTAATTCATAATGCTATTTGATATTCCAGGGGCCATCTTAGGTCTCAGATTTTGTCTAGAAACCTTAGAACCTGAGACACTCCTGTACTGGAAATCATGTTGCTGAGCAACCACTGTGCTGTCATGGAAGACCAGAAGGTTCTGTGGGACCTGCTGGCTGAGGCTGACGGGGCTTGTACTCCAGCACATCTGAGGGGTGCCAAGTTAGATAAAATTGGTGAAGAAAAGCTGATAGGAAGAAAATCAAATCATTCAAAATGTGGTGGTGGAGAAGAGTTCTCTGGATACCCTAGACTGCTAAAAAGAGAAATGAATGGGTCCCAGAGCAAATCAAGTCTGAACTCTCCTTGAAGCCAAGATGTCTAAACTGAGGCTGTTGTACTTAGGCCATATCACAAGAAGACATGACCCACTAGAAAATAAAATAATGCTTGGTAAGGTAGAAGGCAGTAGAAAAAGACTGCATTACAGATAGATAGACTCAAGTCAAGGAAGACACATCCCTGAATCTGCTCTGAGTTAATGCAGTTAATGGTAGAGTAGCTTAGAAGTCTCTCATCCATAGAGTCACTGTAAGTTGAGATCGACTTGACAGCTGTTAACAAAAACAATACACTCAGTCCAGAGAAAAACCTGTTTGCCTTTCTGTTGCTTCATAGGATCTCTATGGGCACTGTGGAACATTCTCAACAATCACTTATACCCACATATTGCAAAAAATGTTTGAAAGCTGTATACATGCTGTCTTTCAGAAAAGCTTGGGCAGAAATTCACTTACTGTTCATGGATCTCCATTAAGGATCCCCCAGTAAGCTTCTCAGGAGCACAGGTTTCCTTGGAACAAAGGACAAAACCTACTGTCCTAAATTTATTTCCAAATAATGCAGTCTTTAAAATAAGAGAAAGGAATAAGGGATCATTATAATGACAGCCTGTGCAGATCTGCTTAGAGATAAGCACCATTGTGTTCAATGGCTCTTACATTTAAGTAAGTACATACAGGAGAACAGCCTTAGAAAGAAGAAAATTCCCTGGACAATAGCAAACATGCAAAAGATTGTGTTTCACATCTTCCTTCCATTTTTCCACCAGAAGAACTATCTTCTGTCAATGTTCTTGGTGCAAGAAATTCCTTCAGAAACATTTTCTTTGCTACTTGTTCTGACCATGCAGGATATGTCAAAAACTCATAAACTTGCTTCTCCTTACACTTGATTATGTTTGACTTGATGACTGGCAGCAGAATTAGTGAGGCACTGAGAAGCATTACATCTGATATGTCATGAAAGGTTCTTTGATCTTTGATGGCCTGTTCACACATGCATGTCATCATGATATTTCAGTCCACTATGACTGATGCAACTTTTGGTAATTTCATACGGCCACTGGACATTAGTGTTACTTTCAGGACCTTTCCCATCATCAAGGCCAAGTTATAAAATTACATGTATTCCTGTGATTGGGAGCCAGCATGGTGTAGTGGTTTGAGCATTAGACTACGATCTTGGAGACCAGGGTTTGATTTCCTGTTTGGCCATGGAAAGACTCTGGGTGACCTTGAGTGCATCAGCCCCAGAAAACCGCATGATAGGTTCACTTTAGGGTCACTATAGATCAGAAATGACTTGAAGGTACACAACAACAACAACAACAATTTCTATGATGTTTTTTCTCAGGATTCTTTTCCCTGAATTAAAACACATACCCATGAGAGGGTCCTTGTGGGTGAGCGGACGAAGCTGATCATTTTGCTTCCCTGTCAGGCTCTTGTCTGCTCACAGCTATCCTGTATCTTGATTTCCCTCTCAGAGGTTTCTATCCATTTTACCCTAGAAGGAGAAAAGTAACTTCCACAGAGCAGTTTCTAATATATAAATGACTGGTAGGGAAAAGGGAAAAGCAAACTACAAATTAGAACTACTAAATATCCCCCTCAAAAAAAAAAAAGAAAAAAAACTTAAACCAAACCTAACCAGCCACATAAGAAAAAAGAAATTATACACAACCTATAAACTCTATTCAAGGCAACTAAATTACAGTGCAAATATTAAAAAGATGGTATCCAAACATTAAAAAAGACTATATTTCACCTGTAAGTAAAAACTTCTGTAATTACAAATATCATTCAATTACATCCACTGCTACTTTCTCCAAGATACTGATTATTGAATCCTACCGTTAACAAGTTGTTCTGTTGTTCTTCCAAAAAAAGAAATTAATTAATCCAAATCTTCCACAAAAGTCTCCAGAGTCTTTTCTGTTATCAGTATTGTTAATTTGTCCATTTCTGTTAGGTTCAGTAATTAGGTTCAATAATTTTACTAACCAGTCCTCTTTTATTTTTATTGGAATTGCAATACTGGCCCTTTCCGCACAAGGCTGGTGAATCGGTTCGTGCCGTTTCTTACCGGATTTTCTGGGCTCAAAACAAGGCGGGGTTTCCCTCATTTCCTTCCACACAGCTACTGCGTATGTTCCATTCTGATTCGGAGGAGTGCGAGTTCATGAATCCACACTGCCTCTGCCGTGGTCGCTCCCACTACTCCCCTCACCCTGCCCCATTGGCTGTGATTGGCCTTTTGGGGGGGGGGGCATGGTTTAGTACGTCATTGCGTACATGCATAAGTCCATACTACCCCCTGGCCCCTCCCATGAGCCCTCCCCTGACCACCAATTCGCATTGGCGTGAATGTATGTGTCTGCACCACTGTGAAAGTATGAATTGGATTGATTTGGAAAATTGGAAAACCGATTTCTTCCAGTTTTCGAATAGCACACTTTACCACCACATGGGGGTGCATTTAGTCGGAATTACGTGCAGAATGAAGGTAAATAAACCGAACCTAGTCTGCTCCAAGGTGCAGAAGACCTCCATGGCAAGATGCATCGGCCCATCTTAATAACCGCATGCAGAAAAGGCTACTGTTCCATTTCTGGACATATAACAATCTTGCCATGTGGTCATATATTGCAGTATCTTGCCATATTTCTTCCCCATGTGGTCTTCTACTGATCCCAACAGACACAATACTGGTTCCATATGAATGTTAACAAAGTCTATACTGCCAGTCTTTACAGCATGGGAAATATTATAACCACATTTAACTTGGATATTTGAGGTGTACATATCTACTATTAGATGTTGCCATTGGGTGCCTTGAGTATTTTAGAACTGCCCTTAATAGCAAACATGCGTTATGTGTGCTGATGGAACTTATGAATAAACAGAACCACAGAGAAACCTGAAGGATATATCAGCAAGCATAATGCAAGGAATCCTGAGATTTGTAGAAACAAGATCCTGTGGGCATGCTGACTGGGGCAGGTTTGTGTGTGTAAAGCCAAAAGCCACTTTCTTAAAACTCTGCATCTAACTGCATGCACATGGTTGCATTTTACTCCTGCTTCTTTACTTACGTTGTTCTATTTTGTTTGTAGCTGCACAAGTGAAAAGATTTGAACAAAAACAGGAAAGAGGCAGTTGAACACAGTTGCTATTTATACTGGTCCTGATCCCATTTAATCAAGCATTACAGACCAATGTATTAGTGCTTTCCAAAGATGAAACTGAAATCACTAAAAGGTTGCATAATTGACAAATTTCAAAGTACATCAAGCAAACATGAATTTATTTGAAATGAAATATATCCTGCTAATAACTGAGACAACCACTGCATACTAACATATGCATAATCAGTTATGACCCTAAAGAACCAAGAAATACAATTAATTTTTTCTTCTTGTAAAAAAAATGCACCATGGATTAAAATGCTAAAAAGAAGTACTATCTTTATACCAAGACTCCAGTATATCATGTTAAAAAAGACTTGCACTTCTACTGAAGTTGATGCTTCCATTTTAATGACATAATAAAAGCAGACTACAACATTTATTAAGATTGTTATTCTGAATTATCAGCTTTGATGCAGTACGACAATTACCACCTTGAAATAATAAATCAGAATGATAGGCACTTCACAGTTCGATTCTAATTGGAGACAAGACAATCCTGTCCTGCATGAAATTGAATTCGAAACAACTGGAAATGTGCTTGTTTTTATAAGAACGATGAGTTTGTGATCTGAATCAGTGATTGCACCTCTAAAACAAATCCCCAGTCCTTAAATCAATATAAATTATATGCTTTCATAATATAGTCTTATCAGGATGCATAACAAGATGAGTTTTGCTTCTCTTTTCAGGCAAGTGGGTTGTATTATACTCTGCATGGTAATAACAGCTTTAATAACAGGTTTTTCTTGTTTGTTTTAATATTAAGGTGCCAACGAGCTACAAGCCATTGATTCATGAGGAGAAGCTAATCAAACAAAGGCAATTGTGCTCATACACTTAGGTTGAAATCTTAACTGGGAATGGATGGGATTTCCAGTACTTCTGAGTAGACATGCTTCAGATTGCACTGTTCACATGCTTCATCATTTGTAGCATTTCAGCCTTTCAGAACACTGGGCCCTCTAGATGTTTATTAAGGTTTAAACCATCCCTTAAATGAAGTTCTCTAGGTGGTATAGAAATTAAAAACACAAAATGCAAAATAGCAACAAAATAATAAAATAAATGTGATAAGGAATACTTGCAAGTAATGCTTTCACTCCTGTCATCAATCTGCTTCGTACACTGAATTTTGCAGGAGGTCCAGATCATATCAGCTTCCGAATGATGATGATGATGGTGATGATGATGATGATGATGATGATGATGATGTTTGGGATTGAGGCAGCTTACACAGATTTTTAAAAAATTACTTAAAAATTCACAAAATATAAAAGTTAAAAAGTGATTAAACTATCAAAAGAATTAAAACCAATTAAAAACATGAAGGTTTTTTTAAAAAGAACACACAACAGCACAACAAAGTAACAGACTGAATATCCAGTGTATTATACAAGGCCCCTCCTGCCTAAAAAAATAAGTTCTCAAAGACATGTCGAAACAGAAAAGTCTTCACCTATTTATGGAAATAAAGTAGAGTGGGCGCCAGTCTAACCTCTCTGAGAAGGGAGTTCCAGAGCCTGGGGGCAGCCACTGAGAGGGCCCTCTCCTGTGTTCTTACCAGATGTACCAGTGAGGGTGGTGGGACAGAGAGAAGGGCCTCTCCGGCAGATCTCAAAGCATGGGCTGGATCATAAGGAAGAATACAATCCTTCAAATAACCTGAACTTGACCTGTATCTAACCCTACATATTTTCAAACCACTTCTTGCATTTTTTTCCTTTCTTTCTGGAAAAGACAGTAAAGCTACACAATGGCTTTTTCCTTCTTTCTGGAAACAATAGAAAACCACTCACAGTCCATAAGAAAAACAAAGTGAAAACTACAGGAGGGATAAAATGGTGGCCCATCTAACACAATAGATGTCTAAGGAAGTAAAAGGAGCTGCATCTCAACTGGGAATCACCTGAAAGAATGGGATTCTATCAAAAAGAACAGCATTTCTAGAGAAGGCATTCCAAATCCTGGCTGCCACTATTTAAAAGGCTCTGCTGTTTGGTAGCTGGATGGACTTTCAGCTTCCTGGACTTTTGGATTAGACCTTGACTCGGCTCAGCTCAGCATTTCCATTAGTTATTTGTGTTGGATGCTCCCCACTGCCTCCTCTGTTTTGTAGCTGCTCACTACTAGGAGTGAATTGAGCCCCTTCCCACTACAGACACAACAGCATTGTCATGCAGATATGATTGCACTGACAAGAAAATGGTGGCCCAGAATATGGAATTCAGCTTGGCTTTGGGCGATACTGAAATGCCGTTAACACTGGGCTTTTGCATTTGTTCAAACACTAATTACAGAAGACCCTACTAATGATCTTTCACTTCATCTGCAACAGAGAGCCTCAAAATCCCAAGGCACTGTATCTTCATCTGTTGTGTATACATTTCAGCATACACACAAGATGGAGCATTTTTAGTTGGCATTCATGGCAGGCCACAAAGCATGGTGATCTCTGACATTAACTCTGGGCATGCTCTGCACCAGTCCAGCTCTTGTAATGGCCTCCATCATATATTTTTAATTCCCATTGACTTCTGAGGTAGGGTGTAGCAGTGTAGCAAAACAGTGCACAACATTTAATTGCACGGTGTTTCTCAAACTGCTGTTTCCTTACCAACAGGCAGCATATAATCTCTGTTAGACATGTGCTACATTCCTATGCATCAGGGAATCTGAAGGATACAGTCCATGGCTTTTTATATAGCATAAAAGATAAAAGCATTAATATAGTCCCACAGTGACTCATTAAAATGTTTTATCATCAAGGCAGAGTGCACATCTCACGCAAATGATTTCTCCACTTCACTTCCCCTGGGATTTGTTTTTTTTAAATGTACTCATAAAACAAATGTCCCACAAATCCTTTGGAAGAATTAAAATTGGATTCTAGGAAATATACATGTAATAAATGAAATATTTAACCGAAGGAAGCAATAGTATCTAAGACTTAAGACAGAGCTGTTCTAACTAGTGAACTATGTTAACATTTATGGTTTTCTATCAATATACTGTGGGGATTGTAAATTTTGCGATGATATGGAACCATCTATAAAATATTTTGCCCTTAAAGGGTTTGAAGGAAAAGTAACAAAAGTGAGAATGGGTTTCTGATTAAAATGCCAAAGAATTTTGTGGGACTGCCAATGTTGGCAGTAGGGGTAGTTTAGAGCTAGGATGAATAGTAGGGCTTAATGTATATTTTTGGTATATCCTGAATCCACTGAGAATTCCAGCATCCTGTTCCCACAAATGGGAGCTATCTATTGGGATATCACTTCTATTTCCGGTCATCATGGTTCACTGAGAACAGTATGGGTCATTTTTCTTTTTGTTTCAATATGTTACATTTTACTGGTACAAAAATGTCCCTCAATGGCAAAAAATAGTAGATCAGATGGGACAAATTTAATCTTTTTGGCTTTTTTTCCCCTGTAAAATAAAACAGAACTGTACATGGAGGATTGCTGAAACTTGGAGACTTTAAGTGGCATTGGGCGATCCAGATGGGACAAATGTTGTTGAAAGTTACAATATTTGTACCTGTAGTTCTCAATTTTGTTTTGAAAAAAGTGGATAATAGCCTCCTCATCCAGGGGCATTCCCCAAGAATTCCTGGGAAAGACTGTACCTTTTTGTTCCCAACCCTCACAAGTTTTTTTCTTTCTTTCTGTTCCTCTGTGTCATGGAACAGGCCAGGGAGAACCCTACCCACTTCTGCTCCAACCAGTGCTGAAAAGAAGAGGGAGATTATGGTCTCAGGCAGCAGCATCGGTGGCCACCCAGGATAATCTGTCCCAGCATAGTCTGTTATCTTCTGCCAGTTTGGATCTCCCTACATTATACCTCTAGTTGGATTCTTCAATAAAATATTGTGTGGATTTGTCTCTGACAGAAAAAAAAAGTCCCATGGTGCATGTAAACCAAATGAAGTATGTATACAGTATTATTTCCACAGCTATCCACTTTTTAAAAACAGGTATGTTGTAAAGAAGATGAAATGACACCTGATTCATTGCCAGAAAGGAAACGAGAACATGAGTCCATTTTTCTCTGTAAACAAAAACAAAACAAAACAAAAATGCTCATAGTAACAAATGGTACAGTATTGACTTGATAGCATTCTAGCCATCTCTACAGCTCATATAAAAACATGGAAATCCAAACAAAAGCCATTTCCACACTAGACTATTATAGCACTATTATTCCACTTTCAACATCCTATGGAATCCTGGGATTTGCAGTTTAGGGAGGGGCCTCAAAGGCACTATAACAGTCCAGTGCAGAAATGGCCAAAGTATCTGCTCATCAGCAATGAGAAACTAGCAATCATTTCTGTCAGATTTCTGGTGAATAAGCCAAGAGAACTTCCTGCTGCCTCACATTTTTAATTGCTCAACATTTACATTACTCCATTACTGCCTCAGTCCATCAATATAGGAAATGACAGTTGTGAACAAAAAAACAAATTGATTTCAATCCCTGGGGCCTATTCATGCACTAGCAAGCTTGATTTAGGAACTGAAGATACCCAGATTGCAATTACAGAATGAACATTCTACAATTACAGTTCTCATTTCTTGACAGTGGGAATACATTATTGTCATATTCAGGCTAGAACGTGTGAGTAAGGACTGAGTTAGCAGCTTATTACCTAATGGGTGACCCACAGAAAATATTTTCTTGGACTTTAATGAGGCCTAATTTGCTTCTGTAACAGAAGAAATAATAGACAATTTCTATTGTCTTTTAATGGCATCTGAGCCTGGCGAGCAATGGCTAGTGTGACTGAATACTGAGGTCCTGAACAGTAACAAACAAGCTAAAACCAGACGAGTAACATTTGAAAATCAGTTTTCGAATGTCAGGCTTTTACTGTAAATTTACATCCTCCCATTATTTAAAAAAAATAGGCTCTGAATATTTAAGGGAGGGACAAATATTATCCCCTCCCTCTTCATCTTCATAAATTTGGTAATTTCCCTTAAGGAAACACAAATGCCTGAATCCAATGAATAGAGCCATCCCTACCAATAGACAAACAGAGACAATTGTTTCAAGAAGGAACCAAATGCTGAGGCAGGCTAGCCATCTCCCTGCTGTTTCTCTCAGACCCTACAACTTCTACTGGAGGACACTTCTGCTGGAGGACACAGCTGCACGTGCCACATAATGTAACCACACTTTTCTAAGCTAACCTACTGCCATCAGATGCAATGGAGGATGCTATTCCCAGTGCTGAAGGAAGATTCAGCTGTGAATCAGGTTTATTTCTTCACACAGAAGACAAAGGGGGATCCTCTTATCCTCTCATTCAGGAGAGAGTAAAACACATAGTTGATACAGGTGCCATATTCCTTGGTCTTTGCCAACAAACAGTGGATGTATCTGATACAGATTAGAAAGTACATGCCCAGTTATATCATGGGAAATATCTGTTGTAGAGATCTTCCCTTTTCTTTTATTCTCAAAGGTCTCTGAACATGCACTTATTAAATTGGGAATTGTTTTAAACATACAGTGGGCCCCTTTGCATGTGCAAATTCCAGTTCACGTGATGTGTCTCATACTATACTTAAAATGGTGACAATGTGCAAGCAGATGCACCGAAGCATCCATTTACATGTAACAGCCACGGAATATAATGGGACACAAGTATTCACAATTTCCAGTATTTGTGGGGATTCCTGGAACAGAATTCTTGCATATACAGAGGGCCCACTGTACTTGCCCTACAAGTGCTCTGGGCTTTGTCTGCATGATACACTGTTATATTTTTGTCTCCTTCCAGCTCTTTGTTTTATCTGCAGTGGTACGGATTGCAGCGGTACAGACTATCTTTATTCTGAATGGGGTTATCAGAAGAATCAATGTTGTGGCTGCTTGGGCTAGAGATAATCCAAAATAGCCTCCCTTGGAGGCTCAAGCTACAGCTTCATAGAAATGTTCTTATTTGGAACTGGGACAGATACCTAGGAAGGTTCATGTGGAAAGAGAAGACTTTTACCAAGCAGTGGTTATGAGTCAGAAACAAAGCACCGGAAAGTATTTTAAAAAGACAGAGGATGGGGAAATGAGACAGCTAAGAATAAAGGGCAATGATACAGCAAACTGTTTGACAACTCTAGGAGGCCATGGACGATGATCAACACAGCAAGAAAGCAAAAGCAACATAGATTTTTTTTTTTGCACAGATGGATAAAATTTGCTTCCTGTATTGTTTTGGTATGCCAAAATCCACTGGGTTTTCATATACAGTAGCCCTGGCAGAGAAAGGATGGAGCAATGGAAGGATGTATCCTTCCTTTACTTGGCCTATGGATTACCAAAGACATACAGGAAACTCTAAGTACATTAACAAGAAACATGTTAATATGTATTATGTCTTAAACTTTATGAGATCCTGCCCATGTCTGAATGCTGTTCGGGGAGGACTTTCTCACAGTCTCACCACCCTCATGGGTTCTCGAGTGGGAACACAGGAGACAGCCTTCTCAGTGGCTGCTCCCCGATTATTGGACTCCCTCTGACAGAGGCTCAAATGCCCCCCTCTCCCACTCTCTGTTTATTGGGAGACAACTTTTTATTGAGCCTTCTAATTGATGGTGGGAGAATCATCTTTTAATAGGATGTGCTGTGTTTTCACTGTGCTTTGAATGTGTTTTAACTGTTTTGAAGGTTTCCATTTTTAATTTAATGTTTCATTTTTACACTTTTGTATTGTATATTGTTTTAGCACTATTTTGTTTTAATTTCTATTGTGAGCCACCTTGGGTCCCCTATTGAGAGAAAGGAGGGATACAAATTGAATTGAATTAAATACATACACCTCACACACACACACACACACACACACACACACACACATGACAGCCAGCAAGCTGTAATGGTTTGAATGTTGGGTTACAACCCTAGAAACCAGGGTTCAATTTCCTACATGGCCGTAGAAACCCACTGGCTGACCATGGGCATGTCACACACTCCCAACCACCAGAAAATCCTATGATAGGTTCACTCTCAGGTTGCATAAGTCAGAAATGACCTGAAGACACACAACAACAATATATACACATGTCCATAATGTCCACACACAAAGAGACAGAGAGGAGGAGGAGGAGGAGGTGGTAGTGGTGGTGCAGGTCTGAAGCTAGTTAGTTCCTAACAGTTTTATTCATATCAGATATTATTTTCTCTTTAAAAAAAATAGAGGACAAGTAAGAATGATAAAAGTAAAGACACAGGGCCCTTTCACACTACATTATTATAATGAAATGATTCCATTTAACTGCCTTGGCAACATCATATGGAATCCTGAGATTAGCTGTTTAGCAAGAGAGATTTAGAATTCTCAGCCAGAGAGTTCATCTTGGGCATCACCAAACTAAAAATCGCAGGATTCCATAGGATGCAGCCATAGCAGTTACGAGTAGAATTATTGTGCTGTAACTATGCAGTGTGCAAAAGCTCAGTGTTATCTGCAGCTACAAATATATTTTCACCATTTAGCCCATGGGTGGAAAGTCCAGGCCTCCGTATGATATTAGACCTCAAATCCTAGCATCCCAAGCCAACATGGCGAATGGTAAGAAAATGCTGGCATTTGCAGCCCAACAATGTATAGGAGGCATTTATCATTTATTGTCTCTCACATGTCTTAGCCAACTATGCACTTGCTACAGAAGTAGAGTACAGAGTAAAAAGGGGTTTTTTTTTTCTTTTTCTTTTTTTGCATAGAAACATTATGAACATTGCAAATTTGATTTTTACACAGCAAATCAGTATAGGCAAAACACTGAGGGAAACAAGTGCCCAGCCAAATGTAGTTTAACCGCAATCATGAGCCCTCTCTGGGCATTCACAAAAATGGTTAAAATCGACCCACAAGTGCTGGAAAGGTTGGGAAGTGATAATCTGAAAAGGATGGCATTTCCTTTTCTTGGTGCTTTTCCAGGTGGTTGGGACCCTTTGATTGCAGGGAGAGTTTCCAGGCACAGAGGGAGCTCTCTTTTCCAGACTGTCAAATCTCCCTGTGAGGATAGCATACAAGATTACATTGAAGGGCTAGCAGGCACTCTTCCTCAAGTATTTATGGATGGCTGGATAAGGCTATTTACTCTTATGAAAAATGGCCACAGAGGCTGCAATCTAAAATGGAAAGTGCATGCAAGTCTGTTCATGCAACAGGAGAGTGCATCTTAATGTGCTGTCTTCTATCAAAAAGCCAGAGCAGAAGGTGTGGATTTAAGATTGTAGGTTCTATAGTTGTTGCTTTTTTAAACATTGTTATTAAAATTATATGAAACAGAATAAGATTAAAAATATACAAAGAAGGCAATCTACATAGTACATACAAAAAGTAGAAGAGATTTTTTAAAGAGTGAAAGAAAAGGAAGAAAAATGAGAAAACAAAAAATAGAAAGAAAAATAAAAGCAGTTTCCAACTTTCCCCAGCTGCTATGCACTTCTTTCTATAGTCTATCAATCTCACTAATATAAACAATAACTTGCCATGCTAAGTAGTTATCCTATAGAAAGTTAATAAAAGGTTACCTAAAAAATCTATGGTAATAATTAATAATAATATTACTTCTGTTTAAATAAAAACACTATTTTCTATTCCTCCAATTTCTTATACTGTAAACTTTGATGTGTAACGATTTAACACATCCATTATCTGTTCTTATATGTTCTTACAGTACTCCAATCTCATGTCTAATTCCTTTCATCACTACTTCTATGCCCTGGTGGCGCAGTGGTTAAATGGCACTACTGCAGCCACAAGGTTGTGAGTTTGATCCTGCTGGGCTCCAGGTTGACTCAGCCATCCCTCCTTCCGCAGGTTGGTACAATGAGTACCCAGCTTGTTGGGGGCAGTTAGCTAACACATTGTAAACCGCTTAGAGAGCACTTAGCTGATAAGCGGTATAGAAATATACATGCTATTGCTATTGCTATCTTATAATCCTGAAAATTTATATTTAAATTTAACAACCCAAGACATCCAGTATCATCATAACCCCAACATAGAAATTTAATTTATCAGAGCCATAGGTCTTTTTCTTTTTAACCCTAAAATATATTTAACAACAGAAAAAGAAACCAATTCTATGTTAAAACTATTTTGTGAGACCCTTTAAACCCCTTTTCATCCGTATTATCTTAACATGTAGCTATTTTCCCCCCAAAACTAGCAAAATACAAATTGAGGTGGACGTATTCACATTTAGCAGAACATACACTGAGTATATTTTTTCCACACCCTTTGCTTTTTGTAAAACACATACACACATTGGGGGCCATCTACATATTTACTGAGGGCTGTGTGTCACCCTTATATCTCAAAATTGCCCTTTAGCTTTTCTGCAGCTATATTCCAGCACCACAGACTAACACAATAGTGTAAGTATTTTGGATATCTCCATGAACACTGATGTGCGTCATTACCATAAACCCATCTTGTAAACATGCTGCATTTTTCATCCAGCACAATGCATTAAGCCAGCATGATCACATAATCTTTTTTAAGGACATTCTGCTTTTCTGAACAATTACACTGTTTTTGTTTTTAAAGATTCCTT
Source organism: Cyclura pinguis (assembly GCA_030412105.1). Lineage (NCBI taxonomy): Eukaryota > Metazoa > Chordata > Lepidosauria > Squamata > Iguanidae > Cyclura > Cyclura pinguis. The sequence goes on along the minus strand of CM059599.1, from coordinate 293,192,739 downwards.
CCCTTCCCCCAGGAGCTTCTATTTCTGCCAAAAAAAAAAAAAAAAAAATTAAAATACAATGGAATTGCAACAAAAGGGGATTATTTCCTATTAATTTGACTATATTGTTTCTGACATTAAGGCTGCATCCTACAGTTGGCAAACACAACAGAGACGTCACAATCTCGAGAGTACTAGGTTATCGCTGCACATGTTTGTGCTGTTGCTCTCAGCTCAAGAGTGAATAGGCAGTTCAGGAGCAGAGCTCAGAAATGTTTCATTTTCAGAAAACAGCTTCCAGAATTCCCTAGCAGCAGCATTGCCAGTGGCCACAATATATCGTGGAACTGGTCATCACAGGTCCATGTACTTCTCCCAGCAATCCACCCAAAAAGTCTCTGAAAAAAAAAATGTGAAGGAAATGGGAAAATCTTAAGACCAGCAGTGATATCTGCTTCTGCCTTATCACTTGGGCTGGGGATAGACCCTTGTAATACTGGAAGAAGGGAGGAGTCAGTGCTGACATACTCATTTCTGGCCCTGTGATAATTGCTTCCGCCCAGCAGCTTAAAATTATTGACTCACAGAGCTGCAAAAGACTGCAAGGACCATGCAGTCCAACCTTCTGCCACACAGGAATAGACAGCTAAAGCACTCCCAAAAGATGGCCATCCAACCTCTGTTTAAAAACCTCCAAAGAAGATGACTCCACCACCACACTGAGGCAGTATGTTCCCCTCTTGAAGAGCTTTTACGGTGATAAAGTTCCACCTAAACATTAGGAAGTTCTTTGCTTGTGATTTGAATCAATGGTTCATGTTCTAGTCTCTGCAGCAGCAAAAAAACAAGCTTGCTCCATATCTTACATGAAATTCTTTCAAGTATTTAAATATGGCTATCATCACCTCTCAATCTTCTCTCCTCCAGAGAGGCACAGGCTTTAAAGACTGGCGCAGTCAGAGACGTTTTTGCTGGCTGAGGCAAACAGCAAGAGTCGGGCCCTGCCCCTCTCCGCAACAGAAGCAGCCCTTTTCTACCACCACCGCTGAAGCAATGAGCTAGTTTTTTAGGGGGCTCAGGACACAGCATGTGGCATATACTGCAGAGGAGAACATTATCTGCCTGAAACAGTTGCCTCACTCTGCCTAATGCCAAGCCTGGCCTGTTCAAGGACCACTTCATATATTAAATTTGGTAGGTGGACACTTGAGATGTTTTTTCTAAGTGTGCATACAAACCATTTTAAACATGACGGTAACAAATATATCCACATGCCTAGGGTTCTTTACACGTACACTCATCGGGCAACCCACAAGGGTTGTAGATCCCCATTGAATAGACCCAAACCTCTCTCCGTTTAACGTGCAAAAAACATCCTGGGGTCCAAATGTGCTGTCGTCAAATGTCACATATTTCGTCTCCATGTCTCCTCATCAGTATCTAATAAATGAAGGTACATGATGTGATCGGGAATTATTGTTAAGCAGAGAGAGATGACCACCTGAGCCGGCAGGTGCTGTTATCCAATAATGGCAGCCCCTGGCCAGTTCCCTTTCTTAAAGGACTGAACTTCATTTGCCATGCAACCTGTCCTACATGCCCCAATCCATGGGTGGGCAAAGTGCAACTCATGGGGCACCCAGGGGTCCAAAATTATTTTTGGCAAATAGTAGTAGTAGTAGTAGTAGTAGTAGTAGTAGTAGTAGTAGTAGTAATAATAATAATAATAATAATAATAATAATAATAATATTTGTCCCTCAATGCCCTTTATGGGGGGCATTTTGCCATACTTTGGGTGCACCCAGGCCATTTAAGGCTCAGGGAAGGCCTTAAAAAAAAGAAAAGAAAGTGAACAGGAAGTGACTTCTGGTCACTTCCTGTTGCTAAAAAAAACCCCTCTCCTGGACCTAAAATGGTCCTTGGAGGGCTAAACACATGATGAAAATGTAGGAGAGCATTGGAGGGCACAAAGTTTTTTCTTCAGGGAGCTGCCATGGTAGAGGTTCAGGCCTCCTCCCACAGTTGCCCACTCCTGACCTACGCTACCCATCGTCAGCTGAGTCAGAGTTCCTTATCCTCGCTGCTGGGTTGAAAGTACATTTCAACAGTCAGCCGTGTTGGCTACTGTACAAGGAATGGAAGGGAAATGCCCTTTGTTGCTTTGCCCTAGGCAGCTACAGATTTGGGGCCAGATTTGATCCCCTTACATATCGTTTGCATCTTAAACTGCAAAGTAACCCTATGGAAACAGGCTGCCTTCTTTTTGTTGCCGTATAAAAAACATGCACTCTTCTGCTCTTTACAAAAAGAACAGTGGACTACCATAGCCCTGAAAATATGGGAAATGACAAGTGTTGGTAGGCTGTAAAAAGCTATACATCAAAACAACAAAGCTGTGATGTGTCACATTTTAATATGCCAAAATAATAACCAAATGAGATGCAAAAGCAATTAAGATATAAATAAATAAAAGGCTGTTACCATGGAGACATCAGCACTATTCTTGAGCATCAAGAAACAATTAATTTGCAGGATGGCTTTCAAACACTTTTCATTTTCAGCACTGTAATTCTTGTATGTATGTGAGCTGCTATCTTTTCATGAACTCAGTGAAGTATATTACTGAAATAATTAATTTAGTCTTTTGCTGTGTGCCGATCCTGTACATTTCATTTGATGATTAAGAATAGGGAAAATCCCCTGAAATGCTGTCAGTTGATGTTTTCAAGTAAGTTGCCTTAAGCTTTGATTGCTTTATATCAGAGACAATATTAGTATGACTTTAAATGGTGGAGCATTTCTCAGAAATATGACCCAGTTTGGAGTTGTGGGGGAGCATTTGTTTTGATCTTTGCTTTATCATACATGTCAGATTCCTCAGCTACGTATTTCACTTCAATATTATGCCATTCATCTATGTTGTGGAAAAGAAAATCTACACTATGATAGTTGCCTAAGAATTTTGTTTATTCCTTTGCTCTTCCATCAGTCTGCAAATGAGGTGAAGTGAAAGGGAGGTGGAAATAGCAACACACAGTGGCGGAGCTTGGAGTGTGGGGGGGCGGAGCAGGGAGAGGGGAGGGCTATGGCATGAGTGGGCATGGCCAGGGTGTGGGAGGCCGTGGCTATGGGCTGGGACACTCCAGAAACATTGCCGCCTGGGGCAAATCGCCTTTCCCACCCCCACGTTCCTACACTACTGGCAACACACGAAAGTACTTGGAGTTATAGGCCTTACCTTATCGCATCATCCTCTGGTCTTGACCCCAGCAGCACTTTTGTCAGGAAGGGAGCACAACAGAAATGCTCCCCTCTGCACAAGACCAGCTCCCTGCGAAAGGGAGCATCAAGGACACATCTCTTCCTTCTGCAGCTCAGCTGGGCTCTTTCCCATGCTGCGTTGGGGCAGGAAGTGCCTCCATCATGCTTCTGGCCCTTCCGCATGGCAGGTAAGTGTGGGAGTGTCACACAATTGGGGGTCATTAATGGAGAAAATCTGTCGATGATTCACTCCATGGTCGCGCCAGCTGGCAACATGAAAAGGACAGGACCGCAATGACATCTTGCAGAAGAGTTGTCGTGGTTCTGGTCCTCTCTCATCCCCATGCCCGGACACCATGTCCATGCGGAAAAGGCCATGGTTAACACTCATGTACTAAAACAGTGTGCTCTTTTGTACATTCTGACAAACTCATTCCTACTGTAAGCACCTGAAAGCATTCCTTAGCACATTACTGTTCTTTTAAAATAGCAGACGCCCAGGAATACTCCTAATTTGGATATGGGCAAAGAGAGTCCCCTGCGGTCACAGCTAGTTCCCAATAATGTATTTTCAGAGCTTGACTCCTCCGATTTCCTTCTCTGTCATCTCCTGAAGGCTGACCTATATCTCATGGAAGCCTCCAGGAATTCACCTTTCATATCTGTTGTAGCCCTGCCTAAGCCCTGATTAACACAAGAAAATACCCATTTTTCAGAACCAAAACAATAAGTGGCCAATTCTGTTTTTTTATAGAGGGTTTTTTGGTCATGTTTGACAGTCAAAAAATATGGCCTTCACATTTCTCCCCTGGACTCATCACAGTTGCCCACCCTTGGGTAACAGCACCAGAGTAGGCTTTCTTTAGAAACTGTTCTATGTTTGCTTTCTTCTGTAATACGCAAATTAGGATTTGTGCCAATCCATACCTACTCATTCAATGCACTGCTAAATCCAGTGTGCAGAAGGATCTCCTTTTCTGGAAAGTGCTCTTGATTACTTGTGTCAGCCTTCCACAAAGCATAACCAGTGTTAGAAGGACATAGTGTTGCCTGTAATCCAACATATATGGAGGATTCTGCATTGACATTGTACCATAGACTTACAATACTTGAATGGTTTCAAGTTCTTTTCCAGATCACTCAGAGAGGAACTCACACTGAGACCCTCCATGTTAGGAATTCTAGCAAAATACTCCATGGAATCTGCTAGCACTGGCTTTTACCTTTTCCCAAGGTACACCATTCTTATGGATTGCTGTATCTCAATAAGATCAGTGAATTTTTCTATTATACCACTAATCTACGCTGTAGAAGAGAAAATCCATGCTCTGATCATTGCCTAAGCATTTTACATATTAGTCTGCTCTTCCATTCTTGTGGTCTGGCCTCTTCCAGCTGCAGCAGGACAGATTAGAAGGCCAAGCAGATAAACCAAGGGAGTAACTTTATTTAAAGAAATGCATTCTATCTCGTACTGTGATAGACCAGAATGTGAACAGAATGAAAGCCCTAAGCCTGTGTCTTGTACACTTGAAGATAATTTCCCAAAAGTTGCAAAGTCACTCCTTAAAAGTGCACACGCCAGGAAATTTCCACCGGGTTAATATTTCTGGTGGAAGTTTTGCCTTTCATTCAGGCTCAGGGTCTAGCAGATCATCTACAGTCTCGTTTCATATATAAAACCAGTCTCCAGACCTTGCTACCAGGAAGCCCCGAAAACTTACATCCCACAATGAGATGAGATATGCAGTACTGAGTCAGCTTGCTTTTCTGGAAGAAACACCCCTGAAACTAAGGCACCCAATTCTAAAGGGAAGCAAGCACTTCTTTAAACTTAGCCCAAGTGGAGCCATATTAGTTTCCCCTTCGGTGACCATGCAGAAAGGATCTACTGCCCTTGACAATCATCAAGATATTTATATGTATCTTGGATATTGTGGAAGTGATGGATGATGACAAAGGAGATGCAAATAGAAGCACAAGGAGATGAAGAACATTTCTGCTTATAGAAATCCATATAAATAGAAGTCTATTACTGTATTAGCATGCCTTATAGAAATTATTTTACACATCATACTTTGCTCCAAGTGAGTAAAAATATCTGGAAAGAGCACTCTGCTCTGCAATCCAACAGATGATGGAGTGAATGAGAGCACCTGACTCACTGAAACATGAGTCAGATAATGCCCCCCTCAGTGTACCGTGGGAGCATTGTGGCAAACCTCACCTTTGCCTTGCATTCAGCCAAGCCGGTTGCTTGTTAATACAAAACTACCTATATGCATTTGTAAACATAAAAATGTGTGGATGATCTTGCAATATGTCTTGCCGCAGAGTGAGGTCTTGGGGTATGCATCATAAGATCTTGAGGTGTCACCATCTTGGGGTATGTTACTCTTGCAAGACAAATTGGTTACCTCTCATGAGACCTCTATAAGTCTTAAATAGGCCTGTGTGATTCTATTCAGCCTCATTTGCTGCCAGCAATGCTGCATCTACCTGCCCACTGAAATAATTTTAATTTCCCTAGGCATATGGTAGTCATCTTTTGGGGCTGAGAAGGATTTTTTCATGTCTATATAGCGGGGGTGGGGGGTGTTTTTGTTTTTTTGTTTTGTTTTTACTTGCAAGGATTACTTGCTTGATTACTTGATTACTTGCAAGGATTGGAGATAAGAGGGATAGTGATAAATGAGTAAACTGTATGCCAGGCACTTAAGCTGGAACTTTTGGGACTGGTTTGAACAAGAATACATTTTAGCAGAAAAGCAAGCAGGCTTTAACTTTGGCTGCTTAATCAACGCTTAATTTTGTATCATCTGGGAGATAAAGACAGTGCAAAGTCCCAAGGAGCATTTTGTGCTGCCTTTATCAATTTCAAATCAGTGTTTGATAGCATCCTCCAAGCCTGACTCTTGACTAAATTGGAGGATTCCTCCCTAGAACATAGAGTATACGTACTGTTCTGCACACTACATGATGACAGCTCCTTAAGAGTAAAATGAAACCCATAGAGATATTTGTCACCTCTGTTTCCAGTCTGGAGGGAAGAGAAACAGGGTTGTATCTTAGCCCTCCACTGTTTAACTTTTATATTAATAGACAGTCCCTATCTAATACCAACTTTCACTCCCCTACATTAGCAAACTGATCAATCCCTGTTTTATTGTATGTAGATGATGCTGTGATTTTAGCTTTAAGCGAAGTGGGTCTCAGGAGAGCTCTCCGCATGCTGTGCTGAGGAGCAGCTTACTATAAACCGTCACAAAATTAAAATCAGGTTTTTTAAAAAAAAAATCATTCAACTTAGGTGGCAAATTAATGGTCATGATATAGAACAGGTCAAGTTATACAATTACTTGGGAATAGTATTTCAACCTCCTGGGGCATGGGGAGGGCAATCTGCACACATCAACAAGAATGTTCAAAGGTCAGTTGTCCCATACTTAGAGTTTTCATCTCCAAGGGAAGTTGGCATGTGCCACCTGCTATAAAAGCATTCCAGGGCAAAGTAACACCTCAAATTTTCTGTGGTTCCCAGCTACATATTTACAGGGATTTTTGACCCCTCAAATCAGTACAAACCAAATTTTTGTGTGCTGTTTTTGGAGTTCCATCTTGTCTTTCAAATGCTCTATTCAGAATACAATCCAGAATAGTCCCACTTGAGGTGTGTGCTTGGTTTCATGCACTTAGTTACTGATTCAAACTAAATTTTACCTCTTCTGGTTTAGCCCCCCCCCCCCCCGAACCAAACCAACAAATTTTCTTCCACCTGGTTGAGGTATATGAAGGAGAAGCTTCAGAAATACGGGTTCTCTTCCTTAGCCTTACTGTGCACTGGATACTCCAGGGCTAAGAAAACAAAGAATAGATCTGGGATGTAGCGCTGCCAAATGACAGACCCAGAATCCAACACTGTCCTGTAGCAGGAAACCATAGGAAGGCTTTGTTCCAGCTAACTACCTTTACATTTTCAATATTCCTAAATATTGCAGAGCCTTTACCCAAGCCCATTTTAATATTCTGGAATCTGCTGTACTGGAAGAGAGGTACTTACGAAACTTTATGTATAGTGTATCTGCCCTTGCCAGTCAGACATGGTCAAAATGATGGACATTGTTCTACATTACCTGTATTATAAGGACATTCATTCCCAACTGATAGACCCAATTTTGAAGCAGTTTCCAAGCAGGTCTGATCATTTTGCATCTTGCCTCTTGTCTCAGATTCTTCCAAAGAATCCATTCTGAAGGTTGCCAAGTTTTGTAATTTAGCATGTTCTACCAGAAGTAAGCTGATCAAATGCCATTATGATATGTCTCAGTTCTGGTGAAAGCTATTACCATTGATTTGGTAGTGGCCACCCATGAATATATATAGGAATTTCTGTACCTGTGAGCTGTCTTTTCTTTTTCTCGATTTCTGATTGCCTTGCAATCACCTGGCTTGTGTCTGATCTGTGACTAATAAAGTATGCTGTAGTTGATAGTGATAGGATGACTAGGCACACATTCATGTCAGATATGTTCTCTGCTGCTAGTGCTATGTCACAGCTGGTACGGATTGAGGTGAATAAGGAGAGACTAGCACACTAAAAGGAGTTGCTGATATGAACATAAGAGGAGGGGAGAGGTGCTGGAGAAGCCACCTAGGATTTTGGGCAATGGGAGGCTGAACCTCCCTAACCTTGTGCTATTTGATTCAGGCTTGAACCTGGTGGGAAGAGCAGGCTTACCCAGAAGGAATATTGAACAGGCAAAGCAGCCAGACCAGCACTGTATTCACAGGTCTCCTCTCATCACTTGCATATTGTGTAATGTTTATTGTGTAAAGTTCTGGCCTGTTATAACTCCAACCAGGCTACCCAGCTCTTATATCGCCTCAGTGCTTGACGGCACATCCCACCAGCAATAGCCAGCACAGCCAATAGGGAGAGATCAGATCTTCAGTCTAATGATATCTGAAAGTCTGCATGATTCCTGCTATTGCACAAAAGATTTGTTTACATGAGCAGAATAGATTTATGCCTTCAGTTATTGCAGCTTATGTTCTAACTTCTTCAATGGCTAGCAAGACAAACTTGGTTGTGAGTTTGGCTATAGATAAAGTAATGAAGTTCTTGGGACTACACAACTCAGTGACTTACAGCTTTATCATAATCTTGTTTATCTTGAAATAGGTCATACATTTCCAAGCAAAACAATCCTATAAATTATGCCTGCCAACTACAGTCACATTCTTCCAAAATTCTGCATTGTTTCTAAAATATCCCATGGCAATGCTGAAGCAGCAAGGTTTTCTGTAAGCAGTACTAGGATAAGTGTTCATAATGACCTGAAAGAGAAATGGCTTTCCTGGGCACAGTGTATAGGTGGTCCCATGACACTTAAGAAAGCACTTACACTAGAAATGAAATACCTGAACAAACCAAAGAAAAGCAGTTACCTAGGGACACAATATTCAACCTAACAGCTCCTTAAAGAAAGCAAATGTCAACAGCAAAGATAACTGCTTTGTGAAAAGGAGTCTAATCGTTTTGTCTGTATGGGAGGCTTTTAAGCTCTGCTTCACACATGGTTTTTGCCCAGCATGCCCAAAGATGTTTTGACCTGGGGGAGATAATTTCATTAAATCCTTTTTCAACACAATTGTACAACATCCTGTCCATAGCTAATGAAGAATGGACAGCCATGTTGCAACCCATTTGCTTTAAAAAATGTAAACTAGCTAAATGAAAAAAATAATAAGGTTCCTATAATGACTAGGCAGTCAGTAAGAAGTCATGGTGTTCCTTGTTTGCTTCCTTAGAAATACTGTTAGATGCCTGCTAGAGCCTAGATTTTAATACAGGCATACCTCAATAAACAAGGCATCTAACAAAGAAGTGCCTTTTTACAAATTCTTTTTACAGGAGCACAGCACAGCCTGTCCCCTTCTTTTCCTGTCTTCTATCTCACTGGAAAAGCCTTCCCTCACCCACCCCCAACATTGTAATTGGAAGAATGATGAAGGAGGGCTATGTTGGGGTGTGACAGCATGTCTCCAGTAAAAACAATGCAATAAAGCTTGACTTGGGAAAGAATAGGATTCTACTCTAGGTGACACTACTGTAGCTGGGTTGTGCTTATGTGCAACAGACAAGGTAAACAGCATTCTCCAGAATCACTTGCTGAGCATGTGTGAAGGGCAAACAGAAACAGAAGAAAGCAGATTAACCTGCCTCAGTAGCTACCTGGAATGTTGAAAAAGGATGGATGTATAAGTTTTCCCACCAAAATGTCCAGACGAGGATGGTCAAAATGATAGAAGGTCTGGACACCATGCCCCATAAGGACAGGTTTAGGGAGCTGGGTATGTTTAGCCTGAAGAAGAGAAGGTTAAGAGGCAAAATGATAGCTGTATCATATGGCGGATGGAGCAAACCTGTTTTCTGCTGCTCCAGAGACTAAGACACAGCAATAGCTTCAAACTTCAGGAAAAGAGATTCCATCTAAACACCAAGAAGTTCCTGATGGTAACAGCAGTTGGACAGTGGAATATGCTGCCTCAGACTGTCGTGAGGTTCTTTGGACGTTTTCAGACAGAGGCTGGATGACCATCTGTTGAGAACGCTTTGATGGTGTACTCCTGCGTGGCAGGGGGTTGGACTCAATAGCCCTCGTGGTCTCCTCCTAAAAAGAATTCTCTAAAAAAAGTGGAAGCTGTTGAAAGAAAAAATAAATCATCCAGGATGCATCTTGAAAAAAGATTTAAAGTGATCTTTAGAAAATTCAAAATGTTTTTCTTCACTTATGCAAGGGTTGTGTGATCTGTTTAATTTCATATATGCATAATGTTAGTTTCAAACAAAAACTATGCTGAAACATGTTGAACTGCTCTTCTTTTTTTGTAGTGTAGGAACCTATCCCTCTTATTTCTGTATCATTTTCTATCTTGAATACAAAAATTTGTGTAAAAGAAGTAAAGTCCAAGAACACATCTATTTTGTTAAGTGAGGTATACCTGTATGTAAATAATAACAAGGCTACCCAGCTTTGCCAGGGTTAGAAAACCTTTATTCTGTCCTTACAGCCATCCCTCATGCCTTTTCTTTTCCCCTATGCTTACGCTCATCTCCCTTCTTCCTTTCTGGTCTTCCTCTCCCTTCCTGTGGAACTTTCAGCCTCCCTCCTTAAGTGTACTCTCTGGGTCATGAAAGAGTTGACCAGCACACACACACACACACACACACACACACATCCACACAAAACATTAATTTCATAGTTCAGAAAATTTTAGACAGCAAATTGCGTTTGCTTAGCTTTTTTGCATAGAATGCAGGGGCACAGATCCCAAAATATTTTGTAGAATGCCACTTTTCTTGCCTACTTTTTGTCTTCCTGTGCCTTTAAGAGATGTGTGGGCAAAGTGTGCCTGATTGGCAACATGCCCCCCGCCCGTGCTGTTTTTGTTGTTCTTAGGGCTCTAAATGTTGTAAAAAACGTGGAGATCTGGGCCAAGCCAGGGCTTTGACAATCAGGTCTGCTTTGAATTCTCCCTTCCTAGAGAAGCAGTACCCTTCTATATTTTTGCCACCCCTTGGCTCCCTCTCCACATTTATATTGCTCTACTGCTTTCCCTAAACCCACACCCTTGTAAATATAGGACAAAGTGTGTTCAAATTTATCCCAATGAATGCATCACTTGTGGTAGTGTGTGTAACTGATCCAGATTCAAGAGACACTATGGCCCTTTCCGCACCAGGCAATTAGAACAGGGCAATGCGTCCTCTCACGGAGGTCGTCTGCACCTTGGAGCGGACTAGGAGCGGACTACTTACTGGAGATCCGCACCTCAGTCCACTCCAAAATGACCCCAAGTGGTCCTCCAGCGTGTTTTCTAAAGACCGCAAAAAACAGGTCTTTATTTTCCTGGAACGCACCATTGCGTTCCTGCTCCCCTGTGAAGATTCGCAGGCTCACACCAATGCGAGCCTGCAATCTGCGGAGGGCCGGCTTTAGGCGTGGCGAGCTTCAGTGGTTGGTCGGGACCCATGACCAACCGGAAGCCGCCATTTTGGAAGCCAGAACCGCCATTTTGGAAGCCAGAAGACACCATTTTGGAAGCCGGAGCAGTGAGGATCTACAGACCTCGCACTGCTCCAATTCACCCTGGACCAAGGAGGAGCCCTGTGGAAGGGCTTCAGGGACAGTCCGTGTTGCTTCGGACCCCAGAAGAAGCGGTAGGTAACGACACGGAGTGATTCCTTCGCCTTGTGCGGAAAGGGCCTATATGGAGAGTGCTCTTTAAGAAAGATATAATAAAATCTTTATTGAACAAACTGACACAGGTAATTGGCGATTAAAGATTATCAAACATCAAAACACTTTCAGCTCTAAACTAGCAAAAACCTCCCCAAGTCTCTCACTCCAATTCACACTCTGTCTCCTCTCTCTCTCTCTCCCAGATGGAACTCTCTTTCAAAATCCTGTTTCAGTTATTTCTCTATTAGGCTGAATCCTCCACCTAGCCCCTCCCTCTGGCTAGCCTGCTTCTATAGTCAGCAACCAATCAATTTAAATCCTCTTTGTTGCTAGGGCAGCTCTGTAGACCATGCCCCCCAGGGTCCGTCAAAACAGGAAATGAACAGGAAGTGACTTACGGTATTTTACTCCTGGGTCCAAAATACTCAAGGGAAAATACCCCCATGCCTCTGGAGATTATTCTGGGACAAAAAAATTATTTTAGTGGAGGGTGCTGAGGATAATGTGGCCCTCCAAAGTCTCCTGAGTTGGTAATGAGGCTTCCTAGCCTTCCACAGTTGCCCACTTCTAAGAGTTGTAAGAGCAGCAAATATTCAATATGGCTTTCCCACAAAGTTTGGAATCCTATTTGAAGCACCTCAAAATTATCTGACTGTACATATGCCCAGCCTCTTGGTCACGTTTCATACCTGAAATGGAAACAATCCTACAGACCATGTGATTTAGGGCTATGCAGGCTATATTTCAGAGGAAAGCAATGACAAACCACGTCTCAGTATTGCTTGAATAAGAAAATACTGTGAAATTCATGGGTCCTCCATAAATCACCAGGCATCTTGAAGGCACATATATACACATACACACAAAGATTACTGAACTAATGTAGGAAAAGTACTTGGTAAGCAAGGAGGGGGGAATTGTTATTTGGCACTAGTACCTCTGTCAACCAACATAGCCACTGGCCATGCTGGCTGGGAGGCTGTTTGGGGGAGTTTGAGGCCTAAATAACACTTTTAAGCTCTGCAAAGACACTTCTAAAAGGCTATTAGTAAAAATGCTGTACAATAAAAGCAGTGTCAGAATTAAATTACACCTCTCTAGAGTACCTTTAATATGAAAAACCAGCAGGCTTCATCTTTTAGAAGTGGACCTGAGGACCCATTGTCTCTGAAGTTGTACAGAAAGTTCCTAACCTTTGACATTAAGTTACTTTTTAAAGTAACCAATGAGTTCAATGGGAATTACTCCTGGATAAATAGCTATAAGATGAAATTGTATCATGCAAAAAAAGAGTACCCACTCCATATACTCCCTCTGTTACAAAATATAGATTGTCACAAATCCTGCAGCTCATGCTTGAGCTCTTCTAGCCATTATAGTTGGAGGTTGTCACTTTAATCATATAATAGCAATTCTATTAAAGCAATATATCACTCTACAGTTTTAAATTTCTACGGTTTCAAAATGTGATGTGAATAACAGTTGTTTCTTCAGTCACTGCTGAAACTCTCTGAAAAGGCAGTAGTAGAGACATTTCTTGCAAAACAATTGGGCAGAATAATGAATTCAAGTTTTGCTCACATATCCTAGCTTCTGAAAAGGCTAGAGACATGATGTGTATCTTATCAGTGAGCAGTTTTATACCACTTTGACGTATTTAGAATGTACCAAGATACCCACAAAAGAGAGGGATTAAGAAATAGGACAGTTTAATTCTGTACTGTAGACAGGTACTACTGAATACAGTGGGAACAGTGGTTCAAGGTAGTAATTTAGAGCTCTCTAGCAGAAAATTCTAAGTACTTCAGTAAATTACAAATTCCATGGGTGGAGCCATGATAGTTAAAGTGGTATGAAACTGATATAACTGGTTAGTGCAGAGGTATTAAATCTGGGAATGCAAGCAAACTAATGGTGTAAACGGGCAAGAGGTGGCATGCCTAGAATTCAGATAAAAGCCAACCAGCGACTGTACCTTACACTCTTTTTCTTTCTCACTATTTTTTTCTACCACGCTGTTCATTCAGTCTTTTCTATCCTCCTTCCAAATAGCAGGTAGCAGAAGTTCGCATTCTTCCTACAATACACACAAACCTGGAGTCAAGGTTCATTGGGTACTGAACTATACATAACAGAGATTTACATTGCTTTAGTGGGGACAAAAAAGGCTAGTAGTTTTTTAAAAATGGCCAGAAGGTTAAACATTATGGTCTCCTGGAGCCCATCCTCCAAAGATCATTAAACTGGACCAAATCTTGAAGCTTCCTGGTTTACTCCTGGGGATCGTTCTGTCTCTTGTATAGTATCCTAAGTGACACCACGTCACCTAGTCACTCAATGTACTATTGTTATCTACAAAGAATTTTAACTAATTACATTTTTTAAAAAAAATTAAATAACTCAGAGATGTACAACCTAAGGGTCCGCCTCAGTCTGAATACTAAGTTAAATGGGGTTAATTTTCCTGGTCCTAGAGCTGTGGTAGAGACAGACCCAAAGATAGTCTCGGGAAGGGCTGGATTATTCATAAAAACCTAAGAGGAGCCACACTGAATTAGACCAAAGGTCTATTTAGTAATCCAGCATTCTGTTCACACAGTGGCCAACCATCCACACACCCTCTGTCCCTATTTGGCAGGAACACTCCTGAGTAATCCTCTGTTTCCCACTTTTTCAGCCGCTTTTAAAATGTCCCAGTTTCTCTCTTCGCTTTCTACTTTCCTCCCCTTGTCATCAGCTCACTTCTGTTGCTCCAAATTGAGTTCAAAGCACAAAAGAAGCTTGCTCTCAATTAACTCAGCAGCAGGGAGAGATAGGAATCTTGCCCTTCCCAGTAGACTCAGGCAAAAGCAAACTCCTGAAGACTCTCCTAACTTGTGTGCTCTTTCTCAATAATATTTTTTGCCATCTTGAGGACATGAGTACAATTGCACTCTTTATCTCACGCTTCCCAACAACTGATATACTAAAAGGATACTGCCATTGATACTAGGAGGTGATATACAGTTGTTTTGACTAGTAGTCATTATTGTCCCTAACCACCATGAAAAAATTGACTTGGCTCAGTTTTGCCCGTCTCTATACTCTCTATGAAACCATTCAGAATACTAAACATGTCATAATATTTTGGCAAATTCTGTGTGTGTGTGTGTGTGTGTGTGTGTGTGTGTGAAGTTTTAGCCTTGTAGGTCTGTTATTTTTTTAGATTTGTGATTTTATATTTTAGGTCATTTGTGATTTTAATATTAAAAAAGGTTGTTAGCTGCCTTGGGGGTCTTACGAAGCAAGGTGAGGTACAACTCAAATGTTATAGTTATAGTTAATTATACTTATAGTTGTTATAGTTATAATAATAACACACACATATCTATAAAATCTTAACACTAGATATTAACTAATAGTAACAAACTACTGCTAGATAAATTCTCCTACTATTATTACTATTACTATTAGAAATTATTGTTTAGATTCCATGATTCTGTCAGTAATTTCAGCTAACCACTGTCACTTCCTCCTCCACAAAATAAAACAAAACTTAACAAAGAAATACTGGCAATAACCCATTTTGACCAAAGTTGTTGATATTAAGTTGCATTATGTTCTAAATAACTATTTGCTTTACAAGAGCACTTTAGAGACCCTTGATTTCTCTGATGGTTGTTAAGAACATGAAAATCACTCCTGCAGTCTGGAAACCTTTTTGGTCTAAAATAATAATTAGATATTTAATACATAAAAACAAAAACCTACTGATTTACAAAGATCATTACATTCCAACATGCACATCGGGAAAAAAAAAGGAGAATATAAAATGTATTTTATATTATAGTTTTTCAGGGAGAAAATCCATACTTTCATAGGGAATAGAAGAAAAGCGAACAAGTTGCTTTGTTTTATTGTGATTAGTGTCACATTGGTTGTATTTACTCTGCTTCCAGAAATGTGATTAGTCTTGTTTACTTTTGAAGCGCATAAATAATAGACTCATGAATCCCCTACTCTAGCCAGTGGGGATAGATGCTTGGAATCAGGCCTCCACGTGAGTGTCTCTAGCAGGTGGGGAGTCTTATAGACAAAGTAGGACAAAGCATGTGATTATATTGTTCAAATCTGCTGCCAGGAGGTGCACACATAACCTGATAAACAAAGCTGGAATCCTAGCAAGCAGCTGTTGAGGAGCAGCAACAGGCTCTTGGTTCAGTAACTCTCCCCTGCTCTCTACCTTAGATGCACTCTCAATTTAAAAAACAAAACAAAAACATTTTGCATTACAGCTACCTGAATCCTGCAACTAGAATCCGTGATTGGTGGATCTGGAACTTAAAGGACTGTATCACACGAGGCAGGAAAATCTCAGTTACAGCAGGATAATAGCATCTCTGGCTGGGACTTATAACATTGTTCTTTTTCTGTTGTTCTGCCAATGGGAGACCATTTAATCAGGAGGTCAGTTAATGACCTCCTTTGTAAAACAAATGCTTTCCCAATAATCTCTCACCAAGAGAACAACAGAAGAGAAACAAGGTAATGTGATGAATCCCTGCCATAGATGCTATTATTCTGCTGTGATTGCAATTTATCTGCTTCATGTGATAAAGCCCAGAGTTCAAAAAAGTAATGTTTCCAGGTTCTGACCAAGTATAGTTCACAGACCTGTAGCCATATCTGTTGTTATATTTGGTGATGGTACATCACAGGCTTGCTACCCCATCATCCACCTGTGATGGCAGTACCTTTGTGAAATGGTGGTGAATTATTAGCTCAAAGAGGAGGCCTATGAGAGAGAGGTAACCTAACAAGATCTTTTACACCCATGTTTACCTGGATTTCTGCAAGGAAGAACCAGCTGGAGATCCAGAAAGTAATCTAAATTGTATTTTATTGGAGGAATTGCAATCACACACACAAAATTCAAGCAGTCATACAATCACACAGTGCTAACTGAAGGAAAATGGAGGAAAATCTTGGAAAGCAAGATATCAGGCTGTAGTGGGTGATATTTACCAATCCCAAAGAGCAGCAAAGAAGCAGCGATGTGGCTTAGGCCCTTTTTGCACGGCATTTGAAATGCGGAAGGGGCCCTCGAGCGTTGCGCAAATGTGAGGAGTAGTCCACACGACGCACTCACATTCGCACGATGCTCCAGGCCCTGGCAGGCACCACTCTCACACTTTTTCATTTTCAGCTCTGAGCTGAAAATGGTGCGCGATCGCACATTGCTCCGGGGGCCCACATGCACTTACCTGGCGTGTGGAGCTCTGGAACCACTCCAGTTGCTCTTCCTGCCCCAGCGCAGCCTGGGAAACTCTCAGGCTGCACTGAGGAAGGAAGAGGTGGGGCTCTCACTTGATCAGGAAGCAGCTGCGGAGCTGAAACAATGGGAATATGAAATCCTCTCGCTGGAGGCTGCTTGCGCGATCCCCACACCCCAGCGCCGAGAAAAGGTGAGTTGCAGAAAGTGCCTTAGGCTTGCACCTAATGACAGTATACAATCAGGAATCAGAGCAGCAGAGTGGTGACCAGCAGTAGATGTGCTGTGAATTGACTGGTCAAAACCAGGGTTTTAAATCCCTGATTTCTGCCTGGAGGGCAAGGGCATTAATGGTTCTCCAGCTGAGTAGAGTTTGTAGAGTGGACAATGAGGTCTGGAATGAGCTAATGGTCTTAGCCTTAGGTGACAAAGGGCTAATGGCCATCTTGGTACTTGTCAAACAGGTTTTGGGACAAAGGAGAGGTCTGCTCAATCAGAGGATGAGGAGTTAAGACAATCAGCTGTCTCGTGAGGATTCTTCCAGATGCTATTGTTTAAAAGGTTGAGTTGTTAAGGCTAACCACAAACCTATTATCTCTGGCATTTAATGGTAATTTCCTGAGCATGCCCTGGCTATGCCTGGAGGTATCTTCTGACCTAATTCGCAACTCATGTGTTTGGCCAGCCCTTTACTCTTATCTAGTCTGGCCATACCTAGCAGGACATGTTTTATATTTTGCCAATTAAACCACATCAAAGTGTGGGGATGTATGGCCTGGAAACAGGCTATGTTCTCAGGCTACAGTCAGGTGAACACATGGTTAACTCATGAAAAGCATCCCTGTGGTTTTTATTTACCTCAATGGCAGCAGTAAAGCATGCCATTTTCAGGGGCAGAAAACCCACTCCCCCAAAGCCACTTTTCTCTCTATAGTGGAAAATATGTGGTGATTTCCACACTTCCCTATAAATGATAAAGCTTCAAGAAATGGGGTGGGAGTTGCTGCTGGATTACAACTCCCAGTAGCTCTAGCTGATATGGCCAATGGTAGTAATACTAGAAAGAAAGCCAGGACAGTGAAGCAGAATATGGGCTGGCATCCTGTTTGTGAGATATGCAGGCATTACTGGAAGGTGTACCTACATATGTAACCTTTTTGGTCATGGCACTTCCATCCACTATGGCTCTGTCCCTGAGCCACCTGCCTATTTTCTGGTTGGCCACTCCCCCATGGACAGGGGGAAGGACACATGGAAGAGCAGCTGGGTAGCCAGATAGCGCCATCCCTCTTTCTTCCTGAGAGTGACTAAAGGAAAAGAGTTGGCTACTACCCCTTATTCTCCTCTGGCTGCTGAAAAGTCATGGGAAGGGGCTGACTCAATTAGAAACAGGTCGCTCAGCCATATGGGAAGGGGGAAGACGTCTGACAGAACTTTACGATCTGCAAGTGCCACAGCTATAAACATAGTAAGAAACGAGCTGCTTTGTCAGCATGATATTTTATCCTCTATGATGGTGCTAGCATGGTGAGCCAAAACAAAATAGTACCCTGCCCTGATGCAGCAGCAGGATCTGACTCTCATACAAAGAACCACAGCTAACTATGTGAGAGCACTGTTCTTGTGAGTTGAGAGAGGGTGTGGTGGCATAGCCCCAAAGATGTCATTGCATCATAAACAAATCCCACAACAAGCTGAGTTCAGACCTGAATGCTAGTCATTGCAGTCAGGACCAACCATGCTGTGTGCCTGCCTGTAAGATCCCAGAGGAGCCCGAGAGTAAGACTGGGGAGTTGTCTAATCACCCAGTTATTGCAAACAGGACAAATATTAACAGTTAATGTTCAGGGGATTCTTTAACAAATATTTGTTTGAGACTTGGTCCTCTCACTCTTGGCATGCACTGCTTCAGTTATGCAAAGTTAAAATTGCCCATGCTTGCTGAGATAATAAAAGAATAACAATAAGAAAAACTCAAAAGGTCAGGCAGGTGTAAAACTAGACCATATGGCAGCTCTAATTTATTCTGCAGTTTCTAGCATGCATTAAGTGGATCTGGCATTTTTTTTCTCTGTTTTTACTGCTAAACATCATCTGAAATATGCATACAAGAAGGGACATTGTTGTTCATTTAGTGCTCCGACACCATGTATATCTATATTAGTTTCCATTATTAAAATGGCCCCTGCAGCAAAATTATATAGACACAAAGAAGAACAGATCAGTGGGACTGTTAGCACAATACCCCTAAGATCATTGAAGGATGCTTTGCAGGGTATGATTGTTCCTTCAAATCACATGATTGTTACATGCAAGTTGAGCCTGTATCCACACGCCAAAAGAATTTATATCGTTCTGGCTTCGTGTGCCACAATATTTGTGTGTCTGCATACTGACACTATTTAAGAACAGAACAGACTGTATTGTGTGGGCTGTAGACAATGAGAACATATTTCAGAGCTTGAGGGGAAAAAATAGCAAGTCCTAGAAAAATTAGCAAGTCCCAATGGATATATTGACCGGAAGTTATAGTTAAAAATAACATTTCCAAACTATAGTTTATTTCAAACAAGATGTGTTTATCTTCAAGGTGACAAGACTGTAACTTTGCCAAGCTTCCCTGCCACTTAGTAAAATGCTGAGTAAAGCTGCTACATCCCTTTTGTTTCAAGCAAGTAAATACATAGAAAAAGAGCTAGGAAAAACAGTACTGATAATACTATTCCTAAATCACAACAGTTATCTCTAAGAATTTAAGAACAGCTCACCATAATCTTGTAGGCTTGCGAACCAGTGGCGTAGCTTGGCGCAAACAGGGGAGGGGCAAGGAGGGGCGATGGTGTGCAGGAGAGGGGCAACGGCATATGGGTGGGCAGGCAAGGAGTGGTGGCACCCCAAAAGAGCCACCCAGGATGCATCGCCCCCCTCGTCCCCCCGTCTCTACGCCACTGTTGCCAACTAACGAGCAGAAACTGCAACCTGATCTGGAAGAATCAGCATGAGGTAAATGCCATCAGAGCGAGTGCAATGTAGTGGACTAGAACTCTGGGAAACTAAGGTTTGAATCCCCCCTCAGCCATGGAAAAATAATGGGCAACCCTGGGCAAATCACACACTCTCAGCCTCAGAGAACAGCAAAGGTAAACTTCCTCTGAACAAATCTTGCCAGGAAACCCCCTTGGAAGGTTTACCTTAGGGTTGCCATAAGTTGAATAAAACTTGAAGGCGCACAACAACCTTAACATATTATCATCTTCAATTGTTTGCACACCAGCTTAAAATGCAGGAAGCGACTGGTCACAGCCTCAAAAATGATAGACTCATAGCAGATGAATTATAGATCCTTTTTGCACTCCAATTCTACTAATGAAAATGGTTGGCAAGGAGGGTTTGCCTTTATATAAGAGACAACAGCTATAGCTGCCAATGCTGGTGTCTTCCTGATAAAACCAGGTGGTTAACATACCACCTTTAGGTCAGGACAGTTTGACCCAGAACCTCAAATGTCCGAGCCCCAAATTTGGTTTTCCAGTTCCCAGACACCAACCATACAGTTTACAAGGAAAAGGAAAGTGTTAGCTGATAGGCAGATGCTGAGCAATGGGTGGCACGAAATACTGTGCTGAGTTACATGTATGGTTGAAAATACTCCTATCAATGCATTTTTATGTTAGGAATAGCTTCAGCTGCTGATCTAATAGCTAAAGGACTGGGATGCTCTACATGATTAAAAGAGAGAACAATCGTACTTTAAAACAGGATCCCATTCACAAGGTCATACTGTGTTAGACTCAATGGCCCATGACAGGGCCACTTTATCTATTAGGCACCTTAAGCACAGTGCCCAGGGCCTACCAAAATTTTAGGGCCTACGAAAACATCTTTGGTGATACATCAAGGCGAGGCAGGGAGTTGAATACAAGAGTGCCTAGAGCCTAAGATGCGGCCCATGAGGCCCCTTCCAACTCTATTATTCTATAATTCCACAGAATATTGTTTTTTAATAACCTGTCAACAGCCACTGGGATCCTTCAATGGGGCAGCAAAGTAATCTTAAACACAGGATTTATTGATCTTCTGTGGGGAAGAAGAAACGTAAGAAGTCATTTCTGTTGTAATTATCATACTATTTACATTCCACTCTCCATCCTGCCATTCTGTGCTTTACAACTACTTCTGTGTTCATGACGTGCTTAAGCTAAACACAAGAAAGTCCCTTTGCTAATATTGATTTTTTTTAAAAAAAAAATGTTATGTGCTGTTTTACCTTCCTAATTTTCTTTAACTATGGCATGATTGCAACTACAGGAATAAAACGAAATCATTTGTATTCCTGGCTGCAACATCAGTTCCAGTGAGCCTATGCCACTTCAAGTGCTGACACGGGGTCCATGGGCATTTAAGTCATCACTTTCACCATCCTGAATTTTAGTCCCAAAGGCCAATTTGAATTGCAACACTTAGATGTTTGCTTGTATAACCCCCCTTCAAACAAATAGGGACTGCAAACATGAGAAGGCTGCACTCTTCACATTTAGAAACTGACAACGTTTAACTAGAAATGCAGAATGTATGTAATTATCCCCGGCATGCTGTTAATATTTCCAAAACACTGAGATTCAGTACTCATCCAACTGCATCTGTGTGATTTTCTTCATATTGCTTAATTATGTAATGAGCAGAAACACAAAAATGAGTCATTTTCACCTGCTGTAAAATTACAGCAAGGAAACTGACAATCTGTTTTGTGAAGTCATTTAGCACAGAGCTGGTAAGGCTAGAGACTGGACTTCATTATTGCCATGTGCCTTCAAAACAGCATTATTGACAACTTCAGAGGACTGGCTGAGTCCTGTTAGTTTAAAGGACATAGGAAGCAGCAGCTGAAGTAGGCTTATGAATGAAATTCCCTGGGACATATGTGGACTTAACTGGAATCACATAGCAGTGGGGAGTTGGGAGCCCCAGCCTTTTATTCTATAAGTAGCCAAGTGCTAAAACACTAAAGTAGGGATGGGCCAACCAAATCTTCGGCAAGGATTCAAGATTCGCCAGTCCGAATTCCTGTACCAAAATAGGCAAACCAAATCTTTAGAATCCACCAACCAAATATGAACATGTCATATTTAAGTTCAGCACTTGACTGGAAGCTACAGGCTTGAGATTTCAAGGACAGCTGAAAGATTCCTTTCCATAGCTTCCTTGAAAAGTTCTTTCAGACACAATTCTGGGGTTTGTAGTTTTACAAGGTGTCACAGCCTTCTCTGCCAAAGTCTGGGGGTGCATCCTCAAACTACAAACCCCAGGATGCCAGAAGGAGCTATGCAAAGAAAATCCAGTTTTGACCTGGATTATCTCTGGACTGTAGTATGTGGCCCTGTTTACACAGGCAGGAAAATGTGGGATTAATCCACATTTTCCTGCCTGTGTAGAAAGGGACTTCATCTCATTTTCTTTCTGGGGAGATCCTGAGGCAAAACTATGGCAATTGTCCTGGCCAGATTTCTTCAGAGGGAGGTTTGCCTTTGCCTAGGCTTTTGCTAAGGCTGACAGAGTGTGTCTTGCCCAAGATTATCTTTCTTTCCCTTGCTTTTTGAACAAGATTCGAAAGATTCAAGATTCATGAGATTCGTGGATGCCCAGAACCTTCCAGGGATTCAGATCTGGATTCGGATCCGGAAAATTCTGGATTCGTCCCGTCCCTACACTAAAGGTAAACATGTCCCCAAAAGAATGAAATGAAACTGAAACATAAACGACCCAGTCTAATCACAGGCAAAAGTTGTTGCCATAAGGGGAGGGATATATTCATGCAACATTTTTATTGAAGCATCCAAAGGATTACAAATATATGTGTAAGCCTTTCAGATTTTCAGATATGTGTTATCGGACAAGAAGTTACAAAACTCAAGGTCAGAGGAATAGGAAAGACCAGAAAAACTTGACTTTATATTAAACTTGTAGAATAACTGTATTGAATTCACTGACCACATTCAAGTTGAGGTAAGTCTCCAAGTGAAACAGTCAGATTTGTGCCATGAAATGAACCAAAGATCTGAAACAGTCAAAGAAAGAAATGGGAATATTGATGTATATTATTGTATGTGTGTGTGTGTGTGTGTGTGTGTGTGTTTAAATTGACAAAAGAAGGGATTACTTATGCAAGTACGCCAGCTAAGTACATTCTTGGATGTCATGCAGG
This sequence comes from Cyclura pinguis, assembly GCA_030412105.1. NCBI lineage: Eukaryota > Metazoa > Chordata > Lepidosauria > Squamata > Iguanidae > Cyclura > Cyclura pinguis. Next base: position 293,169,799 of record CM059599.1, on the reverse strand, counting down.
AAGGTATCAAGTATCCACTCTCTGGAGTCGTCGGTTTCAGACTCAGAGTGTCAGGAATAGCAGGAACTTACAACTCCTGGCCAGAGGTGCTGGGAGTTGAGGTGGGGGGCTACTCCCCAGCAGGAGGTTGAAGATGCAGTGCAGCCATTCTCTGAGCATAGGAGGGATAGGGAGAAGTTATGTCAGTCCCAGAGACTCTTTTTTTTTTAATCATTTTATTCAAATTCAGATATAAAACAATTATAACTGTCAACTTATTTGAAATATTTCTGATCTTCCACACTGATCTAGATTTCATTATCAATATTTCTTAACGTGCTTAAAATATTGAACTACATTTTAGTGCTATTATTACTTGTTGATTCTTGCATTTCCATCTCCATATTCCTGCTTCATGATATATATCCTGTAGCCCCCTCATAATTTATCTTAAATCATGAATCACAGATTTCCATCTGATGGTACCCAGCAATTACCAATTACAATTTGCCGTTCTTTTTGTATCTCTTTGTCTGATTTCCCTTTTAATCTCTGAGAGACCATATCAGCATTTTTGTTTTCAATCAGTGTACCCCACCATTGTTCTAATGTGGGTATTTGCTGAGTTTTCCACATCTTTGCATATTCAATACGAGCTGTTGTCATCATGTACAGTAATATTCTCCAGTACTTCTTTATACCAGTACCTTCTAATACGTCAGTCATATTTAACAAATACAATTCTGGTAACTTAGCAAACTGTACTTTCATTAATGCACATATTTTGTTATGTATTTCAGTCCAATATTTCTTAGCTTTAGGACATGTCCACCACATATGATATATCGTACCGACCTCATTCTGACATTTCCAACATTGTCCAGTACCTGTATTATAAATCTTTTTTAATTTATCTGGTGTCATGTACCATCTATGAAATAGCTTGTAATAGTTCTCTTTCAAATTCTGTGCTACTGTAAATTTCTGTGTTTTTTTCCAGCTCTGCTCCCAAGACTCTAATTGTATTGAATGTCCGATATTTTGTGCCCATGAAATCATTGTTGCCTTTACTGTTTCTTCTTGCCTCTCCTGATGCAGTATTTCTTGATATATTTGGGCAAGTAAATGAGGCGGATTTTCGAACAGCCATTTAATTACTCCAGTTTTCTCTTTAAGTTCAATTCCATATGTTTTTATATCCATCTGAAACCTTTCTGCTAATTGTCTGTAAGGAAACCAACTTAATGTTATTCCCTCTTGTTCTAGTTTTTCCTCTTTTTTTTAATCTTAAAGTTGTTGGACGTTGATCTCTCACTTATATCATCATATCGCAACCATTTATCTGTGTCCATCCATCTGCAAAAAAAAGCCTCTTGCGGTGAGACCCAGGTGGGGAGCTGCCATATGTTTTTAGTTTTATAATCCTCCCAAATTTTCAGAAGCGATTTTCTGATAAAGTGATGTGTGAAGTCTTTATCTATTTTTGCTTTGTCATAAAACATGTAGGCATGCCACCCCATTCTCAGGTCTGCTCCCTCCAGTGCCAACATTCTCCATCATATTAAAGAAGCTCTTAGGAAGTTTGCCATAGTTTCGGGGAGTTAACTTTTGCATTGTCCTGTCAACTTGGGGACTGATTACTCCATTAAAATCCCCCAAAACAATAATGTTAGAATTTCCTGTTTCATTAAGATATCTCAATATCTCTTCCTGTATTGTAGGGAAGAATTCACCTTTAGCTCCGTTTGGTGCATATATTCCAACTATTAATATTTTATCCTGTTTCAAGGTAACTTCAACTCCTATATAACGACCATTGCTATCCTGAAAGACTTGCTTTGCACCAAATTTTGAGGTTACATATATCAAAACTCCCCTCTTCTTTTTATCAATCGTAGCTGCGAAACAGCTACCTAGTTTCAAATTCCTGACATATCTCAAATCTTGAGTTCTAATTCGAGCTTCTTGCAGGCATATTATATCTATATTCTGTTTCTCTAGATGGTGAAAAATTTGTCTTCTTTTGCATTCAGAGTTAAACCCCTTAATGTTCCAAGAATAAATCTTCAAATTCATTTTGTGGGTTATATTAGTATTTTATTACTGAAGTTTAGCTTATTCCTTCAGTATGTCTCCATCTACCTCCCCTTCTTCTTGTTCCACAGTTCCTTGCACTACTTCTATTACTTCCTCTTGTTCTCCGTATTCTTCTTCTCCTTGTAGTTGTTCTCTTTCCTCCTCTGGAGGTAGCTGTTCGCGATCTTTCTCTCCTTCAGAGATGTCCTTTTGTAAGTCTTTCTTCAATCTATCCATCATTTCTTTTGCTTTGTGTACTGAGTTAATCCTATATCTCTGCTGTTTATAAGTAAAGGACAAACCTTCAACCTTTTCCCATCGATAATTAATCTGACGCTTTTGCAGAAGGTTGGCCAAAGGTTTATATTCTTGTCTTTTCTTTAGGATTTGATAACGTATATCTTTGAAAATTCTGACGTCTTTATCTTCAATCTTCAGTAGTCCATCGTAGCTTCGCTGTAATATTTTGTCTCTAACCATAGTCCTTGTGAACATTATAATAATGTCTCTTGGTAATTTCCTCTGTCTCGCTACTCTGGAGGAAACTCTGAACATTCTGTCAATATATGTCTCCATCTTTTCTTCTTCAATGTCAATGAATTCTGCCAAAGCCGGTACAATTTTTTTGTACAGATTTTCTGCTGAAGCCTCTGGAACACCTCTTAATCGAAGACATCTTTCCCGATATCGTAACTCCTGCTGAGTAATTTGAAATTCATCTTCTTGTTGCTTCCCCTTCATCTCAGTCATTTCCTTTTTGACTTGTTTAACTTGTTGTTTTATCTCCTTTGTTTCTGTCTTTAGCTTTGTCACATCCTTTGTTATATTTTCCAATTTCTTCCCCAGTTTGTCTATTTCTTGTTTCATGTCAGCTCTCATCTCTTTCCTTGTTTCTTTCATATCACTTCTTATATCATCTTTCATGCTTTTAAACTCTCCCATCATCTGTAACATGAAATCTTGAGGTTCCTGGGGTATATCCACTGATGTCCATCTGGTTGCCTGGGAAGTTGTTGTTGTTGCAGCTGCCGCCGCTCCTCTTCTTGTCCTTAGATATATAAAAAAAAATCAAAAATGGACCAAATGCAAATTGCTTTTTTGCTTTTTGAGTCCCAGAGACTCTTAAATAGGAGATGCTGAGTAATTAAAGCACCTGATGCCTTGAGACACCTGGCTATAAATTCTTCAGTAGTATCTCTGAAGGTTTTGTTGCTTACAACTGTCTAGTTTGATGACTGGCAGTACTCTTTGGCTTTTCATGTTCCCTGGACCTTGGACTATTTTACTCCTTGCTGGCTTTGTTTATTTGGATTACTGACTTGCTGTGTGACTTCTAGGCTGACTAACAGCCACACTTTTGCTTCTCTTTCATTCTGCTGGATAACCCATGACTGACCTGGACTGGCTTAAGCACCCAACAGCTCTTGCATTCCAACCACCTGCTTCCTGGGACAATTGCTGACTGGAGCATAGGACAGTACCTTCTTGCACAGTGCTTTCCCTCAGAAGCCAGAGGATGCCCAGGCACAGTTGTGCCCCTGCAGCCTAACTTATACGGTTTGGCTGTGAAGGTATGCCCAGGCACAATATGGCTGCTGCTGAGAGGTCTGAGAAGAAGGAGCAGCCCTCTTGGGCTTCTCCCCCTATCTCAAACAGGATTTCAGCCACTATCTCTAGTGTGTCTTATTCCTTATGAAGGGTGCTCAGCATTTCATCTTCGCATAATGATACTGAGAATTACAGTGACCATTTCCACATGGAGTTTTTAAAACAGTGCAGAGCGTCCTCCAGGGAGGATGTCTGCACCTGGGAGAGGACTGGGTCGGACCTGCTTAACGTAGATCCACACCCCAGCCTGCTCCGGAACGACCCCAAGTGGTCATCCAGAGCGCTTTTGAAAAACCTGTTTCTTGAGGTTTTTCAAAAGCACAGAGTGTGCCAGTGTGAGCCTGCTCCCTTATGCAGATTCGCAGGCTCGCATTGGTGCGAGCCTGCGATCTGCCGGGGGAGGGCTTTAGGCTGGCGAACTTCAGCGGTTGGTCGAGAGCCTCGACCAACTGGAAGCCGCCATTTTCGTCCCTGGAGCAGTGCGGAATGGCGGCCACGCACTGCTCCGGAGCAGCATGGACCGGACCAGGGAGCCCAAAAGTCTGGTGAGTAGCATCACGGGGCGATTCCCTTGTCCCATGTGGAAATGGCCAGTATTTCAAGGGAACAATGCATGCTGTATTTCTGAAGATACCTGACTTAGCTGAGTGTTCTTTTGTGCCCCTTCCTCCATTCAGAGATGGAGAAGCAACACTAATAATTTTTAATGACCTAATAACAGCAAAGTCTCTTGATGAGATCATACACTTCCAAATGAGCTTAAAATATAAATGGGACTAAAAGCCACGATTATAGGCTTCCAGCAGCTGAAATTAAGTGAACTGTTCCTCACCATTTGATCTAGTGAAAATGGTCATATTTTCTAGTTATGTACACCATTTTTTTAAAAAAGATTGTATTCACTCCATTACAAAAAGTAGTGTAGCCTGGTCCTGTGTGTTTCTCCTCACTATGAAGTCTCCCTAAGTTTAATGGGGTTTACACCAAGGTAAGTGAGTATAAGGTGGCAGCTTTAATTATCTCCATCATATCCTTGCAAGCCACTCAATGACAAATTACAGATTTCTGTTCCATTAGTGCATTTTCTGTACAATTTTAACCCTCTTTCTCTGCCTTCGAAACAGAGCTGTCTGTTCGTAGTGAGCTCTTACATGAAATAATATGCTTTTTAAAATCTGAAAGGCAAATAAAATTATCCAAGAGTACAATAACTTAGAAATGAAATAAGGACAAACATCTATGATATTCCAAAAGAACCATCTTTTTGAATTTAAGATTATTTCAAAAAGGGACATTTAATGGTCCATGGCTATTATCATCACTATCCTACATGTAAGGTACATTATAGCATCAATGTGCAGATGCTGAACAATGGGTCATGTGATGTAACTGTGGAATAGCCTGTAGGAAAACCAAAATATGCAAGTGACTATGTACATCCAGACAAAAGAGTGCTCTGTACCTGCAAAACAGCGGTGCTGTGCTAGTCCTTGCAAAGGTAGAAGCTAGTCATATACCATGGGATCAGTGAGGTGGGGTGACTAGACTCCTTTTCACAAATCAGAGAGACTTGGGTTGAAAGCGCTGCTTCCCCATGGAGTTCCAGTGTAGCACAGAGGTGAGAAAGTGGAATGGGGTGGAGATCAAAATTCCTCCACCCCAAGCCCTCTGCACGTCATATGATGTCAAGGAGAATAACCATGAATCCCTGGCATCATATGGCTCCCAATGCAATGGCATCTGACATTTCTGTCATCAACTAGACTTTGCTCCTCCATCCTCTCTCTTCATGAAAGGGGGAAGAGTTAGCCGTATCAAGAGCCCTTTCACACTCCACAGTTATAAGCACTACAATTCCACTTAATGGCAACAGCTGCATCTTGTGGAATCCGGGGGGTTGGAGTTTGAGGAGGCACTAGAGGACTCTGTCAGAGGCCATTTCCACACTACATTGTTACAGTGCTGCTATTCCACTTTCAACATCCAATGGAGTCCTGGGATTTGCAGTTTAGGGAGAGGCATTTAGAATTCTCAGCCTGAGAGCTCTTTGGCCTCAGTAAACTACAAACCCCAGAATTCCACATAATGTTGAAAGGGGAATAATAGCACTATAACAGTGTAGGGAAGAAATGCTAAGAGAATTGAAAGCACTCTCTGAACTGCAAATCCCAGGATTCCATAGGATTTTGCTATGGCAGTTACTATAGCTGTGTGGCCTGAAAATGCCCTGAGAATGTTTCTTCAGTGGTCTCAGGAACAACTCCGCTCCTGCTTTCCATCTGGGAGAAGGAAAGACAAATGCTATACTCTTGTCCACTTGTCACAGAGCTCACCTGGGCCTCCATAGTTTTTTTTTTTAAAAAAAAAAACCTTTAAAATCTCTCTTGTGGCCTTTCTGATCAGGGTGATTTTGCCACATTTCTGTTTTCTCCAATCGTGTTACTTACAGTTCTAAAACAAAGCCCACTAGATCTATAACAAATTGTGAGAGGGCAAAATGGCCCTCCAAAGACCAAAGAGGTGCCCCCACACCTCTGGGAAGTACCCATCCTACTTAAGAGCAAAGCAGCAGCAGTGTTTCCATGTCGGACTGCTTGACAGCAAAAGAAATATATAGTAATTCACTGAGGAGGCATTTTTGCTGCTATACATTTTTGACATAAAGCTAACTTCTATTTCATTACAATCACTTTATGCTGCTGATTATGACATGGTGCAATGTTGAAAGGTGTACATTGTCCAGCGGATTTAGTGAAATAATTAATCCATTGACTCATGAACCATATACCACCATGGGCCTATGATATTTCCCTTTAGGCAAAACACCACTGGTGATACCATGCTAGGAATGCCTACTCAGCGGTCACGCCCACTCCGTTCAGTAGACTTACCCTTACACCTAGTCCTATTAACAATTTGTTCTTGTTGATGATGTTGTGTGCCTTCAAGTCATTTATAGCAATTATAGCAATCCCAAGGTGAGCCTATCACAGGGTTTTGTTACTGCCCCGGCTAGCCCGAGCTTGGGGGATATAAAAAGATATCTCTTGATATCAATAATTCGGCCTCACATACCCATTCCCCTCCACGTGCTTGCGCGGCCCCCGGACAAGCATGCATACAGGCTTGGCCGATAATAGCCGTAATATTCCAAAACAATACAGGCAGCCCAGAAATAGCCGACTTGCAGCTTCAGGAGACCTCAAGGCAAGTACCTCAATTAGGTATGCACGCAGCTTTCAAAAGATCCTCTGCCCCACGCTGGCAGCTTGATGATCTGACTATACAATGCTCAAGCACTCCGCATTTGCATACTGGCTACCCTACTGACAATTTGGCTATAACTCAATCATTCAAATTCTGACCTTTCGGAGGCTTTGTCTGCAGCCCCAAATCCATTGTTTTCCCCAAGTCCGACCTAGCCTGTGGTCACAATTCTCCTTATAAAAACCCCTGACTTTGAGCGCTTCCTTGGATCACTCTTGGCTTCCATCCCGCCTTGCTGTTGCTTTGTCCAGCGAGCCTTCCCCTCAGCCCCACGTGCTGAGATCCACGCTCCCCAGCATCTCCATTTCTAACCAGGCTTCAGGACAGGTAAAGTATCACCCAAACCAACAACTCCTCTAAAAATCCCTCTATCCCACTCCAACCTTTATTTCTTTAGTTATCTTGTGTGAGTGTGCCGCATACACTATTTGGTTGTGTTTTTAATAAAACATCTTTTATTATTTCAACCTCTGTATGCTCCTTGACTCGGCCTGACCCCGTAAACATAGGGTTCAAGATCTCGCTACATTACCCTGCCTCTCGTATTGCTAGACAGTGCTCTTGACTAATTTCCCCAACTTATAAATTGAGAGCGCATTTAGGTGTCCCTCCCGGGACCCCCAGGAATCAGGGTAACAGTTTTCTAGGGCTGAGAGTGTTTGACATGTCCAAAGTCACCAGTGGGTTTCCATGGCTGAGCAGGGAATCAAACTCTGGTCTCCAGGGTTGCAGTCCAACGCTCAAACCACCACACCACAATGACTCTGTTAACAATTTACTTATGCTCTAAAGTCATTAGAGTCAAATGTCCTTCCTCATGTGCTTTCTCTATCAAAAATTAAGCAGGTGGCAACCTAAGAAAGACCTTTCTCACCTGTGGCACTGTGACGTGGAAAGCCCTTCCTCCAGGGAACTCACCTCACACCAATATTGCTTTGTTTTAGTTGCCAGGCAAAACTATGTTATTTTCCAAGAATTCCCTAACTGATACAGCTGATTTGTAGTGATTGTTGACTCTCTGTTGTGTAACTCATTTTACTGTAGTCTTATTTTTGTCTCCTTTTAATTTAGGAAAGTACCCTTTAATCAATTTGGATGCAAGATAGCCAACAATGGTTTTAAATAAGCCGTGATTGTCTATCAGGGTGATGGGGTAGATGTATATTGGAATGAGGTTTTTACCACCATCACTGTCTTTTGGAGTGTTCTCAGAAGAGAAGAAAAAGCCAAAAGAGTTTATCTAAAGAAACACATAAGCAACAAAAATTAGAATGAGATCTTAAGCTGTCTCCAGGACAGCTTACAAATAACTCCTTACAACTTGTACTCCAACCCTGGGTGCTTTCCAGACATGTTGGCCTCCAGTTCCTATAAGCCCCATCCAAAATGGCTAATGGTGAGGTTGAATGTGTGTTGTAGAGGCTGCCAGGGAAAGGAAGGCTACTCCACAAGTGAATCAGCTGCAGAAGTATTGCCAGCTGCCTTTCCTTGGGATACACTTTGTGAGGTCAACATTGGCACTCTGAGGTAAGTATGAGTCTCCATAATGCAGTTAGAATTTTGCAACAAACAGAGGACACTTCATTCTGGCTCTCATCCAAGCAACACTGTAACTGGCATCTTATTATTTTACAAAGACAGATGGTTGCCAACCAAAATGTCTTGTAAACGTCATAGGAAGGGAAAGAGATGCTCAGGTCTTGTAAAACGTGCATAGGTTGTGCTGTTGTGACAAAGACTTTGACAGCTCATCTAACAAAGCCTGCTAATTGGAAGACTTCAAATGTCATGGAAGGCAGATATAAATGGTATTTCTTAAGAGTTAACCTTTTATTCAAATTGGTTATCTAGCTGCACTTTCACATAGATGATGCTTTAGTTATCGGGAGCAAGGATTCAGTGCAATGCAGGGAGCCAGAGACATTAGAATTCACAGATCTTATCTACCCATTTTCTGGATGCCTTTAAAGGGAGCAGGAGAACCAGTCCTGATCCTCATCCTTTTTAATTTTTTAAACTGATTTTATATTATAACATTATCCCTCATTCCCCCTCCTGCAACAGGGGTAGACAAATTTGCAGTTCAAATTATAACAACAAAATAAAAGATGTCCAGATTATTTGAAGCACTGTACTCCCTTGCAAAAACCATCCCATGTTTAGATATCTTTTGGGGAGGCCCTGCTTTCTGCCCCACCACACTCACAGGTACATTTGGTGAGAACACAGGAGAGAGTCTTCTCAGTGTCTGCTCACAGGTTCCTGAACACCTTTCCCAGAGAGACTAGACCAAACAGTCATGACACGTTAGTGTGTCGCTTGCAGTGTATATGTGTGTCACCTCCATGGGCCGAAAAAGACCCCCACCTGAGCCTAGCCAGCCGCCACCGCTCTCGCCAGCGTCTTTCCTTGCTGAGATGTGGAAGCTTAAAAATGCTTGATGACAAAATACGAGTGTCTTCATTTAATAGTCCACCAAATATTGAAAAGCTGTATCAACCTGATACATCTCATTTAAAACTGTAAGTAATTATTCTCCAAAACTTTGGAGAATAATTCTTTATATGATTACAGCTGCAAGAATGGAATATGCGCGAAAGTGGAAAAATGATCAGGTTCCACAAATAGAAGAATGGAAAATAAAGCTTTTGGAATACAGGGAAATGGACAAATTAACCTCGACGATACAAGGAAAAAATCAAGAAGTAAATGATACAGAATGGAGACAAGTAGAGGAGTTTTTTCTCTCAACATAAGAAGAATGTAGGAAAACAAAATTTAAAGTTCAGTCATTAAAAGAAAACATAAGATATGGGATGACAGAATTATGAGAAGGCGCGCAAAGTTAAGACAGGGGTATTGAAAGAGTAATATATACAGGACTATTAAGAATTAACTCTAGGGAAGTTAGGAAGTGGAATATAAAGCAAACATGATATGAAATAATATATGAAGAAAGATGGATATGAGCTGAATTTTCTATAAGAGTACAATGTACATTTGGAGATATATATACTGCATTATATTATATATATAAATACTATTATATATTACTATATATCTTATATTTATACTGTATATTGTTATATATGTAGAGATATTTATGCATACTTATACATCATTATTATTAATAAAAATTATTAATGGGAAAAAAACTGTAAGTAATTATTGGTTTTATTCAATTTTTTTTAATTCTTGCACATATTTACATATTTTTACTCATAAGTGACAACAATCTTGGAAATGTATATTACTCTTTATAAATCATATATTTTAAAAATATATGAAAGGTTTTCATGAGATATGTTGTGTCCCCATACACTTCATTATTCCAATTTATGTATCTGTTTGTATCTCTTACAAGGGGATAGTTTAACCTCCAGATTGCTAGTAAAACTGAATTACTGTGTCACGAAATGATACATGTCTAAAAAGTGTGTCACCAACACAAAAAGTCTTGAAAGCTCTGAGCTAGACTGTCACCCTCCTTACTCCCCTTCCAGAAACAGGTAAAACCCCTTCTGGCAAGCCTTTGAGAATTGATTTTTCAAGGGAAAAAGACCTTATACAAATTGTTGTTGTTTTGATTTGTTTTAACCAATTTTAATTTTATGATGGTATAATTGCATTTTAATTTTTGTACGCTGTTAATTTTATCTATCTTTTTGTCTGTTGTAAGCCACTTTGAGTCCCAAATTGGGAAACAGTTGAGATATAAATAAATATGATGATAATGATAAAAGTGCTTTCTGACACAATCAGCCAAAAAACAACTGGAAAGCCTTTGGTAGTCCAACATTATCTTTTTTTTTTTTCTCCCATACATTCAATACATTAATTCTATACCACAATAAAATTGTGTTTTTCTTTCTTTCCTTTCGCTATTTGAAGTTTTTTAGTTAACTTTTCAATAAAAGCTAGTTGCTATATCTTAATGTACCAGGTCATCACAGATATCCCCTTTAAATATTTCCAAAATCAAGTGATAATGAATTAAGCAACTACTAATAAATATACAGTTAAGAGTTTGTGAGGTCCCTTTGCATTATCTGCTTGAAAAAAAAAATTAGGAGGGTCAGTTTTGGAATCTTTGTAAGGTGCTTGTTAGAAATATTATTTACCATATTTCAGAGAAGATTGCGTCCCAGAATTTAGATACTTTACTACATCATAAATATCATGTGAAAGATAGACACATATTGTATTTCTTAAGTGTTAACCTTTTACTCAGATTGGCTATCTAGCTTCACTGTCACATGGATGATGCCTTTGTTTCCAGGAGCAAAAAGTCAGTGCAACCCAGAGAGGCACATACATTCAAATCCACAGATCTTATCTACCCCCTTACTAGATGTACTTAAAGGGAGCCACAGGAACAGCCCTGTTCCACTTCCTATGCATGTTCACTATAACTTCCAAAAGGACCTCCAGATATGTACACTGGATGTAAAAATATATACCCTGAATACTTTCCAAGATCCATAATTTCATCAGTGTGGGGAGTAGTTCCACCAGTGCCAATCACAACTATTTCACATTGACATTAAGTTCCTCATTACTGGGGCCAGCTTGGCACTTGGCGGCCAACCTTTTCATGACAAGAACCAGTAAATATGGCATTTACATTTAATGCTTTATTTTTAAGCCACTTCCAAATGGTGTATACGTTTTTAATTCAATCTGTTTACAAGTTGCACAATATCAAATAGCATATAAATACTAATATGAATATTAATATTAACACTTAGAAGAAAATGAAGTTGGACATCTAATTCAGGGGATGACAAGGTAAAAGCAGGCCAAACTAAACGGAGGGATTGCCCCTGGCAAATGGGATGGGGGGGGGGGACAAAAGGGATATTCATTTCAAATAGCTGCACACCAGCTCCATGCAGACGTTAAAAAGCATGGGGACAAGACAGATCAAGGAAGCATCCCAAAATCCAGTGACCATGGAGCAGAACAGACATTTCCCATTGTCACCCTTTGGGTCCTCCAACAAGGACTGGAATTACTCCAGCACCATGCTGTTCAATTCCACATCCGTCAGGAAGTCCTGAAAGATACCATGGTTATTGATATCAAAAGTTGCTGGCATATCCATGGGAATGAACAGAGGTGCACTCTGCCCTATCCATTTCCCCAGGCTGAGTCATCCACCAGGAGTGGTGGTTTTATTATTGAACTGTATCATTGATGGAATTTTATAGGGGAATTCAAACATTCTCTTCCATTTAATCCTGTCATGTTTCCCACCTCTTCTTTTCTCTGCAGAAAAAAAATATCAATGAAGGAGGAAAAGATGAAATAGCTGTACAATGTCTTTTGATTGGTGGCACTGAGAGTTCTCTTTCCAGAAGCCACCATCTCTCTCGGTATGTCACTCAAGAATGCAACATGAAATGCCAGGCAGTGGGTCCTGCTACTCTCTTTGTAGCAATGTTTCTGTAATTTCTGACCATGCAAACCATCTCTCCCATCTATTGGAGTATTAAAAAATGCTTCATATTAAGAAGAGTTGCCACCTTAGCCATAGCTCACCAAGAACTGTACCATATCTTTCAAGGAAGAAAATCAGAGAGATGATTTAACATCCAGTTTTTTAAAAAATAAAATCTATATTAAAAAAAAAAGAATAGCTGGAAACAGATTTATTGATTTCAGTGGAAAAGGCTTTCTAACAAGTGGTTTAGGTTGACAACATTATCTCTCCTGTAGTTAAAAAGAATTACTTGAATTACAAATGATGATGTCCTTTTAGCAAGGTCTTCTTCCTCATGAGCAAAGGTTACATTACAGCTGTAATCTAATGAGGGAAATGTCACTCCTTCATATGCGCTAACTGTCCTTGTTTGGCAAGGACAGCCCTGGTTAACCGTCTGCTGTCCCACTTTCTGCTTTTAAAACAACTCTTTTTCTCTTCCCTTCTCCCAATTTTCCCCTTAGGTCCTGCAAACAGTTCTAAGTATACAAGTAGTTTGCTCTCAGTTAACTTAGCGGGAGGGATAATAGAGGAGAGGACAGAGCTTAGCCTTTCCCAATAGGTTCAGGCAAAAGCACACTGCTGCAGACTTTCCTAGCTATAGCACACTGATGTGCAGTGTGACTCCAAGTTGCTTCTTGAGCTAGACAAAAGCTTTAAAAAAAGCAAGGAAAAGAAAATAGACTGTAATACCAACTGGCCACCTGTGTCACAGGTTTCACCAGTAAAATGTTGAAGGGTATGCTCCTTTTGCATTGTAGCTCTGTTGTTATGGGAGTGAGTGGACTCACTAAATGCACAAAAAGGAATGTGACATTGTTCAGGTTGCCTTGTATTGTGCCTTGTGAGTGTTGATGTGCAAGACAGGAATTTTCTTTTGCACCATTTCTTGAAAAACCAAGAAAAATATTACATTTTTTTAAAAAAAATTATATATATAACAATAATTTACTGATTTTGGAACTTCAGAAGTATAATAGCAACTTTTTATTATTATTACTTACCAATTTATGGTTAAATTCAAGCAACCCAAGCATATAAGGCAGCTGTGTCTAGGTAAGAGCCTAAGTTACAAGGCTCCTTTCCACGCATTTATTCGCTTTGTTGTTATTCACTTTTTTGTCAGATGTTTAAATTTGTAAAAAGCAACCTCTTGTTCTCAATCCCATTACTGCGTCTTCCAGTGACAGGCCGTGTATCTACTTTCACACAGAATTAGACCATGAAATATTAAGCTGACCCAGAAAATATTACAATCAGCCACTACTAACCAAGACCCCTTGAGCATTGTCAGTGCATAATTCAAGCCATTTTAAGAATCTTAGTGGAGGTGGAGCAAGCTAATTTACTGCACGTTCTTATGCAAGAAGAAACGGAAAGCTTACGTATAATACACAAAATTTCTGGTGATAAAGGTATGCCCTATTCATCAAGAAGGTTTTAAGACTGTAATCTTATGTACGTTACCTGGAAGTAAGTACCACAGAAAACAGTAGGACTTATTAGTATTTAACCACACATACGATTGCATGATAAGCAGAGGTATAGTGGTAAATTTTTAAATTCAAGCACTCGTTATGACAACTCCATAGCTCTCCATCCAAAAAGAGCTCAGCACACATACACGATAGATAAATTGCATTTTTTTTTGTACACGGATAAGCCAACACTCCTTGAAAATTCCCATCCTAAAAAACAGATATCCAAAATCAACTAACCAGCCACTCATAAAAGGCCATTCTTAAAATTTACAGGGCATTACCACTATTATATGTATAGTTACTTGGGAGGAAGTGTTGAAATCATTGGTGCTTATTTCTGACAGCATAAATTCAGCTTGTGAAACACAGTGAGCTTTACCAAAAGCTCCTCAGCCAGATGAAACTCAATCTTTCACCTGTGATTAGAAATGCAGGCAGCTTGGCAAGGAACTGCTACCATTTGAACTGCTAACAGAGAGTTCAGATTCTGCCAAAGAAAAGAGAAAGTATCCAGGCTCTGCTTGAGTATTTTCTTAATTCTTTTGCTTTCTCTCATGTGAAGCTGCCTAAAAAATAGTATAATAATAGTATATCACCCCATCCATTTGCCAAATCAAGGTGGTCATGCCCTTCTCCCGCCTCCGCAACACTCCGGACTCATGGTTCCCCAGGATTAGCATAGTTCTTTTCTCATTCTGAAAAGGTTAAAATGCCCTTCCCACAGCTTTGTTATTGGCAGTAAGTGCTTTATGGCGATAACCATCCAGGGCACATGTCTCTCTCTGAACTTCTCTAAATCCAGCCCTCACAGGGTAAAAGACATTCTCCATCCTTGCAACAGAGAAGCTGGAGTGTGACATTTCTCATCTCTTCCCTCTCTTTTTCATCTTTTTAATTATATACAATTTTTAGCTTTTATCAGTTTGAATTGTTTGTTGTCACTCCAAAGTCTTTGTGAATTTTGAATAATAACAGTAATAGTTAATAGTAATAACTGCCCCCTGTAATTTTTGTTAACAATGGAAACTGTTTCAAGAGGAGAAACAGGATCTATAAAGTTTTGTTAGTCTTGTTAGACAGTAACAAAAATTCAGGCAGCAACTACTTTTGCTTTTAGTTTTGCTGAGCTTCCAATAGAGCAAAAAATTGCTGGTGACCTAATAAAAAACCTTCTAGGGATGCTGAGGTCTCAATTTCTATTTCAGCAGCAAAGGTAACAATTCTTTTCCAAGCCAGTACTGCAAGATCCCATATTCCCTGACAGTCTGATAAAAAAGCAGTCAAACTAATAGCATTCTGTGATATGATCCACCAGCTCAGGGACAAAGATATAGATGATGTGGAATTTTAGTCTTAAGACTACTGTTTTCATGATCAGGAAAGTGTAGATTTGTAAAGCAGAGTATGATCTATATTTGATTCACTCATGTGCTTTTGACAACAGTTAGAGCTTCAGCAGTGTGTACACATCTCCCCGCCTCACTTCTTAAGAGGCCCATTTATAACTATAGTGGTGAATGGAGAAAAAAAAAAAGACGAGCAAGGGTGCCTCTTTTTAGAACTGCATAAGGGCAGAAAGCTATAAACACATCTGGCATATGAAACGCTTAGGTTTACAATATAAACTGAAGTGGAGAACCTGCTGCTGAAGAGTGGAATATGGAATTGGAAGTGGAACTACAAGAGGAAATCTCCTAGAAGGATTTATATACTCTCTGTGTGGTTAGAATAATTTTCTTAGGGACATCAGGCCTCTTCAGGCATTTTCTATGCATTTTTCATACACTTGAGAAAAGGGGTGGAGCTCTCAGTTTTGTCTGCTCCTCTGGTTCATCACAATCTGCATGTATTCCACCAGAGCTCTTCAAAGTGTGGTGTACATCATCATCATCACCATTACCACTAATATTACGTTGTTCATTATGCAAAATAATTTACATTCTAAGGCACTCAGTTACATATCATGATGTTCTAACATTAGAGCAATGAAAAGATTAAAAAAGAGAAACCATTATTCATAAATTTCAATAAAACCAGATCAAATATCTGAATATAAGTTCATTTGTAAATTGCATTGAATACGTCGGTCTTTCATATGCTTCAAGTATTGGATCACAGGCGGGGAGGTGTTTATACTGGAATATCAACCTGTTAGCAGTGAAGAGGGCATGAAAGATCCATTTCCATTGACCATGTGTTAAGTTCCAAGACATGGGTAAATAATTTAAAAGAATATGGGCATCATTAAATACGAGAGAACTTTCTAGTACCAAATTTATGCCTCTGATTACTTCCCCTCAGAATGAGGCAACCATGGGGGATTTCTAAAACATGTGTGTTAAAGGAGCATTAACAGTTTTACACATCCAAAAGTTAGCCAATTTCTATAAGCCTTTATTAAAAAGACATTGTGGTGACCAATATACTAGAAACAGCTGTTTTTGTTCTATAAGACATAATTGGAGATCTAGTCACATATGATAAAGATGTTAGAATTGTTGAATATTGATTGGTCAAAATAGGGCATTGAAATTCCCTATTCCATTCTTCCTGTAAATCTTACATATCATATTTTTATGGATAACAAAAATGTGTATATATAGATTATTGACGTAGGTACCCAATCAGCCTCAATAAATGTTTCTAAAATTAAAGGAGCCTCAGAAGTCTTAAGAGTTACAGTCTTAAGAAGAACTCAGAAGTCTTAAGAGCGTATCAAATCTTATAATTGTAAATATTGCAATTTGGCTGCTGAAGGTAGATTAAATTGATCTTGCAACATTTAAAAGGATAGAAACTCATCAATAACATCTAATAATTGGTTTAAAGTCTATTATTATTGCTATTGTTGAAAAAATACCCAGACTGAAATAATTCAAACTGGCATACAGCAATAGGAAAACATAAAGTATACTAGAACATAAACAAACAATGCACAAATTATCATATAATATTCATGTAGTCCATGGAACAGATGTCAGGTTAGACTATATAGAGATGGCATGTATAAACAGGCATGTTTTCAACATATGTCTATGCCCTCACAATTCTCTAAGATCTGTTGGAGCATCTTGTATTTCTTAGGGAAGTGCATACCACACAGTGGATGCCAAAATGCTGAATGCTTTGCTCCAGATGATTGCAAAGTTTATGGAACCACCAGGAAGGCCTCTTTATATTACCTGAAAAGCCAAATGGGTATGTAAAGGAAAAGAAACTTCATAGACCTTGAGAGGTATGCTTAGTGGACATGTCTGCACCCAGCAGGACACAGTCTCATTCCTGTTTTCTCTTCTTCATATGGTAATTTTGTAGCTAGCAAACATCTTACGAGCCCTAGTTTAGCTCAAGAGCAGATTGACCATACTGTGACAATACTGTTCCTTCAAATAGTAAGGTGCTCTGAAAACAACGCCTCTTTGGAACTAGGTGCCTTGTATTCCATCCTGGGAGAAAGGAAGTGTTACAATACCATACACCCCCACTCTGTGGGATGTGCTATTTTCATAATTGGACATATTTCATGGCTGAAATACATGTTTCAAAGTGCACTGGCTGTATGCATGTGGCAGATCAGGATGACCTCAGACATGATCAGGTCATAAGTTCAGAGAGGATTAGGCAGGAAAGCCCAGTGCTAATGGGCTTGGGATAATTCTTTCAAAAACTATAAATTGCAAGCATTCCCAAAAACAATAGCAGGAGAAAATGCCCAGATGAAGCAATCAGGACCCTATTGCGAGTATATCCTACCAAGACCTTCCCCATTCACCTTACCCAACCAAAACATTAAGAGATTGTCAAGACTTCCATCAACGTTTTGTCACCTAAACTTAAGACAATCAGCCCATTCTGGACTCCTCTATCAGTTTCTTGCAAAAGCCATTACAGCTTTGTCCACGCACCCTCCTTCAGGGCAGGAAATAGCTCCAACCTCGGTGGCCTGTAGTACTTCGGCCATAGTATGTGGCACCCAGGTCTCTGTTCCTCTGTACTATCCTCAGACTCACTGTCTGAGCCACTCTGCTTTGACCTTCTGCTTCAGGATTGGTAGCTATCACTCTTTCCACCCAATTTGCCTCTATTCAATCTTTCTTGCCTCACTTTCCAATAGCCTTGTATGGTACTTGAGAGTGTCTGATTTCCTCTATGTTTGCTAATTCCCAATAAAATACTCTGTTTAACTTTTAACTGGAGTCCTTTCTACAGTTACTACTGGTATATACAGGTGAAAAGATCCTGCCATTACCCTCATCTCACAGCCCTCCTTTGTGCTATAATTTCTATTCTTTTATTCTATTCTAATTTATTTCTAAAAAGATGCTGGCATTGTGGGTGGATCCCAAGGTCCTTCACCTTTTAGGCTAACAGAAGGGTATAAATTCAATAAATAAATAATAAATAAACCCTTTCCTTTGAGAGGCTGAAGCAAAAACAGTATTCCACTTCAAACACATGCTTAAAAAGGTTTCTGTTTATGCTCTATCCTTCAGACGTAACTATTCCCACTGTTGTTGTTTTTTAATCAAAAGTTTAGTGTTTCCACTATTTATTTTTTTAAAAAATGTCAAAATGTTTTTGTATTTTTTTAAATACCGTATTACATATCCATTTACTGTATTACATATCCATTTCCAATCAGAACTTTCTGGAGGTCCTATAATATTGAGCAATACAGAAATATTTTTTTAAAAAATAGGCCTAGCCCAAGATAATATACTACCTGGGGCAGACGTTATCTCCTCCCATTTCATATAGAAAATCTGACCAGCCTAGCATTTGACTCTTTCTCAGTAATGTCTCCCAGCTGCATCTGAGGGCAGCAGGGTGGCTAAGGGGTGAAGGGAAGACAGATCCTGAGCACACAGAGCTCTCTCTGCTTCCTACCCCTCACTATCTCCTGCCTGAAGTCTGAGGCCATTTCGGCACGCGACGAGGGAATCGCCCTGTGACGCTACTCACTGGACTTTAAGGCTACCCGGTCCAGTCCACACTTTGCACTGCTCCGGGGACGAAAATGGCAGCTTCCAGTAGGTCGAGTGTCCGACCAACTGCTGAAGTTCGCCAGCCTAAAGCCCGCTCCCGGCAGATCACAGGCTTGCACCAATGCAAGCCTGCAAATCTGCATAAGGGAGCAGGCTTGCAGTGGCACGCTCCATGCTTTTGAAAGACCTGTTTTTAGCAGTCTTTCAAAAACACGCTGGATGACCACTTGGGGTCGTTCCGGAGCGGGCTGGGGTGCGGATCTACGTTAAGTAGGTCCAACCCAGTCCACTCCCAGGTGTAGACGTCCTCCCTGGAGGACACTCTGCACTGTTTTAAAAACCCCGTGTGGAAATGGCCTGAGTCTACCTTATGGTAGAGCCTGCCTTCTGAGCACTTCCGTTTGCTTTAAAAAACAGAAGCATTGCAGTTATTATTGTTTCGTGCCTTCAAGTCATTTCTGACTTATGGCAATCCTAAGGCGACCGTATCACAGGGTTTTCTTGGCAAGAGTTGTTCACAGGGGGTTGACTTTGCCTTCCTCTGAGACCTCAAGAGTGTGACTTGCTCAAAGTCACCTGCTGTGTTTTCATGGCTGAGTGAGGAGTTGAAGCCTGGTCTCCCAGAAGCCTAGTCCAGGGCTCAAACTAACACACCACTAACTGGCTCAGAAGTATTTTGGCTGTTAATTGCTGCAGCTTCTTCCAAAACATTTGTACTTCACCACTATCTGCAAAAGCAAGGCACTTATATGAACCACCTGTGCGTTTTGTATGCTCTCAAGAACATATGATTGGAGTGGGCAAAGTGCGGCCCACAGGCTGCATGTAACCCTTGGGAGCTCCAAATGCAGTTCCTAAAGGCCCCTAGAAGCCCCTCGAAACCTCCAGACTAAAACAAAAAAAATAAAAATATTGGACCAATTTTTCAGGCAATTATTTGCCCCCAGACTGCCCAAAATCTGCCCAAACCACAGCAGTTTGTCTTCCCTGACCCTCCCAACTCTTTCAAACCTCCCCCAAACAGAAAAGAAATTTTAAAAATCAGCCCCAAGTTGGCCAAAATGGCAACTGGAATTGACATTGCATCACTTCAGGTGTGCCCAAACATGCTGGCGCAGCCTGCTAGGTGGGCACAAAAGTAGAAAAACTCCCCCTTCCCAGGCACAGTTGTCCACCCCTGATTTTGATTGTCATTGTCATCATGCTTTCTACAGGTTCACAAGAAATCAGCTAAACTAATTATTCATGTTTGGTTATTAGTTATTTTTAACTTCTCATGCAGATTACTTTATTGTAGCTAGGAACTGAATGACTTCAGCAAATTCCAGATTGCTTGTTTAAACATCATACACTAGAATAAAAAAGAAAAGCTTGCACTGAGTGAGCTGTGGGGCTTTTTCTAAACCCAATGGAATTCTACCATACTATGGGTTAACATGGGTAGTCTTGTCCCTGTAATGAAATCACATAAAATGCATGTTCTGATTTATATAACCAGCAAACCCCCAAGCAATATACACACAAAAGAATCAAGAAAAGTTGGATTGACATCACCGTAGTCTCAAACAGATTTTTTTAGAAGCCATCTTTGAAAATGGCTGGTGCCAAATTTTGACTGTGCCTATTTTCCTTCTGGAACACCTACAGATGTCAGTCTGGTGTCTAAATATATGTTTTTTGGGGCCAGGGCATTCAGTTATAAGATTCTTAAATTCACATGGATGCTGGATTTTATAGTAAGAAGTTTTCATATTATTTCTTAAATACAATTTATCATAAATGATGTTCATATTTACCATATATGATGTTCTGATCCCTTGATAGGAAATGTACATTGCTATATAAAATGTATCTGTTTCATGTAGAGGACCACTGAAGAAAAATGGATGGTGAATGAAGACCTAGAATTAAACTTGTATCTGTTCATCAGGAGGAAATGAAAGCTTCATTTGATCTGAAAATGTACTTTATTTGCCAGACTGTAGCCATTCAGAGAAAATTACCACAGGTGTAAACAGTAGAAAAAGGATACGGAAAGCAGCTGAAATTAGCAATTATGCAACTCTGAAAAAGCTTCATTATTTAGCAGCTTGAAAATGACTTTGTGTATCATGTGACTAAGTAATGTTATACAGCATATGCTTTTTAAAAAAATCTCTTGATAAAATAGCTGAATGACAAAATAAAGCATGAAGATTTGGTCAGCAGTGAAACTATCTCAGTAGGAACATCATGTAAAATGAGGTCAACAGTTCCACCACAAGTGCCTCTGTCTTTAGTTACGCCATCAACACATGTAAGAAGATAGTGAAGTTTCAAACAAGTGAATTGGGTAGAGCAAAGAAATGTTTATTCTGAAGTCAGGTCTGGAATCAGCTACTCATGCATTTGACATGAACATAACATAACAAAAGATGTTTGAAAGGATGCTTGAAATTAGATGAATATGGTATGTGAAATCCTAAAGGCTAAAAAAAATTTTCAGCAAAAGATGTAGCCACTGAATGAAGTAATTAAATTATTGGCCCATATCCCCTTTAAACATAGACGCTAATGTGTATTATTTCTAAATTTACATGCACAACTGCACATTCTATGCAACTCTCTGCCCAATTTTGGATCAACTGAAAATGGCCACCCTTGGGACATGAAACACTCTGACAACATGGAAGCGACAGAGATTTCCCCAGCTGAAGAGGAGAAAAGTCCCATGGGACCATCGTTCCTCAAAGACAACATCAGATACCAAAGAGTTCTGCTTGGAAACATCCTTAGTGCTAGTTTTAGAGGCAACAGATGTATCAGCTTCACTAGAGTGCATTGTCCTTTCTCTAGACTTACCCTTGTGGTTTGCCTTAGTCTTGCCTCAAACCCCAGTTGTAAACTGTTTCTGTGGGTAAGCTGTTGCAACATGTTGGCTAGTACAGCCTTACCGCTGATCTACAGCTAGGTCTCCTGGTATTCCTCAGATTAATCATCCTACCCTCAAGTTCCTTTGCAAGATTCAGTAACAAATAAGCCGTTTCCTTATAGATTGTGCTGTTGAACCAGTGGCAGACCCCATCCCGGGGGGATATAAAATTGATATCAAATATGCCCGCCATGCCAGAGAGGTTGCCCAGGTGGGTGCGTAGACAAATAGGTCAAACAACTGAAACTATGTCAAGGCCAGGAAAATCCCCACTCACGTTTCCCAAGGAGACCTCAGGCTAGATACATCCTCATGAACAAAGGATCCTCAGCCACGAATAGCCAACTTGAAGGGATTACTGGGTTTTCCCCAGGTTGAGCCACTCCAACTTTGGAGAACCCTACAAGAGCAAGGCCCATTTACATGAACCAATGATGCAAACCCTCAAGTTGCTATTGTGCAGCATTTTTCCTTCTATTTTGGCCATTGTTCAGGAGAGGGCCTGCCCTCAGGGTACGTTCTGCCCTATAAGTAGTCCCCATTTTTGAGGGTCTCTTTGGAGAACTTGTTGCCGCTGTTTCTATCCTGAGCTTGTGGGATATTAAGATATCATTTGATATCAATAATTTGGCCTTCTTCACCCATTCCTCTCCACGTGCTTGCGAGGCCCCCGGACAAGCACACACACAGGCACGGCCGACAATAGCCACACCATTCAAATCCCGATCTAGGCACGCCAGTCATTGCTGAATGCAGCTTCAGGAGACCTCAAGGCAAGTACCACATTATGTATGCACGCTACTTACAAAAAGATCCCCTGCCCTGTGCAGGCAACTTGATGAGCGGACTATACAACGCTCAAGCACCCGTGTTTGCATACTGGCTACTCTATTGACAATCCGGCTATAACTCAATCATCTAAAGTACTGACCTTTCGGAGGCTTTGTCTCCAGCCCAAAACTCACTGTTTTCCCCAAGTACAGACTAGTCTGTGGCCACAATTTTCCCTATAAGAACTCCTGACTTTGAGCGCTTCCTCAGATCGCTCTTGGCTTCCATCCCGCCTTGCTGTCGCTTTGTCCAGCAAGCCTTCCCCTCAGCTCCACGTACTGAGAATCCACGCTCCCCAGCTTCTTTGCTTCTTACCGGTCTTCAGGACAGGTATAGTAGTTCCCATACCAAACCTCCTCTAAAAATCCTGCTATCCCACTCCTACCTTTATTTCTATAGTTCCTTGTGTGAGTGTGCTGCATACACTGGGTTGATTGTGTTTCAATAAAACAATTATTATTATTTCAACATCTGCCTCATCATTGACTCGGCCTGACCTCGTAGACATAGGGCTCAAGATCTCGCTATGTTACCCTGCCTCTCGCATTGCAAACTTGTGCTCTGTGCTAATTCCCTCCCCATTGCTTGAGCATATTTAGGTGTCCCTCCCGGGACTCCCAGAAATCAGGGTAACAAACTCCTCGCCACACTAGCAAACTGGCACTCTGTTAGTTGAGTGCTCCCCTCAGCCACTCTCTTAGCTGAGCTCCGTCCTTCTTGCTGCTCCCGGACTGAAGACTTCTGGACAGGTGCAGTATCACCACCTCTACACCCTCTCCGCTATATCCCCTATCAATGTTCTCCTCTTTCCCTTCTTGATAGGCCTTGTGTGCATGAGTGAGTGATTGCGTTGGTGCGTGAGAGCATATTTGTTAATAAAATCCATTTATTAGTACGATTCTCTGGCTTTTTGCTTGGTCTGACCCCATAAAAATTGAGTAGAAGATCCTGCTGGGTTATCCTGCCCCTCGTTTGCTATAGCCAGCATTCCACTAATTTCTCCAATCTTTGCAATTTTGGAGTGAATTAAGGTATCCTCCAAGGGACCTCCAGAAGCCAGGGTAACAGTGCCCAGTAGTCCATGAGCCTGATACTGCATTGAAACAGGCTGAATGTTCTGTATACATTTATAATGATCAATTTCCACATTGTTTCTAAGTGCTGTGCCATGAAAAACAGCATTTTAGGATTTCAACAGTAAACAGAACTACAAGAGCTTACAAATCACTCAATTTATTCCTAAAACATGTGGCAACAATCTTTTTTTTTTCCCTTCCTTTCCTAGAAGTGAGAGGATAGAGATTTTATTTCTAAGGGAAATATTTAGTTCCATTAAAGAAAGAGATCTTCTGTAGAGACATTTTTGCAAAACTCAATTTTAATGAGATTTTCTTCTGTAGGCTTTAGGAGATTAAGTGCTGTTGAAAGGATGCCATTAACTAATGCAAACGAATTGCTGCCAGAATTCTTACTGTTTAAAGTGGTGGCAGGTCATGTCCAATAAGTGTAGTGGGAAAGTGGTCTAGATTAGCCCAGAGATTACCAGAGGTGGAACCAAACAGATCTGATTTTCTGTTTCTTCTACTTATCTTCCAATCTTGACTTGAGAATTAAGTATCTCTTTCCTGAAATTAAGCAGTTGCTATAGGGTTATTTCTTACTTTCCCTTGGAACACTGCTAATAAACAATACGTTCTAGACATTGTGGTCAAGAAGGAGAGAAAACTCTTTATGCATGCATTTGCTATTTTCAAAAATACACAGTTTTCAGTTCTACCCTATTTCAAGGAAAGAGTAGAGAAAAAGAAAGGAAAATATATAAGACATCTCCAGACATAGCATGGAGATGGATGAAATTGGGAAGAGAGAATGAGTATTTCTAAAATGTAACTTGAAAAGTTATTATTATTTTATAAATTATCCCAGTACTAAATAAACAGTCTCTCAGCTTATTTTAAGTCCACAGTTTCAGAACTGTAGGATGGTGGTGGGAGTTCTAAATAATCAATTCAAAGTGTGGTTTTTGACACCTGATGCAGTTTGAGAGAGAAACCTGAAGCCCTGAGGTAAATACAAGACGTAGCCAACATATAATAGCGATGGGCTAGGGGATTAATTCAGAATTTTTCCTTGAAGGTGGAGCTCTCAATAGATTAAATAAAGCACATAGAGGGGCTGCTCATATATTTAAAAAAAAAAACTAACTGGGAAGTCAAAAAGAAAAATTCCATCTCATTGAAAGCAACATTTGTTAAAGCATACAGAGCAATAGCCCTATGTAAATTTACTTAGAAGATTGCATTTCTTGCATTCCCAACCCTATCCTAGTTAAAACAAAAACAAAAACACACACCCATACTGCTTGAGTAGAAAAATTAAATCACCCTCACACAGTGCATATTTGTATTACATGCCAGTCCTAGGAAACTGAGCCAAATTCAACTTCATTGAGCAAATGCTACTCCTACTACTTGCCAGAGACCTAACAGAGCTACCACAGTTACTGCAAAACCAAACACACCTGCCTTTATATCTGCCTCTTAACTCTTCTTCTCAGAGTTCTGCTTGACTTCTTTTAAAGGAGCAGTAACATAATAATCAAAATAATCAATAAAACACTGTAGGCCAAGAAAAACCTAGGCCCTTTCCGCACGAGACGAGTGAATCACTCCATGCCATTATTCACCTCTTCTTCTGGGTCCGAAGTAATGCGAACTTTCCCTTAAGCCCTTCTGCAGGGCTCCTCCATTAGTCTAGGGCAAATCGGAGCAGTGCAAGGTCTTTAAATCCGCACTGCTCGAGCTGAAAATGGCGGCTTCCTGTTTCTTCGTGGGTCCAGACCAACCGCTGACGCTGGCAACGCCCACAGCCCACCCTCCACTGATCACAGGCTCACATTGGTGCGAGCCTGCGCATCGGCACAAGTCAGCAGGAACGCAATGGCGCGCTCCAGAAGATTGAAAGACCGGATTTTTCCGGTCTTCACTTAGCGTGCTGGAGGACTACTTCAGGGCGTTTTGGATCGGACTAAGGTACGGAACTAAGGTAAGTAGTCCAGACCTAGTCTGATCCAAGGTGCGGGCGACCTCCGTGCCAGGACGCCTTGGCCTGTTTTAACTTCCTCGTGCGGAAAGGGCCTTAGTCTTCCCAGGATGGTACAGACAGTGGACCAGACCTAGTTTTAAAATAGTGTTTATTCTGAGCCCCAATCCCAAACCCATGTGGGAAAGTAATTTTGTAGTTTGTTTGTTTTTTACTCCCCATATCTTATAAAAATGAGTTAGCAATTCTGCTGTACATGCAAGAGCGTGTGGGCCTCATGTTGTAAATAAACAGGAAATTCAGAAGATAAAATAGGGGAAAAGAAATAGTCTTTTATATATTCTAGTTAAAAGATAAAAATAGCATATGGGTTCTTAATATACAAAAGGCTAAAAGAGAACAAGAGCAAGTGTGGCAAGTTAAAATACAAAATATATCAAAATACACTACAATACCACAACAAAGCAAGATATGATACAAACTACAGCAGCAGCCAATCAGAGCAAATCAGGAAGTGAGTGTTCACTAAAAAGAATGCCACTCTTATAGAGCCTTTACAACTGTTTCCAATAACAGTAGCAGGTGAAGGTCCTCTATAACAGCAATAGACCAATTAACCCCGTAATGACTAAAGTTGTAAGTCTGGTCAGTTCCAACACCTCAGTGAGCACAAGGTTTTCTCGTACCATGCTGTGAGCATGACCACACTTTGCTTAGGAATCCCTATCTGCAAAAGTTGTCTCTTCCAGAGTTGCCAGATCGCAGGGAATGGTCCTGAACTTCCAGTTTGCATGGGTCATTTCCAGGAGGGAGATAAGTTAGCTGCCCAACTTACCGGGCGGCACTTTTGTGGCTCAGGCTGGCATTGGTGGTGCTGCTGCTGCCGCTGCCTCCACGGCATCCCCCAGGGCTGTTCAGCTGGCCTGCTGTGCCATGCGGCTTCCCAGCCATGTGCTCAGCCCTGCTGGCTACTTCCTCATACCCAGCAGCCTTTCCTCATACACAGCTGGAAAAAGCTCCCAGCCAATCAGTTCAAACCTTGGCTGCTTCTGCCCAGGCCAGAGCTCTAGCAAGTTTTCCCTCTGATCCAGGTACTTTGTATGTAATTGACTCTCCTCTCCCCAGAGCTCAGTTCTTCTGTGCACATCATCCCTCCCATCCCCCTTCTTTTTCTCTTGTTGTGTCCTGTGTACGGTAGTTAGACTGTGTCTTTGCCTTTTATTGTCGCAACTTGTAAGGTGTTTGGCATGGGTCCTGGATCCGGGTCTGCTATATCCCCAGGTCACTGGGGCCTGGGGATGGAGATGGTTGCCAGGAGGGCAGGGTCGGCAGCAGACACACGGCGCAGATTGGGTGTCCACATCCCTGTACTACTGGGAGGTCAGGTGGTTCACACCTGACTGCAGGTGGTCCTAGCTTTGGGTTTTCGGTCTCATTGGTCAACAGGTGGGTTGGCCGATGCCGGGATCCAGACCCACGTGTAGCGAGATCTTGAACCCTATGTCTACGGGGTCGGGTCGAGTCAAGGAGCACACAGAAGTTGAAGCAATAAATGATGTTTTATTACAAACACAAGCAAAACAGTGTATGCGACACATTCACACAAGATAATTAAAGAAAATAAAGGTTGGAGTGATATAGAGGGATTTTTAGAGGGATTGCTGGTTTGGGTGATACTTCACCTGTCCTGAAGCCCGGAAAAATAGAGAGCGAGGCTGGGGTGCGATGTAACTCAGCACGTGGAGCTGAGGGGAGGCTCGCCAAGCAAAGCAGCAGCAAGGCGGGATGAAACTCGGGAGCGATCCGAGGAAGGTCTCGGAATCAAGGGTTTTTATAAGGAGAATGTGACTGCAGGCTATACCGTACCTGGGGGAAAACAATAGATTTGGAGTTGGAGACAAAGCCTCCGAAAGGTCAGAATCTGAATGATTGAGTTATCGTAGAGTAGCCAGTATGCAAACGCAGAGTACTTGGGTATTGCATAGTTTACCCATCAAGCTACCAGCGAGGGACAGAGGATCTTTTGTAGGTTGCGTGCATACCTAATTAGAGTACTTGCCTGGAGGTCTCCTAAAGCAGCGAGTCAGCTATTTTCTGGCCTGCCTGTATTATTCAGGAATATTACGGCAATTAATGGCCGAGCTTGTATGCGTGTTTGTCCGGGGTCCTCGCAAGCATGTGGAAGGGAATGGAGAAGTGAAGCCGAATTATGATATCAAAAGGATATCTTTTAATATCCCCAAAGCTTGGACTAGCCAGGGCAGTAACAATACACACACACACACACACACACACACATACACACACGGGTTGCTTCTTCCTTCTCTCCCAGTCTTAGCGGTACCAGAATTCCCTTTCTGCTATAATTGCATCCAACTTCTGGCTTGAAGCAAGTAGACTAGATTAAATGTTTCATATCCCATCTTCCTAAATAGGTGAGAAGGAATAATCCCCTCATTTCATCTTGATCTCGGCACAGTCTCTTTAGCTAAGATTTAGCTAAGATTTCTGTCTTCCTTTCCAAACAAGAAAATATGTCTATGTTTGGGTATGTGTTTGAATGGCAGTGTGTGAACCACTGTGGTTCGTTAATGCATAATGCTTAATGACATCCCTCATTCTCAGGTTTTGTCCTGGAAACCTCAGGGCCTGGGATGATCCTGAACTGGCAGCTAAAATCTCTTCACAACTTCCCACGGTATGGGGAGACTTAGTGGAAAAATGGAATTTCAGTTATGCCCACAAATATACTGAGCTGTTTATTTTAGCTTATTTTGAATTGTTTCAAACTACAGTATTACAAAGAAACAGCTACCACAGTGTTTTCTGGTTCTTCAGGGAGTCCTGAGAAGGTATACAACATTCTTCTCGTATATTTTTTTTTCTAAGAAGAAATTACATACAGGCTGGAAGAGTGATTTCTCTTCTGAAGTTGTTATTAGGAGTTTAGAACTGGCTACACCATCAGTTGGATGCTGGAGCAGAATTTTATGCATGAAGAATATGGAACATATTTAGACCTTTACATACAGACAAGAAGCCAGGACTGAAGAGAATTCCAGCCTTCTGAGAACAATCCAGTGTGCTGCTATATGCTGGCTAATGGTTCCAGTAGCCCTTTCACACTACACAATTATTGCATTATGATTCTACTTTCACTGCCATGGCAACCTTCTATGGAATTTTGGGATTTGCAGTTGGGGAGAGATATTTGAAACTCTGCCAGAGAGCTCCTCTAGTGCCTCACCAAACTACAAACCCCAAGATTCTATAGGATGTAATCATGGCAGTTAAAGCAGAATCAGTGGCCATTTCCACCCTACACTGTGATTGTGTTATTATTCCACTTTCAACATCCTGTGGAATTCTGGGGTTTGTAGTTTACTGAGGCCCAAGAGCTCTTGGCTGAGAATTCTCAGTGCCCTCACTAAACTGCACACCCCAGGATTCCATAGGATGTTGAAAGTGGAATAATAGCACTATAACAGTATAGTGCAGTAAGGCGCATTGTGTGAGGTTAGAGAGCTTCAGGTTCCACCACAGTACTCTGAAACGTAACAGCCTGAATACATCTAATTTCATGAATTTTGGGAACTAAATTGGATCAGAACAGGTAAGTACTTGGGTGAGAGGCTGGCAGAATAACAAGTGGGTCAAGGAAAGAATCCTGCCTGTAGCTCTGTATGTTTCAGTCAGAGTTGACAGTACTATGTTAGATGGACTAATGACTTAACACAATATAAGGGAATTTCATTATGTTCCACTCCCTATGTTACTGTAAGAGTGATTTGATCTGTGATTTTATCATCACAATGGCCAAAACTAGCAGGAGACCTGTTCTGTTTCTCTACTCATAAACCACAGAAAGAATCCAGGGATTTCAGGAGACAGTCAGCTCCATTGCATTCAGAATAATGATCAACCACAAGCCAAAGATCTGTAGTTTGTTCAGCTGCTTCCACTGCAAGTGGGAGTGAGCAGCCAACATACATAAGTATGCTCTCTGTACATGTGAAGCCCATGGACTCTGGCTTTTCATGCTTTGTTACTGGACCATTGTTACAAATTCAGGGGTAGCCGTGTTGGCCATTCAGCAAAATCCAGCAAAATCAAAAAGAGTGATGCCTTTATTGGCCAACCAAAATGCACAAAATACATCACACAAGCATTTGAAACTCACTGGCTTCTTCCTCAGGCAAAAGATGTTTTAAAAGCATACAGGAGAAGAAAGGTGACAATGGTAGAGTCACAGGTCTCTATCAGGTGTTGTTTCTATTGTAGATAGTTCAGTTGTTATGGAGAGATCTCAATGTAGGCAAAGACCACTCCCTTTCTTGGCCATGTGAGGATCTGAGACAAAGAGCAGTAAAAGGGACATAATAAAACTTTAACTCCATTAGCAACAAAAAAGTAACTTCCCTTGAGACCAGGTTGTCTGTGAGAGGCTAAATGCCCCTTTCTAAAGCAAACACTGAATTTCTCAAGTACCTGTACTGTTACATCTGGAAAAAAACTTTTAGGTGCTGTATAGCTAAAACCTGCTGATTGGAATCCAAATGAAAGAGTTTTACCTTTGTTGGAGGTAAAAACATCAAAGAGTTAAGTCCCTGTCCATTACCTCCCTCTTCTTAAAGTTTCCTCTTGATATGGCAAAATTCAATATCTTCAGATCCAGGAAACATATTTGCGATAATCATTGTTAAAACAGTTCAACTCATGTCTTCATGCGAGACAGAACAGAGCTCCCATTCAACATTAGTAGCCTATTTTTTAGGGATGGGCCAACCAAATCCTCAAATCCTCGAATCCTGGGCAAGGATTCGAGATTCCTGAATCCATATCCCTGTGCCAAAATAGGCAAACCGAATCTTTCGAATCCGCCAACCAAATAGATCATTGGAGACTGGGACACCTGAAAACTTGGGAGACTAGACATACAAGGGGAGATAGTAAGTAGGTGAGTTTTTCCCTTGGAGTAATAATGGCCTTTGCTAACAATTTCACAAATTACATCTGGGGTTGTATTCTAAGATATTTAAATTTAACATTTCATATTTAAGTTCAGCACTTGACTGGAAGCTACAGGCTTGAGATTTCAAGGACAGCTGAGAGATTCCTTTGCATCGCTCCCTTGCAAACCTCTTTCAGTCACAATTCTGGTGTTTGTAGTTTTACAAGGTGTCACAGCCTTCCCTGCCAAAGTGTGCTGGTGAATCATCAAACTACAAACCTCAGCATACCATAAGGAGCTTTGCAAAGATAATCCAGTTTTGACCTGGATTAGGTCTGTACTGTAGTGGTCCTGTTTACACAAGCAGGAAAATGTGGGATTAATCCACATTTTCCTGCCTATGTAGAAAGGAACTTCATGTCATTTTCAATCTGGGGAGAGATCCTGAGGCAAAACTATGACAATTGTCCTGGCCAGATTTCTTCAGAGGGAGGTTTGCCTTTGCCTAGGCTTTTGCTAAGGCTGAGAGAGTGTGTCTTGCCCAAGATTATCCTTCTTTCCCTTTCTCTTTAAACCCTTTTTTTAAAAAAAGGATTCGAAAGATTCAAAATTCATGAGATTCGTGGATTCCCAAACCTTCCAGGGATCTGGATCTGGATTTGGATTCAGAAAATTCTGGATTCATTCCACCCCTATTTTTCATCCATAGGGCCGACAAGAGGCAGGAAGCCACCATTTGCCTCCCAGGTATCACTGTCTGCTTCCCAGGAGCCTGTGCACTGTTTTCAGGGATTCCTAGGCCACTTACCCACTGGCAGGCAAGGTGGGCATTTTTTTCATCTGGTAGGAACGATAGACTAAATCTCCATTCCAGTATGCTGGAGGAGAATATAAGGGCTCTATGGTGCTGCCTCAGCCTTCAGTTGTCGGACACTTTTTCATCTACTCAACCTATGTCTGGGTCATGATAGGCTATTGTATATGTTGTATATGATCAATCAGGTTTTGTTACAAGTTTGTAGGGATGTGCTGTGGAGCTAGATCCATTTCTGAAGGAACATGATTTTGCATGCCGTTCCTCTTCCTGGGTTATGGAGGTCTCTGTAAGGGGACCTTGGAGGGTACATGCTAACTGGGCCAGGCCAAGCTCTCAGGACCACCCTCACTCCTAGTGGCCTGGAAGCCATACAGTGGCTCATGTCCATGTGGATTTCACATGTCATTCTAGAGTAGTCTTCTCAGCAAGTGGGCCAAGTGGGTTGGATTTATTGGATAACCAAACTCATCGTCTGATAGCTGAATCTCTTGCCTCATGCCAGGCCAAGCCTGTATAACTTTAAAAGTGATTGCCCATTTCTTCCCAGTATGTGGTTTCTATGATATCATCCCATTCATCTTGCCAACCATTCAAGCTGGACCAGCAATCATAGCCCTTTGGTACCACTTCAGTTGCCATGGCTGCATCCTATGGAATCCTGGAATTTTTAGTCTGAGGAGGGTCTCTGAAAGACCGTTCTGTTATATCTCACAAAACTATCCATCTGAGGATTCTATAGGATGGAGCCAACTAAAGTGCAATCAAAGTGCTATAACTGTGTAGTGTGAAAGATATGCTGAGGAGGGCCTGCAGAAGGGTAGGAATAATGCTGTCCTCTAGATATTGTTGAACTGCACCATTGCTCAGATGAGTTCCTCACTTTTGGCTTTGCTGTCTAGGGCTGCTTGGAGCTGCAGTTCAAGCACTTTGGAAGGGCTGCACATCTATTCCTAGTCTAGGAAATAGTTAAGGCCAACAAAAGTGGTTCCAGGAGCAGCAGTACTGTCATATTCTTAGTGTGCTGTCTCCCAGGGAGAGGGGATCTAAAAAAATCAGAGCAGAAAGAAGCAAATCAAATCTCTGCTTCCATTTTGCCTAAGTCTGGGTCACAGGCCATTTCCGCACCGGGCTTCTGTAATGGTGCAGAGCAACCTCTCACGGAGGTCTTCTGCACCATAGAGTGGACTGGCATGGACTACTTTTTGTAGTTCCACACCAGAATCCACTCAAGAGCGGCCGGAACTAGCCGCGCTGCGTGTTTTTTAAAAACCTCTTTTTCGAGGTTTTTAAAAAGCACAGAGCGCACAACCACGTGCCGCTCCGTCGCCCGGCTCCGACGCGGATTTGCAGGCAAGCGCAAGTGCGTGCCTGCAGATCTGCCGGGGGCGGGCTTCTGGCTGGCGAGCTTCTCTGGTTGGTGGAGAGCCTCCACCAACCGGAAGCTGCCATTTGGGATGCCGGAGGACTGCGGAGCAGCGAGCTCACGCTGCTCCGCATGGCGACGGACTTACCCGGCTGCTGGTAAGCTCCGTTTTAGGGTGTTTTCGCCCATTCCCCCCCCCCACATGCGGAAAGGGCCATAGTGATGCAGAAGTATTTCCAGATGGTTACACAGAGTGAATTGAGAATGCAGTATTTTCTATACCATGGGTTTATAGTCGTTATATCTTCCTTGATCACTCCTTTTTAAAAAATGCTATTTCCTGTTTTGAGGTCTTTTCTCTCTCCTTCTCTCTCTCTCTCTCTCTCACACACATACCCCCTCCTTCATATTGAGCCTCATATGATTAACAACACATCAAATGTGTCTCCTCCTAGCACTAAACACACACACACGACATATGGCTCTGAACATTGTATGATCAGATGTAGTCCTGTAGGATTTGAGAGATCAGGCAGCTCATCTGTAATTTTTATACAGCTGGTGCAGCTAATCCCTTGGCTTTCAGCCTGTTTATTGGTCTTTTCATCTTTCTGCATTTTTAGCAGATATGTTTTCAGTTCACTGTGGTCATAATCCACATATTGCAATATCCTTTCCAGTTTATACAAGGAGCGGCTTTTCACTATTATGAACATATTTGTATAATTTTTGTCTGTCATTACATTTTTACCCCACCTTTCCTCTAATGTCTTCAAGATGGAGCACATAGTACCTTCACCATAATTGTTTCCTCATAATGCTGTGAGATAGATTAGCCTAAATGTACTTCTGGCTTACTTCCTGGTTAGAAAAAAAGGCCTTTCCGTCTAAAACAATCTAAGGGAGAAACCAGCTAAGGCCAGCATCTCATTGGTGACATACGCAGATGTAACTGGCCATCAGAGCTGTGTATGTCCCTTTTCAAACCTTGCAGAAGGAAGTATCCAGTACCTCCTTCTGCGGGATCTCTTCTTGGTGTGCAACAGTCGGGGTACCTTTGGGAACAGCCCCATCTCTCCAGCCACTGATCAGCAGTAGAGTTCTGCTCACCCTTGTTCAGGTGTTCTTGAGTGCCAAAGGAGGAAGGAAACTGCTGTTCCTGCCATGCTCAAAGGAAGCTGCAACTAAGCCAGGCACATCCCACAGCTGATAGCAGTCCCCTGGCTGTTGCTGCATACTGGAGTGCTGAAGTAGGGGAGAGCAGTCTTCCATTGTCTCTACTGTCTCTTCTAAGTAGGCTGCTGGTAGGGTTGCCATATTCTATTTCCTAAAATCTAGGCATTTAATTTGCACGTTATACTAATTATTCTAAGGGTGCAATTTATTCCAATTTGCATTCTGTTACGCAAATTCGGTGACTGATTTGTTGCATTTCAACCTATGTTTCAACTTTCATAGCATATTTTAAGTATAACTGAGAGAATCATTATGAAGTGCTGGACTTGAAACAGAAAGACGCAGGCTCAAATCTCTGTCTAGTCATGGAATTATGTGACCATGAGATTACGGGCCACCACTACCTCTCAACAAAACTACCTTACAGGATTGCTGTGGAGGTTAACAGGGAAAGGGAAATCATGTGGGCTTGCACATTCCTGATGTGTTACTGATTTTTTAAAAAATGATAATATCAACATTTTGTATACTCAAGCACTTCTAGCAGTATTCTCATCAGAAAACACAAACACACATGCAATCCACTTTTCAATGGTTGCAAAAAGATACACTCTCATGAAAATACCACAGGAGGCCCAGACTGCCATCTGATTCACAGGGCAAGATGGCAGAAAAACTAAGGACAAACAGCAGTAATGGAAGTGAAAAACATGGTCTGATTTCCTTCAGAGATAACAGAATGAATATTCTATAACTAGAAGACAATGAACTACCTTTCACTCATTTGATTTCTCATCAAAATGTACATGCTAAGCAGCTCATCTGTGCTAGGATGTCTGTTCTCCCATCTAATTGTTAATACCCATTAAGGTAAAGATAAATGTTTGTGCTTCTTACATTTACATTCCCCCTCACCTCACTAATGACAGATCCTGTTGTTTTTGCTGCAAAAGACTAACACAACTACCCCCTTGAGAACTTTGAAAGGTATTCCTTGGTGCAAGAAAAAGTTCTTTTGAAATGAGTGCTTATCCACTGCGGAAGATGTGTTCCGCCATGGCAACATCATCCTTGTACTTCTTCCTGTCAAAAATCCTCACTCTCATAGCTGTGGAGATTTTGTTTTCCCAATTGAGTTTACATGGTGTTCCATTCTTGGGTGCATTTAACTTAGTAGGATGTATATGTGAGTGAATTGCTCAAATGCCCATGCTATACTCTCAAGACCTTATCTTTTATTTATCATGGTTTAGATCTGTTTCCCAAAATTCTAAAGATTTCCATCATGATTTTCCCCTCGCCTTTTCCCAGACCCTTCATTCTATCATGAGGTGGCCACCTCAGAGACCAGAGCAAAGCTGTGATGTAGACTCGAGTCAGTGGACTTGGAGTCAAGTCAGACTCAAGTCACTGAAGTGACTTGACTTGGACTTCACATGGCAATAAATGGTGCCCTGATTTGACTTGTGGGTTGGACCTGGGTTGAGGTCTGCTCCGCAGCCTGTCCGCCCTGCATATCAGAGGAGCCTTCTAAAACTTGTCCTAACAGCAGAAGGCAAGACTCGCCCCCAGAGTGCAGGAAAGGATCCTTCTCTCTAAAGCTTTTGAAGCTTCAGTAATGGGGAGTGAGAAGGATCCTATTCCCCACTTCTGAAAAAAGCTTCCAGCTTCAGAAATGGGAAGTAAGAAGGATCCTATTTCCCACTTCAGAAACTGGCTCCCAGACTTGAGACTTGACTTGAGACTTGAGGGTAGAGACTTAAGACTTGACTTGAGACTTGGAGTAAAGTACATCACTGGAGCAAAGGAGCAATGATATGCACTGCCTCTCTCCTCCTGAAAGACCTCAGCACTGCTTCCTTGCCTCTTTCCATGTTCCTGCCTTGCCTCACTCTTGCTACTCTCATGCCTCTGCAATGCCTTCTTCTCCTGTTCTTTGCACTCCACTGCTGCAACTCTGTTCCCTTCCCTCGTCTTGTGACGTCACATCTCTCTTCCTTGCCCTTTGTTCCTCAGCATGCCTGACTCTCTTGCTACTGGCACTCTGTCACTGCCCTTCCCTCTTTTTCCCTCCCTCCCTCATTTCACTTCCCATTTTCTCTTACTCACTGTCTCTCTCACCTTGCACCCCTACAGTGTGCACCTTGTCAGGGTTAGCAGGAACTGGCTCCTCTGAGCATATGCAGAGTTCAGACAGTGAAGCAAGGCTTTGCCGCAGCAGAGGTTTTCAGTGAAGCAGGAAAAAATTCCAGAGTCTCATTATGTTAGGCTTAGAAGCAGATTTATTGCTGCACACTAAGATAAGGCATTTGGCAAAACATTCCAGAAGCAATTAAGTAAGAAAAAACATCAGAAGATAAACGGGCAGCATCTCCCCTTACAAGGCATAAATTGTCAGCAGCATGACATGACCAACTAGGAAAACCTAACTGGTGACTTGTGAAGGCAAAAAACAGCCTTTGTAAGTCTCACTGTCACCCTGAACAAGTGGGATGACCCGATCAGCATTCTGGCATGTGGTCTTCCCCAGTACACATATTATAGTCATAACAATCCTGATAACCTTGCACCTGCTCATCTGGCCACATCACTTCTTCCTCTGCCATCCACTTAGAGGAAACCATGCCTGAATCAGCATAAATCCTTGACACACCTCCCTTGCTTCTTGACATTCAGTACCCATATTGCCTGCTCTCCTGTTTTTCCTACTCACTTCCTCACCTTTCTTCATGCCTTCACACTAACCCCTCCTTGCTTATTGTACTTTTCCACTCACACAGTTTGCTCTTCTGTCTCTTTTGTTCCTCCCCCACCTCACTACACATCCTCACAGTGCACTCTTCACTTGCTTCTTGCATGTGCACCACACATTATTGCTTCCCTCATAGCTGGAATTTCTGGATGGACTTGTTTCTTGCAGGAAAAATTATCAGAAGGGTTCTTCCATGTTTACTGACTATTTCAGCTTCTATAAAGGCTATACAATTATTTAAAAAAAATGAAAGCATGGAATCTGTGAGAAATGATGATCCAAATAGGGTCTTGGTGGCATGCCTTGAATCCGGATAAAAGCTGACTGGCTGGCGGTGGGGAGTATGGGAAACCTAGTTAGTAGAGACCTGCTTTGCCAGCATGATGTAGGATTTTGGCCTAAGCTAATAAAGATGCCTCATCATATTCACTGTTCAGCTGTTTCTTGAGTAAGAGATATGAGGAATCAGGGTTTATAAAATGCCAAACCATACGTGTCCCTTTTTGCAGTCCTTCCCTCTCCAATGTTCCCCAGAAATTACTCAGACACACGGACAAAAAAAAATGTTGTTGTGTGCCTTCAAATTAGTTCAGACTTATGGTGACTTAAGGTGGACTTATCACAGGGTTTTCTTGGCAAAGCTTGTTCAGAGGAGGTTTGCCCTTGCTTTCCACTGAGACAGAGAGTGTGACTTGCTAAAGATCATCCAGTGGGTTTCAATGGCCAACAGGACCCTATTCTCTCAGTGTTCAACACCCAAACCACTACACCATGCTGGCACCCAAAAATAAATACAGTGTAGATAACATTAAAACGTCATCAGAGTAAAATATCAAGGAGATAATACATCTCCCATTGGGATATGGCCAAAGACCCTTCCTGTGACAATGAACTTCTTGCAAATAGTATGACTCATTACTGGGTTGGGACTCTCTGTAGCCCTGTACTGTGATGTAGGGACTCATCACAACATTATGGCAACAGCTCACATAGGACGTTGCTCTGTACATTACAAGAAAGATGAGAGTATTCATTTGTGGAAGCCTGCCTTGGTGGGGAGCCTCATGGCAATAATACTGTGTGTTCTGGCCCTAAGAAACTAGGAATCGCTCCAATAGGCATATTGTTCAGTAAACAGAGCTTCCTAAAATAAACTGAATATTGAGAAATATATAAACAAACACCTTCACTTTTTAAAAATGTTCCACTGAATGAAGCAATTCCCTACTTCAGTTGCAATATTAGGGTTTTAGCACTCTGGTTCAAGCTGGCAGACCAGAGTACAGATGAATGTATAACAAAGTTGGGTGTTTTAAAAAGTGTGCTGTATTGTTGTAACAGAGTGGATGGAGTTTTGTTTATTGCTTTACTGCTGTTCACAAAAGAGATTTGTGGAAATGCATCTCCAAATGAAGCAAGAGTTAAATTGCAGTGGGTTCAGTCAACTGTTGTTGTTGACTCGGTCAAGTTGGCTTCAACTTTTGGCAACCCTATGGATCAGAGACTGCCAAGACACCCTGTCACCTACAGCCCTGCTCAGATCCTACAAACTCAGGGCTGGGGCTCTCTTGATTGAGTCTATCTACCTGTATTAATTTTCTTCTACATCCTTCCATTTTGTCAAACATTATTGTCTTTTCTAATGAGTTATGTCATCTCATGATATGGCCAAAGTACGATAGTCTCAGTTTAGGGGTTTTTTGACATCCAAGGAGTTAGGCTTGATTTGCTCCAGTTGTTTGCCTTTTTGGCAATCCATTGTATCCATAGATCTCCTCCAGCCCCACATTTCAAATGAGCTGATTCTCTTCTTGTCAGCTTTCTTCACTCTCCAGGCTTCCCAACCATACATAGAGATCAGAACTATGATGGCATTATTTATTCTGACTATGGTATTCAATGATACTCATATTTTTATACTTGAGGATCTTGTCTAGTTCCTTCAGAGCTGCTGTCAGAGAACTGGTCTCCATGCAAAGCCAAAAGTACACTGGGACTGTAACCAATAAAACTGTAACCTTTTTCCTCATAGCCACTCGCTTCCCATGGTTAATGTCCTGTCTCAGGCCATTTCTGCACTAGCCCGTTATACTGCTATTATTCCACTATCAACATCCTATCCTATAGAATCCTGGGGTTTGCAGTTTAGGGAGGAGGCTCAAAGTCCCCTCCCTAAACTGGAAACCCCAGGATTCCATAGGATAGGATGTTAATAGTGGAATAATAGCACTATAACAGGCTAGTGCAGAAAATGGACTCAGTCTGGGCAGTCAGTCAATGCCTCTCAGCTGATAAGGCAAACAACAAGCAAATAGTTCAAGATATGTTTCCTTATTTTTATCTAGCAAGCAAACAGACCAGAGACAAAAACAGAGTACAGCAATATTTCACGCAGCATACATGGTTCCACAAGCACTCAATACAATCGTAAGTCAGAGTTCAGAAACACAGCAGGAGAAATGGTCAGTTAATCACTGACAAGTCCTGGAGGGGAATGGCTGGGTTTACATAGATCAACAACTTAACCCAGCTGCTGCCTAATTTACTGTTTCCTATAAATTCATTGAGATCTGTGTACACTTTCCTGTTGATGTCTACGCTTAGCAAAGGTGGGTATAGGTGAGTTATCTTCTGTGTCAGAACGAGCAGGGCTCTCTGCTGGAGCTGGCACTGCCCCCTGTTCTGTCTCTGGGATTGGTGGTACTGTAACCTCTTCCTGTTCAGCAGGTCCTGGCCTGTCTACTGTTTCAGTCTCTGAGTCAGAGTCCATTTCTATGTCCTAAAAGCAGGGCATGACAGTTAATGCCTTACTGTTAGGGATGTAACACCTTATTACAGTTAAAGACATATGAGGAAGCCCAGCTTACCCCATTACTATCCAAACCCAAATAAAATAAATAAGATTAGTTTTACTTATTTTCACTAGGTTTTGTGATTATTTTATTTCATATTAATTCTTCATCCTGCCTATCTCTAAAGACTCAGGACAGTGGGCACAGTTCAGGCAATCAAAATGGCAAAAGCCTTGGAATCCATGCCTGACAAGGACTGACTTGGGGAGGTGGGTATGATTAG